>CM022403.1:59000286-60317512 GCA_011833715.1 Carcinoscorpius rotundicauda | reverse complement strand
TTACGAGAGTTCCGTAACACAGAAGTATTGTTGAAACGGTTGAAAATTACACGTTGAACTTCTTTGCCTGCCACAGTGTTTTCACATTAATGAACAGTAATATATATATATATGAGATGTGAGATGTTTCTGTCGTATAATCTACACGTATTGTATCTGCCTTCATGGCGAATAAAGGACTGTGGGTTAGGGGTGGTAAGCTATTTGGTAAATTACAAGTAAAATAACGGTCGCGAGTCTTGCCTCACAGAATTTAATATAATCACATTGAAAAGTTAAATATTCTTACACTGGTATGTGTGCTCGTTTTAGCACACACGCAATCTGCGTTCTCTTCACATGGGGCCAAACGTATCACGTATTATGCAGGTGTCTGTGCTCGTCAGTGTAATGCATGCGAAAGATTTGTATGCATGACCCTTGCGTTTATTACGGATTGAAACGTATTTTGATCTTCGTGGAAATTTTTTTTAGTCACGTAAAATGCAGTTACTACCTTAAACAATTAATTAATTACACACCCATTTAGCTACAAGTCAGTTTGTAACAAGAATTAGCTTTCTTTCCTTCCGTTTTTGTAGAAGCGAAACACTTAGCTTCGTGTGTAATAATACTATGAAAAAAGAATAATATGAATGAGATTAAATCGTGGGTTTAATGTACGGTTTCCTATGTCTTTTGTGAATTATAGCAAATTGGATACATCGTACCTGGAATTTAACACTCGGTTACTTTAACAATCACATTTTCGTATCGAAAGTTGTAAATATCACATCGCTCATTTAGCATGTTAAAACCATCTAAAATGTATTAAACCGGGTTGTTTTAACTGAACATTTGTTCTTTGTTGATAAAATACGAGTTGAATATAACTATCAATGTAGTTCTTAATTTGCAACAAATGTACTCCCTCAGAAAATAAGTATTTTGTTTTTTGAATTTCGCGCGAAGTTACACGAAGGCTATCTGCGCTAGCCGTCCCTAATTTTGTTTTTCAATGTAAGACTAGAGGGAAGGCAGCTAGTCATCACGCCCGCCCCCCAATCGCTAACTCTTGGGATACTCTTTTACCAACGAATATTGGGATTGACAGACACACTATAACGTCCTTACGGCTGTAAAGGCGAGCATGTCTGGTGTGACGGGGATTCGAACCCGTGACCCTCGGATTGCGAGATGAGTGCCTTGATCCACCTGGTGATAGAACGAGTTGAGGTATGTTACTAAATTGTGTTAAAATGTTTCAAACGTACATCTTGAAGAATATCCAGAAATGTTGTTATTTTTTTCTATTTGCGTTTCAGAAACGATTCTGATACAATAGCTGCACGTTTTGGATCTATTAACAGTTTCAGACAATCAGAAATGCATATTACTAGAAAAGTATTAAGAACATAAACAAGGACTAAACAAGGACTTTACAGGATATTGTGGACTAAACAGAAGCACTGAAGTACTTTATAAACATGTATTCTAAAGACGGCTGGTATTAAAACTTGAATTAAAATAATGTACAGGAAAACGTTTCGAACTTTCTAGGAAATTAATTTCAAATATTTAACTTCTAAAATGTCACTTTGTTCTGTATTTTTCAAAATCAAGAAGGTCTGAACATTGTTCTGTACTTTATTCTTGTTCACGCGTTTATAAACATGTTTATATGTTTAGAGGTCGAATTTTAGAACGTCTGAGATTTCTATATGACTAAATCTAAGACTAATTCGGAGTAGTTTAACGAATATGCTCCAGTTTGTGAAACTCCGGTGAGCTGAATTTAAAATATGCGTGATAATGCTGATACATTTAGATGGAATATATTACAAGTTGCATAACTACATTCAGAACTGGATTGCATTTGTTATCGGAACGTTCCTTTATTTCCGGAACTTAGCATCTTCTTTACGACAATAGCAATTAAAATATCTGCTTCTACTGAGAATGAGTTTGAATTTCCAACTTAATACTTATCAGTTTGCACATTAGGGGGCGCTGCTTTCCTTTTTGGCCATTGGCAGTTCATTCTTATCTCATGCAGGAACGTGACGGAATTGTCAAGAAGGCGTGGACCAATCATGTATTCAGAATAAGATCAGAGACTAAGTCGTATGTGCGAAAGGACTGCGTTCGTATGAGATAAGTTATTAGATGACTAAAGAACTTTCAGCAAGTGACATTAGTAAGGGTTTGTTCCTCAAAGAGATGGGCAAGTTATGTTGTAACCAAAGCTATTTCAGTGACGTGCGGCCTTCTCGAACCATTTGATTTTGATATAAACTCGTTATTATGACGGACTTTATAATAAAACAGTAAAACTAGTGTATATGAATTTAAAATATGACTCAATTTTATTTTACATTGTGTTCAACCCTGGGTAATAAAGTTCCAGCATTGCAGAAACTCGCAGTAAGCAATGTAGAAAATATAAAATATATAACATCCAACCCAGTGCTAACTTAAATGCCGTGTCTCTGCACTTCGCGACTCCTGATAATGGGTGTACTTCTTTATTATTATTATTAACATACAATTTGTCAAATGTAAGCTTATTTGAGAGAGAAATCCTAAAACATCAGTAGTGCATTGTGAGACGCTGTTTACCATATATGGAATCAGAAACGTCGGTTAACAAATGCATATAACCTTCAGAGTTATATTCCTAACAGAACCACAGGGTCGTATTGAACAGAACACGAGGAATCATGAATACTGAAACATGTGGATTTACAACACATTTGGCTTGAAGCATCGAAACTTACGCGTTTCATTCATTTACTGTTAACAATATATGTATGTAAAGTAAAGGTGTTTCGATTTTAAAGAGTCGTTGTTGTCGTACAGACTAATATATTTATTAGAGATAGTATTTCTTCATTGCTTTCATATCATTATGTCTTGCGTATAAACTATGCACAATCCCAGTAATATATCTCGACTTTCGGTCGCCAGGAGTCGCCTTCTCTTCTAAGGCACTGGATGTCAGAGTTGGCAATCCAAGTTTGATTTGGCTTGTTTTGAAATTTGTGCAAAGCTGCACGAGAACTGTCTGCGCTAGCTGTCCCTACCTTAGCAGCGTAAAACCGGAGGGAAGGCAGCAAGTTATCCTTCCCCTCTGCCAACTCTTGGGCTACTCTTTTATTAACGAATAGTGAGATTGACCGTCACATTATAACACCTCCGCAGCTGAAAGGGCAAGCATGTTTGATGCAACCGGGATTCTAACCCGCGACCATCAGATTACGACTTAAGTACCTTAACCACCTGGCCATATCGAGCCTTGAATTTTTGTGATAAACTAAAATACTTCTCGCAAGATAAGCTGTAGAGGCGTTATAAAAGTGGCAGTCAAACCTTTTTATTTTGTGGATACTTGATAATAGATAGTCTTATTAGTTTCGCCGTAAACACAAAATATAAATATTTAATGTTGTTAACGAAGCTATCTTTTCAAGAAAGAATTGAATATAAGTTTAAGAAATTAAATATTGTGACGCAATCTTTATTAAGTTTACTACATTATTTATTCAACATAAGGGACAATATGCACTCTCAAACCACAAGAAAACAACAAATTATTTGCATTTTGCATTTGATTCTAAAAATGTAGTTTTTTACGTGTGAATGTTTAGTTTATTATGAAAGTAAAAATTCGTGATTATACTAAAGAAACAATACATATAAAAGACCCTATCCGAAACGTGAATTATTTTGCTGAACATACATTGTTGCTAGATTAATATACATATAAGTTCATGCATTTTTATACATAAGATAGGTGATATGTGTATATCAAAATACACGTGACATTTTTGATCGATATCTTCTTTATTTGTGATTTACTTCCAGTAAGAAATAAATTGAAATGAATGTTAAATGTTAACACTTAACTTCGTAAAATGTCACTTTGTAACATTCTTTATTTTTCAAAATTAATTCCATTGCGAGCATAATTATAACTCATAATACACTTATTCATATATCCCGTTTCTTTAAAAGTATTTTTATTGTTGTGAACTTTGCTGAAAAAAACTTGCAATATATACGTTGTAAGGAATTACGAATATAATTACAGAAGAGTAATAATAAACATATTCGAATGTGATCATCTACCCACGGGCCCAGCATGGCCAAGCGTGTTAAGGCGTTCGACTCGTAATCAGAGGGCAGCGGGTTCGAATCCCTGTTTCACCAAAGAGGCTTGCCCTTTCAGCCGTGAGGGTGTTATAATGTCATGGTCAATTCCACCACCCGTTGGCAAAAGAGTAGCCCAAGAGTTAGCGGTGAGTGGTGATGACTAGCTGCCTTCCCTCTAGTCTTCCACTTTTATTATTTAAATTAGGGATGGCTAGCGCAGATAGCCCTTCAGTTGCTTTGCGCTAGATTCTAAAAACAACATCGTCTATACAATGAACGTGAATGTATTCACGTTAAGAAATTGACGCAAGAGTGTGCATTACTTTGTTCTTTCATATAGACTTTATTAAATGTATAGTAATAAAGCTGTATGCGAGCCGTTACTGTACAGCCTAGTAAGTATCATACAAACAACCATATTACTTTGAAAACCCCTTTTCGTAAAGTATTCACGAAACCTTTCCAAACAGCCTTATTTTTCATTTAATTAAACTCCAAGCGTGAGCGATTCATCAAAAAATATTCATAACGTCGGTAAACTGAGATCTCAGTTAATTACACGTTTATGAAAGAACGACCAAAAGATTTACTACATTCAAAAACGGAGAAATCCGCTTGTGACGGTAATAAATCAGAATCAGTAATAACGCACGAGTTTGAATAATCGTACCGATAGAGCTCGTCTAAGATTTCCATAAGCCAAAGACGTTTTACACGGACTGGGGGGTGGGGAGGAAAGGGGAGGGTATAAGACCAATCGATAATCACAGTTTTCCTATATCTATCCTCCCGTGTGCGTTGCTATGGCAACTTATGGAACATCACAAGTTACTCTATAAATTATGAAAATTGGAAGGAAAACCTAACCCCTCATGATTCTATCCCTCGTGTCAGGAAAACTTCTCAGTAGCTGCCGATAACTATAGCGCCATTCATAACACTTTTGTACACGTAATAACACGAAAGTAAAGTTGTTTCTCCACGACAATTGTTATAACACTCAAGATGGTTGTAGATGGTAAGTCAGTAACAAAGTCATCTCTTTCCACCAGCTGTCTAGCATTTCCAGTTTCTAAAACAAAATCAATAGCAACCTATACTGACACTTTTTGTTATTTCAATTAAGACATCCAGAAAACATCGGTTTAAGTCACGTTCATTTGAAAAAAGGAAAATTGTAACGTTTTCAAAATGCCACTCCAAACGTAACATCTTTAATTTCAGACAATGTATGTAAGTATTTAAAACTTACCACGAGTATCACTTTGTAAAAATTAATACAAACAGTTTACCGTAAAGTATCAATTGTGTAAAAAGGTAATACAAACAGTTTACTGCAAAATATCAATTGTGTGAAAAGTTAATACAAACAGTTCACTGTAAAGTATCAATTGTTTAAAAAGGTAATACAAACAGTTCAGTGTAAAATATCAATTGTTTAAAAAGGTAATACAAACAGTTTACTATAAAATATCATCTGTGTAAAAAGTTAATGCAAACAGCTTGCTATAGTATCACTCGTGTAGAAGGGTAATTCAAACAGCTTATACACAGATTATGTCAAAATAAATAAGTCGAAACATAAATAATACTTCTCTGGCTGAAAGATTGCGTAATGCTAACATCTGCATAGCAACTCAGGCTGTGAAGTGACCAGCTGCGACGCTGTTTTAACGTCAGTAAACGTTATTAACTTACTGAGAGTGTCCGTACATAATTCTGAACACGCAATATAAAATATAAGCTAAAGACAGAAACTAAACCGAGTGTTTCTGACATAAAATTAATGTAATATGTACGTGAAGATCGTTCACAGAAATGATCAGATTAACAATCGATTTAAGCTACAAAATTAAATCTAACTTATAAGCAACTATGACTCTCCGAATACGAAATAAAACGGAACCACGTGAGGAAATAAATAAATCCAAAAATGTATAACGTGCATAACGATTTGTTCATATTTAGTAAAGAAAAAAGCAAAATTACTCGGTATTGACTTATTTCTCGAGGTAAGGGATTCCTTCATATATTATTAATCCGATGAACTGTAACAAAGGCTATAAAATAATGTAGCTTCTGTAGCCATTATTGTATGCCCGTCGTATAAATAAATAAACTCTTCTTATAGACACACGCACTTTAGAAGAGAGCGCTTTTCTTATAGCAAAGTCACATCGGGCTACCGGCCGAGCTCACCGAGGGGAATCGAAGCCCTGATTTTAGC
Source organism: Carcinoscorpius rotundicauda (assembly GCA_011833715.1). NCBI lineage: Eukaryota > Metazoa > Arthropoda > Merostomata > Xiphosura > Limulidae > Carcinoscorpius > Carcinoscorpius rotundicauda. Next base: position 60,311,154 of record CM022403.1, on the reverse strand, counting down.
GGAGTACCACTTTGGAAGAAAAAGCATAAATGTTTGTGGTTATTGAATAACCCTGTAAACACATAGACTTAAACAGAAACATATCTGTAGCGCACCAAGAAGTTACCTGGTAAACACATAGACTTAGACAGAAACATATCTGTAGCGCACCAAGAAGTTACCTGTGTTTTTACTCACTTTCTGAAGGACTTCTAAATGTGTAATATAGGTTTCTGAGCTGTGTTTATTTAAAAAAAATATGAAACGTGTAGATACGAATGTTCCTCGTGACCCTTACCAGAAACTACCTTATTAATATATTTATTTTAAATAGCGTAAAATATGACACAGAGATAAGTATACCTATTTTAGGGCTGATATGTTATCGTTACTGCGTTCACTGTAAACTTTTCGGTGGATTTCTAAACATTTTTGCCTCTACTTATTTCTCGTAATTGTGTCGCAGAGTATTGTTTATTACTAAAATACTAATAACATGTCGTCATTGTGTCGCAGAGTATTGTTTATTACATAAATACTAATAACATGTCTGAAAGACGTTCTATTACTTAAACTTGATGTGAGAGTATAAGATCCTAACAAATCTCTCAAGACATGTAAATGTCTGTAAAAGTCTATCAAATAACAATAAAAAGTAATAATGTACTTGAATTTTATTTATGAAAATAGGCTTACATCAAATTTTGTTTTTAAGAGGGCGCATAAAAAAAAAATCTTTTTTCTATTGTTAATCCGATTGGTTGGTGGCAAAGCTTTGAGAGGCGGAGGGGGGGATGTGCTTCCCAGTGGGATTGTGAACCTAAAGCAGTTAGCTCCGCATTCGGGGCGGTCCTTGTTTGTTCCTCACCCATGATTTTTAATAACACTTTTATTTACAAAATACTACTTGAAAATAGTAGGGTGTCTTATTAAGTATTTTATTTTGTTTTGTGTGTGTTTTTTAACATAATAAACAACTTTATTTGGAATAAAAACTTAATGTTTACAAAATTTTAGGTTTAACACATACAACGCTAATCTTCATAAAATATTTAAAGTTTCTAGCTGTTTTGTCTAGATGGCGCTTCAGCGAGCATACTTAATTGTGCCGTGCTTCGTGAGGACAAATTCTTTTTAACCTTCCAAAAACTATTGAATGTCTTGTTGATAAAATAACACAAAATATTTATGGTAGATACATATTTTTTTGTTTACAGAAATAGACAAAATCGTAAGCAAAAAATTTAATACACAGAGGAAAAAATGTAATAAATATTTTGCTTCTTACTTAACTGCGAAGTTTAATTTCTTACAAAATTATGTGTTTTTTCGATTTCTTGTGTCACAGATAAGAAAAAAACAGTAAGTACAAACAAAGAAAAGCAATCGTAACAGTCAGTTTTTTCAAACATTTCTCTGTATTTGTAAACAAGAACTAAATTTATTTTCTATTACTTCACATTCTGAGGTCTTAACATTTATTTTGTAATTATTCGTATTTTCTTTCAGAATATTTTGAAGTTCTTTAGAGGGCGCTTCTGGAAAATATAAAGAAGGTAAATATTTCAACTCCATTTTGTCCTACGTCTTAATTTCATTCCTTCTTATCGTAGTGTGTAATTATTATCAACTAAATGTTTAAACGACTTGGTGTATCTAAATACTGGTTATTTTAGAATTACGTATGATATTTATATCAAACTGTCGAAAAATAACACTAATAAGAGAAGTTATTAAATAGTATTCGTTTGAATGTATATCACTTTCTTACCCGCTAGACCAACGGTAAGCCAGTGCACTTGTAACGCAAGAAATCACGGGTAGGGAGAGTCTGTGTGGAGCTTTGTAATTCACAGGACAGAAAACAAACATATCACTTTCTAGTGACGTCAGCCATCACTTCAAGTAGTTATCTAAATTTAATTGTCTGTTTATATGTTTGCTTTACGCAATAGCTCTTACTGAAAGAGAGTCTTTGAGATTTTTACATGACTTTATGTCCATATTATAACAACTCTATTTGGTAGAATTTCTACCCCTTTTTAAGTCTTATGCCCCCCCAGTGGCTCAGCGGTATGTCTGCGGACTTACACGCTAAAATCCGGGTTTCGATACCCGCGGTGGGCAGAGCACAGATAGCCCATTGTGCAGCTTTGTGCTTAATTCTAAACAACAATTTTAAGTCTTATATCCGTCCTTAGGCATATAATCTCTGAACCTTTTATATAACCTTAGACACATATTACACTAATTCTGTACTCGCAGACAACACACATTACACTAATTTTATACTCGTAGACAATTTCTAGATTTTCTACTCCTTTTCATATGAACCTTACTACAAACCTATACGTGAAGACGCTCTTCGAAAATTCACCCATTTTGTGAATGTTTTTTACCAGTTCTTATCTAGAAGGAAATATTTAAATTTATAATCATATTTTGTACAAGCTCTAGAAAGTTCAACACAGAACCTTACTAGCAGAAAATCCACAATTTTTTTCAGCCAATCATGGTTATGAATAGTGAGAAGAAAAAAACACATAAAATAGACCGTACACGTACTTCATTAATGGAAGCCTTCGAGACGAAAAATAGCTCTAAATGTTCACGTAGTTATCCTTACGACAAACAGTGTACCAATCAAACGATGTAATTTAGTCATTTCTTTAACGTAATTAATATATTTGCTCTTTTTGGTAACAAGTAAATAATCTTCGACTTAACAGAAATGTCAAGCTTCGGAACACAAGCTCAGGAAACAAATTCCAGTTAGAAACTATACACCATTAGAAAACTATACATCATTAGAAAACTACATACCATGAGACATTTAAATAAAATCAGTTATGGTTTTTACTCTTTAATTCTTATGAACTGTTACATGACGTAATTCAAACTCGCACCCCACAAATTGCAGATTGTCGTCTGATATCATATCTAGAAGTGGAGAAAAAAGATGACATGACGTCGTAACCTTGAAAATTCTCCTTTCAAAATTCTTACAATTATCTTTCTTCTTACTTAATTGACGAAAATAAAAGCACATTATTAAGACACATGAGTAGTGTCATCTTATGAAATCCATAGAGATGCTAGAAGAAATGAACGTATTATCCAAAGTTTCCTGCCCCCCAGTGGCTCAGCGGTATGTCTGCGGACTTACACGCTAAAATCCGGGTTTCGATACCCGTGGTGGGCAGAGCATCGATAGCCCGTTGTGTAGCTTTGCGCTTAATTCAAAACAACAACAACAATAACCAAAGCTTCCTTGTCCAACGTATGTGTAAGAGAGTGCGTTGGTTTCATGTAGCTCAAAATAAAGAGTAACTCACATGAGAAGCCGAGACTTTTCTTGTGGTTAACGATATTAACATGTCAAAATTTTCATACGTTAAAATATTCTCTTTAGCTAATTTTCAAAGTAACGTATTTTATTTAAAACAAAAACATTTTTTTCTTCTTGAAAACACGGTTTTTAAAATTACAAACTTTCAAACTTGCAACTGCGCCACTGAGGGGTAATATGTGATCTAACCGTACGCACCAAAAAAACAAATATTTGCATCTGGTTAATTTAAAACATTTTGACACGTAACAAAGTCGCTGTGGTTTTTGTTTTACTGCTGAAGTATCACAAATAGCCCTGGTCTAGCATTGCGCAAAATTTAAGAAAAGCAAACAAACAAAACACACAGAGTGAACGTGGACCATAATATTTTTACTTACGATCCACTAATTCTGTTTGAAACGCTAATACGATAAATAAACCCAAAGTGTAGCAAAAACAGACATTTTACTTTTGTTTTGTAATTTGTGGGGCTCAAGTATAATCGTTTTGCATGAAAACAAACAACAAAATCTGATTTATGCAAGTTCTCAATCGTAAGTCGTTAAATTCGCGTTTACTTCAAGTGCGTCAGAAACGTGTTTTATTCTTTGTGTGTTATCTTCACGCACGTGAAACGAAAACGGTTAAAAATAAAAAGGAACAAAACAAATCTCGTAATTTAATGTCGAAATAGAAATAGAAAAAAACAACTCTGACGCTGATCGAAATAACATCTTTAAATAATGGTTTACCAAGTACAACAACATAAATCTGAAAAGATTAAAAGCACGAGATATAATCTGAAAGCGAAACACAAAACTGGCGACTGTTGGAGAAACTAAAAAAATATGGAAACTACGGTTGAATGAAATATTCTTGTAAAAATAATGACATCGAAATACTTACTTACTTACAGTAGCACTTACTTAAAACTAGTATTTGTGTGTGTTTGTTTTTGCACGATATGAAGGATGCTTTATAATATACAAATTTTAACGCTTTGTAAACAAAACTTGATTGTATTTTACAAATCAACGATAATTGTTAATATTTGAGCAAAGTTATGTTTATGTGTGAAAATTTAGAATAACTGTAGGTAGTTAATGTAACCTAAATTTATATTTAAAGTTTATTTCCGTAATAGTTATTTAAAAAATAAATGCAGCGTCTCCAGATCAACTTAACAACTTTGAAGCACCAACACGATTCTATAATTTAGAGAATCAAAAAAACATCTTAGTCGTTATTTCTTTGGCAAATGAAGCTAACAAATTTAATTTTATTTCTTTGTCTAATAAAACTTAATATGTCCACCAATTGTCTGGTAATAGATTAAACGTATAATCTGTCAAATTCAAATTCGTGCTAGATAACACTCATTGGGCAATTCAGTTGTTAAGGCACCAATAAGCTTAGAGAACGGACTACCGAGTGAGACGTTTAAGCAGAAATGTTGTATAGAGGTCGCTCTCAAATAGGACGCATCCAATCAGAACTGATACTTATGACGACATAATATCTTTCATAAACTGGTAAATAGAACAAGCATTCTCTTGAATTATTCACTTCTATCACCAATTTTTTTATCTATAAATATTGGAGTTTATTTATATTGTACTGAAACTCATATAATATCGATCGATATTTTATTATAATAACATAAACAATAAATCTCATTCAATGTGGTTTAAACAAGTACGTCATCTGTACTCATTAAACCGCTATCAGAAAATGGAAAATTATTATATCTAAAATAGTTACCCCAGGGTGCATAATATTTGTATGGAAAACTCTGAGATAAGTGAAGTTAAGAACGTATATTATGGTTAATAATAAAAATCCTAATATCAAATAATGCCTCGTACACAGGTCAGTCAGACGTTTCCTGTAAGACTTTCACACGCAACACAATGTCATGATTTTTACATCCGTAACTATTATTATTATAACAAAAAAAACATAGTAACATTTTTACACAGACAGATTTCTCCCCATGACACCAAAACGTATTCAACAGTATTATAAATCTAATAGATACGTAGTTGCTGTGTATTGTTTACCATATTCTATAGGACTGTTAATATTTTTATTAACTTTCAGTTACTCCCTATTATATTTTATTTTTGTAGGAAAAATAAAACCCGGTTTCTTACTTACATTATTTTTCATTATTAACTGTGGTGAAAACTAACCTTAAGTATCTTTTTTACGACCATTTTCACTCTGAGAAAGATATAAATTTTATCACTCGTTGAGAGACGAACTGGAAATACAAGGTAATAACCAGCACATGAATGGTGATGTTATGTATTTTTGTGTGAAAAAAAAGGTCTAAAAAGATATTACAGATAATATTTGCCTTCAGAGTAATATACAATTTAAATTACTTAATATTTCTATTTTATAAATGAAAAATGGTAAAATGAAATATGAACACATTTATATTGTTTTGTTTTCGAAATCAGACGAACCAAAAGAGTAAACTTATATTTAGCGACATGTGTACCATGTATATATATATATATTGTAATACTCTTATAACACATTAAACAGATGATCACTGTGGTGTTAGGCAGAAGTGAAATTTCATACGTGTAATTTTAAAATATGTTATTTATGTGTGGGAGTATCAGAGTTTCTTCTATTTTTTGCAATTTATGTGTTTTCCTTGGTTATTTGGGCTTTAGGCCTATCGACTACTAGGGTCATTAAGGCCGTCAACGCCTTAAGACCACTCGCCATTACCGAGGATATGTGGGACTGGAATACTAAAGTGCAGGACACTTGATTGGTTATCGTGTGGCCCCACAGTCACGCAGATTAGTGGGAACACTAGGGAGAGGGGGTCTGAAGCTAACATTTTAACAAAAAAATATGTAAGTCGTTGTCAAAATTGTAATTCTTTCTGTATTTTCTGTCTCAGCCTAATAAGTTCTTCAAGAAACAATATTTGTTCCACCTTGGGCGAAATCCAATATAATCGATTAATGGTTGTTTTTCTTTTGACAGAGGTTTGTTGATATATATATAAGTTTATATTTAATTTTGGAAAACTAACGTAAAGTTGAAGTAATGATTTTTTTAATCTATTGTCTCTTTTCAAGTTCTTTTAATAAATAGCTCCTTTCATCTAAAATCAATGCAATATGGGAAACAGATGAGCTATAAGACTTTATATATATTAACCAATCTTAAGCATCATGTCTGAGACCTTCGATAATTCTTTACCTAAATGGTGATCTTCAAACTTTTCAAGCGACGACTTATCACTTCAAATATTTGAGGATAAGGTTGCATTCATTACTTTGAAGATAAGAAAACTTTTGTAGGCTTTTAGTGGCCTTGTTTCTCGAGACGGTTATTCATTGGATCGTTCCTTAACCAATAGGCATTCAGCTGGGAAGAAAAAAAAAAGAATAGAAAAAGAAATAAATGAGACTTGGAAAACACCCGAAAGCAAATGACCTTCTTAAATCACGACCAACCACCATTCTAGATTGAAATCTACCACAAAAAGTAAGTTGATACATTCTAGTAGAAAGGGCGATGTATCAGCTTTAGGTGTTTCATGTGTTTTGTCCAGTCAAATCAGGTCAATGTTTCTCACGTGCATCCTTGTTAGTTTGCGAGAAGAGGAACACAAAGAGCAGTGGATTTAAAATAATTTTACTTAAAGTAATGGATTAATTGTTAAATCTTAAGTGAGTTATAAGCATGCACAACACTGGCTTTCATAATATTTCCCTTATTTTTGTGTTGCTTTGATTCTGTTAAACCTTAGTTTTCAACTTTCTGAACAGAAATATTGTTATATAATCGATGTGTATACATATTTTCAATGAAAGCATAAGGTTATCTCAGTTTAGGATTTCTTAGAGGGCTCCCTAATTTTCAAATTTGCCCACCGCTAGTACAACGGTAAGGTTACGGATTTACAACGCTAAAATCAGGGGTTCGATTCCCCTCGGTGTGCTCAGCAGATAGCCCTATGTGGCTTGGCTACAAGAAAAACACACAATTTTCAAATTTAATTTTGGGTGGCAAAACAAAACGTGTAGGGTTAATTTGACGCGGTTAATAAATCGTAATCTAGTTAGATTCATTTTATGCACTCAAAATCTAACAAAACAAAACTGAATCGGCCGAAGCCAATTAGTCACACTGAAACTTTTGCAAAATGAGTTTATATACGCAATGAATAGGTTAAATGACATTGTTAAGGGAGGGAGAGCTTTCTTGACCAGTCTCGATCAGTTTACAACACCTGTAAATGTTGGATTTAAATACTCATAACATTCTATGGTGTAAATACATATATCTTACTGTACTACACTCGTTCTGATCAAATTACGATAAATTTAGGGCCTAATATAAGTTGGGTGCTTATGTACTTTACTTAAAGATCTTAGAACACTGATGAAATTAGGACACATTTGACTTTTATAGCAAGCAGAATAAGTCCATATGTTTTTCATGTAATTACACAAAACGTTTTTTACACATTTTATGAACAATATATAAGTTCATATGTTTTTCACGCACACTACACAAAACTTGTTTTTACACATTTTATGAGCGACATATAAGTTCATATGTTTTTCATGTACACTACACGAAACGTTTTTGTACATTTCATAAACAATATATAAGTTCATCTGTTTTTATGTACCTACATAAAACATTTTTTACACATTTTAGAAACAATATATAAGTTCATATGTTTTTCACGCACACTACACAAAACTTGTTTTTACACATTTTATGAGCGACATATAAGTTCATATGTTTTTCATGTACACTACACGAAACGTTTTTGTACATTTCATAAACAATATATAAGTTCATTTGTTTTTATGTACCTACATAAAACATTTTTTACACATTTTAGAAACAATATATAAGCTCATATGTTTTTCACGTTCACTACACAAAACTTATTTTTACACACTTTATGAGCGACATATAAGTTCATGTTTTTCATGTAATTACACAAAACTTTTTTCACACATTTTATAAACAATACATAAATTCATATGTTTTCATATAACTACACAAAACGTTTTTCACACATTTTATAAACAATATATAAGCTCATATGTTTTTCACGTACACTACACAAAACTTGTTTTTACACATTTTATAAACAATATATAAGTTTATATGTTTCATGTACACTACACAAAACTTTTTACACATTTTAAAAACTATGTAAGTTCATATGTTTTTCACGTACGCTACAAAAAACTTGTTTTTACACATTTTATGAGCGACATATAAGTTCATGTTTTTCATGTAATTACACAAAACTTTTTTCACACATTTTATAAACAATACATAAATTCATATGTTTTCATATAACTACACAAAACGTTTTTCACACATTTTATAAACAATATATAAGCTCATATGTTTTTCACGTACACTACACAAAACTTGTTTTTACACATTTTATAAACAATATATAAGTTTATATGTTTCATGTACACTACACAAAACTTTTTACACATTTTAAAAACTATGTAAGTTCATATGTTTTTCACGTACGCTACAAAAAACTTGTGTTTACACATTTTACAAACAATATATAAGTTCATATGTTTTCATGTACACTACAGAAAACGTTTTTTTACGCATTTTATAAACAATAATACATTGTGATAACCATCTCAAACTTCATATTAGTAGCCACATATTTTACAATGTTTTATAAAAGACTTTCCTGAAAATGTATGTGCACCATATTGAGGTTTTACAAATAAACTAGAAAGAATTTTCTACATGATATTTGTGGAAAATAACGTGAAGAAATGCTCGACATAAAATTGTTCTCTGTGATATATACAGTTATGACAGAAAGTGTTCGTACCCCTGCGTCGTGAGTAGTTTTTCTTTATAACTTAAAAATTATCATGATTAGGATAATGAACGTATGAGTATATTATAAATATTATACTAACACACTTCTACATAAATGTTTATTTAAATTGAACAACGAATAAACTGTTTATAAACAAATAACGAAACATAGGAGGGACAAAAAGTGTTCTTGTGTCAACTTTAAGGGTCAGTTGTGCAGCCTTTCAGGTGAATTACTTGTTGCAATCTCTCCTCATAGCCCTCCATGATATTTTGACAGAACTCGACTGGTATTTCCTTCCATTCTTCTTTACAGAAGGCCTCCAACTCTTGCAAGTTTTTCGGATGACGCTGATGAATTCTGGTCTTCAGCTTATGCCAAACGTTTTTAATTGGGTTGAGATCGGATGACTACGATGGCCACTCCAGAACGCTTATATGGTTCTTCTGCAATTCGATGTGTGTTTTGGGTCATTGTCGTGCCGGAAGATTCAACGACGCCAAAAACGCAAGTTTCGAGCATCATTCTTGACAAAAATGCTTAATATATTAACGTACTCTTCTTTTTTCATGATTCCATTGACGCGGTGAAGGCTGTCTACACCAGAAGAACTGAAGGAACCCCATAGCATGATAAAGCCACTTTTATGTTTAAAGGGACGGTTTTCTTTGGAAGATTTCGTTACCCCTTCTTACGAAAATATAGGGAACATCATTGTGGCCGAAAGGCTCGATTTTAGTCTCGTCTGACCAAAGAATACTCTTCCAATTGGTAAAGGTTTTATCTACATGCTTTCTTGCATACCTCAATCGTGCTTCTAAATGAACAGGCCTTAAATATAGAGTTCTGCGAGGACGGCATGCTTTGAACTCAGAAGAGTGTAACATGTTCGTAACTGTAGAGGTGCTTACTTCAACCCCAGTTTCCCTTACCAGTTTTTGCATGTCATTATGTGTTAAACGAGGGTTCCTACTAACTTCTCTGAAAACCTTCCTCTTCGTTCACTCTGGAATTTTGGTGGGGCGTCCGGAACGAGGGAGGTTAACAGTTGATCCTGAAAGCTTAATGGCAATTATGCTTTTAACAGTAGCTTTCAGCGCATTAAGTTGTGTCGCAATGCTGGAAAGAGACACACGAGACATGTATTTTACAATAATTCGTTCTTTTTTAAATCACTGGACAGTTGTTTCCTGTTCGCCATGATGACCAAGCAGATAATGACGGAAACGGCGCTAAATTGCCGGAAGTACACTTTTTCCTGGCTAAATTCCAATAACTATGAACCCAGTGTCTAGTTCTGGAATGGTATAATGTAGTTTATTTGCCAAACTAAACAAAATTGTTAGGGGAATACTAGTTTCATCACACGTTCTGAACTGTACGAACACTTTCTGCTCCTCTTATCTCTGGTTATTTCTTTATAAACAGTTTATTTGTCGTTTAAGTTGCGTAACAATTTATATAGATGCGTATTAGTATAATATGTATAATATATCGTACGCCTATTAGCCTAATCGTGATACATTTTAAGTTATGAGCAACAAACTACTTGGGACGCAGGGGTTCGAACATTTTTGTTTCGTAACTGTATATTATAGCAAAAATGAAAAAAAATACAGTTTAACTAAGAATAGCCATTTCTTCAGTATTCACGAATTACAAACGTGATTCTCTGAGAAGGATAAATCTGATAATAATCTATACAACATGAATAATATGTACGTCGTGAAAATACTGCATAATTTAACTATTTGTTTTTGATTTCATCTAATGCATTATGATTTTATGTGCAAAAAAGTAATTTAATGATCTGGTTTAAGACCTGCTATCAATTAATTAAATCTATGATCTCAAAGTCGTCAACTTAATTTATAAATCTATTAATTTCTCAATTAACCACATGCATTTAATACCACACACGAATAAGATGGAGTATATTTGCTTGATATGCGTCTGTGTTGCTTTTTATACACAGAAAAAACAACTTATTAAATGTTTCAGAAATATATATCTTACACCATCAAGATTAAACAACGTGTAATCATTGGGTCCTTAGAACAATATAACAATAAATATCTCCGTTGAAGATCGTGTGTTTCAACGTTAACTAATTTTATTATAACTTGCAAGTTTTTACCCTTATCGTTGAGGGCATAAGAAACTAAGTTTCATAACATTTGCGAAGAAATTTCAATAAATTCTTACGTCAAAACTGCACAAAACGTTTTTATTCATTTTATTGACACGAATGTACATAAAAACACGTGATAAGAATGTGACGTTTTATACGTTTTATCATATTAAAAAGAAACGTTCTTGAAAATGTGTAGGCATAATATGGAGATCCCAGAGATTTCGTATGATTCACTGTACTAGTTCCTTTACTGTATCATTGTTGTGTGTGTGTTTTTTTCTTATAGCCTCGCCACATCAGGCTAATTGCTTAGCCCACGAAGGAGCATTGAACCCCTTATTTTAGGCTTCTAAATCCGTAGACTTAATGCTATACCAGTGGGGGCGTTCTTGTGTGTCCCTAGTGTTGTGTATATTTGTTGTACCACATTCCCAGTATAACATATTATTATACCACATTTTTCCGCTCCGTAATAACGAACAAAAAACAACAACAAAAAACGTTAACTATAAATCACCTTTCCCACCCCTCCACCCTCGACAGGGAAAAAGAAAATATTAATAAATTATTTTTTTTTATAAAAATAGTTTTAAGCGGTTGGGAAATATAATTGAGTTAATTGGAATCTACTCAAAGTTTTACTGTGTTATACGATCTCTACTTTGCGCTGTCGTTGGTGTTTATCTTTAAGACCAACTGATTTGTTTGGTATAACTTGTGCTGGTTTTGCTACCCAGCTATTTATTCATTGGCAGTCTGTTTGCATAATTATCTCAGCTCTCTAATGGTTGAAAAAAAACACGTGAATGAAACGCGTTAAATTGAGCTCGTGTTAGTATGAGAAGTATTCGCTGATGAAGCTGATTATTATATTTTATGAGCAGAAAAAACCATTTGAAGTACCTTTAAATAACAATAAATGTTGTACGAATGACATAATTATTTAGGGAGAAAACAAATCGCTGGTTACAGTTAAATATACAGATTTCACCTTGAAGAAAATAACAAATAATTATTTCAACAAGAAATAAAACATATGGTAATGTTATATTTAATCTTGAATAGGTTATACAACTGGAATGAGTTATATAGGGTGCGACTGAGTATTCGTCCACCTAGTACACCCCTCTCTTCTGGGCGGGTACTCAGTGGCTGACGCGAACTTTATAAGATTAACTCCACATCAGGTCCTAAAACTCTCTCGGCATGTAGGATTGTTTGTTTTAACATTTCGAGGCTGTAAATTAACCGCTGACCCGTCGGGGGACAGCCATGTCAAATCTACAAGAATTCAAACCAATTAGAAGAGTAGTTTCTTTTAAACTTAGCACAAAAACGTTTCGTTGTATGGGATTGGAGAAAATGCTTACAAACAAAGAACTTTTCCCCCCACAATATCTGTGGAATTGTTATTATTTGGTGTTTGCGTATTCTTACTTTTGATAACATCTAACGTTCGTTTATGTTGAACAGACATGTTAGCTCAATCGTGTTCTAAACCACATATTGTACTGGCTTTAAAAGGCATAAGATGAACAGTATATATTTGTAAATATGTAAATGATTCGGTCTCACGCTGTGTGAACCAAGAAAAACAGTAACATCTTTTAAATATACGCAGACACGTGATATGAGTTTCAACTGAAGACAAAACAAAATTATACAGTTTAATTTGTGTTACGATGATTTTGAATATTGTAATAATTCTATACATCACAAAACCTGTAGTCCCTAAATACATAGACGCACATGAGAAAGAAGCCACAAAACAGTAAAATGTTTACGTTCATAGCATAAGTTTCTTAAGATATTTTGTTTTACTTTTTACGTTGAAAATAACAAGTAGGAAACTGATGTTATGTGTAAAAGGAAATATAACATAATAAGACTGTTTGCTGCTGGAGTTTTAAGAGACGATAATAGAACATGTCAATGAGAAATGTTAACTGAACGACTTCATACATCTGCATAAAAACATTAACTCTACTCTTCTATGCATCATTCAGTAAAATTCATATTCGGTTTTTCCTCCTTTGTTACTGATAATAAAAAAATAACCAAAATTCAGGCAGATGATAAAAATGGTCGGTATGATAAAGTACTAACGAAGTACAATAAACTTCACAGCTTACACGACGCACGCATGTGAATGATATATAGTGTTCGCTACATTAGTTATTTCAATTAATTTCTTATTTTTGGTAGGTTCCCTTCCCCTCTTATCATTCTGTGCACGTCGCGACCTGACGGACAATTACGATATTGTGAGTTTCTGAGTTAACTTACCAACCGAAGATATACAGTAATCTAGCTTACTAAATTATCAGATGGTGTTTTCTAGCTTACTAAATTATCAGATGGTGTTTTCTAGCTTACTAAATTATTAGATGGTGTTTTCTAGCTTACTAAATTATCAGATGGTGTTTTCTAGCTTACTAAATTATCAGATGGTGTTTTCTAGCTTACTAAATTATTAGATGGTGTTTTCTAGCTTACTAAATTATCAGATGGTGTTTTCTCTTCGCAGTGAAAAAAAAACCCTGCAGTGCGAGGTACAAGAAGTTTAATTTTAAAACAAATATTAAGGTAAAATAGGACCCGGCATGGCCAGGTGGGTTATGGCACTCGAGACGTCATCCGAGGGTCACTGGTTCGAATCCCCGTCACACTTTTAGGCGTGGGGGTGTTATAATGTGACCGTCAATCCCACTATTCGTTGGTAAAAAAGTAGCCCATGAGTTGACGGTGGGTGGTGATGACTAGCTGCCTTCCCTCTAGTCTTACACTGCTATATTAGGGACGGCTAGCACAGATAACCCTCGTGTAGCTTTGCGCAAAATTCAATAAACAAACAACAAAATAAAATAGACGTGAAGTTTAATTTCGTTATTAGGTTTTTTTCTAATATAGTTTTAGATATGCTATCTATTTCATATGTAATGCATTCTCTCCGAAAGTAGCCTAAATTATCCTCAAATATAAATATATTTGTTTATCAATCACAAAGGTTGAGTCGATACAGTCGAAACTATTTCAAGTTTTTCAATTTTTTTTTTCGTTTGCGATAATGTTTAACTGAGTGTACAGCAGCGGTTTGTAAGAGTTGTAAATGTTTGTCACGCCCTGGTGGTTTGGGCACTAACTCACACCGAACGTGCTTCCCCTCCGTGGGGACGCTCCAAGTCTTACTCAATTCCACTATTCGTTGGTCAAGTGTAACCTAAGACTGGGCTGTGGGCGGTGTTGGCTAGCTGACTTCCCTCTGCATTATTTCCAAATTAGGGACAACTGTCGCAGGTTTACTTTCGAGTAAAAATTCGACAAACAAACCGAGCTTTACTGTATAATTTTTCTATTTCGTTGATCGTGTGCCATAGTCGATTTGAATGTTAGGAAGTACAAATATCTTCAACCGAATTTTATAATACAGCCTAAAATGTAATCTATTTTAAGTTGCTAAGTTACGTCGTACTCGATAAAGGCTCCTATCACCGACCAAAGCGCAGACTCCCTCCCTCCACATGCGGAATTCCTACCGCAGCATTTCTCTCAGTTCTCGGTCTAGGTTGCATATCGCTAACCCTAATTCCAAACCACCGACCCGGGGAAGGCAACAAGCCGACACAAATCACCTTTACCTATCGCATTACATAATTATCATTATTAAGTCTCACGTATCGTTTCTTTGTACTTTAACACCAAGTTCACGGCGTAAATAAGAATAGTTATTATTCTAATGCAGTAGGTTCAAGCAGAGTAATATTCTATAAAGCGTTTGATAATGGTAAAACATTTTAACACTCACTTCGACTAATATTTAATGGTAAAATATTTTAACACTCACTTCGACTAATACAGGATCCCCTGTAACAATATCTTGTTTTACGGATTTATATTCCGAAGAATTACAGTTATGGCATCCAGACAACGAATTAGTTTTCCGGCAAATTAGTCACTGCACGAGGAACAGTGGAAAAAAATCCATTGTTTTGTGAAACACATCACGTATATTTCATAAAGTCTAACTACCCATTCGTGAAAGCATGCAAGAACAATTCGCGTTATTGTATATATACGACGACCTCACTTTCCCTGGGCACACTGAATAAATCACGAGTAGCTGTCTAGAAAGTTAAAATTACTTTCACAATTCAAGTTATTGCTGAGTCGTAATTACAATTATCGGCCGTAATAAATCACAGTCACGAGGAACGAAAGAACACCGAACTTATTTACCAAAGTTACCAGAAATCACCAGAAAGTGTGGAGTGAATTCGATATGTGTATTTCTATATACTACACAACGGTTGTATCCATACGCGCGTGTTGTAAAACCAATTATAAATAAACTTCAAGCTCTCAACGTTTCGTTTCGGATATCCTGTTATCCTTCAGTGAGTTGCAATATAACCTCGTGTTGATATATACCCTTTGTGTTGTTGTATTTTCTTACGTAATTAAATTATGGTTATATACCGTTGTATAGTTCTATACCCTTTGTGTGGTTTTATATTATTGTGCTATTGTACACCTTCATGTACTTAAATATCGGGTGCAATCATATAACCTTTGTGTTGTTATATATTATTGTGTAATTATATAACCTTTGTGTTGTGATACACTTTTTCCATAGTTATATAATATTTGTGTGTTTATATACCTTTGTGCAGGTGTACAAGCTTCGTGTGTTTATATATTTATGCGTAGTTATATAGTACTTGTATTGTTACATATCCTTGCGTAGCTACATACCATTATGTAGTTATATGCCCCTTGTGTAGTAATATACCGTTTTGTAGTCACATACACTTGTGTATTTATATACCTTTTGTTTAGTTACATACCAGTGTACACACTGGAGATAAACACAAATGACAAAACAGACTAGTGAATACGATACAAACACTGATGACGTTTAGTGAAACAAGCGTCTAAAAACGCGGAAACTGCCCTATGTCGGCCTATAAAAGAAAATGTACACACGGTAGATACGTATTTTGGTTTGTTTGAAGTTTCGTGCAAAGCTACAAAAGGGCTGTCTGCACTAGCCGTACCTAATTTAGCAGTATAAGTCTAGAGGGGAAGGTAGCAGTTATTACCACTCACCGCCAACTCTTGGGCGACGAATAGTGGGATTCACCGTCAATTTATAACGCCCCCAAGGGTGAAAGGGCGAGCATGTTTGGTGTAACGGCCATTCGAACCCACGACCCTCAGATTACGAGTCGAGTGTCTTAACCATCTGGCCATGTTGGGCTAGCCCATAAGTAGGCAATTCCAGTTTGTTAAACTGAAACAACCCTTTCTGTTATTATTTCTTTTTAAATTCGTCAACTCTGTTAAATATAAAATAAAACTTAAATCCATAATAACGTAACAGTAGCAAAGCTACACAGTAAATTCAACGCTTTCAACGTTGGTCTGAGGAGGACGCAAGAAGTGGTCGAAACTATTATTCATATAAATTTAGTGTTGTTACGTTACTGTGGACCTGAATATTCTGGATTACATTACACATATTGTAAGTTTACCAATCATGAGTTAACTGTCTTAAATAAACAGCATGATATAATAAACAGCTACTAAGGTCGTTTAGTTCTTTAAAGACTTAAGAAACGTTATGGTTCTGTTCTGCAGTAACATTTATAACTTATTTTTTAAAAGGAATGGGCGTTTCTTAACGAACATCCCAACGGTCTTCCCAATAGACTATAAGTTCTTCCTTGGGAGGCTGTCTCTGTTACCTCCCCAATTTAAGGTGGTTTCCCTCAGGAGATGTTCCAGTGGCTCCCCAAAAGCAAAGAGGTTATCTTTCAGAAGGTACTCTAATATTACCCCAGAAGAGGGCGTGTATATGTAAGGGGGATTGTTTTAAAAGGATGATCTAATTGGAGACCAAAACGACACTTTGAAAAACATATATATAACAGCCACCATTTTTTTTTCTTCTTCATAATAAATAAACTAATATTAAAATATTACCCAAGTCCACGTGTATATTTTCAAAAGACATTGAACTGTTCCAATTACTAATAGTCCAACGGCAAATTTTTAAAAGTTCAATGACGCAATATTCTAAAGAAATACCGTGTTTACGCAATATGAACACTGGACTTTTGACCATGGCGCAATATGAACAATGGGCTTACGATCATGACGTCTCATTAGACAATACTTCGCAGATGGAATAAACTATTACCAGGTACATTTTGTGTTTATTTTTGTATATTCACATATGATAATACCTGGCATATCTACACCATACAGTATACGTATTATTCAACTGTTTTAGAGTTAAGCCGCAACGACGAAACTAAGCGAAACAAATACTGAAGTAGTTGAACGAAATAAGCAAACCAAAAACAAACAAACAAAGAATGGGGGCAGGGAACTGCCTATCCCGACCCGTAAAAGAAAACAGGGAAAGATAGAGGGTATATAAGCAGGCACTTAGAAAAATATATATGCTTATATTTTTATCTTTCAGAGTCAGGACTGACTGGAACTTTTACAATAGTGTTAACCGGTCCTTCAGTGGAGTGAATGGTGATTTATTTTTGTTCTTGTGTACATCAGTGCAGAGGGTGGAAAGAGAAAGAGTGGTTAGAAGTGTTAAAAGTATCTCCCACGATAAAACGTTCGAAAACATAAACAAGGAAACGAAAATATATATTTTTTAAATCGCTATTTTTAGACATGTAAGCCTTTTCATCTGATACATCTAAAAAAAAAAACGTTTTCTTATTGCAGGTGTGGGACTAAGTGATTATATCTGTGGTAATGATTTATATTTGTTATCGTTTTTTTCAAACATAAATCTATAGCTACTGGAAATTCAATTGCGCATGCTCCATTTTTTTCACGAATGTGTGTATAATATTTCTATTCAAAGTTTCACACAAAGCAACGCTTTTGGTGTGAATGTATCGAACCTACAGGAGTTTGAAATGTTACAATTATTAACATAATAAATATGATTTCTTTTTAATGTTTTCAATTTAGTATTACTTCTATGTCGACTCGGTTGTTTCAAAGACAATTTAATAGTTATATGGTTTAACTTAGTTTGTGGGCAAGATGAACAAAATTACCTGAAGTGGATTTTAACTGGCAAAGTTTCTGACATCGGACGTGTGTGTATTTGTAAGTTAGATTGGCCAAATGTTCTTAATTTATTTCGAATTCTCAGAGCAAAAAAAACAACAAACATTTTCGACCAATAACGACATTAATATAAAATGGAAAAAAAATGGTGGAATTCTTTCTACCTAGCTGGAGTTTAATCTAGCATAAGTCAAAGTTGTCACCAGAGGAGAAACGTCATCAGCTTGGCAATTGACATTCACAGTATTAGATTGAAACACTAGGTGGAGTACCCGTCGTTTGGATGGTAGTTATGTAAATTCATGATAAATGAAAGGTTATCTTAAACAAGAAAAGTTGCTTCCTTCGTACGTAATTATATCGAAACGCTAAAAACGCCCATAAAAATAGCAAAACAAAACATGTGAAACTGCAAATTTGCATGTATCTCCCCATGGATAAAGACACAAAAAACTTTATGCCAAGTTTGGAAAAGATT
Source organism: Carcinoscorpius rotundicauda (assembly GCA_011833715.1). NCBI lineage: Eukaryota > Metazoa > Arthropoda > Merostomata > Xiphosura > Limulidae > Carcinoscorpius > Carcinoscorpius rotundicauda. The sequence goes on along the minus strand of CM022403.1, from coordinate 60,292,271 downwards.
CATCTACAGAAGGTTAGGTAGAGTTGAAAACGCCAATGAAAACTGCAAAACGAAAAGTACAAAACTCAAAATTTGTACGTCGCCCCGTATAAACCTAATGAACTTTCACACCAGCTTGGGTGAAGACACATTTATTCACACTCTGCGGAGTAGTTACATGAACACTCAACAGACAGCAGCATTATTACATTTATATAGATTATGTTAATCGGATGATGTGCTAAATTCTCTTTATCGATTTCTTCACAAAACATTTATTATTGAATAGCTTTCCTAGAAAAGGCTTCAAACAAGTGATATTTTCATCGCCATTATTTTAGAGATAAACAAGCTTTTTATTTGGCAACATACTCACATGCGAAGTTTGTTTGTTTTTGAATTTCGCACAAATCTACTCGAGGACTATCTGTGCTAGCCGTCCCTAATTTAGCAGTGTAAGACTAGAGGGAAGGCAGCTAGTCATCTCCACCCACCGCCAACTCTTGGGCTACTCTTTTATCAACGAATAGTGGGATTTACCGTCACATTATAACGCCCCCCACGGCTGAAAGGGCGAGCATGTTTGGTGCGACCGGGATTCGAACTCGCGACCCCATGCAAAGTTAATAATTGGTTTACCAGCCTATATCTAATACGATTAATAATGTCCTAAATTGCTGCTTTATCTTTTTTAATTATTTTCGTTTTTGTTTATTCTGATCAATTATCGTCATTTTTCAGATCTCTCATGTTTCCACTTTTCACTAACTCTAATCTCTAGTAACTAACATGTTCTAGTTCTATTAACAGTCAGCTTGATTTTCTAACGAGCCCAATTCGTTTTATTGCAAAGAGATTTAAAAAAAAAAAGTGATTCGAATGAGTTCAAAAGTCTTTAAATTTAAAGTTTATGAATTTAAATGTATGAACTAGAAATTTCACACAACCAGTTTTTTTTTAATTTCGGCTCTCTGCAAATTTCGAACTAGCAGATTAGGAAGGAAAACCAGCTAGTCAGCAGTACACATCCGCCAACTCTCGAGCTACTTTTATCAAACCGAATGGTAGAATTTGAATGTCACTCCTATTTTGCATGCACGGCCCTTTGGTCGGGAATGAGAATTGTTTGTGGTGTGATTGATAGAAACAATGAGTCAACCTGTAGACACTGGTTTTGACTTTTAAGTAAGAGAACATTTAAGAATTTTGTTTTCGCTTTATTTCGAAGCAGAGGAACGTCTGTGTTTTTATCATAGAAAAGCCATATCAGGCAACCTGCTATGTCCACCGAGGGGAACCGAGCCTCCCGATTTTAGCGTTGTCAATCCTTACCGTTGTCCCAATGGGAGACATTTAAAAAAAACGAGTTTTATTCATTTTATTAAAACATTAAAGAATATATTTTCAGATTATGCCGGACAATGTTTACTTTTCCATATTTCTGAAAATTTAGCAATTTTATTACGTGACTATTTTTCTGATAAACAAGTTGTTTGTTGAGTTACAAAATCATCACCCGAAGAGAAAGTGAAATATTTGAATTGTTTGTTTGTTTTTGAAATTTCACGCAAAGCTACACGAGGGTTATCTGCACTCGCCGTTCCTAATTTAGTAGTATAAGACTAAAAAGGCAGATAATCATCACCACCCACCGCCAACTCTTGGGCTACTCTTTTACCAACGATTAATGGGATTGACCGTAACATTATAACGTCCACACGGCTGAAAGGAAGAGCTTGTTTGATGTAACGGGGATTTGAACCCGCAACCCTCGGTTTACAAGTCAAGCACCTTAACCACCTGGCCAGGTCAGGACCTGAAATATTTTATAAGGTTTTTTCGACAACGATTTTTTTATTTGGCATTGGTTAAAAATATAAAAAAACACATAAAATTCCTTATTTTTATTCATCCATCTTGCTGAAAGGCTGCCCCCCCTGTTAATGGAAGGTGTCATTAAACTATAAATATAGGTACATTTCCTTCTCTATTTCGAGCTAACTATTTGGTATTAATAGTAATAAAGTTGTTGGGATAAATTACCATATGGTATCATTCTTACACCTTTTTTTACCATTACTTTTAGAGTGTAAGTCCGCCATGACCAGATGGTTGAAACACTAGTAATCTGAGGGTCGCGGCTTTGAATCCCTGTCACACCAAACATGTTTGCCCTTTCATTCGTGGGGGCATTATAATGTGACGGTTAATCGTACTATTCTTTGGTAAAAGAATAACTCAAGAGTTGGCGGTGGGTGTTAATGGCTAGCTGCCTACCCTCTAGTCATATACTGCTAAATTAGGGACGAGTAGCGCAGATAGCCCTCGTGTATTTTTGTGCAAAATTTAAAAAAAAATATATTGTCTATTTTTCATTGGCTTACTTGTTTCTAGTGGAAAGTTAGACAACTAACTATTGGCCAGGTGGTTAGGGCAGTCGACTCATAATTGTGGGCGCGTTATAATGTCACTGTCAATCTTACTATTCGTTGGTAAAAGAGTAGCCCAAGAACTGGCGGTGGGTGGAGATAATTAACTGCCTTTCCTCTACCCTTAGATTGTCAAATAAGGAACGTCTAGAACTGATAGTCCTCGTGTGCGTTCGCGCAAAATTTAAAATAAGCAATGAAAAATTTGAATAATTTCTATTAGCATTGTAAATCTTTAGGCTTATCAGGGAACTTAATTTTCTTAAGCCTTACTCTTGCATTCACATGACTTAAAATCATATATTGTACGATCATTAAAAAATGTTACCAATAAAACAAATTCTCTTGCTAATAATTGGTTTGCAACACACTACTTGAAAGAAAACCACAAATATTCGTTATGTTTTTGTATATTCGAAGAATTCGCTATTACAACGTTGTAAATTTGCTGCGTGATCTTATAATGATATTGAATGCTTGTTTGGTTTTACGGGAAAAACAAACAAACTTATACTGGAATATTTCTTGTTTTATAAGTTCATTATGGGTAACTAATGACTTGTCAGAACAAAATTACTTGCCGATGTATTTCCAGTTTTTTCCAGGATAGTTTTGCTCCAGACATGTGCGATTTTATCAATTAATAACTGTTTCTTAAGTGAGCGTATTTCCAAGTCTAGCTCCAGTGTCGTCAAATATTTTACGTCTTTAATTTAGCCATTTTTACTGTGTTATCCGTTATCGTTGTCTTCAATACTGACAGGTAAAATAGTGACCCATAAACTCTTTCAATTTTAATAAATTTCTTTTTATTAGTGCGACTAGTAACTGAATTAATTATGATAAAAACTGGGTTTCGATACCTGTGGTGGACAAAGGCCAAATCGCCAATTAGGTTTGCCCTTGAAACAAAAATATATTTTCTGTTACGTGATGACAAGAAACCAACTTGAAGTTAAAATGTATTCTCAGGATGATTGGTATGGCTTTTAAAACTTTAATTAAATTTCTGTTACGTGATGACAAGAAACCAACTTGAAGTTAAAATGTATTCTCAGGATGATTGGTATGGCTTTTAAAACTTTAATTAAATTTCTGTTACGTGATGACAAGAAACCAACTAGAAGTTAAAATGTATTCTCAGGATGATTGGTATGGCTTTTAAAACTTTAATTAAATTTCTGTTACGTGATGACAAGAAACCAACTAGAAGTTAAAATGTATTCTCAGGATGATTGGTATGGCTTTTAAAACTTTAATTAAATTTCTGTTACGTGATGACAAGAAACCAACTTGAAGTTAAAATGTATTCTCAAGATGACTGGTATGGCTTTTAAAACTTTAATTAAATTTCTCTTACGTGATGACAAGAAACCAACTTGAAGTTAAAATGTATTCTCAAGATGACTGGTATGGCTTTTAAAACTTTAATTAAATTTCTCTTACGTGATGACAAGAAACCAACTTGAAGTTAAAATGTATTCTCAAGATGATTGGTATGGCTTTTAAAACTTTAATAATTAAATTTCTGTTACGTGATGACAAGAAACCAACTTGAAGTTAAAATGTATTCTCAAGATGATTGGTATGGCTTTTAAAACTTTAATTAAATTTCTCTTACGTGATGACAAGAAACCAACTTGAAGTTAAAATGTATTCTCAAGATGATTGGTATGGCTTTTAAAACTTTAATAATTAAATTTCTGTTACGTGATGACAAGAAACCAACTTGAAGTTAAAATGTATTCTCAAGATGATTGGTATGGCTTTTAAAACTTTAATTAAATTTCTGTTACGTGATGACAAGAAACCAACTTGAAGTTAAAATGTATTCTCAAGATGATTGGTATGGCTTTTAAAACTTTAATAATTAAATTTCTGTTACGTGATGACAAGAAACCAACTTGAAGTTAAAATGTATTCTCAAGATGATTGGTATGGCTTTTAAAACTTTAATTAAATTTCTGTTACGTGATGACAAGAAACCAACTTGAAGTTAAAATGTATTCTCAAGATGACTGGTATGACTTTTAAAACTTCAATTAAAATAAAGTACAGAAGAACGGTTCGACCTTCTTAGGCCATCTTTTGGTTAACAAAGAGAGTTTGCAACTGACCCTTGTCGGGCACATGTCTTAGGAACAAGAGTATAAACAGTTGTGATAGTTTTAATACTTATATCAGCTAGACTGAGAACACGTTTCTATGTTTCATACCATTGCTGTACTCAGCTAGACTGAGAACACGTTTCTATGTTTCATACCATTGCTGTACTCAGCTAGACTGAGAACACGTTTCTATGTTTCATACATGCTGTACTCAGCTAGACTGAGAACACGTTTCTATGTTTCATACCATTGCTGTACTCAGCTAGACTGAGAACACGTTTCTATGTTTCATACCATTGCTGTACTCAGCTAGACTGAGAACACGTTTCTATGTTTCATACCATTGCTGTACTCAGCTAGACTGAGAACACGTTTCTATGTTTCATACCATTGCTGTACTCAGCTAGACTGAGAACACGTTTTCTATGTTTCATACCATTGCTGTACTCAGCTAGACTGAGAACACGTTTCTATGTTTCATACCATTGCTGTACTCAGCTAGAATGAGAACACGTTTCTATGTTCATACATTGCTGTACTCAGCTAGACTGAGAACACGTTTCTATGTTTTCATACATTGCTGTAATCAGCTAGACTGAGAACACGTTTCTATGTTTCATACCATTGCTGTACTCAGCTAGACTGAGAACACGTTTCTATGTTTCATACCATTGCTGTACTCAGCTAGACTGAGAACACGTTTCTATGTTTCATCCCATGTGACTCAGCTAGACTGAGAACACGTTTCTAATGTTTCATACCATTGCTGTACTCAGTAGACTGAGAACACGTTTCTATGTTTCATACCATTGCGTACTCAGTAGACTGAGAACACGTTTCTATGTTTCATACCATTGCTGTACTCAGCTAGACTGAGACCACGTTTCTATGTTTCATACCATTGCTGTACTCAGCTAGACTGGAACCACGTTTCTATGTTTCATACCATTGCTGTACTCAGCTAGACATGAGAAACGTTTTCTATGTTTCATACCATGCTGTACTCAGCTAGACTGAGAACACGTTTCTATGTTTCATACCATTGCTGTACTCAGCTAGACTGAGAACACGTTTCTATGTTTCATACCATTGCTGTACTCAGCTAGACTGAGAACACGTTTCTATGTTTCATACCATTGCTGTACTCAGCTAGACTGAGAACACGTTTCTATTGTTTCATACCATTGCTGTACTCAGCTAGACTGAGAACACGTTTCTATGTTTCATACCATTGCTGTACTCAGCTAGACTGAGAACACGTTTCTATGTTTCATACCATTGCTGTACTCAGCTAGACTGAGAACACGTTTCTATGTTTCATACCATTGCTGTACTCAGCTAGACTGAGAACACGTTTCTGTGTTTCATACCATTGCTGTACTACATACTCTCAGCTGCTGTGTTTTAAAAGTTAATAATTATCATAATATAATGTTTAATATTTAATATTTTTTTTACTCACACTCGCTTAGTAGATTCCATTCACATCAAATAAAACCAGTTATATGTAATTTATTACCCATAACTCATGTTTAGAATCTTTTATCTAATTGCTTTGATTTTTATAGTGGAATAAATTTCGATTTCGCATAAAATTTACATTCTCATTATATTATCTGTCAGCGAATGGATCGCGAGTGAGCCTGAAGGGTTGTAGCACTAAAATTTAGGTTTCGATACCCATAATGGGCACATTACAGATGTATAGATTTGTGCTTGGTTATAAATACAGTCATAACCTTCCTGGTTTGTAAGTTTCATACTTATGTACGTCGTTTAGAAACTAAATCATGGTAAGAAATCAAATTTAATATTTTTCGCCCTCCAGCGGTATGTTTGGGAGCTTATACCGCCAAAAAGCGGGTTTTGATACCCGTGGTGACAAAAGCATAAATAGCGCACCGTGTAGCTTTTTGCTCAATTCAAAACAAACAAACAGATTTAAGATTTGTAACTGACTTGTTATTGCTGTTGAGATTTGAATTACGTAATGAGCTATTTGTGCTCGGCCCGGTATGGCCATGTGGGTAAATGCATTCGACTCGTGATCGGAGGGTCTCGGGTTCGAATTCCCGTCACTCCAAACATGTTTGCCTTTTTAGCCCTGGGGTAGTTATAATATGGCGGTCAATCCTACTGTTCGTTGGTAAAAGAGTAGCTTAAGAGTTGGCGGTGAATGGTGATGAATAGTTGACTTCTCTCTTGTCTTACACTGCTAAATTAGAGACGGCTAATGCAGATAGCTCTCAAGTAGCTTTGCGCGAGATTCAAAGAAACAATCAAACAAACAGCTATCTGTGCTCTGTCCACCACGGAGAATCGAACCCCAGATTTTAGTGTTGTGTATCAGTAAACTGAGGGACGACTCGTAATAAACTCAACAGGAGACGAACGTTCCTTTACATTATAATGTAAGAAGTTAATAAGTTGTTTCGACTACATCCTACATATTTAAAGAATATTGTAATACAAATTTCTAAACACCTCAGTAATATTACGAAACATACGTAGAGCTTCATTGGAATTTTAACGAAAGAAAACAAACCAATAAAACTACATATTATACTGTAGACCATATTATGCTAGAGACCATAAATAGTTTGTAATAAAAGAGAAAAGGTAATTAAATAATGTAACGAAGAACGTAAAATGAAAATTATATATTTCTCCGATTTTAACACTTTCTCATACACGATAACAGGAAGTAATAGTGTTCTGTAATACGACACCACGTGATTTTTGTTATTATTTTGAATTAAGATTTGACGAAAACGAAACGAGGCTAAACTGTATTACGTCCATTGCATCGTTTTATTACGTTTTCTAATCCAGTGACTGCTTCTTATCACGTATGATTTTTAACGTGACATTAATTTTGCAATACAAGAGTTTCGCATAGTATTACATAGAACGTTCCGGTTTTGTCAATAAATATACAGACTGAGAGAAACAGAATAGCATTGTTGTGATGGAACAAAAAATAGCAGTTTACTCCTTTTTTAACACCTAAAAGTGTTGCCTTACAATGATGCAATTTTTCACAGAATAACTCTCGTAAAAATACAAATTATCCATTTTAAATAAATTCAGAACAATTCATTATTTGGTTTCATTATAAATATTTGGTTAATAGTGGTTATGACCTTTTTTCTTTACGTCCTTACAGAAATACTTTACAAAGTTGTACAATTCGTTCTTAATTCGTTTAATAGATTTATCTTTATGAAATTGCTAGTGATATTCAATTTTAATTAATTAAAACTCGTTATTACTCATTCTGTTTATAACTGTTATAAGATAATAAGGTTTCGGGAAGAGAATGTCCGTTAAAATATATATTTTTTTTTATTGTTTAACAAAGAATATAAAATTTCAGATTTTGAAATTGGAAAGGCAGCTTCACTGCATAACGCGTGTTTATATTTTTATTTTGCCGAAAATTCTATGACATATCACAATCAGACGAGCTTTTATTTGGACACGTTAGAGACAGATGAGCTGTTAGACTTATACACACAGTATTATATTTATTACAGATTTCTATAAGTAATAATTTATTTATGAAATGTTTTCTTTTCATCTTTCCAATCCTTGAAACTGTCTTCTTTCAGAAACAGTGTTTTTTTCTCTTATACCACAGCCACAAAGGGCTATCTGCTCAGCCCACCGAGGGAAATCGAACCCCTGATTTTAGCGTTGTAAATCCGGTGACATACCGCTGTACTAGCGGGGAGTTCTTTCACAAACAAACTTCAAATAGTTTTCAAGTTATGATATAACAACAGCGACTCAAGACTTGTCTTATTAAAACAATTTAGTAGAAAGATTAACTTGTGAAAGTTCTAATTCCTCTAACATTTGATAATGAATTCTAATCTGGGTAACTTCTGTATAAAATTTACAAAGAATGTAACAGTTTTCTTTTTTCGACTATTCTATATCAACCCCCAAAATGAATTTCTCAGCCCATGTCTTTCCCTTGACTTTTTAAACATTTAAGTGTAACTATTGATGTGTTAGTGTTTTAGAGCAACTGTTTAACTCTTAGAAAATAAACTTAACGCTGATAATACTGTTGCATTTACAAATGTATAGATTATGAGTATCTGAAAATCAAAGAGGCGAGGAACAAAAATAAAATAATTATTCTGTTCTTATTAATGCTTTTACTGTACACCAATGAGAAGTTACAATTTCCCACAAACGACATTGATACGACGCTTTATTGGTTATTTTTCTTTAAATTTACACCAATAAAGGATTTTTTTCTATAATCACCCCTCCTCCTGTGGAACAGAGGTAAGTCTATTGGAAATCCGATGTTCGATTCCTCGCGGAGAACACAACAGGTAGCCAATAAACAACAACAACAATTATTGCCACATATAAATCTGTGAACAAATAAATAAACTGACTTGTCGTAAAGCGCTCTATTTGCATTATTCAGATATAAGAAATTAAAGGAAAGTGCATACAATGCTCTACATAGAACCTTTTTAGTTATCGTTTATGTGTGAAATAGTACCTATTTTATGTTTAATACAAATAGTTTATGCGCACAGCGTACAGAAAGCCACGCCTTAAACAGCTAGAGTCGACGTCCATTCTGTATGTTCTATAGCCTTTCAGCCGCCTAACAGAGACGACACGAACACTACGTGCTCTAGGCTATAACAATGGAAATGAGCTCAACATGATGGATAATTCTTAAAGATAGTAATTTGAATGACATTTCAAAATGATTTACAGAGCAAAGAGAGAAATAGTGGGTAGAAACACTGGCGCGAAGTCAATTCTGCTCTAGGCCTGTAAATATTTTCCCCACTTCGTTAACATAATTGGTTTTTCTTGATTTATTCTTTATTAACCAAAATAAAACAAAACAACGAATATATCACATTACTGTATGATTAGAACAAGTAGAAATAAATACAAATGTTGCATACTTTTGTTTTTGAGCTGTTTTTTTTTTATATAATTTTTCCCAACAAATGTAAATTTAAAAGAATTACGAAACGACTCCCTGCGTTTCCTTCTGTTACACCAAAGATGTTTGGAGAGGTAATGAAAAGTTACAATGTCTTCTTGAACATTTATTTTTGAGATAAAAATACATAATTTCTGTTTTGTCTTCCGTTTTCTTTTTTTACTCTTATCAGTAGATAATTACTTAATAAACTAATTTATTCGAACTACTTAAACACACTTAGGGAAAAACTGTTATCGCGTTATTTAATTCACTGTCATCAAGCTGGTTTTGTTTTTATTCTTCTCAGGACCAGCATAACCAGAGGGTTGGGGTGCTCGACTCGCAATCCGAGGGTAGTGGGTTCGAATCCCGGTCATACCAAAGATGCTCGCCCTTTCAGCCGTTCGGGCGTTACGATGTGATGGTCAATCCCCCTATTCGTTGGTAAAAGAGTAGTTCAGGATTTGGCGATGGGTGGTGATGAGTAGTTGCCTTCCCTCTAGCCTTATACTGCAAAATTAGGGACGGTTAGCGCTTATAGCCCTGGTGTAACTTAGCGCGAAATTTAAAAAAAAAGAGGTTATTTTTGTCCCCCAATGAGCCACTGGTATGTATGCGAACTTATAACGCTGAAAACTGTATTTCGATACTCGTACTGGGCATAGCACAGATAGCCAATGGTGTAGCTATAGGCTTAACTACAAAAAAACATCTTTATCTTCATTCATTTGTCAAACTCACTCCCATTGCGTCGTTTTGGTCTGCATAAAAACAAGCTGTTATAATATTTCGATACATCTGCTTCCGCAAGTAAAAAACTCACTCCTATTGCGTCGTTTTGGTCTGCATAAAAACAAGCTGTTATAATATTTCGACACATCTGCTTCCGCAAGTAAAAATCTCACTCCTATTGCGTCGTTTTGGTCTGCATAAAAACAAGCTGTTATAATATTTCGATACATCTGCTTCCGCAAGTAAAAAAAAATCACAGAAATAAATAACATTTAAAAACGTGCACAAGTGAAGTTATTTTGGAATTTTTAAAAATTAATAAATGTTTATTTTATTAAAACTGTGTATAACATTTGTTTATAAGGTTGATTTTAAGCTACGCAATAGTCTCTTTGTACTCTGCTAATCAAGGAGGGTATCGAACCTCGGATTTTAGCACCGTAAAATTTGCAGACTTATAGCTGAGCTAACGGTAAATACAGTTTTGAAACATACGAAATTCGAAAGTATATTACAGAGAAAGAAACGTTTAAAACTGTGTAACTTTAGAAGTTTTGTTTGATTTTAATACCACGTCATCAAAGGTGGATATGGACGTTTGTTTTCATAAATAAATAAATTTTTAAAACAAGCAGTTATTATTCCTTACTAATACATATGTGATAAGTGAGGTGGAAAATGATTATTTGAAGAACCTCGTTAGTTCCTGCAATGTGATTCGTTGAGCTGTATGATTCAGAAAGGGGTGGACGTTTTCGATTGGTTAAAGTACAAACGTGAGGATTCGTTTTCCTGAAAAAAAAAAGAAAAGATATCGCGTGTACTAGTTTGGGGTTGTAGGATCACATTAGAGTACCCCAAGACAAGGCGGAGTGTGCTATTATTAGCTGCCTTCCCTCTAGCCTGTTTGTTCAAAATGAAGAACCGCTAACATAGACTGTCTATGTCTAGATTTACACGTGTGGATGTATATATTGTTGCGCGTATGCATCTATATAAATACAGATTCACCTAACTACTTTCCAGGGTTGTAATGGATCTTCATAAAATCTAGCATGAAGGTTTATCGGGTCTATTTAGAGACACACGCAGACTTCCAGTTTCACATTTTGTGTTTCGCAGATTTTATGAGCGTTTTTTTTTGTAAGTACATATAAAAGAAGCAACTTTTTATGTCATGGAATAACTTTTACTTTAACTCGTTATTAATAGATGAATAAGTTGATATATAACTTAACTTCTGTTGTGAAACACATATTTTCTTAAGTTGCTTCAAATATATTTTCTTATAAATTGTTTGGTTTGGTTTGTTTGGAATTTGGCGCGAAGCTACTCTGGGGCTATATGCGCTAGCCGTCCCTCATTTAGCAGTGTAAGACTAGAGGGAAGTCAACTAGTCATCACCACCCACCGCCAACTCTTGGGCTACTTTTTTACCAACGAATAATGGGATTGACCGTAACATGATAACGCCCCCACGGCTGAGAGCATGCCGGGCTCATAAATTGTTTGAAACCTGTATTGTTGTTTCTTATTATCACACTAAATGTACCCCGCTAGTACAGCGGTAAGTCTACGGATTTACAACACTAAAATCAGGGGTTTGGTTCCTCTCGGTACACTCAGCAGATAGTCCGATGTGGTTTTCTAAATTAAACCAAATACTTTTCAACACGTTTCTATGTTTATTCGAACATTAAAAGAACGTGTTACTAAAACCCGAGTTTCCCTGACAAAAAATTCACATAAAACACAAATTTATTTTTACTTAATGTGTTCATTTTTAATTAATTTATTCGTTTTGTATTTCAGCTCAGAGGAAGATAATTTCATATTTATCTTTTGTGTTTGTTTAGAATTAAGCACAAAGCTACAAAATGGGCTATTTGTGCTCTGCCTACCACGGCTATCGAAACCCGGTTTTTAGTGTGTAAGTCCGAAGACATACCACTGTGCCACTGGGGGGCTTATCTTTTGTGTCTCACAAGAGATGCAGCACGACATGGCCAGATGGTTAAGGCACTCGACTCCTAATCTGAGAGTCGTGGGTTCGAATCCCTGTCCCACCAAACATGCTCGCCCTTTCAGCCGTGGGGGCATAAAAATGTGACGATCAATCCCATTATTCATTGGTAAAAGAGTAGCTCAAGAGTTGGCGGTGGGTGGTGGTAACTATCTGTCTCTCCTCTAATTTTACACTGCAAAATTAGGGACGGCTAGCGCAGATAGCTCTCGTGAAGCTTTGAAACAAACAACAAAAGGTGCTTTTCTTTTTAATAACACAAGCTGTTAAAAAAAGTTATGTGATTTTAATCACAGCTGATAAGCTCATTATTTTCTAATACTTCACCATGGTTTCGTCATTTAAATCACAACTTTCTAAAATATATGTTCTATTCTTTCATCGTCAAGTCGAGTTCTGGTGTTGTCCGAAAAGCCTTTCAGGACAGCATTCGGATTTCAAACCCCAACGTCTTGTTTTAGTGTTCTTACTTAAGCAGTGAAGTAGATGCGAACTGCGCATTATAAACCTATCCCCTGCTATGGCACAAGACATTTGATATACGGTATACCAGAGTATTATTTGAGCTCAGACAACAACGGAACACAGTATCTGATTTCATGGTAATTTCAACTTATGAATGAAATCCATTAAAACGAGAATGTTACCAATTGTATAACAATCATTTTATGATTTTAACCACGACTTATCTGTTTAACGCATTACGTCATCAGTATCTTCTTTAACACCATTAAACGAGAACGTTACGTCCGCTTGTCAAAAAATCAAAAATTGTTCTAAATTGTATCCAAATACCCGTATTAACCAAACAGTGTTGTTGTGTGTGTTTTTTTCAACTTGAACAACGATAATGAAATTAAAGTCGTGAAACTAGTAGATAATTATTTTGAATTACCTGTAACTCTCAGAATCAATTTTGTATAATTTAATATAGTCATGCGAAAGCAAAAATATAATTACTTATACTGTAATATCAGATACAAAGAAAAGCCAGAGAAGAAAAGTAGGTAAAAAGATACAGTGATATGCATTTGGTTGAAACTTTTATCCTTGTAATGAAAACGACTGTGATTGGACAAATTCACCAAAAATCGTCCTATAAACTGGAGTTTTTCTTTCTGCTCTGTTTTCTACAGAAATGCTCACCCCCAGTGTAATTGATTAAACCCACCAGTTTGGAAGGAAATACAATGTCCACTATCTATCAGCCCTAGCTGCCATGCTCCACGAAGCACGTTTAGATGCTTAAAGCAGCGGGCTACGCTGGACTTGACAGGTAATACAGCAAAGCGTATTATCGTTCGCCACTTACAAAATGGCGGCTTTTGTGAAAGGTTTACAGAGCGTTGCGGTTTAAATTACTTTAAGTGAAGGAAAAGTCTTGTGAGGGGTTAGGTCTTGGTGATTATTTTCTAGGCGGCATGACTGAAAGGTGACGTTGTCTCTAGTGTATTAAAACTCGCCAAAAAATAAATAGCCCCAATCTTCTGACACATTCATTCCAAATATATGTATTTAATAATGCGATTTGTAATTTTACATAGAGACTTTGGGGAGGGAGGGAAGAGATCTCGCGGCAGTGATAAGCACGTAACACATGTTACGTGCTGTAAACATTTAAAGTTAATTAGTAAAATATAACAACTGTTTAACTTTGTTCAGCACCAGCAAATTTTATAACATGGAATCTGTCAAACGGAAGAATATTTAACGACTTTTTTGTAATTGGTTTAATGGTTTTGAAATAACATTTTAATATTGTTATTTGCTATACGATATCACGAGTAACTGAATGTACAAGTCATTGTGCAATTTTTACTGAAAGAAAAATGTGTTTGTTTTTTGAGTTTATCTGATCTGTCCATGTCAAGACATACCTTTGATTTTAGAGTTTAACGTGATAATGTATTATTATGTTTTATAACTCCTTTTAATGACGGGCGAAAATATTGTTAAAGTTTTTCTGTATTATTTACTCTAAGTTTATCAAAAAAAAAGTTATGCTTGTTTCAAGCCGCACTCGGATATTATGCAGAAATATCCAATTTATTTTACAATTTACTACAATATTTTGTGAAAAGAAAATGTAGTCGTTAATTACACTTGTTTCTATGGTTACGTATAAGATATTTGTTTTTCATTATTATAAAGAATTCGTGGTGATAAGTGTACATTTTAGCTGAAAACTAGGTTTTCAACTGCACTGGGTGTTTTATAAAAGACTACATATGCAAATATATTTTTATCATTCTTATTTGATACACAAATACTGTTTTGATAATATTATAAGTGCTCGTATTAAAACCGTATCTGAGTAAACACCACAGCACCTCGCTTAACATTTTGAGTAATAGCTATAAAAAAAAAAGTAATACAATAATTTTAAAAATACTCAGCATTATGCTGAGTTCTGAACAGACTGCAGTGCCCCCAGTGGCTCATTATTAAATCTGAAGGCTTATGATAAAGGAATGGATTTAAAATACGAAAATCACTTCCCATATGATACATATCAGCTTACGAGAAAAATGCACATTTTACCAGTGGCCTTTTTGCCTTCACGTATACGTTCTTTGAACACAGCAACATTAATTTATTTCAAACTCGACAAACGTGAATTATTTATTCAGTATAATACGTTTACGTAACACATTTTTCTATAGATCATGAAGGATACAGAATTAATGATGTGTTAGCTTTCCTTATAGACTGTTTATATGGAATTTAATTCGTTTCTAACTGAATGGTTCTCCAGTAGAATGCAACATAAAGAAATTTAGGAGCAACATTAATTGAATACAAACAGCAGATAAAAGTACTTAAAGTTGTTGTTTTGTTTTGGAATTAAGCACAAAGATACACAATGGGCTATGTGTTCTCTGCCCACCACGGGTATCGAAACCCGGATTTTAGCGTGTAAGTCCCCAGACATACCGCTGAGCCACTGGGGGGGGGCTGAAAGTTAAACGAATTCATAAAACAGATAAACATTGTGTTATTACACTCAAAAGTTTTTTTTACACGTGTAATTAAAGTCTGTCAGCATTATAGGTTGTTTACAGTGTGTATCTCTAAGGTAAAGCACAACACGAAAACACCAGATTTTCACATGATGAGCTAATCCGAGGAATGTATTCCTTGCATATACAAAGAGGAATCAATGCGAAACGTTAGAAACCAACGACGTTAAAATTACATGCCCCCCCCCCAACAAGAAAACAAGACTGGATTGTAGAAAATAAAATTTAAAAATGAAAATGTGTTGAAAAATCGCGTATAAGTTTCCTAGAAGGTAGATACATTAAAAATACACCAGTTAGTAAGTGTAAATACTAAAACAAATATTGGGGCAAGCAATAATGGTCACCTTGTGTGTATAATTATCTGATTTCTACCGATAAGAAAAGCAAGACAAAATGTAACTTTTTCCCTTCCCTCTTGCCAAACCGTTCTTTATAGAGTTTGTATTATAAACGCTATTTACATAGAAGAGAGATGTAATACCACCACATAAGAGCGTTGCAAACCCCAGAACCAGTGTACGTGGGCCATGTCGGTGCGGGCCAGCTAAACGTAACTGTTATCGTAAAATTACGACCAAATAAATCCTAGTCAATTTGTTTCAAATCACCTAACGGTTTCTGTGCTTTTTAGTATGACTCATTATGGGACTTTAAGACCTCGTAAGTTTCATTCAAACACTCAAAATAAGTAAGTCAGCACAACGAACGAAACTTTTTATTTGACTACATAAACTTTATTTGACTAGGATAAGTTTAAAGAGTTGTAAAACTAACAACGGAATATCTCGATCACGATTTGTTAAACTTGACCTCCATGCCTTATGTTAACGCGGGGTTCTAAAGAGAAAGGGCATTTTAGTGCCCGTAATGACTGAACGTTTCGAATCCTTTTACGTTCGCATCATGAATTCTCAAAGGAAATAATCTAATATTCATTCCACTAGATGCAAAAAAAAAAGAAGAGAATCCCATGTTGAGAAAGTATGCCCGTTTTATTTTAAGACACATTCTTCTCAGGCCTTAGTTTAAATATAACTGCTCGGAACAAGTAACAGTGATATTGTGCAATTGCCAGAGATACACATGGCAAGATACCTTTTTGGATCTATTCGGATTCTGCAGATCAAACCCTTATCTACAGTAGAGAGGAGTGCATTTTTCGTTTGTTTGTTTCGTGGTTTTCTTTTTTTTTTGTATTGCATTTATGGATCGTGAATGTCTGTACCTCGTGCAACCGAATTAGTGTCCGCCACCTATAATTTATAAAAGTGACAAGTTAGTGAAAAAGTAAGATCTATAATAGCTGTCTTAATGTCAGGGAGAAAATTCAGACGGAATCGTTTGGTGGTGACTCCAAAGGCGGTAGGATACATGCACGAGAAAAGAGTTCGCCGCCGCACACGAAGAACTCTGATTGGTCAATTGTTCCCTTCCGGGAAGTCCTTGCGATGTGTATACATAGCAGCCATGGCCAAATTTAATCCAACACTTTTACTTGAGTAAAAAATAGAAATTCAAAATCTGATGTCGAAAGGAGCGAGGGTGGTGGTCAGACATGATGAACTCTTACTTTGATCAGTCTGGTTTTTACAATAGTCAGGGAGCAGCGGAACAACCATACCGTTTCCCGCAAGGACTTCTTGTTCCGCCGTATCCGCAACCTAGCGCCGCCGCCCGGGCAGCGCACGATCCTGGCTTCGGCGACACCACAGGGACATCAGCATCCTCCTGTAAACTGTACACCGCAGTAAGCCCAGACCCAACCGTAGCTTTCAAACCCGAGTGTTTGGTGAAGGAACAGAACGGGTTCAATATGGCTGTCAAAGACATGTCCACCTGGCCGCCAGGAGCACTGACCGGTGTCCGAGCTGCAGCAATGAGCAACGATGCCGTGCGGCCTTTCCCTGGAGATAGCGGGGCTTCTCCGCGTGTGTCAGACGCGTGGACAGCTTGCTACCAAAACACCAGTGCCATGTCTCAGGCTAATGCTTTTTACCCTTGGATGGCAATGGCAGGTTGGTAATTTTTTTTATAATATATTTTAACTATCATAGCGAAAGAAAAAAAAATGTCTTCAACCCGCTTTCGAAGTGTAGAGGGTTTTTCACTCAAAAAATAGCTAACCTGTAATGTGTTTCCTTGAAGCTTCATATTTATAATTCTCGAAATATGATTTTCTCGTATTATTAAAAAACAAATTTGACCTCAAGTTCTCATCCCGTTTCTTAAAATAAAACACGGATTTGTCTTCAAAAAAAATTTCTTAAAGTGTGTTCGAACGAATATAAACAGAACTTCCAAAAACACGTGGCAAAATAATAGATTCGTAATATCCCGCGTCTCATTACATAATACTACAGGTCTTCAGTCAAATGTCCCATTACAGTTAAGCGTTACAGGAAAACTTACTTCTGGCTAACCTAACCGCCCTACTGACAACCAGAGTAAGTAAGATTGCTCAGTTTACACGAGTTTCAAGAACGGTTGTTACCAAAACAGCTTTCCTTACGTAAAACTTCAAATGTTATGTTACAAAGAATAAACTAGCAGAGCATTCGATCAATATTTTAAATGGGGCGATTTTTTTTTTTACTCTGTGTTTATGGGGTAGTTATTACTTGTAACATGGTGTTCGACAGCGAATAATTTTTTGTCCATACATTTTAAATCTGAGAGGGGCCAGACACATATTGTGACAGATATTATATTGGTTAATCGATCTGATTGTCCTTAACGCTCATCAATTGGAACCAGTGATAAATTTTCCAAATTAGCTGCTATCTGAGAAATCAACGATTAAAATCTCGTGCAGCTCGTGGGTACAGAGCTGACGAACCACTTTCACTTGGTATGTTTGCCTCGTTCGGACTGGCCATTGTAAAGCCAAGAGTTTTCAAACGTCGTTAGAGGTGTTTAAGTTAGTTCGTGAAGGTAAGAAGTTCCACGTGGAAGAAACCAATTACACTTTAAAAATTGATAATGGTAATAAAAAAAATAGAGAAAACGATAAGGTGTAAGTGTTTATGACGTGAGGAAGTTATTTTTTTTTCTTAAAAAAGGTTTTAAACATTGAAATACATGAAAAATAACTTGGTCATATTTTGCCTAACCAACCAAAGAGTAAAAGTAGGCGTGGAGAAAAATGTGGGAGTGAATCAAGATAGAATGCTCATCACATATTCAAGATAGAATGCTCATCAGATATTCAAGATAGAATGCTCATCACATATTCAAGATAGAATGTTCATCAGATATTCAAGATAGAATGTTCATCACATATTAAAGATAGAATGCTCATCACCCATTAAAGATAGAATGTTCATCACATATTAAAGATAGAATGTTCATCACATATTAAAGATAGAATGTTCATCACATATTAAAGATAGAATGCTCATCACATATTAAAGATAGAATGCTCATCACATATTCAAGATAGAACGTTCATCAGATATTCGAGATAGAGTGCTCATCACATATTCAAGATAGAATGTTCATCAGATATTCAAGACAGAATGTTCATCAGATATTCAAGACAGAATGTTCATCAGATATTCGAATATTTTAATTTCATTGCAATATCATTCTTAAAGTTCCACTAAATTTGAATGAAAACATCACGAAATAACAATAAAAAGCTGAAATCTACACACTTATGTACCTAATAAATTTAGGCCAACAAAGTTTGAGGAATATGAAGTAATCAATTTGCTTGTGTGTGTGTGTTTTTTTTTCATTAGATAACAGCTAATTATTCACACTTAGTGAAATTATGGTTCACTATCTTCTCTAAGGAGACTATTGAACAGTATTTATATAGTCGCGGAGACTATTGAACAGTATTTATATGGTCGCGGAGACTATTGAACAGTATTTATATGGTCGCGGAGACTTTTGAACAGTATTTATATGGTCGCGGAGACTATTGAACAGTATTTATATGGTCGCGGAGACTATTGAACAGTATTTATATGGTCGCGGAGACTATTGAACAGTATTTATATGGTCGCGGAGACTATTGAACAGTATTTATATGGTCGCGGAGACTTTTGAACAGTATTTATATGGTCGCGAAAATGAGCAATCATCTGTTTAGAACATCTGTTTACATTTTGTATCAGTATAGAGGTAACCGCGATTTTCGACCGATTCAAGTCGTGCATTCGCATGTTTCAAACAACACTTTATATAGTTTCTATATGACGATTGTTATCTCATTGAAAATGTTTTCACCCTTTGCTTATTGTATTTTATTAGCTATTTGGTTTATGAGGACGTTTGTGAGATATTTATGACTCTTGTCGTTCCTAAACGTCTTAGCAAATCCTGTGAGCACGGGAAACAAGCCAGCTGGCATACCCGGACACTCTAAACTGATTGAATAAAAATAGATGAAAGAGAATGAATTTTCATTCAAGTACTGAAAAAAATTAACTTATCAAAAAATAAAACCTAGTTTCGAACGAGTTATGGTTTTGATATTACAGTGATGGTCAACTTAATCCACCAACTAATATTATCTATAGTTTAACATATATTAGAGATATGTTCTAAAATCAGCTTGTCTTTGATAGTTTTCAGTAGTGAAGGGGTTTCAGAGGATGTAGAAATATCCCACCTTCTTATTTTGTGACTGATTTTTATGCATAAAAAATATGTTTTTAATAATTCATATGGTGTTATGAACTTGTAAAGATGTTTGAATTGATAATGGCGTATTAGATGAAATATAAAATACATCATTTCCGAAACGAAAATATTAATATAGACTATTTCTTCAAAATATCGTGAGTACCAACTACTTAAGCATAGTTATTTCGAATTTGATGCATTGAGATCTACATGAGTTTGCTCGGCATGGCCAGGTGATTTAGGCACTCGACTCGTAATCCGGGGGTCGCGAGTTCGAATCTCTGTCACACCAAACATGTTCACCCAATCAGCCGTGGGAAGCTATAATGTTACGGTCAATCCCACTATTCGTTGGTAAAAAAGTAGCTCAAGAGTTGACGGTGGGTGGTGATGACTAGCTGCCTTCCCTCTAGTCTTACACTGCTAAATTATGGATGGCTAGCGCAGATAGCCCTCGTGTAGCTTTGCGCGAAATTCAAAACAAACAGACAAACAAACCTGTCTTTATTAAAGCACTATATTCGTTTTGAAAGTAAAGTTAACGTTCATTGGTTATCTTGTGAAGCCTCCAATTCTGCTAGAAGTGACCATTGGTTATCTTGTGAAAGCTCTAATTCTGCTAGAAGTGACCATTGTTGATCTTGTGAAACCTCTAATTCTGCTAGAAATGGCCATTGGTTATCTTGTGAAACCTGTAATTCTGCTAGAAGTGGCCATTGCTGATCTTGTGAAACCTCTAATTCTGCTAAAAGTGGCCATTGTTGACCTTGCTTTCGTTTTTAATTTTTAAGAATGAAATACTTCGGTGTACTCGACTTTTCCCATCGCTTCAATTGCCACCGACAGCTGTCACCATCTTGCAAAGAAGAAGTATTCGGTTAGGGCTCACTTGACCAACTTTGGAGCAGCGGGAGGCTTGGGGAGGGGAGCGGAAGGGGGCAGGGAGACAAGAAAGAAATTCCAGACAATTTGTGGGTTTTTTTTAAGAGTTCTATGACAGTTGCTTCTCAGTTTTGACATCAACTGAAATCTTAGATTCTAAGGACTACCAACCAGTATTTACTCTTGTGTAGGGCATTTTCTAAAGTTGAATGTCGTAAACGAACAAAATACGTATATAATTTTGTTGGTGCTTAGGAACTAACATATGAATAATTCTTGAAGACGAGAAAGCCACTTGAAGTTAAAAGATCGAAACGTTGTTTTCTGCTTTATTAATTTGTTTTTATTTTGTTTTTTTGAATTTCGCGAAAAGCTACACGAGGGCTGTCTGCGTTAGTCGTCCTTAATTTGGCAGTGTAAAACAAGATGAAAGGCAGCTAGAAATCACCACCCGCCGCCAACTCTTGGGCTACTCTTTTACCAACGAATAGTGGGATTGACCGTCACATTCAAACGCTCCCACGGCTGAAATGGCAAGCATATTGGGTGCGACTGGGATTCGAACCCATGACCCTCGGATTACGAGGAAATCAGCTAGTCATCACTACCCAGCGCCTACTCTTGCGTTACTCTTTTACCAGCGAATAGTGGGATTGAGCGTCACATTGTAACGATCCCACGGCTGAAATGGCGAGCATATTGGGTACGACTAGGATTTGAAACCGTGACCCTCGGATAACGAGTCGAACGTCTTAACCCACCTGGCTATGCCGCACAAGTGATAATACCCATTTCAGCCATTCTGAGACACATTTTTAACATATCAATGTATTGAAAACTAACGGGGTTTTTGCGACATTTGTGACTGACATACCTTTGTGACTTTTTATTGACTCTCAAATAGGTAAGAAACAGTATAGAAATGCAAATTTTATTTCTCTTTTGTCAAAAAAATCATTGAATCAAACTTACCAATCACAAAATAGGAATTTTAGGCTGAAGATGTCTTTGTCTTTTTAATACTTTTTAGCTCTTGCGCTACTAAAATTTTTTTACAAATATATATATTTTTTGCCATTGTTGATAGAGAGATGCTTTTGTATTTTTAGTGGTTGGTTATATTTCATGTGAAATTAAAAAAGAGAAAAACATAGTCACTATTTGTTCAACTAATTCTTGGCTACTTTATAGTTATTCAGTCTGCAAGCGTTCAAAATCAGTTGGCCGAGTGGTTAGGGCTCTCGACTTCCAATCTAAGGTTCCAATCTCCCACCCACAAAATATGCTTGCCTTTTCACGCATAGGAGTGTTGTTATGATACTGTTCATCCCACTCTTGGTTGTTGAAAGATTAGCCCAACAGGTGGCGGTGGATGGTGATGACTAGCTTCCTTCCCTCTAGTTTTACATTGCTAAATTAATGACGGGGCGTGTTAAAGTGTGCCTCTCGTAATCTGAGGGTCGCGGGTTAGCATCCTCATTGCGCCAAACATGCTCGTCCTCCCAGCCGTGGAGGCGTTATAATGTGACGGACGGCCAATCCCACTGTTCGTTGATAAAAGAGTAGCCCAAGAGTTGGCGGTGGGTGGTGATGACTAGCTGCCTTCCCTCTAGTCTTACACTGCTAAATTAGGGACGGCGAGCACAGTTAGCCCTGGAGTAGCTTTGTGCGAAATTCAAAAACAAACAAACAATTAATGAGGGCTAACGTCGGTAGCCTTCATGTAGTTTCGTGCCAAATTTACATCAAACCAAAGCATGAAAACAGTATGTATCATGGGGAAACACTACACGTTAAAGACAAATTTGCTGTCTTGTTTGAGCAGAAAACTTTGTACTATTGATATTGAAATAGGATTTAACTACAATAGGAGAATAAGTCAAAATGTTTCTATAAAATAAAAAATGTTTTTATCCATAAAAGGAAACGTTTTTAAGCCTTAATGATTTTGAATGGGTTTAAAACACCATAATTGTTAAATAAAGGAAAGACATCATAACAATTTATATGTAAAAATAAAATACTTTTACCTGAGTTGCTTTACAGGGAAAGGCAGTTATTACAGTTATTGTTTTGTGCTAACAAAAACGAATTTTTGATGTATCATTCTTTCAAAATGTCATATGATAAATTAAAATATGTCGTAATTTCTTAAACTGATGTACTTTTCGCGAAATATGGACATCCAAATAATTTTTTTTTCACTGCCTAAAAATAATAACATAATATTTATGACGTTCAAGGTGGCTATTAATGTGCCCTCTAGCGGTGAAAGTTAAAATGTCTCTTTCTTTTTTTTTTTTTCAGATAGTACCTCGTTGGTATCTGACACGAAATATTTAGAGAAACATTAAAATAACTACAAACAATCAAAATTCAGCTATCAACAATTCTAATCGATGTCTTTATTGGTTAAAAAGTAGTATGTTTGAAACTATAAAGAAATGTTAATGTAATCGTCTGGTAGGCATAAATAACAGTTTATCTGATAAAATGCTGTAGCATCAAAAATTAGCATTGAGACTAAAAGCGGGGAAATTTTTAAAAATCATTAATATAATGTCTAGTTCTGTATAACACGAAGTTAACACATGAAATTAGATTCTCAAGTCTTTGCAGCAACGATATCTTGTTTTCTGTTTATGATGTGATGGGTGACAATAGCTCGATGAATAACCTGCGATTCATTTAATACGCACTGTTGTGACAACCTGTTCTAAGTCACACAAGCGCAATTAGAAGGAGTTTTGCTAATTTAGCTTGTCACATAAATTAGAAGGAAAACTGACAGTAGCTTCAGAAAATATTATAAAAACTTCTCCGTTAATTAGAATATTAAAGTTTTAGATATAAGAAACATTTTTTGTTAATTAACTGTATAATTAGAACGTCTAAGTGAGAAATACAAGTTGACTTTAGTAGTGCTAAGCCTACAATGGTACAAAGGTTTCAGCAACTTCCTATTCTCTGCGTATATACATTATGAACATATTTCTTGATTCCATTTCTCTATAAACTCCAAAATATCTGCCTTATAAAATGGTTGCTCAAATCGTTTAACCTATGATTAAAATGGCTCTCATCGTCAATTATTTAATAAATGAGGTCCTGTGATTAAAACTAGCTAATTACTGGGCCACACGTAAGGTCATTGGTTAAGGTTTTGTATAACATCAGCAAATTTCACTTTATAGCCCGCAGTCTAGTTAAGAAGTCTCCTACTGCTAAACTGGATGTTGCATCTAAGCTACTGACTGTTGGACATTAAGCCTTCTACTTATCACAGTTGCTGCACACGTCATTACAGCATTTTAATACAACAAGAAACCATTAAATAGTGTTGAAAATATGCCTCTTTATTATACAGTGTTGAAATATAATTGAAGGTTCCTCGCTGGGGATTAATATTCTATGGCGTAGAATTCCTCGTCAGAATGGTTCTAGTCATCCTCTATATCACACTACATTTCTTATTAAAATTAATAGAATGTCAACAGACTGCAAACAAATTCCCCTAAAAGCCTCGCAGTTGTAATTCATATTTAAAATTTTCACCACCAGCAGAGTTGGAGACCAAACAGTGTTAAAATAAAGGTTTAGTTGTTGTTTCGGAGCACTCCAAGACCTGGATCGAGTAATATGAAAAAAAAAAAAAAATTTAACACGGAAAAATATATATTTTTACGTGAACGTTCACAGTTTAAATTTATAAGAAGATGTTGTTATGATATTATCGAGTGCATCTTCAATGACCACTAGGCTTAAAACGATTGTTTTATTTCTTCTCTTACAATAATTGGTAAAAAACAAAACAGATCACATGATATAAGTAATAATAAAATATACATAGTTCACAAATACAAAGATTTGGCCACTATTTTGTGTTTATTCATCTGATTGTTCTTTATTACTTGGATATCATTGCTTTACGGCCACTTCACAATATCGGTTTTCTTAATTTAAAATGTCATTTTTTTTCCACGTAATAAAAAGTCTGCACACTGACATATGAAATAATCGAAACATTAAATTAGCCATTTTGTATTCCGTTAATATAAAATGTGGTTCCTATGACAGTAATGTTCTTTATATGTGTTACCAAATGTTATCATATCATAATACATCCAAAATATTCCCAACACGAGATCAGTTGGATTTTTATGTTGTATCGAACATCATTTTAACACAATACCTGGCTATTTTGATGTTGTATTTTATTTGTTAAATAACTGACCTAACTTTTCAATCCATGGCGTGATTTGTAACATTAGACCTTATTATTTTAACATTTACTTTTCATTTGTTTGATACTAAACCTTGTTCTAGCATTCGTCGTCTGTTTATATGATATAAAATCTTTTTATTTCAACACTCGTCACGTTTATACTGAATTAAATCTCGTTTGTTTACATGCGAATTCATTATATCTTTACCTTGTATTTAACATCTATCTCTTGTTTACATCATAACACACTCTGTCAATTTAACATCCATCTCCTCTTCATATGACAATACACTCTGTCAATTTAACATCCGTCTCCTTTTTATATGATAATACACGCTGTTATTTTAACATCCATCAGATATTCATGTAATAGAACATTCTGTTATTTTAACATCCATCAGATATTCATGTAATAGTACATTCTGTTATTTTAACATCCATCAGATATTCATATAATAATACATTCTGTTATTTTAACTTCCATCAGATGTTCATATAGTGGTACATTCTGTTAGTTTAACATTCATCAGATGTTCATATAATAGTACATTCTGTTAGTTTAACACCCATCAGATATTCATATAATACAGGGTGTTCGGAAATTCACTGTGCAGTTTTGTAATCATATTTTATTCAGTCTATTTCAAGCCAGCAACTGATAGCGGTGTTTACAAACAAAATAAGAAGGATCCAGGGGTCACTTTCAACATTGTTTATAATTGTCATTCATATTTACCTCCTGTATTCTGTATTGAAACACGTCTGTTAATAAATATATAAGTGCACAGTGACTTTCCGAACACCCTTTATACCGTCTGCTATTTTAACACCCATCAAATATTCATGTAATAGCACACTCTGTTATTTTAACATCCATCACCAGTTTATATGACACCATTGCTTGTCATTACACGTTTATTCCTTGTTCATTCAATAACAAAACCTGTAAAACACAAAATAGATGTCTCTTTTATAACATAACGACACTAGGAGTTTTTTTTCTTCTTACTGGTCAAAGATCATGCTGTAATAATATAATGTTGCCGACGGTCTTGGGATCGATAATTTTACAATTGTAGTAATTATCATTACGTTTACGTCATGTCCATTTCTGTTCCATGATTTGTTTGTTTTTTTCCTAAATGGGCTGAACACGTGATAGGTAAACCTCATCTTTATGAATGATGCAAACTGTTGAAAATTAGCAAGGCACAAAATGCGTAATAACTGTAGTTTTCAAGAAACATGACGAGCTTAGCGTGACAAAAGTGGTGTTCATAATGTACATGTGTGGACGAAGACACCGTCTTAATCTCGTGCGTGGTGTAATATGATACGTTCGACTCGACTACACTGAGATAATCATTACATCAAACAAAAACAAGCTAATAAAAAGTGCTAGAATCGTGTTGGTTGGGAGAGACGACCGTGGCAGAAGTCTCTTTGCTCACTTTTAAATTTTGCTTGGTTAAAGCTAACATGAACTGGATAATTCGTATCTGTGCTGTGGATCTGAGCTATTGATGCAACAGTTGGTAAAAGGAAACAGAAAAGCTTATTTCGTGCTAAAAGATTTTTAACAATGCAACCTAAGTGACCGTACACCATTTTTCACAGAATCAATATCCGTATTTGTTAATACCGTGATCTCAGACCATGAAAGTACAAGTCACGATAGATACGTAGGACCCACGAAAGGTTAGTAAAAGATATACTACGTAATATTATGAGGTTAGTAAATGTGAAAACGTAAAGCTCACCAGCGTCACAGAGAAATGGTTTTGTATTTCCTTAAAACTAAAGACACATCGAGAAATAAATACGAGTATTGCGTCCATTTCAATATTACTTTTGAAAATATATATACGAAGATAATGGTGTACATATAACACAAAGGAACTACATATAAAATCATATGAGTACCTTAAAGTTGGAAAATAGAATTAATTTGACTTCATCACAGTTAATTTCAATAAAAACAAAACGTCACGTGCTCCAAGATAACCAAGAGGAAGCTAATGTCAACGATGGAACCGTCTTCTTGGATAGCTTCCTCTGTTTGAAGTTTCAGGTGAGTGCCTAGAACTAAGCTTTAAGGAAACACGTGTATGTGTTTCTCTGCTTTACATGTTAGAAAGAAAAATGTATATTTCAGAACGAACAATTTTCTTTTACGTTGTGGGCGTATTTTGAAAACATTAATATATGTATTTTTTAATGCTACACAAGTTCGCAAAAACGGACTTTGTTTTTTTCCATTCTAGACAACACCTGCTTGAACGGTACGACTCCTTTCTCGGAAATGTGTTATTTGAACATGCAGAATTTTTCGATATAAACATTAAAAATGACTACAGGGTGGTCGCTAGAAAAGCGGAAAATTTGAGGGTCAGATGAGATCATGAATAAAATGCGTGCTTACTCATTTCTATTTTGATTTCTTTACATCGTGAATAAAATGCATGATTTTAATAATTTTGAGCATCTATGAGTGTAATATAACATATGCCTTTAAAAAACTTTGTAAAAGTTATTCTTTGTAAAAATAAATAGCTGTTTGACAAATTTTCCGCTTTTCTAGCGACCACCCTGTATTATGTTAGAATGTTAGACACGAAGATAGTTTAAAAGATTTATGTTAACTTTCCATAGGTTCGTTTAGGTTCTTGTTTTTAGTTACGTGATGGGCGATCGAGACGAGCTAGTTAAACAATATTTCTATATTTGTTTAACCAATTTCTTATTTCATACTCAATGCTACAAATGTGATACGAACCTTATTAACAACTGTTAAACCACGATTCGTACTTCGGATGTTAACCTTATTAACAACTGTTAAACCACGATTCGTACTTCGGATGTTAATCTTATTAACAACTGTTAAACCACGATTCGTACTTCGGATGTTAACCTTATTAACAACTGTTAAACCACGATTCGTACTTCGGATGTTAACCTTATTAACAACTGTTAAACCACGATTCGTACTTCGGATGTTAACCTTATAAACAACTGTTAAACCACGATTCGTACTTCGGATGTTATTTGAAAGCTAATTCTAGACTCAAATCGTAACATTTAAAACAGCCTCACTGATCTATTTTAACAGTTTTACCAGTTTAAATCTAGTTTCACATCATGAAACTTAATGTGTTAGTTAGCATACACGACTTGCTAACCACTCTCATGATTTCATCCATGTGCTTCTGGCGGACATATCATTTTGACAATGTCACTGACTGTGTATTTATAATAAATGCACATATCTAAACGTATATAGTTACTGCCTTTCACGTCTATTGCTTAAATATCTTATTTAGTTACAAAAGAGAGATACATAGTAAGTATATATAAATACGTATTATTGTAATAACATTCAGTTCCCAAGTATAACTACTGACAAACTAATGTCTTGTATTCTTATTGTTGTTAAAACTATAACTAATTACTGAAAAGTATTCCTATCTATTCATGATACTGTTAAACCTGAAACATTATTACTGCTAGCAAACGTATCTAGTTATTGACGAAATTTTAAAATCTCAAACTTTATTATTATTGATTGACTTCTTTAATTCTTAATAATACTGTATATAATGTATTGGGACAACGCTAGTGCTAGTAATCATACCTAGCTCTTGAAGATATTGTTAAGTTTTAAACATTATTATTACTGGTTAGCTTACTTAGCTCTTGAAGATATTGTTAAGTTTTAAACATTATTATTACTGGTTAGCTTACTTAGTTCTTGAAGATATTGTTAAGTTTTAAACATTATTATTACTGGTTAGCTTACTTAGTTCTTGAAGATATTGTTAAGTTTTAAACATTATTATTACTGGTTAGCTTACTTAGCTCTTGAAGATATTGTTAAGTTTTAAACATTATTATTACTGGTTAGCTTACTTAGCTCTTGAAGATATTGTTAAGTTTTAAACATTATTATTACTGGTTAGCTTACTTAGTTCTTGAAGATATTGTTAAGTTTTAAACATTATTATTACTGGTTAGCTTACTTAGTTCTTGAAGATATTGTTAAGTTTTAAACATTATCATTACTGGTTAGCTTACTTAGTTTTTCAAGATATTGTTAAGTTTTAAACATTATTATTACTGGTTAGCTTACTTAGCTCTTGAAGATATTGTTAAGTTTTAAACATTATTATTACTGGTTAGCTTACTTAGTTCTTGAAGATATTGTTAAGTTTTAAACATTATTATTACTGGTTAGCTTACTTAGTTCTTGAAGATATTGTTAAGTTTTAAACATTATTATTACTGGTTAGCTTACTTAGTTCTTGAAGATATTGTTACGTTTCAAACATTAATTTTACTCATTAGCTTGTTTAATTCTTAAAGATATCGTTAGATTTTAAAGATTGTTGTTATTTATTAGCATACCTAGTTTTGAAGATATTATGAAACCGAGAACGATACCTAATTTGAGTTTGAAAGATCATAATTTCTGTCAGTCATCTCTAGTTATTGATAATAATGTTTTTATGTTTAAATTAACACGAAATATGTTCAGTTATTGATAAATTCATCCACAGAAGAAAGACGG
This sequence comes from Carcinoscorpius rotundicauda, assembly GCA_011833715.1. Lineage (NCBI taxonomy): Eukaryota > Metazoa > Arthropoda > Merostomata > Xiphosura > Limulidae > Carcinoscorpius > Carcinoscorpius rotundicauda. The sequence goes on along the minus strand of CM022403.1, from coordinate 60,262,705 downwards.
ACAATATGTACATAAAATTAGAGTTTCAAATTAAATTAAATTAGAAATTCAAATACTTAGGAAATTATAATCAAGAGAAAACAAATAATAAAAAAGTAAACTGTTAAAGAATTCTAAACAATGGCAGGTCATCTAAATAATCAGAATCATTTAGGCGATGTCGTGCTAGAATATCCAATGTTTTTTTCATTACATATGAAATAAAATAATTTAACACACTTACGCCAAAGCAATGGAGTCGATACATATGATATGATATGAACGCAAACAGGTTTTCCATTAAATGTTTTACTCAAGATCAAAAATAAACGTGAATTATGTATGCTCTCTCTTTTCTAATGGCCTTTTTTTTCATAAATATATACTCATAATATTATAATTGGGTGGAATTTTTAGAGAATATATGCTTACAGTTGCCTTTGCCTGGATAGTTAAGATAATTCTATCTAAATAATTTAAAAATTTTTGTGTGGAAGAAAATAATGTATTAATTATATTATTTTCAAATGCAGTAGAAATAAATATTTCACGGAATAGTAAGTTATCACAAGTCTTCAGCCAACATTCATTCATCATAACCGATTACGACTGTAAAAATAATTTTTGTTAACTATCTCATGAAGTTAGAAGTTGCACGACTGAAAGAGTACTGTAATTTGCAAGTCAGTTGAAATAACAGGACTATCTCTGAGAAGCTAGTTGTTGTGTTTTTTTCAGTATAACTTAAAAAAAATATATTTTGTTTTGTGAACGATGAAGTGTTTCTAACGTGCCCAGATATACATGAGGGTTTGGTGTTCTCGAATTTAGCAATCGAAATTTGATGAAGATAAGACTTAAAAAAACAACTCCTTTTGAATATTCAACAACTAACAACTACATGTTACCCAAGATAAATGTGACTTAACAAATATTGTTTGTCCCTCGGTAAATAAACATAGTTTGTCCTGAGTAAATAAAAATTGTTTATACCTGATTAGATAAACATTGTTTATTTCTGAGTAGTTAAATGTTGTTCGTCCCTGAGTAGATGAATGTTGTTTATTTCTTAATCGTGACTCAAGGTGGCTTCAAGATAATTTATTTATCGTCACGTTCTTTTCAGCAATATTGCGTTTTTGCAGTATGATTAAGCAACTTCAATTTTAACATTAAAAAGCGTGTTACATTCCAGCCTACAGATGCTAATAATAACTCGAAAATAGATACATAGGACTCACAACGTGCTAAAGTCCTTAATACTCCAGAAGGTGTTAATTTTGCGCTTGCATTCTAATATAAGCGTTATAACACCTTCAAACAAATATATTAAATGCTATTATGACAAACAAATGGTTTTCTCCCTAAAAAAACGTGGTTACAATTGATTACATATTTGCTTGTATTGCTAAACTGAAACACTGTAAACCTCAGTATATTTTGAACAATCTGATGCTCAGTCGCTATTGTGAATTCGGTTCTTCGAATTTCAAGCTTTAAGTAAACGTGCGTTTCATTTTGAATGCATGTATACAACCTAACGTTAATCTTTAAGGAACAAATGCGATGAATTTACCAATATATATGTTCATAAAGATACGGTTTTACCATTTCTTTCTCTTTGAGATACTTGTTTTAGTGACAAACCAAGCGTGTCGTAGATAAAAGAATACACAAATTATGGGTTTATGCATGTATCTAATCAAAGACAAGCGGTGTAACAATATACGCACCTTAACACATGTATAAAATCAAACACAAGTGATGAAACAACATACTCATCTTAACACATGTATATAATCAAACACAAGCGGTGTAACAATATACGCACCTTAACACATGTATATAATTAAACACAATGTAACAATATACGCATCTTAACACGTGTATATAATTAAACACAATGTAACAATATACGCATCTTGACACATGTAAATAATCAAACACAAGCGATGAAACAACATACTCATCTTAACACATGTATATAATCAAACACAAGCGGTGTAACAATATACGCACCTTAACACATGTATATAATTAAACACAATGTAACAATATACGCATCTTAACACATGTATGTAATCAAATACAAGCAGTGTAACAATATACGCACCTTAACACATGTATATAATTAAACACAGTGTAACAATATACGCATCTTAACACATGTATGTAATCAAATACAAGCAGTGTAACAATATACGCACCTTAACACATGTATATAATTAAACACAATGTAACAATATACGCATCTTAACACATGTATGTAATCAAATACAAGCAGTGTAACAATATACGCACCTTAACACATGTATATAATTAAACACAGTGTAACAATATACGCATCTTAACACATGTATGTAATCAAATACAAGCAGTGTAACAATATACGCACCTTAACACATGTATATAATTAAACACAGTGTAACAATATACGCATCTTAACACATGTATGTAATCAACAAACACAAGCGATTCACAGTTCCGCACATTGGAATTTCATATATTGGTTAAAATATGCGATGTAACACTTTGAACAATGTAATCAAATATATTTATATAATCAAACTCAAACGACGTAGCAGTGTATGACGTGTAATATTATTATACAAGAAATGAAAACGTGTGTTTAAAGAAGGAACGCACATAACAACGCGGATAACTGTTTACCAACTACAACACCAATATCCTAGCAAAATGTTGACAATTCACGGTTTTTTGTTTCTTACAAGTTAAGTAACTCTCCGATGGTTAATCAACTCACCCCGAACAGGTGTACTGAGCAAACAAATACACTGTTAATATGCACAAACAAGCACACTGTCAATATACACAAACAGCCACTGATGTATTCTAACAAGTCGCAAAAACCATCGTAAAAACAAGTAAAACTAAATTTTGGATAAAAACGTCAGGCAGTCAAACTCGGAGAAGTATTTTATTAGAAAAACCGTAAAGATAGCCGACTGAAAGCTTTGTTCAGACTGTTTCCAGTGCTTGGATTTCAGCCTGCTTTTGAGTTTGAAAACAATCTCCACACATTGATAACATGGAGTGAAACGAAAATCTTGCATAGTATACAGTGTGTGTTGCTAAATCAAATTATGTGTTATTAACGTGTTTGCAATAAGGTAACAAAGAAAGAATGTTTCGATTAGAAGTATATATATTTATAAAACTGAGTGATTCTGTCTAAAGCAGTTGTCAGTGACAAGAAAAAAAGCTTTGAATACCACAAGCGTTATTTCATTTCGTATAAAATAATTTAGATTAAAACAAGATAGTTTAATTTTAGTTGAGAACATAGAAATTAAAAGATAGTGATAAACTAAAATTTCGCTTTATGGAAGCGTAGACAGTAGATTCTGTAATGTATAATTTGTGTACTTCAACTGAAACAGGTAGTTTTGTCATACTTTTAATCCTGCCCAACGACCACGAAGAGAACATTGTCTAAAACTAACAGATAGTACCACGTATGATTGAATGATTAAAATAAGTTCTTAGAACGTAATGCTTTGAAGTAGACTTCACTAAGTGAGATTTTAAATGACGTCATTATTAACGTTTGGATTGTGAGAATTATTAGCATAGTCGATTACATCGGATCTTAATAAATGTAAAACTATGTAAGTAAAACGGTTTAAGTTTATACAGTCTTGGAAAATATTTAATCGAGAAAATAAGAGGGATCTTAACAGGTCAGCCGCCATTTTGCTATCTTTCCTCTAACCGGACATCCTACAGGGAGAAGGCGGGCCATCTCCTCCTCTATATTTAAATAACTTTTTCTTACCATATTATTAGAATCGTAAGATGAAGTATTCTAATTTACCTATGCAAATTGAAATACCAAAAATGTGATTAAAAACTTACCATTCGTGTTTGCCATGCAACAGGGTAACAAAAAAACTTCCTTTGCAACCTTCGTAAGACCAGACGACACCGTTCGTTTCGAAATATGATAATCACAGTCATGGCGTCCGGTGACGTCACAGATCGTTTGGACAGTGCAAATGGGAGATGCCCCAATAATCTGCGCTCCTTACACTAAAAGACACATTTATAGTACCTAAGCCTATAAGCTTTCTGATCGAAGCTATTTTTAAAGATTCTTGGCCTCATCTTTTCCTAAGAAACTTTAGATTCAAGCTTTGTTCTTCTTTGGATAGGTATTAACTGTTGTGGGGATTGTGGGAGCTAATTTGATTTCTACGGTGCGGCCATATTGAAGAACTGTAGCCCAAGATTTTTCCATTTATTGCCATAAAGACTTTACTAGTATTACGTCTGGTGATGAGAGTACAACTAAACTGACTTCGTTATGGTATCGTGGCAACCTTATAACATGTCTTTTAGTTTTGGAGATATCCAACGGTTTGAAGACAGCACTTACCGAAGTTTTTATGACCTTCCTCCTTTTAATTCAGGTTTGATTTCAAACTCTCTATGTGTATTTGCTTAACATATGTTTAAAAGCTTACACTACAGTGGATTTGAAATTCCGTCTTGTAGTTCAGGTTCTATTTGGAATTTTGTGTGTGTGTTTGTATATTTTTAAACATGTGTTAAAAGTTAATATTACAATGTTCTTAGGATTTGAAATGTTAAGTTGAAAGGAATCATATACACATTCATCAAAAGTGTATACGCAACGCAAAAACTCTTAATAGTCAAAACCGTGAAAACATACTTTGATAAGAATCGTGTTTAGACTCTGTGGAATTGAGGATTTTGTGGTCTTCTAACATTAATGAGACTTTGAAGTGAATGAAAACTGTTTTCGTCTTTTTTTACTTTTTGGCGCATGAATCGATCACTTCACAATTATAGAATAACGATTTATTTCAAAACAAACGTTTACAAAACTTACGTTGAACTTATGCTGTGAATACATAGCTTGATTATCCTAGAGGATAACTTCTTTCTTTTTTTTACACCCTGTAAAAATAAACCACAAGTCATGAGGCATCACAAGAAAAATTCACGTAACTATAACAACTTTTAAAGTAATTTAGTTTAAAATAATAACTGATTTACAAATATAACTGAAGAACAAAATCTTTTACGATAATTTACTATTAAAATGTACAAAGAACAACAACGTGTAAACATCGCTAAAATTTGGTATAATTTACGCACAAGTGACACCTGCAGAAAAACATTTTTACTAAAATTTAGCATGAAAATGATGTTACTAGCAAATGCTACGGCGTATGAAAACTTGTTATATAATTTAGATTAAAGTTTAATTTCAATCGTACACAAGTATAAATGCAAATGTTTTATGAAAATAAAACAGTTAATAACTAACACGCAAACGCAAGAAAGCTGTTTAATTCTTCTGATTGTCATAAAAGCAAAACTGCGCAAGAAAATGTTTATACGGATTTAATATGGAAATAGTGTTGTTAACACAACAGCGCAAATAAAGCTTTTATACAGGCTTGCTGTCAAAACTTGTCTTATTGATTGGCAACTTAAACATATGACTTACATTTACACACATATATTTATTGGTTGAAGTACCCCAAATATGAAAAGGAATTTCGTTGAGAGATGTATTTTGAAACATCTTAATTTTCATCTTCGTTAAGATTATTGTTCGTACATAGTTTAGTCGAAACGACGTTTTATTTACAATTTTTTATTAAAGAGATGTTGCAGCTTACTAGATTAATTCACAATCTGAGTCACACGTCTATAAAAAAAATGGCACATTTGTCATTTAGGTCGTTCTTTATGCGTAGTTCAGACCACTCACATCTATCTCAACAATAAAGTCACAATTAACCTGTGTTAAAGTTTTAGCGTTAAGAGAATAGGCAAAAGAGTACTGGTTTCTTTTTACTTTCAAAGTCGTTGGAAAAATGTAGGCTTGAAGTTGAGACACTTGAGACAAAGATTTATTCACGTAACGAATTCCCTTCGTTTATTTTTCCTCTTTGTTCACTACGGAAAGTAGAAATATGTTATTATTTTTAAATATATTAACTCACCAAACTTCTGTGACTGAAGTATTTAGTTTTTAACCATTTATGACTTCAATAAAATAAATTTAAAACAATAATTATATCTGTCTTAACAGAAATACGTCTTTACCTAATAATATGAAATAACGAAGCAGCTAATATAAAACAAAAAACAACTGGTGTTAATCAATGAAACAACTGATGTAAAACACTGAAACAACTGGTATGAGTCAATGAAACAACTGATGTAAAACACTGAAACAATTTATATGAAATAACTCATATGAAACAATGAAACAACTCATAAAACAATGAAAGAACTGATATGAAAAAAAACGAATTAGCTAACGTGATATATATTTATTAAAATCAGGGTTAGATTTCTGTAACACCAAGGATCAAAGTTGACGTATTAATGAATGTATTATGCTCACACTCTGATCAGTTGTTCTAAGTTTACACCACGACTTTATATAATAAAAAAACATAATTTATCTTGTGTAAAAACAGTTAATTTCTTATACTTTAAACACAAATCACATGACTCAAAAAGTTTTATGGAACCACATCTCCTCGGTAAGTAAAGTGTTTCAAAAGTTATTGTTGAATTATTAGATGACACTTAAGTACGGTTTTTGTTTTAGATAATGTGAAATAAAACAGGTCGTGCGACAATTGGCTTCTGTTTTTATCAACCATCAACTAAATATTCATCAAGCGACAAACAAGAACAACCTAAACATAAACATTTTAAATTCACAGCGATGTTTATTTCAATATTTAGGACGGTAGAGAATGTAATTCACACTAAATATTATTATTATTATTATGTCCCACATGGAATAAACCATAACTTAATACACAGAATCTAAAGACTAATTAATAATATAACTTTAGAGCACAAAGGTTAGAGGTCATGAACGTTTTATTTTTTTTTAAATTATGCATTCAAGGAGTTCGCTAGGGACACGAACGTACATTCGTGACTAAAGTTGAAAGTTCAGAGTACGACTTTTGTTTGATGTGGCATTTCAGTCTGACTGTTTTCTCAACAGAAAGTAATTTAAATGTCAGTGATAAATCTTTACAATACTTTGTGTCGTCGTATGGTTAATTATTTTTTTATATATTATTATACATTAAAAAAGGGTTACAAGAACGCGTCATATCAGGTTTAAATTTTAAACTTTCTCGCGGATTTCTTCTCGGATCCCCATTGGGCGAAAGGAAAGAGTTCTCTCCTGTATCTTTCTTCTGTGCTTTGCTGAAAATTGCACCTAAATACGCCCCCGTATTTTAATAAAAGGCTAAAACTCTGAGATAGCGTCAGTAGTTTAAGATCCCAATGTTTCACTGCGAAAAACAAACAAGAATTGTCGAAATTGAATTATTAATAAGAGCCTATCTACTTAAAATAAAAATGCATCTATTTTCGTTTTATCAATCGAATTTCTTCTTCGACTTTTTTTTTTCTGTAACTTCTTATCATTAAACTCATGTTTCAGTGTAGGAGCAGTTTCTAACTTAACATCTATAGTTTCAATGACTCCTTTGGCAACATGAAAAACAAAACTGAACGCCAGATTCGACATCTTTCTGCAGAACTCGGTCTTCTCTGATCATAACACTGTTAATGTGTAATTAATGTGAATTATATGCCTCTATAAATTATCGTCGGTGTACCTTAATTTTGAACAGAACTGCTCACCACCGAAAGCTTTTATGATGTTCTTTTATGGATGTGAATATCAGTTGGTGAGGTTAGTCTGTAATTATCATGTTGTATTATGAAACTGGCTTTGTATTGCTGTAGTAATAGTACTTTCATTGATATGTTTTATTTTTCTCGTTATCAAAAATTAAATAAATTAACGAATAACATTCGGAATGCCAAAGTTGTATTAAAAAAAAAACAAATGTTTTATTTTTTTTATTTTTTTAGATGATTATTTATTCTCGCGAAAAAAAAAATCGCGTTTACGAAACCAGCTTGATCAATTCACAATACACAAAAGTGTTTTTATTAATTTTTTCTTAAAGGCCACCCAATGACAGAGAGCGTTACAAACTTTCGGGAAATATACCAGAGACTATTTGAAGGTAGGTTTCTAAGCAAGAGAATTCCGTCCACGTCTACTGTGTTTTTAGGAGACAATATTCCTGTGACGTAGGAAAAGCGGTTCATGTGAAGGTTCTCATATGGAAAATACATTTTTCACAAAATTCCCATAAAAATTACTTTAACATAATGATCGATTGTTGTTGAGAAACGTTTGTAAGAAAGGGTTTGCCAAATTATGTGTATTTGTAACACAAAATAATCCCAAAAATATTGTTAAAATAACAAAACATACCTCAAACACTTTTCTCATATCCGAAGACAACACAGTATTTATCAAAGAAGCTGCTTCATTGAGAGCGTGTAAAATAGTCAAAAAGTTTCAACACCCAGTCCAGGAATGTCATGCAACCTGTACGAAATTTATACAAAGATATCAATTTTAAAGTATTTTATTTATTGGGTAATTACAAATACATGCGTGTTATTATTTACTTCCATCATAATTTTCTAAAAACAACAACAACAGAAAAAAGAACGGTGCTATTTAGCAGATTAACTGAAATAATGAGATGCAAATAACATAATGCCACATTACTCGCATAGTTTCAAGTTCTGTGTACAGTTTTAACGTTTAATAAAAGGCTGTTTATCTCATTAAGGGTTTGTGTAAGCAATCGAATTAAACAAAAATTAAATGTAATACGGAAAAAGATCAAAGACCCTTCACGTCATTAAAGTTAAATAGCTGCTTACACTGAATAAACTCGTGCTAAAGGTCAAGGAATTCAACAATGCGAAAATATTATTTAAATATGAAAAGTACTTGTAAGAACATTTACAGGTAAGTTCGTAAAGTAATGCAGTAAAATGTTAATAGGGATTTTGTTGCAAACTGAATTGTTCCGTATGTGACCCCTTTCCATGCTCCGTCCTAACATACGTTTCACGGGAACTTGTAAATGTTAAAAACTGTTACTAAATGTAGTATTCCAAAATGATTGTATTTAATATAACAATTAAAAAATATATTCCAAACTATTTTTCCTCTGTGAATTAAGACAAAATGCTTGAGAAAAAAATTGTTCCCATAAAAAAGTAATGGCAACAGAGCTTTATAGAATAGAAACTTTGTGTAAATAAATAGTTTTGATGTTTCCTTTATATGTTGTTATCTAAAGTAAGTAAATCTGTGATACGTTTCTCCAGTTTTTAGTCGAATTCAGCTGCGTCTAAATTTAAACAAAAGAAATCTAGATTTAACATCACCACTGACGATCGAGAGCCTCTGAAGATAGATTACAAATAATTAAGATTGACTTCCTCAGTTTCTTAAGTAACCCTATTGGAATAGCAAGGCAGGAGTGTATCCTATAAATATAACGAACCCAAGAATACCCAAGAGGAACTGAGAAATAACTTTTCAGTTTTTAGTTTAAATTCTATCTTTGTCTCTCCATATTTATTGTCAAGTCTAATTTCTGTTTTTATTTTTTAACTTGGCGTTTTTGTGGTTCCAGGTTTTTCTCTCAAGGTAAGTTTAAAAAAAACTTTCGTGAAAAACAAACAAACAAAAACTGCAATTTTTTTTCTTCACACGTTTTTCACTGGAGACAATATCTATCCCTCTGTTAGGTGCAAATGGACTTCGCCGTAGAGGTCGGCAAACTTACACCCGTTACCAAACTTTGGAGTTAGAGAAAGAGTTCCATACTAACCACTATCTTACTCGGCGTCGAAGGATTGAAATGGCCCACGCCCTGTGTCTCACGGAGCGACAGATAAAGATCTGGTTCCAGAACAGAAGGATGAAACTGAAGAAAGAGATCCAAGCAATAAAAGAGCTGAATGAGCAAGAACGGCAGACACAGATAAGTAAGAACCAATCACAGCAGTCCCAACAACCGTCAAGTTCATCTCCTTCAGAGACAACAGGTTGCAGCTCCTCACCAGGGAAAACGTAAGATTTTTCCAATTCTGTTGATTCCTCGTGCATGAGGCTCTTCGAGCGGAATACGTGGAGATTCCATGTTTGGTCTTACTTAAATTCATTACTTTAAGGTGCACGATATTGACGAAACCAGAATTAAAACCAGTTAGATTAACAATTTCGAGAAAAATCGTGAAACCTACATTTAAAAAAACAAAACAACAACAAACATTAATTTGGTTTGAGGATGACAAACAAGTTGTTTCAGTTGAACTAGTTTTTCAGATCCCTGATAAAAAAAAAAAAGCATTAAAATTACTATCGTTTTATTTGTAAGAAACTGACGTAAAACGTGTGAAATACACGTGCTGGAACGCTTGAACTTTGCCCAAGAGGGGTGATTGATACCCAAGATGGGTGATTGATACCACTGATTTTCAGCTAAAAGTATACGTACCTAAGGCGGGTTCTATAATATTTACTGTTCTGTTGTAGAAAGCATTTTTTTTTCTCCATTTGTTCAAAATGTGTTGTAAACATTGCTGTGAATGTATTTGTTAGGGTTAGCTGTTATATGTTTATTATTCATGGTTTATGACGATGTATTTCTCATCATTAATGTAAGAAAGAGTTGACATTTTTTGGTGGTAGAACAGACTGGTCCAACAAGGTCACGGACTGAGTATGCGGTCAGTAATTTCACTTCGGCTACTTTTTCTTCTCAGCTGATTTGTTTGAAAAGACGATTCGTTCCTGTAAGTATTTATAGCTATTAACTCTCAAAGTCATTTGCTTTCTTCATACTAGAAAATAGATGAGCCTTAGGCATCTTTGATATACGTAAACAAAATTGTATCCAAAACGGGAAGTCAAGAAAAATTTCAATAGACCGTCTTCCTGTTAAGCCTAAATAGAGAAAATGCTCTCTCTAACGTATTACGAAGTATCCTTTTCATATATATACATATATATATATATATGAATTTTATAAGGTAGCTTGTACAATAGCGCGTCATTTTCGGTTTCACTCAAAAGCTGTCAGTGACCACTCCATAGTAAAATGAGCATAGATTTCTCTAAGAACCATTTTTTATTTTAGTTGTCTGCCAACCCTACAAGTAATCGTTTTGCTAAGTATATAAGATTTCAAACAAAATAGATTCGAATGAAGAAAAAAGTAGCGTTGATTAGAATGTCGTATTTTCTCAAGTGATAATAACAACCAAATTATTTACGTGTCACACGTAAGAAAAACAAAAACAGCAAAAAAATCAATTATTTTCTGTATTTCTCGTATTCTACCTTTAGAAGTAGACGTCTACTATCTGATATATCTTACTTTACGACAGCGGTTGTTTCTCTAACCCTGGTTGTAATTGTTACTGTTTATGTAAGTATATGTTGTGATATGTGATGGGAAAATATAGAAAACATCTTTGTCTTCAGGAGGCCTCTTTGTTCTTTTTTTATTAACACTTCTTAATACTTTAATAATGTATAAAAGCACCAGAACTCTTCTTGTTTTATCTGAGTTTATCTTTCCTCATGAACCACTAGGGTAAAAACATAAACAGTTAAAAATAGTCTTACCATTGAATTCATTGGAAATGAAAAAAATATATATATATCATGCCTAGAAAGTCTTTGTTGAATAGAACCTTAATCTGCTGTCCTAAAATAACTTAGAGAAAACGATAAATGTGTAATATTCTACATCTCAGAATCGCCCCCACTTTGTAAGAACAAGGAAAGAAAGGACCTCTACTCATGTTCTTGTTTATAATTCTTCTGACGTTGATACAAAGTCGTAAAAGTAGCGCAAATATATTTGAAAAAAAATCCTTTCTACATGTATATCTAAGTGAGAGTTATTTATTGATATAACATAACGATTATCCTCATTCGGCCTTTTATGCTACATTGAAAACCTCTGCGTCCAATTCGAGATACAACATAAATACCGCGTTTTTAAGTATGGAACCATACTCGTGGACGCTTAGAGTTTACGACTAAAAACTATCTGCAAGACAGAGTTTTCTGTCTTTTGTTTTTACGTCTTCGTTCATAATTTCCGAAGCCAGTTAATCCCAACTTCACATCGAAATATAATTTTCTTCATTCTTTTCTTATTCTCAGCACACATTAATATTTATCTCACCAGGAGTTCAATAATGAGAAAAGACATGACAGAAACTGAAGTGTCCATTACAATAATAGTTAGTAAGATGACTGAATAGTTTTTCATTGTTATTCTGTTTAGTAGTTTAAATCGAAATTTGAAGAAAGGCGTTATTGTCACTTACTCCATAACAAAGGCTAAAATAAGGGGTTCGATTCCCCTCGGTGGGCTAAGCAGATAGCCTTTCGTGGCATTGCTATACGAAAAAACACAAACACCATAACAAAGGGACAACTTCATTTACTCATGTCTGTACGTTAATACTTTTATCCAATTATTGTTTTATTTTATCTCATTGACAATTAAGAATTATTTCAAACAAGCATTCTTATTTCGTCAATCATAAAATCGGCTAATTTGTAATAGAAACAGCAATAAACTTCGTAAATCAGTATAGAAGGCAATCCTTTCTCCGTCGTAAAACAAATCGCAAATAATTTTGTAAGTCCTGGTAAACACCAGTTTTTCTCTAATTTAAAACTAATTTAGTTACCTTACATTTTAGAGTTTGACGAACAAAATACTCTTTTGAAATCATAGAGTGGTCACTGGAAAGGAAGTGTCTTAAACGGATGTACACACATCTCGACCAAAGTTTTTGTTTTTCAATTTTGCCCAACACCATTATAAGTAGTTAAGAATATGTACACTGAAAAAAATCCATTGACCTGTACACAGTTTTAACATAAATAATTTTTTTTTGTTTTTAAAATCGAACGAATGGTAATAATTCATAATTTCGGTTTCAAAACGTCATCAACTCGTCTTAATGTTTTGTACTCAATAAAACACACCGACAGCCAATGAAATATCGTAAAAGTTACATGAAGTCGATTGTTATTACTCACGTGCTAATAAAATTCGAATATATAAAGTAAAACTACCATTATTCTTGTACTTTTATGGCAACAATGGTAATACACTTAACCGAAACTACCTTCACACTCCAACTAAATATATTCACATATTTGTTATTTCGACCAACTTTTCGCCATTGCGGCTTCCTCGTAATCAATTTACGCGAACGCATAAATGTGCACATCTGTCCAGTGTGCACTGCTGAAAGACACTATAGCAAACACTTATGTTGCACAATCAAAGTGTTGCAGATAAAAGGATATTTTTTTAAATAAATATATTCTAGTTGATCGTAACTCAAACAACGTAAAAATAGAGTGTATAATATTTTTTGCCGTTTTGTTATATAAAAACCCTTTGAAACAGCGTTGTTGGACGTATATCTGCTACATAATATTTCTTTATTAGAGCAACATTATATAACGGTATTAAACAACCTTTATTTGTGATCTAATTGTTTTCTTTTCAGTTACCATTGTGTTATTTGTTGTTGTTTTTTGTGTGGGTATATTATGTCTAACACCCTTTCTTTTACATCTAACAACTACAACACATAACGCGTTCATTTAGACGTTTGAGAATCGCGTTAGAAACATTAATATCTTATGATGACCTAATTAATATAAGTATTTTATTCTTTATTGAAAAGTGTGTTTTAAAAGTCCCCCCCTTCAGTGGCATACCGGTTTCCCTTAGGATTTATATACTGCAAAAATCCGCGTTTCGATACCCGTGGTGGAAAGAGCACAGACAGCACTTTGTGCAGCTTTGAGCTTAATAACAAACAACAGCGCCTTTAAATATATATATAACCGAGCGTGCGTTTCAAACTTACATGGTAATTTAAAATTATAACAAGGTCAACAAGGGTCACTTGACTGGTACTTAAATTTTATGTAAAATATTGTATGTTTTTTCTTTCGAATTTCAAATTGTTTAGTCGACTTTTGCTTATTTGTAGAATGTTAAAATTAACCCATTACGATAAGTAAAACGAAACAGAAATGAGTATGTTGTTATTTACCAAATAGAAAGTCGTCTACACTCACTTAAAAATGTATTACTTCAGAAAAATTATGAATTGTTTAAGGTTAAAACTAAACTTACACCGTAATAATATTCTATACTATTTGTACTATTTGTGCAGAAGAATAACATTGGTCAGTTAAAGAAAACTATCTGAAGAAATCGTAAAATTCTCCCAAACAAGGATGGAACTGCTAAAATAGTTTAAAATAACAAATTCTTCCAAACAAAGGTGGTACTGTTACAATAGTTTAAAATAACAAATTCTCCCAAACAAGGATGGAACTGTTACAATAGTTTAAAATAACAAATCCTCCAAACAAGGGTGGAACTGTTACAATAGTTTAAAATAACAAATCCTCCCAAACAAGGGTGGAACTGTTACAATAGTTTAAAATAACAAATTCTCCCAAACAAGGGTGGAACTGTTACAATAGCTTAAAATAACAAATTCTCCCAAACAAGGATGGAACTGCTAAAATAGTTTAAAATAACAAATTCTCCCAAACAAAGGTGGAACTGTTAAAACAGTTTAAAATAACAAATTCTCCCAAACAAGGGTGGTACTGTTACAATAGCTTAAAATAACAAATTCTCCCAAACAAGGATGGAACTGTTTCAATAGTTTAAAATAACAAGTTCTCCCAAACAAGGGTGGTACTGTTACAATAGTTTAAAATAACACTGTTTCATTGGGCTAACTGGGTTACTGAATTTCCTTCCTATCAAACAAACAGACTCACTATAATTTCCTTTTGGGACTTTATGCTTATATTGTAAGATTATAATCTATAATTAGTTTATAAATACTGAGTTTTAACTGTTAAAGCACGTGTGAAAACATGACTTGCGACGTTAATAAAGGGGGCGCTAAATGAAAATCTAACAAACTGTTAACGCACGTTGTTTTCTAAGTTGAACTCCGAAAACACTTAATTTAAATCTAGAATACTATGCATTTGTAAAGGTACCTTGGATTAAGAAATACTTTTCTTAAAAACTACTTTTCACAGGGGGTCTGTCCCCCAGTGTCCGAAATAGCTCAACGTGTAGCTTTGCGCCCAGCTATAAGCGAACCAAACATGAGAGAAAGAAACTTCGACAGTGTCACAATGAGACAAATTTTATTCGGGGAAGTTTGGATGTGTTATAGAATGTCTCGAACATCTTCATACGAAGATGTAAGACGTGCTTTTCGTCATTCTTAACCCAACGCTAGTCTCAGGATTTACAACGCTAAAATTAGGGGTTCGATTCCCCTCGGTGGGCTCAGCAGATAGCCCGATGTGACTTTGCTATAAGAAAACACACACACACACACACTCTTTATTCTTAATCAACATTTACAGCTACTACAAACGCCATCTGTTATGGACATCAGTCATTTGTTCTCGCAATATCGAACACGTGCACTGACGCGTATTTTATTTAGCTCACCCATCTCGTACTGGTGAAAAACAGAGAAAAAAAATGTTTTAATTTGCGAATAATAAAAAAGGCTACTCAAAGATGAAGTACACTGTGATTCGGAAATACTCAAAGATGAAGTACACTGTGATTCGGAAATACTCAAAGATGAAGTACACTGTGATTCGGAAATACTCAAAGATGAAGTACACTGTGATTCGGAAACACACTGCACCATTCATGTCCTCAAAATTTTCTGAATAGAATCTATGGTTTGCAATGTATTTGTGTAAAATTTAGTTTCTCTGACACAATTATTTCAAACACGTAATAAAGTATGTATATATTTTTGTTGTTCCTGTTTTTGAATAATCGCCCTCTATGAATAGAATTTTGTCTTTAGTTTGTAATTTTCCTGTGTCTGTACGTAGGACTTGATCATACAATACTAATGCCAATTCCTTCCGTACGCACGAAGGAAATTACGAATAGCTCTTGTAATAAACATTTTAATACAGAAATTTGTTGTAATAATTAACTCCGCGTAAAGATCGTCAGGGGCGCTCGATTCGCAATCTGAGGGTCGAAGATTCGAATCCCCGTCCAGCTAAACATTTTCTCCTTCTCAGAAGTGGGGTGTTATACAGTTATAGCTAATCTCACTGTTTGTTGGTAAAAAGAGTAGCTGAAGAGTTGGCGTTGGGTGGTGATGATTAATTGCCTTCCCTTTAATTTTACACTGGTAATGCAAACGGTCATCGTGTAGTTTTTCGCGAAGTTCAAACAACACAGCTCAGTAAACGGTATTATTTTGATATATTTTTCTGAATTACATTTTTTTTTCATACTATGTTCATTTCATTCATTTTTTTCGCGTCACTCGTAAATTTTATCTGTAGTGACGAATCTCGTCGTAATGAAGATAATAGAAAGAAGAAAAAAAACACATCAGATATCGCTAGTTTTGGTATGTGTGTTTAAACTTAGACAACATAAACTATTTAATTAAAACTGATAAAGTAAGTTACAACTGGTGTCGAAACATCGTTATTTAAAGCTCTTTCGGTGGTAGAGCATAGTAATAAGTCTATTCATCGATCGATCGGCCTTTCTGTTATATTTATACATGTCTTTCTGTTTATCTATCTATATGAGAAATTGCATATAATGGTAGGAAGAGAGTTTATATGCTGGAGCAGTATTTCATTCTAGTAACATTATTACGCGCGAAATCCTGTGAGTAAACTACGCTTTTATAACGTGATACATGATTGAGATTTGCACTTAAATTACATCATCATAAAGTCATGAAAATGCATATCATATCCTCTTCGAGGCTAAACTTTCATCCTCAACTTGCAAATATACCATTTCTGTCAACTTTTCCTGAATGAGTAAATTCTCTCTTAGTTTTATATAGATCTTTTTATCGAAGGAAAGCGAGATGGAAAGGAAAAGTGAGGGCACATCTGAGGCAAAGGCTTGTATATTTCCCGTATAATGACGCATTTTCACTTGTTATTTTCGTTTAACTTCCATTAGCACTAGTGATTAAAAATGAATTTAAAAAAAAATCAAAGTCGTTTAACCCTAATAACTTTTTCTTGTAAAAATAATAATAAATTAATAAATTTGAGATACGCTCTGCATGTTTTTTACGATTCGGGATTGCTATTAATGTATATTTTCGGAACATCAATTTCACTGGATACGCAGTACAACAAGTGTATTTGTGTGTGTATTTGTGCTGTGTTTTGCTACGATTATGTTATCTAAAGATTACAAAAAAAACGAAGTAAAATCCAATAGCTCTGAAATTATTCCATTTTATAACTTTAGTAATATGATAACTATATCTATAGTGTTCTTTTTTGTTGTTTTTGAAATTCGCGCAAAGCTACACGAGGGCTATCTGCGCTAGCCGTCCCTAATTTATCAGTGTAAGACTAGAGGGAAGGCAACTAGTCATCACCACCCACTGCCAACTGTTGGGCTATTTTTTTATTAATATTGGGACTGACTGTCACATTATAATGACTCCATGGTTAAATGGGCGAGCACGTTTGATATGACGGGAATTCCAACCCACGACCCTCGGATTACGAGTCGAGTACCTTAACCACCGGGCCATGCCGGACCCTTCATCGCTGATATCACAACATTCGTGATTTGATTTGTTAGTGAGACGAAATGATTTTATTAACATTTCTTTTATACGCAAACATGCTTCATTTTTATGTTTCTAAGCATCATCGTCTGTTTTGAAACTTAATGCCCAAAAGATAGGACCCGGCAAGGCTAGGTGGTTAAGACTCTCCACTTGTAATACGAGGGTTGAGGGTTCGAATCCCCATCACATCAAACATGGTCACCATTTCAGCCGTGGGGGCGTTAAAACGTTACAGTCAATCTCACTATTCGTTGGTAAAAGAGCAACCCAATATTTTGGCGGTAGGTGGTAATGACTAACTGCCTCTCTTCTAGTCTTACAGTGCTCATTTAGTAACGGCTAGCGCAGATAGCCCTCGAGTAGCTTTGCGCGAAATCAAAAAAAGAACAAGCAAACAAACCGAAAGAAAAGATGATTTTTACCAATTAAATTCATCATGTTTAACATATTTCGCTTACTTTTATGATAAACTCACCGTAGCTTAACGTTTTAATACAACAGTTAATTAAATGTATGTCATTTTTGTATCTAAAGTAATGATAATTAGGGTACTTTTCGAAACGGTTGCACTGTACTTGGTTATTAACAACAACACCACGGAGCTGAATGCGCCGATACGGTTTTAGTTTGTATTCTGTGCTCTTGGATGAGGTTATATAAGCGGTATTATAAGGAACATTCATATTTCAACTCCGTAATGTGTCTCGCCACATTTCCCATGCATGTGAAAAAAATAGACATGTTGGTAAGAATTACTTTTAAATTGATAATACAGCTCATTGTTTCATACGCTATGTTCAAATCGATACAATATTGATTATGTTCAAAACTTCGTTACGTGAATATATAACAAAGTGCATTTTTAAATCCCCCGAATATTTTGTTGTTGTTTTTTAACAGAAACTGGAAATCGTTGTTTACATTAACAGCAAAAAAATTGGATTTCCTTTCCGATTTATATTAATAAATATAAGATACTATAAAGCATTATAATACTTTTCCTCTAGCCTCCGGACTAGACCAGTTTCTTAATACATAAAAAAACACGCCGGGTTTTATTATTTTCTCGAGAGATATATGTCTTCTAGGTCCAAACGATTTTTCATAGCAGCTCAATATACGAAGAGTACGTAAAAAAAATTCTTATCGCAGCTCTCCCACCCGAGCACAAGTGTCAGCTTGTTGGCGACTAAATGATTTGTTACAAACAGGCGAGTTCCACTAGCTGTGCATTTCTTTCCCTTTTCGCTGAAGGTTCACCGCTATATCTAAACGTATACGTATATTAAATCGTCCAAAGAAAAAAACAATTTTATTTTGGCGTTTTATAAGTTTCCCAATTAGAACTTAAGTTTTCGGTTTTATTCAGCTTTTTAATTATTCATTGTAAATATGTCAAAGTCCAACGTATTGCTAACATAACAACAAAATACAACGAAAAACTTTATTGAAAAGATTTATAAGTGCACAGAATGCATACAAACTACGATAAACAATAACTTAGAAATCACTCCAAAGACGGCGTTGTTGGAGTCTGAATTTATACATCAATATATATATTTTTTTATTTTGGCACAGACGGTACGTGATACCGGTCATGATTCACGAGGCGTCGGTTTTTATGAAACATCCCAGTTTGTTTTGATTTTTTTTCTCATGCAAGTAAACCATATCAGGTTTTATTTCCGAGATACTCGACTGTAAGTCACATATTTTAATATGATTTTAAAATATATATACGTGTCTTAATTTTGCGAAACACCGACAGTATATGCTATATACACAAAGAAATGGAAAACATATTAAACCAGCCAGTTCTTAAAACCCAAATTTGGTTATAGGTTTGGTAACCACTACTTGAAGGTGAATCGTGGATCAACTGAACATTAGGTTGGAGTGACTGATTGTTACGTCAAACAAAATGGAGGTACCCATTTTAGGAACAAAGAATGAAACAATTTGTCTCATATAACCTTATACATGTTTCTATGATAGTAACAGATCTGCCAGACTTATGAATAGGAAAAGTGCGAATCGTAATATGACAATGATAAATGTGGAGTTACATGTATTAATATTTCTATAGGCTTATGTGTCAGTCTTCAAAGCTCCATTATATATCCAACGGAGTGTAACAGTATGAAACATGTTCATTTGCTGCAAACTGAATTGAATATATATATATATATATATATTATTTTTAATGTAAATACTGATATTTTTTTGTTCTAGCAAAGCCATACAAGGGTTATCTGAGGTAGCATTCGAAACTAAATAGAAAGCATTTAGCCAACACTACAAACTGCCAAATTTTCGACTATCTGAGGTAGCATCCCTAACTGTGAGCTACGAAACTAAATAGAAAGCATTTAGCCAACACTACAAACTGCCAAATTTTCGGCTATCTGAGGTAGCATCCCTAACTGTGAGCTACGAAACTAAATAGAAAGCATTTAGCCAACACTACAAACTGCCAAATTTTCGACTATCTGAGGTAGCATCCCTAACTGTGAGCTACGAAACTAAATAGAAAGCATTTAGCCAACACTACAAACTGCCAAATTTTCGGCTATCTGAGGTAGCATCCCTAACTGTGAGCTACGAAACTAAATAGAAAGCGTTTAGCCAACACTACAAACTGCCAAATTTTCGACTATCTGAGGTAGCATCCCTAACTGTGAGCTACGAAACTAAATAGAAAGCATTTAGCCAAGACTACAAACTGCCAAATTTTCGACTATCTGAGGTAGCATCCCTAACTGTGAGCTACGAAACTAAATAGAAAGCATTTAGCCAAGACTACAAACTGCCAAATTTTCGGCTATCTGAGGTAGCATCCCTAACTGTGAGCTACGAAACTAAATAGAAAGCATTTAGCCAACACTACAAACTGCCAAATTTTCGACTATCTGAGGTAGCATCCCTAACTGTGAGCTACGAAACTAAATAGAAAGCATTTAGCCAAGACTACAAACTGCCAAATTTTCGGCTATCTGAGGTAGCATCCCTAACTGTGAGCTACGAAACTAAATAGAAAGCGTTTAGCCAACACTACAAACTGCCAAATTTTCGACTATCTGAGGTAGCATCCCTAACTGTGAGCTACGAAACTAAATAGAAAGCATTTAGCCAAGACTACAAACTGCCAAATTTTCGGCTATCTGAGGTAGCATCCCTAACTGTGAGCTACGAAACTAAATAGAAAGCGTTTAGCCAACACTACAAACTGCCAAATTTTCGACTATCTGAGGTAGCATCCCTAACTGTGAGCTACGAAACTAAATAGAAAGCATTTAGCCAACACTACAAACTGCCAAATTTTCGACTATCTGAGGTAGCATCCCTAACTGTGAGCTACGAAACTAAATAGAAAGCATTTAGCCAACACTACAAACTGCCAAATTTTCGGCTGTGCATCTAGAATCGAGAGGCGAGATTCAAGCATCACACTTATAACGCACTAAAGACTAAAAACATGGAACGCAAAGTTGTTTGTTTTAAGTAATGGGACGCGAACAAACGAACCTCAGATCCATAATCTGGCAAGCGAATATTGAATTGTCCCCGTCCATAAATACTGATACTATTTTTCAGTCTGCAGAAAATATTAGCAATAAGCCGCAAATATTTTGTTGAAAAACTGATTAAACTAAAACAGTTTACAGCAGTTACGAGATCAATGGAACGAACGTGAAAGTTTTGAAACTTTTAGGGAAAATAAAGATAGTTAGAAACACGGTTAAAAATATCTAATTTATCTATGTAGTTCTGAAGACGTCAGCGTGAATATACAGTGTCTTTCATTACCCTAGCATTAATATACACACCCTTCTTTGTATGGCTACCAGTAATAGCCAGTACGTAACATATGGACAAGCGTTTCATGTCTGTTTATGATATAACATTTCAATTTAAACACGAAATTCAATAGCGCTATTCATGTCAGCGTGAAAACAAAATTCGTCTAACAAGAAACAGTCTTGGTAAACTGAGTTCGTATTAATTACTCAGGACTTCAGTTGTAACATAAAAGTAAATATTTTGCAAGATATTCAACACTTACACGTTCTGTATTTATTATTTAATACGCCGTAAAAATACAAAATGTATTGAAGAAATAACAGAAGGAACTAAGAAGGAAAACACCTGTTAGTGGACTCAATCCACTGTAGCACCAAACACCTGTTAGTGGACTCAATCCACTGTAGCACCAAACACCTGTTAGTGGACTTAATCCACTGTAGCACCAAACACCTGTCAGTGGATTTAATCCCCTGTAGCACCAAACATCTGTTAGTGGACTTAATCCCCTGTAGCACCAAACACCTGTTAGTGGACATAATCCATTGTTGCACCAAACACCTGTCAGTGGATTTAATCCCCTGTAGCACCAAACATCTGTTAGTGGACTTAATCCCCTGTAGCACCAAACACCTGTTAGTGGACATAATCCATTGTTGCACCAAACACCTGTCAGTGGATTTAATCCTCTGTAGCACCAAACAGCTGTTAGTGGACTTTATCCCCTGTAGCACCAAACACCTGTTAGTGGATTTAATCCCCTGTAGCACCAAACACCTGTTAGTGGACTTAATCCACTGTAGCACCAAACACCTGTTAGTGGACTTTATCCCCTGTAGCACCAAACACCTGTTAGTGGATTTAATCCCCTGTAGCACCAAACACCTGTTATTGGATTTAATCCCCTGTAGCACCAAACACCTGTTAGTGGACATAATCCATTGTTGCACCAAACACCTGTCAGTGGATTTAATCCTCTGTAGCACCAAACAGCTGTTAGTGGACTTTATCCCCTGTAGCACCAAACACCTGTTAGTGGATTTAATCCCCTGTAGCACCAAACACCTGTTAGTGGACTTAATCCACTGTAGCACCAAACACCTGTTAGTGGACTTTATCCCCTGTAGCACCAAACACCTGTTAGTGGATTTAATCCCCTGTAGCACCAAACACCTGTTATTGGATTTAATCCCCTGTAGCACCAAACACCTGTTAGTGGACTTAATCCCCTGTAGCACCAAACACCTGTTAGTGGACATAATCCTCTGTAGCACCAAACACCTGTTAGTGGACTTTATCCCCTGTAGCACCAAACACCTGTTAGTGGATTTAATCCCCTGTAGCACCAAACACCTGTTAGTGGACTTAATCCCCTGTAGCACCAAACACCTGTTAGTGGACATAATCCATTGTTGCACCAAACACCTGTCAGTGGATTTAATCCCCTGTAGCACCAAACATCTGTTAGTGGACTTAATCCCCTGTAGCACCAAACACCTGTTAGTGGACATAATCCATTGTTGCACCAAACACCTGTCAGTGGATTTAATCCTCTGTAGCACCAAACAGCTGTTAGTGGACTTTATCCCCTGTAGCACCAAACACCTGTTAGTGGATTTAATCCCCTGTAGCACCAAACACCTGTTAGTGGACTTAATCCACTGTAGCACCAAACACCTGTTAGTGGACTTTATCCCCTGTAGCACCAAACACCTGTTAGTGGATTTAATCCCCTGTAGCACCAAACACCTGTTATTGGATTTAATCCCCTGTAGCACCAAACACCTGTTAGTGGACATAATCCATTGTTGCACCAAACACCTGTCAGTGGATTTAATCCTCTGTAGCACCAAACAGCTGTTAGTGGACTTTATCCCCTGTAGCACCAAACACCTGTTAGTGGATTTAATCCCCTGTAGCACCAAACACCTGTTAGTGGACTTAATCCACTGTAGCACCAAACACCTGTTAGTGGACTTTATCCCCTGTAGCACCAAACACCTGTTAGTGGATTTAATCCCCTGTAGCACCAAACACCTGTTATTGGATTTAATCCCCTGTAGCACCAAACACCTGTTAGTGGACTTAATCCCCTGTAGCACCAAACACCTGTTAGTGGACATAATCCTCTGTAGCACCAAACACCTGTTAGTGGACTTTATCCCCTGTAGCACCAAACACCTGTTAGTGGATTTAATCCCCTGTAGCACCAAACACCTGTTAGTGGACTTAATCCCCTGTAGCACCAAACACCTGTTAGTGGACTTAATCCCCTGTAGCACCAAACACCTGTTAGTGGATTTAATCCCCTGTAGCACCAAACACCTGTTAGTGGACTTAATCCACTGTAGCACCAAACACCTGTTAGTGGACTTTATCCCCTGTAGCACCAAACACCTGTTATTGGATTTAATCCCCTGTAGCACCAAACACCTGTTAGTGGACTTAATCCCCTGTAGCACCAAACACCTGTTAGTGGACTTAATCCCCTGTAGCACCAAACACCTGTTAGTGGATTTAATCCCCTGTAGCACCAAACACCTGTTAGTGGACTTAATCCACTGTAGCACCAAACACCTGTTAGTGGACATAATCCTCTGTAGCACCAAACACCTGTCAGTGGATTTAGTCCACTGTGACACCAAACACCTGTTAGTGGATTTAGTCCACTGTGACACCAAACAGCTGTTAGTGGATTTAATCTACTGTAACACCAACACCTGTTAGAGGATTTAATCCACTGCTGCACCAATGTTGTCTCATTCAAGTTTCACATCAACCATGTCCTGAGATTTATGATCCATTCAAGAAGCATCTCAAACTTTACATTAATAGTATCTAAAGATTATGATCCATTTTGATAACGTTCATAACAATATATTAAGAATACTTTGAGATTATGACCCATTTGGTAATGTTTTAAACCTTCTTTTAAACTATGTATTACCTTAAGTTATGACTTATTTTGGTAACGTTTCAAACTTTATATTAACAATACATTAAGATCATGACCCATTTTGATGAAATTTTAAACTATGTATTAACTTAAGATTATGACTTATTTCGGTAACGTTTCAAACTTTATATTAACAATACATTAAGATCATGACCCACTTTGATGAAGTTTTAAACTATGTATTAACAATTACCTTAAGATTATGACTTATTTCGGTAACGTTTGAAACTTTATATTAATAATATATTAAGATTATGACTTATTTTGGTAACATTTCAACCTTTATAATAACAAAACTTTAAGATTATGATCCGTTTCGGTAACGTTTCAAACTTTACAAGAATAACAACTTTACCTTATAAATGACCAAAACATTTAAGTGTTTCTTGTTGCTCGTGATGATCCCTCGTGTTTCGATCGTTGATAACTTTTTTTCTGAGTCGGTGTTCGTCGTTGAGATCCGGTTTGGTTTGATTGGTCGTTATTCCTTGAACTGCAGCTAAAATAAATTTGCATTTGTTACAAAGACACTTATTTTGTACAGCAATCATTATTCATTTCAGAAACGTATTTTTTCCCCCTTACGTAGTGCTAAGTCATTTTGTCTTAAATACTTGACAAACATAAAGAAATATTTGTGATCTCAGAGTATAATTAATTTAAAAACGTAATCAAGCGAGAGTGAGTTTTAAAAAAATCTTGTTCTAAGTTACTAATTATACTGGGCCCGACACGATCAGGTGTTTAAGGCACTCGACTCGTAATCTGAGGGTTGCGGATTCGAATCCCGTTACATCAAACATGCTGGCCCTTTCAGTCGTGGGGGTGTTATAAGGTCAGTAATACTATTCGTTGGGAAAAAAGTAGCCCAAGAGTTGGCGGTGGGTGGTGATGACTAGCTGCCTTCCCACTGGTCTTACACTGCTAAATTAGGGACGGCTAGCGCAGATAGTCCTCGTGTAGCTTTGCGCGAAATTTAAAACAAATTAATTACATTGAAGCTGCGATAAACCTGTATAAATATGAGTGACACACAGAGGGCCTGAGTGAAGTGTAATTGATTTCAGCTCCAGTCAGCAGAGAAAAAGAAATACTTTTTGGTACATAAAAACGTCTGACAGCAGTTGATCACAAAAGCAGGCTGACCCACAGTCCTTCATGGGTCCAGCTTTCGTCCAGCCGAAAGATCAGAGACAAACTCTCTAACTTGTCACAAACTTATCCACTTCTAAAACTCCTTCAAGTGGTAAGTACTAAGCTATGTGATAATTTTCACGTATATATATATATATATATACATAAATTTCTTTAAGAAATTTTGTAGACAGAATAGCTCAGATGGTCTTTAATATCATGTTATGGTTATTCGTCTTGCGTGCTTAGTATCTTGGAGGATATTGAATTTAATGAAGAGACGACCAGAAAGTTGCAGAGAAATAATGTAAACAGGACAAAAACCTACGATATTGTTAAACGACACTGTATTCTGCAAATGCACCACGTAATTAAATAACATATCCTGCTTGAGTGACACATGAAAAGAATCAGTGTTAGTCACCTAATTCCACATGTGTCTCCTTTTGTGTCCAATGATCGTTCGTATCACATATTTTCTTAAGCTACATTGAGAAAAAAAATGACTTTTTTTTAGTAACTGAAATTTCGGTTTGACATAATAATAATTTTAGGTCAGAACTTCCATAGACTAGATTCTTCTCTCTATTTGTTTTCTGAACGTACGACTTTCCAGTGGCATAACGGTATGTCAATGAATTTACAACGCTAGAAACCGGGTTTCGATACCCGTTGTGAGCAGAGCACAAATAGCTCAATATTTAGTTTTACGTTTAAACTCCAACTAAACCTAGAGTATGAATTTAAATAAATATAATAGTACTATCTATTGTACATCTACAAACAGTACAATATAATAAATAAATATACTAGTACTGTCTATTGTACATCTACAAACAGTACAATATAATAAATAAATATAATAGTACTGTCTATTGTATATCTACAAACAGTACAATATAATAAATAAATATAATCGTACTGTCTATTGTACATCTACAAACAGTACAATATGATAAATAAATATAATAGTACTGTCTATTGTATATCTAAAAACAGTACAATATAATAAATAAATATACTAGTACTGTCTATTGTACATCTACAAATTGCTTCTCTAGTTTTGGATGGCCACATTTGGTGTTAAAGTTTATTATGCCCATGCAAAGATACGCACAGAATTTCAGTTTTGTATTTTGGAGTTTTTATGGACGTGTTTCCTTTTTTTTACCAATCGTTTTTCCCCCGAAAATGGATCTTCACCAAAGTTGAT
Organism: Carcinoscorpius rotundicauda; assembly: GCA_011833715.1. NCBI lineage: Eukaryota > Metazoa > Arthropoda > Merostomata > Xiphosura > Limulidae > Carcinoscorpius > Carcinoscorpius rotundicauda. The sequence goes on along the minus strand of CM022403.1, from coordinate 60,236,021 downwards.
TTGAAGGTTCATAAAGTGTTGTGTTTTTTTAATTGTTATAGACGTTTTTTTTTACGTTTATGAGAAACAACTTTTCATGTCTTAAGATAACTTTTCACTTATTATCAATTGTTTTGTTTGTGTTTTAAATTTTGCTCAAAGCTACTCGAGGGCTATCTGTGTCAGCCGTCCCTGGCGATTGGCCGTCACATTATAACGCTTCCACGGCTGAAAGGGTCGCACGCCTTTACACGCTTGACCATGCCGGGCCTCTTATTATCAATTTACATAACTTCTATCCAGGTGACGGATACTCAAATTAGTAATTCATATTATATTAAGAACTGCCTTCCTTATGTCTTACTCAAAATTGTTGCGAAAACAACAGATCTCTTCCAACAATCATTATCACATACAACAAACAATAAAAATGGCGTAAATAGGTTGTCATTATGTTTACTCTCTTATTAAATTGTAAATGCAACAATATCCATCACCTTTCGATTTACCTGATAGCTAGTTTTGTGTATAAAATAATTAGGATTTTTTTTTACATTTATTTGTCAACCGATGTAGTTTTAACTGTAATATTGTTTAAGATTTATCATTTTAGATGTTACCGTAATACAATTTTATTCGTAACAATATCTTGACTGTCACACTTTAGCTATTATTATTTTCACACATAACAATATTTTGATTGTCTTACTTTGACATGCTAACAATTATTATTTTCACACATAACAATATTTTGATTGTCTTACTTTGACATGCTAACAATTATTATTTTCAAACATAACAATATTTTGATTGTCTTACTTTGACATGCTAACAATTATTATTTTCACACATAACAATATTTTGATTGTCTTACTTTGACATGCTAACAATTATTATTTTCACACATAACAATATTTTGATTGTCTTACTTTGACATGCTAACAACTATTATTTTCACACATAACAATATTTTGATTGTCTTACTTTGACATGCTAACAATTATTATTTTCACACATAACAATATTTTGATTGTCTTACTTCAACGTCAAAACTACAGTTATTTTTTGTTTAACAAAGTTTCAGTTAAGTCGTTTTTGTCATGACAGTTAGGCATAGATTTAGAAGAAATAACTTAAATTAGTGAAATGTGTAGCAGTGTTTTGGTGTGCGTTATTTTTTGCAGGATTTCATTTGGTAGTTTTATGTATAACACTACGTTCAAAGTGTTTCATTTTAGTCTCGCAATCTTCTTTTGTGTAATGTATTATGATGTGTAAATATTTTCCAATTCGCATAATAGCTACAATTATTACTACATGTAACATAATAACTACAGTTATTACTACGTGCTACATAATAGCTACAATGATTACCATATGTAACATAATAGCTACAGTTATTACTACATGTAACATAACAGCTACAATGATTACCATATGTACCATAATAGTTACAATGATTACTATATGTAACACAATAACTGCAATTATTACTATTTGTTACATAATAACTAAATTATTAATATAGGTAACATCTCTCCTGATGTTTCGATGATCTAAACAGTGTTGTGAATACAATTTTTCTTTGAAACTTGCTTTAATCGGTGTTACGTGTTACAATATGTGGAATACTTTCAAATTTTAGAATTTGCTGTGCGGAGTCAGTGTATATAGAGTTCTTATCCTTGCTGTATTAACTACAGTTCGCATAGCTATGCAACAAGACATATCAGATTTTAACACGGTAAATATAAGTATCACCTTTAATAAAGTATAAAGTTTATCTCTTTAACATGACAACTTTAGACTCCATTTACCTCAATCTTTGTTTCAATATAAAACCGTTAATAATATATTCAATGCGCGAGTTTTTTTACAATACAATGTGCTTATGAGGTCGAAACATTGTCCTCTCCTTGTCAGTAAAAGTGTTAATACCCATATCAGCCGTTCTGAGATATATTTTTATTTCAAGTGGGTTTTCCGTCATCAAGAAGGATAATTAGATATCTGTGCTTTGCCCACCTCGGGTATCGAAATCCATAGACTGTGAAACTGGAAGGAACTTATGTGTAGACAGTTTGTCTGTTATGAACAATTCGTTTTATTCTTCTAAAAATAGTCTACTATATGTATATATATATATATATATATATAAACACAGAGAGAGAGAGAGAGAGACACACGCATACACATTTTTACAGAGAAGATATCTGTCTGTATACCCGTACAGTACGCGCACACACACTTGTACACATGCATACTTCTCCGTAAAAGACTCTCGCTTCCTGTTACGTCTTAGCTGAGCAATGCTAGGATTTACGAATAATTAAAGCGAAGGGTTGTGACGCACGCTAACGCTAAGGACAAATGGGTTCGCGATCCGAGCATGCATTGTATCCTACATTGTTCAGGAAAACTACTGACGAAGAACGAAAGGCAGTGAGGAAAGCACTGTCCGTGTTTGTCCACTTTTTATGTTGTTGTTTATGGAAAACTTTCTTTAAACACGTGCACACGTTTGTGAGCAACAGTGTCGCCTATCTTATAATGTTTAACATATCCAGTAAAAGGAAAGGAGTCAAATTACCAACGAAACACGAAGGTCTATTTGACTTAGTAAAGTACATATATTTAATTTTTATGTCACTGGAACTCGCTTTCTTTATGTGGTGGAACACTGAGGTCTCACGAAGTCAAGGAAATAAAAGGAATTGCTAAGTCTACAAAATAGTGAGTGTGATTTCATGGGTGCCATTTGTTCTAGGCTTAACGTCTGATAATGATAGGTATTTTGGTTGGACTGCTGACGCCACAATGCATGTTTAAATATGCAGAAAAACAACATGCTGATTATAAATGTTGTAAATCAGAACGCGTGGTTTTTGTTCGAACTGTTCGTGACAGAAAGCACAGTTTTATACGTCTCGGGTTTATAGTTTTCTTTCAAATTCTTTGAAGGTGGCGCAGGTGTATAATTGCAAAGCAAACCTGCATTTCAGAAGTTAGACCATCCTAGACAGTTGTCTCAACAGCGTCGGTTCTCCGACTCGCCTCATTGAGTTTCTCTTTTAGATATTCAAAAACAAACAAACAAATACCACCAGGAGTCCGTATGTTATACTGGCGTTTACGATACACCATACCACGCATGATCATGTTTCACAGTAAATAGAATTTTAAATTCATCTTACGAGCATTGTAAAGAAATTATAAATGTCAAATGTTTCTAATTTCCGAAGTTAAAAGCATTACCTTCGTTTGACCAAAAGACTTTTTTCTGAAACAAATCATTTGAAATGAACCTATGAAAGTTACAATGTGGAAAACAATTAATTACACTTAAGGTAATTACTTTGCATTGTAGTTTAGTATATAGATTTTGAACTAACTTTAAAGGATTGTGTTTTTTTGTGTGTTTTTCTTATAGTAAAGCCACATCGAGCTATCTGCTCAGCCCTCCGAGGGGAATCGAACCCCTGATTTTAGCGTTGTAAATCCGGAAACATATCGCTGTACTAGTGGGGGGGGGGCAACGTTAAAGGACCCGGCGTGGCCAGATGGTTAAGACACTCGACTCGTATTCCAAAGTTGTCATCACTCATCGCCAGCTCTTTGGCTACTTTTTTACCAAACAATAGTGGGATTAATCTTAGCATTATAACGCCCCCACGGCTGAATTATTATGCCGTTTGTATATTTAACCCCGAAATAATCGATATTACTTTGGAAGAGGAAAACCTTTTATATTTCAAGTATCTGAAACACCGAAGGAAAAAAATAATTCATTTAAATTTTTAATCCGAATCTGAAGAAGTTATTTATGGTTGTTTGTCCGTGTTTAGTTGGTCCGAATCTAAACAAGTTGTTAATGGTTGTTTGTCCGTGTTCAGTTGGTTTGAATTTGAACAATTTGTTTATGGTTTGTTGTCCGTGTTTAGTTGGTCCGAATTAGTAGAATTTATTTATGGTTGTTTGTCCGTGTTCAATTGGTCCGAATCTGAATAAGTTGTTTATGGTAGTTTGTCCGTTTTTAGTTGGTCACCTTTCTTCAAAGAACTTAGACGTTAGAGTTTCTTCTCGTGACAAAAAAGTCTTTGCTGTAAACCCTCTGCAGTTCCAATTTGTTATGGACTTATGAAGATAGTTGTCTCTTCTATGTATGCTTCTTTGGTAAGGATGGTGTGGCGGACAAGATTTATAATACCATTACTAAAGCACTGTTTTGCTCTTTCGTTCAGCAGACCGTATCTTATCTTACTTATAGTGTTCGATACTTCAATTCGTGCGTTTCTATGTCTGAATGGAAGAATGCTAATTTAATATGCGTTTACAATGTTGAACACGAGGAAAAAGAAAACGGTTCAGTGAAGAAAGAAAAAACAAATTAACAGGGGGCGCTCTATTTCAATACATGAAGCATAAATTGTAGAATGTTAACCCTTTGTTCTCACAACGTTTTCTCTTTTAAAATTGTAAATTTGGTAAAATAAAATTTATACCATACAAATCGAAATAGTGGACAGTTAAATATGTGTATTTTCTTTTGGCAAAGCAACCTAGGGCTATCTGCTGAGTCCACCGAATAAGGAAACGTGGAGAAACAACACATAATGGTGTGTGCGTTTTTATAACAAAGACACATCGGGCTAACTGCTGAGCCTACCGGTGGGAAAATCGAACCCCTGACTTTAGCGTTGTAAATTCGTATGCTTACCGCCGTACTAGCAAAGACACATTATTGTACTGAAAGCTGATTAAACAGTAAGAAATTACACATACCAAATCTTGATACAAGTTTTTTAGGATAAACATACAGAAAATAGCTGAGTACAGTAATTTATCGACTAATACTTGAAATAATTTGTGAGAATTTTTCAGAGTTCGTATGTGTAAATAACAATACTTAATCTGTCAAACTACGAGATCAGAGTATTGTTACGTATAAAACTGTCTTATGGTAACATCTTAAATGATAAATCTCAAACATTGTTACAGTTAAAACTACATCGGATGACATATAAAGTAAAAAACAAATCCTAATTATTTTATGTACCAAACTAGCTGCCAATTAAATCGAAATTATAGACAGTTTGTACTCCAGTTAAATACATACTACAAGTGAAATGTTGGCATCGTACAAAACGTGTTCATTTTACATGATTTAGTGAGAGACGACTCTACTTAAAATAATTTTATTAAAATTAGGTGTCGCCTTACTTATGATAAGAATCGTGTGCTGTCTAAGTCATGATAATGGACTGCGAAATGTGTGTTTAGAATAATTAACTCACCGAAGATGTGTATCACCACACACTTAACAAAGGGTCAAAGGAGATCACAGTCATTCAAATCTCGAATTCAGTTGTTTGATATAATGTTAAAATGCACATAAACAACTCTTTTAAACAAGTCCCCTCACAACAGAACCTGCGGGGAGTCGGCGACAACAGGTATTTTTTAACCTTTAAATGAAACCGGAGGTAATTAATTCAAGAAAAGGGTTTTTACGTTTTGACTTTGTTTCGTAGGTGAACTTATCTCTGTTTCTACCTATACCAGTATTGTAAATAGTTCCTGTTCGTTTCCTAGCGTTCACGATTTGTCATCGTCGGCAGACATCGGGAGTCGACATATACTCGAACATAATATATTTGTACTTAAGTCTTCGAATGGTTCTATTACGAATCGTCAGTTGAGTGGAAACTTTTGCTCGTTTATTTTGTCTTAAGTCTTTGATGTGTTTAACACCCCGTGAAAACAGCTTGTCCCCACTTGAATAGATCTTAAACTATTAGGCTGTGGCTGTTAATGACACATTTATTGTCTTGTTACTATTCTGTAACTGTAAGAGGACTTTTCAGTTTATCCTACCTATAAGTTTAGGGTTTTGTTTTGGATACTTGTCCAGGGTGTCATAAATCTAAAGACGACCTGAGCTAACCCAACTAATATTAGCATTCTTCTGTAAAACATGTAAAAATTAAGCCCCTAGAAATGTAATGAAAATTAAGTAAATGCCCGCAAAGTGTTCCATGTACAATAAATTACTGAGTGAAGTTACTTTTAACCATCATTAACGTGACTTAGCCTTCCAGTGTTATAGTGGTACGTCTGCGATCTTACAAAGCTATAAACTGGGTTTTGATACCCGTGGTGGGCAGAACAGAGACAGCCCACTATGATACTTTCTACTTATCTCGAAAAACAATTTGAAGCTTCTCTATGTGTTTCCTGTTTTTATTTCTCGTAACTCGATAACTTTGGGGCGGCTGTAAGTCTTCGGAGTTACAATGCTAAAATCAGGGGTTCGATTCCCCACGGTGAACACAGCAGATAACCAGACGTGGCTTTGATATAAGAAAACACACACATACTCGATAAATTCAGAAAACTCTGTTATTCAATACCTTTACGGGCTTCGGCATGGCCAGGTAGTTAATGCACTCGACTCATAATCTGAGGGTCGTGGGTTCAATTCCCCACAACTTCAAACACGCTCGCCCTTTCAGGCGTGGGAGCGTTATAATGTTTCAGTCAATCCCGTTATTCGTTGGTAAAAGAGCATCCCAAAAGTTGGCGATGGCTGGTGATGACTAGCTGCCTTCCTTTTAGTCTTATACTGCTAAATTTGCGCGAAATTCAAAACAAACCAAACCCTAATAAATACTCTTCGAAAATAATCTGGCCTTCCTTGGTAGATAAAACATCAATACCCATACAAGAGAAAGAGTTAGCAGCTGGAACATAAACAAAAAAGACGTGCTCATTTCTTGTGTTTGTAAGTATTTGTTTTGCCAGTATTTTATAAATAATTTAGCATTGCTGATAGAGAGCATTTTGAAAACGATTTGCAAATTCCATTGTCTTAAACAATAACCATCTAAAATTTAAAATTTCGAGAACAAAGTATTAAATGTATAATTTATATTAATTTATGTTCAATTTGGCATTAAACAAAAAACAATTTTGATTTCTAATTAATTTATGTTATTTTCTTTATTAATGTCTGCAGATTCATAACGCTAAAATCAGGGGGTTCGATTCCCTCCGTAGACTCAGCAGATAGCTCGATGTGGTTTTGTTATAAGAAAACACACACACACACACACACACGTTATTAATGTCAATTTTCTGACACCCCAATCCCAATGGATCTTCACTAGTTTCTTAACTGAAGGGTATTTTTCCAAGAAACTAACTACAGCATACACCTAACAAATTAAACTGGATTTAAATAATATAACTGTCAATGTCTTCTTTATGTCAACAAAGGTGAAATATAAGCGTATTTTCTAGCTTTTTTTTTGCAATAATAACCTTTGTTTAAACTGTATTATTTATGCTTTTCCGGGTATTTGTTCTAAAATACAGAGTATGAGTTTACTAAAAGCATCACTTGACAATACTAGAGTTACGTTTTCCTCGTTGCGTGTCTGTAGATTGTTTTTGTATGTTTCGGAATTTCGCACAAAGCTACTCGAGGGCTATCTGTGCTAGCCGTCCCTAATTTAGCAGTGTAAGACTAGAGGGAAGGCAGCTAGTTATCACTACCCACCGCCAACTCTTGGGCTACTCTTTTACCAATGAATAGTGGGATTGACCGTCACATTATAACACCCCACAGCTGGGAGGGCGAGCATGTTTGGCGCGACTCGGGCGCGAACCCGCGACCCTCAGATTACGAAGCGCACGCTTTAACGCGCTAGGCCATGCCGGGCCCCGGATGTGTAGATAATAACTTATGAAAACCCAATCATATCAAGTCTTTCAAGTTCATTTTTAACTGACATAAAGAATGAATGTTTCAGAATATTTTGTTCTAATAATTTCAGTTTAGTAGAATATTATTAGAATGACCAAGAAAATAGACTCTCCTCACTCGACTGTATGTCCAACTCAAAGGAACAGGTTAAACAAATATTTTCTAATTACGACTCTTATTTTATTTTTTAAAGCATGCACGATGGTTAAGCTTTTTTTGTTTTGGTAGTCGGAAATAAACTAAGACGATTTATTCGAAACTCGGCTAAACAGTAAGTAACAGGAGCAAAAAACAACCAAACAAAATACAACCGTTGTTTTTACTATCTGACTTAATTTTTATTAAAAAACTTTCGATTCTTGGATTATCTTTTTGATGAGAAATTATTGTGTTAAAAGTAAAGCGAGATAACGAATTAGTAAAAAATAGCTTGGACATTTTATATACATTTTATTTAGCTTCTCAGTTGCTTTGAAACTCGCTCTCTCAACCTCCAAGGTTCAGCGGAAGACCTGTAGATTTCAAAACACTGAAAACTGGTTTCAATAACCGTGTTTAGAACTGAGCTTATAACCCATTGTATAGCTTTGTGCATAACAAGAAACCCCCTAGTGGCACAGTGGCATGTCTGCGGGCTTGCAATGCTAGAATCTAGGTTTCGATACCTGTGGTTAGCACATAAAACTCATTGTGTTGCTCTGTGCTTAATTCCAAATTTCAAACAACCATAAAAACAAACAAAACCTCGGGAAACAACCCATTCTAACTATAAGTGGAAGAAAATATATGTCACCACCAATCAGGGTAGTTAACAATGTTAACAATATTGAAATGACAGCCGGTGTTATTATTGTTTTCATCTCTTGTTTTTACTTACTGAATGGATATATTGTGATATATATTGTGATACTCTGATATAAATAAGCTTACACTAATGTTGTGATAACGAATGGTTTGACTCATACGTATAACATGAACACAATTTGGCTGAAATTATCACTGATGTCGAGAAAACCCACTTGTTGAGAAATTTATGTGCAAAAACGGCTTGTTTGAGTTGAGAAAATATTTTACACAGAAGAGCGAACAACGTTTCGACCTTAGGTCATCGTCAGGATTTTTTTTGTGTGTGTGAACCTGACGATGACCGAAGAAGGTCGAAACGTTGTTCGCTCTTCTGTGTAAAATATTTTCTCAACCCAAACGAGCCGTTTTTGCATATAAATTGGCTGAAATTATCTTCATATTCCACAGTAATTCATAAATACTGGTATAATTAAAACTCGTTTGTTTCTTTTTGATGTATATATAAAGTCACGCACTAAACAATCTCGGTGAAAATTCTGCTACTTAAGGCTTTTAAAAAGATAAAAAGTTTAGAAACCAGTTGAGAATTTGTACGTACATAAGTGAGCCATTTTGACAGCAACAAATATACACCAAGAATATGATGTAGCAGCCAGATGTCAACAAAATCTCACGCGACTAATGCCTTTCGTTCCTTTGTTGTTATTGGTTGGTTCTGGTTGCTTGTTTTTTTGGTTTTTTTGCTACTTATATCATTTATACATTTCACAATCTTTCGTGACGTAGCAGATTTTTGAGCCAACGAATTTGAATCTCAGTACTTAGCGTTTCATGATTTTCTTTCTGTATTTAGCTATGACATCATTTTCAGTTTAGTTCATTGAGTTTCAATCAAGGTTTTTTTGAGTCGAAACCAAACCCAAGATTTAATTCTGGTTAGGCTTTCCCTTTTACAGAAACCGAATCCCAAACGTTTACCTATAATTATCCTGGCATGTCCAGGTGGTCAAGGCACTCGACTCGTAATCTGAAGATCGCGGGTTCGAATCCCCGTCACACCAAACATTCTCGCCCTTTCAGTTGTAGGGGCATTATAATGGTACGGTTAATCCCACTATTCATTGGTTAAAGAGTAGCCCAAAAATTGGCGGTGGGTGGTGATGACCAGCTGCTTTCCCTCTAGTCTTACACTGCTAAATTAGGGACGGCTAGCGCAGATAGCCGTCGTGCAGCTTTTCGCGAAATCCGAACCAAACTTGTAATAAGGTTTTACGACTTTTAAATTTGCATCACATACTCGAACTTAAAACCTGCAACAAACACGTTACGTAGAACTGAAAGAGAGTAAACCATTTGAGTATTTTTCTGTATTAAGTCTGAGACACTTAGACGTTTCAGTTTGGTTTGTTCTGACATGACATTACTTTAGGAGACGTCAATATACGCTTTTATTTCATCTCAACAGCTCATTGCAACAGTAAATAATAAGGAGAGTCATTAGTTTTTATTCGAAGAAAAGAAGAAGAGTCAGTCATTCGTTTGAGAAAGATCTACCAACCCAGCTGTGAAACTTCGACACCTTCTAAAACTTGTATCTTCGTCTGTTTATATATTTGTAGTCCTAGACTTCTCGAACCATAGCGTAACTTCCCAACATTCCAGAGAAATCCGCGCATGTCCGTTCTTGCACGAGACTTGTCGTCTAGACACTAAGCCGCCACATTCCATTTATAGTCAATTGATTGATCTACCTAATTCTAGAAATTTCTAAATGTTATTTTAAATGAATAACAACATATTTTTTAATTGGTTTAAACTTTGAAACAATAATATAAATATGGAAATATAAATAATAGAAATGAAAATTTAAACACAACATGTTGTCGTTTACAAAACATTTACATAACACTCATTCACGCCAATAGTAATTAATAATTTTGTACTTGAAAACAGCATACGCCTTCTAAACGACTTTATCTTTTTTTATAATTTCGAACGGTTTGATGAGAATCAAAACGACCACCTGTAGCTTCGACAACAACAACAAACTGTCGTTTTCGGATGTATTAGGCAGAAATTGCCATCTTTTCTCTTTTTGAGACTTTTGCTCCAAAAATACCTTTATTTCCTGTTGCAATGAGCTGGCGAAATGAAATAAAAGCATTCATTGATGGCTACTAAAGTAATAGCATATCAGAACAAACCAGCATCTTCAAACCGAAGCGTCTGAGCGTCTAAGAACTAATATATATATATTTATTTATATAATTTTTATAACTGACAAATAATTTTATTTCACAACTTATTTCATATTTTAGACTTTTTATGCATTTTATTTTTGCCCTCCCAATTAAAGGGGAACACTCTCCCCTTACCCCCAACTTATGCAGAGGCTACAGCCTATCATATTTAAAAATACTTTCTTATCAACGGATTCGTTCGCGTTCTCTTTTACGTTTCGAGAAACTATTTGAGTATCTCGTTAGTATGCATACAATGGCGTGTAAAAACAAAAGAAAAGAATGTCACACATAAAAAGATTCGTCTGATTGTAATACGCTATTATCTTCCCCTGAAATATCTGATCGTTCAAAAGTGTGATATCTTGATAAGATGCGTCCTCTTAATTAATTGATTTTCGAACTTGAATTATCTTGTAGTTCATGACATATTACCTACTAAGGGGGTGACGTGCGCTAGGCATTGTGGGAAGATGGTGACTGCGCTCGAGCCACTCTACCACACATATTGGTTAAGCAGGCGTGCACCAGTTTTATTGCTCGACAAATCATGTTTATCACTTGTACCTCACGGTTGATGCTCTAAATACCTTTTCACATGATAAAATGTAATGTGCAGAGAATGGAAGCGTGCATGTTGTAATCCAGTTTGACACAGAGAAATCTTTGTCATAATACCCTTCACAGCCATAGGACTTAACGGCCAGTGAATATGTGTTTAGTGGCCATTTCTGTCTGTGAGCACGTTCTCCTCCATGCATACATTTTGTGTGGTTAATATTTACAGCGGACCACAGTTAGGCATAACACTAGTGTTAAAAGATCACCACGACTGTTTCATTTAAAGTAAGTCATACTTCATATGGAATAAAGTTGAGTATATGCTATTCCATTCCAAGCTCAACTTATTGACGTTGCATTTCCTCTCAAAAAAAAAAAAAGAAGAGAGAAATGCTTACTTCACTCACCAGGTTGAGCTTACGAATAAAACGTCAAAATTACGGCAAAATAAAATTTACTTGTAAAACAGGACAACATACTTATTTGCTGCATTTATTCTACTTCACAATGACCCATGAACTTGTTGACGTCATTAAGAGAGCAGAACTTCGTTGACCAAACAAGGACGCTTTCCGAGTATCGTGTGGCTATATTTTGTTTTTGTTGTGTTTTTTTTGTCCTGATACAATGGCCTCATAAATATGTTTACGATATAAGGCTAAACAGTGAATTATTGCGTATTTGCATTTAATAGCATATCACAATTGTTTTACTGCAACAAATAAAATCGAATTATTATTTTGCTGGAAAGAACTACAATGATCTGTGTATCATTCGTTCGAAGGTTGATTTTTTATTGTAACTCGCAGTAAAAGAGGTGTGGAATCAGGCGTGCTCTTCTATAGTCGTGGACAGTTTTGTTTGTCAGAGACAAAACTGGGCACTTTCAGGGTATAAGATGAGAATTTCAGAGGCTTGAGCCCACCCAGCCACCGCCCCCTTCACGTCACCGTAAAGATGCTAAATCCAAGTCTCGTGAGAACACCATAAAAAATATAACATTATTCCCAACGGCGATTATTAGCTAATATCTATCTTCAAATACTTTATATTTCGTGTGTTCGAATATTCTTTCGCAAGTCCACGACCTGAGGCTACTAAACCAAATCAATACGTGCGAACTGTGTGTGGGCCGTCACTACAACCTACGCGTCCGCACCCGTTGGTTGGAAGCAGACATGATGGCGTCTATAGGCCACGAGGGACGTACTAGCAAGAAGTCCAGCAACCCTCACCCCGCCCTGAACGCTCCCCACTCCTCCTATTCTTCCCTGACTGGGACTTACAAAACGAGTTTTAATATTTTTTGCCTCAAAGCTCGAGTTTTTGAAATATTCCTTTATTTACTTAAAACAAACTAAAACTCAGCGAATGGCAAAGGCATACAAATGGCCTGACCGCAACATACGAGGGACATGTGAATAGTTTAAGAAGTCATAATAGTGTTAAGAAAATCTGTACGCGTGTGCCTGAGAGCTTGTGCATCATGAATTTACGCCTGCTTGCGCGTGTATATGTGTGATGATACATAATATTAATCGTGCCATTACGTTATTTGTACACATACGTACATACATACATATATTTCATCATCTAGAAAAGGTTAACATAAGAAAAGCAAGCGAAGTTACGTATGTAATGCCCATATGCTGCGTAGCACGAGTCCTTGCATATTTTCGTGTTTGGTTATTATGTGTTTCTGTCTCTTTCTCTTTTTTTTCTATATATAACAAGCGTCGTCGCACATCTGTGAAGCTCACTTTCTCTTCTCTTCGAAGTACCCTATTCTGTGGCGGGTTTAAACAGTGCAATATAACTCAACTCATTACCTTCGTGGAAACGTTACGGTAACTGTGTAATTAGGGAAACTAGATTTAGTTCGTATATCATTCTTGTAATAGATACTAGCGGCCATAGAGTCAAGCCGTTAAAGATGGAGAAAATTGTACAGTACCAGATGTGGATCTATTGGAGGTGCTCTCTGGAATTTTCCTTGATTGCATTACTTGTGGAAGGAGATACAATTTCCCAAATAATTCTCTCGGAATGTCCTTTATGTAAATGAGTTAGCGGTGTCTAGGCCAACTAATGGCATGGAGATCTAACTTTGGGAATAACTTGATTCTCCTGTAACGTATCTTCAAAAGGGAACTGTCTGATTCATAAGTGACCATGTACATTTATCGAATCTTCCTTTGAAACACGTGATATTGTTATTTACATAACAAAGCTCGCCAGCATCTCCCCTGCGTCTATCAGGTTTCAAACCTCTCAGAGACAGAGGACCAAACTAAAGTTTCATCATCGGTTGTTTTTTTTTTATTTAGACAACGATTTCCCATTAAGGAAAGAGTAGCTAATGTCAAATTACTAGAATGATTACGAACTCTCTTGCTAAATGAAACTCACTGATGAGGACCCGCAGGAAAAGATTAGAAAATCTTAGTTGTTACAACATCTTTGTTGCATGAGTTGGTATGTATACATGTGTGTGTATATATGATTAAGTTCTGTTTGCTTGTTTACATGCTGCTTATATGAATAAACCAGAACAGTCGTAAACAGCAATCATCATTACATTTCTGATAAATTTCCATTTCCATATATTTGAAATAAATCCCAAAGAAGTGGGAAATGTATTACCAAACGAACCCACGAGGATGATAATATCAGACACAGACAAATAGAATAATAACACGCGCTTAGTTTTCAAACATTGTTTTTTTTTTATCTCATATTCTGTTCAATGCCAGTAAGGGCTAAGGTCAATGAGTACTCGCTTTAAAAACAACAACAAAAAAACAGTTCTACCTGTGATGAATTAGATAAAAAAAAAACAAATACAAATAAACATGCCTGCACATCGGGTGGGTCCTGTCATTTTAAACCTGTCCAATAGAAGCTCCAGCTGGAAGATCGGCCGTCCTCTGTAGAGAAATAAATTTAAAATTTCAAGTCAGATGACACATATATAAATTTAAGAAACTGAAAATAAAGGGGGTTGTCTAAGTCACCCAATCACTCCCCAGCCAGTAGGAACCTCCATCTTTGTAGTACCACCCAACCAACTCTCTAAACTTGTAAGTGGCTGTAAAGTTTTGAATTAATTTCGGTACAGGTCGACAGGTCAACACTGACGCCGCCATTTTGTTTTTCTGGGTATTGCTCAGAAGCCAACAATTTGTACTGTTGTACAATGGAATCATAAAAAAACAAAAGACTCCATTGTACTGAATTAAGTAGAATTACTTTGTGGTAATTATTCGTGGTATAGTCACGACATTAATGCGATTCCCTTTTAATACACGCTAGTTTCACCTCCTTTTAAGCAATCGTGTGTATTTATCACCTGGTGTTGAGTCACTCAGGTCGCTTGCTCTGTTAGATCCACCATAACTTTGTTGTTGAAAAGGCACGTTGTCTGCACTGTAGTTATTGGGGTAACTGAGTCGTGCTTACGGTTACCTCTGTGCGTAAGGTTGCCGTCGAGCTGACCAAGTCTCGTTGACGGTTACTTGTGTTTGTAAGTCCGGTGTCGAGATGAGGAAATCGTGTTCACGATAACACCTGAAACAACTAAAACCTAGAAACTCGTGTCATATATTTTTATTCGTCATCCAATCAATGTTATCTTTAAATGCGTGTGAATTCTTCGTCAGTTCAGTTCAACTTTCATTCTGTCGTGTCTCAGATTTTGCTGGTCATAGTAACATGGGACTTACTTCTCTGAGTGAATATCACAAATCTGTAACACTGATCACAGCTATGTATTTTTTATTCACAAAAAGTCAGATTTCCCACCGTGATCTATACACTGATCGCAATTGTTTAAGAATCAAAACTGAATTTAAGTAAAGTGAAGTGCAGTAAATGTTTCGTACAAATCAGCAAAATAAAAGACGTTTTATTAAATACAAATTTCATATGAAAAGTGCGGTTTTGCTCAGAATCGGTTTGGTTTGAATTTCGCGCAAAGCAACACGAGGGCCATCTGCGCTAGTCGTCCCTAATTTAGCAGTGTAAGACTAGAGGGAAGGCAGCTAGTCATCACCACCCACCACCAACTTTTGGGCTACTTTTTTACCAACGAATAGTGGGATTGACAGTGACATTATAACGTCCCCACGTCTGAAAGGGCGAGCATGTTTGGTGTGACAGGGATTTGAACCCTCGACCCTACGATTTCGAGTCGAGTGCTTTAACCGCCTGGCCGTTGCAAAGTTCATCAGAAATGAACTGAATCTAGGTGCACCACAGCTGTTCTAAATATCCAAATTTATGTTCAGTCAAAACCTGGTGCACATCCCTCCTCTTTCGTTATATATGTATTTATATGCGTCACATTCAGAAACCTTCTTTTCCCCCACAAAAAAATACAACATATTTTTTAATCTACGGCCTCTTTCTTCGAGAGTAGTCTTCTTTCTTTCTTTTTTTTTCGACTCACGTAAAAACGTTCAAGGTTTAGTGGATTTAGCACGTAAAACAGTATATATTCATTTTATAAAGGCTTAATGGTTGCTTAACAGGAATGCGGGGAAGAACATTGGCCACCGGAAGGGTATACAGTGACACATTTTCTTTGGAACTGCAGTACGCCTGTGATTCAATTTCTGAAAGCTTACACTTTCCGTAATTTACGGTTATTGTACGAGCACGAGATAATACGCCCTCACGCTCGACATGTCGCTGCTGTTTTGCGCCTAATGGCGACTCTGAAGAGAGAGCAGTTGCACACTATAATCTATGTGTTTTGTCTAAATCCCTCTAGCCAATGTATGCGCAGGATAATATTCTACTGGGTGAGTGTAATACAGTGAAACGTTGCACGTCAATTTACGATATGCCTCAGAGATCTCCTCTGATAATAAATCATATTAGGAAATTTAAAATGAGGAAACTCTACTTACCATTTATACTGAGAATATATTTAAAGGTTCTCGCAGTGTCTTACCTATGCATAATACTCGTCTACACATAGACTTTGGCTTGGGGTTCAAAATTGGACTTATTTCTAACCATTCGGCTTATCATCGTGTTAGATGTTATTGTTATTAAACGACACATTTTCCATAGAAATCATACAAAGAAACTTATCTATATAACCGAATTTCCTTCTTGAGTTTTTTTCTAAAGTAATTACTGTTGGAATATTAACATGTTAAAACAAGAAACAACAATTAAATTAGAACAATAAATACACACGAAAACCAAAACGGTGTTTATCTGGATACATTCTGGCGTTTCTTTAAGTGTGCACCTAATTTTTACTGATTTCAAATAATTATAGAAATAAACGAAACATTCACT
The DNA here is from genome assembly GCA_011833715.1 of Carcinoscorpius rotundicauda. Classification (NCBI taxonomy): domain Eukaryota; kingdom Metazoa; phylum Arthropoda; class Merostomata; order Xiphosura; family Limulidae; genus Carcinoscorpius; species Carcinoscorpius rotundicauda. The sequence goes on along the minus strand of CM022403.1, from coordinate 60,219,359 downwards.
GAGCGTCTTTTTTATGCATTATGGTTAGACTTCATTCAGATTACTAGTTAAACAAATTGTATTTAAGTTTCGAAATGAGCTACAAACTATATATAATTCACGTATGGGTGTTTCTTAGCACTTGCTCTGAAAGCGTTGATGGTTTAATGTTTCGCGTGTTTTTATACGTAAAACTGTGTAAAATAATAAATACCTTCCTTCAGTCTCAACAGCACATTTACAATGTTTTATTAATAAAGATACCTTTATTGTACCTTTATCCCATACGGTTCTGCACATCATTGTTCTGTCCTAAAACAGAAGAAAATATTTTATATCTCGATATACGTAGATATCTTCTTCAAGCAGTGTTATAGATTATAGGCAGTGTTTCTTAAGTACCACGAGCTTGTAACTAAACACTGTATGCGACTAAGATAATCCCATGATTGCTTATTCTATAGATTTGTAATATTAAAAGAAACGTTATGGATTTTTTGCCTGTGTATGGCTAAGATAATCTCACGGGTTGTTTACACTGTGTATTTGTAATATTAAAAGAAACGTTATGGAAAAAAGTCATTCAAATATCCCTCAAATACATATTAATATATGTTTTGCTCGAAATATAAATGGATAGTTATAACATTTGCATTGTGGCATGGTACCAGAAACAGATAATGTATATATAACACCACGATTCTATAATATTATGTTTCTAAATTCTCGGATAATAACGTTTTTTTTTTGTGTAGTGTAACAAAACTAACACCATAATTTATATTCACTGCTATGTTTCTTTAATGAAATATGCGGTCTGTGTAAATTATGCATGATAATACAGGTATACAGGTAGGACTAGATGGCAGATAAGCAAATAAACAGTTTCCTATGAACAGGTAATCAAGCAAAGGTAAAGATATCTCGTAACGTTAAAGTGAGTCTTAAACGACGATCTTCAATGTGATATATTAGCAAACCAAACTAAAATAAGATTTCACATTGTTCTATTGATGTTTGAAAAGCTAGAAACAAAAACGAACTTTTTAATTACATGTGGAAAAGATAGGCCCCGGCATGGCCAGGTGGGTTAAGGCGTTCGACTAGTAATCTGAGGGTCGCGGGTTTGAACCCACGTCCCATCAAAAATGCTCGCCCTTTTAGTTGTGGGGGCGTTATAATGTTACGTTCAATCCCACTATTCGTCGGTAAAAGAGTAGCCCAAGAGTTGGCGGTGGGTGGTGATGACTAGCTGCCTTCCCTCTAGTCTTACAGTGCTAAATTAGGGACGGCTAGCGCAAATAGCCTTAGAGTAGCTTTGCGCGAAATTCAAAACAAAAACGTGGAAAAGATATATGAAATGTTACAACGTCTGCGAAACTGACTCGCTACCTAACGTATGTTCCTTATATTATGCTGGAAAAGAATAAACAAAATACATGAATTTATAAGAAGCAAAGTAAACATGTTGCTCAAAGGAAGAACGAAGCGTTGTTCCCTGCTTATCGATAAAAGTGTTAATACCAGCCGTTCTGAGATACATTTTACCTTAAAATCTGTTGACGGTGGAAGCGTTGTTTGTACCGGATTACCAAACTTACGATTGTTGTTGTTTTGAATTAAGCACAAAGCTACACGATGGGCTATCTGTGCTCTGCCCACCACGGGTATCGAAACCCGGATTTTAGCGTGTAAGTCCACAAACATACCGTTGAGCCACTGAGGGGCCCAAACTTACGAAGTTTAAAGTGAGTTAGTTCGTTTGTTTGTTTTGCTTGTTTTTTAGTTACGATTAATAGTAAGAAATATTATATACCTCTTCACTAAAATTTGTTTGTCCAGATTGTGTACGACAAACTTGCAATGCGAGTATTGTGTTGAGCCATTGCATTTTACTATTTTACAAATAGCAAAGTATCGTTGGTCAATATATGTATGGATAGACAGACAAGTGTTAATTTATAAGTATTCCTGTTTTGTATTTGACTTTCCCACAGTGATAGTCATGCATTTTTCGTTTTGTTATATCATACTGACCATGTATGCTTTGTTGTTTAAGGTTTGGAGGTACTTTGCTAGCTTTTGTTTTCCACAAAGCTGTCGAGACAGCATTACACTAATTCATCACGGTCATTAAGCCTAAGAAATAAATCGCCTAACTTTTAGACAGCAAATAATGACACGAGGCAGGGCGTTATGTCGCCTTTTAGGATCGATTGAGGTAAAATTTATTTTCCCATGATTTCGTTTTTGTTTCATGTTACATAAATTTGTAAAGTTATCGTTTCTCTAACAGGCCCAAAGTATGCTCGAACCTCAATGATTCAGAATGACAACGATAAAAATAATAGCCTACACAAGAGCGCGAGAAAAAGCCATAAGATATCCATATGATGTGATTTAAGGTTATTCAAGACGTTGACGTGGGAAGCGAAACGTGAGCGCTGATCTTCGTATCTTCTATAAGTCAATCCGCCATATCGGAAAACCTTGTCGTCTTTGTCTTCGTAACACAAAAGCGAAACGCATTTGCTATTGTAGCTGCCGATGAAATTATTTGACTTTCTCACAGTTATCCAAATTAGGATCAGATTTACAGTTATTCAAATTAGGATCGGATTTACAGTAATTCAAATTAGAACCAGATTTACAGTTATTCAAATTAGAACCAGATTTACAGCTATTCAAATTAGAACCAGATTTACAGTTATTCAAATTAGAACCAGATTTACAGTTATTCAAATTAGAACCAGATTTACAGTTATTCAAATTAGAACCAGATTTACAGTTATTCAAATTAGAACCAGATTTACAGTTTCATACTTTCTGTTGTTGTCGTTTGTACGTGTCACCGAGTTCAATTTTTAAATAATCGTTAAAACGTAATTCCAGCTAACGACCTGTTTGCCTCTTTACTTTAGAGTAAAGCCACAATGAGCTATCTGTTGTATCCACCACGGGGAATCTAACCCTGAATTTTAGCATCGTAATTCCATAAACTTACCGCTGTCCCGACGGTAGACAGTTTCCGGCGAAATTCTGGGCGATCGGATACACTGAGTTTTTACTGTGTTTTTTTTCGTATTTCATTGGGATCTCCATCTTGAATTACCGTACACAGTAAATAATTTTAACCTAAACGATGACTCCCCACTCTCCTCGTCTTATGATATTTTTTTCTCTGTGTTAATAAATCGTTTACAATAATTTAGGATGCAATATTTCAGATGCAAAAATAAAAAGTGAATTACTTATGAAGTACATCAACTACAGTTTCGTAGCCCACCTCTTCTGGATCGATATTCTTCATTTAGAACTCTGCTGGAAAGATGAAACGTCTTCTCAGTAATTCGGCGACTCAAATTAGTTGCGAAAGTAAAAAGAAATGACTGTTGACTTCCTTTAGAAATCTAGTGGTTAGGGTTACGGCTCAGGCACAAAGATTCGGTTGATGTACAGTGACCTCTACCATAAATAAATAAAAATATTTCAGCCTGCCAATGTTTCCAGCAGATAGAGTGAAGTCTTCTCTGAGACACAAGGGAACTTATTGTTATATTCTTTTTTTTTTCGAACTTTTAGCACAAAGAAAGAAACATGCCCACTTTGTGTGACAAATGTATCTCAAAGTTAATTTTTGTCTTTTGCATGCTGTTAATCACACATAAGTTTATTTAACGGCAGTCCATTTTATTAGTAGATCTAACATTTTATAATTTCTACCTTTTTCCATCTAATCTTCAGAGAAACCCTGTTTTAGACGGTACACAAACAAATGTTAACAATGGAATGCGTACCACTTACTGCGATGATGAGGTCAGTCCTTCGAAGTTTTTAAGATTTGATAACACACGAACCGCGACAGATGAACTGAGGTACAAGCTGCTCTCTTGAAGTTAATAACTTTTAATAACACACGAACCACGACAGATGAACTGAGGTACAAGTTGCTCCCTTGAAGTTCATAACTTTTAATAACATACGAACTACGACAGATGAACTGAGGTACAAGCTGCTCTCTTGAAGTTCATAACTTTTAATAACACACGAACCACGACAGATGAACTGAGGTACAAGCTGCTCTCTTGAAGTTAATAACTTTTAATAACACACGAACCACGACAGGTGAACTGAGGTACAAGTTGCTCCCTTGAAGTTCATAACTTTTAATAACACACGAACTATGACTGATGAAGAGAGGTACAAACTACTCCTTTAAAGTTTATAGTTTTTGATAAGACACGAACTACATGAACTGAGCTAGGTAGTTTTTAACAGATTAGAATATTTTTCTTAGCTAATACTTGTATGAATGAGCCAGCGTCTCATTATGCAAGCAACAGTCACAAGAGATAGAGACGTAGGGCCCGGATATGACACCCAATAATCCCGAGGGGTGGGGTGGAACATTAGCGCTTCCGCCGCTCAGTAAGAGGCTAATTCTACGACCTTACGACACAGGAACTATTTTCGATTTCCTAGGCATAGGTATACTTTGCAAATAGTTTATCATTGAGAATGTTCAGAAACTCAAATGACCAGTCGTCCATTTGACCTCTCTCCATGTAAAGAATACGTTAACTAAAAACTTTAGCTTAGTTTTAGTAGGACCGTGAGTGTTCACTTCTTATACACGTGAAGACGTCTCAACATCCATTTCATATGTTTACATAATTTTTATGGTTTCTTATTCTGATGCAAAACGTAAAAACAAAACAAAAATCACCATTACGAAGGAAAAAGTTTACAAAATAATTCTTGACCTCTAACATCTACCATGCTTTTTATTTTTCTTTATATTTGTTGCTAAAAATAATAAAACTAAATTCAATGTTTTCATTACTCTCATACACACCCTTGAGGAATTCGCGATTTTACTTGAACTAGAATAGTTAAAAACACTTAAAGATATAAAGTTTATTTCTTTGTTTTTACCCGAAGAAGGAAAGGTACCACCGTTCAGAAGCTCCTGTGTTATAGGGTGTTGTATATTTGCGTTAAATTGATTTTTTAACCTGTGTTTTTACATCTCGTACAGATATATAGTGATATTACATGTGTTATTGTGTAGTACGCGTAGGTATATACGCTCTTTCATGGGTTGATCATTTCTTTTTTCACAAAACTGTTAACGTTGTAGTTAAGAGCTTTCAAATAGTTCCTTTTCTCTGTTAGCAAAATACTATTAAGGTCTATCTAGCGAAATGTATCCCGTGAGCTCTGAATTCCCTTAATAACCATTGGTGCTTTTAACCATGTCCTAGGTGAGCTGTACACTATAGTCTCAGTTCAGTATGGCTTCAGTGCTCACACAACGTTAAGTATGCCTTCTTACGTTTCATTAAAAATGGACAACTCTTAAGATTTTAATTCCTCATACAACTGAACGTTTTTCATTGGTTTGACAATCTAGTTACTTTAATTCCAGGAAAGGTATTCGTTCGTCAGGCCTCATTTCTGATTAAAATTCTATGAATAAAGAAACAGAAAACGGGCCCCGAATCGATTGCAACTGAGATGGTCTCAGAAGCGAGCATGTTGGCGTAAAATGTACAAACTGTTAGGTTGAGGTTGCAGAATTGAACGAAACGAAACGCAATCTTTCGTATGCGTGCAACCTTTAAATTGCGACTCATTAAAAAACTTTTCAACTTTTATGCTTTTTTTCTTATTCGATACATAAAATTAAACCATTGGATTCGTTTTACTTTATTATTTCATTAACTGAGTGGAAGTTCTGATAAAGTCCGATGTAGTTTCTGTCATCATGCCTTTAAACGTTTCGTTAAATAATTTTGGTTAAACACAGATTACAAAAAAAAGCAAACACGATTAGCGTATTAATAGAGCTATTTGCGAAGAAATCATAAGTGTATTTGTAACAGACAAAGGATGTATTACGTTTTCTGGTGTCACGTTAAGACTGTATTAGGTTTAAAAGTACGATTATTTTGTATTTTCAGTTACATCTGTCGAAGAATTTCACTAAATAAATAAACAGTTTTTTCATTTAACTTTTATTTTCAACTTTCTAAGCTCTTTTGCCACATTAGTACATTTCGAATAGATTTTGCACGAATATATATACATACACAACAGTTTGAAATATACAAAATTATAATTAATTGGTCAATCAAATTTGTCTGTATGTTTTAACCATAAATTCCAAAGCCTTGTGTCCAGAATCATGAATTAGAAACATCAGGATGTCTTATTACGTTATCCTTTCATATATCAAACCAACGTTCCTACTTTTGATGTTCTACGTTGCATACGAAATCAGTCTTTCACCTGGTGGCATTTTTTTCTTCCAAGGAAAAGGAAATAAATTGCACCCTGGCCTCGTTTCACTGTACTATGAGAAATCTTAAAGCGCAATTACGATCTATAGCCTTTCAGTCCACGATCCACCCGTAGTCCTTGATATCCATCTAGTGTGGGCCCAGATCCTACCTGAAAGAAATAGAGTCCACAGCAAAAGTTTCAAGAAGAGACAAGAAATCATTCACATATTGAAAAGACACACAAAATGAACAGAGGTCAACTGCTGTATCCATCGATCACGGACAGTTAATGTCATTTGAACAACAGGAAATGTCTCGGAGGTGTTAACCGATTCAAGCAGCTTTAAATTTCTTATCTAGACTTGTTAAGCTACAACATACTAAACGGTAAAAAAAACAAAACAGAAAAAAAGAAATCAAATGATGTAATTTTTCGCACGTTCTCTTGTGAAGTAGCTGCAGGAACATATATATATATATATATTTTATGTATATATTAATTACATACGTCATTTATTTTCAGTGGTTAACGCTTCATCATAAATATAAGTAATAACTTCAAAGTGACGCCTATTTGGAAATTTCTTATGGTGACGAAGATGCTTTAGTAACTGTTTATCTGTTTTATTTTTATAATGTTAATATTCTGAATGTTACACACACCTTCACATTTTCTGCATTTTTCTTCTGTTAGCATTTAAGCACGGTTTTTGGTAATTAATGCTTTCTGAGTTAAAACTAATGTTTTTGAAGTATTTTCGCATATATTTTCGTGAAGATAAGGTTGGTGTAAAATAAAACCTTGCATAGCTTATTAAATAACAGCGTAGGGTATGTTTCAAGTGCTACAAAGCGTTCTGTATAATATTTATAATATAGCTTAAAAACAATTTTTCCATTGTACTTTGATATACAGAAATACTGTTCGCGATATAGGTTAGTAAATAAACCAAAATATAGTTTCCAATATAGACTAATAAATAAACAAACTAAACGTGGTTTTTGATATAAGTTTATACATAAATTGATATATTGTTTCCAAAATAGGCTAGTAAGTAAACCAAAATATTGTTTCCAAAATAGGCTAATATGTAGACCAAAATGTAGTTTCCGATGTAAACTAATATGTAAACCAAAATATTGTTTCCGATATAGGTTAGTAAATGACCAAAATATAGTTTCCGATATAGACTAATAAATAAGCCAAATCGTTGTTTCTGATATCAGCTAATAAATAAACTGATATATTGTTTGCGATATCGGTTAGTAAATAACCAAAATATAGTTTCCGATAGAAACTAATAAATAAACCAAAATACTGTTTCCGATATAGACTAGTAAATACCCGATGTGTTAAACAATACAAGGTAGTGACTCAAACTAGTATTTTGAATATAAACCATAGAATAGTGATAGTTTTCGCTATTGACTAACACAGCCCACAATAAACTACAGTCTCATAGAAAATATAGACTCATATATACAATAGTGTTTCCAAGCTAAGCTAGGAATTAAACATCCATGTCTTTCATTTTTCTTTTATAGCTGAATTACATCTGTTTATAGCTGCGGGAAAATACATAAAATTAATTAGGTACCCAGGTGTTTCTTTCCGAATGCTGACTCACAGAATGCATATCAACTCTGAAATAAGTTTTTCCCTTGTCGCTGGTTGTCCGTGTCGCATCCTTACCAAAAGAAGTTGCTTTATTTATTGCAGTTCTATCAGTTACTGATTACATATTAACATAAGTACTCCTATACAAACTTATTGCTTATTTGACTAGACATAAAGATGACAATCTTTACGGTAAAACATTTGAACGGTTTTTTTTACATTCGTCATCAGTATCTCTTTTCTAAATCTCCTGGTGTTTAGTTCTTACTCTTCTTCTTCTGGAATCTAAGCATTATTTATTCAGTGTTCCAATTGTTTAGATGGGAAATATATCTAATTGATAACTCTACTCTGATATAAAACGTATAGCATGTTAGTCACATGAAAATGTATGGTTTATAACATGATTAACCAAATCACGTATTTTTTGTTCAGATAAAGATTGGGTAGATCTTTTTAACACGTGTTGTAAAACATCAAGAAAATTCTTTGTTGTCATAAACACATTCCTGTGTTGAGAGTATGTTTGTAAATCAATATCACTGGTCTTTTTTTCACTCTAGTTATTCGTTGTTTGAATGCGCAATTTTAAGATGTTTGATAACACCGTAGACGTTAATACACTTATAAATTACGTTCGTTCTATTTCACTGAAAGTTAAACAGTGCTCTCTGACGTCATACTAGAAGTTATGTATTGATAGTTTCTATATAAATAACGACAGTAAGAATGTTCAGTAGTGTCGTGACTAGACTATATCATAATTATTTTATCGAACACTTACAAAATGTTCAGTAGTGTCGTGACTAGACTATATCATAATTATTTTATCGAACACTTACAAACTGTTCAGTAGTGTCGTGACTAGACTATATCATAATTATTTTATCGAACACTTACAAACTGTTCAGTAGTGTCGTGACTAGACTGTATCATAATTATTTTATCGAACACTTACAAACTGTTCAGTAGTGTCGTGACTAGACTGTATCATAATTATTTTATCGAACACTTACAAAATGTTCAGTAGTGTCGTGACTAGACTATATCATAATTATTTTATCGAACACTTACAAACTGTTCAGTAGTGTCGTGACTAGACTATATCATAATTATTTTATCGAACACTTACAAACTGTTCAGTAGTGTCGTGACTAGACTGTATCATAATTATTTTATCGAACACTTACAAAATGTTCAGTAGTGTCGTGACTAGACTATATCATAATTATTTTATCGAACACTTACAAAATGTTCAGTAGTGTCGTGACTAGACTATATCATAATTATTTTATCGAACACTTACAAAATGTTCAGTAGTGTCGTGACTTGACTATATCATAATTATTTTATCGAACACTTACAAAATGTTCAGTAGTGTCGTGACTATACTATATCATAATTATTTTATCGAACACTTACAAAATGTTCAGTAGTGTCGTGACTATACTATATCATAATTATTTTATCGAACACTTACAAAATGTTCAGTAGTGTCGTGACTATACTATATCATAATTATTTTATCGAACACTTACAAAATGTTCAGTAGTGTCGTGACTAGACTATATTTTAGTTATTCTTTGTGATTAGGATATATGTATATCTATTTGCAAAAACCACAACCAAGGGAACAGGCTTGGAGAAATATATATATATATTTCACATAACGCTTACGAAAGGCTCACTATATGTCCTAGACACTGAACTGAAGGTATCCAAATATAAGACCAATCATGGTTATACCTTAATGTAAGTATTATATTCTGAAACTCGCATTATCAATCAGACATGGGCTGAAATCTAAAATTATTTGTTGAAGTATATATCTTTCGTTCCTTAAGCTCAAATGCAGTAAAAACAAATCTTAGTTCAAATTTTGTTTATCGTTTCTTCAAACTTACATATTTTTTAAACAGATTGCATATACAGCATAAATCTATAAGTATTGATTCTTTTTCCAACAACAATAAAGAGGTTAAGTTTTGAGATAACCTAACAGTAACGTGTCTGTATCGTCGATAGACTTATATTCTCTTGGTATTTTACGAAATCTACACTCGTTAAATTTGTTGTTTTTAAATTTTACGTCGTTAAAAGTCTTATGCATAATTTTCATTAAAGAAATTCACTCCATCGGTTTCACTAATCAGGCAATAGTTTTGATAAGTTGTGTTTTTAAATTTTGCTGTTAAAAGTCTTACGCATAATTTTCATTTAGAAATACACTCCATCGGTTTCACTTATCAGTTAACAGTTTTGATTAGTTTAACGCCTGATCCTAGTGTACTCGAAAAGTATTAGCCTCATAATAAACATATATTAACATAGTGTACTAATGGAGTATTAGTGGTTTTTTATGATACATTACGGAATATAATACGTTTGTAACATAATACTTCAAATACGTGTGAGTAGAGCTAAAATAATACCCTTGGCTGTTTCATAAAATGTGACATGTAAGCTTGTGTATTTGAATGTTCTAACTGTATTTACTATATTCACATCTAATCTGTCATCTTTCACACTTGAGCTCTAAAGTAACTGTTTGTGTTATTGTTATATCACGTACACACGTGTGAATTTGGGGTAGTTTCATCAGAGTTAAGTTATTATAAATAAACTTCTAAATATTTCTGTTCCGTACACACATTTACATTATTCCTAAACACGTAACGTACGGTTGTTGTCCAGTATCTTTAGTTACTTATACCTAAACTTTTAATGTACGGTTGTTGTCTAGTCTTTGTAAATATTCATCGCTAAATTAATAATATACGGTCGTTGTTCAGTATTTTTAATTACTTATTCCTAAACTCATAATGTACGGTCGTTGTCCAGTATTTTTAATTACTTATTCCTAAACTCATAATGCACGATTGTTGTCCAGTCTCTCTAAATATTCATCCCTGAATTAATAATATACAGTTGTTGTCCAGTCTCTCTAAATATTCATCCCTGAATTAATAATATACAGTTGTTGTTCAGTCTCTCTAAATATTCATCCCTGAATTAATAATATACAGTTGTTGTCCAGTCTCTCTAAATATTCATCCCTGAATTAATAATATACAGTTGTTGTTCAGTCTCTCTAAATATTCATCCCTGAATTAATAATATACAGTTGTTGTCCAGTCTCTCTAAATATTCATCCCTGAATTAATAATATACAGTTGTTGTTCAGTCTCTCTAAATATTCATCCCTGAATTAATAATATACAGTTGTTGTCCAGTGTCTCTAAATACTCATCCCTGAATTAATAATATACAGTTGTTGTTCAGTCTCTCTAAATATTCATCCCTGAATTAATAATATACAGTTGTTGTCCAGTCTCTCTAAATATTCATCCCTGAATTAATAATATACAGTTGTTGTTCAGTCTCTCTAAATATTCATCCCTGAATTAATAATATACAGTTGTTGTCCAGTGTCTCTAAATACTCATCCCTGAATTAATAATATACAGTTGTTGTTCAGTCTCTCTAAATATTCATCCCTGAATTAATAATATACAGTTGTTGTTCAGTCTCTCTAAATATTCATCCCTGAATTAATAATATACAGTTGTTGTCCAGTCTCTCTAAATATTCATCCCTGAATTAATAATATACAGTTGTTGTTCAGTCTCTCTAAATATTCATCCCTGAATTAATAATATACAGTTGTTGTCCAGTGTCTCTAAATACTCATCCCTGAATTAATAATATACAGTTGTTGTTCAGTCTCTCTAAATATTCATCCCTGAATTAATAATATACAGTTGTTGTCCAGTCTCTCTAAATATTCATCCCTGAATTAATAATATACAGTTGTTGTTCAGTCTCTCTAAATATTCATCCCTGAATTAATAATATACAGTTGTTGTCCAGTGTCTCTAAATACTCATCCCTGAATTAATAATATACAGTTGTTGTTCAGTCTCTCTAAATATTCATCCCTGAATTAATAATATACAGTTGTTGTCCAGTGTCTCTAAATACTCATCCCTGAATTAATAATATACAGTTGTTGTTCAGTCTCTCTAAATATTCATCCCTGAATTAATAATATACAGTTGTTGTCCAGTCTCTCTAAATATTCATCCCTGAATTAATAATATACAGTTGTTGTTCAGTCTCTCTAAATATTCATCCCTGAATTAATAATATACAGTTGTTGTCCAGTGTCTCTAAATACTCATCCCTGAATTAATAATATACAGTTGTTGTTCAGTCTCTCTAAATATTCATCCCTGAATTAATAATATACAGTTGTTGTCCAGTCTCTCTAAATATTCATCCCTGAATTAATAATATACAGTTGTTGTTCAGTCTCTCTAAATATTCATCCCTGAATTAATAATATACAGTTGTTGTCCAGTGTCTCTAAATACTCATCCCTGAATTAATAATATACAGTTGTTGTTCAGTCTCTCTAAATATTCATCCCTGAATTAATAATATACAGTTGTTGTCCAGTGTCTCTAAATACTCATCCCTGAATTAATAATATACAGTTGTTGTCCAGTGTCTCTAAATACTCAAGGGATGAATATTTACAGAGAACAGATTTCTTCCCATACAAATATCCATCTTAAAATAAGCGCTAGTAATAACTAGTTTCTAAACCAAGATTATTATACTTATTTACAAACTTCTGGCAGAAGAGTTGATAAAACTCTTTCAATTTATTCTTAATCTCAATTTACGAGTAATATATAAACCATGTAAAGCTCTTTTGGTCACTATGCTCTAGATTATCAGTTAGGAATTCTTACCATTAGTGATCTATTCTAATAGATAGATTAATATATATGCATTAACTGTTTTTCATATATGCTTGAATTAACCGTGATTTAAGAGTTAAAGTAAAAATACAACTAAATAAGACAACTACATAATACAACTAAATAAGACAACTGCATAATACAACTAAATTAGACAACTACATAATACAACTAAATAAGACAACAACATAATACAACTGCATAATAGCTTTTACGGTTTAATTTCTATAGTAGGTTCTTATCGGACAACTATTAACACAACTTAAGTTTATTTACGTGTAGCATACTCTTGTTTTCAGCTCATCCCTAGACTTCTCTTTGTCTCACATGAGTAACTTAAGTATTTGATCAAACAAACATTAGTGTACCGCCCAGGACCTTCGATAAGGTATTTCCCACGTGTAATATAAACCGTTAGTAAACAGTCCATCAGAAAAATCAAACCTTTAAAAAAAACATGACTGTCCCAAAGAATTCGTTGTCTTCACGCACCACACTGTTTTTCACTACAATATAAAAAGTTATGAATTATTTTAACAATGCATATTGCTCAAAATAACTTAATCCCTCATTTACTAAAGGCTCAAAGAACAGTAACGAAGCTTAAAATAGTTTGCAATTTCATACTAGAAATACAAGCGAAACGTGCGTCTTCCAGATCACAGTGCGCACCAGCTCGGCGCGAGCTCGCAGTTACTTTTGTGAAATGACACGACAAGATGGCGGATGTTAGCACATTCAGGACAAACGAAATATCACGAAGGAAAGAAGCAAGTTGTATTCTTACTTCTAATACAATATTAGTCAGATAGTTAGTTTCATTGTGTTTTCAAAACAACGCAGGTAAGTTTAAAGTTACTGTCTTTTTCTCACGATATATTCATGTATTTCATGCCCCTCTTCTCGTTAATAAACATTTTTTTTACTTTTACCTTTTAAGTAAAATCTACGGTCTTACAACTTTTCATATCGATCTATCAAACGTACTAAAAAACGTAAAAGCAGATTGTATCAAAATGTATCAGCTGTAATCGCTTCTCAGAACCTGGCATAAAAAGGTTTAACTTGTGAAAAATAATGTTTTCATGTTTGTTCAAAACATGTTTTGTTGATTCGTTTGTTTTAAAGTTCGTCTAAGTGGTAAAAACCTAATGATTTTGTTCTTCATATAACAGCTATAATTGTAATTATTTTGTAGAATAATTCTATAGATATGTAGAAATATTTTTGTATAAATTAGGCTTATAACAGTTGCTTGGCAACGCCTGTCTGATGCGTTTCTACCGAAATCGTAATCTAAGTATCATAACTTAAGTTTTGACTGTTCGCTCTCAATATACAGCTGTGTTTTGTCTTTCTAACAAATAACCTTCACGCGTTTTGCCTCGTTAAGTAGTTTTAAAACACTATAATGTGCATAACCATACGAGAAAACTATTACTGAACATTTAATGTGCACTCACCAAAACATATTACCGACAGAGTAAACACTGATAAAATATATATAACGAATAATCCATGTAAGTTTTATGAACCACACATTACGAACAAATAATTTAACTGCATAAGCCGCGCGTTACGAGCAGTGTAATATACATAAACTATTTATTATGAGCAATTAGTGTAATACACATATAAACGATACACTACGAATGAACCACGTAATGTACATAAACTATTTATTATGAGCAAGTAGTGTAATATATGTATAAACGATACACTAAAAATAACCGAAAGCAACTTACATTACAATGTAGAATTCAATGAGCGTATTTTACAGACAACTAATTTTACGACTACGTAGTACAGTAAAGGGTACATTACGACATTATTAAAATAGGTCTTTCCAAAACAATACAATCAATGCTATGCTCTTATTTTACCTGTTTTATAACTGAATAACACAAGTTTATTCTCAACGTTTTTGTGAACACTTTGTCTGGTGTCTTGTGCTTAACTTTAAGAACTCTTCTCTTTAGGCTTGGTGGTTAAAGCACTCGGCTCGAAGTTTGAAAGTTTGCAAGTTCGAGTCCCTGTCATCGATCATGCTTGCCCTATGAGACGTGGGGGCGTTAAATGTGACAGTTAATCCCGCTATTCGTTGAGAAAAGAGTAGCGTAAAAGCTAGCAGGTGGTGGTGTTTACTAGTTGCCTTTGCTTAAGTATTACACTACTAAATTAGGGATAGCTAGCGCAGATAGCCCTCGTGTAACTTTGCACGAGATCCAAGATAAAAACAAAAGACATTTTAGTCTATCACTACTAAATTAGGGACGACGAGCGAAGATAGCTTTCGTGTAGCTCTTTTCGAAATTCCACACAAACCAAAGTCAATGATAATAAACATAAAATGATTGCAAACGTGTAACAAACACGCAGTTTCAAAGCTGGTTGTACATTATAAGAACCATTTGGACAGAACAAAAAAAGATTAATAGGTCAAGTTAATCCAGAAGTACATAAGCAGCTTGTTTGTGTATAAAATATCTCGCTAATATTGTCTTAGTGGATGGTTGAAATCCTTTAATTTCGTTCGTAAACACACTTGTATATGTAAACACTTATTCGTTCTGTTTTGCAAGACGGGTATTTGTAATAAAACTACAATATCTCGTGTGGTAGCCCAACATGGCAAACAAGTGCACAATAATGTGACGTAAATAAAACTCAGCGCATTAAATGCGTAGAGTGAAAGAGTTTTTAAACAGAAAACAAAGGAGATTTTTTTCTCGCATTTTATCTGGATTCCACTCAGAAATTCGTGTGGTGATTGATTTACACTTATCACACTGTTTCATAAACGAAATTTCTAAACCTCACGATCGAATAATGATTGGAACAACCTCATTTAATTCCGGTTTTAATATTGCAAAGTGTGATACCATAGCTTTAATTTACTCGTGAAACTGAGATTTTGTCCAATCATTAAAAATAGAGCGCTTTAATTTACTCCTGAAACTGAGATTTTGTCCAATCATTCAAAATAGATCGCTTTAATTTACTCATGAAACTGAGATTTTGTCTAATTATTAAAAATAGAGCGCTTTAATTTACTCGTGAAACTGAGATTTTGTCCAATCATTAAAACTAGAGGAAGCAGATCTGAAGTTTAAAAATCTTCTCAAGGTTTATTGTATCCTAAGATATATATACTGTAGATATTCATCCTGAGATATATATACTGTGGATATTCAATACGATATTTTAAAATTAATGTTCAGATTATATTATGTTATCAGCATTCGCAAAATAATTAATAATTATTAAATACTAGACTATGTCAGCTGACACATTAAAACTATGCAGTAGACTTCAACAGACGGACGCGAATAGAAACTAGAATTAGTATCGCAAAGTTTCTAAACTCATACGTTGAAGTATACATATATATACGGCAAACCTTCAATCTTATGCTTGACATAGTGAAACGTTTATACACAAAATAATCCTAGTGTTATTAAAATAGTTCAAATATACCAAAATTTCATCAAAGCATAGATTTAATAAGTTAAAAGTACTTAGTTTCTCTGTCTTATTGTAAAGGTTATCCATTATACGTGTGTGTGTGTATATATCTTAGCACCCAGTGTCGATTGGTTATGTTAATATTTTTTGTACGTCACTGAAGTTGTCCAGCGGTGTATGTGGGTTATTTTGTTTCAGAGTTTTGCCCGACAAGCAGAAGAATTTTTTTCTTTGTGATTTTTTTTTTCAGCTTATACCACCCAGAATTCTATTCCTGGGTTACGCATCGCAATGCATTGTTTCTATTGTTTTTTTTCTTTATGTGGTAACTATGTGCAGTGATGTACACAAACTATTTTGTTGTACGGTTTTTGTCCGAGAAGACGATAAAAATATTCCTAAAATTGGGCAAACTAAAAAAAAAAAATGATTGTTAGCTACCATCACTCACGGTTGACTGGTTTGATTACCCTATTTTTTTTTTATGGTAACTGGAAACTGTCCGATGGTTAATATCGGCTACTTTCCTTCAAGTGTGATAAAAACATTCCTAAATAGGAACGCATTTTTCACTTTGATATTTGCATTTTGAGTTTAAAACACGAGTACTTATTGAGTTAAATGAGTTAGGTTTTTTCTATCCATAAATCAGGATATACAATTCGCATCTAATAAGTTTATTATAGATTTGGTACGGAAAGAGTGGAAAAAACGATCTAACTTGTTCTTTATGGAATCTTTGCATCTTTACCAAGTACCTTAAGCTCCTTAATAATAAATACTAGTAATTATAAAATAAAAAAACGTTGTATCGAAGAACTCAGTTTAGTTGATTTATTAACGACAACTTATGAAAATAAAACCAACAGTTAAGTATGGAATTAGCAACAAGCGCGTTCAGTTGGAATTATCACTTTATTTTACCGACGATAAAATCTTAAATAAACCCAAATCCGATTAGGAATGTGTCAGAAAAAGTTAATGGACATTCCATCTAAACCTCCCTGTCTGATTTTGGGTTTCACCGTTTACACTGAATAACAAATCACGTAAATGTTCGTTTGTACTGTATTCGACTAGAAAAATCAAGCCATACGAAGGAGTAGAACAAAATAATTCTACGAACTTAGCTTTGAAGTGCGTGTTGACGAACACGCACTGACTGACTACATTTATAGCTCCATGTGTTGCATGCTTGAAGTTCTTCAAATGAACGAGGTGTCTTCAAGCTTCGTCGGTGTTACTTACACAGCTCAATTGATGTCAGAGTTACAGTGTTGGCTCAACTCTCTTCTAATACGGTACCACTTCAACGTATCCGCTCTGCTTTATATAAAAAATACATCTAAATAATATAGAAGTATAGAAGTATCCAACTTCACGCAACGTTCTTACAAAAACACAGTTACTACTTACAGTATACAAAACAGCAAATAATATAGAAGTATAGAAGTATCCAACTTCACGCAACGTTCTTACAAAATCACAGTTACTACTTACAGTATACAAAACAGCAAATAATATAGAAGTATAGAAGTATCCAACTTCACGCAACGTTCTTACAAAATCACAGTTACTACTTACAGTATACAAAACAGCAAAAAGTTATGTAACATTCTTACATAAACATTAACTGCTACTTATAATATACTAAACGACATAAAATATCAAACTTCTTACAACGTTGTTATAAGAACACATCTACTCTCTTACTATGTTAAATACTGTCTTAAACTACATGCAACGTTCTTGTATAGAACTGTCCTAAAGTACTGAGACTTGCCTACACAGATCCCAGCGTTTAAGATCAGTTTTTCGCTTACCACACGAAATGTTTCTGACGGTTCATTGTTATTTTTACCCAGTGAAAAGATATTGTAACACCTCAAGTACAATAATATGTTCTTATATCTAACAGCAAACAAATATGAACTTAGTAATAGTCATCCTCTGTTAATTATAACTAATTTTAGGCTTATAAATACAGTTATGAGGAACAGGATTAGTAGTGAGAGTTTATTACAACTGAGTTAAGTGTTATAAATACCGTTATAAGATACAGGATTAGTAGTGAGAGTTTATTACAACTGAGTTAAGTGTTATAAATACCGTTATAAGATACAGGATTAGTAGTGAAAGTTTATTACAACTGAGTTAAGTGTTATAAATACCGTTATAAGATACAGGATTAGTAGTGAGAGTTTATTACAACTGAGTTAAGTGTTATAAATACCGTTATAAGATACAGGATTAGTAGTGAAAGTTTATTACAACTGAGTTAAGTGTTATAAATACAGTTATGAGGAACAGGATTAGTAGTGAGAGTTTATTACAACTGAGTTAAGTGTTATAAATACCGTTATAAGATACAGGATTAGTAGTGAGAGTTTATTACAACTGAGTTAAGTGTTATAAATACCGTTATAAGATACAGGATTAGTAGTGAGAGTTTATTACAACTGAGTTAAGTGTTATAAATACCGTTATAAGATACAGGATTAGTAGTGAGAGTTTATTACAACTGAGTTAAGTGTTATAAATACCGTTATAAGATACAGGATTAGTAGTGAGAGTTTATTACAACTGAGTTAAGTGTTATAAATACCGTTATAAGATACAGGATTAGTAGTGAAAGTTTATTACAACTGAGTTAAGTGTTATAAATACCGTTTATAAGATACAGGATTAGTAGTGAGAGTTTATTACAACTGAGTAAGTGTTATAAATACCGTTATAAGATACAGGATTAGTAGTGAGAGTTTATTACAACTGAGTTAAGTGTTATAAATACCGTTATAAGATACAGGATTAGTAGTGAGAGTTTATTACAACTGGTTTAAGTGTTATAAATACCGTTATAAGATACAGGATTAGTAGTGAAAGTTTATTACAACTGAGTTAAGTGTTATAAATACCGTTATAAGATACAGGATTAGTAGTGAAAGTTTATTACAACTGAGTTAAGTGTTATAAATACCGTTATAAGATACAGGATTAGTAGTGAGAGTTTATTACAACTGAGTTAAGTGTTATAAATACCGTTATAAGATACAGGATTAGTAGTGAGAGTTTATTATAACTGAGTTAAGTGTTATAAATACCGTTATAAGATACAGAATTAGCAGTGAGAGTTTATTACAACTGGTTTAAGTGTTATAAATACCGTTCTGAGATACGGATAACTTTTTTTAAATTATGAGTTTCAAACAGCAATATTTCAAATGTCTGCACAGAACCCGATCTATTTTACTTAAGAGAGCTGATAATTAATCATATTTTTGTTGCCTTTTCTGAAAGCTATTTGTACAAGTTCGAAGAGCGTTGTAAAACTGATGACTTTCCAGTCCGTCAACAACACGTGTAAAGAGAAAATAAACCATGCATAAAATACACAGATACAGATTACACTCACTCAGATGTGTATCGATTTGGTATAAAAATCAGGTTTGGCCCGGCATAGCCAGATGGTTAAGGCACACGACTCGTAATCTGAAGATCGCGGGTTTGAATTCCCGTCACATCAAATATGCTCGCCCTTTCAGCCGTGGAAGCGTTATAACGTGACGGTAAATCCAACAATTTTTGGCAAAAGGATAATCCAAAAGTTGGCGGTGGATGGTGATGAATAGTTGACTTCTCTCTAGTCTTACACTGCAAAATTAGGGATGGCTAGTGCAGATAGCCCTTGAGTAGCTTTGCGCAAAATTCAAAACTAACAAGATCTGGTTTTGAATCGTCTTTAGTTGAGATAATTTCTAGATATTCATTACTAATTAACGAGTAGGAGTTTGAGGGAAACTGTAGTTATCCATTACTATTTGAAGAGTATGAGTTTGGAAGAAACTGTAGTTATCCATTACTATTTGAAGAGTATGAGTTTGGGAGAAACTGTAGTTATCCATTACTATTTCACGAGTATGAGTTTGGGAGAAACTGTAGTTATCCATTACTATTTGATGAGTATGAGTTTGGGAGAAACTGTAGTTATCCATTACTATTTGACGAGTATGAGTTTGGGAGAAACTGTAGTTATCCATTACTATTTGATGAGTATGAGTTTGGGAGAAACTGTAGTTATCCATTACTATTTGACGAGTATGAGTTTGGGAGAAACTGTAGTTATCCATTACTATTTGACGAGTATGAGTTTGGGAGAAACTGTAGTTATCCATTACTATTTGACGAGTATGAGTTTGGGAGAATCTGTAGTTATCCATTACTATTTGACGAGTATGAGTTTGGGAGAAACTGTAGTTATCCATTACTATTTGACGAGTATGAGTTTGGGAGAAACTGTAGTTATCCATTACTATTTAACAAGTATGAGTTTGGGAGAAACTGTAGTTATCCATTACAATTTAACGAGTATGTAATATACGGTTTCTTGTTCATTTTGTTATTACTTTCTCAATAAATGCTAATTTTAAGGGACCGTCCAGCATTAAACCAAATTTTTCTTGTTTTATCATGATCGTAATTCATACATTCTTTATCTCACTGTGCTCTCAGTGGTACAGCGGGCCAGTGCGCGAAGTTCTAACGCTAGAAACCGGGTTTCGATACTCGTGATTGACACAGATAGCCCACAGTATAGTGGCTTTTTCTCAACTACAAATAAACAGATGTGTGGGCTTGCTGTGTATTACACGGAATTAATGTAATGCAAAAACGATTACTTGATGAGCGTCTGTTATATGTAGGTGTGCGGACGTTCTGTTTAGACTTTTATATGTAGGTGTGTGGACGTTCTGTTTAGACTTTTATATGTAGGTGTGTGGACGTTCTGTTTAGACTTTTATGTGTAGGTGTGTGGACGTTCTGTTTAGACTTTTATATGTAGGTGTGCGGACGTTCTGTTTGGACTTTTATATGTAAGTGTGTGGACGTTCTGTTTAGACTTTTATATGTAGGTGTGTGGACGTTCTGTTTAGACTTTTATGTGTAGGTGTGTGGACGTTCTGTTTAGACTTTTATGTGTAGGTGTGTGGACGTTCTGTTTAGACTTTTATATGTAACTGTGTGGACGTTCTGTTTAGACTTTTACCTACAAATACATACGGCGTCTGTATAGGGTAGTTTTACAGCTGCAAAGAGTCGTCAATGCATGTGCGTATAATTATATTTTAAAATATCTACGGCATATGCATTGTAGATATATATATATATATACATACACTTATCTTTAAATATTTATTACATATATGGATATACTCGATTTTGATTTTGATTTTTCTGGAGGAGCGATTTCAAAGACTGTTCGCTCATTCTGAGCAGATGCAACCTTAACTTGAATATATTTGTTTTCAGGTGCTATCCTGCTTAAATTATTTATTCTGAAATAAATACCAATCTGCGTTACACCTCAGCTTCACGCGATGGTCTAAACTATGATAAAAACAGAGACGACTTAAACGCCACCTAGGTTGATACAAAGATAAACTATAAATATGACACATAATCAGATAAATAAAGAAGAAGAATTTTATTAAAAATAACCTAAACATGCTTCCAAAGTTAGGCCTGGTGAAAACAGTTCTAAAAGCGAGATAGGTGGACTTGTTTCAGTCTATTGAACTGTTAACGAGGAATACACTGAATTCAAGACACTGACCATTTGAGAACTGAAATCGTTATATGCATAAAGAGGGTTTAGGAATTTTGATCTTTGACTTTTTCTACATAGACTTAACTATTCGTAAAAAAATTATTCGTTAAATACAATAATGAACTAAATATTTACAGTTTATAGGAAATTATACATATGTTCAAAATAAATTTAACACACGTGAGAAACAATTTGAAGACATTTAGACAAATGTTGATCCGTGAAGAAAGGTTGACTTCCTTGTTTTGAGGCCCGGCATGGCCAGGTGGGTTAAGGCACTCGAATCGTAATTTGAGGGCTGCGGGTTCGAATCCCCGTCTCATCAAACATGCTTGTTCTCCGAGCCGTGGGGGTGTTATAATGTGACGGGCAATCTCACTATTCGTTGGTAAAAGAGTAGTCCAAGAGTTGGCGGTGGGTGGTGATGACTAGCTGCCTTCCATCTGGTCTTACACTGCTAAATTAGGGACGGCTAGCGCAGATAGCCCTCGTGTCGCTTTGCGTGAAATTCAAAACAAACCAAATCCTTGTTTTGAAGTTGTTATCACATTTCTTTATTTTTTACAATTAACGCTTCAAAGAATTTTTTAAAGATTTCGATTTCAGAGATTCGTGGTTCGACATGGTATTTGGTATCAAACTGAAAGCACACTCGGCCCTGATTTTGAGTATTTCTCAGAAAATAACAAAAACTTTTATGTGAAAAAACAATACATATTTGAGAAGTGTTTAAGAATAAAACAAATATATATTAAGGCACATTTAATTTCATGTTACCAGAAAATAAACAGCCTGTCTTTCGAAAACTTTTCAAAAAACAACGTTTGTAGAAACAGCGCATGCTCTCAAAACCTTATAACGAAAATTGGTTCACTATAGTGAAAAGTGAAAAACATCGTAAGTTTTGTAAACAGCACTGTGTCACTGATAACCATAAATCTCCTTGCTTATAGCACGTTATTAAGACAAAGATACTTCAACCAAAAGTGTCACTGATACATATAAAGCTTACCATTAGAGCTTAGAGCAAATATTCAAAGGACTTTTCTTTTCCATTCGATGATTTGTGCCTTCCTACTGTTATATCTACAAATATAGATTATGTATACAAATCAATTCGTTTATGTTACTGTGATCACACATAATTAAAAACGATTTGGTAGATTTGAACGGTTTAATACAATTACTATCCACGTTAAGCATTCCAGTACAAAAAAAAACAAACGATTTTAAAGAATGAGATATTGATCGCCGTTAGAAGTAATTTTAAAAGAAGATTTAATAAAAATTAGATTCATGTAAAAATATAATACATTACTTATTTAATTGTTTTTCATTTAACGAACAACAGGATAAGAAAAAGAGATAATACATAGGTGTTTATTCTAAAAATTAGTTTCGTATTAATGCTTTTCCAAACAGTTTTACATTTGAGTGGATAGATATAGAGACAGTTTAATTTTCTTTTAATTCAATCCATATACTTCATACTATACGGTTAAGTTGCAACAATAGCTAAGTGACAGAACTTTGTGTAGTTTATACACTACAATATTGATCTATAGTGGTAGCTGAAGCGACATACATTTCATTAGATTGTGTAATATCTAATTAACTTGCATTAACAGTTGCATGACAAGCCTTTCCATAGATTGTTTGTTTGTTTTGGAATTTCGCACAAAGCTACTCGAGGGCTATCTGTGCTAGCCGTCCCTAATTTTGCAGTGTAAGACTAGAGGGAAGGCAGCTAGTCATCACCACCCACCGCCAACTCTTGGGCTACTCTTTTACCAACGAATAGTGGGATTGACCGTAACATTATACACCCCCACGGCTGGGAGGGCGAGCATGTTTAACGCGACGCGGGCGCGAACCCGCGACCCTCGGATTACGAGTGCACGCCTTAACGCGCTCGGCCATGCCAGGCCCCTTTCCATAGAAGGTATTCGGTAATATTAATCTCGAACAAAAGCCAAGCGATTTACCTTTCCTTAGAATGCTTTCTGTAAGATTAGCTTGTAACGACAGCTGAACGAATAGAGTTACTCGTAATCCGAGGGTCGCGGGTTCGAATCACTGCCAAACCAAACATGCTCGCCCTTTCAGCCATGTGGGCGTTATAATGTTATGGTCAATGCCACTATTCGTTGATAAAAGAGTAGCCCAAGATGTGGTGGTGGGTAGTGATGTCTAGCTGCCTTTCCTCTCGTCTTATACTGATAAATTAGGGACGGCTATCGCAGATAGCCTTCATGTAGTTTTGCGCGAAATTCAAAACAAAACAAACAAACGAATGAAGTTCATTCATGTGTTAAAGTTTTAAGATATGGTTCGATTTTTGTATTCGTGATAACATAGAGTTAAACCGGGATCACTTAATTATTATTTGAGATACGACTGTTTGCTTACCTTTTTATCTATTTGCATCTATAAAGTAAATTATACGCGCTAAAGTTTCGTCGTTGTGTGAGCGTTAACGGTAACAAGCCCTAGAATATACATTTTGTTGCATTTGTCAGCGGTGTATATATAACTGTCCGTTTACTTATAAATCCCTGGGACAGCAGTAAGTCGACGGACTTCCAATGCTTAAATTAGGGGTTTGATTTCTCTCGGTAAACACAGATGATTAACAGATTTGGCTTTGTTGTAAACACATTCACAAACACTTCCGAATATGGAACTAATAAGTGTTATTGTCAAATGTATGAGCACATTACCACAGCTACTAATTACAAAATACTTACGTTTCTATCATTCCTATAATTTAGGTACTTTAACAGTCGTTCTTTGATTTTGAAGTTTCGAAATTCCAATAGCACACTTTTAATACACTGACCATACACACTTTTATCTTACACTTTTATATGTATCGCACATGCAAGACACAAATAATTCTCAGTTGCTTAACAACATTCACACCGTAACATGGGTGAATACCGTCAGTCACGTGCACCCAAACAAACCTTTAACTACTTATAAATGAAACATTAACATTAAAGATTTATGCGTTCATAGTCAACTTTTGAACAATATAACCGCCAGGTGACGCTCATGTAGGTAAGTCTCTTTGTCAAAATATCAGAGAGTCGGTACCACAATTATCACAGTGCACATTGATACTACGATTTCAAGTTACAACATGTTTTACGTTAACCAAAAGTTTACATGCTACGAACACTAAAATTTTAATTTCTACTTTAGCTTACTTTATGTTAATCAGAACTTTCCATACAGTGAATACTGGTATTATGATATGAAGTTGCAGCTTATTTTAATGTTAATTAGAACTTTCCATTCAGTGTGTATTTTCGTATCATGTAACCGTAACTTGTTTTACGTATTTTGCCTCCATTTGCTTACATAACTGAATATACAAAACTACATTTCAGTTACTATATGTGGTTCCTTTATCGGCTGTTAAACAATATATTACTAATCTATAATCACATCATAAAGGTGAAAAAATAGTTATTTATATATTATTGTATTTAAAAGCAAAACTGAAACTTACACGATTTCTTTCTTCGAGCCAATGGTGTCGATAAGGCAATGTAGATGGCGTTGCAAGGCTACGTGCGGCGCCTGGAAATATTTCATATTCTCACTCATTCGACATTCAAAACCAAGTACGAATATCTATAAAGTGCAGACCAAAGACGAAATGAATTACATTTTGAATTAATATTCTATTGGCTACAAAAAAATCTAAAATTTGATTATTGTGTTTATTTCAATCATTATTTTAGAGGTGTACAAAAAGATTAAAAAATTATCTTAAGAAAAGCCCGATCTATCTTCATGTCAAATAATACAATATAAACCGTTCTGAGAAGCTGTTCATACTCAAACACACCATTATGTTACATTGTATTTATTTATACGTTTGTTCTTACTTTTATATAACGATATTTTAAGTAACTCAGACATTTGTTGTACCGTATTTTTCATTTTCAAGTGTTGTTATACAACGTTTTTCATTCGAAGCGTGTACTACACAACAGTTTCTATTTTAACAGCCCTTTGTGCAATGTTTTTTTTTTTACTTTAACAATCTATTGCACAAGGTTTTACGCTGCACTAGGTTTTAGAATTAGATACTTAATAAAACCAGTGCCACTTTTGTTTAGTTGAAGGTTATTTTATCTCTACATATCGGAGAAATTTGAAAACAAAAAGAAACGAGTTAAGTACGAATGGATATTAATTTTCTTCATTGCTTTTACTCAATTTACAATGAAACTTTTACGCTTTCCGCATTGTTTAAATATGATTCATTTGATACTTGTATCCCTTTGTTTTGGGTTTATTTTTAATTTCGAGCAAAGCTACACGAGGGCTATCTGTGCTAGCCGTCCCTAACTTAGCAGTGGAAGACTAGAGGGAAGGCAACTAGTTATCACTACCCACCCCTATTTCTAGGGCTACACTTTTGGCAACGAATAGTAGAATTGACCGTTACATTATAACGTCCCCGCGGCTTAAAGGACTAGCATGTTTGGTGCGACCGACATTCAAATCACTACTTGTATAGGCCAGGACATCATATTGATCCAGTAGCAAATTAATAAACAATAGTCTATAAATACAATAATATTTATTATAGAAAATAAACGCTGATACCATCAAAACGTATGTTTTTTGCTATAAATACTATTCGGCTAACAAGTTCTATTTTAACTTCCCACGTCTCAGATGCATAGCTATTGGATCATCCATTACGGCAGCTGTCCGATTACATTACTTACGGTATCAAATGCCATAAACATTATATGTTTAATATAATATATTATTATATTGTTTCTCTCATTTGGTTGAATATTTATAGAGGCGTGTCTTAATTGAATGGAAAACTAATTGCGATTTTACCTGTATTTTAATACACTAATCTTTTCTTTATGATTACATAAACATGTTCGAGTCTTTTCCTATTCTAACTCTAAAAATAAGAATCGAGTCGAAAAACTACATTTCTTTAGTTTAAAGCTCTAAAACTACCAGATAATTTTACAACCTTTCTCAGTGACTTTCACAGAATTTTCTGGACTAATCATGGTATATATTTGTTACGTTATCATAAATTTCTCAAGTAACTTGCTGTTCTTCTAAGCGCAAAGTTGCACACTGAGCTATCTGCGCTGTGTCTGTCGTGGGACTTGAGCTCCGAATTTCAACGTTGTGAGTCCGTAAACGTGTCGCTGACTTATCGGGGCCTCCCAGTGGCTAGGCGGTATGCTTACAGACTTACAACGCTAAAATTCGGGTTTCGATAGCCGTGGTGAGCAGAGCATATATAGCCCATTGTGTAGCTTTGTGCTTAATTCAAAACAACAACGACGCATCGGGAAACAGTTTCTGAAAAACCAGCATTATGAAGATTTAAGTAGAACATAGTTTCAACTCTCTTTTCACGACAATTTAACAAAATATAATAAAAAAAAACCCGTCAGGCTTACATATGTTGGTGGCAAACACTTTGCATTATATGGTTATTGTAGTCTGATTTTACTCGCTGTTTCAAACACTTAGTTTGTTTTTTGCAGCGGGAAATATAATGCTTGATTATTGTTTCTGATCTGTTACTGTTTGGATAAGACGCTGAAATACTTTTAGAGGAAAGCTAAATATGTTCATGTTTATGTTTTTCCGTTACATAAATGTAGAGTAAAAATCATTCAAAAATGCTTTATTAAACATTTTAGTCGTCAATCGTACTACACACGGCAACCATTGATTTGGGTACAACAGTCTTAAATTTGTGTTTTATGAATGATCCGAGTGGCTGGGTTAATGAACTGGTTGTATATATATTTCTTTTATTAATGATCCGTGTAGCTGAGTTAATGAACTGGTTGTATATATATTTTTTATTAATGATCCGAGTAGCTGAGTTAATGAACTGGTTGTATATATATTTTTTATTAATGATCCGAGTAGCTGAGTTAATGAACTGGTTGTATATATATTTTTTATTAATGATCCGAGTAGCTGAGTTAATGAACTGGTTGCATATATATTTTTTATTAATGATCCGAGTAGCTGAGTTAATGAACTGGTTGTATATATATTTTTTATTAATGATCCGAGTAGTTGAGTTAATGAACTGGTTGTATATATATTTTTTATTAATGATCCGAGTAGCTGAGTTAATGAACTGGTTGTATATATATTTTTTATTAATGATCCGAGTAGCTGAGTTAATGAACTGGTTGTTTATATATTTCTTTTATTAATGATCCGAGTAGCTGAGTTAATGAACTGGTTGTATATATATTTTTTATTGATGATCCGTGTAGCTGTGTTAGTGAACTGGTTGTAGGTTTGTGTGTGATAAGGGTCTATTGTCCATAAGTCACGGTCATTGGTTATTTCTGGTAACCCGTCGCTTTCTTATCTCTCCAAACCAGTTAATTTTATCTCTTATAAACCAGTCAGCAACATTTAGCAAATGTTTTCGGTAACAACGATATCGTGTTTCTCCTGCAGGTGTCGCAGTGAATTAACTTCAATTATGTTTTAAATATACATGTATATTTATTATATACATCTGCAACCAAGCGTGTGTCACCTGTGTAACAAAAATCACTCATTTAGCTCCACCTTACGTTAAAACCATGAACACGATCAAGGATTTTCCCGTGACAATATTTATAACTCCATCTATATTCTGGTCATATCCAGATTATAAAATCGTTTAACCTGATGTCATTCAATACGGAACACCTGTAGGTTTGTTACACGCCAAATTTCCAATTAAGAAAAAAAACCCACCAACAACAACACTTGTTGCAATATGTGTTGCTCTTTACGCATCCTTGTACAAAATGTGTTGTTGTGTGTTGTTTTTTTTTCGGTGTATTAAAAGTACGTTTGTTAATAAGGCGAATACTTGAGAAACATCAATACGTTATCACTAGAGCTGCGGAACCTAAGACACGTGTTAAAAAAGAAAACTGTTCTCGTGAAATTGACAAGGGACTGTTTAAAAGTTAATTTCATACATTTTATAAGTGTGTTTCTAGGGTTTCTGAGGATGTATTGTTTCACAATACTTATTTACGTTTTGAAAATATTGTACAAACTCCATATTTATCTAACAATCTAAAGTCAGCTGCCAAAATCCTGAGAAAAGGTAATAGGATAATTATAATAAATAGAGTAAAAGCTGCTCTCACACATCAGCGTTAAGAATGGAAGAGGGTATTCGTGCTGTTCGGATCAGTGACATCATACGTGTAAATATGAAAGGAAGAAAAGTTTACGAACAGGTTAACACATCTTGTGAGAAAAGCAATGATTTCTGAAAAATAACAAAAGTAGTTTTTGACTGATGTTCACAGGCTTATAATGTTCGTAAGGTAACACAAATATATAATAAGAATTCATATTATTTTAAGTGGGTCTAAAATTTAAAGCACACAGAGTGCTGGTAGATGGAGTCCCAGTAAGAATCGCCAATGTTTACACTCATCGATGAGTGCGTTACTCTGTTATTAACTCAGTAAAACGCAGAATGTTTAATTAAGAACACATCAACATGTTAAAACTGAAACAATACTCGCGGAAGACTGAATGGACTTACGTATGGATTACCAGAAATATTTTATTTGTTAAAAAGAAAGAAAAAAAAAAGAGGCACTTCCTGATTGGTCCGCTTGTTCCCTGGTGGGACGGCGGTAAACTACTGCATTAGCATTTGGGATTCGATTTCACGCGGTGAACACAGCTGGTCGCTAAGCCTACTGTAGCTTTGACCTAACACAAACGTACTGAGCCACTTATAAAAGTGAAAACATTTATTTCTAATAAATGCGAAACGTACATTATTTGTAACAGAAGCTGTTATAATGTGACTGATAGGCATAAAAATAAATCCGAAAAGGAATTGTTTAAAACATAACAAAAACTAAAGGAAAGTCTTTGTGCTACACCGTGAGAAATGAGCAAACTGGACTACCTTTAGACTCTCGATCCACTTAAATCTATTCTATTAGTTATTTTTCTATAATAGTACAATTATCACGTTCGAAGTTAAAATTATAGCATAAAAATTAATTAAAAAAAGAGGAAATTTTTCTAGAAAGAAACCAGAACAATACACAGTATTTCATTAACTCCAAATGTACTTATCTAGTGAACAATACACAGTATTTCATTAACTCCAAATGTACTTATCTAATGAACAATACACAGTATTTCATTAACACCAAATGTACTTATCTAACTGGATGAAGCTATCAGTACTTATTTTTTAATTTCGCGCAAAGCTACACGAGGACTATCTGCGCTGGCCGTCCCGAATTTTGCAACGTAAGACTAGAGAGCAGGCAGCTAGTCATCACCACCCACCGCCAACTCTTGAGCTACTCTTTTACCGACGAGTATTGGGATCGAACATTACATTATAACGTGCCCACGGCTGAAAGAACGAGCATGTTTAGTGTAGCAAGAATTCGAACCCGCAACCCTCAGATTAAGAGTCAAGCATCCCAATGTGCGAAACAATATTGCTTACCAATGTCCACGTGTTAAAACAACATTACTTACCAATGTCCATGTGTTAAAACAACATTACTTACCAATGTCCATGTGTAAAACAATACTACTTAGCAATGTCAATGTGTTAAACAATACTACTTAGCAATGGCCATGTGTTAAACAATATTACTTAGCAATGTCCATGTGTTAAACAATATTACTTACCAACGTCAATGTAGTGAAACCTTTAGAAACAGTATAAGTTGTTTTATTAGTTGTTCTTAATTTTCCAATGAATGTTTTTACACCTTTCGTAATGATAGAATATCTGTAGGAAAACCGAACAAAACCATAAAATATGTCCAATCAAATTGAGTTTCACATCAGCACAGCGAACTTGTTTCGAAATTATACTGTTTCATATGTGTGTAAAAATACGTTCTGTAGATAACTGGAGTGTGTTCAAACTGTATTGATCTTCTAATACAAATTACGCAAAAATATAACCTTGCGTTGCATAATTCACGACGTAATTATTAATTCGAGTTACTTTCACATTATCCTCGAGAGTAGTCAGGGTTAAGATCCAGAGAAACTACAATACTCACTGAACCTTAGAGACAACTATAGCGACCTCTATACTTGCAAACCATCGATATTGTAAAATATGTTTTAAAGGTTCATAATACAGCATAAAAGAATAAATTAAACAAATTTTGAACTTTTTTCACGTCTACTAAATTCATTTTTGGCAAACTTTTATGAAATTTCATACTTTAAGTTTATTATTAATATTATTTACGTATACCGTTTAGGATTACGCGTAATACGGTGCATGTTTATATATGTGAAGCATGTTCGTATCTTACCAGTATTTACACAAACAGCGTCTGCTTTTACCTCATTACACAATGTGCACAAAACTAGTGCCAGTTTCTATATTTAAAGGGTTTAAATTACACCTGTTCTCTGTCATGCTTGTATAATTCGCCTTCCGGTTTTTAATGTTACATGTTTTTAACACACGTCTAGTGACGGGTGAAACACAAACAACGAACATTTGAAACAGTAAAGCCCCCTAGTGGCTCAGCGGTATGTCTGCGGACTTATACGTTAAAATCCGGGTTTCGATACCTGTGGTGGGCATAGCACAGATAGCCATTTGTGTGGCTTTGTGCTTAATTCAAAACAACAAGAAAAGAGACACTAAAAATATTTAAATTTTTTTTGAAAAATATTTTCTTAGAAAGAGAAACAAATTCAATATTTAAACAGCGATGATATCTGTTGACTAGAATAATAAATCTAACTGTTTATATCATTTAATTAAATAAAAATATTCCAAATTCAGGAGACACAAAACATTGAAGGAAAAGTCTATGGTTTTACTTCGTGTATGTGTTTGTGTGCCATTTATATTTATTTATTAATTAACAAAGTTAAAGAGTGATCAAGAACCTTTTACTAAAGTTGGAAAGGAATTTAAAAACACCAAAATTAACTTTAAAAAACAAAGTTTATAGAACGTCATGGTACATTTGGTTTTTTACCCAGTTATTCCTTTTAAGTGAATATTTTTACCACACACACTTACGTACATATAGGACATCATAAAGGACGTAATAAAGGTATTTATTAGTCTGATAAATCTTCGTTTGAAACCTGTATAAAGATAACGGAAAACGTAAACCGTCATTTTTGTAGACAACACAGCTGACATCATTTTTGATATGCATTTTTAGCTATGCTATCCATACAGTTAATTCAACATAGATGCTTGTGCAATATTACTGCGTGTTTAAAATATATGCATTGTAATTACTTGCTGTAAATATTATATATTTACATATTAATAACTTCGGTATTTCAATCAAAGGATTGTGAGAACATACAACATTGTTTACAGTATTATGTAGTTTTACTTTGCTGCGACTCGTAATCTGAGGGTCGCGGGTTCACATCCCTGTCGCGCCAAACATACTTGCCCTTTCAGCCGTAGGGGCGTTATAATGTGACGGTCAATCCCACTATTCGTTGGTAAAAGAGTAGTCCAAGAGTTGGCGGTGGATGGTGATGACTAGCTGCCTTCCCTCTAGTCTTACACTGCTAAATTAGGGACGGCTAGCGGAGATAGCCCTCGAGTAGCTTTGTGCAAAGTTAAAAAACAAACAAACAAATACTATGCTGCAGTTACTTACAACATGTGTAATTTATAGTCGCCTGTGTATATCACTGGATAACACGTGTTTATACGATATCAATAAAATTATATGCGACTTTATCAGCATTGAAACATTATTTTTTATAATAATTATTACAATAAATATCTTCTAAACGTCGGTTGGTTCGTTTGTCGTGCTGGGCAAATTGCACAATGACTTATCTGTGAACTGACCATCGCGGGTATCGAAACCATATTTTTTAGTGGTAGAGCGCTTATTCTAATAATTATGAACTATGAAACTTCATTAACAGTTTCATAACCTTGTCTTCTATAAGAGTTCTTAAAACTCGTTAACGCAAATTGTTTCCAGACATGAAGTAGTGCGAGGCTTAAGCGCGAATGTTGTTATATAGTTTCAATAACCATTAAAATACGATTTATTTATGGAACAAAAATGCCTGCAAATTCCTCTAACCACACCCTGTACTTCTCACTTCTTGTTAAAAACAACTACAAATAAAATTTATTTGCGTAAAGAAAATTCAATATATTTGCTTCGGTATGATGTGAAAGTTGCCTGCATGTTACCGCCCTCTTTCGGCAGAAATGTTGGAAGCCTCATATGCCAATAACAAAACTAAACACGCCATGTGTCCATAATTTGGACAAGTTCCTCTGGTAGTTTTTGTAGTCTACGTTTGCTACAAGCTGTATTTATTTGTCCTTTGAGTTTGCAAATCTTAACATCATTATTTGTCAGCAAAAAAAGTCTTTGAAGTAACCACAGCGTACGTCTGGAGTCTTTTATCAACTGTAACAAGTTTACGTACAGAGAAATTTCAAATCACAAATAACAAGCGCTACTCAGTTGAATAAATTACGTATAATTGAAACCAAATTTATTTTTTCGGAAAAGTATTTGTCAACGTTCAAAAAGACAATCCAGCATTCCTGTTGAAAAATGTAAACAAAAAAATTAATAATTTATTTCATCATCTGAGAAAAGAAAATTAAATTTATTCTTTCCACGGCTTTCTGTCTGCTTATTTACCTCACTTAAGTAAACAGAATCCATATGGTAGAATTCTTATGCATCTGTGTGTGTACACTTAAGTCAACAAGTGTTAGACTATATTCTGAATTTTCCGGAATTTAAAGTAATCTCCAATTTTATGAAATATTTATCTGTAAATAATAAGTTATAAAGCAAAGAAAATGATAGAAAGAAAGGACTTGCATTTGGAACACCGTTAAATTTTAACGACAGTGTATCACCCACGTGTTTCATCAGTTTATAAATAAACAAACTTAGTAGCAGGAAAACTGTTTAATATCGAATTTCAAGGAAGGTCCAATTGAATCTTCACTTTGATCATTATGTTTTTGGGGTTTATAATAGTTTTGGGAACTTCTGCTCCTATTTGTAACTCTGAAAACAATCCAGCCAAAGATAGATAAGCTGAGCCCTTTTTCTCAGTGAAAAGTATCAAACATACGGGCTTTATAATCACTATGGTGTCGTTTGGTTTTCCAATTTCGTGCAAAGCTACTCGAGGGCTATCTGCGCTAGCCGTCCCTAATTTAGCAGTGTAAGACTAGAGGGAAGGCAGCTAGTCATCACCGCCCACCGTCAACTCTTGAGCTACCAACGAACAGTGGGATTAACCGTCACTTTATAACGTTCCTACGTCTGAAAGAACGAGCATGTTTGGTGTGATGGAGATACGAACCGTGACCCCGGGATTACGAATCTAGTCCCTTAACCACATGGCCATGCCGGGCCATAGTTGCTATGAAGAAAATCTATACACTGGACAGGTGAAATGAATTTAAAAATCTCATTGGCCTCTATTTCGACAAGATATTCTAAATTATTTTTCACGGGTTATTTCATAATGCCTGTCTTTGTTTTACACGGGTTATTTCATAATGCCTGTCTTTGTTTTACACGGGTTATTTCATAATGCCTGTCTTTGTTTTACACGGGTTATTTCATAATGCCAGTCTTTGTTTTACACGGGTTATTTCATAATGCCTGTCTTTGTTTTTCACGGGTTATTTCATAATGCCTGTCTTTGTTTTACACGGGTTATTTCATAATGCCAGTCTTTGTTTTACTATATTTCTCTGCATCAAATATTGTTTTCGATACCTTGTAGAAAATCGAACTTTTCTAAATTTGGTTCAGTATAAGGGAGTTCTTCTTCCAAACTTTTGTTCGAAAACCAGTAACCACATAAGTTATGATTGATTATTTGACCTCGGCGACTGAGGTTTAAAAGAAACTTTATCTGCTTAACTCAATACGTTTACCGCAGTAAATGTAGTTTGTGAAACATTACGTACTCGGTTTTCTTGATGAAAAGTTTGTTTGAAAAACACAAGATCATCTCAGCTTCCACCTTATTATTTAAAACGGAAACATCTTATTGACAGAATGATAAAATTGTTTTTAATTTATTAGACATTATATTTCATTTTAACGTCGTGATAACAGGGCAAACTTCACTTAGCAGTTAACGTTGACTGATAATAAATTTATTTGAGAGTTTAATTCACAGTATTATTTTCCAAATGTGACCAGGAGTAATCTGTGAAATGTAAACTTTAATTAGCAGTTAACGTTGACTGATAATAAAATTTATTTGAGAGTCTAATTTACACTATTATTTACCAAATGTTACCAGGAGTAATCTGTGAAATGTAAACTTTACTTAGCAGTTAACGTTGACTGATAATAAATTTATTTGAGAGTTTAATTTACAGTATTATTTTCCAAATGTGACCAGGAGTAATCTGTGAAATGTAAACTTTACTTAGCAGTTAACGTTGACTGATAATAAAATTTATTTGAGAGTCTAATTTACACTCTTATTTACCAAATGTTACCAGGAGTAATCTGTGAAATGTAAACTTTATTTAGCTCCAGAATGGTTGAAAATACATTTACGTAATGCTTTTAATTCATAATCATAAATAAATAAAAAATATTTTTGTCACCTTATTTTAAAATTAGGCTAATATTCTCTATTTATTTAAATATTCCTTTAATAATTTATTATTTACTTTTTTATTTAGGTCAACGGAAAAAGTCAGAACTTACAACGCTAAATTCTGGGGTCGAATTGCCTGTGATAGAGCGCATAAAGTCCATTTAGTGGCTTTGCGATAAAACAAACAATTTAACATACTATACTAATTATCATTTCTTCTTACGTCGTCTTAACATCTTTATCCAGTGTTTGCTTAATAAACTCGTTTTATACAAGTTATTTCACTTCGTGATTAATTATCCAATTAAACGTTTTTCACATGCTAAGCCAATTCAACCCTCAGTTATTTATTACCGACACTTTGGAGCAGTAACATCAAATATATTGGGCTAAAGACACCTGTACTCACTGTTGTCGTAAGCCGCATAAATAAAAAGAAACGTAAAACACTCTCTTAAAAAAATTAATTATTACTCCAAAACATTTTTATGTTCAACTGAAGCAACGTCAAATTGTTAGAGCTGGTATCTCTTGAGACATGTCATATAACATAATAAAAGTCTAATGCACGGTAAAAATATTCGATGTGATACAAGAAAATTTCTCAATTTTCTTGCATTTGTCGGACGTCAATTAATTACTTGCTTACACAAAGCTATACAATGGGCTATCTGTGCTGTAACAACCATGGGTATCGAAACCCGGTTTTTAGCGTCACTGCTGAGTCCCTGGTGACACCTGTAATGTGAAATTTGTTTCACATTTGGATCTCCCATTCTTACCTGAAATATTCAGAATTTTCAGAGCACACTGAAAGATATAAACCGAAACAATAATTTAGACAAACCATAATCAGCACCATACAAATTCGTATAGAAACAACAATAACTAAGTGACCATATTGCCAGCAAAATATATTATATTATAATAGTGGATAATTAATGCTGTTGCTTTATTAATAGTAAATATAAGTTTTGGGCTCGGAAAAAATTGTGACTTCACAAAAGTACAGAAAGTTCAGAAAATTTAAAAAATCGTTGTTTTTAAATTATAACATGTTTATGTTTATTGTGTCCAATTCTTGTTAAAGTTGACGAATATTATTTCATGCGTTTGTATCATTCAATTTAACATGTGTAATCCAGACTAATAATGTGTACTCCAGATTAATAAGCTGTTTAATCCAGATTAACAAGATTTGTACTCTGGATTAACAAGGTGTGAAATTTAAATTAACAATATGTTTAATCCAGATTAACAAGATTTGTACTCTGGATTAACAAGGTGTGAAATTTAAATTAACAATATGTTTAATCCAGATTAACAAAATTTGTATTCTAGATTAACAAGGTGTGAAATTCAAATTAAGAATATATTTTCAATGTAACGACTTTCTGGTTCTTAGGAAGTAAAATATCCTTTTGGGTATATAACTCTTAATCTGGTTGTAGTAATACGTATCCTATGTTAATTCTCTGAGTACAAACTTCATTTATTTACGGAGAAAATTTTTCCGGTTAAAAACATTTATTTCTGGTAGTAAATGTAAGAGGTAATTTCATGTCTGAAGTCGGTTATATTTATATATATATATATTTGTGCGTGTATATAAGTTTATACCTTGGGTCATACGTATTCTTAGAACTATCTTCTTTTGTTTCTTAAATTTGTTATGCATATGTATCACCGGTTATCTTCACATGTATGTGTTAAATTTATAACATGTTTCATACGGTTACCTAAAACTAACTTTGTTTCTAACGTTCATTATACAAATGTGAAACCAATAGTTCATACAAACGTGAAACCAGTAGCTCATACAAACGTGAAACCAGTAGCTCATACAAACGTGAAACCAATAGTTCATACAAACGTGAAACCAATAGCTCATACACACGTGATACCGGTAGTTCAAACAAACGTGAAACCAATAGTTCATACACACGTGAAACCGGTAGTTCATACAAACGTGAAACCAGTAGTTCATACAAACGTGAAACCAATAGTTCATACACACGTGAAACCGGTAGTTCAAACAAACGTGAAACCAATAGCTCATACACACGTGAAACCGGTAGTTCATACAAACGTGAAACCAATAGTTCATACAAACGTGAAACCAGTAGTTCATACAAACGTGAAACCAATAGTTCATACACACGTGAAGCCGGTAGTTCATACAAATGTGAAACCGGTAGTTCATACAAATGTGAAACCGATAGTTCAGTAAATTTGCAAGCGAATACGCTGATAACAACGTCACGAATTACATGTTCTTTTATTTCTAAGAACATAAGAAACGTACATCTAAGTAACTAACTATATAGGTTGATTTTAGTTTCACTCTAATTAGAGAGGTTGTTCCGATCGAAAGTTATATTAATTAATTGTTATTAATTTCACATGTGGACCTAAATCCGGTTACTTTTGTCTGTTTTCTTTAGAATGCATCAGACCAGTATATCCAAAATCTGGCTATTTTTGCTTATATTATTTACTGTGCATCAGACCAGTATGTCCAAAATCTGGCTATTTTTGCTTATATTATTTACTGTGCATCAGACCAGTATGTCCAAAATCTGGCTATTTTTGCTTATATTATTTACTGTGCATCAGACCAGTATGTCCAAAATCTGGCTATTTTTGCTTATATTATTTACTGTGCATCAGACGAGTGTGTCCAAAATCTCCCCAATGGCTCAGCGGTATGTCTGCGGACTTACACGCTAAAATCCGGGTTTCGATACCCGTGGTGGGCAGAGCACAGATAGCCCATTGTGTAGCTTTGTGCTTAATTCAAAACAACAACAACCAAAATCTAAACGTTCTCATTTCCGATGTTCAACTTGCATTACACATTCATAGATAAAAACTGAATATCTTTATAGCTTTGAAATTATTTATTAAATTATATGAATATATATAATAATATCAATTATTATTAATTTGTTATATAGTTGTAAACAGGGTAATTGCAACGTACATAAACACTCCTTGCCTTGACAAACACAGTATGGCATTTAATAGAAAAACGTGCGTCTTCTTGTCTAAGTTACATAAACAGAAATATCACGTCGATTTTACAGTATGGCGTTTAATGGTAGGCGTGCGTCTTCTTGTCTAAGTTTCATAAACAGAAATATCACGTCGATTTTACAGTATGGCGTTTAATGGTAGGCGTGCGTCTTCTTGCCTAGGTTACATAAACAGAAATATCATATAAATTTTCCCGAATGTATTATGTTTTATCCAAATATTGAAGTATGGATATCAATGTCACGATTATTTATGACATAAGAAGAATCACAAAATATTTATGCTGAAACTACATATTTGTACTTCGGTGTCGGTGATTTGTCATTGATGATTTTTAATAACCGTGTAATCACTTAGTTTGGTTTCTTTTGAATCATGCGCCAAGCTACAGTACGGCTATCTTCGCTAGTCGTCCCTCGAGGAAAGGAAGCTAGTCAATACCTTCAAGCGTCAACTCTTGGACTACTCTTTTTTTACCAACAAATAGTGGGATTTGCCCCACAATATAACGGCCCCAAAGCTGAAAGGATGAGCATATTCGTTGCGAAGGTCAAAATATGGTGAAGTTTAAATTTGTGAGCTAAAACCAGTTGTTTATAAATTACCTTGCCCTTCAATAGCACAGCTGTATGTCTGTGAATTTACAACGCTAGAATCCAGGTTTCGATACCCGTGGTTAACATAGCACAGATAGTCCACTGTATAGCTTTCTTTTTACTTACAAACAAACAAATAAATTCTCTTTACCATAAAAAGTGTGCTAAAGAGATATTTTTGATAGAACTAAACAAGGATATGTAATGAAATCCGTCGATTTTAGTTTTATCATATATATAGTTCCACAACTTAAAAGCGCTTCTCTGCTCTGATAAAGAGTAAACAAAAGCCCTTCAGTAATATCGTTTGGGAAATGATATGACCATTAGGATCTGACCCACTTCTCTCTCTATTGCTGTATATTTCCTTACTTCTATCTTGGTTCTCATTTTAATAGCCTTTCCAGCTCCCTCTCATGGGAACTAAAGAAAACAATTGGGTTAATGGGATAGCTTACATCGCTCCAACGCTTATTGGAAAATCGATCGCGCAGTAATACTAATGGCTTCGTGCGAGGTCTGATGAATTTTCCAGACAAAATCTAAAGCTATATGTGTACTACTTACCCCAGATGTCCCTCCCCTCCCCCAGCAGTCACTATAGTTGTCTATCTCCTATATTTTCTGTTGCACAGAGCATCACCTCATGTCGTCAGCACTATCGCATCATTATCCCTCTAATGCTGTTCTGCTATTTCCACATCTGTGGACAGTACCGGTACCTCTAATATGACCAATTCTTCGTCTTATCCAAAAAGCTGAAATTTCTGATGACAACGAAAGACCATATCTGTCGTAGAAACGCAGAAACCATGATAAGAAATTATCAAAACATACTGTTGGTGTGAACGTGGAATACTAAATTTATTTATCAGGAAATTATCGGTTTGTAATTCAATGGGTCGACATTTCTTGTTTTGTTTAGTTTTTACTTTTGTGATTACATTATGCTTTGAAAGTTGTATTTCCAAAATTTTAACGAAAAGATGGCGCGTCATAAAGAGCGCAAACTATAAAAAAAAAATCGTAAAGTACTCAGTAAAAGTATTAGACTCAATAAAACACTCATTTATCCACGAGTGAAAGCTAACGA
The DNA here is from genome assembly GCA_011833715.1 of Carcinoscorpius rotundicauda. Classification (NCBI taxonomy): domain Eukaryota; kingdom Metazoa; phylum Arthropoda; class Merostomata; order Xiphosura; family Limulidae; genus Carcinoscorpius; species Carcinoscorpius rotundicauda. Next base: position 60,179,282 of record CM022403.1, on the reverse strand, counting down.
GGCTCTCTCCATAATGCCACATCTCTTCAGCCTGAGTACGATGTGACTGGCACTGTAGTAACTCAGATACAACATATATTTATATGCATTACCAAACATCATGAACCAGGGCGTGAACTAGAATAATTAACAATTTTACTTCGTTAACCCCCCTCCAGTTTTACAACGGTACGTTTGGTGACTTACAACGCTAGAAATCAGGTTTCGATATCCTACTTTGGCAGAGCAAAGATGTAGCCCACTGTGTAATTTTGTGTTTAACTACAAGCAAGTCATTTATTTATTATATATAAATATTACAATAATTTCCATATACTACTTATAAACTAATATATCAAAATTATTCAAGTTTCAAAAGTCGCAAAGTTCCAAGAATGAACGATAAAATCAGAACAATTTTAACGAAAAGTAAAACAGAAAGAATACTAGAGTAAGACTGAAGTAAGAAATTCTTTAATAGATTTTTTTCCCCGATATTTTATTTTTAGGGTAATTAATTAAAAATGCTCACAGTTCTTAAAAGTATAAAATAAGTGATGAGGTAAGACGGAGACAGCCAAATACGGGTCGAAACAAAGAGACGCCATTCGTTTTCAAATGCCAGACGGAAATTTTTTAAAATACTCAGAGCGGAAAAAATAAATGGAGAAGCCATGCATCACCAATGAAATAAAAAAAAAACGTCCTCCCTTAGTTCCTTTTTGCCGGAGCCGCGGGGTCCTAGTTCTTATTTAAACTATCATTGACATCTGGCAGATAAATCACCAGTCTATGGGTAGGGCAAGTGAGAAACGCAAGTAACATGATTTGTGCGGAGCCCAGCAAAATGGAAATTGCCCAATCACGAACGTAAATCATTGAGATGTGCTGTAGAACATGACTAAAAACGAGGAATGCTGAAAAGAAGTCTACATTGAAATGAGAAGTTTCTCTGATGGCCTGTCACGTTTAAGAGAAAGGAAAAACTAATTAATACAAATTCTCATTTCGTGCGCGCGCGCTCTGTAATTATTAATGTACGGGAGAAAGCACAGCCATACAGTCAAAGTTACAATAATTGTCTATATTTCTCCTTTCAGACCACGAGGCTATTTGGTCGATAACGTAGAACAGCGCCAACCTGTGTGATATTGAAAATACAAAAATTATTTTCCGCCTTAAATTCTTTACGATGTTGTTGGAAGTTCAAGCAGCCTGCTATCGAGGCTTACTTCTTCGACCAATAAAAACTGGAGGGTTATAAAAAAAAAGTAGTCCCGGCAGTGGGTGGCCTTGTCTGGGAGTTCCCAACCAATAGTCAAACTAGTGACATTTACGTGACTTTTAGAAAAATGTCTGTCGTTATTGGTTCTTACTCGGCACGTTATATTTTTTCCACTGGGTATTAAACGAGTGAATTAACCACGGTGTTGTCTACATCTATTTTAATATATAATAATGAGTTCCAACATTCTAAAATTAACCTTGATTCAATTTGTACAATTGCCATATATATATATATATATACACACCATATCTATTTATAAACACTGAGTTCATTTATTAAAATACACTTCTGCCATTCTCAACCAGAACAGTAATTAGCTGTCAAAACACACGTTCTACAAATGTCTTGTTTTAACTTTTCTGGATACTAAACAAATAGCCATATTACATTTTATTTTTAAATACCTAATTATTTTCAGAAAATACATCATAGCTAAGAAGACAATAATAGTTGGATCTGTGGATGTCGTAATATTTCGTGTTATTCTCTGTCTTATATCGCTTACTTACGAAGTACATAGGAAGACAATAGTTAGAGCTTTGATAAACTGTGAATCCCTCAGTTTAACTAAAATAGGGGTTTTAAATATCAAAAGCTTGAAGTTTTATTTGTTATTAATTTCAGAATTATAAGCAATGTTTTGTTGTTCTTAGGATCTAATCTGTCAGTTTCAGCTTTCTTTAGTCTTCCAACAGATATTAGAAACATTATCTGTTGTCTCGCATTGATTTTTGCTTTTCAATATACAAACATGTTAAATTATTTATCTCTACCTCACTATCTGATATAGTATTGCACACATCCTGATGCCTCCTCTTAGACAAAATAGCAGAATACATCTGCTGGGATGGTATTGCATAAATATTAGATTAGCTAACAAAAGACATCTGTTTAGCTGCGTAATAATATGCTTTTGGAGTTGTCTCGGCTGAGAGCGAACTGACGTATCCTAGCGGATGGAATAGTAAAACTTACACGTCTGTCCAATTAAATAGCATAATAGGCCTGTTTGGTTCGACAATATAAAGTACGATTCTGGTGTTACATCTGGAATTATCTTGTTATTGTGACTTATTGGATGAGATAGTGTGCAATGTTTATCATAGATATTGATGTTATGTATCAAAGTTGTATTTTATTTGTTTCTTTAATACGGTTGGGATTCAATAAAATATCTCTTGCTTTTAATGCAACATGACAGGAAAAATGCACACGAATAACATTGAATTTTTTTGGGGTTAACCACTGAATTGAATAACAGAATACATCTGTTCAATTGAGAAAATAACCTTGTTTAGTTTAGTCACATTAAAACTTCTAGTGCTGTTATATGTTGAACTGGACGACTGAAAACTCTTTTCCGAATGTTGAAAACACGAGTTTTTTTTTCCTGAATATTCGATAGACTGGCTTGTTTGGTCTGATAATAGAATAAATTCAGATGTTATCTGTTGCACTACATCACAGAATACTCTCTTTGAATGTTCATAACAGAACACATTTTTTGAATATTCGATAAAATTGCTTCTTTGGTTTGATAATATGATAAATTCAGGCGTTATGTGTTAGATTAGGTCACAGAATACTTTAGTTTGATTATAACGTATGTATTGGATGAGGTCACAGAATACTTTAGTTTGATTATAACGTATGTATTGGATGAGGTCACAGAATACTTTAGTTTGATTATAACGTATGTATTGGATGAGGTCACAGAATACTTTAGTTTGATTATAACATATTGCAGTCATTAATGAATTTATATAAACAAATGTTATCATATAATAGATCAGAAATAAAAATAACCTCAATAACACAGACTTGCAAATTTAAACTTCATAGAAGTTTTTTACGTGTAATAACGGATGAAGTTGTTTACGTGTAACAACAATTTTTTCATAATCCAGCCACAGAGGTTTCGATTTTTTTTTCTTTTATCACGTAAGGATCTTTTTACAAATCGTAAAGAAAAAAAGATAACTTTTACATAGATCTAGTTAATGTTTCGTTTACCACAATGAGCGTTGGTTTATTGTTATGTTTGGGTTCTGGAACAATCCAGAAAACTTACGTCGTAATTGGTCTAAAAACATTTATAGTTAATGGTTGTCAACATTTTAATCATATAGAAATGTGACCCGATTTACATAATAATGATTCGTTTTCGTAAATGTTGTTTTGTGAGAAATCTGTACTTCGTAGAAAAAAATATGGACGTCAGATTCGTCGTACATTAATTACTGTACCTCATGTAAAGATTGATATTACATACACATTCTAATAACTAGCATCATGTAAAGATTTCAAGATTGATATCACATACACATTCTAATAACTAGCATCATGTAAATATTTCAAGATTGATATTACATACACATTCTAATAGCTAGCATCATGTAAAGATTTCAAGATTGATATTACATACACATTCTAATAGCTAGCATCATGTAAAGATTTCAAGATTGATATTACATACACATTCTAATAACTAGCATCATGTAAAGATTTCAAGATTGATATTACATACACATTCTAATAACTAGCATCATGTAAAGATTTCAAGATTGATATTACATACACATTCTAATAACTAGCATCATTTATCTAATGGAAATACGTTTCCAACAGAGGTGCTTTTAATTTAGTTATTTATTGTACATTTAGTTAATTTGGTTCAATATTTTTAAAAGTGACTATAACTGGTAAAATTATTGCTGACAAGGAGAAACGTTTTGCGTTGTTATAACTTTGAGGTTGGAATGTTCTTACTGTCACGATAACTTATATTTAGCAGAATTGTGATTTGTTTTGATCTATACTGAAATCCAAGCCAATGTAACAAGTAAAGCTCCAAAATCATGGTAACAAGTATATGTTGAAAGCCATGATAACAAGTAAAGCTCCAAAATCATGGTAACAAGTTTAGGTTGAAAGCCATTATCACAAGCAATGCTTCAAAGCCATGGTAACAAGTGTATGTTGAAAGCCACGATAACAAGTAAAACTTCAAAGCCATGGCAACAAGTATATGTTGAAAGCCATAATAACAAGTAAAACTTCAAAACCATGGTAACAAGTGTATGTTGAAAGCCATTATAACAAGTAAAACTTCAAAGCCATGGCAACAAGTATATGTTGAAAGCCATGATAACAAGCAATGCTTCAAAGCCATGGTAACAAGTGTATGTTGAAAGCCATGGTAACAAGTGTATGTTGAAAGCCACGATAACAAGTAAAACTTCAAAGCCATGGCAACAAGTATATGATGAAAGCCATTATAACAAGTAAAACTTCAAAGCCATGGTAACAAGTGTATGTTGAAAGCCACGATAACAAGTAAAACTTCAAAGCCATGGCAACAAGTATATGTTGAAAGCCATTATAACAAGTAAAACTTCAAAGCCATGGCAACAAGTATATGTTGAAAGCCATTATAACAAGTAAAACTTCAAAGCCATGGCAACAAGTATATGTTGAAAGCCATTATAACAAGTAAAACTTCAAAGCCATGGTAACAAGTATATGTTGAAAGCCATGATAACAAGCAATGCTTCAAAGCCATGGTAACAAGTGTATGTTGAAAGCCATGATAACAAGCAATGCTTCAAAGCCATGGTAACAAGTGTATGTTGAAAGCCACGATAACAAGTAAAACTTCAAAGCCATGGCAACAAGTATGTGTTGAAAGCCATTATAACAAGCAATGCTTCAAAGCCATGGTAACAAGTATATGTTGAAAGCCATTATAACAAGCAATGCTTCAAAGCCATGGTAACAAGTATATGTTGAAAGCCACGATAACAAGTAAAACTTCAAAGCCATGGCAACAAGTATATGTTGAAAGCCACGATAACAAGTAAAACTTCAAAGCCATGGCAACAAGTATGTGTTGAAAGCCACGATAACAAGTAAAACTTCAAAGCCATGGCAACAAGTATATGTTGAAAGCCACGATAACAAGTAAAACTTCAAAGCCATGGCAACAAGTATATGTTGAAAGCCACGATAACAAGTAAAACTTCAAAGCCATGGCAACAAGTATGTGTTGAAAGCCACGATAACAAGTAAAACTTCAAAGCCATGGCAACAAGTATATGTTGAAAGCCACGATAACAAGTAAAACTTCAAAGCCATGGCAACAAGTATGTGTTGAAAGCCACGATAACAAGTAAAACTTCAAAGCCATGGTAACAAGTGTATGTTGAAAGCCACGATAACAAGTAAAACTTCAAAGCCATGGCAACAAGTATATGTTGAAAGCCATAATAACAAGTAAAACTTCAAAGCCATGGCAACAAGTATGTGTTGAAAGCCACGATAACAAGTAAAACTTCAAAGCCATGGCAACAAGTATATGTTGAAAGCCACGATAACAAGTAAAACTTCAAAGCCATGGCAACAAGTATGTGTTGAAAGCCATTATAACAAGCAATGCTTCAAAGCCATGGCAACAAGTATATGTTGAAAGCCATTATAACAAGTAAAACTTCAAAGCCATGGCAACAAGTATATGTTGAAAGCCATTATAACAAGCAATGCTTCAAAGCCATGGTAACAAGTATATGTTGAAAGCCACGATAACAAGTAAAACTTCAAAGCCATGGCAACAAGTATGTGTTGAAAGCCATAATAACAAGTAAAACTTCAAAGCCATGGTAACAAGTGCATGTTGAAAGCCATTATAACAAGTAAAACTTCAAAGCCATGGTAACAAGTGTATGTTGAAAGCCACGATAACAAGTAAAACTTCAAAGCCATGGCAACAAGTATATGTTGAAAGCCATTATAACAAGTAAAACTTCAAAGCCATGGCAACAAGTATATGTTGAAAGCCATTATAACAAGTAAAACTTCAAAGCCATGGCAACAAGTATATGTTGAAAGCCATTATAACAAGTAAAACTTCAAAGCCATGGTAACAAGTATATGTTGAAAGCCATGATAACAAGCAATGCTTCAAAGCCATGGTAACAAGTGTATGTTGAAAGCCATGATAACAAGCAATGCTTCAAAGCCATGGTAACAAGTGTATGTTGAAAGCCATTATAACAAGTAAAACTTCAAAGCCATGGCAACAAGTATATGTTGAAAGCCATGATAACAAGCAATGCTTCAAAGCCATGGTAACAAGTGTATGTTGAAAGCCATGATAACAAGCAATGCTTCAAAGCCATGGTAACAAGTGTATGTTGAAAGCCACGATAACAAGTAAAACTTCAAAGCCATGGCAACAAGTATGTGTTGAAAGCCATTATAACAAGCAATGCTTCAAAGCCATGGTAACAAGTATATGTTGAAAGCCACGATAACAAGTAAAACTTCAAAGCCATGGCAACAAGTATATGTTGAAAGCCATTATAACAAGTAAAACTTCAAAGCCATGGCAACAAGTATGTGTTGAAAGCCATTATAACAAGCAATGCTTCAAAGCCATGGCAACAAGTATATGTTGAAAGCCATTATAACAAGTAAAACTTCAAAGCCATGGCAACAAGTATATGTTGAAAGCCATTATAACAAGTAAAACTTCAAAGCCATGGCAACAAGTATATGTTGAAAGCCATTATAACAAGTAAAACTTCAAAGCCATGGCAACAAGTATATGTTGAAAGCCATTATAAAAAGTAAAACTTCAAAGCCATGGTAACAAGTATATGTTGAAAGCCATGATAACAAGCAATGCTTCAAAGCCATGGTAACAAGTGTATGTTGAAAGCCATGATAACAAGCAATGCTTCAAAGCCATGGCAACAAGTATATGGTGAAAGCCATAATAACAAGTAAAACTTCAAAGCCATGGTAACAAGTATATGTTGAAAGCCATTATAACAAGTAAAACTTCAAAGCCATGGTAACAAGTATATGTTGAAAGCCATGATAACAAGCAATGCTTCAAAGCCATGGTAACAAGTGTATGTTGAAAGCCATGATAACAAGCAATGCTTCAAAGCCATGGTAACAAGTGTATGTTGAAAGCCACGATAACAAGTAAAACTTCAAAGCCATGGTAACAAGTATGTGTTGAAAGCCATAATAACAAGTAAAACTTCAAAGCCATGGTAACAAGTGTATGTTGAAAGCCATTATAACAAGTAAAACTTCAAAGCCATGGCAACAAGTATATGTTGAAAGCCATGATAACAAGCAATACTTCAAAGCCATGGTAACAAATGTATGTTGAAAGCCATGATAACAAGCAATACTTCAAAGCCATGGTAACAAGTGTATGTTGAAAGCCATTATAACAAGTAAAACTTCAAAGCCATGGCAACAAGTATATGTTGAAAGCCATGATAACAAGCAATGCTTCAAAGCCATGGTAACAAGTGTATGTTGAAAGCCATGATAACAAGCAATGCTTCAAAGCCATGGTAACAAGTGTATGTTGAAAGCCACGATAACAAGTAAAACTTCAAAGCCATGGTAACAAGTATGTGTTGAAAGCCATAATAACAAGTAAAACTTCAAAGCCATGGTAACAAGTGTATGTTGAAAGCCATTATAACAAGTAAAACTTCAAAGCCATGGCAACAAGTATATGTTGAAAGCCATGATAACAAGCAATACTTCAAAGCCATGGTAACAAATGTATGTTGAAAGCCATGATAACAAGCAATACTTCAAAGCCATGGTAACAAGTGTATGTTGAAAGCCATTATAACAAGTAAAACTTCAAAGCCATGGCAACAAGTATATGTTGAAAGCCATGATAACAAGCAATGCTTCAAAGCCATGGTAACAAGTGTATGTTGAAAGCCATGATAACAAGCAATGCTTCAAAGCCATGGTAACAAGTGTATGTTGAAAGCCACGATAACAAGTAAAACTTCAAAGCCATGGCAACAAGTATGTGTTGAAAGCCATTATAACAAGCAATGCTTCAAAGCCATGGTAACAAGTATATGTTGAAAGCCACGATAACAAGTAAAACTTCAAAGCCATGGCAACAAGTATATGTTGAAAGCCATTATAACAAGTAAAACTTCAAAGCCATGGCAACAAGTATGTGTTGAAAGCCATTATAACAAGCAATGCTTCAAAGCCATGGCAACAAGTATATGTTGAAAGCCATTATAACAAGTAAAACTTCAAAGCCATGGCAACAAGTATATGTTGAAAGCCATTATAACAAGTAAAACTTCAAAGCCATGGTAACAAGTGTATGTTGAAAGCCATTATAACAAGTAAAACTTCAAAGCCATGGCAACAAGTATATGTTGAAAGCCATTATAACAAGTAAAACTTCAAAGCCATGGCAACAAGTGTATGTTGAAAGCCATTATAACAAGTAAAACTTCAAAGCCATGGTAGTAAGTAGAGCATGAAAGCCAAAGGTAGAAGTGAATGTGCCTCCGTGAAAATATGATGAATTAAAAAAAAATTAACTTTAATTTTCATAAATTATCTTCTTACCGTTCTTGAATCCTCTCAAAAAGATAATGCATGCCAAAAAATAAACATCTCGTTTTCATACATGCCGCCTTGTTTGTCTAGCACAAAGATATAAAAAAAGTAACTACATGTTATTCGTAGTGGAGTCAAACGCAACGTTAGGAAAGAAATTCCAATACGACGAGTGTGTACAAATTTATCAAAGGTTTTGATGAATACTAACCCTTTCATCAACCCGCCTTCAAGCTGGTATCTTGTATACGAGAGTTAATCTTGACAACACAAATAACTACGAATGATGGATGTTAGAGAAGTTTAAATGACAGGTTTAAGAAAAGTGCTTTCTCTGTATTTTTATTAGTAAGCTTTCTTATTACCAAGACGCACGTTTCGGTTAAGGTCTTGTCAAAAGTGTTCAAAACGAATGGGGCCGACTAACCTTAATATCTATTTATCTCAAGCTCGATTGATACGCTGCAATCTCACGCAACCCTCTTTCCTGAGCCGCTTGTTCATTTCTATACTGAATCATTTCTCAGACTACAGGATTTCAGTCTCATTAGTCTGGTGCTAGGCTCTCAGCTGGCTTCCGTTACCTAACTACGTGACGGTCGTAGAATTATTGGAAGAAATATAGAGGCAACGTGACTCCATGCTAAAGCTACAGCAAAGAATGTGGGACAGAAAGGCCGATTGAAAGATGGGTTTCGAAAATCATGGCAAGCTACTGAATTAGAATAAGTGGACGAAATTAACGAATCAGTTTCCAATGAAAACAAATAAAACCTATTTATGGCAACATCTCTATTATTTTTGCATATCCGCTTACGGTAAGATAACTTTTATACATATACATATAAATGTGTTTTTTTTTCCATATAAATATGTTCAATAGTTTTTTTTTTCATTCAAGGCTCGGCATGGCCAGATGGTTAAGGCAATCGACTCACAATTTGAGGGTCGCAGGTTCGAATTCCCGTTACACCAAACATGTTCGCCCTTTCAGCCGTGGCAGCGTTATTATGCAATGGTCAGTCCCATTATTAGTTAGTAAAAGAGTAGCCCAAGAGGTGGCGGAGGATGGTGGTGACTAGCTGCCTTTCCTTTAGTCTTACATTGATAAATTAGAGACGGCTAGTGCAAATAGCCCTCGTGTAGCTTTGCGCAAAATTCAAACCAAACCAAAATCGTTTATTTAGATTAATAGTTTATACTAAGGCATTTGATTGCGTTTTTCAGTCTATTGTGTAGTTGTTGGTTGTTGTTTTTTTCTGTTTTCAGTAAAGGCACTAAAAACTCAGTTAGCTTCGAATGATATAAAGGCCAAATTGTGTCAATGATATACAAATTAAGGTTTATAGCCGCACGCTCAGCGTGACTCCAGTGGACAATTACGAGCTATATACATGCACCACACACCTGGTGCGAGGTTATGTGTATAGCACTAATTTATTCTATGAAGCACTTACATTGTATACATCAGTTTGTATGAAGAGTTCTAAATCTGTGTATTCCCAGAGTGCAGCCAAAACATGAGATTACGTGAAAGTTGTGTGTTTTATACATTACGGCCATGAGTGAAGATTATATGGACTTATTAACTGATATAATTTTCATGTTTATTTACATGTTTAGTTCGTTTCTGTTATTGGTCTGTTTTAAAGGAATGTAAAAATGGAACGCAAAAACAAAATTTTACTTTAAACATTATTTGAAACTCGTAACGGAGGAGTTAATTGTTCCTAAGGAAGATCGACTCGTATTCTGAGGAAACAAAGTCCGAATCCCCGTCACATTAAATATGCTTCCTTTTCAGTTGTGGGGACGTTATAACGTTACGGTCAATCCCATAATTCGTTGGTAAAAGAGTAGCTCAAGAATACGCGGTGGGTGGTAATGACCGACTGCCTTCCTTCTAATACTATACTGAACACCTAGAGCAGAAGGCCCGGCATTGCCAGGTGATTAAGGCACTCGAATCCTAATTCAAGGGTCACGGGTTCGAATTCCCGTCACACCAAACATGATCGCCCTTTCAGCTGTGGGGGCATTATAATGTGACGCTCAATCCCACTATTCGTTGGTAAAGGAGTAGCCAAAGAGTTGGCGATGAGTGTTGATGAATAGCTAAATTAGGGACAGTTAGCGCAGATAGTCCTCCTGTAGCTTTGTGCGAAATTAAAATAACAATAAAACAAACGATGAAGTGTCCATCTGTTACTTTTTATGATAATCGTCATTCTTCCAAACGTCACAAAGAAACATTGATGTTAAACTTTTTACCTGGACACAGCATCTAACTTGTCGAAATATCAAAAATCCGTGTATTTAATGGTATTAAAAATACGCAAGTTCGCAACACTTGTACAAACGGTGAACCGATATCTGCCTCGTGAAAGGTGAATACGTCTGCGACAAGTTCAAGTTAGTTGGCCTAAATCAGAACGATCGTGCGGTAGACCGAATCGGCTTCGTCACATAACGACTTGTTGACATATGTGAAAGACATCATTGTTTGCTAGTTGGAATTTTTATTGCATATAAAATAGGTTTAGTAGGCGCAACACGCGCTGGCAGTTGTTTCGTGTGTGTAATGTCGTAGTTATGGTTATTTTACGGCCACTACGCTAGGATTTAGAATATCAGTCCGTTGGGAACGGCTTACATGATGGTGGATGCCGTGACAGACTGACTGACGCAACGAGTTGAATACTGTTTTCTTTGGGCTCTAACGCTGAAAAAGAAAAACAAAAACATACTGCAATTTGTTCCTTAAGATTATAAGAAACATCCTCCAGAAGAAATACTTTCTCTATTCAATAAATCACAAGTGCTTGCTGTATGGCTTACGCTGAATGTAACAAACTCTGAGAAATAAAACACGTTGCTTGAGAGAATACGACTCGACGTTCAGCTGGTACAGGCAGAAACGTTGGTGTGATTTACTAAATGATTTTCATGAGTAAATGTAACGTGTACATCAGGCCAAACTTAATAACATTTCCCAACCACCATTATTTTTACAAATTACTTACGTTTCCAAGAAAAATAATACCAGGTCATCACGTATATATCTTTGTAAAATACTGATGTGGCATTAATCAAATAACTGTCCCAGCGAGAATATTTTTGTTTTCGAGCTCTGCGCCCGTGTGTGTGCTTGTTTCTTTTCTTTTTTTTCATTAGGTAATATATTTATTCACTGGTGAGCGTTTTGTAATTGAATCAAAACGTTATAATTTGCCCTCCCCTCGACTTGTCACGCTCCAAATGGAGGATTCATTCCCGTATTTTAACAGGAAACATTACAACAAATGGATGTGTGTGTTTCTTATAACAAAGCCACATTGGACTATCTGCTGAGTCCACCGAGGGAAATCGAACCTCTGATTTTAACGTTGTAAATCCGTAAACTTACCGATGGGTCAAGGAGGCATTATAACAAATGCAAACCACAACCAGTATATTTATCTGTCTATCGATCAATCGATGGAGAGAGAGAGAGATGTAAAATGAAGGGAAATAGATGGACAGGCGTTTTTATTTATAATCCCATCAATTAACCACACAGCTTTGCAGACACTTACAACCAAATCACACGCAGTTTAAGGACTTAGATGTTAACACTATATATTTACAACTTAAGGAATGGTATTTTGACATAATAGACAGTTGACAAAATATTATTTTCGGATGACGAGAAACCCACTTGAAGTAAAAATATATCTCAGAACGATTGGTATAGGTATTAACACTTTCACTTGAGAAGGTCGAAACGTTGTTCTCTGCTTTATTTTGGTAAAAGTGTTAATACCCATATCAGCCATTCTGAGATACAATATGTTATGTATATAATGAAGTGAATATACACTTTACAGGACGTTATGGTATATTTGTGTTTATATATAGATAATCGAGTAAATATACACTTTACAGGACATTATGGTATATGTATGTACATATACATAATCGAGTAAATATACACTTTACAGGGAATTATGGTATATGTGTATATATATATATATATATGTATATATAAAATGGAGTAAATATACTCTTTACAGGACATTATGGTATATGTGTATAGATATATAATCCAGTAAATCTACGCTTGGTAGGATATTATTGAAACTAGTAATATTCGAAGTTTAAACTGGTACAAATGATGACCAAACTAACAACTGTGAACTTGACAAAGGTTTAATCGGCCTAAAAATACACACCAAATAATTTCTCAACCTCAAAAATGAGTTTAAACTGATCCTTGTTCCAAATCTGTTTTGGAGTTTGTCAGTTTTTTCACAATACCAGTTGTTAACCATCAGTGTAGCCTTTACCTTTGACCTTCATTATTCAAATATTATTTTAAAAAAGGCCAATGGGACACACAACCTTTGTAGAAACCAGGTATAAACTTTTCCAATAATACTGTTAACAAACGCATGAGTAAAGACAGTAAAATAACTTTTTCTTCGTTTTTCAACAAGAAACCACTATCTTCCAGATATTCGTGTGCTACAGTGCTATTTTCAAATCGTTCTTGTGGGATTCTGTTGTTATTCTTACAGTGAATTCGTCGTCAAGTTTATGGGACATTCAAATCCCTGCACAATATATCATTACAGAAGAATCGATGTTTACTTAACTATAACAAATCTGTAACGTTACTATATGTAGCATAAAAGGAGAAGAATCTATAATTCGACTGATAGACAAAGAAGACGGATATGAATACTGTAAGACAGATAAATACACTATTTTCTCTATGTTAATAAAAACAGTCAAACCATTTTTAAAGGAGAGAGAGAGAGAGTGGAAAAACAAAGCTTTTCCACCAGGATAGATAGACCGGTCAGGGCCCACAACATTCTCTGTAGTTAGTCGTACTCTCTCGTGTCTATCACTCCAGAAACTAGTTTTCTTCATATTTTAACTTCAGATTGGGCGTATTTTGAATGCACACATTTCATCAAAGAGAAAGAAAACTTGGCTGGTTTACAGTAGACAAATGTCACAGGTCCATTAAGTTGATTAAAATCTTTCGTTTAGCTTCACGTAACCTATAAAACTTGGCAGTTTGTTTTAATCTATGGCGGCCAATCCACAATGGGTAAGATAATAAAACCCCATAGGCGCAAATTGTGATTATGACAGGAGAAAAATGATAAATAAATTGCATATTACAGTCTAAAATTAAACCAACAGTTCTGAGAAACGAAATAACACTGCCTTAATTGTCAGTAAAGAATGTGCAACGTATTTTGTTTATTAGTGTATGTGTCTGAAAGGGGAAAGAAATTAGAGTTTGTGTTTTGTTTTTTTCTTATAAGAAGTTTTTAAAATAAGGTTTGGAGAAGTTTTTTTTCAATTTCACACAAAGCTACACGAGGTATATCTGCGCTAATCGTACCTAATTTAACAGTGTAAGACAAGAGGGAAGGCAGCTATTCACCACCTCTCACCTCTAACTTTGGGCTACTCTTTTACCAATCAGTAGTGGGACTGACCGTCACATAATAAAGGTCCCACAACTGAAAGGGAGAGCATGTTTGATGTGACTGTGGTTCGAACCCACGACCCTCAGATTACGAGTCGAGCTCCCTAATCATCTGGCCATGCCGGGCCTTTAAAGAACGTCAAGAAATGTTACCATTGTCAACCAGAACCAAATTACGGGTATGTATTACAAAGCTGACAACAGTCAACAACGGAAATAAAACAGTGAAGAAGAAATGCCGGATTATAACACACTCTTCAGATATGAAATATCAACTAATCAGATAAAGGAATGTTATTCTTTTTAAACATTACCAGATTTGCTATAATAATATTTTATAACATGCAGTATATTAGAAGAGGCAATATTCCGTCAGCATTCAAGTAATTATAAGTTTTGTTATTTTTTAAATTTCGATAAATCAAAATTTTGAGTTTCTTAAGAGAAAACAGAACATTTACTGTAGTTTCGGTCAGTATAAGAATCCATCCCCATATTTGTGGGTAATCACTTTCACTCCCACTTGTTTACTCCTCACAAATATGGCGGAATCTTCTATCCAGCTCCCCCACCACTGTGTTCGATAACATATCTTCGGTTCACTTTCTTTTTCACGTAAGTTTTAGTTTAAAAAACCAACACTCCTCGTAACGTATAGCCTTGAGATGGCAAAGGCAAAAACATTCAACCAATAGGCTGGTCAACAGCACTTACGCCACACTTTGGCTTCTTTGTCCGACTGAATAGTGAGATTTCACTGTTACTCTTGTAACGCAACAAAGACTCAAACGACTGAAACGTGTTTTTACGGCTACTATAAGCGAATCATGATGGATTCCTCGAATCCACAATCCAGGCTCATTGACCGACAAATCACACCCAATCGGTTAAATTTATAATTCTTCTGGCATTTGTAAGAAAACGAGCATTATAGTCGTTTCTTCCATGATTTTCTAACTCTAGGAATTCCTTACCTCGTAGGCGACTGCTTCTGTGGATTTGTTTCACAAAGCAACAAACAAAACTCTGGAAAGTAATATTCTAGGGAATGGTTGATTGCTAACTGTTGTTTTCTCCTACTTTGTACCCGATTTTTAACGAAATGCGTAAAAATGAATACATATAGTTTCCGTGCGCATGTACGAACGTGTCCTTACCAAGTTCTGTAATTCAAGGTTTATCACTCGTCTCTCGTTAAAATCAGTTCATTTCTTGGCTTGACCACAAATCCAACATTTCTGCTGTCTAAAATGAGCCGAAATTCGTTGCAAAGTTCACGATTTTTTTGTAATTAATATTATCAGTGGATCATATGTTAATTATTGTCATCATTCGGTTGGCAAATCCAAGAAATTAGGAAGCAGTTGCCAAGATTTATCAGAATTTTTATTTTACGTTGGAGCGAACAAAATCTAACATTACTGGAACTGTGTCACAAGATACAACGTGTGGTTGATTTTGTTCTTAAGTACGAAACTACACAATGGGCTTTCTGTGCTATGCTCATCACGTGTATCAAAACCAGGGATTTAACGTTGCAAGCCTTCAGACCTACCGTTGAGTCACTGGGGTCCTTATGATACAAGTAAAAAAATATGGAACCACGCATGAATATGTTTGTAATATTTATTTCACTTTTGCATTGCCTGCAAAGATGTGATTTTTCCACGTACTTAACTAGTCTCTTCCTACGCAAAATAACATATGGTAAGCATAAGGCGTTTTAATATAAAAATAAGTTTCAATACAATTAGAAAAGTAAATAATTATAACGTAAAATCCGCAAAAGTTAGCTCAGAAATATTAATATGCAATTGGTAGTTTACTGCAAGCATGTGATTTATTTCATCCAATAAGAATGTACTTGAAAGGCGTGATTTATATTAGCGCCATCTATTATTCACTTTTCAAGGATAATTTCAGAAAATATCAAGTCGCTGACAGAAAAAAAACAGACACGGATAGATCAATTCTAAAGACTTTCCATGAGAAGTAATAAATTTATTTGGAAACATTTGATTATGTAAACAACTAATTCGTTTCAGAAATATTTACTGGCTGGAAAGCCAACCACTTTTTAAGGTAGAGAATGTTTTTGAAAACAGTAATAAATCTATGGTAAAATGACATTTAAAATTAATAATATTGCATCATCTTCGCTTCTTGTGAGATTAATAATCTAAGATGTGTAGTTTTAAACTCAAGTTATAATTTATATTATACTACTTGACGCAAGCTATCATATAAAACCAACAAAATATCCTCATTTTATAAATTTAATATGCAGTTTTTCTTAATTGTATAAACTTAATCTCAATGATATCTTTGTGATTGGTATAATTTATAACAAACATCAAAACAAATACATATATATATTAAGATTGTTTTTTTTTCAAGTTCGCGTGATGCTACTTGAAGGCTATTTGCGCTAGCCTTCCCTAATTAGAGGAAAAGCAGTAATCATCACTACCCACTGCAAACTCTTGGGCTACTCTTTTACCAACGAATAGTGGGATTGAGAATAGCATTATAACGCCTCCACAGCTGAGAGGGCGAGCATGTTTGGTGGGACGGGGATTCGAACCCGCAACCATCAGATTACGAGCCATTGTATGAATAAACCAATCTTATGTTCTTACGCACAGAATGTTCTCTGTATAAGATAATATTAATTATGCATATAATATGCTGTATGACAATATATGATTGTATTTGAATAACGGGCTTCAGTAAATAAGCAAAAAGTAAAATTGAATGTTTATTTGTTTTCTTTTTGAATATCGCGCAAAACTATTCGAAGGCTATCTGCGCTAGCCGTCCCTAATTTAGTAGTGTAAGACTATAGGGAAGGCAGCTAGTCATCACCTGGGAAAAGACGACCATGTCTGGTACAACGGGGATGCCAACCCGCGACCCTCAGATTACGAGTCGCACGCCTTAACCCACCTGGCCATGCCGGGCCTAAAATTGAACGGCTCAAGTAAAGAAGTGAATAAAACCCCTAAAACTCGAGCACTTTTGAAAGGTGGACCCTTCGGGTTTGCCCGTGAAGAAGAAAGGCCTACTTTTCGAAAGTGCTCGTGTTATCCGGTTTTTATCTCATTCACATCAAGACGTCATGAACCTCAGAGTTTTGTAACGTGATGCAAATAAAGG
Organism: Carcinoscorpius rotundicauda; assembly: GCA_011833715.1. NCBI lineage: Eukaryota > Metazoa > Arthropoda > Merostomata > Xiphosura > Limulidae > Carcinoscorpius > Carcinoscorpius rotundicauda. Next base: position 60,161,970 of record CM022403.1, on the reverse strand, counting down.
AAGCCATTCGAATATTATCTGAACATATTTTGTGTTGTTCTTTTATTTTCTGATACTTAAACATTGGTTCTTACTTTTAAATTATGCAACATAAATATTAGAAAATTAATAAAAACGAACAACAACAATAAGAAAAGAATAAACGTAAGTTTCTGATAAGCAAGTTTTGTTTCGTTATTTGTACTGAAATGCCCTCCAGTGGCTCAGCGGTATGTCTGCGGACTTACACGCTAAAATCCGGGTTTCGATACCCGTGGTTGGCAGAGCACAGATAGCCCATTGTGTAGCTTTGTGCTTAATTCAAAACTACAACAACAACATTGTACTGAAATTGTCCGTCGGTTACGTAAACAGACAACCCACGACTTCTATACTATTCACCGTTAAAGGAGAATCTTGGATTCGAGTCACGGTCACCGAAAACTCTCGCCCTTTCGGCCATGGGAATGTTATAATGGGGCTGTCAATCTCACTGTTCGTTGGGAAAAAGAGTAGCCTAAAAGTTAGCGGTGGGTGGTGTTCTCTGGATGTCTTCCTTCAAGAGGATAGCCCTTGTGTAGCTTTGCGCAAACTTCATATGCATCATATACTATGATCTCGGCTACTGGTTATATTAGTGTTTATTGTGAGCGGTAAGAGCCTTGACTTACGCTACAAACTAGGTTTCGATGCTTGTGGTGGGCACTGTACAAGTCGCCCATCGAGTAGTTTTGTGCTTAACAATAAATAAGCAAATATTATGAACTAAAATGTAAGTAATACTACAGATTATACTAATATCTAAATTACTGGTAATTTTACATCATTTGTTGTGTTCATTGTTACTCTGTTCTAAGAATTCTTACAACAAGTATTATAATCTTAAATAAATATCATTTAAAAGTGTATATTGTTATCTCAACTGTACGTAACACGAGCGTGTTTGGATTTCTTTAATCACAGATAATAATATATCACTTTATGTTATCTGAATTACAGCCGTATTTGGAGTGTTTATTGTTTAAAAAGTTATCGTGTTATTGTTATACTGTAGTAATATACTTAAGAGTCAACAATACGTGTTTAGCACTTTCTTTATTGCGATCAGTGATGTCGAGAAACCCACTTGTTGAGAATTTTATATGCAAAAACGGCTCGTTTGGGTTCAGAAAATATTTTAAATAGAAGAGCGAACAACGTTTCTTTATTGTGGTTATTAAACACAAAAGTACGGGCTAACACTATTTATTCAAAGCCGGCATTAAATATGTTAGAGGTTTTAGTTGTAATGAAAATAAACAAATGCCGTATCTAGTGCTATGTATATAAATATATACAGATTGGATTAGTTAATAAGTGTTGGTTAGACGTCTACTCACACAAGTGTAGCTTCTTAGCCTACGATGCGCTGGGTTATAAACTTGTCCTTTCTGAGCAGTAGCACTGTCCATCATGTTTATGGTATTTTAATGGTTGTACCATTTTCTGGAATGTCATCATTGAATTCTTTAGGTCAGGAAATGACAGTTATGAGTACTTAACATGAGAAGATATCGGCGTCTCACGTTGTTTTGTGTTGTTGTTTTTTTGCTACAGTGTATTTAGTGTTTCTGCTTCGGATAAGCGCTGGTGGTAAACTTTTTCACTTTATACAATCTTTATGGTTTCCCCGCTTGTCACTAGAGCGGTCTCATTTTAAATACAATATTTCATGCAGACCACTGGCGTTGATTCAAGTCAAATGGTCTTATCAACGAGGCTATGTGTTGATTTAAGACGTAAAGTGCTTTCACCTCGTAGCAGACCTATGATGCTTGTAAGAACGAAACGCAGCTTGTCTTTGTAGAACATGGGACCTTTTTTGGGCTTCACAACTTGTTATTAGTGGACACTAACTGGACAACAAAACTTCAAGCAGTGTGAAAGGAAACGGTATGGGTTTGTTTGATTGTTTTTCAGCAAAGCTGCTCGAGCACTTTATATATTTTGTAATTCATTTTCCTCTATTTTAAAGGTAAAAATAATTTTTGTAACGTGCTGCTGGGCTTTTATTTACCGTTATTGGAATGTTGTAACTTAGATTTGAGTGTGTGCATTTTTCTTACAACAAAAGCACATCAGGCTATCTGCTGTGCCCACCGAGGGTAATCGAACCTCTGATTTTAGCGTTGTAAATCCGAAGACACTTCTGAGGCACTTGATGTTTTGTTATTTAACATTACTTTTATATCTATGACACTTGATACTTTGCAGCTTAATATTACTTTTGTCCTATGACACTTCTGAGGCACTTGATACTTTGCGGTTTAATATTATTTTCATGTATATCACTCTTCTAAAGTGCTTAATATTTTGTGGTTTGATATTACTTTTATGTCTATGACACTTCTGAAGCACTTGATACTTTGCAGTTTAATGTTACTTTCATGTCTACGACACTTCTAAATCACTTGATACTTTGTAGTTTAGCATTACTTACATGTCTATGACACTTCTGAAGCACTTGATACTTTGCAGTTTAATGTTACTTTCATGTTTACGACACTTCTAAATCACTTGATACTTTGTAGTTTAGCATTACTTACATGTCTATGACACTTCTGAAGCACTTGATACTTTGCAGTTTAATGTTACTTTCATGTCTACGACACTTCTAAATCACTTGATACTTTGTAGTTTAGCATTACTTACATGTCTATGACACTTCTGAGGCACTTGATACTTTGTGGTTTAATATTACTGCTATATCTGTGGCACTTGATACTTTGCAGCTTAATATTACTTTTATGTCTATGACACTTCTTAAGCGATGTTACTTTATTGCTTCATATTTTTTTTCTTCTGAGGCACTCAGTTAAAAACAGGGTAAAGTGTACTTTTATGATTGTTCGGTATGAGTCACTTAACTTCGCCCCCTGTAAAACGGTTCATATATCAACCCAAGGGAGCAATATGTGTTCAACACACGGGAGCAATATGTGTTCAACCCACGGGAGCAGTATGTGTTCAACCCACGGGAGCAATATGTGTTCAACCCACGGGAGCAGTATGTGTTCAACCCACGGGAGCAGTATGTGTTCAACCCACGGGAGCAGTATGTGTTCAACCCACGGGAGCAGTATGTACTTATATTGTCTGTGAAACTTGCATTTACACTGATAAAATTAATAAGTTCATATTGTACTTTGGTCAGTTCTCATATATTTTTTGAAAATATTTGTTTTTTCATATAGTGCTACGAATGGTCTAAGATGGTCTTCATCTCACCTATATGCATTTACAAATATATTGTAAGAAGACATGAGGAAATCCTAATACTATTTCATTTTTTAGTGTATGTCACATAATAGTCGCATGTGACTATAAGTACCGTTTCAAAATGTTGATAGTTCCACCACATAACATTAAATTACTTTTCGTTATAGTCACCTTTCTCACCAAAACTTAAAGCTTCCAAAAACATATTCTGTAAGAAGTTGCGGTTCTTACGTTGTACCTAGCCAATCATGGCGTGGGATATCATTGTCACATATTCTGTAAAAAGTTACGGTTCTTACGTTGTATCTAGCCAATCATGGCGTGGGATATCATTGTCACATATTCTGTAAGAAGTTACGGTTCTTACGTTGTACCTAGCCAATCATGGCGTGGGATATCATTGTCAATATTAACAGATATTTTTTAGTTTTGTTAAGCACATAGCTATGAAACGGGCCACCTGTTCCATCCACACCACCGGTGTCAAAACTCGAATTTTAGCGTCTAACATGTTCAACAGTGTTCGGTCGACACTATCGCAGAGCAAGGATATAAAATATCCTGAAAAACGTCGAACTAATTATGATTTGAATGTGTCAGATTACTTTTGTTTGTTTGTTTTGGAATTTCGCACAAAGCTACTCGAGGGCTATCTGTGCTAGCCGTCCCTAATTTTACAGTGTAAGACTAGAGGGAAGGCAGCTAGTCATCACCACCCACCGCCAACTCTTGAGCTACTCTTTTACCAACGAATAGTGGGATTGACCGTCACATTATACGCCCCCACGGCTGGGAGGGCGAGCATATTTAGCGTGAGGCGGGCGCGAACCCGCGACCCTCGGGTCAGGTTACTTGTTCAAAGTTCTGACATTATGCGTGTAACTTGTTACTCCAGTCCTGTAAACGTTGAAACATAGTTAGACGGTAACGTCACGAAAACAAGGAAAGTTGTTTGTGACTCTGTAGTTGCTCAGAGGTTTAGTAAGATTATAGATTAGCTAGATTCAGGAACGGTTCTCACAAATAAAGGTGCAGAACTACTGTCCAATTGTAAGGCTTTTGTAACAATTGTCCTGCACACAAATTCGTGGAGTGAGTTAGTTTTAGTCAACCATAAGACACTGTATCAGAAGTACTGTTTTGTCACAGAGCATCTGTGTAACAGGCAAAGATGTAGTAATATGTAATATGATTTAATGCGCGGACCCCGGGACTACAGTAAACAACAGTACTGAAATTCAAGTCAGCAACTGAATGTTAAACTAAAGTTGAGGGGACATTTTTGTTTATCACTGGAATTTCTAAAATTTCCTTTGATACAAGGAAGCCACTGATGGATGAATGGAACTTCTGATAAGCTGATGGTTCAAGTAGGCTTGATAGGTTTGGACGTGATCCTGACCTTGTACTAAACCTCGGTCATTATCAACTGAAGTCGCGTGTGATTTCAGTTTGTTCTATGAGAGACAGCGATATGCGTTCGAGCGCGACATGTCCATTGTGGATAATCAGGGACACCCGCGAGTGGAGAAGTGTTATTACAGAAAGCTGACTTGGTGAGAGGGAGTTCTGGGTGTTCGTCTTGTGATACATTTACATGTATATTTCGCCGCTAATTACAGACTTTGAAATAGCCTTGCTGGTGGAAACTTGTGTACAAGTTATTAGAGGAAGAACATACGACGTCTAATTGCGAACTACACCAACTTCCTTAGTATTAAATTGGCACCGTGTTGACACAAAGCATTATACTGAGAAGCCATCTTGCTACGTTTTGATTGGTTACTTCTTAAGGCTTAGGGATACTGTCAAATCTGATAAACGGGTGGTGCTTGCTGAGCTCCAGGGGATCGGGAATGACGTCATAACCTCACCAATCAGAGAATGACTCATTCCAAGCATAGAGCTACTTAGAGGCCCTCAAAGCACGCGCTCACTGGTCTCATCTTGTAAGTTGTGGGAATTTATCTACATACACAGTGGTGAAAGAAATATTGTAACTAAAAACAGATTAAAAAATAAAAATAAACAAGCATTGTTTAGTATCCAATGTTGTTCACCCTATTAATACAATGATTATTGACAAATATATTCACTTACAGCTTACAAATCACAGTCGTCAGAACAGTATAGTTTTGAACAAACTTAAACGCATGCTCAATGAGTTGCCTACACAATAAAAGTTGCACATTTTAAACCGGGAATTCACATGTCCAGTGAAACGAATAAACTCAAACGTGTGCAGTTTATTTTCGATTTTTTTTTCTGTTTTGTTCATGAGATTACGATATTTGTAAATGTGTGTGGATTTGTATCGGGTTTAATTCGTAAAATTATTCAAACGGTACTGACAGCAATGGCTGATGTTATTTTAATAAAGAGAAGATAAAAGTTTGTTTTTTTTTGCAGTAGATAGAAGGAATAATAATCGAAGGCTGGTTAAATTATCCGGAAAGTTTGTAGTAGGGCGATGTGATGTTGATGGGACCACCCCACGGTCGGGTTGGCAGAAAGTGCTCGATCGATTCTCTACAAGCATATCTTATCGTCGGGATAAAACTTTTTGGATGCTAAGACAGCCCGCGGAGTTTTTCTTGTTGACCATCCGCTTTATGAGGCGTGGGTCCATAAAACACATTAACAAATACAATAAATCGTGATGGTGAAAGAAGAGTATCTAACGGGCCTCCACTGCACGAGATATCAAACACAGTCGCCTGATATTTATGTTATCGCTCAGACTGAGTCCAGCTTTCGGAAACTACTGAGTTCTCGACACGCGCACTCTGCTTGAAACGTCAAGAGACAATAGGCCATCACGAACAGCAATCAGATTTCAATCTTTGCTAATCTGGAATGGCAACACATAATTATAATTCCACTCTTTAAATGTCACGTGACGAAATATAGGCTAAGCCTACTATATTATATATTTTAGTAATTTTGCGTTACAGTTGTTTGTTATATCACCAGATTATAAATTCTGAGTGATAGTAAAGAAGAGCCGAACAGGCCTTTCACACGATGCCCGTACTCCTCAAGTCGGCTGGAATACGACGGACTTAGTGGTTGAATAGTCACTGTTTCGGTCGTCAACCTTTATTACTAAAAAAATCGAAGAATGTCTCATAATATGACAACACTACTTCGTCATTGACATAATTTTGCAAAACTGGTGTTTATATGTTTTAATTTTTGTTATCTATTATTCTTTATTTCATTTAATATCCAAATAATTATATATATATATAATTCCCTTGTTATAATGTGTGTGTGTGTGTGTGTGTTTTCTTATCATAAAGCCACATTTTAACCTGCTGAGTCCATCGACGGGGCTCGAACCCCCGATTTTAGCGTTGTAAATCCGCAGATTTACCGATGTACCACCAGGGGACCTTATTTATCGTTACAAGAAAACATTTGACTTTTGTTTTTTACAACCTACAACAATACGAGTCCCTGCAGAAGGTTCCTTCGATTTCTTTTGACATAAAATATTAACAGTATCAACACAGTCTGACGCTAGGCTTTGTAGTATTAACACAATCTGACGCTAGGCTTTGTAGTATTAAGACAGTCTGACGCTAGGCTTTGTTTATTTAATGGTAAAACACTTCTCATACATTTAGAAAATGTTTCAGAGAAAGGAGAACACAATTTTGCAAACACTGTTCAACAGGTATATACTTCATTGTTTTGCAAATAAAATAAGATTTAATATCAGTTATTTTCGTTTCACTTGCACGTTTTCCGTCAGGGCACGTGTTCCAAATCACATTACCAAAATTTATATTTTGATCTATATCACCGTGCTGTTTATTATATGTAAGATTGAAGCATTATTACTTTAAATACTTTTATTTTTCGTCTATTATTGCTTGCGTGTTTCAGGCCTTCGAAGACTTTGCCCTCATATTTATTGGACTGGAATTCCATTGCTAAGCATGTTATGGCATCGACATCTGTTGGCTGCCTGTAGAACTATTCAAGCTTTTACGTACTTTCAACTCAAAAAGAAAGACAGTAAAAACAAACAAAAAAAACAATGCAATAATTCGCTAAAGGAATGCTGGCTTAATTACATAGACCTGTATGCTATAAAGGCCTCCGTGTGACATCGAAACAATTATATTATATCTATGCTGTAATATTACAGTGGTATGTTTATTTCCTTAGATTCAAGTCCCGCATCTCAAATAATTTTTCTGTAACTTCATTTATTTACTAAGTTTCTGTAGTGACTACAGTGACTCTTATCAGGTTTTTTTTTCTTTCGCCGGATTACAGCTAAAGCTAGACACAAATAAATCTCCTCAGAAGTTATTCCTCTGAGAGATCTCAGCTCTGCAAAATGCATGAACCCATTTGTAACAAACCGCTCGGCGTGTACATTCTCCGCTGCTTTTACGCGCATTAATTCATGAGCTGTGCAGAGACGTAACGTTTGTAGCAAACAAACTTGCACTACGGTATTGAAGAATAAATCAAAATGTCTCAGAGTTTAGGTTTTAATCTCCTTTGCTGAGAGAAACATACATAAATGACGAATCCCCCGCGGAGAAAATAGATTCTATGCTTATGTCTCCAAAACCGTATGATTGCTGAGGGAGTTGTGTGATGATATATAAACAAAACGGCTGTTGTAAAAATTATAAAACGATTTACTTTTGTCTTTTCAAGAATAATGAAAATTAGAGTGAACTTTATTTATTTTCGTGCTTTTGGTAATATTATTTTTTAACTTGTGGCTCTTTGGTGAAGTTTGGGAAAAATTTTATGTATGAAATTCATTATAATTGTAAACAAAATATTATTTGTAACAAGTGTTGTTAATAAGCAACACAGTTTAAAACCTGGAAGAAAACGCAATATAAACTTTAAGGATGTTTACTTACTATAGATAATACTGTATTAACCACAACGTTTTTACTGAGACTTTGAGGATATTTATTTAATATAGATAATACTGTTTTAATCGCACAGTTTTTACTGAGAGTTTAAGGATACTTATTTAATCAAGATAATACTGTACTAAGCAAAATGTTTTTACTGAGACTTTAAGGATATTTACTTAATATAGATAATAATGTATTAACCACAACGTTTTTACTGAGAGTTTAAGGATACTTATTTTAATCAAGATAATACTGTATTAACCACAACGTTTTTACTGAGAGTTTAAGGATACTTATTTAATCAAGATAATACTGTATTAACCACAACGTTTTTACTGAAAGTTTAAGGATACTTGTTTAATCAAGATAATACTGTACTAAGCAAAATGTTTTTACTGAGACTTTAAGGATATTTATTTAATATAGATAATAATGTATTAACCACAACGTTTTTACTGAGAGTTTAAGGATACTTATTTAATCAAGATAATACTGTATTAACCACAACGTTTTTATTGAAAGTTTAAGGACACTTATTTAATCAAAATAATAATATATTAACGCTAGCATCTCTTTCTACTCGTAATCCATTTCTTGTCATATTTTGAAAAAAGGCATTTCACGAAATGAAAAATAATTAAGTGAAGGTAGTTTCTAGTCAGTCTGAACTTGTTAAACTACCTTGGATATTAATAATATGTATTGTATACTTATTACACAAACTATGAACTTCGTTCACTATGAAGAAACTTTATTAGTTTTATAGTTGTCAAGTAATGTATTCTTTAAACTTCTCTTAGTTTCCTAATGTCAATAAGTATCAATACTGACGTGGTAATAATACTTGTGTTTAGTTTACCACCCGAAAATTTTCATTCACCAGCTTCCTTCAAATTTTAGTTTTCATCTTTGATCTTTCGTGCGTAAAATTTCACTGCACAAGTTTCATAGGAATAAACTAGTACAGTCCACGACTCTAAACATTTCCTTTCGAACCTCAGATTTCAAGTTCGTCAATTCCTTAAAGCTCAAATTTATCAAGATGTTTAGATCCTAACGTTTGACCTAAAAGTTCACCTTCAGCGGCCAGTAATCAAAGAATATTTTCCACAATCCCAAAGTTTCATCTCTAACTTTATAACTACGTATTTTGTCTCGATATTGAGCAATACATCCCGTGATATCCTGATAATTACAAATAGTCCCTTAATTATTTGCTAATATATTCTGAAAATTCTAACTTCGGAGATTATGTAATACTTATTAAGTGCCGGCCGTATTCCAAGGCATCCTTTTTAAACTCCATTTTCAAGTTATCTCACGAATAAATAGCACCGAATAATTCACTTAATAACAGGACCTTTTATACAAGGTTGTGAGTGATATTTCTATTCACGTAACGTGGTTTACGTCAATTTTTGTATAGATAAAGATACGTAACAAAATGTCTTCCACGCTCAAGTGACGACTGAAAGACATTTTAAAAGAAAGACACTTCAGATTACAGATGCTAATTGTGATGGCTTACGATTTCGACTAGAAGTTGGAAACTCAAATAATGCACAGCGTGAAAACACTTTAGATGTAAATGACACGTGTTTACAATATTTTATATGCAGGACCTCAAAATAGAAAATTGTAAACGTATTGCAATAAAGCAACTTTATTTGAATACACATAAAAAGCGAGGACTGATTGTGCGGGTGACGTTGGACTAATAGGGTGAATTTATTGATGACGTGTATATATAGTGGGACTTTAAAACCTGTCTCTGGTTATTTCTAGTATGTATTTTTATAAGTTTGAGATGATATATCATATTTATGATTAATGAATATATATAAAAACGTGAACATTATCTTAAGTCATATTACATATAAACAAACGCGTATCTGGTGGCTGAATATTATTGTTAACTTGTAGGAGAGCCTTGTCGGCTAATAGAGTGGCTGATAATGTTAACTCGCAGGAGAACCTTCTCAGCTAATAGTGTAGATGTATATTATTGTTAACTTTGCGTATTTCATGTGCCGCTTATTCTTCGCGTATTGAATGAAAAAGATCCATTTTGGTCTTCGTATTCTGCGAGTGGATCGAGCCCTCTTATAGTTTCTTTTGAGCTTCAATTTCATTCATCCTTACGACTGGGGCCATCATCATAGAAAAAGTTTCTCATCTCGCTACCGTCTTTCAGTTGTTGCAAGCTGTTCGTTTCAAAGCCTTTTTAAGGATTTATATCACTGGCGAGGACCAGCTTTTCTCTGTTAGCTCTTTCAGCAGGACTCGTCAGTTTAGTGCACACAGACACGCAGACGATAAGAACGAGACGCCATGATTCATATTCTGAAAACGAATCCACTCAAACAGAGTTGCGGCATTAGTACCCTCATGGAATACCTGATGGTGTTCGAGAAAACCGTGCTGATAGAAAACGTCTCGAAAAAAAAACAACCCACCTTCTTCAATACTCAGTTGTTTTGTTCTTTGTTCCTGATTTCTATTTGTAATGGACGAAAAAAACAAGTAGCAACAGTTATGCTACGTCATTAAAAAATCTTGCATTATTAATAATTCCTAATGACGTTTAATGCTTTGATGCAGGAATACTGTGGAAGATACGGACAACCAATTAATTTCAAGATATCAGAAGGCGTCACGATAAAATAAGCCAATAAAAAGTGTTATAAAAGTTTGAAAAAAAAGGGAGTTCTGCGACCAAAATCAGGTTCGTTACACGTAAGTTTTACTTGGTTTTACTAGCTAACCAAACACAATAATTACCCGATTTACTGTTATTGTGAAGTTTTACATGCTTTCGTGTACGTAGAGGTATAGTGTGCTACCTACAATTAACATGATAATTTATGTAATTATCTCATTTATCTGTAGGTAATATACCAACAAAAGCAATAACGGTTTGTCTTGGTCAGCAACAGATCAGAACCCAAACGACTTGTATTATAAACGTGAAACGTGTAATTCAAACGTCAATAATCTATTTACTACTCAGAAATGTGGGCTGTCTCCACGGAATTATCCAATTTAAAATCTCGATAGCCATCAGTTCTCCGGAACGAAAATCCTGGGATCAGTTGAATTTTAAGTACAGTTTGACGACAATAAAACACACGAATCTCAACTTCAACCATCTTGAAAGTGAGAATATAGTTTATCGTCCATTTACAGTCACGCATCTATCAGCAGAAAACTATTTACATTGGAAACTACGCATAGAAACTAACAATATAAATATAATCTTGAAGTGCTACATTTTTTTCTATTATAGCGAGAAACTAAAACGTCTATTAACGAAACTCAATAGACTTTATAACTATGCTCGAACTACTAATGTACTAACAACAATTGGATTATTCTAAGAGACGCCAAAATCTTTTTGAAACTGCTACGTTTAAAAAGTTTTCTCTCTTATCCACTCAAGTCATTTGAAAGCTTTTATAGTATCTAGAAATAGGCTCTAAATTAACAGCGAGTTTTATAAAAGGAAGAAATATAAGTAAAGATATATAACGAGTGTTCCTGAAATAACCCTTATATTAAGATTGTGAGATTCTTCACAGCGACAGGTAAATAAATGTATAAGAGAACAGATAAGATGGATAAGGGTATATCCAAACTACTTTTTACAGTATTTTTAAAACTAAAATTGTTCAGCAGAGTTTTTCGAATCAGAATGTCGAGATGAAGGTAATACACGATTTGTTTGTTTGTTTTTGGCCATGCTGGGCCAGGTAATACACGAGGGTCGAGTGACAGGTACAGAACATTTTATTATTCTATGCGGCTGGGCTTTGTTTTGTCAAGACTGACAAACGGCTGAAATACTAATTTATAAATAATAAATCTTTGCGACAGGCCTATAATTCATACTGTGATATGGAATTGTAGAGTTTACCGCAGGCACGTGACTTTAATGGACTAGTTTGATGACTTAACTCGATTAAAACTGCGATTCTGTTTCGAGATGAAGTAAACGGAGATTGAAACGTCAAAGCTTGACGACGGTGCAAAGATGTTGTCTCGTCTAAAACCGTCTTTGTCTTCGCCACTCCCACAGCACCGGGAGCCGTCCTCTTCTGAGTGAACCTGTCTCGTCTCACTTCGGTTTGTGTCGTTGTTTTAAAATTCATCCACAGGGAGTTAAAAAAAAGAACAACCTTGTAGGGGAAATAAAGCATTACATTATCATTCTGAATAGGCTATTTATCTCTGAGGTTATGCGCTTTGAACTGGCAAAAAGCATCTTGAATTCGTGTCCATAAATCAGCCGAATTTTCGTCTGACGAACATTCATTCTGATGCGTGAAAATTATGTGAAGTTCAGAAGGCAAACAACGTTGGTCTGTAAAAAAACTATTACAAGTACCAGGAAACATCAAGTTTTACACAGTTTCTCATAGAGAATTTCAGTTGTCACTGAGTCTCGGGTGTAATGTTTTAAAATCCTTGACGTTTTCCCTAACACGGATTTTTAAGATATTTGATTTGACGAATGAAAGAAATTGCATATTTAAGACATATAAACATGGATGCTAATGTATTTTTGTACATAGTGTCTAACTGGTTTCAGAATGTTATAGATACTAACATATTTTAGTACATAATATCTAACTGGTTTCAGAATGTTATAGATACTAGCATATTTTGGTCATTAAGTCTAACTGGTTTCAGAATGTTATAGATACTAGCATATTTTTGTACATAATGTCTAACTGGTTTCATAATGTTATAGATACCAGCATATTTTTGTACATAATGTCTAACTGGTTTCATAATGTTATAGATACTAGCATATTTTAGTACATAATATCTAACTGTTTTCAGAATGTTATAGATACTAGCATATTTTTGTACATAGTGTCTAACTGGTTTCATAATGTTATAGATACTAGCATATTTTAGTCATTATGTCTAACTGGTTTCAGAATGTTATAGATACTAGCATATTTTAGTATATAATATCTAACTGGTTTCAGAATGTTATAGATACTAGCATATTTTAGTCATTATGTCTAACTGGTTTCAGAATGTTATAGATACTAGCATATTTTAGTACATAATATCTAACTGGTTTCAGAATGTTATAGATACTAGCATATTTTTGTACATAGTGTCCAACTGGTTTCATAATGTTACTCGTTTTCAATACATTTTAATGTGTGACGTTTCCTAATTTTTTTGAGAATATATAAATTGTACTTCTCTAACTATGTGTAAGTATATCCACATTCGTATGTACGCTCTTAAAATACTACACACATGTGAATGTTACACACAGTAACTGAAGTGTCGCCTGTAGGAGCAGTCAAACGTTTGTGTCACAACAGTATTTTTCACGTATCGTTGTGGTTCAACACAGTCCAGATTTTAGCGTCGTGAATCTAGTAATTCTAATACAGTGGAGATATTTCCGTGCACAAAATATGTAAATAAACAACTATAATTAAATCATATTATATTATATATGATTATATCACATATACAACTTGTTAGCTGGCACAGAGGTGTACAAGACATGAAAAACCAGTTAACTCGATGTGTTTAGGTTTACTTTATTTTTCAAGTTATGCACTTCACTGACACTCAATACTCACGTGCAGGAAATGGTATTTATTTATCTGCAAGAACATGAATTTCACACTTTGAAAATGAAATGTATGTCGTGTGATTGGTGATTCCAGTTTTGTATGCCTTGCCTTTATTATATTCAAAACTTAGATAACTAGACATTGAGTAGACTTTCTGGTCAGCAGTTTCATACATTGGTTCGTGTTGGATAAAAATCTGAATTTTCTATTATTTTTTTTTCGTAGAAATCTAAAATTATCCACATGCATTCCTCCTACTGGGAGAAAACTGTCGTGTTTTTTTTTCATAAGCCACGTGTTTACGTCAGTATTAAAATAATGTTCATGTTCTTAATTACCGTCATTGTAGATGGTAAAAGTGGATTTATTTGGATGTGACGTTCAAACGTTATATAGACTTTCAGGATGTCTTATGCACATGACCTAAAATGCACATATGTGAAGCAAATTGGAGTTTTTTTTCTCCTCGTGCATTTCTCTTGCCATAACAGCATTTTCAGAGAACCTGAACTTTGTAAGACAATAATATATATTAGGATTGTTTAGGTTAAATCATCTCTGAAGTAACTCTACTTCTGATAGTAATTAATGATGTTTGTATACATCAACCAGACAAACCAGCCCACGTTTATGTTTCGTGCGAGTAAATTCATAATAACAGTACAAACATAAAACGTCTCAGAAACACGTATTTTAAAGGTTTATATGTTTGTTTTAAATTCACCAACAATGTATAACGTTATGATCTTTGTTACGTTTCGAAACGAAATATACATTCAACAATGAGATCCTGCCAAGCCGAGCTGTTGTTTGTTATTAATTATGATCTTTGTTACGTTTCGAAACAAAATATACATTCAACAATGAGATCCTGCCAAGCCGAGCTGTTGTTTGTTATTAATTATGATCTTTGTTACGTTTCGAAACAAAATATACATTCAACAATGAGATCCTGCCAAGCCGAGCTGTTGTTTGTTATTAATTATGATCTTTGTTACGTTTCGAAACACAATATACATTCAACAATGAGATCCTGCCAAGCCGAGCTGTTGTTTGTTATTAATTATGATCTTTGTTACGTTTCGAAACAAATTATATTCATTCAACAATGAGATCCTGCCAAGCCGAGCTGTTGTTTGTTATTAATTATGATCTTTGTTACGTTTCGAAACAAATTATATTCATTCAACAATGAGATCCTGCCAAGCCGAGCTGTTGTTTGTTATTAATTATGATCTTTGTTACGTTTCGAAACAAATTATATTCATTCAACAATGAGATCCTGCCAAGCCGAGCTGTTGTTTGTTATTAGACATGTTGTTTTGTTGTTGTTGTTTTGAATTAAGCACAAAGCTACACAATGGGCTATCTGTGCTCTGCCCACCACGGTTATCGAAACCCGTATTTTAGCGTGTAAGTCCGCAGACATACCGCTGAGCCACTGGGGGGGGGCGTTATTAGACATGAAACTACAAAAAGGATTTCTCGGCTCTGCCTATCACGGGTATTGAAACTCGGTTTCTAACGGTATAAGTCCACAGGAGAAATACATCCTAACTAGATTTTAAATATGGCCTGCACACCTTTTATAAATTGTAAATAATTTGAATAGTTTAAGATCCTTTCTTTACTTTAAATCAGCTACAATACACGCTGAGAATAGTTATATTTTAAATCGATGCAGAATTGGTTCATGTTGATAATTTAGGCTTGCGCATATAGAATAACAATGGATGATAGGCAGTGAGAAGTAAACAAAAATAGATTGTTAAGATTGTTTGAGGACTGTTTTTCTCACTTGTGATTCACTTTCAGGTATTGTTTGATGTTTCATTGAGCGCCTGAAAGGATTTACCTGTGGTATTGTAAGCTCGCAAACAGTTCTAAAAATGTTAACTAGTTCTACAGTTATATTTATTTAACGTTTTAGAAGAATTTACATATTCTACATTCCATTCTGAAAAGTTTGCGAAATGTATGCACATGTATTCATAACAGTTCACTACGGGTTAGAGCTTGAAATACAAATATGTTAAAGTTATATTAACATTTTGAAATGAATTATGTATTCTATATTCTATTATGAACAGTTTACCTAACGTATGAACATATATTCATAACGGCGTACTGCGGTTTGAAACGTGAAATATGGATACGTCTTATTTATAGACAAAAGTGTTCATATTTTAGAAGGAGTTATATATTCCATATTCCATTACTAACAGCTTACAGAATGTATTCACAACGGTGCACTACGGTTAAAAGCTCGATACAAATATCTTTATTGGTACAAACATTCACGGTTTGTAAAACCACGCTTCATTCAACAATAAATCTTACAAAGGCTTAAATTTACCTGGAAAAACTTTAAATTTATGAGATGGTTTTTCGTAGATGCTGAAAGATATAGTCATATATTTTTTCTCCACTATTCCCTGTTTCCCAACCCAACGCCGTCGTCTCTATCGACTTACTTTAACGTAGAGCAGATCTGTTATGCATCCGTGCGTTTTCTTTATACAGTTCCTTACACAAATACACACACTGCGATTTCAAAAACCCGCGGATGGTATAACCTTCTATTGTATCTGTGCCACGTTCCAGTGGCTCTGGTGAAATTCGTTAAGCAGAATGTGATGTGTTCTGGCTCTATTGGAGACCGGCCATAACTCAACCATTGTTATAAATCTTGCAAGGATAGAAGCGAACCTTCGGAGTCAGTACAAATCTTGGCGGAATCTATGGTAAACCGTGCACAAACTAATCCACTTTCCTAGACGGGGATTATACGTATATGTTCCACGATTGTGGTTATTGATTTCACTCGACGTTATTAGAACCTCGCCCTGTGCTCTCTCTTTCTCTTCTTCTAAGAAGTTATAGCAGTAGGCACGTGGAATTATACTCAGAACACAGGTGTCAGAGACTCGCTTTAATTTACGTCTCAAACGGCAGGTAATTCATCAAATAATTAAATATGTTTCTTACCATCGAAATGTCATCGGATTCTTTACAGCTTCAAGTTTCCAACGATATTACCAGCGAAACCTCATCCTTGAAGAGTGGTAAAAACATAAAAAAAAAAGTTACCGTCTGTGTGACCCAGCATGTCCGAGACTGGACTGAACAAACAGCGGCGACAGGAAGAAAAGAAAGACTTCGGGGTTGAGTTGGACATTTCCTATCAAAAGTTTATACTTTGAAGAAACCTGCTAAAATACCGCTTGGACAATTGTGCTGTGAAACCGGTTTATCTCGAATGAAGTTAAAAGCAATCAAGACTGTTAAATTAGATCTTTCACTAACCCTAATAATAATAAGGTTTCTACAACTGACGTCAGTTGTGAGTTGATAAAATATCGTTACAGTAACCAAGGGTCAATATTAAAAATCGAATTTTGTTTAAAATGAAAACGTATTTAAATGGAAAAAAAACGAAACGGTGATGTAGAAATCTTTAATAAAAATAAGACATTTTTTATACAAGATTAAACGAAGTCTGGGTTTATCCGATTAATGTACATATGTCATTAATACGTCAGAAAAAACAATATTAATTGTCGTTTTCCATGAGTATTGTGTTCAGCTCGTGCTGTATAGTATAACACAGTAATCTGACTTGTGATTACATAACTCTGTGTAAACGTAATGTATTTTCTTAAATAAGTGGGGCTTGGCACAACCTGGCATTTTGTGTGCTCAGCTCGTAATAAGCAGGTCACGGGCTCGAATCTCGTCAACAAACGTGCTAATTCTTACAGACGTTAAAATGTGACGGCCAATCACAATTTTTGTGAGCAAAGAGTAGCCCAAGAGTTGGCGGTGGGTGGTGTTGACTAGCTACCTTCCCTCTAGATTGTAATTTCTAAATTAGGAATGGCTAGCTCAAAAATCCCTCGTGCAAATCAACAAGACAAACAAAGAAGTTTTAATGACACTAAATAAAGGTAAGGCTTCACTGTTCCATCCTTCTAATGCTTTACTGAACCCATTTCTAGATTAAATTTCGATCCTAACACAACGAACAACTATGAAGTCTTACTCTTAAAAATTGAAACAAAACATCTATATTAAACCTGTACAATATATTTTTATCTCGGGATATTTGTAAATTCGTACACAGTAGGATGAGTAGCATACCAGATAAGTTTCTTCCATTACAATATAATCGTCAGAAACTATAAATTTATAAATTATTGTTACTCACGGTTTTTATGATAAGTAACATTTCCTGGGTACTAAGTTATGATGAGACAGGAAAACAGACGGTCATTCCAAAGAGAGGATTGCACATCACAGTCTACAAATATAGAATGTGTTTCAAAATCAAGGCACGAACCAAGATCTCAACATATTGAAAACATGGTACAAAAACGACTGTGAATTCATGATAGAGATTTAACTACATTGCTCCTAATTCGAGATATTCATTTGCCTCTAAATTACAGTTTTTTGGAAGACCTTATCTTCCCATCTCGTCCTACGTTTTAGCCTACAGAGTTCAAAACCACACCCAACAAGACAATAAAATTTTAGGGCCTCGTTGCCTTGACGACTTACTTCACTTGTCAGTCAAGAGCACGAGGGAAGCTCGGACAAAAGGTCAGTCGCTTCTAGATCAAAGTGATTGCATCACTGAGGAAGATAAGGTAGGTTCTTCTTTTTAACACCGAGTCAAAAGACATTTATTCGAAGCAAACGTTTCGACTCGGGTTAAACACATTATGCACTTTGTACCGAGAATTTACAGAACCAAAGAACTGAGACAGAGATGTTACAATTGTGATCCAGTCAGTACAGTTGGAACATTCTCTGAGGTTCACTTCGATGACGAAGCTTGAAGTGTCGTCTTCGTTCTAGTTCCTGGAAAAGATAAACAAAGTGCTTTAGATAACATTTAAACATGCTTGATTTTAGAATTTATTTACATAGATAAAACCTAAATGGTAGAGCAAATCCCTTAACAAGTAATTATTGATATATATTAATTATATTACACATCAAAATCATTCGTGATGACGAAAAACCCATTTGAAGTAAAAATGTATCTCAAGACGGCTGATACGGGCATTAAAATTTTCATTGAAGTTAAACTGAAGATGACCTGAGAAGGTCGAAATATTGTTCTCCACTTTATTTCAGTAAAAGTTTCAATACCCACATCAACCGTCTTGAGATACGGATAAACCTATTTCAAACCTTTTTATTGTTGTGTTAGATTCTGTTATACCATTGTCTTAATCAGTGTAAAAATAAATCTCTTCAACCAACGGTCTTGAATGGATTATAAAAAGAATGAAAAACTAGTGAGTTATTAATAACGATTAGAATCGTAATTAAGTTGAATTAATAAGAATCGTCGACCTTGAGTCTAATATTTATATATTAATCATGTTTTTTTTGTCAAAGAATATAACGAAGTGTTGACATTCATAACAGTATATCATACGTGAGCGTATTATTATTTTCTTTTTGTGTTTCTTTGGATCAATATAATCTACTGTCACATCATACACATACTAATTTAGCAGTGTAAGACTAGGCGGAAGGCAGCTAGTCATCAACACCCACCGCCAACTTTTGGACTACTCTTTTACCAACGAATAGTGGGATTGGGCGTAACATTACAACACCTTCACTGCTGAAAGGGCCAGCATGTTTGGTGTGACGGGGATTTGAACCAGCGACCCTCAGATTACGAGAAGAGTGCCTTAACCAAGTGGCCATGCAGGGCCAAGTTTGGGAACTATGGTTAAACTACTCTTTCTAACTCTCAGTGTAGGCAACTCTTAATGCATCTTATAACTGTTACATAAAATCAAAGTGCTCTAAGAGTAAAACTGTATTAGAATTTTCTTATCCAATTAACTAAAAGCTGCCTTATATTTTTGACTCACGTGTGTTTATTTTACTCGGTTTTGTTTGCCTAGAGTTCTGAATTTACAGAAAGAAACGTTATTAACGAGTGTAGTTGTTTTCGCGAGTTTTATTTGCTTACAATTGTGAATTTACTTTGGAAAACGTTACTAACTTTCTTGAAAACAACATTTTGTATTCATAACATACATTCGTGCTTCTAATTTAATAAACATTATGCCAACAACGAGCCATTAAATCTTTTATAACACTTGTGTATTTAGACGCTATAGAACTGTTTTTTTTGGGTTTAGAATAATCATCAAAAATAAATGCTCGGTTTATGGAATTTTCATCATAGCATCTGTAACGGTTGTTTGAAAACATGCGTAAGAAACGGGCCGACGATTAACACGTGTCATCAAATAATGTTGTTGTTGTTGTTGTTGTTTTGAATTAAGCACAAAGCTACACAATGGGCGATCTGTACTCTGCCCACTACGGGTATCGAAACCCGGATTTTAGCGTGTGAATCCGCAGACATTCCGCTGAGCCACTGGGGGCAATCATGTTGGAAGATAATAGTTCTTATTACTCATTTCCTAAACCAAAGACTAGATTTTGTAGAGCCTCACGACCTCGGTAATGCTCAGTATCCTATGATAAACCAATCATTTTTCTGAAAACATTTTGATTTTAAAGTTTGGTTTGTATTGAATTTTGCGCAAAGCTACACGAGGGCTATCTGCGCTAGCTGTCCATAATTTAGCAGTGTACGACTAGAGGGAAGGCAGCTAGTCATCACCACCCACCGCCAACTCTTGGGCTACTCTTTTACCAACGAAGAGTGGGATTTGCCGTCACATTATAACGTCCACACGGCTGAGAGGGCGAGTGTGTTTGGTGCGACGGGGATTCGAACCCGCGACCCTCGGATTATGAGTTGAGTGCTTTAACCACCTGACCATGCCAGGGCCTTAATGTTTAGTGTCGATAGCTATTATTCTGCGTGTCTGCTTCGAGAGATGATGTATGGTTTTATAATCACGTTGGGAAAAAAACAACACAAACAATCTATGTCGCTTCAAATTTCATGTTACTTAAATAATTGGAAGTGTAAATAGTATCTGAGATGATATAATATTTAAACAGTTTTTACAAATGATGTTGGGCATGAGATTTGTCCTAAATGTTTTATTGGGATTTTTTTACGAACACACACGCACATACATATAAAAGTCTCTATTTGTAAATTACTCTAGCTGTAGAAATTTGAGTGTTATTAGTAAATTCTATTAATTATTTTAGTTTATAAATTCATCCATGACTACTCGTTTTTAAACACAAGTGATACTTGTGAAAAAAACAAAAACAACTGTGTGTTCAGTGTTATAATTTTCGTCTGGTTCAAATACAAAGTAATAATCACCGTAAAAGCAATATCCCAAGTACTATATAACAATATCATTCATGCTGTATAACAATATCCTCAATATTAGGTAACAATATCCCTAATTGTTAATTATTATGTTTGTGATAACGCTCTATTTGCTTATGCTTTGGATTATCTAACTGCCAAGCGGTTGTTAAAAACAATTTTCAGAGTAGAGATCTGTGTTTTAAATGTCTAATTTTTATTCAAAACTGCACAACACGTACCGACATTTTTATTTCTTTAACAAGTGTCTTTTGGTAATGTTTTATCGCCCGTAACACCAATTTAGTACTAAAATGAAGTCTGTTATAACGACGTTACTGTAAATAAGTACAACAGTAATTTTGTACGTAGTGTTATTTATACTCGATTTTAAAAAAATAAAATTTATTTTCAACGTAGCTTCTAATTACCAGCAACTTCTGATTAAAGCAAGACCTCTACATAGATCAGAATTTAAAACAACACAACTTCTGATTAAAGCAAGACCTCTACATAGATCAGAATTTAAAACAACACAACTTCTGATTAAAGCAAGACCTCTACATGGATCAGAATTTAAAACAACACAACTTCTGATTAAAGCAAGACCTCTGCATAGATCAAAATTTAAAACAACACAACTTCTGATTAAAGCAAGACCTCTACATAGATCAGAATTTAAAACAACACAACTTCTGATTAAAGCAAGACCTCTACATAGATCAGAATTTAAAACAACACAACTTCTGATTAAAGCAAGACCTCTACATGGATCAGAATTTAAAACAACACAACTTCTGATTAAAGCAAGACCTCTGCAAAGATCAAAATTTAAAACAACACAACTTCTGATTAAAGCAAGACCTCTACATAGATCAGAATTTAAAACAACACAACTTCTGATTAAAGTAAGACCTCTACATAGATCAAAATTTAAATCAACACAACTTCTGATTAAAGTAAGACCTCTACATAGATCAAAATTTAAAACAACACAACTTCTGATTAAAGCAAGACCTCTACATAGATCAGAATTTAAAACAACACAACTTCTGATTAAAGTAAGACCTCTACATAGATCAAAATTTAAAACAACACAACTTCTGATTAAAGTAAGACCTCTACATAGATCAAAATTTGAAACAACACAACTTCTGATTAAAGCAAGACCTCTACATAGATCAAAATTTAAAACAACACAACTTCTGATTAAAGCAAGACCTCTACATAGATCAAAATTTAAAACAACACAACTTCTGATTAAAGCAAGACCTTTACGTAGATCAAAATTTAAAACAACACAACTTCTGATTAAAGCAAGACCTCTACATAGATCAAAATTTAAAACAACACAACTTCTGATTAAAGCAAGACCTCTACATAGATCAAAATTTAAAACAACACAACTTCTGATTAAAGCAAGACCTCTACATAGATCAAAATTTAAAACAACACAACTTCTGATTAAAGCAAGACCTTTACGTTGTTCAAACTTTAAAAAAAACACAACTTCTGATTAAAGCAAGACCTTTACGTTGATCAGAATTTGAAAAACCACAATTTTTCATTAAAGCAAGACCTCTACATAGATCAACATTTAAAAAACCACAACTTCTGATTAAAGTAAGACCTCTACCTAGATCAGAATAATTTAAAAAAACACAACAAAAACTTAGTAAATAATGTTGTTAATTTAATACACTAGTCTAACTAGCGATGACTAAAACCATAAAACTATATCTCAAAATGATTAAAACACATCAGGCCATCAGTTAATAACCATCTAAATCATATCCTTCACAGTTTGGCCAAATTATGATATTTAAATTAGTTCTAAAAGTGCATATAAGCTAACAATGCTAACTAACCCTCGGAGTGAACAATAATAATATATATATTTATTTAACTAGCGATAATTAGGAATAACATAGGTTAGGGATCAGAGTGAACAATAATAATATATATATTTATTTAACTAGTGATAATTAGGAATAACATAGGTTAGGGATCAGAGTGAACAATAATAATATATATATTTATTTAACTAGTGATAATTAGGAATAACATAGGTTGGGGATCAGAGTGAACAATAATATACATATATTTATTTAACTAGCGATAATTAGGAATAACATAGGTTAGGGATCAGAGTGAACAATAATAATATATATACTTATTTAACTAGTGATAATTAGGAATAACATAGGTTAGGGATCAGAGTGAACAATAATAATATATATATTTATTTAACTAGTGATAATTAGGAATAACATAGGTTAGGGATCAGAGTGAATAATAATATACATATATTTATTTAACTAGCGATAATTAGGAATAACATAGGTTAGGGATCGGAGCGAATAATAATAATATATATATTTAACTAGCGATAATTAGAAATAACATAGGTTAGGGATCAAATATCAAAGTCTGAGCAATATGTTTTGTTCAAATAGAAAGATGAAACAAAGCATCGTTCGTTTTAAACCTTAACCTGTCATTGTTTCACATTTCACTAATTGAAACATTTGATCATTAAGTAATTATAATGAAAATCAAATAAGCAGCTTGTGTTTCGTGATAAAAATATTAATCTGTAATCGTGAAGGTTAGACTTTAGTTTTATATAGATTATAGATCTAATTCAGATAATCCGTTTCTTGAATGTCAGCACAAAGTAGCACGATGAGTTATTTATGTCGAATTTCTAGCCTTTTAAGCTCGCAAACGTACTGCTGTGTCGCTAGGAGCAATTCGTTTAATATTAAATCAGAAGTGTTTGTTTCAAATTATGCACAAAGCTACGCAATGGGCTACCTGTGCTCTGTCCACCACGGGTATCGAGACCCGGTTGTCAGCGGTGTGAGTCCGCAGACACACCGCTGTGCCATTGGGGAATGATCAAAAGTGACGAAACTAAACATGGTTTTATTAAAATGTAAATTTTTCTCATGAAAAACTAATTTCTAACACCACTTTCGATGTTGAAATTAATAGAAAATTAAAACGGAGAAGAAATACGGGAAGTAAAAATTGTTCGTTTTTTAACGTTATTTGTCAGATTAGATCGACGTTTGTACTGAAATCACTTGCTGTCGTATTGCATCTGAGAAATGTTGCAGATGATCAAATTAAAACACATCTTATGCTTTAGAGCTTTAAAGCTCTATTGAATTCTAATAACGCAACGTTTATATTACAGTTCTCTTAAATTATAGTAATCCAACGTTTATCTTAGAGTTCTATTGAACTCTGATAATGCAACGTTTATATTACAGTTTTCTTAAATTATAGTAATCCAACGTTTATCTTAGAGTTCTATTGAACTCTGATAATGCAAC
Organism: Carcinoscorpius rotundicauda; assembly: GCA_011833715.1. Classification (NCBI taxonomy): domain Eukaryota; kingdom Metazoa; phylum Arthropoda; class Merostomata; order Xiphosura; family Limulidae; genus Carcinoscorpius; species Carcinoscorpius rotundicauda. The sequence continues at coordinate 60,137,618 of CM022403.1, read as the reverse complement.
GTTTATATTACAGTTCTCTTAAATTACAGTAATCCAACGTTTATCTTAGAGTTCTATTGAACTCTGATAATGCAACGTTTATATTACAGTTCTCTTAAATTATAGTAATCCAACGTTTATCTTAGAGTTTTCTCGAATTCTGATAATGTGACATATATTGTAGTTTCCTTGAATTTTGACGATGCAACGTTTATATTATAGTTCTATTACATTCTGATAATGCTACGTTTATGTTACAATTCTATTACATTCTGATAATGCTATGTTTATATTACAGTTCTATTGAATTTTGTTAATGCAACCTTTATATTGCAGTTTCCCTGAATTCTGATCATACAACGTTCATTTTACAGTTCTATTACATTCTGATAAAGCTACGTTTATGTGACAGTTCTATTACATTCTGATAATGCTACGTTTATGTTACAGTTCTATTACATTCTGATAATGCTACGTTTATGTTACCGTTCTATTACATTCTGACAATGCTACGTTAATATCTTATTCTTCTGGTATTTCTGTGTTCAGTATTAAAACAAATGTCTAAACTTTTTTTTGGGGGGGCACCTTTTCAAAACATTTCCGACTGTGACAACTCACTCTCCCCAACCCCCAACCCCCACATAAACAGTGATAGTAAATTACTGAACGTACTCTGAAATATTCGTTATTGCAATACTTTTTACGATCTCACAACCTCTCTCGCGATAGAAGTCCTACGACCCCTTTGGGGGTCAAGACCCCAGTTTGAGAAACGCTAGTGTAAACTATCAGCATAAATATTCATCTTTTCTCACATGTTCCAAACCCTCTGATGTTTACCATCTGTTTGTCTACATGAATTCTAGTTAAATTTTCGAAAACAAATCCATTTGAAACTAATTCTTACAAACAAATATTGTGTAGGATTCTCGAAACCAAAATAGAACTTAAGTGAATTATGATTCCAATATTTCCAACGAATTTTGTTTTGGTTTTACCAAAGATAATAAGATAAGGAAGTCTCTTGGTAACGAAACAAAAGACTTAACTGAAAAATGTACAAAAATGTACATGACAAAAACAAACAAACTCGGTTGATCAGAACTAGATCAGAGAACTCGTAACATTCAACTTCAGGTTTCGATACTCGGGGTACGAATATCATTTATAGCCCATTTTGCAGCTTTACGGATAAAAATGAAGATAAAAGAATTCTTTGACGTCAAAGACTTAATAAAAATCTCTTATTATTTCACACATTTGTATGATATAGAAATATACATTGTATATTTGGTTGCAACTACCACTTGACGTTATATTTAACCACATGGAATGGCCCGCTTAAGAGATTTTGGGAAACATTTTATCGGACACACAACTTAGGGCCCAGCATGGCCAGGTGGTTAAGCTCTCGACTCGTAATCCAATGATCGCGGGTTCGAATCCCCGTCACACCAAACATGCTCGCCCTTTCAGCAGTTGGGGCGTTATTATGTCACGTTTAATCCCGCTATTCATTGGTAAAAGACTAGCCCAAGAGTTGGTGGTGGGTGGTGACAACTAGCTGCCTTTTCTCTAGTCTTACACTGATACATTAGGAACGGCTAGCGAGATAGCCTTCGTGTACCTTTGCGCAAATTTCAAAAACAAACAAACAAATATCATACAAACGTCAAACCCATAACACATTTTTTTTAAATTTTACCTTTTTTGTGTATGTGATTCAAACGATCTCTACAGCTTGAAGATTTTGTTTCCAGTTCATCCCTCGAAGGTAGTTTAGTGTCAACAGAGTTTTCTCTTACTCCACCGTGTTACTTATGGCAGATAGTGGCAGACTGGAAAAAAAATGTACATATTATAGAATTCAATATATATAATTCGATGTTTCTCCTGTATAAAAGGATTCCACTGAAGTTAAGTATACCCTCAAAAGAATCCACTTTTATCATTAAAAACGTTATATAACTATAATATTTTAACGTATTGGAGTTTTGTGGTGTTCATAACAACAACAAAACAGTGTTAATCTTGTGTATTTACAATTGTTATTTCTTTGTTCCAAAGCTATATTTAAAGGAAGTGTTGATGAAAAACTAATTATGAAATATACGGAAACAATGTTACAACAACTAAGGTTTCAAGGAAACCGTTTTTAACACAATATTCTGACAACTTCCAAATACTACATTTACGTATTTCTTAACTGACGTAGTTAATTTTTAAAATGTTTTCAAACACAGTTATCTGGTTGCAAGTTCTTTATTTATAGTACTTAAAAAAGCTTTTTATAACATCAATACATGTTCTAAATCCGAATATATATATATATTAAAGTATGTAATATATATTTATCAGTTTAATTACAAATATGTATATATATATATATAAGTGTTAAATTTAAAATATGTAAACAAATTGGAATATGTTTTATTTGTGGCATAGCAATATAATGATATTTTAAATTGATATAAATAAAATATACTATGTACTATGATACAATAACTACAAACAATGACACCAGCAAGGCACCTTCAAGACAACGTGATTAATTGTAAACGCACAAATCTTTTCCATTACACCCATCCTTAAAAGCTTCCATTTATTAAGCTAGTTTCATTTGGTACAAAAATGTTATATATTTTTTTAGTTCAAAGTGTTATTTGATGACTTGAAAGTGTCGTTATTTTTCTGTCATAAGTTAAGCCTTGTGTTAAAATACAAGTTGCCAGTTAAGCCTTATGTTAAGATACAAGGTTCCAGTGTCTCACTTTGGTCACCATATTTGTTTGCTCGAGAAAACATCTGTTGGTTGAGACAAGTTTTGTCTTCAAGTCATTCGTCTTACAGCTATTCATCTTCCAACGTAAAGATGTCAGTGTCATTAGGAAAGGACATGGAATGAAAAATGCTGAAAAAAAGATGCAACATGAGCCACGTACTTCGTGCGGGTCTCTTACAAGAATTCTTGTTCAGAAAACATGAAAGAAAAACTCACAATCTTCGTGATGGAACTCAGCCCAGCTGGCTTACAAAACTGCTCGACGGTTCATTACCTGAGTTCACCCATTTTTCTTCATTAGCTGAAGTATTATTAATCGCTCTGATGCCAATTTATAGATAAAAATAACATTAGTCGTTTATTGTTTGTGCACTAGTTCATAAAATTCAACTCGTAACTCAACAAACTCTTTCTCAGGAATGCAAACAATAATTAAAAATATCCAATGTTAGGATAATAATGCATTCGCTGTTATTGTAGCACTGGAACAGAAACGACAATGTTAAAACAACAATAATAATTATGTATCCACTATCCTTGAAGACTAGAATGGAAATAATAGTGTTAAAATAACAATAGCGTATCCACTGTCCTTGAAGACTAGAATGGAAATAACAGTGTTAAAATAACAATAATAACAATAGCGTATCCACTGTCCTTGAAGACTAGAATGGAAATAACAGTGTTAAAATAACAATAATAACAATAGCGTATCCACTGTCCTTGAAGACTAGAATGGAAATAATAGTGTTAAAATAACAATAGCGTATCCACTGTCCTTGAAGACTAGAATGGAAATAACAGTGTTAAAATAACAATAATAACAATAGCGTATCCACTGTCCTTGAAGACTAGAATGGAAATAACAGTGTTAAAATAACAATAATAACAATAGCGTATCCACTGTCCTTGAAGACTAGAATGGAAATAACAGTGTTAAAATAACAATAACGTATGCACTATCCTTGAAGACTAGAATGGAAATAACAATTTTAAAATAACAATAACGTATCCACCATCCCTGTATAATTGGAACAGAAACAATATTAAAATGTTCATACAAACCACGCATCCTGTATCTCTGTTACATCTATTTATAACGTACTTGGAAATAAATGATTAAGTAAAAATATTAATATCTTTCACCCGAGAAATATTTTTAACTGAATCAAACAGTTCCATTTTACAGAGATATTGCTAGTAAGAAATGATCAAACGTACGTAGGATACATTCAAGAAGTAACAAATCATTCATTGTGCGATATAAACATTTTTCGGTCAGCAACGTTTTTCCGGGTAAGATTTTATAGCCTTTGCACACGTATTCATGAAAAACATGTTATTTATAGCGATAATGTGTTAAGGTTATGTTACATGAGAATATTATTAAAGGATAGTACCCGTTAAAATGTCAAATTACTCTGGTTAGCTATTGGATTTTCTCACCATAACTATTTCTACTTTGTAGAATAAAGAAGTATAATTTCTATATTAACTTATCAGATTGGTGAATAAGCTAGTTTAAAATAGTGAGTGTATTAGACAGATATGGCTGTTTTACTTTACGTTGTAAGATTTATTTGTATTTGTGTAAGAGATAACGCTAATTTCTTCGAACAGTTGTTCAAAATAAATTTTTTTAACAGCTCAGTGACATGCGTTGGTTTGATTTGCCGCATAAAAGACACCCATTTAATATTCATTTGTTTAGAAACAGACAAGAAAATATAAAATTCAGTGTTTTTGTGAACAGTCATTGACTACATAAAAAACATCCGATATGTTATCATACGCTTAAAACTTTAAAGAAAAGCATTTCATATATTAAATGTCATTGATTACATTAAATTAATAACACGAAGAAAAAACAGGCCCAAGGGTCGTTTGCGATATACAAGTGTTTTCCCATTGAGAATTAATCATAAGAATATTGTATTTGGATGTGTTTGGGTTTCGTCCTCCTAACACAAAAAGATCCGATAAAATGCTTAAGACGTTACACGTTCGAGCTTTCGGTCAGGTTATTTGGGTGATGTATGACAGCATAATATCACATCACGTGCAGTTTCGTCACACGTATTTAAATATAGGGGACAGACAACACTGGAGACGAATAGACACTATTGTCAGAGATAGAAACGGTTTCGAACAAATTGCGTCGTTTGATTTAATTTGTCGAAGAAGAGCCCATCTTTGTACGTCTTCTATCAGATCAGCTAAAAGTACCCAATAATCTATTTACCGAATATCAACACACTCATAACTGTTGCCGTAAAAGTCCCAAACGATACGCTAACGTTAGCTGGAGCAAGGAAAGAAGCGATTGTTGTAAACGTCCGCGACAGTTCGAACTTCAGTAATGGCGGAGCCTCGACGTGTTGAATCTGATTGGTGATTGGCCACTACCAGAGAGGAGGGAATCTCGGCCGACATGTTCAAGAAAAAAAAAGACAAATTCCGCCTCCAACAGGGCATTTTTAACCAAAATTAATTAAATAATTTTGCGATTTGTTTCTTTACCTCAAACTTTATGAAGTGTCTGATATAATTTTTTGTACCCTTAGAGCCCTAAATAAAAATGAACAAACAAGGTAAACCTCGTTAATCACTCTTACTTTAGTACTCTATTAAGTGTCTCGTGAAATGTCATCTCTGGAAACAAACGAATACGAACATCACTGTTTTCAACACAAGAAATATGTTAGAAAAGTACCAGTGTTTACTTTCAAATTTTCATCAAGATTTTATGCCTTTAAAAAAGTCAGAACTTAATTAACGAGAAATTAAAGAAGAAAACACACTTGTTTTTGATGACAAAATTAAGTTAAAACCGTTTAAAAAGTACCAGAAAAATATTGACATTAGTAATTACCAATTCTTCGCCATTATAAAGTATCCTAGTTTCTCACTGACATCGACTAAGTTTGTTTGTTTTTCCTTCTGATGAACTCGGTTTTTCGGGACCTCTTTTTAATGGGATTCTATGGACTAAAAAAAGATTTTTGTGGCTAAATCTTCATAAGTGAATAACATTACTTCTTTCTGGGAAACTCTAGAAACTCTGATGGCTTCAACATTTTGAGTGATTCACATTGTATTTACGTGATATTTCAGAATTATTAGGAGTTTACATATAGAGTTTCATTGGTTTATTTTTTTACTTTGAGACGACCTCCTCGTTCTTCTGTCAAAAAAAAAACGACTCAGACGTGAAATTTTATTTCGATAAAATCAATCAGTAAAACAAACTGATCGAACAGAAACGTCTGCAGATATATATTCGTGCGCACGTGTGTGCGTGTGTGTGAAAATGAATCGGCGCTAGAGGGATCCAGTCAGAGGTTTGCTATTTCGTCGGCCGTAAATTCTTCGGTGGACTTTTACGACCGTTTTGTATCGCGCTCCCGTCGTTTTACTATAGCAACGTCAAAGGCTGTTACCAATTCATAAACCTCTCAAAAGGTGGTAGCAAGGTGACAAACCCTACCTGTATACAGAAGGAAAAGACTATTGCACTTAAATGTTTTATTCGTTTTTTTTTCTTGTCCCTGGCTACTTCACCATACATTAGGAATTATATTACATCATTAATACGAGTATAAAAATAACGCTGGATCACTTGAGCCAATTGTCTAAGGAACCGGTTTAAAGTTTACAGTGCTATAAATTGTATATATGAAGTCAAACTTTATTATCTTATATTCTTATAGACTCACAAAAGCGTACACATCAATTTTATCAACTATATTTACATAACGAATGACACGGTTCTTAATAAACCAATAATGGCTCCATAAAAACTATAACATACGCAAACTTCAACCAATCATTTAGACAATGAAATCTCTCACATGATCATAATAGCCAATGTCGACGTTTTTACTGTTACGATTGAAAGAGTTCACCAAATGTTTCTGAGTGGCTGATATTTGTTCGTGAACTTTTTTACAGTAATTCACTTTCCTTTTATTGTAATATATCGTTAGAAAGGATAGGATGTTGGTATTATAACAGTGAAACGTGTACGTACATGTTCCGTATTTTTCTAATAATTTTCAACGAAAAGCACGGTTTCCTTTTTCATGTTAGAGGTGGGGGGGGTTCAGAAAGTTTACTGTAATAACTAAAGGCATTGAACTGGTGGAGTTGGTGATTTCTGTGGTAATGATATGTGAATGAGTTTATGTATTGGATGTCTTGCAATATTATGAAACATTACACAGTTATAAGCTTTCTACAGCTTGGCTTGTGAATTGTGTTATTGATATGGTCTCCACGAGAGAATTTATTCTGTAGAGTTCCATTTACTATAGACTCTTAATTTTACGCAAGACAGACTCACTACACACTTCGAGCACGTATTCTCCACTGGCTTGCTATGATTAAGTTCTTTGACAACGGAGCATCGAAATTCCAGTCATGAAAGTCCGATGACATCGGTTTCCTATTGGAATTTAGCGATCCGTCCAGCATCTACATGCAGCAGAGATTCTGTAATCCTAGTGCTTTAAAGCATCACTAGTCACTTTGTGAAGTGGGCTTGTCTGCCAAGCACGTCGGATAAGCGTTTCTCTACTGGTTTGCCACACAGTACGTCCTTAGACGTTATAGTCTCTATCAATGAAAGCTTTTTTTTTGGGGGGGGGATATTGAAACATTTAGATAAGATTATCAAACAAAAAAACAAAAAACAAAACTGACAATATTAAAGAAAACAAAGAAGAAAAAAGATGGAAAAAAAACGGCACTAAGCCAAGACCCCGCCCTATGGGACGGCAACGCCTCCAACGACGTCAAAGAGGAATTGTATTAACACGGATTGGTGGGACTGCGAGCAGCTAGAACCCAGAAGGTCCATCCTACCGATGAGAGCTTTCTCAGTGTTTGGACAAGGTTCTCTGAAAGGTAACTTTCTTTCTCATTACACTTCAAAATCTTCTAATGGAACATATACCCCATAATCAGTTTTGGTTCGTAGAAAATGCATTTATTTACAATTTTTTTGTTGTTTTTTCATTTAATTCTCTAATATTTTTTTTCTTACGTGAACGATAAAGGAAGAAACAAAAACCCTGAAAAAACAAACAAACAAACTACAATGTCTTTAGTCGCAAGAAATTACTGGTTGTAAATATAGTTTAAAGTCTTTACAATTTAAACTAGGCTTACGGTGCTATTAAGCTCGTTTTATACTACGTTTAATATATTGTTCTCTGCTAGATTACGTAACAACCATAGAAAACAATGCTATAAAATAATAGAGTTTTTATTGTCTTACCATAAAACGTGAAGGGGAGGATTCGGGGCAAACTGATGTGGACTGGGTGGTCCTTTTTTTATTTTTCAGGTGGAGCGTCTCTCACTGGCTGATTTAGTGACTGAAAAGAAGTTATAGGTCATCACCAGGTCATTTGACCAATCTCTGAGACAGGAGAATTACTACACAGCCGCTCCTTTGGTTCAGCCAGGTAAGCATCCTCGCTTTTAAATTTCTTTTATGGAGTTGTTAAATTACCGCAGGATTGCTGCGTAAATCCAACAACATGGGTTTTGAGGGGGCTTCAATTACTCTATTACTGTCTCTCATTCCCTAATCTTGTCCACTACTTAACAGTTTCAAACATAACACTTGAAAAAAAAAATTAATGGTCATATAGTCGAGAAATATATATCATTACTTGCCACCGTCTATATATATAAGCACGGCTGTTTTTTGTTAGATACATAAAGCAGTTGGATAGAGAAGAGATAATGGTCGACTGATAGCATCATCAACTGCCCCTTACGTGAACCGTGTTGACATGACGGATGACCCCTTTTGACTAAAGACCTTATTGAGTGGACAACTGATGATCTAATGACATTTAGATTTTTTTCATTATAAAATTATAACAGTAATAATTCGATGTTTTGTGTTTGCATTTATCTATAACACTGAGTCTCGATCGAATGAATCATGTTATTAAAATTATTCCCGTTGTAAAATAATGTTCGCGCAGTATCAAATTTCAACGTGAGTAGGTAGCTTTTGATGAATGAGCGATGAATGAAAAACACTCTTAGAAAGCATGTTATTCACGGCCATTCTTTGTTTGTCAACGTGAAATGGACGTTATAAAAGATACTGTATTGTCAGAAACTCACGTCTTGTGAACACGCACCTGTCTGGGCTAGCGGAACGGCGTTTCACAATAAGAAACTGTTTTCGGCGATAACAGCTTTTTAAAAAAACATACTGACATAAATTTCACACTTGTTTTAACATAGTTTGGACAATTGTTTGGTCTTTTCGTGCATTTGTCGTTAGTTCTGAATGATTGGGAAAAAAAATTATTTGTGGATCCTGCTTATAACAAAACAGAATTTGTATCACACCCACGTAAGTTCTAACTTTGAAGACCACGATGGGTAGAAATAGCTAACAAAGCAGTTTAAAAAAAACAAACTTTTGTGACCTGCCAAATGGGACATATATTTCTAAAAGCAGTTTTACAATAGTAATAAACAGTATTGGACGGGCATCTATGGACTAGAGCATAATTTAACGACAAAACAAGAAGCCTGAAAACTACGATCGTATATTTCGTTTTGTGTTAATTTAATATTATTTCCCGTTGATCACGTTTGAAACTGACACACACACATCAGTGTTTTCTTTCTAAACGTAAAAGAAAAGCCTCTTTTACGTCACCCATTACTAGAAGTAAATCGAAACGGAAATTAGTGATAATATTTTTTGTTCTTAAATAACAATGCAAAACGTTTAAAAATCAGCAAAATGACAAACTTTCGACTCCGTGAATCACAAACGTGAGAAAATTTAAATCAGATATAAGTGGAATAGAAAAACTTAACTATGAGCGTGTAATTTTAGAAGCCATTTTGCACGCCATAAACACTACCACAAAAAGCCGTTACATCGTCGTAAACATAACCTAACGTGCTATAGTAAATCCCATAAACTAAGCTCCCCACAAGGTTACGGCAGATTTTATAGTTGCGTAGTAGTTTCATAGAAGAGGGAACTGGCAGATAATGTTATTGTTTGTTTTCAATTTTATAAATTATACAATTTAAGATTATCTACACTTTTATGGACGTGTTTTATGCATTTATCACTTAATAAATCTTGAGTGACTTTTGATGTTTAAATATAGATACGGTCCCTGCAATAATCAGGCTTCGGATATTTTCTTCGCCTTGTAGTGACATTAAGTTAGGTTAGGGACCGTCAACTATTTGTCTCACGCTCTCTTATCTAATTGACTAAATTTAAGATAACAGTACTATGGCCCAATTAATCTAAACAATGGTCTCCGGTCTTTCTAAACCTTTTATTTCTCAGCCATCGTGTTGTCATGTGCAATCGTCGAATATCCAAGCACTAAATAAACTTTATCAAGATTCTCTAGATTTACTCCTTTATCACATCCTTCGTCACTTTATTATTTTATCATCTTGAACCCGTTTTACTAAAAACTAATTATGTTAAAAGCGTTGTATCAATGAACGTAACGTAAGACGCATTCAGTGTTTGTTTTTCGAAGTTTCCCTTACTAAAGTTATTGCCCTGTTTCGGAAAGATAGCTTTTCGATTAAGCTAAACTCGTCTTTATCGCAACCGTGATAACTTCCCAGCTAACTTAAGCGCGTTTTTATCGCAACCACTCGCATACGTTAACGGAAGAAAGAAAAAAACTAAATTTTTCCAAACCTGTCTTTTTTACACTAAGTTCTCAATGCTCGATACTTTAACACTTGGGGCAACTCGGGCGAAATCCAAACAAAAAAAAATTATTTTTTTTAGCTTTCCATTATTATATTTCTCATCATTATAATACTAATTCTCTACAGTAAAAAAAAATCAATTGATACTTGAAACCGTTGGTACTTGGTGAAGCTTCATAATAACAGAATTGAGGAAAAACAAGATAATCGTACGTTTCGTCAGTACCTCAGTTCTTCGCGACCATGACACCTTCTTTGACTAAACCAAGGTCTCAACAAATGTACTGTCGTCTTGTTTTTTTCCTCATTTAAGTAAAATAAATAAGTACAAACATCCGAGAACTTGCGATCAGTAGCCAGCACTGGACTTACGTGTCTGAGTTGTTCGTTCGTTTGATTTTTAAAAGATGTGTATTCTTACAAATGGGAAGAAATGACTGTAGATTTACAGACTCGATCTCATTAACCCGTACTGTGACTTGACAAAGAAAAAACATTAAAATTTAGTAGTTCCTCACATTAAGCTTAACGATCCAGAACCCTAAAACTCGGGTTTCGATACCCTTGGTGTATACTGTCGAAATAGCAAATCTGTGTAACTTTGCGCCAAACAAGAAATAAACAAAAGGCCCAGTGAGAAATAAAGTTTTAGTTAAGGCTTAACTTAGTTTATTTACATGAAATCACTTTGTTTACCCTAATAAGCGCAACTTCTATGTGGATATTCTATGTTAATACACATATATGTATTTGTCGTATCATTTTCATATAGTGAGTTAACTTGAAAGTCATTCCGAGTTACTCAGTCTAATAAACTTTGAATAAAATGTATTATAAAGACCATAGCGAGGGCTAAAATATAATAACAGCTTCATAGAATGGAGCAAAATAAAACAGCATGTTTTGGTGGGTATATTCGAACACTACGTGCATACAGTTGCACTGTGACATTGTATTACGGACAACACTACCTTTGGTTTCAATAATGACTGATGTAAAAGTAAGCTTTGATGATGTTTTGGGGTATTTTAGAATTACGTCAGACATACTTCTGGATAAAAACAAATAAAATATAATATTTGTTATGTTTAGGGACAAAAATTTACGACCAGCGTTTTCAGGTATTTCTCTAAGATATAAGTGTTCATACAGTCGATAAAACACACAGTCTACATTTTATATCTGTTATAATTTTTGTAAATGTGATATTAAATTAGCAAGGCAAACGACTGTTAGTATAATGTTAATCATGGGTTTTACATAAACACAAAATTTTATTGAGCAAAAAACACGATCGGAAGAAACCTGCAAGCGACACAAAAAGTTGAGGCAGAATATTTATTGTTAAGCATAAATCGGGTATCGAAACTCAATTTTTAGCGTTATAAGCCTTCAAACAAGCCCGGTATGGCCAGGTGGTTTAGACACTCGATTCGTAATCCGAGGGACGCGGGTTCGAATCCCTGTCACACTAAACATGCTCGCCGTGGGGGCGTTGAAATGTGACGGTAAATGCCAATATTTGTTGGTAAAAAGAGTGGTCCAAGAGTTGGCGGTGGGTGGTGATGACTAGCTGCCTTCCCTCTAGTCTTGCACTACTAAATTAGGGACGGCTAGCGTAGACAGTTCTCGTGTAGCTTTGCGCGAAATTCTAAACAAACCAAACCAAATCTTCAAACGTATCGCTAAGCCACCTGTTGGTAAGTTAAAACAGCATTATAAATCACTCTTAATTACGAAGTTAAAAATGGGATGTTTATAATATTTCCAGTGATATTGAAATATCACTTCTCGTGCAGTTAAAACAGAAAACTGATGAAACAGAATAATATCCTTTACCTTTCATACATAAACATATAAACATATGTTTATGTTAATACCACTTGTACTGATTTTAGGCGCCATTACATATTTACAAACAAAAGCCAATTGATTATCACCCACCAACACACACACAGAAACAAATTTCAATTTTTTTTTCTATTGGTTAATGTATCAAATTCATGAGAGTGTTTCATAATTCAAAATTACTCTGGTAGAAAGGTGTTTACCCTTATCTTTTCCGATGAACCTTACGCACCAAGTATCCTGAAATAAAGACGAATAGAGTAACAAAGCGCATTGAAACGATGGTGACATCATCCAATAGAAAATACTCTACAATGTTAGAACAACCCCCCCAAAACATCCCACAATCTGAAACCTTTTTAGCGTGCCAGAACTAACATGTTTGCTAAAATTCTCTAAACTCTGAATTTTTACAAATCAGAAAACTCGAGATTAGTTTGAGATAAGTAGAGTGTATGACACGAGACACTGCCTTTCTGAATACTCATAAAAATCGTTAATCTAAACTACCCGTTGCATAATCGAAACTAACATACTTTGAATAGCCACAAAGTCTGCTTTGTAAGTTTTATATCAAAACTAAACAGAAATAAAAGAAATATTTGTTTTATCAAAACAATAAATATATTCAAAATCAAGCTGCAGTGAGAAATCACAAAGATGTTAGGACGAAGGCAATCCGAATTACACTTGCTAGAAATTTGTGAATACACCAGGACCTGCACCTTAGTTTTGTAACGTAGAAAAACAATGAAACTAGCTTCGAATTATTCTTCATTCTAAGTCAAATCATTGTAACAATATCATTCATTGTATAAGGTGTGAGAGATAAGGTAGTTTTTTTATAGAATGCATCACAAATAGAATAGTTAAGCATAAAAGTTGTCCTAAATAAAATATTTTTTAAAATAAAAGATGTAATAATATCTTTAATTGAAAACGCATAATAAATAAAATACTTTAGGATCAAATATGTAACAAATACAATAATTTTGCACAGAAAGTACAACAAATAGAATAGTTAAGCTTAAAAGTTGTACCAATTAAAATATTTTAGGGTAGGAGATATAACAAATAAAATAGTTTACCTTAGAACGTGTATCGAATAGAATTGTTTAGCAGAGATGATTGGTACGTTTAATGCGCATACGTTCTTACTGATTGTCAGGACGTATATATGTTATAAGTTTAATTTTATTATCAAGGCGTATTTTGTATTTTGAAATCATAGAAGTATGCAAATTATACTGCATCATTTTTCATAAAAAGTTGCTTCCCTCATTTGTAATTGGATCAAATAAAACACATGAAGAAACGCCCACAAAAACTTAAAAACCCAAAACGTAAAACCGCAAATTTTCATGTATCATCTCATTGACCCAATAAACCTCCAAAACAATTTTGGTGAAGATCCATTTATACCCTGTATAGTAGTTACATGGACATAAAACAAACAGTTCTATTATATTTATATAGACAAGTAGTTACATGAACATGCAACCGACAGCACTATTGTATTTATATAGACAAGTAGTTACATGAACGTGCAACCGACAGCACTATTGTATTTATATAGACAAGTAGTTACATGAACGTGCAACCGACAGCACTATTGTATTTATATAGACAAGTAGTTACATGAACGTGCAACCAACAGCACTATTGTATTTATATAGACAAGTAGTTACATGAACGTGCAACCGACAGCACTATTGTATTTATATAGATTCACACACCATATAACAATATGTTGCACATGAATCACGTAACAATATATAACTCACCAAAACAATTTTTCGTTTTCTCAACAGTCAGAAATACCATCAAATATTTCTTATGCTACAACAACACATTAGATAGTTAGATACCTATAAATAAATGCATATTTGCATGCGTATGTGTGTGTGTGAAATGGAACATTTACATATAAATGAAACATAAAATATAATTTCTTACGCAGTATTAGACACTTCTACTGAGTTATGACCAACGGTAAAGATACGGTATTAACATTTGTTAATATTTAAGTAAAGGGATTTTTCTGCGAATAATTTGAAATGTGTCTTAACCTGGTAATTAGTAATTTTTAAATTACTTTCATTATATTGACATTTATCGAAACGTAAAGGCTATGGCTTAATATTTAAACAAAGAGGACATTATATAATGAAATAGTATGATGATCAAAATAGTTTTTGAAGTCACCTATCTGTTGTTGTCAATATGCATGTACACCAATAAATTCTAACCCTAACATGTCTTCCTCAAAATACTAAAGGTCAGTGTAAAATAAACCTGACGTAGTAAATATTTTGAATATTTCTCACATGTTTAGTTCCATAATATTTTAATTTAAGAAAATGGAGAAAGTCTGACATGGCTAGGGCGCTCGACTCGCAGTCTAAAGGTTACGGGTTCTAATTTCTAGTTCCACCAAACATGCTCGCCCTTTCAGTCGTGGAGGCGTTATAATGTTACAGTCAATCTCACTATTCGTTTGTAAAAGAGTAGCCCAGAAGTTGGTCGCTGGGAGGTGGTAACTAGCTGCCTTTGCTCTAGTATTACAGTTCTAAATTAGGGACGGATGGCACAGTTAATCCTCGTGCAGGTACGTGCAAAATCCCAAACAACCCAAACCAATCGGAAATGGAGAAAGATGCCAAAGTGTGTAATGACGTATATGTGTATCTGTTTGGTTTGTAAAAGTCAAAATATTAGGAACCGATTGAACGAAAATTCTTAGTACAATTTAAAATGATAGAAATACAGTAAATAACTCACGGTAACCCTGACTCTACGAAATTCTTCTCCGGTCTTATTCATATATATATGAATATATTTACTGTATTTCTATATATATATATATATATATATATATATATCAGAATATATGATGGTATAAATAAAAAAAACAAATAAAAACTTCATACAACTCATAATAATGTCAAAACAATAATAAAAGCATAAGCGTTTTTCTAGTTTATATTATTAACAGTATAAGTTTAACATATTATAGAACGAATATCACCATACTATGAGGTAAACATTAAATGTTAGTTACCAGAATTCCCACTATGTGGCGCAGCGACGTAAATTTGTAGTATTGTTACTTCAGCCACTCAATTTCTTGATGGTATCGCCATGTGTGATTTCTAATTAAGTTTTTATAAATATTTTCATAAATATTATTTTCAAATATTTACTAAAGTTTCTTGTTAGCGTTTATAGAAGTGGATTAAGAGTTATACAAGTTATTACAAAACGTTTGTAAGTTCAACAACTTATTCGCCAACAGACAATTTAAACAGAATAATTCGAACAAAGACAGTTGTAGCGTGATAAAATTATTAAAATACATAAAGGAGTTTATCGGAAAAAATGAGGTCTATACTTTTATCTGAGCTTGATGAATATTTAGTGGCTAAAACGATTATATTCTATTTTTGTCTATTTTATCCTTACAATAATTTTAATCATTACATTGTATTCACAACGTGTACAGTTGAAAAGAACATTACGGATTTTTATTGTACAAATAATTTGAGATGAATCATTTTACTATTAAAGCCTGTGGAAACGATAGGTCATCTAGTTTTATAATGAGTACAGTTTCTTTGTGCGATGTACTATTCCTATTCAAAAATAACATAATATACTAACACGAAGTTACAACGTCAAACATTAGTTAAGTAACTAAATTACTAACCACATACAGTTACAAAAACTGTAAAAAATATACAATCAAACTGTCAACAATTTCCGGTTCCCAAACATGTATAGCTTTTACAGCCAAACTGCCAACAGTATCCAGTTACCAAACCTGTAAAAATGGTACAACCAAACTACCAACAATATCTAGTTATAAACCTGTAAAAGTTGTACAATCAAACTGCCAACAACACCTAGTTACCAAATCTCTAAAAATTGTACAATCAAACTGCCAACAATATCCAGTTACCAAACCTGTAAAAATTGTACAATCAAACTGTCAACAATATCCAGTTACCAAACCTGTAAAAATTGTACAATCAAACTGCCAACAGTATTCAGTTACCAAATTTGCATCAGTCGCCCGATATGCAAAGGTTTTACAACCAAATTACCAATAATAGCCATCTGGAAAATGCACGTCATTGTTTGCAATATTATCTGTGTAATCCTTCAAGACTTTCCACATTTGTTATCAACGACACCAAGTAACAACTGACATAACAACCCTGTCTAGTAAACCAGTCAATATCACCTTAGGCAACAAAATCGATCGTAAAAGAGCTAACGAAACCAATGTTATCCAGAAACCTGCCACACTTACCAATCGAACGAATCAATAACATCACGTAAGACATTAACAAGAACTTCTACCACAGTATCTCCTTATTAATCAACTAATACAGTGCATCACATGCGACATTGGTCTAAAATATATAGTCTTATGCACCATACTTAATGTTAACCGTTTACTCACATCACTGTAACAAAAGGCAAAATTATTATTAACAACAGCTAGTCACTTTTACACAAAGCAACGGACAAGTAGCTGAACAATATGGAACAATAAATAAGTTAGTCAAATAATATTTGTAACAGTTTACACCTCGTCAAACAATCGGTGTACAATGTAACAGTGTAAGAATAGACATCTTGTGTGATAATACATATCGTAATATAAGTCGTGTTACAGTAGACAGGTAACTAAACGACAAATGTAGCAATACAAAGCTAGTCAAACAAATCGCTTTGCAATAGGAGGTTAGCCATACAAACCATGAAGACATTTAAAAGTGTAGTATAAATAAGTATTTATATTTAATCTTACAATATGCGAAACAATAGACGGTTTTTCCAAATAATCCATACTACAACAAAAAAGTGTCCAACAAAACGTTTACTGGTCAAATATCGCATATAGCAAAATACAGGTCAATAGATAACCAAATGATACACGTGGCGATACAAAACTGTCCATATAATATACGGAGCTATAAACCTTTAGCCATACAATATTTGTAGCAATGGAGATTTATCCAAATATTTCAATTAAAATTGCAAAAATGTAGCCATAAATACCTATTGAAGTAATCAAATGTAGCAATTAGTACCTCACCAAACAATTAATTCAGATATATAAAATAAGTACAAGAACAAGCAACAATTTATGTATTAGCAGAGAGGTAGTCAAGTACCTCACGTACCAATAGACGTCTACTCAAACAATGTAGGAAACAAGAGAATGTCTAATCGAATAATCGATGTGCAAACGACAACCACTCAATTACTATTGGAGTCATATACCTGAACAATATTTAAGCAGAAGATAATCAAATAACACCTGCAACAATGAGACAATAGCTGTAAAGCACATTTAACAATATAGATAGTGTAACACACACAACCATAATTTTATTCAGTATTCACTCTTGTCAAACGCATCACACCATTCATCTGTAATCAACTTACATAGTAAGTTGCATTTAGCTAAAGCTGTGTTCTGTTCATGCTTCTTGGGATTTCTCTAATCATTTATCCTGAGATTTATATCCACGTATTTTCTTATGGTCCAAAGTAAGAATCAATAACGTGTAGCTCACTATAACCTTCTAAAAGCATCAACAGAAACAAGCTCCATATAGTCCACTGCGAATTAAAAAACAACAACCAGATTCACTTACGTCTATTAAAGCCCTAAAAAATCAAATATTAACAACTTCCATACAGCTTAGTGAAGCTGGCAATACAAACTGGCTTCACAAAGTGTTCTGATAATTTTAACATCAACATGTTTCATATTGTCAACTACACTATAAACATTAACATGTTTCATATAATCTACTACACTATAAACATTAACATGTTTCATATAATCTACTACACTATAAACATCAACATGTTTCATATAATCTACTACACTATAAACATTAACATGTTTTATATAATCTACTACACTATAAACATTAACATGTTTTATATAATCTACTACACTATAAACATTAACATGTTTCATATAATCTACTACACTATAAACATCAACATGTTTTATATAAACTATTAAACAATCAACATTAACCAGTTTCATATATTTTACTAAACTATCAACATAAACTTGTTTTAAACAGTCCATTAAACTGTGAACATCAACCTGTTACATAACGTCTGTTAAACTATCAATATAAACCTGTTTCATATAATGTACTAACTATCAATATAAACCTGTTTCATATGATTTACTAAAATATAAACATCAATCTTTTACCTATAATCTACTAAACTCTTTACATTAACTTGTTCCATCGAGTCTACTAAACTATAAATATAAATCTGTTTCATATAACCCTCTGAACTATGGAAATTATCCAGTTTAGTATATTAAACGTTTAACAGTAACCATCTTCATATATTATACCGAAATATTCAATAGTAACAAGCTTCGTACAGCCTATAGAATCTTTTGATATCAATTAAACTTTTATTGTTTACTGCGGTTTCCACAATGAAACTACAGTTGTTTAAGCAGCATGAACTTCCATACCATAGACAGTGGTAAAGTAAGTTTAGACAGTGGTAAAGTAAGTTTATAATGTGTAACGTGACAGTTCAAAACGACATAAAAGTTCCAGTGTAGTAGCAAATGTAAAATAAAAACATATTATCGTTTAAATACTAACAGAGTGAACTTATGGATAACATTCTTTTGTTGTTGTTGTTGGAGTGAACTTATGGATAACATTCTTTTGTTGTTGTTGTTGGAGTGAACTTATCACTAACACTCTTTTGGTGTTGCTATTTGAATGAACTTATGGATAACATTCTTTTGTTGTTGTTGTTGGAGTGAACTTATCACTAACACTCTTTTGGTGTTGCTATTTGAATGAACTTTTGGATAACATTCTTTTGTTGTTGTTGTTGGAGTGAACTTATCACTAACACTCTTTTGGTGTTGCTATTTGAATGAACTTATGGATAACATTATTTTGTTGTTGTTGTAGTGAACTTATCGATGACATTATTTTGTTGTTGTTGTGAACTTATCGATGACAGTATTTTGTTGTTGTTGTGAACTTATCGATGACATTATTTTGTTGTTGTTGTAGTGAACTTATCGATGACATTATTTTGTTGTTGTTGTGAACTTATCGATGACATTATTTTGTTGTTGTTGTTTTTCTCCCATTTCGATTAATTAATATTACGAATTCACCCGAAATACAGTTAATTAAACATTTACAAAAATAACACATACGTTTATTTAATATTGTAGAATAAATAAGTAAAGAACACCATCTGTTTGATTATCATAAGAATAAGGACAAATTACAAATTATAGAACACGATACGATATCATGTACCACATAATATTTATTCTATTCACCTTATACAGGTAACGTGACGTCTAAATAAATGTTTTTAAAGTTTTTACTTAAAAAAAGTAAATACGAGTAGGGTGTTTTTAGCTCTGTTGTAATTAAGTTACACTCTCTGTGTATCTGATAAAATTTTTATATGAACGATTAAAAAATAAGGAAAGGAAAACGAGACTAAAACATTAATTTCAAGCAGTGTAATAACCAATTCTATTATTTGACGTTTATCCATATACATTTGTAAAATTTTTACAGAACGATTTCTGTGTGTCGTGAGCGGGGAATATTGAATACAATTACCTTATTTTACTTTCCAGTATCCAAAAATCTAAGAAGCTAGCCGAAGCAAGCTGAAACGACGTCACGTGAGTACTTCCTACCATATAACTGATGTTTCTCGAAGTACATCTTTAAGAGCATGCAATAACTTTCAATCGATCGTGTCATCAACTGACAGTTATGAGTAATGCTTTAGGTGCAATTTAAAACGAATGACACATTCTAATGTAACTGAAATTCTCAGAGGTTGATCTTCCGTGGTCTTTGTCATAACATCAGGCCTTTTTCAAATTTATGGGGATCCTTGTAGTGTTCATAAATGAGCTACTCAGTGAAAGAAAAGTATAACACTAACCTGATCTCGAAGTTCTTACTTCAGTTTAAGTGGTTACGTTCGCAAGTGGTGAAATATTACCTTTATTTTAATACGTTCTGGCAAAGGCCGTGTCTGGCGTACGAAAAACTGTCACGAGTGAAAGTTACAGGAGTGATCTCAGACTTTTTTTAAGTGTAACGACACCCTGTGGTCCTACTAACACCAGAATATTGAGCGTGAATGGTGATATAGGCACACAACATGGATGATACACGTTTAGGTGCACATGTTTTCTCAGTATTATATTTTAAAAAATTAAATAATGGTTTACTGATAAGATCAGACCCGAATGTACGTTATCTTGCGATACAATGAATGTTCGGTTTTAGTTTTGCTTTTCTCTGTTGCAAAAAAGTGTGTCATTTGATTTGAGTGAAAATGGAGTTATTGTAGTTTTTCTACTGTACAATACACAGCTTGTGTCTGATGACCTGTTTTATTACGTGTAAGAGAAAGGTGAAAAACATATTGAAATAAACCGTTCTTTTATTTCAATTATGCATTATTATATTATCAGATAATTGATAGTTAAAGAAGGAAATATATTATAAGAAATTCTCCCTTCCAGGAATTTCTTAACAAAAAGTTAAATTTTTAGGTGATATATATATAAACACGACGAAAAGCCTAAAATTTGGATTGGTTTTTTTTGCTTTTTGAAATAAACACAAAGCTACACAATGGGCTATCTGTGCTCTGCCCACCACGGGTATCGAAACCCGGATTTTATTATGCAAGTCCGCAGATATACCGCTGAGCCACTGGGGGGCCTAAAATTTGGAAGTGCATGCTATCCGTTGTAGGTCTATCGCAAAAACAAAACAATCTTAATATCAGCTTAGTATATACTTAATGCAAGTTCCAGAAAAGCAAATACGGGTGAAAGAGGGATAATAGAAAGATATTTATGATGTCTGAAAACCAGTTTGAAGTTCCTGGTTTATTATAGTGCACACTGGGAAACAAGTGTGCAAACCAAAATGAAAACTATTTTATAATTTTATCCCAGGCATCGAAACATCAAAGCGAGCCGGCTAACTCACATAAAAAGCCCAAAATATTTTTTTCTTTCCAACGAACAGAAATCTCCCGCCAAATAGGCATCGAACTGCATTAGTTATATAATTAAACCAATAGAAAAAAAAAAAGAAACACGGTTTATAAACCTTTTAAAGTGGTACTAAATCAGTATCTTAACACAAAAAACCTGAGCACTTCCATTTTGACACAGATGTTTTCAAGTAATATTTAGCGCCCATTAAGTGTTTCTTTTAACCCCAGTTTGATTACACTTATGTGTAATTTGCACACTTACTTTACCACATGTGTTATTTAGTGAGTCATAAATATATTTATATTTATACAGACCAATTGACAGACTAAGGGATATATATATATATAAGTCCGTTCCATTTAATAAATGTATTACATTCTGATTAAATAGTTAAGTCAAAAAGTGAAGGGACATACAAACAAGTACAGAAATGTAACTACCACACCATTTTATACTTTTCGACGCTATGCATCTGCCACGGATATTCAAAGTTGTTTGCTCTGATTTGGTATGTCATGAAATAGTCGAACAAACAAATATTGTGACACAAAGACGTGACAAAATAACCGTATAGAGTTTACTTAAAGTATGCACGAATCATGAATTTTGTGTAAGAGAAGACGTCGTTGTTGTTGTTGTTGTTTTGAATTAAGCACAAAGCTACACAATGGGCTATCTGTGCTGTGAGAGAAGACAATACACTGGTTTGCGCTGTAACACGCATAGAGTAATCAAAACCGTACATTTCGGTATTTAAACATGCATATATGTATACTGTGTTTCAGTTTACAGTGCTGTAATTTTTCTCGTTATGTAATATAACTATTTACGTACAGCGTATCAGAAGGGGTGTATTGTAATTCTAAATACAAACAATGTAATTACCATTACGTACAGCGTATCAGAAAGTTTCTATTGCAATTTTAAATATAAACAATGTAACTATCGTTACCTAAAAACTACACACGAGACGGTACAACTGTTTTAATTCAAACACTATAATACAGTGTTGTGGTTTTTGACTAGACGAACAACATACACACATTTCAGGCGAATGTCTTTCAATACTCTAACAGCTTTTGGTTAGTTATATACGTGTGAGTAAGAGCATTTGTTACAATTGTTGATCAGCTTAATAGAGTTTGCTTGCTTCAGTTTTCACAGTGTTTTCGTTGTATACGTGCGCTTTTCTGGCCAAATTATTTTGATGTTAACAAATATATTTGTATGGATAACAAAGACCCAAACAGTTCTCGTCATTGTTGGTTTAACATCGTACATCTATAGTCAAAGGACAAGATTTACAATTAATTTAGTAGGGATAAAAGAGCCACAAATGGCATTTATCTCTGAGGTTCACTTCTTACTGTCGATAAATTCTATCTATGCCTGCGATGACGTCCAGAACGGAGGAGCCGCTCTGTGATGCCGTTGCGTTTAGATTGCTGCTATTGGAAGAAAAATCGTAAAATCTAATTGGGAAGTGTTTAGTGTCACTAGCAGTGTAACACTGAAATACACGAAGGCCAGTAACATTATTCACCTCCTGTGTGTACACACAGAACGGAGAAGAGGCTTATTCAAGCAAATAACAATGAATAAGACATTGTGTTAACGGTGTTCGCATAAGTAATATCAGATATGTTGCACGCGAAATGTCATGTGTTTCGCGTTGGCCTAAATACGACTATATGTATATATAAAAAATTAAAAAAGATTCTTGAAAATACGTTTGAAACGAGAAGCGACTGGAATAATTCGAGGTAGAAATCAAGGTTTACATCTGTAAAGATTACTCGTTAAATGCAGTGTTTATAAATATACGTGATTACGTCTGTATCTTACTACTGAAATAAGTATTTATTACATTGATGGCCCTTAAATATATATAAAAATAAACACTATCTTCCATATCAGTGTCAGAAACGTAGAGTTTCGAATTACACGGTAACAGGGGCAGTAGTTTTAAATTTACAGCTTTCGCAAGTTGTTGATCGAACAAATAAGTGTCCTGTTACATTACTGATTCTTAATCTATGCTTCCATATAAATAAGTAAATATAACTTTTAATTTTGAGTAAAAACAACAAATTACAGTGTGTGCGCGTTTTTCGTATAGCAAATCCACAAAGTGTTATCTGCTCAGTCCACCGAGGGGAAGCGAACCCCTGATTTTAGCGTTGTAAATCCGGAGACATACCGGTGTACTAGCGGGGGACACAAATTCTAGAGTTAGTGGATTTACTGTTTTCTAACGCAGTTTTTTCTTATGATTTCACTTATTTTACTATTTCACTTCATTGGCCAAATAGCGCCGAGATTTTTATAGTTGAATGAAATAAACAAAGCGGAATGATCTTTAACTGAGTAAAATTTTCTGGTTGAGTATGAAAGGTAACCGAACTAAGGCACATCAAAAACGAAGGTAACGTAAAAGTTAAAAAGCTAAAGTTAACTGCAGAGAAACTTAACGTTAAACATTTAGACACAATACATTTAAAACCTCGTGGTTATATATCTTATCAGTAGGGCTACAACAATAGTTATTGTAACAGTTTAATGTTTAGGGTACTTGCATATATTTGGATAGTACGAGATAATTTCCAATATTTTCGTAGGCTAAGAACAAACACACATGTAAAGAACCTTTTATAAACTATAAGTAATTTGTTGAGATATGAAACTATAACGCTCTTTTTATTTACTGGTGTCAATCAAGTCTTATATTTTATTCTAAACATCAACGCACCATTGTATAAAATTGTAACAGTAATTTAAAACAAAGATTATTCGGTGTAACATATAGAACATTTTGTGATAATCAATATCTCATAGAAGTTGATACATTGTATAGCTAAAATCGGATATTTTGTAACAGCTATAGTCCTTGATATCAAGTCTTATGTAACTTAAAAATGAAAATGATGTATTGTAAAAATAACAATCTCGATATTAAAATTGATATAACTTAAAACTAAAGTAAGCCATGTTGTAACAGCAAAAGTCCTCGATATCAAACCTTATATACAATTTAAAACTGAAAGTGACTTCCTGTGACGATATGAGTCCTTCTATCAAAACTAACGTAATTAAAAAAAACAGATTTTTTATAATTAATTTGACCAAAACCAAAAATTTTGCTCCACTAAATTTGAATTAATAGAGTTTGAAATGCACAACTAAAACCACAAAGGACAGAAATGTGAGAAAAATATTTATAACACTTGTTGAAAATAATGACAATTTAATTGACTTATCAAAAACTATTGTTTATATAATTAAAATTAATAAAAAACACCCCAAAAAGTAATAGACCTGTCTATGTCTTTATCAGTGAAAAACGTTAGTTTTTTTTTTACATTAATATAACGAAAAGGACTTACGTTTTTAAATGAAGTCTCTGAGTGCTTCTATAAGGTATCACACTTATTCATCAACTGGAAAAAAAAACAAAATATAAAAAGAAGAGAAAAACTGCAATGTCAGGTGTGAGTTAAATAAGCCGTAATTCTAACATATGATAATTTACGGAACTTCAACTTGTAATTTGTATTACAAGTGAGTTGGGACACGATTAATAGTCTTTTCAAGCCACCATGACATAGAATATTTGAAAATAGTTCCTTTTCTTCTTTTTTGTGATATATTCTTGGTTTTTGGTTACCTGGCTCCCACTTACTTGTTGGAATAGACGGCCATTTTGTTGCGGAGTGATACAGTGATGACGCTGGTCTCGAAATGACACTCATAAATAAGCTTGTGATACCGGCAGCCATGACACATCTCGATTTATAAATGTACAGACAAGCTAATGGAGAGATGGAGAAATAATTTACATATTCTATTCTTTAAATACTTTTATTTTAATATATCTGTACATATATGTATATATAGTTACGCATAGAAAAAAATATATACGTAAATTTGTCATAGGAATACTTTCTTTTTAACTGTTATGCTTTTCGGTTACACTGCAGTTAGAATGAAGAAAGTTAAAAGCACTTTAAAGTCAAACGTAACAGAGATTTTGACAGAGAAATATAACCTTGTAAAAGACATTATTTGAATAAAATTCTCTATCTATTTATCGCGTGTTCTCGATATTTAAAATAATCAAAAGGATATTCGTTATTCAAATATTTTACTAATAGTGTACAAGCTAAATAGAATGTTAAGACAAGGAATGTTACATTATGCATAACGTAGGAGATATACAGACATAAAAGTGATAAAAACATACAAAACATATTTTACCAAAATCAATACGTTTTAAAAACGTATCGAATTTGAAAAGAAAGCCTCTATCACTTTATCTTCAAAAGAGAAACTTGTGGTAACGAAACGTTTCGGACACAGTTCTCTCTTTCAGAGTAAATGACTACGCGTAACTTAACATTTCCCGCACAGTTTCTCTTTCAGAGTAAGTGCAACTGATAGCTAGAAGTGACGAAAAGATTTGGGTAGAGTTTTTCTCTTACAGTAAATGCAACTCCTGGCGAATAGTAAGACGTGTGTGCTTGTGTTTTTCGTATAACAAAGCCACAAATGGGTATCTGGTGCTCAGCCCACCGCGGGGAATCGAACCCCTGATTCTAGCGTTGCAAATCCGGAGACATACCGCTGTACCAGCGGGAGGCGAATGGTGAGGTTCTAAAGAATAAGTAATTACAATGATACATATATATATATATATATATATATATATATTTATTTTGTCAGAAACATTTTGCACATATTAATACATTATTTACAGCTTTGGCTTTATATATTTTACTTATCAGTTTACTTTTATTCTGTAAATATTTAAACAAAACGTTTAATTTCTAACAATAAACAGCTTTATTATCACGTATGAACATGTCAGAAAACTTAGGATAGTAGAAACCATTTAAAATTTAATGTTTGTACACTGCGTCATAACCAATTAGTTTTGAAGACTGCTAATAACTATCTATAGTTCTAAATGAGTGTTAAGCTGTTGATGCTTAAGTAAACGAAGCTTTAAACTTACTAAGATAATGTAAAAAACAACAACAACAAGCAAACAAACCATATGATTGTGCACGTGCTCTTTAAACTATACCGAGTTTGCTTCAACAATAAACTAAGATCACGGTTGTAGTTACGCCAACATATAAACGTAACATATCCATACATATCTTAAATTGAAATGGGGCGGAAAAAAAATAACAAGCACAAGTAACCAATTTTTGCGCATATCTTTTCTATCTCGTTCAGTCTTGTGCAGTTGAAAACCACTTTCATTTATATTGATTACGATGGGTAAGTGTCCCTCAGAGTAAATAATTTTTACAAAAAGTTCCCGTTCCCCATAACGAAGTCCGTGGAGAGTGATTGAATCATATTTTAACATACGTTTCTAGAAACAACAGCCACCGAGGTTACTTCGTAATACGGTTTTAGTGAATTTCCCGAAGTGATATTAATACGATATAAGGACATTAAAGGTAATTTTTTCTGGCAGTCAGTATTACCAAATGTATCTAAGTGCGTTTTATTTATGAGGTGTTTTTAAATGCATACGCTTATGGGTATGTTTATACAGAATTGCAATTTCCTACTTATTTGATTTTTAATTGTTAAATGGTATGAATAAATAACAACGCTGCTACGAAACTGTTTCTACTTAATTCAACACCGTGAGAAAATACGATTAACAAATATATGCGAGAAAAAATTATAAAAAAAACCGACGAAAAACAACAAACATGTCAACATTTCAAAGCTGTTACGTGAAATGTAAGAGTGTTAAAGGCGACATCTAAATATTTCAATTAGACGCGATTTATTTGTAGCTTTCATTATTATTATTTTACAAATTGCGGGGGTTTATGAAAAAAAAAAGAACATTTATATACCCTATTAACGAGACGTAACACATATGAGATGTTGCAGTAGATATTTCGAACGAAGCGTCTACAACAAGTCTATTCATAAAGTGCGTCCTAGAAGTGTCCTAATCATATTATTTTATCATATCAAGTGAGCTTTGCTCTTAGAATTTCCGTGATAAATTACAACGAAGTTCTCCCTTTCGACAGTTCTATCCGCTACACTGAAAAACAAATAAACAACAACAAAATACGTGGTTCTCTACCAACAAGCTTCAAAGGAATCCTGAACAGAGATCGGGTACCAAATTTTTGTCAAAAAGTGAGCAGTTTTAATTAATTAATTGGTACCATTTAGTTCAACAACCGGAAAAAAATTATTAAGTTTTCAACCATCCGAAGAATATTGTATTTTGTTCTTTTCGACCATTTTCCGAAATAGTTCCGGGCGTTTCGTAGTTTGTTCTGGCGCTCTCGACCTCACTGCAAATGATTCTTTGGAGCGGGTATACTCACTCAAAAAGCGACACTAGCAAGATTAACGGTAAGCGAAGCTAACGGACATGTTGCGTTTTCTTCGCGAATGGTTTCTTGGTTGAAGACAGTGCAATCAAACTTCCAAATGAAATTTCGTAGAGGTAAGAAACGCTTTTGTTCTGTTTACTTACGTGGCAACGAAACGCTGTTTATTTAAAGTTATTAAAAATCGGCTAGCCAATTCAAGGCTAAAATATCATGGATAACGAGGGCCGCAAAGTATAAATCACTGCACTATAATCGTTTTAGGTTTTGGTTTTCATATGTAATAATTTAATGAAATTCTGAATATTTATGGTCATTTTGCACACTGTATAGAATTCGTTTCATTAATGTATAAATTTCTGTCTCTGATCAGAAATTATTAGTAACGAATAACTGTTAGTACAGTTATTTATCTATATTTTACTAATTATTGACTTGGTGTTAGCTTCAAGAATGAGATTCAGTTTTTAATTAATTATATTAATGTGACTGGTGTGAATATTGTAAGCCAGTTCTTAAAGTATAATAATAGTGAAATCCAGTGTAAATAATAGTAATTAAGTTAGTGGGAGGCTCATATGTGAATAATGATAAAGTAATGACTGAAAAACTCGTGTGTGAATAATGATAATGAAGTGACTAAGAAATTCGGATGTGAATAATGATAATAAGGTAACTAAGAAATTCAGGTGTGAATAATGATAATGAAGTGACTAAGAAATTCGGATGTGAATAATGATAATAAGGTAACTAAGAAATTCAGGTGTGAATAATGATAATAAGGTGACTAAGAAATTCAGGTGTGAATAATGATAATAAGGTGACTAAGAAATTCGGATGTGAATAATTATAATAAGGTAACTAAGAAATTCGGATGTGAATAATGATAATAAGGTAACTAAGAAATTCGGATGTGAATAATGATAATAAGGTAACTAAGAAATTCGGATGTGAATAATGATAATAAGGTAACTAAGAAATTCGGATGTAAATGATAATAAGGTGACTAAGAAATTCAGATGTGAATAATGACAAAGAGGTGACTGAAAAAATCGTGTGTGAATAATGATAATGAAATGATTAAGAAAATCTAAAGCGAATAATGATAATTAAGTGAATGAGAAACTCAAGTGTGAATAATGACAAAGAGATGACTGAGAAACTCGTGTGTGAATAATGATAATTAGGTGACTAAGAAATTCAAGTGTGAATAATGATAATAAGGTGACTAAGAAATTCAGATATGAATAATGATAATAAGGTGACTAAGAAATTCAAGTGTGAATAATGATAATAAGGTGACTAAGAAATTCAAGTGTGAATAATGATAATAAGGTGACTAAGAAATTCAAGTGTGAATAATGATAATTAGGTGACTAAGAAATTCAAGTGTGTGTAATAGTCCCGAGCTACTGGTTTCTCAGTTTTCACTGACGGGTATACATCATAAATCAGAACATAAAATATTGTTATCGTAATTACTATTTTTGAATGGAATTGTTCACCGTACTCTAATAAATACGGGCTAATGTCAGGTTTCATCAGAGAGATTCGTAACAGTGAAATCTTCTGTTACGTAATCACATTATTTTAAATCAAATCTCGTTTCGCCAGATAAGCGTTCATCGGCTTTACTTCTTCAAGGTCTTGAATCTGTTTAACGAATATTCTGATGTCAAAGAATTACGTATATCAACTATGAAGAGGGCGTAACGGCGAAACGTTGGCTTAAATAAATAAAAAAATATTATTTTATATTTCTTTGGAGTGTAAAAGTCGTTTCGTTTCTTTCCTCCTTAACATTTATCAAAATGTATCTAAATCCCTCCAATATGAATTACAAGTTTTTCTTGAATCTATCGTATTTTTTTATAAACTTAAAATTTAATAGAGCTAGTGATGAGTTTGTGCTTCAATAGAAAAATCTTATTTTTGTAATTCTGCTAAGATAAATTATTTAGTCCTTGATTTTTTCTACAGAGAATGAATGAAATAGTTTAATACCTTTCCTATCGGGTAACCGGGTATTAGCGTATTTGAGGAACAGAAGTTACATTTACTTTAACAGATAAACAAACACATATTTCAAAATATACATTCAATACCCATTGATGCCTAAAGCACCAATGTGTAAATAATGTAGTTGTTTTGATTTTAATTACTGTTTATTGTCGATTTATTCGTATTTTTATGTACCAAGGGACAGTTTACATAATAAGTTCTGGACATTTCCTAGTAAATGCTTTAATCTCACAGACACATTCGTGCCTCGCTAAGCTACTAACGTGTCTGTAAATAATAAAAAGAAACATACTCAGGTAACCAAAATGAATAAATGTGATATTAGGTTTTCGATGCTTGACGCTTGTCAAATGTTTATGATCCACATGACAGTTTCATAGACTATATGAGTTTATGACACGCGATGAAGGACCTATTGTTACCACCACTGCTGCTGTTTTCTCTGAGTCACCCAATACTAAGACATAAAACCTCTTTACATGTTTGATATTTTTTTTCGATAAGAGTGGAACACAATAAACACAAAAAATCATTTTCATTTTTTTTCCTGTCTTACAGTTCTCCAATGTAAAGCAACTTCCCTAAATAGTAATAATAATTAATCCCGGGTGTTAGGCATCTCACAATTAGGCCTACCGTTTTAGTTAACTGTAATCATGAGTTACACAAAACTGCCACGTGCATGAAAAATATTTCACATCGATTTTTGAAATTGTCATTAAATAGGTGTATATTTGTAATGACTCGCTTCTCTAACGAGTACAGAAATAAATATATGAACTGAACGAAACTAGATGTCCGAAACGATTCCCTTTTCCTACTTGAAATTCACGCTGGTTTCATAATAAAACTTCGCGTGATTCACTTATCGTAAAAATTTTACAGTTTCAAACCAATTGGGCGTTGGATGAGTTGTTGTCTACGTGACCAGCGCAAAAGAAAGAGTGACGTGTACACTAACTGAGAAGGTCTAATCCCCATACGTTCAAGAAAAGCGATCTCTTCCCCTTCTGTATTTATATGTCTTCATTTCCTGCACTAAAATGATAAAGCAAAATAAAAAAGCTCGCTAAGTAAAACCTGTTAAGCTTGCTGTTTATAAGAACTGATGTGTAAGATTATCCTTCATGAAAACCTATATCTCAAAATAGATTTGAATTTTAAGGTTTCTGTTTAAAATTCTAATGGGGAAATATATCAGAATGTTACCTAATTTCCTATGTGTGTGTATAACAATATTATCTAATTTCCTATGTGTATACATAATAATATTATCTAATTTCCTATGTGTATACATAATAATATTATCTAATTTCCTATGTGTACATATCATAACATTATCTGATTTTCTATGTGTGTATATATAATAATATTATCTAATTTCCTGTGTATATATAATAATATTATCTAATTTTCCATGTGTATATTATAATATTACCTAATTTTCTATGTGTATATTATAATATTACCTAATTTTTCATGTGTATATAATAATATTACCTGATTTTCTATGTGTATATTATAATATTATCTAATTTCCTATGTGTATACATAATAATATTATCTAATTTCCTATGTGTACATATCATAACATTATCTGATTTTCTATGTGTGTATATATAATAATATTATCTAATTTCCTGTGTATATATAATAATATTATCTAATTTTCCATGTGTATATTATAATATTACCTAATTTTCTATGTGTATATTATAATATTATCTAACTTCCTATGTGTATATATCATAATATTACCTAATTTTTCATGTGTATATTATAATATTACCTAATTTTCTATGTGTATATTATAATATTATCTAACTTCCTATGTGTATATATCATAATATTACCTAATTTTCCATGTGTATATTATAATATTACCTAATTTTCTATGTGTATATTATAATATTATCTAACTTCCTATGTGTATATATCATAATATTACCTAATTTTTCATGTGTATATTGTAATATTACCTAATTTTTCATGTATATATTGTAATATTACCTAATTTTCTGGTAAAACTTGACAATCCCTATTAATTCTCAAAGATGAGTAACAGTAATAAACTTCTTGTTTTGGGATTGACTCCAATGTTTCATTTTTATTTTCTAAAGGTTCTGCCAAAGTAATACTTAACAAATAGTACATACAAATAAAGATAAAACACACAGCACACAAAATGGTACTGTTAAATACAAGAACTTGTGATATTCAGTATGCATTGTAAATGTTGACAAATCTATATAATTAATATATATCATAGAGCTGATAACACTTGATACTGAGTATATACTATTATAGTACATATAGTGATATTCAGTATGTAGTGTTAATGTAATACATATCTTGATATTCACTATGTAGTGTTAATGTAATACATATCTTGATATTCAGTATGTTGTGTTAATGTAATACATATCTTGACATTCAGTATGTACTGTTAATGTAATACATATACTGATATTCAGTATGTACTGTTAATGTAATACATATCTTGATATTCAGTATCTTGTGTTAATGTAACACATATCTTGACATTCAGTATGTTGCGTTAATGTAACACATATCTTGATATTCAGTATGTACTGTCAATGTAACACATATCTTGACATTCAGTACATGGTGTTAATTTAATACATATACTGATATTCAGTATGTAGTGTTATATGTATATAACACAGATGAATTGTATTATTTGTGTTATCAAACGTTTTGTTTTGTTTTTTGTTATTTGAAACTAAGGGTCAGAGATAGCTTATAATTGAAAATGGAATTTAAAAGTATAAATATATTTTACCGGTGCACATGTAATACATATACACATATTGCAATGATAATTGATTTTAGTCACTGTAATATGCATATTTTTGTAAGCGACATGTAAACTGTTGGAAACTCGAAGCTGTATTAGTTATACCTAAACTAACTGATAAAGCTAGCCGTACAAACGGAATACAAACTAATTGATAACTCCAAGCCGGGTCAGTTATGTGTAAATATAACATAATTCCTTCAAAATGCATATTTTCGTAGTTGAGAATGGTCAGTGTTTTTTTTCCAGGAAGAAACTAAGGTGTTAACTATACTGTGTTATGTTCTGGGTGTTTTTATTATTTATATGATTTTTTTCCTTGTACAATCACATTTGATAATTCTGTTAATAATTAAAATTCGACAATAAGTGATGAATCAGAATATTTCTGTGAATAAAATTTCTTGGTAAATGTTTAATGCAACATTCGTGTTCCGTGTGTTTGGACGAAACAATCTTTATTAAACCGTGTTTCGATGTAATATCTCACTCAGACGTATATAGGAAACAGCAGAACAATTTTATAAAGGTATATCTTACACTTCTCTGTTCGAATGCCTTTAATTCGTGCTTGACAAAACGTCGCATATCTTCATTTGTTTTAAATGGTTCACAGCACCCAATCCTCGTAGTTAAACTGGTCGTGCAGGTCTGTAACGGCTGAAACAGATTAAATTATTGTTAAAGCTTGCGTATGACAGACAAAATTCCGATTTGAAATGTGTTACACATAAACTTCTAATTCGAAACCCGTAATGGATAGATAAAAGCTGGAGAGTTATCTGTGACGGACAAAATAAAAGTGATAAATATAATGCTAACTGTTAGAGTATCCGGGAATTCGCTTAATGTGTCGTAGTGCGGACAGTTATCAATATCTTTCTGATTATCACCGACTCTTTTGTTTTTCGTTAGCTTATTACTTGCTAAACACTCAGAAAAATCCACTTCACTTTGTCATTGCAACGAATGTTTATATTTACGATAAATATTTCAAGTTGACCAACTACATAATTTAACCTTTTTACAATACAATATACAGAAAGAGTTGTTGCTGTTATTTTGAATTAAGCACAAAGCTACACAATGGGCTATCTGTGCTCTGCCCACCACGGGTATCGAAACCCGGATTTTAGCGTGTAAGTCCGCAGACATACCGCTGAGCCACTGGGGGGCACATAAAGAGAAATTATTAACTTTGTAGGCCTAACAAAAATAATTGAATTGTTCTAAAAAAAACAGATAATTTTATTTATAATCTCGTGGAGTTTCGAGAAGTCGAATAAAAACATTTATTTATAAAACCATGTTGCGACATGTGTATAAATACAGTTACAATGTGGCTCATGTGTATACATAGCATAGCAACAAGAATATGTCTGTAGGGCCGAATATCATTCAAACAGCAAATTTTTCTGTTAATTACTGGACTCTAGTTACTAGACACGTCATGAATAATACGAGTATAACAATACGTATGACGTGAATGTTTTCTGTTCATGATTCGTGTGTAATAATTAGTACATTTTAATTATTCATCAAAATATGAAAACTACCACTCCAGCTAAAAGTTTAAAGATTTAAGGATATTGTATCTAATTAAAGATCCATTAATTAACTAATTATATCATTCATTTTTACTTATTTGAGTTGAAAGTTTATCTGTCTATAATAACTTCCTTCCGCTCCCGATGTGTGTGTAAAGCCTCTTGTGTGGCTTTGCCCTAAAATCTACCAACCAAATATTATGAGTTCAATCAGTGGATTTCATTACTCTATTCATTCATGAAGTTTCGTTACCTCCAAGATTTATCATTTTAAGTTCAGTGTAATCACTGAAAATGTTCATCCATGATCAAACTTACCCTAATCATGGATGCTGTCTTCCATCTCTTGATAGGGTTTTTTTTTCTGCGCACATCGATTAATCTTCTGCAACCGGTAGGCAAACAGTAATCTGAATTGCACATTTTGATGACTAAAAACTTATTCTTGACAGCTTAGATTAATGCGCACTCCTCACGCATCGAACACCGGGCCTAAAACCGTGGACAGTCAGCTAGATAGTGTTACAACACAGTTGTTTCACTGAAATGTTTATTTCTACTCTTGTTACGTGTACTTTCGAACGCAATTTGTCTTTTAATTGTTCTGAGAGGGATAACCTCAATCTACTAAGATAATGCTTCGTAAACGTTGCACGCAAACTATACTTTAGGATAAGTGTTTTTCAACGTCCACTCCGTTTTGAATCATTGTTTCGGGGGGGGGGGGTTGCACAAGATTCACTTTAGCGTGTATGGAAAATTACGTTGAAATTTGTAATTCGTTTTATGTTCTACAGTTTTGTTGTGACACGCTGTCTGTCTAAAAAAAATGGACACACCTTCTTCTTTCTCTGTTCACGTTTCGTTGTCAAGTTAGAAATAATTTGGAACTGGGATTGGTGTACGTATTTTTGTGAACGTATTTAACTACTAAACGAAATTAAAGAAAACTGGAATAGTTATCGAAATCAGTTTAGATTTTATCAATAAATAAAAGTTCATTATCGTCTTTTAAAATGACGACAGAGTCTAGAAACACATGTTTCTAAGCTGTTTATTCACCAAACAGCTGTTGGGTTCCATGAATTTGTTGCATATTACACGGTCCACAATAACAGACGAGTCAGACAGAAATGTCTCAATATTAGAATTATTCCAGTCAGTAACTGATGTTGGGTTCCATGAATTTGTTGCATGTTACACGGTCCACAATAACAGACGAGTCAGACAGAAATGTCCTCAATATTAGAATTATTCCAGTCAGTAACTGATGTTGGGTTCCATGAATTTGTTGCATGTTACACGGTCCACAATAACAGACGAGTCAGACAGAAATGTCTCAATATTAGAATTATTCCAGTCAGTAACTGATGTTGGGTTCCATGAATTTGTTGCATGTTACACGGTCCACAATAACAGACGAGTCAGACAGAAATGTCTCAATATTAGAATTATTCCAGTCAGTAACTGATGTTGGGTTCCACGAATTTGTTGCATGTTACACGGTCCACAATAACAGACGAGTCAGACAGAAATGTCTCAATGTTAGAATTATTCCAGTCAGTAACTGATGTTGGGTTCCATGAATTTGTTGCATGTTACACGGTCCACAATAACTGACGAGTCACACATCGACCTCTCTTGCAATGGACTGGGTAAAAACATAATTTGAAGTTTCAAAATAAGACGTGTTTTACATCTACTTGAAAGCATTTGTAAGTACTTAATATAACATAAAGTGACTTATTTCATCAAATAGTAACAACTCATAAGACGCTTAATAAATCCAGATTTAGCAAGCATTTCTAGTATACAGTAAGATCGGTAAAGAAAAAACACTTTAATAACATTATAGAAACAAATCTTACTTTCTCCCTTACTTTATCTATTTATTTGTTTTTGTTTGTTTTTTGTTTAACATCGCGCAAAGCTACACGAGGGCTATCTGCG
This sequence comes from Carcinoscorpius rotundicauda, assembly GCA_011833715.1. NCBI lineage: Eukaryota > Metazoa > Arthropoda > Merostomata > Xiphosura > Limulidae > Carcinoscorpius > Carcinoscorpius rotundicauda. The sequence continues at coordinate 60,101,500 of CM022403.1, read as the reverse complement.
CTAGCCGTCCCTAATTTAGCAGTGTAAGACTAGAGGGAAGGCAGCTAGTCATCACCATTAACTCTTGGGCTACTCTTTTACCAACGAATAGTGGGATTGACCGTCACTTTATAACGCCGCCACGGCTAAAATGGCGTGCATGTTTGATACGAGGTGGATTCGAACCTGCGACCCTTGGATTACGATACGAACGCCTTAACACCCCTGCCCATGCCGGACCCATTTATTTATTGTTATGTCCAAAGCTACACAATGAGCTATCTATGTCTTGCCTAGCACGAGTATCGAAACCCGGTTGTTAGCAGTGTGAACCATCAAATTTCCCGCTGAACCACAGGAGAGTTAGATTCTCTGTCGAGTATGAATTTTATTTTATGAAAGTAAATTTAATTACGAATTCTTAATTACGGTTTTTCCAGGTCGATATTTATCGAAATGTTTTGTGAGTGAAGTTTCTCTGTCAAGAAGATTTGTCAAGTAAAACAAGCAGTTAGAAACATGAAAAGATCAATTACTTGTTTCATTTTTCTCTGTCTGTAGTTTTATGTTCGTTATTTCCAATTTAATAATAACGATCTCCAACACCTTCATTCATCTCGATTAGAACAACACAAATAAAGATTGCGGCTACTTTGAGCAGTTTGGAACGTTGTGTTATAACAACTCGTCATAGATCCGGAATATAAGCTAAGATAGAGAATACCTCGCCACTCCAAAACCGATCGTAGAATCGAATATAGTAAGATATACTTGAAAACATACTTAAGCTGAAGTGAAATCAGCATTTCATTTTTAAACAGATAATTAAACGATTTATTTTATTGAAACCTAAATTATTTTTAAAAAATAAATAAATATATTTTGGTAACACATACAATAAGTACATTGAGGTACACGTTCTATAACGTTATGATATTTCGAACAATGAATCTAACCTCAAACTCTGTTTCTTTGTGACATACGTTATGTGTTTATGGAAAGACAAAACAACATTAAAACCATATTTTTGCACAATAAGTAAATATCTGAGTCTGAATATTCTCACATAAGAATAAGGTGTTTAGTGTTTATTAAAGGAAGCAATGAGTTATTCGGTAAAATACGCACTGACAGTTAAACTTGCTCTGAAACGCAACAAAGTAATTTAATATCAATGCTTTAACTTTCAAACTCGATTGTCCACTTTTCTTTTCTTATTATTATTTAATTTTTTTGTTAATAAAGTCATGAGCATTTTAATGAAATTTATCTCCGAAATTAGATTACTTGTGTTTCGTTTAGCGACGATAATTGTAAGTGTAATTTAATTTCGTACGAAATGTTTTAAGTTATTTCGTATTGTGCATTTTACTTTTCGGCCATATTTCACGAGCTGCATAATAAGTATTTCTATCCATCTAGGCAATCTATCTACGAAGTCGCTTTACGTAACTGGAAATAGAAACGTTGTGAGAAAAATTTCAAAATAATTTCAAGGTAGAAAAAAAATGATAATAAATCGCTGAATTTCGTTTACTGTGAATACAAACTGTGGTGTTTTTTTGTAATTTAACAGAATTAATTTGTCTGTTTTGTATCAGTTTAATATTCTGCTTACTAGACTGTTATTGTCGTCATAACAAAAGTAGCATACTTATTGAACGACGGTATATAATCACAGCACAAGAAGTTATTCATTTTAAAGACAAATTTGATATATAAATAAAAAATAATAACACTTACCCGTCAACTGTGCTTGTATAAATGTTTCAGATTATTCTGATTTACAAGAGAAATATTTGACTTAAAAATTCACCGACAGGTGGAAGATAAGAGCACACACACCCACACATGTGAATGGAATATCTGAAATAACATTTGAAACACGTGATAATTAAGTCTGAAGTGTCCTTATAACTCCTGATTACTCATAAGTTTAAGTCTAGGATCTATAATTTACATATATATATACTTATTATAAGTTGATAATTACCTATAAATGGTTTATGCTTGTCCAGATTTATATCTGGCATTTGATTTATTGTAATTTAATTTTTTTTGCCTTTAAAGACGTCTAATAAAAACACAACCACATTTGTTATACTTAGTACCAGATAATTTTCTTTGATTAAAGATACAGATCTTTGGCTTTAGCCCGGTATGGCCAGGTGGATAAGGCATTCGACTCGTAATCTGAGGGTCGCGGATTCGAATCCTCGTCACACCAAACACGCTCGCACTTTCAGCCGTGAAGATTCTATAATGTAACGGTCAATCTTACTGCTTGTTAGAAAAAGAGTATCCCAGGGATTGGTGATGGGTGGTGATGACTAGCTGCCTTCCCTTTAGTCTCACATTGCTAAATTAGGGATGGCTAGCGCAGATAGCCCTCGTGTAGCTTTGCGCGAAATTCAAAAACAACCCAAACCAAGTTGTGCAACGGTGTAATATATATTGACTTGTAACTTAATGTAAGATTTATACTTATCTAGAAACATTCCAACTCTAAACTAACATAATAGATACGTATAGTTATCATGAGATCTTTATCTATTGATGATTTTATTTGTTGTCGTTGTCTGAATTAACAACTATATAAAACAGGACTTTATTAAATAATACCTTATCTTTCATACTGTACAAGGAACTGTCTGAGACAACTTTATAAATTACAAATTTTCTAAGCATTCTTAATAATAAAAATGAACCGCAAGGATTACTTGCTTTGCCTTTAAAAACACAAATTACAAGGATTACTTGCTTTGCCTTTAAAAACACAAATTACAAGGATTACTTGCTTTGCCTTTAAAAACACAAATTACAAGGATTACTTGCTTTGCCTTTAAAAACACAATATACAAGGATTACTTGCTTTGCCTTTAAAAACACAAATTACAAGGATTACTTGCTTTGCCTTTAAAAACACAAATTACATGGATTACTTGCTTTGAGCACTTTGTTATTCCATCAGACTCTGCTATATAATCTCCACTTCAACAGAAAACTAAAAACTATTAAGATGGGCTTTAATGGAAAACTATAAATTATTAGGATGGGCTTTAATAGATTTGGCTAAAGGAAATTTTGTTGTGTATCACAATACATTTCGTAGTCAATTGAAGTCGGGTAAATCAGTATATATAAAACTGGATTCGAAATATTCATAATAGAATTACTAGTGAAACCAACCAACGTTGTTATGTGAGGCATTAAGATGTAGGTTTCCCAGCATTACCAAGTTTGTGTCTTTTTCTGCAAAGCATCAAAGTGCGAGCTTTCGTTGCTAGAGGGCTCTGCAGTCAACATAGGCCGGACTGGCAGGATCCACCGTGACTGCTTCCAGGGCGAGTGAATCACCACCTTTCTATAATTCTCAGCGACGAATTGTCTCTTCGGTAAAGTCTACCACTGTGTTTTTTTCCCGCCTTCCCGCAGGGAACTGGCCCAGTCCGGTGATACGGTGAATACAGAATTATAATTATCACACGGCATTACAATGACCAACCTTCTGGCGTTCAGCGCAGCTTTGGTTTCCTATGTGTAAGATGCTACGGTGTAATGTAGGAACGTGAGACAGAGCGCCAGCCCGCATTCATTGAATTCAACCATACAATCAGTACGAGTCTTACTCTATAATCAAGCTGGATATTTCGGTTTTTAAAAGTTATCGATACACGATTACTGGTTCACTGCCTGGCTTGATAGCTACAAGCTCCGGATAAAACCGGGATTGGAGTTGAGCCAGAAGCAGAAATTGCACGACTTCCTTAACGACTTTAACAATTATACGTTTAGAGACATCACGTTAGCAGAAAGTAGGTAAAAAAACGAACGAAAAGGCTATGCTAAAAACAGAAATTAAGTCTCTCCATGCAGTCAAGCGTATCTATATGAATAAATTCATAAACCACTGATAGCAGGGTTAGGTGTATCCACAGCTCGCTGTATATGTTCTTCTGAATCTGTACAAAAAATAAGTTTAAAGTTTTAGTTATTGGCTCAACGTCAAATATGTAATCTTAAAACTCTGAAAACCAGATATCGGTGGAATGATACTTCAGTGTGTAGCATTGTGGTTAATATCGAACGAAACAGTGTATAATCATCTTGAATTTAGTTTCCTGTATCTGCATAAATAACCCAATAATGCTCCTAAGTAGACTTGGGAATAACAATATTTAAATGTCGTTAAATAACCCAATAATGTTCTCATATAGACCAGGGAATAACAATATTTAAATGTCGTTAAATAACCCAATAATGTTCTCATATAGACCAGGGAATAACAATATTTAAATGTCGTTAAATAACCCAATAATGTTCTCATATAGACCAGGGAATAACAATATTTAAATGTCGTTAAATAACCCAATAATGTTCTCATATAGACAAGGGAATAACAATATTTAAATGTCGTTAAATAACCCAATAATGTTCTCATATAGACCAGGGAATAACAATATTTCAACGTCGTTAAATAACTCAATAATGTCTTCAAATAGACTGGGGAATAACAATATTTCAACGTCGTTAAATAACCCAATAATGTCTTCAAATAGACTGGAAACTAAAGATATTTCAACGTCGTTAAATAACCTAATAATGTCTTCAAATAGACTGGGGAATAACAACATTTCAACGTCGTTAAATAACCTAATAATGTCGTCAAATAGATTGGGAACTAAAAATATTTCAACGTTGTTAAATAACCCAATGATGTCCACATATATACTAGTGAATAACAATATTTCAACGTCGTTAAACAACCCAGAAATATTCACAACTATACTGGTGGATTACTGTATTGTTTTAATTTACTTATACTGTCTTTTACTGTTCGTTGTTTTCTTCATATTTTTGAATTTTAAGTTTCATGCCAACCCACTTTTTTGCTTTAATTTTCAACATATTTTATAAATACAAACACAATCAAAATTTGCTCCGAACAACACATGGAATAATTTATGAGACAAATTGAAAGCATCTGACAGGTGTTAATTAATAACAGGAAAAAAATATTCATGATTTTTGTTTTCTGTAACAAACTAGAATGTGACAACATTGAAAGTGATGCATGGCGTAATAGACAAAGAAACGAGACAACCACGTGTTTTAAAAACCTTCCATGAACGCACAAGAACAGTATTGTAAGCGAATTACTGTTTCTGTAAGTACCACCTGTTGTTACAAATCATTTGCTTCCAAGTACATTTTTTGTGTGGTATCACGATAGCGTTTGGTTATTAAACATCTCAACTGTCGTGTAAGTTACATACATCTGTCTGGGAAAACAGTAGCATTTGGAAAATATGCAATGATACTTTGTCGGTACCATAATCTTTATATGCACATTAATAAAGTTGCTTTACTTGTGTTGTTGGCATGTAGCTCAAACAATAACGTCATATAAAGCAGATCAAGACAACTTAGTTCTCGGTGTCTTTGAACCATTTCGAACACTGAATGGTAATTGATACAGGAAATATTCATGGAAAGGAATTCTTTTAAGTATCAGACATTTTATGGCTAAACTTAATTTACAACAAAAGAAATTATAATACACGTGCAAAAGTGGTGATTTTTACCAAAAATCAAACAAACAAACGAAACCAAAGACTACAACATACCAGAATTTCATTACATCCAAAGATATCTACAATCCACAGTTATGTCTCGAAGTGTGAGATATAAATTTAAACCAGGAAAAAAAAAACAACGACAAAAGTAACGAACGAAAACCTCCATCTCAAATGACGTCTGCATATTTTAAGTTTTAAGTATAAACTGGTTTCTGGTTCCAATAAAACCATGTAGTCAAACTCTTCATAAAGATGTGAATTTTCGTCTGGGTGTAAACATTTAAAGATACTCCATGGTCGAAGTGTTTTAAACGGTAACACAGGGATAAAGATGTAAAGTTATTTGATGACAGAAAGAATAATGGATTCTAATTACTGTAAGTAAGAAGGGTGTATCAAATAAGCTACATTCTTCACCGACTGGACTTTTGGTTCTAATCTACATGGGTAGTGTGATTCTTTTTCAAGAAAATAACAGAAGAATGCTTTTGAAACACATACAAACAGCTTCCCACAAAGCTTTCCAGAATTCTAAACATTTACAAAAAATATTGTAAAGGTAAAACATAGGGTAATGAAAGAAATTGTATAACAGAAAAAACAAAACCAAAACATTTTATTTCAAGTTAACAATTCTTACATTGTTAGAAAACCGATTCTCCTTCCATTCGCCACGAAAACAGTGATGTAATTTGATCTGTGAAATATTTAACATTTCCAAATCCAATAGCCTCCCCCAGTGGCTCAGCGGTATGTCTGTGGACTTACACGCTAAAATCCGGGTTTCGATACCCGTGGTGGACAGAGCACAGATACCCCATTGTGTGGCTCTGTGCTTAATTCAAAACAAAAACAATCCAAACCCAATAACAACTTAAACAACTCATCAACTAAATGACCAGGCCAGGAATTACATAATTCAGGTATAAGTTCTTACTAATGAAGGGCAAACAATCATCAACACCCGCCGTCCATATGTCTACAATAAACCAAATAATGGAATTCATTGTCACTATTACGACATTACCAGCCTAGAAGATCTAGATTTCATTATTTTATATTTTTTTTGCATATAAGTCGTGATAGGTTGTTCTTGGTTTCTACAGTTTGACAGGTTTTCAGAACGATTGCCCTTAAAATATTATAACTCATATACGACATTGATACACGTGTTACAAATGAATGGAAATATATATCAACAGCACATGCTTTTTCATACGTTTTGCGATACACCACTTGACGCGAACTTTCACTGACATAAACTTAACAGTTTCCACATTGCTAATTAAAAGATTTACATAAATGTCGTACACAGACAGTTAATGACGAGAATGTTTTCATGTAATCCAACACTGTGTAACTTGTAAAAACCGTGTTTTATATCATAAAACAAATCATTAATATTGAATTTGTTTACCCGGTGGTTAAGGCACTTGACTCATAATTCGAGGATCGCGGGTTCAAATCTCCGTCAAACCAAAACATGTTCGTCCTTTCAGCCATGAAGGCGTTATAATATGACGGTCAATACCACTATTCGCTTATAAAAGGGTGGCTCAAGAGTTGACGGTGGGTGGTGATGACTAGTCGCCTCTCCTCTAGTCTTACACTGCTAAATTAGGAACGGCTAGCGCAGATAACCCTCGAGTAGCTCTGAGCGAAATTCAAAACCAAACCAAACCAATTTTTATAAATATAATAGTACTGTTTTTCCTATATAAATATAATAATAATGCCTACTGTATATTGAAATATAATTGTAATGTCTGCTGTTTATATAAATATAATAGGTCTGTTTGTTGTCTACATAAATATAATAGTTCTGTTTTCCTGTATAAATATAATAGTAATGTCTGTTGTCTATATAAATATAATTGTTCTGTTTTTTCTATATAAATATAATAGTAATGTCTGCTGTATATATAAATATAATAGTTCTGTTTGTTGTCTATATAAATATAACACTACTTTCTTTCGTATGTTGTTTTGAGGTTATTTGTGGGTGTTTTTGGGTTTTCTACAACTACTTCGTTCCCCGTTGGTGTACCTTCACCAAATTTAGCAAGAAGACTTTTTGGGTCCACGTGGAGATACGAGCAAAGTTTTGCTTCCACAATTTATGTTTTGCAGTTTTTATAGACGTTTTGTTTTCTTACAATTACTATACAGTTTTCACAGCCACGGGAAGAGGGAGGAGCTTTCTAAGTATTTTATTTCATGGTATTAATTGATCTGGTTACATATAAGGGAAGCAACTTTTCATGTCCTAAAATAACCTTTCATTAATCATAAATTTACGTAACTTCCGTTCAGAGTGGTAACAATAATAACTTTTGATCAAAGCTAGATACCTTCACAGATGAAAACTAAAAATCGACCTACTAATAAACATAGCCAACTTACTACCAAGTGCTTATGTTCTTTCTTCTAATGACAAGAAAGCATGTTTGGAAGGTTAACATGTTGTAAATCATATTGTAAATCATTTATAGAGAAATTTTAAGGGAATTATTGCTTTGTATATAGATACATTTTAACGTGTTTCTTGCTTTGTTTCAAGATACATTTTTAACGTGGTTCTTGCTTTGTTTATAGATACATTTTAACGTGGTTTTTGCTTTGTTTGTAGATACATTTTAACGTGGTTCTTGCTTTGTTTATAGACACATTTTAACGTGGTTCTTGCTTTGTTTGTAGATACATTTTAACGTGGTTCTTGCTTTATTTATAAATACATTTTAACGTGGTTCTTGCTTTGTTTATAGATACATTTTAACGTGTTTCTTGCTTTGTTTCAAGATACATTTTTAATGTGGTTCTTGCTTTGTTTATAGATACATTTTAACCAGAAAATTCGATCCTAACCACTGAGCACCTTCTGCACAAATTCCAATTTTCAAAATATTTGGGGAACATATAATAGGTTGTACAGACAGTCATTTATTAAATAAAAACACAAGGTATTTTCTTCTATTATTTTTAAATTGCAACTAAAAATTACCGTACATATTTCGTTCTGTTTCTTAATTTCTGGCCTGGCATGGCCTATCGCGTTAAGGCGTGCGCTTCGTAATCTGAGGGTCGCGGGTTCGCGCCCGAGTCACGCCAAACATGCTCGCCCTCCAAGCCGTGGGGGCGTTAAAATGTGACGGTCAATCCCACTATTCGTTGGTAAAAGAGTAGCCCAATAATTGGCAGTGGGTGGTGATGACTAGCTGCCTTCCCTCTAGTCTTACACTGCTAAATTAGGGACGGCTAGCACAGATAGCCCTCGAGTAGTTTTGTGCGAAATTCCAAAAAACACACACACAAACTTAATTTCTGTACAAGACGCCCCAAGTGGCACAGCGGTACGTCTTCGCACTTACAACGCTGGAAACCAGATCTTGTATTCTCAAGACGGTTAGAATGGGTATTATTAAAACTTTAATTAAAATACAATGCAGAACAGCATTTCGACCTTTCCAGATCATCTTCAGGTGAAGAAAGAGAGTTTACAAATTCTGTTTGTTAATTAACTTGAAGATGACCTAAGAAGGTCGAAACGTTGTTCTGTATTGTATTTTAATTAAAGAGTTAATACCCATACCAGTCGTCTTGAGAAAGCATTTCTTATTCAAGTGGGTTTCTCGTCATCATAAACCCAGATCCCAATACTCTTGGTGGGCAGAGCACCGATAGCCCGGTGTGTATATTTGTGCTTTATTACAAACCAGCCACATTCATGTAGTCACTAAATACACTTGAATTATAAAAATACTGCTAACTTATTCTTTTGATGCAGTAGTTTCTTAACTTCGCTTCAAAGCTTCGATGACAAATGTCACTTTAAACTTTCATTTTATGATGTGGATGATGTGCGTCCATTTTAACTGGTAACTGAAGCTACGTTGTTACCTTAACTGAACTTGAAATACGTAAATATTTGAAAAATAAAAATGTGTCTCACACTTAAAGATAACAATTATTTCATGTTTTCATAACACATATAATCGAGCACAACTGTTAACAACAACACTAATACTTATTACTTGGCCATCGAGGAAGTGAGTCCAAGGTCTTTAAATTTGGTAGTTCCGGCTAGATGTTCTTGTGCATAATTAAAGACATGGGGACGTCTGTAAAAAAAATGAATAAAATAAATAACGTTATAATTTAGTAATGGAGTTTACAAGCAAAGAATTAGCCAAAGAAAAACCATCACAGTTGATTTCAAGAAATAATAATAATATTTGATGACACGTCACATTTGAAAATAAAAACAGATGATTCTCTCCTAACAATTTAAATGTAATTCAAACAAAGCGATTACAAAAAAGCTGAATAATGTTTGAAAAACGTTGACTATAATGTTATATATATATAATCCCACTAACCACATATATTGTCGTAAATTATTTGTATTATTATCAATACAATCACACAGATCTATATTAGCAGTTGCTAAACATTTTACTGCACACGAATAGATGTTAACAATATTTACTTACAAAGCATGTGAATAAATATATAGTAACATCTGCTCGTGGGTAGTGGCATTTTATAATGTTAATAGTGATTTTATATGAAGAAATAAAAAAATCAGTGAAGTTACAGTAATATACGAATGTCCATACAGTCCAGAACTTGTTTAACAGCTTAAGTTTGTTTGTTTGTTTTTTGAATTTCGCACAAAGCTACACGAGGGCTATCTGTGCTAGCCATCCCTAATTTAGCAGTGTAAGACTAGAGGGAAGGCAGCTAGTCATCACCACCCATCGCCAACTCTTGGGCTACTCTTTTACCAACGAATAGTGAGATTGACCGTCACATTATAACGCCCCCACGGCTGAAAAGACGAGCATATTTGGCGCGACGGGGATGCGAACTCGCGACCCTCCGATTATCAGTCGAACACCTTAACACGCTTGGCCATGCTGGACCTTCAGTTTAAGATTATAAATATTTTAACGGAACAAATAAGTATGAAGACTGAATAACGATTGAGGAGAAAAGTACGTTTATAAGTTATCCGTGAAAAACAGCTATCCGTTATTGTTATAAAATGTATCATTTCTAACACTACCCTCTGTTTCTTTGTATTCTCTACTCTTAACAATGTCTCAGAAGCTTGGTGAACCTTTATTTACGTGTGATTTCATTAATGCTTACTAGAGACACGTATTAGCACGCTTTTAGATTTTTGTTTTACTTTAAATCAAAACATTAATAAACAAAAGTTTTAAAATTAATTCAATTTCGCGAGTCAGTACAAATGGTACTGACATTAACTGAGCTAGATCAGTTAAAATGATTTATCAGCTGTTCTTATACGCTAAAGTCTCTTACAGGTAAGTGTTTAATTGGTGAGTCTACTCTGGAATAACTTGATGAGTTGACTTACCCAGAGGGAAGCTTTCCTAAGGAATAGGCAATCGTAAATCGTTATGATGAGGAAATTCCTTGCCTTTCTATAAGGACTCTTCTCTTACAGGTAAGTGAGTCTACTCTGGAATAACTTGATGAGTTGACTTACCCAGAGGGAAGCTTTCCTAAGGAATAGGCAATCGTAAATCGTTATGATGAGGAAATTCCTTGCCTTTCTATAAGGACTCTTCTCTTACAGTAAGTGAGTGTACTATGGAATAACTTGAGAGACTTACCCAGAGGGAAGCTTTCCTAAGGAATAGGCAATCGTAAATCGTTATGATGAGGAAATTCCTTGCCTTTCTATAAGGACTCTTCTCTTACAGGTAAGTGAGTCTACTATGGAATAACTTGATGAGTTGACTTACCCAGAGGGAAGCTTTCCTAAGAAATATCCAATCCTAAATCTTTATGATGAGGAAATTCCTTGCTTTTCCATGAGGACTCTTCCTGCTATTTCACAAATTAGTATTAAAGCATTTATTTCTGACAAAGTTTCAAACGTATTAGGCTTAATTCAGTGGTGAAAAATAATCAAGAAATGTCAGTGTGTACAATATTTTTAATGGAAAAAAATAACGTTTGTACAATAGGATGCACTTAAAAACTAATGTTGAAAGTTAAAATGAACATGGAGAAAACCACAAAGAAGTGATTGTGAAGATCGTATAACGAATACAATAAAAAAGGTGGGACAGCTGAGATTTAACATTCGTCATTGTAAAACATTAACTCGAGACAGTAACAGGTAATCAAACTCATCTTAAGCCTAACATCTACGTTATATTATTTACACCTTTATTATTTTTAATAACCATTCAACTGCTCACATATGTATATATATATATATATCATGTGACTACAAATGTTATTTTAACAGTACATAGGGAAGCTTCTAAAATCGCTAAAAGAAAACCAAAAGGTTTACTACCTAGCACAGTTTGTTAATACTGATATATCTACTGTACTTACCTTATCAAATGTTAAAGTCGTCACTTTAAAGTGAATTAATTAATACTTTTTCTTTCTGTAGAGACGGTCCCTTTCCAACGTGTGTTATAAAAACATGCGGGTTCATCGTAGGTTCTAAATAAAAATAAAATCGTTTTGATTAAGGAATATCATTCAATCAATTAATGTGAATTGTTTCATAAAATATACTATTTATTTCAGCCGTCTCTACCTAATTTTTGTTTGAGCAAGTTGGTATTTGAATAGAAAATCAGAAGTGTGTTTCACCTGCTCCACGACAACAGTGTTATTACTGTTGATAAGCACGATTACATCCATGGTAAAAATTACTTTGTGCATTAGGATAGGACTTACTGATAAAAAATATATTCGTGAGAATACCGCAGTTTAAAAAAAAAATCGTTTACTTTTCCTCTGTTTGTGCTGGTAGGTCCGGTACGGCCTGGTGGGTTAAGGCGTTCGGCTAGTAATTTGAGGGTCGTGGGTTGGAATCCCGGTCGCACCAAACATGCTCTCATTTTCACCCATGAGGGCGTTATAGCGTGACGATCAATCGCACTATTTGTTAGTAAAAAAGTAGCCCATGAGTTGGCGGTGGGTGGTGATGACTAACTGCCTTCCCTCTAGTTTAACACTGCTAGTTAAGATAGCCCTCGTGTAGCTTTGCGCGAAATTCAAAAAACAAACTTGTCCTGATAAATTACATAAAGGTATTAAATAACGTTTTTTTTATTTTAAATATATTTTCTTATTGTATACTTGAAATGTGATAAAAAATTATCGCAGTTTTTGACTTAATTAATGAACTGAACAATGAAAAATTAGACAAGTTATCCACCATTTAGAACAAAAATGAAACGTCTAAATCTCGTTCGGTGCATCGTACCTTCCCTTTCCTCTTGGCGACTGGTACATCATGTCCTTAGCCGTTTCTCCTGGAAAATGTGCTTTTTAAATAGGTCAATATCACAGACACTGCGCCGGCCTTCAAACCGGGATTTTGTTCAGCGAAAATTTTCGCACGACATAATTTGATTACATTTTTGTGTCTTACAATTTTCCAGATGCGAGGTCAAGCTGTGGATAGCGTTGTTTAATTATAATTTTGATGATGAAAAAACGTGTTTTTAGATGTAAAAAATAGCTATAAATATTATTGAAAAACAAACATTCAAAGCAAAACATAGGAAGCTCGCTATAACACGTGAAGAATGGGACAGTTTGAAATTCGAATAGCAATGAATTACAAGAACTCAGAATGTATTCTGAAGGAAAATGTGTTTGTCGTTGCTCAATGAGACTGAAGTTTATACCATTACAATCACAGATACAACGTATAACTTTAACACTTGCAAATAGTTATATGTCATCTACACATGTACATCCATGATGTCATAAAAACACGTAACTTTAAAATCTCTTGATACAAGAGGACAGAATCTCTATAACCCGAGGGCTTTCGAAGGGAGGACCTTTCTTCTTCGAGAGGCCTCCCAGAGATACAGCGGCATGTCTATGGACGTAACAACAATAGGAATCGAGTTTTGATACCAGTGGTGGGCAGAATACAGATAACTGCTTGTGTATCTTTGCGCATAACTTCAAATTTTAGAAAAAAAATATGAACTTCAAGTCTCATAATTATGGTATTCTTATTGCTTAGGAGTTAATATAACTTTACGATGTTTTAGATGTTTTCGTTTCATTAGACATATAAAAACGCTTTCTTCACTTATAGGGTTTATAGTAAATCTTATCAGTTGTGTAGACAACGTTTGGTGTGTTTTTTTTAAACCATTCAACAGAAGTTTTTACCTTAAAGTACGAAACTATCTTGTTTACTAATGCAGACTATTACCAGATAACATGAAATAAAAACATGTTTGTTACTTAGCTACAGTTTTAACACGTGAATGTGCAGTCGGCAGATCAAAGTTCAATAACTCTCATCCTATTAACAAATACAGTTTACAGTAAATAATAATTATTTATATTTAAAGACTAATAACTATTTAAAAAGTATAATACGAGATTTTATTTGAATTCAAAAAAATGATACGCTTACGAGGAAACTGATAAAAACAGCCTGTATGCTCTCAGACATTTATACACCACACCAGATAACATCTTTCGACAATATATAAATGTTTTTAAAACATCTAAAGTATTCTTATTATAAAATTGTTGGTAAACTGCAAACATTAATGTAACAAGAACGTCGTTTTTCAAGTTGTACTATAGGTCTATTTTAAGACATTATATAGAGGGTTTGGTTGGAACTTCGCGCAAAGCTACGCTAGCCGTCTGTAATTTAGCAGTGTGAGACTGGAGGGAAGGCAGCTAGTCATCACCACTCACCGTCAGCTCTTGGGCTACTCTTTTATTAACGAATAGTGGGATTAATTGTTACGTTATAATGCTCCCACGGCATGTTTGGTGTGACGAGGATTCGAACCCGCGACCCTCAGATTACGAGTCAAACTCCTTAACTGCCTGACCACGTGAAGTCACACAGTGAATGATCTGTTAAGGTTATTTCATGTATAGTACGATGCGTTAAACCGGCCTGAAAATACGTATTTTTAACATGATTCACGTGATTTTCAGTAACTCAATTAGTGTGAACTGTATTAGTATTTATCCCAGAATGTTAAGAGGTTTTTATGCCCCAGTTATTTAGTGAAGGATATTCTATTCAGTTTATAGATTGAAGGATGTTCTATACAGTTTATAGAGCGAAGGATATTCTACACAGTTTATAGACTGAAGAATATTCTATACAGTTCATAAACTGAAGGATATTCTACACAGTTTATAGACTGAAGGATATTCTACACAGTTCATAGATTGAAGGATATTCTATACAGTTTATAAACTGAAGGATATTCTATACAGTTTATATATTGAAGGATATTCTATAGTGTTTATAGATTGAAGGATGTTCTGTACACTATTTATATATCGAAGTACGTTCTATGTTCTGTTTATATACTGACGGATGTTGTATATTCTGTTTATGTATTTAATGGTGCTCATATGTTCTATACAATTTTCATATATTGAAGAATGTTCCATGCTCTAAACACACACACATACATAGTGAGTGATGTTTATGTACTGAGGTATGTTCTGTTGTGTGTTGATACACATAAAATATTCGGATATTCTGTCGACTGTTTTTGTCAGGTCCTGAAGTACATTCTATGTAGTTCTACACCGTGTTTATATACTCATTGAATTTGTACTTTGATTATACAAATTGATGGATATTCTCTAAAATATAAGCCTGTGTTCATTTAAATTATCGCACGCGCAACACAAATTGACTACGTCACCATTAGCCATTGGCACATTTGTCTATGACCAATACACCTATACTAAAAAATGAAAAGCTTTATGACGACAGCAGGGCTGTAAAAAATAAAAAGTGAAATGAAACACGAGTTTTGCAACACCACTACTGGAAGAAACATTTGAAAGTCTCGTGGCTGTAATGCTGCCGTCTAGAGCAGAAGCGAAGCACTGTTGTCCAGGAAACCGTCGTCTGGAATCCGGCCATGCTATGCAAGAAGGAACAGTTTGAAGAATTCGGATTCCTCAGCTATGTTACTTAAGGAAGTACTTCAAAACGAGCGCCTAAGGATGTGAGTTTGATATACGTCCTAATGCAACATATGTCAGAGAAACGTAATAACGTTAAGCGGGCGTCTGTGACGTCCTGGCAGAATTCTGATCGAGTCGAGAAGGCGGAGGGAAGGTGGAGTGTTAGGTTCGCGGGGACTGTTTGATTCACCTTCCACCTAACTTACAGAGAACACTACTGGACAAACCAACAAGTCTGAAACTTTTAAATCTAGGTTCTATTGGAGACAAATATATTCAAGCGAAATATGTGTGGATTGTGCAGTGCTCGTTTGGTTATTTATACATATGTATGAAATCTTCAAAGTAAAGCTTATTTTCGTCGTTATTCGAAGTTTAACCTCAGAAAATTCTTTTACACGTAATTCTTGGAAGAAACGGTCAGGCAAATAGTGTATTTTGAGTGGAGAGAGAGAAACAAACAACGGACGAGTGGTGTGTGCCGCTTACACCAATAAACCATCAACGATGATCATCTGCACTCTTTGTTAAGGTAAGTAACTCTTTGAAATTTTCGCTCTTCATAGAACTATTAGCCTTCAGCCCTATCAGATCTGATGAGAACATCAGTCAACTAGAGATTTAAAGCTTAAAAAAAAAACCAGCAACACTAAGTCTGCGATAGCATCTAAGTCGAACGCATGTCAACAGGTTTTGACTAGGTCACGAATAGAGAATATAATGTTGTTTTGTTTTTCTTATTTGGTCGTGAAAGTGCATTTTATTCACCGAGTAATCGCGTGGAATTGTACAGATTTTAACTGAAAGAAAAATCACAAATATGACAACACAGGACAGTGAGTAAAGAGACCACCACAGGATGACCTGTTTCATTCACTGTGTGCCCCGCAGAGGAGAAAATGGCCTTCGCAAGGTGCGGTCCTTATTCCGGCTCTACTGATAAAGTGTTGCCACATCGTAAGCAGTTTATTTTTAAAGGTGACACGGACAATGGGTGACTGTGATTTATTAAAAGCGCTTGACTTGATTTCGTTTCGATACCAATGAACCTGTGTCCTTCTATGTATCGCTACCGCATTCACCGTGAAAGGACCAATAAGAGAACCCAATAAGAACTCATTATGGTTTAATGTAAAGAAAGGAAATGATTTCTGATTGTGAGCATTAGAAGGAGAAGTAATTTGAAACTTCCCTTTAAACATAATATAATGTTCTACTACTATTAATGTTCTACTACTATTAATGTTCCACTACTATTAATGTTCTACTACTATTCATGTTCCACTACTATTAATGTTCCACTACTATTAATGTTCTACTACTATTAATGTTCTACTACTATTAATGTTCTACTACTATTAGTCAAATAGCAGCTTGTTTGGTCCTAACGTACTGATTTTCCTGAAATTTGTTATTAACAGAAAAATTAATATCTGAAGTTTGATAAAAGATTAATTAGTATTCTGATCAATCAGCAGTTCACCTTTGATTACAATATGGAAACATTTAGCTTTGATCAACATAACATGATTACAATATGGAAACATTTAGCTTTGATTAACACAACATGATTACAATATGGAAACATTTAGCTTTGATCAACATAACATGATTACAATATGGAAACATTTAGCTTTGATCAACATAACATGATTACAATATGGAAACATTTAGCTTTGATCAACATAACATGATTACAATATGGAAACATTTAGCTTTGATCAACATAACATGATTACAATATGGAAACATTTAGCTTTGATTAACACAACATGATTACAATATTGAAACATTTAGCTTTGATCAACATAACATGATTACAATATGGAAACATTTAGCTTTGATTAACACAACATGATTACAATATTGAAACATTTAGCTTTGATCAACATAACATGATTACAATATGGAAACATTTAGCTTTGATTAACACAACATGATTACAATATTGAAACATTTAGCTTTGATTAACACAACATGATTACAATATGGAAACATTTAGCTTTGATTAACACAACATGATTACAAAATGGAAACATTTAGCTTTGATTAACCTAACAATTCCATTTAACAACTACTCCAAATCGTTATATGGATACGTTTGAGTGATTTAAAATACACACAACAGCTCTCTATTAACTGAATGGTGGACCATGTTATCAACTACACTGACTTATAAATACAATTTGGATTTCGCTTTCATTGTGTTTAGCCGAAGCGTATCAATATATATTTATCTATCAGTCTAAAAATTCAGCCGTAACTCATCACAGTAAATATATTTACCTTCATAGACATTTAACTTTAATTCTTAGAAGAACTTTTGGTATGAGCGTGTTCGCTTATTACACACGCATTCTACTAATTCTTTTCTTTTTTTACCTTTTTTCTACTTTCTGGGGTTCTCCACAACCTGATAACATCGTATGTTTTATCCTTCATAAAGTAACCTACAGGGCAATAGGTCTAGTAATCATGTTGTAACAAATACACTTCTCTTACAACACACGTGTTTTGTGGCCTAATGAGTATATTATGTCAAGTTATGAGTAATAAACCTTTCTACATCATCTACTGGCTAGGCCAAACTCTTAACAATCTCCGATTGGCTCTGCCGATCATATTCAGCGCAACAAAATGGTTCTTTGGTGGGCCCTGTGTGATACTGTGCACGTAAAGGTTATAAGTAAGGTCGTAAAAATGTTTGGTTACCAATTTGTATTTATTGTTACGGTTTCTCTTATGTACACACTCGATTCTTTTATCAGTTTACGAGATAATCATTTGTTGTAGAAAGACAAGACTTATCCTATATTGAATGCTTGGAACGTTTATTACAACAATATCATTTCAGAAAGGGTAAAATAAATTATATTATCATTTTTACCCTTTCCTTCAGTTAAGGAACGTTTTTTTTAATCATCTTTTTTAAAGAATAAATTTTGGCGTAAGGACTTGAGACGGATTTATTTATTCATTTTGATTTTATTAACATAAAATTATCTCTGTTGTCAAGCAACACACAACTGCTGTCAACAATAGTTTCCGAATTTCCACATTATTTAACCCAGCAACACATCACGTAGGGAGATTAAGAATAGCAACTGAAGTCATTTCTAAAGGTTAATTATAATCGGTTTACAGTGAGTACTCCAGTCATTCGACTAAAAACAAAACCACCCACACACACTTGCCAAATATAAAATGAAATAAAAGAACGCCATTTTGAATAACAAGGAGAAACAAACAAACAGTAAAACATCTGATCTCTGTTGAAACTTATTGAGGTGGTAAATATGTCGCATAAGAAAATTCTTGAACAGAATATAAGTAACGGTATGTTGGAGTACAAACGTAAACACTTGGCATCACTTTCTATTCACTGACATACAGAAGTGTTTTGAATATTTCTTAGTGTTAAATGGCCACGAACGTGGACTTACTTCTTTTTGGATATATTTAATCTGTTTTCTACGAACCGCTTACATATCATTCAACTTTTGCTAAAGTTCAAAATCCACTTAGCTGTTTTTTTTTAAAAACATTAAATTCGTATCTTGCTATTATACGTCATGTGATTAGGATTTTGTCACAGTTTGTAGAACGTATACTTATCGAAAGCTAAAATAGTTTTATTGAAAGTAGACATGTTTTGAAAGTAAACGGTGCAAAGATGGCGCTTTCAAAAATGCACAACGCGGATTTCCCGAAACAGAATTCTTTAAACTATACATTTTATGGGAAAACGTGGGTCGTAACGGTATACTGAGTACGATTTTAAGCGAACACAATTAACATGAAAGTGGCTATTGTTTTATGGTCCTCATGAACATTATACGTATTAGAATAATGTGACATGCACTTGTTCGTAATTCACAACCAAATATTAAATAAAGAAACCCGTATTTTAAGTCTAATAGCTCGTGTAATATACGATCATCAATTGAAGCCATCACTACTGTACTTCAATACTAATGAAACCTGAAAATGTTTATTGAAAAAATTATATAGATTGGGACGCGTGTGTGTGTTTTTCATACAACAAAGCCACATAGGACTATCAGTTGAGCCCATCGAGAGGAATCAAACCCATAATTTTATAGTTGTAAGTCCGTTAGACTTACGCTGTGCTAACGGGATACAGGCTGGGACTTCTAATTATTGTTTGCCCATACAAAATGCCCCCCAGTGGCTCAGCGGTATGTCTGCGGACTTACACGCTAAAATCCGGGTTTCGATACCCGTGGTGGGCAGAGCACAGATAGCCCATTGTGTAGCTTTGTGCTTAATTCGAAACAACAACAACAAACATGTACAGTACTAAAACAATCATGTTTGTGACTGAAGACAATATGATCACTTCACAAATAGTTGGACCCGACAACCACGCTTTATTATTGTTTGGTTAAATAGGGTGGTTTTCTATAGGATTTTGAATAAGCATATAAATACAAGTTTTGATAGTTTCTAGTTTGTGTGTTTAACATTCGT
The DNA here is from genome assembly GCA_011833715.1 of Carcinoscorpius rotundicauda. Classification (NCBI taxonomy): domain Eukaryota; kingdom Metazoa; phylum Arthropoda; class Merostomata; order Xiphosura; family Limulidae; genus Carcinoscorpius; species Carcinoscorpius rotundicauda. The sequence continues at coordinate 60,081,470 of CM022403.1, read as the reverse complement.
CGTACACGTCGTTGCAAAACTCCATCTAAACCGGGCCCGGCATGGTCAAGTGGGTTAAGACGTTCGACTCGTAATCTGAGGGTCGCGGGTTCGAATCCCCGTCGCACCAAACATGCTCGCCCTTTCAACCATGGGGGCGTTATAATGTGACTGTCAATCCTACTATTCGTTAGTAAAAAAGTAGCGTAAGTGTTGGCGGTGGGTGGTGGTGACTAGCTGCTTTCCCTCTAGTCTTAAACTGCTAAATAAGGGACGGCTAGCGCAGATAGCCCTCGTATAGTTTTGCGCGAAATTCCGAAACAAACAAAATCCATCTAAACCACTTAAAGCAAACTTAAACATTTGAATTATATGTAATTGTTAAGCAACAGAATAAAAACAATCAAAGCGGGAACGAATACAATAATAACTGACAATAACAAAAATAAAGCATCCCCAACTGTTAAAAAGACATAAAAAGTAATAAGCTGTGACTGCTTAAAAACTGTGTAAAATGAGTTAAAGTAAACACATCAACTGAAGAAAACGACAAGAAACGTGTGATAGAAATAATAATAAAATAAATAGAAGAGACAGTTTTACGTTTTCATCATAGTTATAAGATACGTGTGAACAAAATTAAGTGTATATTACTTTCACGTACGTACTTAAGAACAGCAAAAGTAGACTTAAATTAGGCTTTCGTGTATCTATAAGGAAAACTTATGTTTGATCCTGCGAAGGCCGACGTATGTAAAACTATTATGACATCGTAAGTTTCGGATAAAATATTTTAGTTACAGGGAATGTTATGACAAGTGATGCATTTTGATAGCATAAAAACACGAAGGGCGTTATATTTAAATTATATTTTATATTTCGACACATGCTATGTAAATGATAACAAAGTGTTTTGTATATGTATATTTTAAAATATCTGCATGCGCCTTCTATTTTTTTTCGGAACAAAACACATTACCAGCATCTGGTAGAATACAACCACTTGTTTTTATTTTCTTAACGCTACGTTTTAAGAATACTGTATGAAAATAGTTGTACTCATTTATATAGAGACAACGAGAAGTTTTTTTTAATGCTATTCTGTGTTACTTTTAAAGCTTTGTTAGTGACACTCGAAGTTGTTTTTCATTAGTTTAAAACCGATGTTATTTCATATGACAAACACACACTACTTGTTTAAACGTATTAAAATAGCAGTGTTGTACCAGACTGGTGACTACTTTTACTTCGTTTCATAAGATTAAACCAATGTTATTTCATATGACAAACACACACTACTTGTTTGAACGTATTAAAATAGCAGTGTTGTACCAGACTGGTGACTACTTTTACTTCGTTTCATAAGATTAAACCAATGTTATTTCATATGACAAACACACACTACTTGTTTAAACGTACGAAAATAGCAATGTTGTACCAGACTGGCGACTATTTCTACTTCGTTTGATTACGTCTTATTGTTTATTGGTTATCTTGTAATTATCTTATTCATCTTTCAGCATCAGATTTCCTTGTATCACTAGGCTGTATTACCTAGCCAGAAAACTGAGTAGTAGGATAATACTATGGTACACACTACGTTAATCAGTCTTAAACTAAGTGATATCGAAAGATAACACTATAGCACTGAATGCAAATAAACAGCCTGAAAACTAAGCAGTAACACGAGAAAAACTAATGTAATAAGTCACTATACAACTAGCCGAGGCGTATACTCCCAACGTTTTTGGAATAATTCATTTGTTTCTGAAAATACCTCTGTCGCAATGAACCATTTGTTTATTGCAAAAACTTGATAAATAGTTCCACCAGGAGAAAACTGTCTATTTACTTTTATTTAGGTCCATAAACAAATGGGGAACGTAAAACATATTGCTTTTACACCGTGGGCAAACGTGTTTAACACCTTAAGACGTAGTTTATATTGTAGGAGACAAACAATTGAAGTCCGATTAGTGAAATAGAATTGTAAGAAAAACAACAATGAAACATTATTGGTAAGTTTATCCCTGACAATGAAAGTTTTAGAAGATTATGAGTTTCGCTAATATTGTGCGTCTAGCTTCTCTGATAAATGCTTGTGTTCAGTGGATTGTATCAAAAACACAGGGGGAGCTGTGTACGATTTTAACAATCTAATTTAAGTACATTTTTTTCCATTGTTTGTTTCACTTGTGTTTAATTTCGCGCGAAGCTACTCCAGGGCTATCTGCGCTAGCCATTTCTAATTTAGCAGTGTAAGACCAGAGGGAAGACAGCTAGTTATCACCACCCACCGCCAACTCTGGGGCTACTCTTTTACCAACGAACAGTGGGATTGACCGTAACATTATAACGCTCCCAAGTCTGAAAGGGTGAGCATTTTCGTTGTGACGAGGATTCGAACCCGCGACCTTCGGATTATGAATCGAGGGCCTTAACCACCTGGCCATGCCGCGACTTTATGAGTAAAATACGTGTGTATTTTAATTTTACAGGTCAGTGAACTACCACTATAAATCTTGGATAGAAGAAGAAAAACCGTTTAATGGTTTCGTTTTGCATATCAATGCAATATTAAGACTACAGAACGTCAGGGTGATATTGTAAACATATTGTTTTCACCACTAAGTACTTCATGTACAATATTAGAGGTTTGTTGTCGTGTGTTTTTTTTAAACAATTATTTGTTGAATGAAGTGTCTATACATTTTGTGCATATTTCTGTTTTCATCACGCAACAACCATGTGATTTTTATACGAACGTAAGAGGTATATATATATATATATATATAATTTCATAATACAGATTTCAATTGTATTCAATTTCAAAGAGTAACTTAGCGCAAAACAGGTTCGGTGCAACCCAGTGAATGGCGCCATCAGTTACAGCTATTTATATGAACGTTGACAGTTTTAGGAACTAATCATGACTGATCACAATCGCATGATGTTACTTTATCTTCTCATATTATTCATGTATACAATGTATTTATTCCTGCAGTCTCACGTATATATATATAAATATAAATTCATACAAATTTCATTGAGATATAAAAACAAATTATGCGAAGATTGGAGGTATGAAAATGTATGTTCGAGTGATCGTCTTTTTCTTCGCGTGCCACGTGCGATTTCTATAAAGTTAAGGCTCAGAACGCTGTATTCTTTTAATCAGAATTCACACTAAAACTGTATTTTTTTCTGATTTTCTTCTTATAATTCTTTGAAAATTGACTTTTCTATTGTCTACTAGTTACTTCGTCTAATATTCTGTATTTTTTGTAGTGATTTTCTGAGTATGAGTTAGAGTTCAATATATTGAAATTGATCTAGTGGCTCAAACGTTTTCGAAGAATAGACAGAACGTGTAGTTTTATTGTGAAGTTTTATTGTATGTGTACGTGAAGTTAACTTGTACACGATAGAGGATTAGTGGACATGTTACGTGAAGTTTCATGATCGGATTGTATGTGTACGTGAAGTTAACTTGTACACGATAGAGGATTAGTGGGCATGTTATGTGAAGTAAGTTTCATGATCGGATTGGATGTGTACGTGAAGTTAACTTGTACACGATAGAGGATTAGTGGACATGTTACGTGAAGTAAGTTTCATGATCGGATTGTATGTGTACGTGAAGTTAACTTGTACACGATAGAGGATTAGTGGACATGTTACGTGAAGTAAGTTTCAAGTTCGGATTGTATGTGTACGTGAAGTTAACTTGTACACGATAGAGGATTAGTGGACGTGTTACGTGAAGCGAGATTCATGTTTAGATAATATGTGTATATGTAGTTAACTTGTACAACATTAGTGGACGCCTAACATGAAAACAGCGACGTTCGTTTTTCCCTATTTTCAAGACGTTTTTTGCTCCATTTCAACACGATTGGCCACTCGGCATATTTCTCTTACTAAAGATTAGTTCGCATTTTGTAAATCAAGAACACACATTCGCATTGCAAGCTACTTTGCACGGTTTCATATTCTGCAAAGTTAAGACTGAGTTTAAGAACGAAACCTAGCTACTTTCTCAACGTTTCGAACAGAATCTTTCTGTGTTCGGTTGATGAACAATACGCTTGTTCAATTGGCTGTAAGAGAAATATAAGAAAACGCTGACGGATGGTTCTTTGCTCACCGTAATTAGATGAAAAAGTGCACGCGACATATCGATCAACTCACCAGAATGTCTCATATGCATGTGTTAACGTGTACATTCATCTATCTAGTTTTGTTTTTTTTAAATCTTCAATTTTTTTATTGGTTCTATCTATCTTTCTTTATTCGAGTACAAAGGTTCGGTGCAGACAGTAACTATGTTCTGCGGTTCACTTGCGTTGTACACCAATGAGATAGAATGAAACAAATAATATTCATGCTTGGGAAACAACGGGCAAACAAACCTAATTCCAAGATATCTACACGTTAAAAAATTCACGCTTTATCCAACTCGAATCGAGGCCTGAACGTAGAAAATAAAAAACGTGTTTTTCTCAGTCTTGGAAAATAATGTGGAGTAACGTTAGGGTTAATTATCGAAAAGTCATGAAATAGAATCTTCCAAACTCACGACGTATGAGGAATAAGTGTAAAAAACAAACAAACCGGGTAAAACAACAGAAATACTATTATCTTGTCGGGAGAGTCTGGGAGAGTGGAAATTCGAGACAAGTTTTCAATTTCCCTGAGAACACTCAATAAAAAGCATATTCAGATAGTGTCTGTATACGTTTGAGTGCTAAGTCAAGCCATTCAACTAATTTACGGTCAATTACACACTGTTGGCGGCCTAGGAATTGTGGTCCTATATCAGTGCTTCAAGTGAGGTATTACGTGAACTTTTATTAAGCTCTCTTACATTGATGTTGGTACTAAACGTCTCGCTCTACAGTCAAAACACGTGTCACGCTCGTAAATAAAATTTCAATACATGATAAACTTTATAGCCGAGCTTGCATCTTCGAATAATCGCTCGAACACGTGAACACGCATTACTTTTACATCACTCGAAATTGGGGTATCGGCATTGGATAAAATAATAATAAAAAAAAACACAACACGTGAAGTAGCCTTCCAAGAAGATCGTGTATTATCCTAATAACTTCACTTTCTTCCATACACGTGAACTGAAAGGACCTGCAGTTGTCGGGGCTACCACTCCCAGTCCCGTGACCTAATGATGATGTCACGGTACACGTGCGAACAGGTTGAGAACTTTTAAGGTTATTTAAAGTCTGTCGTAAAAGTCGGTTTGTCATAAACATGGTTGGAAATAAGCTAGAACTATTGTTGTTTGTACAGATGGGCGTTTATTGCACCCAATGGTGTATTCTGAAATGTACACAAGGAACCATTAAGGACCTCTACGGAAAGCTTTTTGCGGGAAAGCGCAAATGTGTACAACGTGTTTAATTTACACCGAAACGGCATAACAAGACAGGGTTTGAAAAACAAATGAGAAGTACAAGCAAGTTTTGTTCAAAAGTGTCCAAATATTCTACAAGTTACTTTTAAAAGTGTCCATATGTTCTACAAGTTACTTTTAAAAGTGTGCAAATATTCCACAATAATACATTGAAAAGTGTCCAAATATCCTACGAGTTACGTTCAAAAGAGTCCAAATATCCTACAAGATACGTTCAAAAGAGTCCAAATATCTTACAAGTTACTTTTAAAAGTGTCAAAATATCCTTCAAGATGCGTTCAAAAGTGTCCAAACGTCCTAAGAGTTACTTTCAAAATAGTCCAAATATCCTACAAGCGCTACTTTTAAGTGTCCAAATTTCTTACAAGATACGTTCAAAAGTGTCCAAATATTCTACGAGATACGTTGAAGCCTACTATTAAGAACTCTTAGAAAGTACAATTGTTTAAAGAAAAGTGTTTCGTTGTTAGCTGTTTTGCTCGTGACAGAAACAGACTTGCTTTACTCTTTCCTATATCAGCTGTGTTGGTGCTTGTCCAAAATGGAAAATATAACCAGTTGAGTGTTTCTTTTCACCCAGAAACGTTTTGAATTTATAGCAGAAACACATATATCAAAGTGGTAAACTACATGCATAATCCTTTATCAAGAACCTAGAATAAAGAGACAATAGTGAACGACATTGTGTTAATATTTATCTATATTGAATATTAATTGTTTCAGCTCATGTTTTGATGTTTGTTAACATTTTTAGCTGACTCTAATTTTCTTTGTTGTTGTTTTTTCGCTCCTCAGCCATGCGACTTTGTTCAAACTTGCAATAATTGCAGATTGTTGTTGTTGTTGTTTTGAATTAAGCACAAAGCTACACAATGGGCTATCTGTGCTCTGCCCACCACGGGTATCGAAACCCGGATTTTAGCGTGTAAGTCCGCAGACATACCGCTGAGCCACTGGGGGGCAATAATTGCAGATACATGTATGCATTCAACGTTGCTTTCGTTTCATTCCATGGAATAAAAATGTATCTATATACTCATAGAAGTAACACTGTTTTAACGTTACTCGTAGACAAAACTACAAATTTGTATACACATGCAACTAACGTATTTTCCCTCGATATATACGACGGCGTGTATACATTCTAACATACACAGAAATAGCAATGATTTCACATCAATCGTACGTAACGTATTTTGCGAAATAATAACAACTGTATGAGATAACTGCAAATAAACCTCGCTTGAATGATAAAATTAATATGTGTTTCCTAGTGTTTAGCCCGTCCTACGTCCACAATTATTAATATATAAGAAACAATAGCAAGAAACGAGTTACGTGGGTTTCTGCTCATATGGATTATTTCAATTTTATGTACTATATACATCTGAATCTTTTACGAATAGTTTTTATTGTTTTCTTAATCAGAAACAATACAGATTCATTGTATTGTTATATATCGTATTCCTAATATTCGTTTTATTTCTTACTTTATTGTTGTGCAAAGTAGCGCTGGGATAAAGCTTTTTTTTTTTTCGTTTATTTATCAAAACGCATAATCCAAAGTCTTGTCGTTTTGGGTTTCTTATCTGCCTTGTAAAAATTCCGCCCTATTATTTGCATACAAAATGAACTTGTATGATAAAACCAACAGAATAATTCGACAAACGTATAATTAGGATATTCCGATAAGCCTATATTAAAAAAACAACAACAAATCCTTATCTGGAATGTATCAAAGAACAGTTGCATGATATCTGTAATTGCTAGAGCGAGATGAAATTACCTGCAATTTTGGTCCCACTGCAATCTGCCCTGTCATTGGTGGGAAACCGAAGGAGGTCTCTTTGGAACCTTCAATGCTTCAGTATGAAAATGCAAACACTAACAAAGATTTTCTTCATACCTGACAAAGATCCTTTCATTATTGAAGATGACAGTACGATCATTTCTGATTTACCTACAAAAATAAAAAAAAACAACCAAAAAAACCGCGTATTCCTCACGTGACTGTACTGTAATCTTCAAGAAAGTTTTACTTTTCGAGTGCTGGTATCTTGCACATTTCATTTCTATGTCTCACATCAATAATGCACCCGCTGTAATTTGGTATGAACAAAAAAAAAAATGAAACAGGACTGATCACAGAGGCGTGAGCATCTGTGACCAATCACAGGCTCGTGAAGCCTGACGGGGAACTAAAGAATCGTTGCAATTTTTATGGGGATTTCTGAAGTACGTTTTGAAAATCATGGGTCAGATATAACTTGTAATGACGATGTGTACAGTGCATGAGAATGGTCGACCACAAAGCTTGCAAGTATCTCGTGAGGAAACTAGGCCTTGTCCGGCTGTAGCTCACCACGTGCGACAAGTGCAGTCTGACGACAGAGAAGTGAGTTATTTTATTCGTAGGTTACTTTGTTTTTAACGAACAACTCGTCACATTAACAGCTAACACATCAACTGACTTCAGTTGAAACGTAAGTACAGTTACGGATAAATTTACAACAATATTCTCGATACAATACAGGCTAGTATTATTGCCTGTTTAATATATGAATCGTTAACGACTGATGTCTCGAAAACAGCATGCGTTCTAATTCTAATCCCATATTTTTCTAGAAGAAATGAAAAACAAACACTTGTGTATAGTTGTGAAAAGAGGCCCACTACTACAGAAATCGGAACATTTCATTCAATTATCAAATATATTTGTTTGTTTGTTTTGGAATTTCGCGCAAAGCCACACGAGGGCTATCTACGCTAGCCGTTCCTAATTTAGCAGTGCAAGACTAGAGGGAAGGCAGCTAGTCATCACCACACACCGCCAACTCTTGAGCTACTCTTTTACTAAAGAATAATGGGATTGACCTTAACGTTATAACGCCCCTACGGTTGAAAGGACGAGCATGTTAGGTGCGACGGGGATTCGAACTCGCGACCCTCGGATTACTAGTCGAACGCCTTAACCCACCTGGCCATGCCGGGCCAATTATCAAAGAACTGATTACAATAAGCATCTCTGAAACACAAGATTCTACGTAATGGAAAGATAAGAGTCAATTTATTGACAAGTTGGCTCGAACAATCCACTTAAAATAGTCGTTTATTGGTGTTCCATGCAAGCAATAAAGACAAGGTATCCAGATAAGATTATTAGAAAGGCTGGGATTAATGCCCGAGAGCTATGTTTGTAAATCTGATATTATTTATAGATGCACGCGTTGCTCCAATCAATTTGTTTCAACCTTCGTGCTGTTACTGTCGTACATTTAAAGGGTGTGAAGTTAGAAATAGCGGTTTTAAAAATATATATATTTAACTTGTTTTCTTTTATAGAATTAATCAGATATTTTTATAAGTGAATTAAATTGTTTGTTTTTTTATCCTCTAAATTTCATACTGGTGAGGTTTTTGTCTCAAAGTGACGAGCAGTTTCACGAGAGTTCGCGTGAGAAACGACAATAGTCGCGTAGATTTGATATAAGGACTCCACACTATCCTGAGGAGATGTTTTTTACGACAGTAGCAGGGAACGTTATGATCAGTTTCACGTAGGAATGCACGAAGTGGAATTTATTATCAAGGTTTGGAACAGAGTGACTTAGAAAGAAGTTGGTGTCGTAATCTAATTTATTGTATTTAAGAAATTTAAATTGAAAAAAGAAATTATATCACGTGAGAAAAACATTAGGGGGCGGGTTTTCTGTAAATTTTTGTTTCAAATTAATGTTGTTGTTTGGTTCATTTTCGTTAATTTAACGAGACTATTTCAGACAAAATGGTTAAGTAAGTGACTAAAGGTAAGTAACTGAAAGTAATTCAGAAGTTAAAATTAATTGCTATCTTCTACCCAACCCACAATAACCTTTGGTCACTCCCCACTGGTCAGAGTCACTCCCGTCTATTATTTAAATTTAATAATGTTTCGTGGCTGTTGACAAACGGTTTTATTATCAAAATTCTTGCTTTACACATGTTGTCGTAATGTTGTCAATATACATTATTTTTACTTCTTTCTAATTTTTGTCACGTTTCTCGTTTGCTTTTTTTTTTCAGGAGTAGATAGCTGGACAACTCCCATTGGTTATCCTACCCAAGAACTGTCGAATCCCAACATCTCGCGCTTGCGCAGTCAACTGAAACTACAGGACTTTCTCACTTTGTGTGATTCTACATCTAACGAACCACAAATCATCAGAGCATGAACTCATATTTTACAAGCTCGTATCTTACTGATTTACGAACTGGCGACCACTACAACAACCAGCCAGTACACACCCAACACAACGGTGAGACCTGTGAACAAGTCTCACGTCAGTACTTGGCTCACACACAATACTGTTCGTCTCCTTCTCAGGCAGCAGGTACCTACCCACGCTTCCCCCCTTACGACCGTTTGGAAATTCGACCGATCACTTCATCGCCCAATTCCCCCAGCCCTCCTGAAACTTACTATGGGAACCACTGTGGCCAGCAACCTCCTGGACCTCCAGCTCTTCCTCATCCGCCTCAGCCAGCTCACCAACCACCTCCTCCTCATGGACCGCTAACACACCCCAACGCCTACGTCCCTCAACAAGATGGTCAAAACTGTAGAGGGTCACCAAATGGTACTGCACCTCAGCACCAAAACATGACCCAGTATCCGAGTTGTAAGATGCAACAGCCACCCATACAACAGCATCCCCCACCACCACCACCACCACCACAACAACAACAACAGCTTCATCACGATCCGAATGGCGTTCCCAGGCCAGTGTCGTCCGAGTGTCCTACCAACATGCACCAGCAGCCCTGCCAGAGTCCTCTCCACTCGGGCCCACCCCAGCAACAACAGATGTACTCACCACCGGGGGGGAATCCCCCCAACGTTCTTAATCCAGCTAGCCAGGCTCCTCCGTCATCGGGGGCTCTTCCGAGCCCCCTCTACCCCTGGATGAGAAGTCAGTTTGGTAGGTACCAATCAATAAATTGATTTTGTATAATTGTCTCTGATCGATCCCGTCACCACCCAGTTTCTGTGTTCGCTACGTGTAGGTGTGGTGGGTGGAATGTAAGAGTGAACGCCCATTAGCCGTTGGTTCCTGATGTGTTTTCACTCATAATGTACCTATTCAAGTGAAAGTGTTGGTTCTTACCATTAAGCTTAGATTTGATTGTAGGGAAAAAAATGAAGCTTTAATGATAACTTTCCAGTAAAATGTTTTTATGAATCTTAAAATCAACACACACTCAAAAAGTAAAATGTTTTTACGGCGTATCAACAGACACTCAAAAAGTAAAATGTTTTTACGGCGTATCAACACACACTCAAAAAGTAAAATGTTTTTACGGCGTATCAACACACACTTAAAAAAGTAGAATGTTTTTACAGCGTATCAACAGACACTCAAAAAGTAAAATGTTTTTACGGCGTATCAACACACACTTAAAAAGTAAAATGTTTTTACGGCGTATCAACACACACTCAAAAAGTAAAATGTTTTTACGGCGTATCAACACACACTTAAAAAGTAAAATGTTTTTACGGCGTATCAACACACACTCAAAAAGTAAAATGTTTTTACGGCGTATCAACACACACTCAAAAAGTAAAATGTTTTTACAGCGTATCAACACACACTCAAAAAGTAAAATGTTTTTACGGCGTATTAACACACACTCAAAAAGTAAAATGTTTTTACGGTCGTATCAACACACACTCAAAAAGTAAAATGTTTTTACAGCGTATCAACACACACTCAAAAAGTAAAATGTTTTTACGGCGTATTAACACACACTCAAAAAGTAAAATGTTTTTACGGCGTATCAACACACACTCAAAAAGTAAAATGTTTTTACGGCGTATTAACACACACTCAAAAAGCTGCAGTTCTTTCAAAATCAACCTTAGAAAGTAAAGGCTGAAATAAAATAATCAACGAAAAATTCATAAAATTTAAAATTTTGTGGAACGTCCATAAAACAGTTTACATAACACAACTGTTAGTGGCGTTCAGAATTTTATTACTAAACTAGATTTCACGCTTATAACGCTCTTAAGTCACGCGATAATTAATTATTTTAAATATTTTTAATTCATTTCTTTTATCCTCAAGTTTCCTGGTGACTCAGTCTGAAGGCGTTTAACACTAAAAACCGGGTTTCGATGGAGAGCATAACACAAAAATAGCTCATTCTATGGTTTTGTATTTAATAACAAACAAAGATTTATCTCTAAGGTTTATCAAATGTCTTTTAAGTATAAAGACATATGGATGAGAAAGATGTCTGTTTTTGTTGTCAAAAAAGCCTCGATATATGCATTTAACAAGTTATGTGTTAGCTCCATTCATTGTAAACATAATATAGGAATATTTATTATGTTTCTAGTTTATGCTAGTTTAAGGACAGTTTTTATTTTAAATCTAAGTCGGTATTTTATTATGATCGAAAACTGGTATTGGTTGAAATGTTGAATTACCCTTTATAAAGAATAATGCACATAAACTTATCTTCCCCCGAAAAACGGAAAGAAATCTAACACATATTAATTAATTTCTCAGAGCACAAAATCAAAACACGACATGATCTTCATTAAAGAAACAGTGTTTGTTTGTTGCTGCAATTAACGTAAGGTTAATTAGGCTATGGCTTTTATTATGAATTACATTTTATTCGTATTTTTTATCTTGGTACGTTTCCCAATACAGAACTTGTAGCTGTCTGACTGCTGATTACAATGAAACTGTGTGTGTGTCGTTTCCCAATACGGAACTTGTAGCTGTCTGACTGCTGATTACAATGAAACTGTGTGTGTGTCGTTTCCCAATACAGAACTTGTAGCTGTCTGACTGCTGATTACAATGAAACTGTGTGTGTGTCGTTTCCCAATACAGAACTTGTAGCTGTCTGACTGCTGATTACAATGAAACTGTGTGTGTGTCGTTTCCCAATACAGAACTTGTAGCTGTCTGACTGCTGATTACAATGAAACTGTGTGTGTGTGTTTTTCGTATAGCAAAGCCACAAAGGGCTATCTGCTCAGCCCACCGAGGGGAATCGAATCCTTGATTTTAGCGTTGTAAATTCGGAGGCTTACCGCTTTACTAGCCGGGGGCTACAATGAAACTAATAACAACAATTCGTCATTACAGTCATATGCAATATTACAATACTAAACATATATGCTTTTTACTTCTGTGGCCACCCAGTGGCTCAGCGGTATGTCTGTGGACTTACACGCTAAAATCCGGGTTTCGATACCCGTGGTGGGCAGAGCACAGATAGCCCATTGTGTAGCTTTGTGCTTAATTCGAAATAATAATTTTTACTTGTGTTAATTAACCATTTCTTTTTGCTATACTGAAATTCTGGGTATTTCGTTGGAAAAATGTTCACCCTAACTCGAGACTTACTTGTGCTAAGTGTCTATTTTGTTCTGTAACAATCAGTAAAGTCACTTGATTGCGAAAATCGTTTTTAGTCGGTTAACAGAAATGAAATAATATGATATAAAAATAATTCTCTGTTACTCTTGTCACTAAGCCTATAACACCATAAGTCTGTGTTTTGTTGTGTAATTTACAACAAAACGGTTGATATTTTGACACTTGTAAGAAACAAAAAACTTTAGAAAACAATTTTATTGGTGCTTACTTTGCTCAGAACTTTTCAAAAACAAACAAATGTCAATGCTGTTGTTACCGCTTCAGTGTAAATTAGTGATATAAGATTAATTAGTTACCTCACAGTGAAAAGTAAGGAGTGGATTGCTTTTGCATTAGTTTTGAAACTTCAAAGACTGTAGGCACGCTTAAATAAAATATTAAAATTACTATTAGTTGGAATTCTTATATGAAACTTAAGTTACTACCAAGTTAAACGTTCACGCAATAATTCACGAAAATGAAAAACGTGAAAGTCGCATCAACTCCGTTCGTAACTGTTTACACGAAACATTAAAAATGCAAACATCAGATTTTTACTCCAGAAGGCGTTTAAATATGCCCAGTGGTAAAATGTTGCACGTGGTTTATACTGAACTAAATACATACGTATACACATGCACGCCTCTGTAGTATGCATATTTATGTATCGGTTATTTGCGCAGAGTAACTTCGTGGAGCTTACTTAGTAGATCAGAGCTCCTACTAATGCTGGCCACAAGCGTTATTTGGCGTACTGTCGCTTTATAATGGAATCGAATTCATCTGCATAAAGTTATTTGCTATTTGTGCAAACGTGTTTTGCACACTTGAGGGGAGCCCTGTTCAGCGCGTAAATAATATCAACCGGTTTTTATAGTAAATCTGTCTTGTATTGTTAAGGATATGTTATTTAAACATAGTATCTTTTCATGTGAATTGTAGTACTAAATAAAATCGACGGTAGAAACCGCTATCAAACAGAGCTTTCTCGTCTAGGTTTGGAGCTTCCAAATAGAAAATAAAACATTAACTATGTTTCTTACCTTCATGTTATTAATTTCATGTTCAACTCGTATTAAACATAACATACTTTTCTTATAAACATGAGTTTCCTATTATCTCATAACTTTACCATGTTCGCGTTTAATATACGTTATTGTAATACACTTTTACCGAAAACAAAATTGTCTCATTGTATCCTAACTCATGTTAAATTCACGTTCATTATATATCCTATTTTAATACACTTTTACCAAAAACAAAATTGTCTCATTGTATCCTAACTCATGTTAAATTCACGTTCATTATATATCCTATTTTAATACACTTTTACCAAAAACAAAATTGTCTCATTGTATCCTAACTCATGTTAAATTCACGTTCATTATATATCCTATTTTAATACACTTTTACCAAAAAAAAATTGTGTCATTGTATTCTAACTCATGTTAAATTCACGTTCATTATATATCCTATTGTAATACACTTTTACAAAAAACAAAATTGTATCATTGTATCTTAACTCACCTTAAGTTCACGTTCATGATGTATCCTATTGTAATACACTTTTACCAAAAACAAAATTGTATCATTGTATCCTAACTCATTTTAAATTCACGTTCATGATATATCCTATTGTAATACACTTTTACCACAAAGGCTTAGTGCTTCCGTGTTTCCTTTGTCTTCAACATATGTCATTACAACAAATTTCCTCGTAATGTAACTCGAAATATTTATAATAGAAACACAAAGTGCAAATGCTTATTTTGAAACAAATTAAAAACAATTCAAATGTAAAATAAATGAATCCCAGGGGAAATTACTTAGAATCCTTTTGTCGAAAACAATCTATGTTCTAAAGGAAATAAGAAGATATTAAGTTTTAAAAGATGTTTCCATGATTCTCTCGTATTCACGCTGTAACACGTATTGTTACGTCATCATAAAAACTGATTGATTGTTTTAGGGCTTGCATTTTATTTTTGCTATTTTCACTTTTAACATAGCGCTTATATAAAGCTTTTCCATACTTGTATCTTATCTTAAGATAACATGGTATTTTCATCTATAGTGAAGTGATAAACTTGTATTTTATCTAATATAACGACATTTTCATCTATAGTGAAGTAATAAACTTGTGTCTTATCTCATATAACATGGCATTTTCATCTATGGTGAAGTGATAAACTTGTATTTTATCTAATATAACGACATTTTCATCTATAGTGAAGTGATAAACTTGTGTCTTATCTCATATAATATGGCATTTTCATTTATAGTGAAGTGATAAACTTGTGTCTTATCTAATATAACATGACATTTTCATCTATAGTGAAGTGATAAACTTGTATCTCATCTAATATAACATGACATTTTCATCTATAGTGAAGTGATAAACTTGTGTCTCATTTAATATAACATGGCATTTTCATCTATAGTGAAGTGATAAACTTGTATCTTATCTAAGATAACATGGCATTTTCATCTATAGTGAAGTGATAAACTTGTGTCTCATATGAGATAACATGACATTTTCATCTATGGTGAAGTGATAAACTTGTGTCTTATCTAATATAACATGACATTTTCATCTAAAGTGAAGTGATAAACTTGTATCTTATCTAAGATAACATGACATTTTCATCTATAGTGAAGTGATAACGTTATCATTTCTACCAGTTACTTCATAATCATTGTTTTTCAGCGTCGTTTGTTGTATTCTTTTTTGTACTGTGCTTATGTTGAGAAAATGTTATTTTTATATAAGTTTTACCCCCATAAAAATAAGTTGCTTCCCTACGTTTTTACATTTACACCCAGCATATATTTATATCCATTTTGACTAAAGAAACAGGTTTTTACCTGTGTACTTAAATTTGATAAAACAAACTTTATATAATGCGGTTAATAGGCTTAACATTTAAATATGAAATATTAAAAAAAAATTGCGACTATTTCTTAAAATATTTTATAATTTTGACATCTGTAAAGAAATATGGGGCGTGGGCTCACCCTGTGGTGGAGCTCCAGATCACAAAGGTGGGCGATTCAAGTTCGAATTATTTTGATGTCACAATACATATTCCATACTTTGTACTGGGAGAGCATCGTTCAAATCTTGGCGTTGCTACGCCAGTGGTTTAAAATTTGGGTCGGTGTAGCTTCAAAGCTCCGTTGTGTGTACATATACAAACAAATAACATTTACTGAAACTATTAACAAGTTATTCTGCATAATCGATTTGTTCTTGTTTCTGAGTAGAAATATTTTGTTTTTGAATTTTGATTTTTTGCGTACTTTTCATTGTAAACGTTTGAACAAATTATTACGTACTAGCTGGAGTGCACGTTCTCTTGGCAGAAATCATGTAAGTTCGTATTTGATGAAAGGTTATCTGAGAACTTGAAAAGTTGCTTCCATTATATGCAATTGTAAACAACGCAAAATTGTCCATAAAAAAAACTGCAAAACACGAAACTTGTGCGTATCTTCCTATAGACCTGATAAATTTACAAACCCAATTTAGTGCAGATCTACATACAGGAGGCGAAGTAATGTTAAAATAGCTCATAAAAATTGCAAAATTAACAATATTCTTCCAGTTTCACACGTACCATTACCACTTCATTTTGAGTAAAGATACATCCATAACTTGCGAAGTAGTTAGATGAACATACAACAGACAGAACTATTATATTTATATAGACAACAAAAAGTATATTATAATTATGTAGATAAATACAGAAGACAACAGGCAGCATTATTATTATATTTATATAAACAACAGACAATGATTTTATATTTATATAGATCACTGAGAATATAATTATATTTATACAGACAACAAACAGTACTATAATATTTATTTACAAAACAGAGAATACTATCGTATTTATAAAGACAACAGACAGTATTATTATATTTATGTAGAAAACAGACGGTACCATTATATTTATACAGACAATACTATTATAATTGTACAGATAACAAGGAGAACTTTTATATTCATAAAGACAATAGACAGTATTATTATATTTATATGAACAACAGACAATGCTATTATATTTATATATACAACAGAATATTGTTATATTTATATAGAAAACAGACAGTATTATTCTATTCATACAGAAAACAGAATATTATATTTATATAGACAACAGACAACACTATTATATTTATATAGACAACAGACAATACTATTATATTTATATAGACAACAGACAACACTTATATTTATATAGACAACAGACAATACTATTATATTTATATAGATAGCAAACAGAACTTTTATGTTTATATAGATAAATGACAGTATTGTTATATTTATATACATAACAAACAGAATTTTTATATTTAAATAGACAACAGACAGCATTATTATATTTATGTAGACAACAGATAATACTAATATATTTGTACAGACACAATTCGTATTAGGTTGGTCATTATTTTTGTACTTTTGTTTTTTACGGTATTTTATATGAAACTGTTAGTGTTTCTGTATGATATTATGTTTGTAATTTTCACTCAATGTTAACATCATACAATGGTTACAAATGTTATTTTTATATCTACAGTGTTTGTGTCATAGACCAGTTTGCTTAAAGAAATAATAATATACATAATAATTTCACAATAAAAACAAAACTCTGTATTAAGGAGTTTGGGTGCTGAAATCAGATGGTGAATTTTATCATAGAATAACAAGTATTAACAATCAACACCAAAATTATATCTTGGTGAATCTTATCATTCAATAACAAGTCTTAACAACCAACACCAAAATTATATCTTGGTGAATTTTATCATAGAATAACAAGTCTTAACAAACAGCACTAATTATTAGATGTTGGTACACTTTATCACTGAATAACAAGTTACATGCTGATAAATTCTATCATTGAAAAACAAGTATTAACAAATACAAAATTTATATTTCAATTAGTTCATTCCATTCATTGAATTTCCTAACCAATCTCTCACTCAAAAGCTCTAAAAAATATATTGAAAATAAATATTCCATCTTAAAAATTAATCCTAACTGTAAATAACATATCGAATGTTCTTTAGTTAAATTATTGTGCACCTGCAAGGTTTAAAACGTTCAGTGTACTTAACACATTTCTCCGAGTAAATTTCAACCAGACAATTTCGAAAGTTAAATATTCATTGCTACCATTTTTTGATGTTAAATTATTTTGTTTCACTCTACTTCCAAAACATTCCAAATTTCAACATACTTCAGTTTGTTTTTTTAACGTAGTTTATCTTTCAGTGTAAAATGTGAAATTATAATTTAAATTGGAGTCGCCCCCTAGTGGCACAGCAGGCCTTGATCGGACTTAAAGTGCTAGAAACCGAGTTTCGATACCCGTGGTGGGCAGAGAACAGGTAGTCCATTGTGTAGCTTTGTGCTTAATTACAAAACAACGAACAAAGTTGGACTTGAAGATGTTTCATGATATGAGTAAAAATGTGTGTGTGTGTGTGTTTTCTTATACGAAAAACCACATCAGAAATCGAACCTTTGATTTTAGCGTTCTAAATCCGTAGACTTACCGCTGTACCACTAAAAATCAACGCTGAAGAAAGTGTAACACCTCTTTGTCGTTTTAGCTACCTCTCCTCTGAGCACCATAAGGAATCGAACGTCGGGTTTTAGCGGTGTGAGTCATCACATTCACCGATGACCCACAAATGTAAAAACATTTGACGACCAATAATAAAGGACGTTTAATTTTTGGAATTATTTTCGATTATTACTTCTTTGATTTAGTTCTATAAAAAGTACTGAACATAACATAAAGTTGTGCACCCCTGATAACTGCTTTTATCATTCTCTAAAATATACTGTTTTTTGTAGTTTGTGTCGTATGTGTCACTTTTCTTTCAACCAGTGATTCAGATAAAATTATTTTTACATTTACCCCCCAGTGGCTCAGCAGTATGTCTGCGGACTTACACGCTAAAATCCGAGTTTCGATACCCGTTGTGGGCAGAGCACAGATAGCCCATTGTGTAGCTTTGTGCTTAATTCAAAACAACAATTTTTACATTTTATTTGTTTCTTAACTGCGAGCTACGAAATTAAAAACCTGTTTTATAGGATATTTATTTTAAAATTCTGTACAAGTATATAGTTGTATTTCCGGCAATGCGTTTAATAATTTAGCTAATTAGCTAAATTAATCAAATGTATTAGTGAAATGAATTAATGAGGTCGTCGTACTTGGGAAAATAACCGGTAAGACATCGTTAATACATTAATTAAACCAATCAAAAATAATATTTCTTCCCGCACAGATTCATGCAGCTGCTGTCGTCACACGTGCGTGCACGTGGTGATATATGGAAATTATCTTTTCCTCTTTCCTTTTTTTTGCATCATGATTGGTTACATTCTATTTCGTACATGTAATTACAAAAAATACATTTGGTAGTGCAGAGAGTTCTCCACTAGGTGCTAATATCTACTGTTTACGCTTCGTGTGTTATGATACAAACGTCGGCCATTGAGAATTTCTTATCCTTAGAGGATTATGGGTATGATGTCATAGTAATGCTTACGTAATCAATTTATGCGTTGCTCCCTCTCTTGGCTAATTGAAGAACGAAGGCTATTTGCCCACGTGTCGTACGGAATAAGAGTACATTATTTTGTTTTTCATAATATTATCATCCAAATGTAAATAAATTTTACATTTCCAAGTGGTTATGTTTCACTAAAAAATAACTTAACATATTTTTATAATATTCTCAAATTTTTAGTGTGCCTTAGCTCGTAATTAACCATATTACGATAAAATTACAATTTAAAAAAAATTCAATTGTTAAAAGGAATAGTAATAACTAAAATATTATTCATGAGAATATACTATAATAAAGTTTTAATATTAAATAAACACAATTTTAGTCACTGCGTATTAAAATAATCGAAAATGTTATTTTACTAAAACATTAAAAGTGTTTACGTCTTTGGAAAAAAATAAATCATGGCTAAGTTTCACATTGTATCGATTTTAGTAGAAATTCGATTGGTTTAGGCTGGTTTCTCCGCAAGTCATCATGGCCGCCACATAAACACAGGAAGTTTCTGCTCGATCGATCGTTTTCTAATTCGCTATGCAAGATATTCCGTATACTTTTGCCTCGCCTCCTTTACTTGATTGGTCACATCAGGGAAGGCGGAGCTTAAAGGCTTGGTAAGCCACGCGTGAGGGAAGAAATGATTTGTTGGTCAGAGGTCTTTGTTACTGGAATACAAAGCGCCCTAACTCCTCCTTAACTGATCTTAAATGCATAGCTGCGACAGGCATTTTAGCCAATGAGAAAGCTTGAAGATGTATTATGTTTGCTTTATTATTTTGAGGTTATTAGAACTCACCTTCCTCATCTGAGAGAAATCATAAATCGCCGTTTTCTATTCGTGTGCAATGTATATGTAGCGGTAAAATGGCCGACTGATAAGATATTTGATAACACTGAAAATAGCCTTCGTAGGTCGTTCGTAAAATATGTTACACGTCACTCTAAAATTTAGGTATATTCGTTCATCGCGAGAAGAAAAAAAATGTTTTTCGCACTCTCACAGTATATTTACCAAAGATTTGTGACTTAAGGTTAACTAACGTTAATTTTTTCCAAGAGTTATACTCCTTATAATATCCAGCCTAATGGATAAGCAAACATAGCGACGAGGTATGTCTAACGATCTATTATTTTAATTTTTCAACATCTTGTTTTAATTAGTGTATTATTCACTATAAACAGAAACAAAAAGTCTATTTTAATCTAAACTGTTCGTTTCTTACCAAACTAATCTTGTAAGAACTAGTAGTGTTAACAGTTTTTATTTATTTATGATGTTAAAAGATGTACGGCTCCGAAGAAAGTTTGGATCGACTGGTCCCGCCCTCTAGAGTCAAAATATTAAGCGGCGCTTTTTGTTTTAACGATAAGTGTTCAAATACAGCAATTTTTTCTCTAAACAGTTAAAGAAAAGATAATTACGGAATTATAAACTTAAAATAATCTGTATTAGCTAGTACTCTCCAATACAATAACACTTGAGTCACTATTTTACAGTATTCGTATAACCTGCGAACCTAGTTATTTTGTCCCTATGTATCAGTTATACACAACACCTCCAGGTACAAGGATTGTTTTTAGTTGATGCCGTATTTGTGTTTTTATAATTGGGTTCATTTTCTTTTCCTTATCATTCCACATATTAGACAAGACGATGAATTTATTAAATGTATAAAAGTGAAAATAACTTAACATGAAATCTTCATTGAAAATATAATATCGGCATACAATTTAACGAAGACTCGCACACACACATCATTTTCCTTTCTACCTATATTAGTAAAACTGTAATAAATTATAATGAAAATATTGTCGTATACAATAGGCCTAACACTCGTTTACTTTCTGCAATGCACACTGGTGTTAAAACAAAACATTATAATGCCAGCAATAAACGTTTTTATTTTGTTATATTTCTTTAATTCTTCATTTGATACTTTGTGTTATCATTTACGGTTTGTTTGTTTTTAGTGCAACACTCTCAAATAAGCTGTAAAACGAAACGTTCAGTGTCCTGTTAAAGAAAGCTAACCGATTTGGTGTTGTGAAGTCGTTCGTTGCTTGTACCAGGATTAAAACTATTTCGTAACGTAGTTTACAAATTAATAAAAACAGTGTTTCTAAAACAAAGTTACTAGAAATGACTAACACGTTGACTGCCACGTGATAAGTTAGGTATAAGTGAAGCTAAACATTCAATAGGTCCCGAAGAGCTGTTAAAATATCCTAAATATATGTGTCACAAGAAAAGTTGACTTTTAAAACATAATTGTCTGTGACTATTCGGTGTGCCACGCGGTCCACAACAAGAAGTCGGTTGTGACCCACCGGTGGGGCACATGGCAGCCAACGTGTTAAAACCGTGGACCTAAAACCAGAATATGAATACAGTTAGTTAATGAATCATTATTTGAGTATCCTCGTTATA
This sequence comes from Carcinoscorpius rotundicauda, assembly GCA_011833715.1. NCBI lineage: Eukaryota > Metazoa > Arthropoda > Merostomata > Xiphosura > Limulidae > Carcinoscorpius > Carcinoscorpius rotundicauda. The sequence goes on along the minus strand of CM022403.1, from coordinate 60,059,620 downwards.
ATTAATAATGTAATATTTAACACGAATTTATATTAGTTTCTACATTTTTGCGTATTTATAAGCCTTTATTGTGATTTTTATTGCTGCTAAAGCGACGTAAACTTATTTTCCTATTCTATACACTTTATGAAACTTCAGAGATTGGATTGTAAATTTTTATTTTGTTGCTTAACTCCATTACAACGTGATATATTTATAAAGTGTCGCTATTGTTGCCAATTGTGCATTCTTTCTTCGTTTTCATTGGTAGTGGTGGGTTCAAATTTTCATAGTTGTGTGTTATTCTTAAAGCTTCACTACTGCTAATAGTTTTCGGTAGTAAGTAACACCGCTGCATGTTGTTCTTGAAGCTTTATTATTGTTGGTGAAATGGAAGTTTTATTGTTGGTAGCTATAAATACAAATATTAAACGTAGTAAGTAACACCTCTGCATGTTGTTCTTGAAGCTTTACTATTGTTAGTAACTATAAATATTAAAAGTAGTAAATTGTTACACAGCTGCGCGTATGTTCCTAAAGCTTCACTGTTGTTGATACTTTATGTTTCAAATTCATATAATTATATGTTATTTATAAATCTTCATTGTGAGTTATGCGTAGAAGTTTCCATAATTGCGTGTTGTTTCTAAAGCTTCATTATCGTTTAGAGTGGTGAGTAGAGTTTACAGCAGTGAGTAGAGTTTAGAGTAGTGAATAGAGTTTACAGTAGTGAGTAGAGTTTAGAGTAGGGAGTAGAGTTTAAAGTGGTGAGTAGAGTTTACAGCAGTGAGTAGAGTTTAAAGTGATGAGTAGAGTTTAGAGTGGTGAGTAGAGTTTAGAATAGTGAGTAGAGTTTAGAGTGGTGAGTAGAGTTTGGAATAGTTAGTAGAGTTTAGAGTGGTGAGTAGAGTTTAAAGTGGTGAGTAGAGTTTAGAGTAGTTAGTAGAGTTTAGAGTAGTTAGTAGAGTTTAGAATAGTGAGTAGAGTTTAGAGTGGTGAGTAGAGTTCAGAATAGTGAGTAGAGTTTAGAGTGGTGAGTAGAGTTCAGAATAGTTAGTAGAGTTTAGAGTGGTGAGTAGAGTTTAAAGTGGTGAGTAGAGTTTAGAGTAGTTAGTAGAGTTTAGAATAGTGAGTAGAGTTTAGAGTGGTGAGTAGAGTTTAGAATAGTGAGTAGAGTTAAGAGTGGTGAGTAGAGTTCAGAATAGTTAGTAGAGTTTAGAGTGGTGAGTAGAGTTTAAAGTGGTGAGTAGAGTTTAGAGTAGTTAGTAGAGTTTAGAGTGGTGAGTAGAGTTTAGAGTGGTGAGTAGAGTTTAGAGTGGTGAGTAGAAATCTCCAATGTTGTCGTTTTTGTTCCTGAAGCTTCACTATCGTTCCTAGTTTTGCGTAGTTTCTACGCTTTCGTTATTATTGCTGGTTGTGGGCATACATTTCAATTGTTAGTGGTCTATAGTACAGATATTAATTGTATATTGTTCCTGAAGTGTCTAAAAGTTTTATTTTTCATCCAGAATCTTCAAATTTCTATCACCATTACTACTCGAATGTATAAGCAACTTCATTTTTATTAATTGACCCAAGGTACGTTATTATTGGTAACTGTGTGTATATTTATATGTTAAATGTAGTGAGTCATTCCTAGAATGTTTAGAAGTTTTATTGTTGGTAGTTGTAGATATAAACATTAAATGTGGTTGGTTGTTACTAGTGTTACGAAGTTATATCATTGGTAGCTCTTTGTGTAAATATTAAATATAGTTGTTTGTTACAAGAATGTCTAAAATTTGTGTGGTTAATATCTGTAAGTATAAACATTAAATGTGGTTGGTTGTTACTAGTGTCTAGAAGTTATATCATTGGTAGCTCTTTGTGTAAATATTAAATATAGTTGTTTGTTACAAGAATGTCTAAAATTTGTATGGTTAATATCTGTAAGTATAAACATTAAATGTGGTTGGTTGTTACTGGTGTCTAGAAGTTATATCATTGGTAGCTCTTTGTGTAAATACTAAATATAGTTGTTTGTTACAAGAATGTCTAAAATTTGTGTGGTGAGTATCTGTAAGTATAAACATTAAATGTGGTTGGTTACAACTCCAGTGTGAGAAAGTTTTATTGAAGTGTTAGTAAGCACAAGTTGTTGGATGGTATTTACTACAAGTTATTGTAGTACTATTACCAGTTGGAACATGTGTTTATGTTTGTTACAATAACGTGAGATCATCACTGAAGGTGTATCAAAGACCATGATTATAGTTAGTTATGAACTATGTTTATTGGAATAATGTTTTATTGTTCTTGTTTGATAATTGGTTTGGTTTATGTTATCATTGTTAGTAACTTGCTGTTTTGTCATTGTGTAAGTTGTTTGATGCTATTGGTTGCAAGTTGTTGTTTGATTCTGTTGAGTACAAGTTGTTTTTGATGCTGTTGAGTACAAGTTGTTGTTTGCCATTTAACTTCTTTTTATAAACATGGATTTTCCAGAACGTAGTTTCAATTAAGATTTAAACAGCTTAACCCTAACTGCCAACAGTTTATTCATTTCGATTCAAAACGTTTCGTAGGTATCTCTCTCTAAACGAAATTCTAAGCTGGTATACAGTAATTATACATAATAGTTTTTAACATTATGAATTAGATAGGAAAGTTGTGTGAGAACTTAAACGTTCTCTTTGAGAAAAAAAGTTAAAATATATTTAAAACAGGAGAAATGCATAACTGTCACCTCACATTACCAAACTTTTTTCAGAGATTACAATACTTTGAAAAATTATTTTACTTTCGCAATGTAAGTGATATTGTTAGTTTGAACTGTTGGAACTTTGAATTTACATAGCTTCTGAAAGAAAACACAACGGGGGTGCTTTAAATAATTACCTTAGAACTTACGCCTCTCACATGTTAGTCAAAATATACTTGCATATGACACTATATGTAATAACGTCGAAACGTTCGGATGTGATAATTTGTTATAACACAGTAAGTGCAGGTTATGACGCGAGTTAAATCAGGTATTCACAAATAGTCGAATGAAACAGAAATGCACAGTTAATGCACGAGTTTCAGTTTGTTTTATTGCGAAAGAAATAGTCCTAACAGGACTGAAAAAGTCTCTAAAATACATCCATATACTCAAAACTTGAATTCAATGTTTATCGTTATTTGCTCGAAACTCTATTGACGTAATTGCACGTGAAAGTATAAAACGTGGTGTGTCAAAAGATATATTGAAGACGTCATGTGATTTCGAAACAAAACACTAACTTGGAACATCGTCATATGATATGTAGTTAGATAAAATTCAACCTGATAGTGACAAGAAACATTATTTGTACAGACTGTTCATATAGTTCGATTAACCTGTCTCGAAACGTTAGTAAGACGTTTTAAACAGTTCTTAAAAAGGTTAAACTTATCTATTAACTTTATTGCTCGTTAACATCGTCAAAGTACTTCAGTTTTTTAACCCTAAATAGTATACATAACGAAAACGTATTTATTATACACAGCTATCTTCACCTATTTGATGGCTTGTGTATGTAATATTATATAGCTTAAAACCTAAACGAGACATAAAAAAATCAACAACCCAAACATAAAGTTCATTTACTGTCTATCGCTGTTCGGTTGTGATACTGTAAACAGGTAAATACAACAACCCAAACATAAAGTTCATTTACTGTCTATCGCTGTTCGGTTGTGATACTGTAAACAGGCAAATACAACAACCCAAACATAAAGTTCATTTACTGTCTATCGCTGTTCGGTTGTGATACTGTAAATAGGTAAATACAACAACCCAAACATAAAGTTCATTTACTGTCTATCGCTGTTCGGTTGTGATACTGTAAATAGGTAAATACAACAACCCAAACATAAAGTTCATTTACTGTCTATCGCTGTTCGGTTGTGATACTGTAAATAGGTAAATACAACAACCCAAACATAAAGTTCATTTACTGTCTATCGCTGTTCGGTTGTGATACTGTAAATAGGTAAATACAACAACCCAAACATAAAGTTCATTTACTGTCTATCGCTGTTCGGTTGTGATACTGTAAATAGGTAAATACAACAACCCAAACATAAAGTTCATTTACTGTCTATCGCTGTTCGGTTGTGATACTGTAAATAGGTAAATACAACAACCCAAACATAAAGTTCATTTACTGTCTATCGCTGTTCGGTTGTGATACTGTAAATAGGTAAATACAACAACCCAAACATAAAGTTCATTTACCGTCTATCGCTGTTCGGTTGTGATACTGTAAATAGGTAAATACAACAACCCAAACATAAAGTTCATTTACCGTCTATCGCTGTTCGGTTGTGATACTGTAAATAGGTAAATACAACAACCCAAACATAAAGTTCATTTACTGTCTATCGCTGTTCGGTTGTGATACTGTAAATAGGTAAATACAACAACCCAAACATAAAGTTCATTTACTGTCTATCGCTGTTCGGTTGTGATACTGTAAATAGGTAAATACAACAACCCAAACATAAAGTTCATTTACTGTCTATCGCTGTTCGGTTGTGATACTGTAAATAGGTAAATGTGTATGATATTCTATAGCTATAAACATGAACAATACATTAACAGAAACCCAAACACGAATCTCTTTCACTGCGTATCATTCATTGTTCAGTTGAGATATTGTAAATCGGTTAGCGTTGCTACTTTTCATTGTGTTATTGTAATCGGAATGAAGTTAAGATCGGATTTCTTATTTCAACGACAGAAAGCATTAGATCAACCAAAGAGAAAAGTTCGGTCTATTAAGTTAAAAATACACTAGTGGCTGTCAAATGTTATTCGTTTCGGAGTGTAAGCGCCAAACTGTTAACACTGAGCCTAAAACACTAATTCTATTTCTTAATATTACTTACGTCTCATTTGCTGCGAAGATCGAACAATTCTTGTCATTTGCAGTACGTATCTCCTTGGAGATATGAAGAACGGAAAATAAAGACATAAACAGAGACAAAAAAATACAGGGAGCTAGAAAGTGAAAAAAGATGTACATAGGGAACCCAGTTTGTTTTTGGCATGTGTCACGGAAGAAGAGCAATTAACTTGAGAACCCTGATAACAGCTTTGACCAGTCAAGTAAACAACCGACCACACCTTGAAGTTAAATGGTACAATTACCCTTACTTCAAGAACAATCTCTTACTTAGGCAAGCTCCCCGCTAGCACAGCGGTATGTTTACCAATTCACATCGCTAAAATCAAGGGTTCGATTCCACTGATCAGATAGTAGGCAAATGTTATCTCGGGGTCGGCTTTTATTTGGTTGTTGTTGTTTTTTTAAGGGGCACCTGTGTTTTTTAGTTGAACGTAACGATAGGTATTGATGTGTTTTTAGTTTCTTTTCATGATCCGGTTACTTAATTATGTTACTCTTTTGAATACATATAACAGCTATAAAAGTGTAAGTATTTTGTGTGCTATTTGTGTGTGAGTTACGTCTTGGTTGAATAGGCTAAACCATCTTAGGTTTGATGTTAACAGACGTCTTAATCACTCTGATAATCTGTAGTAATAGTAAAGTGTGTGTTTTTATATAACAGGGCTCAGGTCCAGGGGATTATCATAGGCTGATTGTCCATAGAGGTTTTTCAAGATATTTCAAATTCTCTACCCTCAAAATCGATACTACGTAAACGGCTTTTGAATAATACAGCACAAAATACATTCAAATAATTGATAAAGCTCTAAATACATTCGACAATCGATAGTGCACTGAAAACTTTTCAGTGTATGTGGTATATGCGATATACGCACTAAATACTTACAATACTGACGACTTTCAACAATCGAAAAAACACTACATACTTTCAATAATAAATAAAACAATGGAGATTTCCATGCATGTTTTTCATTGTTCGCTGTTATTGTGTGGAAAATTCTGCATAGAAAAAAAAAGAATACAATATCAATTTCAGAACTGAGGGAAAATAAACAAAGACGGTTGTACGTTTCACAAACGTTTTGTTTCTTAACTTATTAACCACCATAGTTTCACCAGTAATAGCAGCTAATCACCAGTAATAGTAGCAGCTAATAAATAGAATATTCGTTAAACGTGTAGCTGTCTTTGTTTTGTATAGTATTAATTATATAATATTAATTTATTTGAAATTACAAAGTCAAGCAGTTTTATGGACACCAGGTATTCACAAAACACATGTTTTAAAGTTTAAAAAATTCAAACAAATTGTACAATTAAACAGAAGTGTATAGTCAACACCTCACGAACTAGAACATTTCTGAAGATATAAATTTTTGTGCTAAAGAAATAAACTTTAAATTTATTCAAACCGATAAAGCTGAAACAGTAGAGTTAAATTTAAGCTGTTTTTAATGTGTATGCAATGCGTGAATTCATTAAGTGTTAAATCGCTTTGTGTCACAAATTGTTATATCTTATGTATCAGCCCCCCTCAGTGGCACAATGGATTGTTTGCGGACTCACACTGTTAGAAACCAGTTTTGATAATCGTGGTGGGCAGCTCACAGATTGCCCATTATGTAACTTTCTGCTTGATTTCAAATAGTCAATCAATCAAATTATATACAATCATTTCTTACTCGTACTGTGTGGTTATGTTCAAAACTCAGTGTGAATATTTAGTCTTGTTTAAATAAACTGTTTATCATTGACATGTTAACACACATTTACACCAATCTTTTACACATTCTGTAATAAGCTGTTTATCACTGAACCTGTTAACACACATTTACACCAATCTTTTACACATTCTGTAATAAGCTGTTTATCACCGAACCTGTTAACACACATTTACACCAATCTTTTACACATTCTGTAATAAGCTGTTTATCATAAACCTCTGAGACAAACAAACATGTGAGAGGTAAAATATAAATTTGGCAGCACTGTGTGAAAAACTTTATTTTAATATATATATAAGGAGATTAGTGTTTGTTTGTTTGTTTTTGAATTTCGCGCAAAGCTACTAGCCGTCCCTAATTTAGCAGTGTCAGACTAGAGGGAAGGTAGCTAGTCATCACCACCCACCGCCAACTCTTGGGTTACTCTTTTACAAGGAGATTAGTAAAGCATAATTGCTTTTCTTATATATATATATATATTGTTTTTCTTTGGCCTCTTCTGTTGTCTTCACTGTATAAAATCAAATACAACGTGTTTTCTAAAGTATTGTAGCTACTTGAGAGCAGAACCGGTTCTCAATACGAACACTCAAAAATATTATAATAATACCATTTATAATTAAAGTAAAACACACCAAATGATATAATACCATCAGTAAGTAAAGGAAAACATGCCAAATGATGTAATACCATCTATAAGTAATTGAAAACACACTCAATGCTGTAATACCATACATAAGTTAACCATAACACCAAATACTATGAATAGGATAAACACAACCAATGTTACAAGAACCTCTGTAATAAGGAGAACACGTCTGACATTACATCATCAAATACAAGTACAGCTTTCACTGTGTGTTATTTAAACACACGAGGAACATGTTCAGTGTTAGGTACTAAGGTACTATCAGTCGTTTCGTTTCCATTAGCTCTTAAAATTTTACAAACATACGTAATGAAGGGCATTGGATTATCTTTTGCCAAGTTAATTACTTTTGTAGACGAAGCAACTTTGGAACCACAGACAAACTGCCAAAGTTTCATCAGCGTCAATGAAAAGTAAAGTCACAGAGACACTGTGAATTAATTCTTGTTGTAACGCTTGGTGTGTCTCTTATGACTTTAGTGAAGACAACGATTTATTGAGCAATTTGGTACAGAACTAATCACTTGCTCGCTCATTGCCAGCAGGCGCTGTGAGCAAGCCTTTCATTTGCTAAAATCAGAGTACCATGTGCCTTCGATTTCCTTGGGGTGATGTGGATTTCATTGAAAGCAGCGATCACATTAATCGAAAGGGGGAAAAAAATCGCTTTAATTTGCATCAACTCGTAATGTTAACGAGAATTTTCTGGCAATCTATTCTCAAAGTTTCTCTGATTGTTTTATGATAAAACCAGACAGCGTAAAACGTTATATCACCTTACCGAACGGCTCACTTACTTCGTATAGTACATAGGATATATCACGGAGGCTCAGAAAATTACTTTAAAAAACAAGATACCGAAGTGTAATGTAAGTTTCTAAATTGAATATATTTTACCACAGCACTCAATTCATCATACGAAAAACGTAAAGATGTTGTCTGAAAAAAACAGAAAAACGTTTTAATTATTGTACATTAATTAACAAACATTGTGTCTTATTTTATTAAACATACGTCGTATAGCACGTATGAACCATTTATCTAAAAAGAATTAGCTTTGTATTTTGATTAAAATATTGTGTTGCTAAAATATTGTAGAAACGTCTTGAAGACTTGAGGTTCGTACGTCATTCCCGAATGAGCTGTCGAGGTTTGACTGTTACATCGGTTGCAAAATAACAACACTTTGAATGTAACTTGATCTAGAAATAACTATGGTGTTGTCATAATTCCATACTGTCTAGTTTCCTTTATTTTCTCATATCTAAGTGGACGAATTAACTGAATGGCGACAATTGTCCTGGTTGTTCTTACGACAACCAATTTATCATAGAAAAGTATACATTGTATTAATCAAGAAATCTTCTGTGAACTTCGAGGAGAGGTCAGCTGGAATAAATATATTATTGGTCTCAGGACAAAAGATACATCAACACAGTAGGTGGCGCGTGTTTTAGAGTTTAATAGATCATAGAAAAACGTATGATTTCCTATGCTGTATTAACATCTAAGAATGGCTGTTAATTCATCCAGCAGCCATTGGTGGCGCTGAGAGATCTAACTTATTCTGTTGTCATGTGCTCATTCCCTGGAAAAACAAAAACTAACATAACACTCCGTGATAAATTGATATTACACAGTCATTAAAATACGATATCATTTGGAAACAAAACGATGTCCTATGTACACGCGGTGATAGTGTTCTTCAGGCTAAAAACAACAAACTAAAGATTTATTGGAAGTAAATTTCAAACCTGGATCACCAAATGATGGATGATCTCATTAAAGTTGTCGCTCATTTGTCTTGAAAGGATTAAACAAATAAAAATATGACGTAATCAGAAACAGACAATAATTAATTTGAGAAAAAATACAAAAAAAAGATAATGTAACGTACGAAAAGATGTAAAACTTTTATGTCCTAAAGATGTGGCTATTGTAGAGGTTTTATCAGTATTTCCTTCATACGAACTTCAAAAGTGATAAAGAACGTTTGCGAAACATTTTGCTAACGTTTAAGAAGATATAAGGTATTTGAAACTACTTATAATTACGACGGGAAATATTTGAAAATTGAGTTTTGTTTTGTTCTATCGCGACATATTGAGTAATATAAAAACATCAACGGTACCTACAACTGACAAAGCTTATTGTGTTAGCAAGTTATATAATACTAAATCCCGTCTTTGCAACGCTATTATTTGACTTCGATAAACCTCGTAAAATAATTTTGTTTGTATATTTTTATGATGTTTATGCAAACAATAGTTCTCTGTTCCTATCTGATTAATTTGATTGATTTATCCGTGATAAATACAATAACGATACATCCTGATGTTATTATAATATTAATTAGAAACAAGATTTCACATAAAGTAGGATTCGAACAGAAATTCTAAGGAAAAGCTACACTATTTTCCACCATTGTACCGCTTATCTATTTCCAGTTTTCCGTTTAATAATGAATCAGCAAACAACGATTTATGAACATAATAAAATGCTTTATGTTTTTTGTTGTGGTGGAGGTGGTACATATTACATGTTGTCAACTTATTGTTACATTAACATAATGTGCCTTCTTACTTATGTGGCTGAGCATGGCCAATCCGAGGGTCGAGGGTTCAAATCCCGGTCACGCCAAACGTGCTGGCCTTTTTCAGTCTTGGGGGCGTTATTATGTGACGGTACATCCCACTATTCGTTGGTAAAAGAGTAACCCAAGAGTTGGCGGCGGGTGGTGGTGACTAGTTGCCTTCCTTCTGGTCTTATACTGCTAAATTAGTGACGGCTAGCGCAGATAGCCCTCGTGTAGCTTTGCGCGAAATTCAGAACAAACCAAACCTAACTTATGTAAATTTTCTATTTGCCCTCAGGTCAACATTTTTAACCTTGTGGCTACGAAGAGAAATTGTTAGTTTATATATTGTGAATCACAACAGGCTCATATTGACTTCTGCCGGTGACATTTTGTTTTGTACCGATATCAGCCACAACAATAGTGAATTTGCCACTTACGAGTGATCATTTTTCTAAAGTCTAAAAACAGATATTGAGGTACTGTTCAAGTCGGTTGAGAAACGTGATATTTGTGGTGTGCTATTATGTAAAACGGCTGTGGCAGTAACCCAAATTCAGCAAAAATTATACAGAGTCAAGGCAGTTGCTCCATCATTTTAGCTTGAAAGGAGGAGTCACTGCCCCGCCTTTGTATCGTTTAATTGGCTAATAGGTTAATTATTGCGTAAACTTGCATACTTAGAAGGCAAAGGTGTTTTAGTTTTATGTTAAACATGCAGACGTAAACTTTTATTTAAAATTTTTGTTGCGCTAATTACCTTTTCTTTGGAAAGATGTGACACGCTTTTTGAAACATAACTAACCCGTGGTGGCGTTGTATTGTTAATGTGTGCTTTCTCATAGCAAACCCACATCAGTCTATCTGCTGAGCCCACCGAGGGGAATCGAACCTCTTATTTTAGAGTTGTAAATCCGTAGACTTACTGCTGTACTAGAGGGGGGGGCTGTATTGTTAGATGGTCGGAAATTCGCTGTGAATAAAATATATTAATTATTATAGGTATCGATCGTTGCGTCGCAAATCACATCTTCGTTCTGAAATATTTTCTTGTTAAAGTGTTCGCCATACTTCAGTGAAATATACAAGAAATCTTCCTTACGAGCACTGGAAATACTCTAATTTATACAGTAAGGAAGATAAAATACAGATAAACCGGTGCTACTTGCAATTTAAAACTGAAAAACTGATATTTTTTTACAGAAAAAAGTAATTTTCATGATCAGCAAAACGAACTAATTTTTCGTGGCGACTAAAATCTTTACAAGAACTGTATTCTGTTTTTGGTGGCGACGAAAATCTTCACAAGAACTGTATTCTGTTTTTGGTGGCGACGAAAATCTTCACAAGAACTTTATTCTGTTTTTTGGTGGGGACTAAAATCTTCACAAGAACTTTATTCTGTTTTTGGTGGCGACGAAAATCTTCACAAGAACTGTATTCTGTTTTTGGTGGCGACGAAAATCTTCACAAGAACTGTATTCTGTTTTTTGGTGGGGAATAAAATCTTCACAAGAACTTTATTCTGTTTTTGGTGGCGACTAAAATCTTTACAAGAACTGTATTCTGTTTTTGGTGGCGACGAAAATCTTCACAAGAACTGTATTCTGTTTTTGGTGGCAGTTGAAGTTGCAGAACAACTAAAGTACATTTCGTTTCCGCAAGATCCATAATATTCTATATTTTAGGATAACTGATTATACAACAGTTTGTTTGTTTAATCTCGCGCAAAGCTACTCGAGGACTGTCTGCGCTAGCCGTCCCTAATTTAGCAGTGTAAGACTAGAGAGAAGGCAGCTAGTCATCACCACCCACCGCCAACTCTTGGGCTACTCGTTAACCAACGAATAGTGGGATTTACCGTAACCTTATAACGACTCCGCGGCTAAAAGGGGCGAGCATGTTTGGTACGACAGGGATTCGAACCGGCGACCTTTAGATTACCAGTCGAATGCCTTGACCCACCTGGCCAATACTGCGATCAAGTTTATTCATATAATTCAGGGTAAAAGTTAAGACAGTTTTTTCAGTCGAACTGGTTAGTTTAAAACGAAAAATGATCTTCAGTGTCCACTAATAAATTAGTAATAATTACTAATTTCTTCACAACATTGTCCACCATAAAATGTTTTCTATTTGTTTTTTTACCTGAAAGCGGCGTATTTTCCGAGTTTCGCGAACAGTGAGGACTAATACATAATACGTTATTTTTATTTCTACTTCATTATTTTCATGTTACTTTGGATTGTATTATTTTTCATCATTTTTATTAGATCTTGAATAATTAAATTAATTTTGATTAGATGAGTATTTTTGGAATGTAACTTATTTTATCTGTTCTCGGAATAGCGCCTTCTAGTGGCAGTATCTGAAAGCTCATAACGCTTAAATTCTGGTTTCGATTGTCGTAATTAGCGCAGCATTATATAATAGTAATATAAAAATTACACGTCATGTTATTAATGTTTTCTTTAAAAATCTGTGTTTCTAAAGACGATAAAATGTACGAATTATCTCTGAGTTCTGCTTGAGTTGTTAAGATTTGCGATAACAAAATACGTTTTTCATGTCAACACTGTGTTAAGAATTCTTCATATGCTAGTACTGTACTGAATAGACTAGGGAAACTATAACACTTTTAATACTAAATATGTTAATTTTAAACTAAGACCCACCTCGGAATCAGGATTGACCAGTGACTATAGCAACTATAACACTTTTAATACTAAATATGTTATTTTAAAACTAAAACCCACCTCGAAATCAGGATTGACCAGTGTCTATAGCAACTATAACACTTTTAATACTAAATATGTTAATTTTAAACTAAAACCCACCTCGGAATTAGGGTTGACCAGATACTTTGTTTTTTGTTTTGTTTTGGAATTTCGCACAAAGCTACTCGAGGGCTATCTGTGCTAGCCGTCCCTAATTTAGTAGTGTAAGACTAGAGGGAAGGCAGCTAGTCATCACTACCCACCGCCAACTCTTGGGCTACTCTTTTACCAACGAATAGTGGGATTGACCGTCACATTATACACCCCCACGGCTGGGAGGGCGAGCATGTTTAGCGCGACGCGGGCGCGAACCCGCGACCCTCGGATCACGAGCGCACGCCTTAACGCGCTCGGCCATGCCAGGCCCTGACCAAAGACTATAGCAACCTTTTACACTTTTAATACTAAATATGTTATTTTTAAACTAAAACCCACCTCGAAATTAGGATTGACCAGTGACTATAGCAACTATAACACTTTTAATACTAAATATGTTATTTTAAAACTAAAACCCACCTCGGAATTAGGGTTGACCAAAGACTTTAGCGATTATAACACTTTTAATACTAAATACGTGATTTTTAAACTAAAACCCACCTCGAAATTAGGGTTGACCAGTGTTTTTGTTTGCGTATTTTGTGACCACCAGAAATTGACTATCACGTTCAACGTGATTTACGATTATTAAGTTCAAGCCACGTGGTAAGATGCACCATTTCTATTAGTGAACAGAGTCTGTTTCTTTTCCACTTCTGTTGCAGGGTGTGATTATTTATCTGCTACTCACTTTTGGCAATCAAAATAAATAATGTAGACTTTGAAGCATTGAGCACAGCGGAACTGTTTTACAACTGTGAAGGTACATAAATAACCCAATTTATATTTATAATTTTTTTTTGTATTTGTACTTGAGCAATATTTCTCTGTCATTTAAAAGCATCACAAACAGGCAAATTTGATAATGACATCTTTTCTTTTGTACTTTGTGTAATTGTGTCGTAAAATACGTGGTGCAAGAAAAGAAAAAAAAATCCACATGTTTATCCACAACGAGGCTGGACCAAATTTGCTGAAAAAGGAAAAATAACCTTTCACATCTTTCTCCCAATGTGCAACTATAATATAGTGACAGACCATCTATCAGACAATGGATGTTTCTCAAGTTGAATCTTTAGATTTGTCGTATTTGAGGCGAAGTTTTCAAACAAACTGGAACACATTTGAGTGCTTCTATAAATCATGGAGTGGGCTGTTTTGGTCGGTTTCTTCTTACATTTATTCTATATAAACTTGTTTGTAACGTAACAGTAAAGTTTGCTGGAAGTCAGGATTTGAAACATTCCCAGAATCATTTGGTTAATTAAACTGACCCGTAAATAAAACCATTAACTCGGTGATAATGTAATCTAATACTTGTTTGGCTAGTTATCTAAATATTGTCGTTGTGGAACTTGACTGCTTTCATAACACACGAACATAGAAGTTCGAAAGTTTGTGTACAATCCAGAACTTGACGTTTACTGTAACCAAAGTAAAGAATAGCTTTATGTAATGTTAACAATAGCAGTAAGAAAAGAGGCAAACTTAGCTGAATGAAGATAGAAAAAATGTTCTGTTTGAAAAACCATGATAGACCATTTCCAAAAGTCCGCGATGTGTCAGGACTTCTTGTAGCCAAACGTGGCTGACTGTTTCCCTCAAAACGTACTTAACATTCTTATTCATTCTGTTTTCGACGGTAAAATAATGCAGTTTACTTCACGTTCACTCGGCTTAGACCTTTAGTAAAGCCTTAATAATTTACATAAAATGATAAATTTAGTTATCAAAACAAAGTCACGTGATTAATACAGATGAATAGCAGCCTTCACGTGAACGTAGAACATTATGTGGCGATATAATGAAGTTTATATATATATTCTAATAAATCAAATCCTTCGCTCCACTATTAGGTGTACGCAAACGAAAGTATCATGTTACCTAAAGCATATATTGGGATATATGAAGGTGTATAGGGTTCTTTACAGCTAATTTACTGCTGAAAGTTAAGTCGTGAAAATTTAATATTATTATTAATTTCGCTTTAGAAAAAATCCAATAAGGTTGTCTCTTGAAAAGAATACATTTGTCATACGTCAAGCGTTCGGTGAAATACATTGTATGATCTTATGGTTTAACACGAGGATTCGAGATGTATTTCAACAGTGCTGTTGTATTCGGTCTTTTTGGTATCTTTCTTTTAGTATTTGTCGCACTTACATTTCAGCTCCTTAAAGAAAGAACATAATTCGTATAACATTCAGATTTTTCTAATGTTTTTAACGCATTTTAGAGTGATTCAGTAAAATTCTATAATATGTCGCAGAAATAATGCATTTTTCTTGAATTTTCACTTTATTTGGAATAATGAAAGCTGTAGGTTTTTATCCCGCTTTTTGTTTTACACTTCAGTTACCAAAAATTTCGTTATGTTCTTTTTAGGTTGTCTTCGGGAAGAAATTTGGGCTTTATAAGTTACGAGAACTATCTTTAAACTGGTATTGAAGTGGATACTTTACAATAAACTCAGAAGTTTTTAGTTTGGTGATAGGTTGTCTTTTGAAAATATTGTAATATTCACACTTCACAACTCATTAGAGCTGTTCTATTACCTGTTAAAACTACAGTGATATTCACACTTCACAAATCATTAGACTTGTTGTTGTTGGATTATCTGTTAAAACTACAGTGATATTCGCACTTCATAAATTACTAGAGTTTTTATTGTATTACCTGTTAAAACTATAGATATTCACACTTCACAAATCATTAAAGTTGTTATTGTATTACCTGTTAAAACTACAGTGATATTCGCACTTCATAAATTACTAGAGTTGTTATTGTATTACCTGTTAAAACTATAGATATTCACACTTCACAACTCATTAGAGCTGTTGTATTACCTGTTAAAACTACAGTGATATTCACACTTCACAAATCATTAGAGTTGTTGTGATACCTCTAAAAACTACAGTGATATTCACACTTTACAAATCATTAGAGTTCTTGTGATACCTGTAAAAACTACAGTGATATTCAAACTTCACAACTTTCACAAATTTCATTACATCGGTGATGGGCTACCATTTACAATACATTACTACTTAGGGTAATATTTATCTTTAGGAGTCAGTAGAGATGTCTTAATGCTGGTGTTGGGTTATTATTGAAAATTGACAGTGTTGATAACAGTTTATCATCTCAATACCGTATTTGTTTCCAACTTCGTGATGTATTTTAACTTATTAACTTGTTTTTTTATTGCGAACCAACATCCCATTTCAAAGACTACAAAGATTCTGAGAGACTTTAGGGTTTACTTTAGAGTTCACCATTTTGTTTTGGTAACATCATTAAGTGTATTCGTATATATGTCACGTGTATATGTTACGATTTACTTCTTCTACTGTCCGAAATTCTTTCTGTTATTTATGTCATAATGAAGAGTTTAGGTATCTTTAAACTCTTCTTTACCTTTGTAAAGTGCTGAAAGCTCGCACTTCCTATTTATAACTGCCTTTCTGTCTAAGAAACGACATGTTTTCTTTGCAGTGCGCTTCCTACTGTGAGAAGGTAGCAACCACGTTCAACTCTTACAATATCTAACATATTCTCGTTCCTGAGAGAGATCTCACACCAGTCCTCGAGGCTCCAAGCAAATTAGTTTATGTTGAAATAGCTTCTTGAATTGCCTGGTTTCAGAATACTTTGATTAAATGAGGAGAAATGCTTCTCTCAGCAATAACTTTAATTAAAAGTTGGTGGTAATTGAAAGTGGACTTTAGCTCGACAGGGATCTGCTAATGGAGGGTAAAGTAAGCTCCACAAGACCCTTTAGAACTGGCTGGAAGATTGATAAATGCTAGATGGTATTCATCTTCATTGTATACATCTGTACCTTCCTGTCTCGACAAGGGTCGTGAAGCACACTCAAGAGTTTAGTAATTACCCTGTGTAGAAAGGACTTTCAGTATTAAGTAACGTTTTCAGGGTAAACGCATTCGGGAAATTATACCAGATCTTGACACTTTTTGAAATATTTTTATCCCTTGCTTGGAGTCGAGTTTCATAAAACTCACGTTTGACTTGAATTAAGTTCTCGTGATATGTTAAGTATATATGTATGTAATTCTGGTATGCAAAGTTAATTTAGAAAATGGATTTACGTAGAAACATTATGATCCGCATTACATTTATTTATATTAATAATCTATTTATTTACATTTTAAAAGTGAATAACAGTTTATCTTTTGGTGGTTTATTTTTAAAAGTCTATGATAGTTTATCTCCTGCTGGTTTATTTTTTAAAAGAAAATGACAGTTTATCTTCTAGTGGTTTATTTTTAAAAGTTGTTGTTTAGAATTAAGCACAAAGCTGCACAATGGGCTATCTGTGCTCTGCCCACCACGGGTATCGAAACCCGGATTTTAGCGTGTAAGTCCGCAGACATACCGCTGAGCCACTGGGGGGCTATTTTTAAAAGTAAATGACAGTTTATCTCCTGGTGGTTTATTTTAAAAGTAAATGACAGTTTATCTTTTGATCGTTTATTTTTAAAAGTAAGTGACAGTTTATCCCCTGGTGGTTTATTTTTAAAAGTAAATGACAGTTTATCTCCTGGTGGGTTATTTTAAAAGTAAATGACAGTTTATCTTTTGATCGTTTATTTTTAAAAGTAAGTGACAGTTTATCCCCTGGTGGTTTATTTTTAAAAGTAAATGACACTTTATCTCCTGGTAACATATTTGATAAAATGCTCTACTTTCATTGACTCTATTTTTATAAATATGTTCAGACTTGTATAAAAATACAAGTTTAATTATATCGATTATTTAAACATACGTGTCTCATTTCTGTTCACAACACGTGTAATTTTTTATTAAAGTGAGCTTCCTACATAAGTTTGGAAGAAAACTATACAGTGATTTAATATTTTATTGAATTCGCCCGGCATTGTCAAGTGTGTAAAGACGTTCGACTCGTAATCCGAGGATCGCGAGTTCGAATCCCCGTCACCCCAAATATACTCGCCCTTTCATCTGTGGGGGCGTTATAATCCTTCTAGTCTTACACTTCTAAATTAGGGACGGCTAGCGCAGATAGACCTCGAGTAGCTTTGCGCGAAATTCAACCAAACAAATTATATTGAATATGTTAACTGTTGAAACACACCTATTAGAGTATCGGAATATAAATTTTAGGTGTTAAGAATGTTTTAATGTATTGAATTCTAGAAAACCAAACACAGATAGATGTGTTGATTCGATTCTACAAAGATAAAAGATAACTAAACACTGATAGATGTGTTGATTCGATTCTAAAAAGATAAAAGATAACTAAACACTGATAAATGTGTTGATTCTATCGTACAAAGATAAAAGATTCTTGGAATATTAATGTAAGCTATTGATTGAAAGTCATTTAAGAAATTTCTGACGATTCCAAAAATAATATAAATATAATATAAAATCATATCTAATGGTTTTTTGAAATTCGCGCAAAGTTATTCGAGGGTTATCTGCGCTAGCCGTCCCTAGTTTAGCAATATAAGATAAGAAGGAAGGCAGTTATTTAGTCATCACTACCCATCGCCAACTCTTGGGCTACTCTTTTACTAATGAATAGTGGGATTGAATTGACCTTACCATTATAATGCCCCTATGACAGAAAGGGCGAACATGTTTGGTGTGACGGGGATTCGAACCCACAACCCTCAGATTACGAGTCGAGTGCCTTAACAATCCAATGGTAGGTTAAAAATGAAACTTCATTGAGTAAGATTTAAGTGTTTTAAATGAAAACTATCTGTCTGAGTTTGAAGATAATTCTAAAACATTTCGTGATGAGTACATAAGATCGATGCTTAGATTCTTACATTTATACAACGCTCAACATTTAACATTGGGAGTGTATTATATTTGTTTGTTTTCGAGCAAATTTACCCAATAGGTTATCTACGTTTCACCCATCAAACAGAACTGATCCCCAAATTTTGTCGTTGTAAGTTAGTAAACGCATCGTTGGTCCAATAGAGCGGTATGATAAACTAATAATTCACATCTAATACTCATGGCTTCTTCGAGTTTAATAGACTTGAGTCGCACGAGCTTTGCTAACTGTACGCGACTCAGGTAACTCACCAGATTATTTCATACTAAACATGAATTAGTGAACGCAGAACAAACATATAATAACGAAATGGCCAAACCAGTGTCTAAGTTATCATAATTTAAGTAGGTAACGGTTATTTGATTAGATCTATTATAATATATTTGCTTCTATTAAGAAATAAGGTATTGAAGATTAGTTTTCTTTATATGAGAAGTAAGACCATGTAAGAGCAATACGTTTCGGAGAATATTCTTCATCAGAGCTACACGTGCTTGAAAAGATACAATAAAATAGACGCTGGTTTTACTGCTTTTCTGTACTTTGTGTCTTATAAAGTTGGGTTAAAGATCAGCGTCGGTAAGGCAACATAATTTATATAACTTGTTTACAAATGGATTTTATCCAATCCTTTCTATCTGCTGGGGTAAAGACACGTGTACCTTTTGCTATTTTCTCTACACAAAGTAAGTTACACAATACGAAAGTAATATTTTTTAACTCATATAATACTGGAGTATTGTTGTTCTTTCCTTAAGTTATACAATACGAAAGTTTATGTTGTTCTTTAAGTTATACAATAATAGAGTAATATTATTCTTGCTTCAAGTTATACAATAACTTTCCTTAAGTTATACAATACTACAGTAATATTATTATTACTCTAAGTTATACAATACTACAGTAATATGACTCTTTCTTTAAGTGATACAATACTACAGTAATATTATTATTCCTTTAAGTTATACAATACTAGAGTAATGGTATTCTTTCTTTAAGTAATACAGTACTACACTAATCTTATTATTACTCTAAGTTATACAATACTCCAGTAATATTACTCTTTCTTTAAGTTATACGATACTTCAGTAATATTATTATTCCTTTAAGTTATACAATACTAGAGTAATGGTATTTATTCTTTAAGTTATACAATACTACAATAATATTACTCTTTCTTTAAGTTATACAATACTGCAATAATATTACTATTTCTTTAAATTATACAATACTACAGTAATATTACTCTTTCTTTAAGTTATACAATACCACAATAATATTACTCCTTCTTTAATCATTTTATTCTATCATTTTTGTTTTTCTGCATCAAGTATATACATATATTCCTGTGTTCGTTCATCACAATAACATCTACTTGTAATTTGAATATCATCTTACACCAAAGCAGTAAAAAGAAAGCGTTTACGTGACACCATATAACATCGAATAACAGCTGGAGAGTTCGCTATTTAGTTATTACACGTGCTGATAGGGCAGTAAACCATAACCTTCCATTTTATGTTACAAATTTCCATGTGTTCAGATTCACTGCGGGCTCACCTGACTACTTTACCATCGCGTTTGTATCACCAGTAAATGGATTCATCTACCAACTATTGTGGGTTAATTATACCCACACTTGTGTATTCACGAGAGTAATATTACAATGGTGTTGTAGATGTGTCTATTTCATCTGTGGGTGGAATTTCATTAAAACACGTAACTGTAAACTCAGTTCCGAATTTATTACTTCAGTTAGTAAAAGGAATTATCTTATTTCGTCCCGGAGAAGCAATTATAGTTTTATACAGAATGGTTTACTAGGCTTTGCCATTACTGTTGTGAACTATGAGTTATTCGCTTTGCGTTTAGAATTACAGAGTTAGTTTACACACTTTCTTATCCTTCGTTGTGGAGACAGTCTAAATGAAGTTTAGGAACGTTACAAATGACCAATGGGGCCGTCTTACCAAGCAAGCACTTTTTTTGTTGGTTTATACTTGGTGTTAATGAATAAATAATAAAGAAATAACCAATAAAGATGCACATAATAAGGTCTGTGGGCGTGTATGTTCATTAAAATTTAGTATATACACGTTCCAATATTTACTTCCGGATATAAAATTACTGATTTTTTTGTGTCAAATATGATCTTTGTTATAGCTAATAGTGACACATAATTATGTACAGTGTACTTACTTTTCTTACGATTTTGGTTACAAGTTGTTTCCTGATCTCAACCTGTCTTTCGTCGTGTATCGGTTTTCTTAACAATGCGGACAGATTTACAAATCTTAGTTCGTTATTTCAGATGTCATTAGCAAAGGTTTAGCGATTTATTTCTTCGTTTGTAATGAAACGCTAAGATACACAAAGGACTATCAGAGTTGAATATCAATCCATTAATTATAATTAATTACCTTTACTTCTCGGGTTTCCCTTTTTTTTTAATTTTCTTTTGGTGTAAGCTCACACTTTAGTGAAACTAACATTTCAGAGCGATGGCGTCACGATATTTATTGATGGGAAAAATCATGTGATTAATATTTATAAAAATAAAGCCTTCCTCTTCGATTAGGCCCGGCATGGCCAAGCGTGTTAAGGAGTTTGACTCGTAATCCGAGGGTCGCGGGTTCGAATTCCGGTCGCACCAAACATGCTCGCCCTTTCAGCCGTGGGACGTTATAACGTGACGGTCAATCTCACTATTCGTCGGTAAAAGAGTTGGCGGTGGGTGGTGATGACTAGCTACCTTCCCTCTAGTTTCACACTCCTAAAATATAGACGGCTAGCGCAGATAGCCCTCGAGTAGCTTTGCGCGAAATTCAAAAACAAACAAAACAAACAAACAAACCTCTTCGATTCATAGTATCTTGCATATTAAATCTGTAAAAAAGCAACAACAGCTAACATGCTGGTTTATTAAAGAAATTCATTACATCAAATATGATCTCAACATGCATTAGAATAAATACCATAATTAACAGTCAGCCTTTCACTTCAGTTAAACCAAAAAATTCTTACTAAAAAAAAAGAAAAACTTAACTTAAAATATCAACCATCTTACACTGATGTAATATTAAACCTACACCAATATTTCTTTTTTTTATCCTATCAAACACCCATAGCTACCCACGTGGTTTTACAATGTTCTCTTTACCCACCAGATCCGGCTGGAAACAATAACAGTAGGTTTAAAGTTTACTTTCGAAGTCACACTTCGAAACTTGTAGTTTGACAAGATGAAAACAAAAAGGGTTACATGTTTCATGTCGAAGTTAATACTGTAAGTAAATATAAAATTGTTAATAAATGTTTGCATGTTTAAACATTTATGAGGAGAGAAAGTTTCACTTCTTAAACTTGAATTACTTTGATATTCGTTTAGTTTTATACATTTTTAAAAGAGTTTTCTCTCAGAAATATCACATATATCAAGTGATCTTATAATAAGGTTATATTTTTAACCAACAAGAACACTACTTCCACATGCACAGTTAGTACAATAACATTACTTCCACATACACAGTTAGTACAAGAATATTACTTCCACATACACAGTTAGTACAAGAATACTACTTCCACATACACAGTTAATACAATAACATTACTTCCACATGCACAGTTAGTACAAGAACACTACTTACTCATACACAGTTAGTACAAGAACACTACTTACTCATACACAGTTAGTACAAGAACACTACTTCCACATACACAGTTAGTACAAGAACACTACTTTCACATACACAGTTAGTACAAGAACACTACTTTCACATACACTGTCAGTACAAGAACACTACTTCCACATACACAGTTAGTACAAGAACACTACTTCCACATACACAGTTAGTACAAGAACACTACTTCCACATACACAGTTAGTACAAGAACACTACTTTCACATACACAGTTAGTACAAGAACACTACTTCCACATACACAGTTAATACAATAACATTACTTCCACATGCACAGTTAGTACAAGAACACTACTTTCACATACACAGTTAGTACAATAACACTACTTCCACATACACAGTTAGTACAAGAACACTACTTTCACATACACAGTTAGTACAAGAACACTACTTTCACATACACTGTCAGTACAAGAACACTACTTACACATACACAGTTAGTACAAGAACACTACTTTCACATACACAGTTAGTACAAGAACACTACTTCCACATACACAGTTAATACAATAACATTACTTCCACATGCACAGTTAGTACAAGAACACTACTTTCACATGCACAGTTAGTATTATAACATTACTTCCACATACACAGTTAGTACAAGAACACTACTTCCACATACAGTTAGTACAAGAACATTACTTCCACATACACAGTTAGTATTATAACATTACTTCCACATACACAGTTAGTACAAGAACACTACTTACACATACACAGTTAGTACAAGAACACTACTTACACATACACAGCTAGTACAAGAACACTACTTCCACATACACAGTTAGTACAAGAACACTACTTACACATACACGAACAATAGAACTTAAGCACAGTGTTTCGTAAGTCTAGTAATGACCCGTTGTGACACACAGCTCACCGGAGTTTATTAATAAATGGAGGGCTAACATAAATCAGTTGATAAAACAACAACTTAATCGATAATGGTTTTAAGATTAGACAAGTTTTAGTGTGTTAAACCTCTCCGTCATTAGAGGTGGAAAAGGAACTTGTCGTTGGAATTTTTATTTTGCCTATGAATAATCGATATTTAACGCTCATGTGAATTAAAAACATGTAGGATAATTGATAGAATGTTTCATCATATCGAAAAACCTTAAACACAAAGATGGGTGCATCTGAATTCATCACGCTGTCGTAGACTGTATACAACTTTGTATTGTTTTTGTTGAACGGTCAATATTTATTGACTTCCAAGAAAACGATTTTTTAAAACATTATATATTTATACTGATAGCTATATCCTGTATTTTACCATTAGCTTAATATTTTAAATATGTTGAAATCTTTGTGCCCTGAATTATATCGTTTACATAAAGTTTTATGTACGTATTGAAACCAAAACGAACATGTTTAAATGTGTTTTTTCTGGCTTTCACTTCTCACATCAATATAATCTTATGGATATGTTCATATATACTAACAACCAATGTCATTTATTTGTTGTCACCTGCACACAAAATTTAATCTTAGATTTGTAATTATGTGGATAGCTCTATGTTTTGGATATATAGACATCTAAGTCCTGACGTACTAAATATATATGTGTTGAAAATCTCACTTTTAAATTCTACCATTAACATAATCTGATAAATATAAGCTAAGCGTCTGTAATTCTTGCACGAGCTCAATATTTAACAGAGAAACAAAGCACGTGGTTCACTGGCTGACTTCCTTGTTTCCACCTCCCTCCCTCAGTGGCTCAGCGCCAAATCTTTGGGCTTATAATGCTGAAAATGAAGTTTCGATACTCATGGTGGGCTCATTACAGTTACTCAATTGTGTCGCATTGTACTAAATAGCAAAAAAAAAGATTTCTTTGTCTGGTTAGTTTTATTGTAAAATTGCAGAGTTGTGTTTAAGATGTTAACCATCAGTTGACCCCCTGGAAAGTAAATAGAAAATTCAGGTTCTTGGATTAACTTTCGTATTTAACTCAAAATACGTTTGTTCGTTTTTCTTAAGAGAATTTCTAGGGATTCGTTTTAAAATACCAATTTTAGTAAAACCTGATCTAACGACATGAACATATCTAAAGTCCATAATGACTGTTTGACGTTGTCGGGTTTTTTGTAGTTTTTAGATAAATCAAACACTTTTCTAAATTCGCAGATTATGTATCAGAGGCACCTGCTCAGAAAAAGCTCAAAGTTTAGTGGTAAGGAGCGAAACTGAAAGGCTATATATTCATTTTATACGAAATAAATGAAGGAGTTTCTGACGCAATGCGTCTTAATTTAACACGACAGATAAACGGAAAGGTGGATAAGCAGGTGTTTTATAACATTAACGTAACACAATGGAGGCTAATTAAATATTAAAGTAGCAATGAATATTGGAAGATTTCGGAAGACTTTTGCTGGACCAATGAGAGAACTTTCTCGTTAGGTCTGGAAACGCCTTGTCTTAATGATCTGTAAGAGAACTTTGTAACAATTCCATCGATCCAAGTAAAGAAAGTTTCGAAAATTAATTGCGTTATTTTATATCTACCTTTTTCGGTTATTCTCCCCTTTCTCTGTAACCTTCAACGTCATTATATATCTTTCTATTGATCCTATGGGACATGATAAATGTGGATCACCTTTCAAATCGCAGTACCACTTAAATTGCACTGTCTTTCTTTTTTTTCTCTCTCTCTCTCTCTCAGGATAATTTATGACGCTATGTGTGTTATTTGCTTTGGTGCACCATCAGAAACTAAACCACAGTAATCCCAGTTCATCTGAAAACGCTCGTCCCTTGGGGAAAAGAAAAGAAGAGAGCTTGGGGCAGCTTTATCTTCTATCCAGAGTGAAACGAAAATTCACGGCGCACTGACTCTGGGCGAATAGAAATGCATTAAGAACACGAATCTAAATTTCAAGGAGACGAGCTGCACACACACACAAAAAAAACATCATTCATTTCTCATCTTGCATGAGCACATCCGTTTCCCGATCAAAGCAGGCCCAGAGCTATCAATCATCAAATGCTTTTCTTGAAATGACGACACTGTACAAACATGAATATGAATTGATTGGAAAAAGCCATGAAACTTTCATTTTCTTCCATCAATCTGAATCAAATGAAAATTTTTACAGTAGTAAGAGAGAAATCTTTTCATAAAACACACACACACACACACAGATACATATGTACTTAACTTTTAAACGGGCCTTGTTATACAGTAAAATTTCCTTGTTTTTCAACTACTGTGAGTTTTGTAAATAAAGATGACCTTTTTAGACGGGTGCGTTTCTATTGGGCAATCTCTGTAATTGGTTTACGGTTGTATTTAACTCGTGGTAGCCCAGGGACCATAAAACAATTTTCGTACCATAAAGAGGTGCTCGAAGGGGCAAAGAAAAAAACAACAACAAAAACACTGCGATTTAAACTGCTTGGTATTTGGGAGAGTGAAAAACACGAGAAAGGAACAATATATTCTCAATTTGTCACTTTACAGCCAAGGTTGTAAGTGGTTTTTGTTTACCCTGACTTCCCAACAGTTCTGGTCGTTGTTGTAAACAACGACAAAAAAATAGTATTCATGAGAAAGTTTACCAAGCAAAAAGACCTCTAATGTCATCTTAACAACAGATATTCCAAACCGTTTCATGTTTTGTTTCATTGGCTCATGATAACGAATGACATCTTATATCATTTCGATGCCACTCGTTATGTTTTAGTTGTGTAATGTTGCGAGTAATATAATACTTGGTTTTGTGTATTTCACAGAACGGAAGCGAGGACGTCAAACCTACACCCGCTATCAGACCCTGGAATTAGAGAAAGAATTCCATTTCAACAGGTACCTGACTCGCCGGAGACGGATCGAGATAGCTCACGCTCTCTGTTTAACGGAAAGACAGATCAAAATATGGTTTCAAAATCGTCGCATGAAATGGAAGAAGGAGAACAAGGCTAAGCTGGAAGCAGGTCTAACGATGGGGCCTCCTCCGCCACTAGAACCTCTTCACCCCATCGACCGGTCATCGCAGTAAGCTCCTGAAATAGGTGGACAAGAAGGTATAACGATGGGGCCTCCTCCGCCACTAGAACCTCTTCACCCCATCGACCGGTCATCGCAGTAAGCTCCTGAAATAGCTGGACAAGAAGGTAGTAGTCTGATAGGGCAGGCGAGATTAACTGCCCGATTCGTATTTTTCTTCATTGTGGGTGGATTCAGGTGTTGCGTGACGAACGGTATATGTGAGTAGAATTGTACATATTGTAGTTAATGTACCCATTATGTACTTTTTGGCTCAGCTGCTACTTTTAATTTATCAAAGCTGCTGGTATTGTATCACCTTCAATGTTGTGGTCATTGCAGAATTCACCTGAAGTTGTACAAATTTCCCAAATCAACGTAGTCCTACATTCTACCTAAAATGACGAGCACAGAAGGAAACAGTGAGCCACGCACTACTTTCATTTAGACAATAACACAGACTCGGTCTGTGAAGGGGGGGGGAGAAAGTCTCCTTGTTCTTTTGTTTGTATTAATGCGTCGATACGTACGTGTGTTTGAATATTGGGAATATTTTTATCCCAATTTTAGCAACTAAATAATAATTTGTCGTGTAGTAAATATTTTATCTTAAAGCTTGAGAGATCTCCACTTCAACACATGTGTGAGTGTGTGTACATTTTGCTGTCTTGTGTCACATGAAAAAAAAAAATTATTGATCGGAAAAATATTTTACTGTTATAAATCAGGGTA
This sequence comes from Carcinoscorpius rotundicauda, assembly GCA_011833715.1. Classification (NCBI taxonomy): domain Eukaryota; kingdom Metazoa; phylum Arthropoda; class Merostomata; order Xiphosura; family Limulidae; genus Carcinoscorpius; species Carcinoscorpius rotundicauda. The sequence goes on along the minus strand of CM022403.1, from coordinate 60,032,642 downwards.
AAAATTACGTTTTCTCTGAATTTTTAGATCATCTCGTTTTAACTTGTGAGTTTTGTTGTTGTTGTTGTTGTTTTCTGTTTCCTAAGGAATTCTTGGGTGTTTTGTTGAATTTTTTTTTCCTTAAATTAAAAAAAAAAAGTGTTATCTTGAATTGTATTAGCTCCGTCATTATCGTTACTTTAAACACTAATAAATTTACCTTTTATAAATGTGATAACGGTGAACGCTGTTCTGATTACCCGTCGTTCTGGAACGATGTGTCAGGTAGCTAGCTGTTCGGGTTTATTACACTGTAGCATAGCACAAATAAAAGGTATTTTATGACTTCTGAATCTCACGTTCCCTGACAGTCATGGCGCTAATGGTTATGCAAGTCGCGCTTTTAGGGCAATAAAATGTCTACGGGCAAATAAAACTGGCTGGGATGCCCACATTCACGTCGGTACTTATATCACTAGTGGACTCCATTTCAAGTTCAAAATATAACACAGAGAATGATCAGTGTATCCATAAGGAGCTATACTGGCACTAAAGGATCAGACTCGTAGAGGAAACTCAGTGTCTGAGGTAAAATCACCACTCCTATTATGATTCATCGTAACAGCCCATAAACTTGGGTTGTCCCGACGTTAATTTTGTTCAAGGGAGCTAAGTGAAACTCTGCCTTTTCTCCAGCACGAAGCCAAGTGATGTAATACTATAAATCAGTCCTTAAGGTTTTAAAAAGAGAAAAATGTACAGTGAAGATTTTTTAGCAAGCACGTGGACTGTTTTGGCTCAGTCTGCGATAGACAGTTTCACGAGGCATATGCACCGTCGCCATGTTCAATTTCTGCACGCCAACCGTAGAGGTTAAGTTCTCACGCAACAATTAAAATGGTTACTATGCTGCGTCCGTTCTCTTCGAATTCAACCATTGTTAGTAAAGGAATATTATTCGAACGTAAGCGCTCATCTGGCAGTGTTGAAATAGTTGTGAAATCCCTTTTTATTGGTACCGTGTTAAGTCACTCGATGTGAGCAGACATGACCACAGAGTCAATCTTAACACAACGTCGTGTTAATCGAAGTTAGAGAATACAGCGTCTTCCTGCATTGGAGTTGTTCCCTTTCAAAATTATGGATATGTCAGGTAAAAAGGATATCTGATCGAAGAATTTCATAGTTTATGATATTTGTTTGTAACTTTACAACAAGGGATGTAAGATATAACTTTTTTTTAAAAAGACTGTTTTCAATAATAAGTCTTATTTCATCACTGTTTAGTCACATTGTTACTTTTAAATGAGTTTATTGGATGGCACAACACGTTTCTGTTACTACTTTAATATAGCGCATAGACAAATGTGAACCAATTTACGTGTCGGACCAGTGTAATAGGTAAATCGTACTTAAAACTACATAACTATATTTTATTAGAATAATGTTTTGAATATTTTGAAACGTGATTACTTCAGTCTAGGTTGTTTTTACGTAAAGGAATTATTATATTTGATTACTGAAATCCTTACCGCAAAACTGAGCTCTTCAAACAGAAATATCTTATATTCCACGTTTAGTTAAGAAAGTTTAATGTTGAATTATGTATTTTGAAGAAGTGCACTAAACCCTATCTTTATAATACCACACTTGAAGATCACGTAACATTACCGAAACTAAACAGAACTTTATTATATACTGAAGAAGTGCACTCAACCCTATCTTTATAATACCACACTTGAAGATCACGTAACATTACCGAAACTAAACAGAACTTTATTATATACTGAAGAAGTGCACTCAACCCTATCTTTATAATACCACACTTGAAGATCACATAATATTACCGAAACTAAACAGAACTTTATTATATACTGAAGAAGTGCACTCAACCCTATCTTTATAACACCACACTTGAAGATCACGTAACATTACCGAAACTAAACAGAACTTTATTATATACTGAAGAAGTGCACTCAACCCTATCTTTATAACACCACACTTGAAGATCACGTAACATTACCGAAACTAAACAGAACTTTATTATATACTGAAGAAGTGCACTCAACCTTATCTTTATAATACCACACTTGAAGATTACATAATGTTACCGAAACTAAACTGAAGTTTATTATATACTGGCAGTCACATTAATCTAAAAAACTTTTTTTTTCTTAGTTCACGTCAAACTAAGCGTGAATTTAATCTGAAATATTTTGATAGCAATGTTCGAATTTCGCAATATTTCCCTAGTTTTGCCTGATTGTGTTATTTAATGTTTGTTTCGTTGGAATAAATAACTGACTGGAGTTTCACTGACTTTTAACAGATAAATTGGCATGTCCGTAATTTTAGAAAGTTTTAAGAAAGTTGTGGACTGTCCATGAGGTCCGAATTCGTTAATATTTCCAGTGGATCGTTATATTAATCGCTGACAAGAATAGGTTATTTAAAAAAAAAATCGTGTGATTCATATTTTTGCCGCTGTGTGGTCCAGGACAGGTTAATTTAACATCTTTCAAATCACCCAGAATTTTGAAAGCTAAATCGGTCACCTTTGAAGTTTTAGCATTAGGTACGTGTGGTAAATAATGATTTGTAAATGTCAATTATCAGAATAATCTAAATACGGCTAGCTCTATCCAGCTTATCTGTAGTATTATACTTTGTTGTTCTTCAGTAATACGACTTGAATATTCATTCATTACGAAATCTGCCTTTCATGCTGCCGAATCTTGTCTTCGGGCAAATTTTTTATAGACCGTGATTTAGCTAAGGTAAGTCACTTTATAGCTCATTCCTCCTACCCAGTTAATCATGGTGATGCGAAAAGAAAAACTGTAGAAATGGCGGACGCTTTCCTCGAGGCAGAACGCCTGAGTGAACCTCGCCCGCCAGAGCTTAGCGTGACGTTCGTGCGAAGCTCGCGCGGCTCTCCCAATATGGAGGATAGCCGAAATATTACATAATTATTTCTCGAGCAATGGTAAAAGTTTAACGGTTTCTGTTAATTATAATTATTCAAAATTGTAAATTAGCTTATTAGGCGTGTTGTAAAAAAAAAACTGTACACATAGTTGAGTTCTATGTACATTATATATATGTATACGAATAACTGTATCTCCATCAACAGTTGAGTTATTGAAGAGTTTTAGATTTTTCCGCATCTTATAACAAGCACAGGGTGAATTTTCAAGAACATAAAAAAGAGTGATAGACATTAGAAAATTTCGTGTTGTTTGAGTTTTCTTTTTACGTGTTATATAACTTGAATTCTTTCTTCCCTTTTAAATGTAATTTGAACTCCAGGCATTTTACGAATGTTTCTGTTTTCTTAGTGAGTGTTTGTGATCTGCATCATTGTTGAAATAACTAGCTTTAAAGTGATATTTTCTCATTGGCGTTTATTCTCTAATGGTTTGTATATTTAGATGACAAGAAAATATCACAACACACCTCTTTGTGAGTGCCCGGATGTATGTGATACAATCGCTGTACTTTGTTTTTGTTTTTTTTTCAGTCGTGAATAAATTCCATGTTTGTTACGTATAAATGTTTGTGTTTAGCGTACCTATATTTTCAATATATGAGTCCAAGGCACACACCAAAATCATATACTATTGCGTATAAATGTTTGTGTTTAGCGGACCGATAGTTTTAATATATGAGTCCAAGGCACATACCAAATTCATATACTGTTGCGTATAAATGTTTGTGTTTAGCGTATCTGTACGTTTAATATGTGAGTTCAAAAAACATACCAAAATCATATATTGTTGCGTGTAATATATTTGTATTTAGTGTACCCATATTTTTTAATATTTCAGTGCAAAACACGTACCAAAATCAAATAATATTTCGAATAAATACTTGTGTTTAGCGTATCAATATTTTTACTCTCTGAGTCCAAATGCCTTCAAAACTTATGCTTATCATACAAGTACGTTTAACACTTGAATTCAACACACGTTTTGATTATAGTTCGACCTGTAGTCGAGAACCTTTCCGATCAATAATTTATAATTTATTGAATGGTAATTGTTTAAACATGAACAAATACAAATTCTACTCTATTATGATGATTTAAAGACTAGCAAATACTGTTTGTGTGCTTTAAAATAGCATATTTAAACGGTAGTAACACGAAATAAACACTTTGAAATGTTGTAACATCATACAGGGTAGCCTGAATCTACAAACATTTTAAAGTGAAACTTGTTCATTCGTATCATTTATTTAGAGATACGTTAACAATCTAAATAAGCATAATTATAGCGTACAAGAAACGTGCATTTGCATGCAGAGTTAATTACTTAAGAATACTGGAGTATTTATAGCAATGGTATGGCCAGATGGTTAAGGCACTCGACTCGTAATCGTCGCGGGTTCGAATCCCCTTCACATCAAACATGCTCGCCCCTTTCAGCCGTGTGGGCGTTAAAAGGTGACGGTCAATCCCACTATTTGTTGATAAAATAGTGGTCCAAGAGTTGGCGGTGGGTGGTGATGACTAGCTGCATTTCTTCTAGTCTTACGCATCTAAATTAGGGACGACTAGATGGCCCTCTTGTAGCTTTGCGCGAATTTCTAAACAAACATACATTAAGTAAAACTCGAATAAAAGTTACTGTTTACATCCAATCACAGAAAAAAAAGCATACTTGAAAAGATCCACCAACGTCTGTAACATCTTAAATTTTACGTAAATTAAAACCACGAAGAATAATATTACAAAAACAATATTCCGGTGATGCACATTTCATAACTTGCACATGCATAAAACTGTCATGAGTAGTGTTTTAAGGCTTAACGTTCCACTTACAATTAAGTCACATTTAAAATACATTATGCCCGATAAATCATACATAACGTAACTGCTCTCGCTACAATTAAGAGAAACGGATTATTTGCTGAATGCAAAAACAGTGGACAACAGGATTTACTGCGGTTTGGACAGTGGATTTGGATTTATTAAACACTGGGGCAACTGTTATAATACTGCACAATAAGCTACTCCCTTACGGGCGTCAAGAGTTTGCCTTTCTCTAGAAATATTCACAGTCGTCGTTTATTGTCCGCAGCCAAAATGGCCGTCGTTGAGGGAGTGGCCGTATGAGCGGCCGGTCCATACACTCTCAGTACCGTTAGTAAATGTTTAGATGTGCTATGTATTGAAGGACGATGGTACCCGTCTCCAGAAAGCAGAAAAGGTTCCTATAAAGGTCAGATTTGTCTTGTCTACTTACGTCATTAACTTACACTTTAATATGTATCACGTGCTAACCCTACGTGCATAAGAGATCTCTTATACATGGCTGCTATGTCGTTCATTATCTTTACGAAATATCCAACCAAGAAATGTATCAGCTCCAGAAGGGAATATAAAAGGCCTATTATAGTGATGTCTTAATATCTGTTTCCGAAATTATGAGTTTCTCTTATCACTTTAACACTGTAATTGGTACCTTGTGGTCGAGTGTGGCTCGGTGGCCCAAAGCAAAACCAAAACCACACGTAAGTAAACAGTGTAAAATTAAACTTTGATTGTTTAGATCCTTAGAAAATTCCAGTCACAAATGAACTGTTTTCTTTTTTATGTTGTTGATCGCTGTTCTCTTAGCGATGGCTTTTATTCTGAAACTGTGTTTTTTCGGCGACAGAGAAACTGTAATGTTGACACACACACACGCATCCGAATTCAAAGTAATTAATTGTCAACAAATTTTACGCTTCAAATAATCGAAAAACAAACATTTAAAATCGTGTTGTTGTTCTTTGAAGTTAAGCACAAATTAACTATGGGCTGTCTGTGCTCTGCCCACTACGGTATCGAAACCCTATCTGTAGATATGCCGCATTGCCACTGGGGAGCCTACAAATATGGCGGAACAGTTTTCAATTATATGTGAGTTTACGTCACTTCTGTATAAACAGTAGTTAATTGAAAAGCCATGTTTATGCAACAGTTACGTACACACATATAATACGTATGAATATATAATATATGTTATTATTCAAGCTCTTTGCAGACGTAATAGGACGAGCTTTCTAGTGGAAACGTATAACTGCACGTGTACCGATTTCATTTGTGTTTGTTGTTCCAATGAGTTGTGTTGTGCCCACTGCGAGCACAAAAACTCGAGGTTTTTTTTTTCGAATTATAACAAGAACTATGCATTTGCATAATGTATAATCATGTCACATGTCACTGGACATTACTACCTTTTGTGGTCCTTCGATAATTTAATATCTTGCATCAAAAAACTTAAAGTAAACTTTCCTAGTTCACGTATTTTGTTTTGATATTTTGTCTATGCAAGTTGACTTAGTGTGGACTACTTTAGTTGTACTCAGGTTATGCATAGCTATCATTTGTCATCTACTTGTGTCAGAACATTGCATCAAAACGCAATAAACACGGAACGTTTATTTTTCTCTATGCGTTTAACTTCGTGTACATGTTATTTATCTTTAGAAAAACACAATGAGTAACGTAAAAGAAAACATTACATTTTAAGAAACAAATTGGGAATGGAAAGTGTTTGTGTAGAATGACTGATCGATTTGTATCTTACAGAATGTATTTTATTTAGTACTGTTGTGACGCAATAATTCTGGCAGTCCTTGAACACGAGACTTACAGTGTTCATTAGTTGTAAAGTTTTGTCTCTCATTCTTATTCCTTCCTCACAGTGTTGTTGTTGTTGTTGTTTTACAACTATTTATCTTAATATGTTACGTATTTGTTTTGAGCTTTGCATAAGTTTGCATAGAAACCAAACTGGTTTCGGGTTGCTAAACCCTTGTATGATGCTGCAGGCATACTAACGCATATATATATACCATATAAATCATTTGGAACCAGTTTAATTATATGTATTGTTTTCTATGGAATTTTCAACGTAATTATATGTGAAAGAAATTGAAAATGTTAGAAAATTCAGCTTTAAAACTGAGAATCAATTCGAGAAGACAGACTCGGGAAGAGAAATACGTGTTTGGTTCTTTGTTCATTGGAAGGGGGTATCTTTGCGTCATCAGGGAGGGTGAGGAAAAGACCAGCCGACATCTCATTTGTTTTCGGCCCAGTCTTCTTGCATCATGGCGGAGCTTGACGGAGAGGAAGGGTACGAAGTAACGAAGAGGAATCGTTTCTTGCTTGTCGCTGAAGCGAAGCAACCTTCGCCATTCGTCAATGCCATTAGGAGATTTCTTGGTTTCGCACCCCATGCTGAATAACAGGACGCGCTTTTTTGATTACTGCGAACAAAGTTTCTTTCACTCCATCTTACTCTTGTAAATTGCGAAGAGTCTATCTTTCCTTGTAGCCGGAGAATCCCAGCTGTGCGGCCAAGGTTTTCACTGTGGGGGCAGCACCTATCAAACTCATTACCATACGCATGTTAACGAATGAAATTGAAAAATTCCTTTTAACATACATAGCTTATCGCGTGAAATTAAACCAGTAATAAATATAAATCTCCTAGTTATATTGCTTAAAAATTCAATGTGTACAGATACGTTTAGCAACACACACTTGCCACGTATATTTCTCTACAAATCTAATATATGCGTGTGGCGTTTGCTTGTATACCTACAGATATGGGCCACCTTCTTTCACGTCGATCTTGTCCAGAATGAACGACATGGTTCTCGCACCTTTTGCCACCATGTAATCTTCTTTCAGCTTTGTCTCCTAGCCCAACAAATTCATTTTAATCAAGCATGTCAGCTGTATTAGCATAACAAATGTCCCCCGCTTTCTTGCTACAATTTATCATTGGGCAGGAAATGAAAGTTGACATAGTTTCTCAAAGCATTAAGACCCCCATTGTTTACTGTGTTATTCACCAAGTTTCATCAAACTTCGAATTTCTTCAAAGTGGAAATCCGCACAGATACGTAGCACTGGCTACCTCTTTTACCTTATAAAAACCAAATAGCTGGAAGTTGAAAGAATTTATTGGCAGGTTATCTCCACTGTCTGCTAGATTACTCCATTAGCTATATTTCCTGCAAGGGAAACGGGCTACATTTGCTAGAGTTAAAGTAAAATCCATTCCTTTCCATGTAGCTCTTCATATCGAGTTCTATAGCTACTAAATTAAACTTCTCTACTGAAATGGAAGGGTGGAGCCGTTAGGAAATAACACAAGCCTGAAGACAATATCTCTTCTTTATTGTCGCCATACAGACTACATAAAGTATTGGAAATGAGGGTTTAAACTCGTTTCTAAGAACGTAAATTAACATGAAGTATTCATTATCTGTATATGGTTACCAGATTTTACTTTCTCAAGGGATTTTTCCACACAACCTACAGGACTACAAAATTATATATATTAGAAAATACATTATTTACGTTAGTGAGTTGGATTTTTGTTGTTGTTGTTGTTGTTTGCTGCAAACTACCAGGAATTGTTTTATTTACTTTATTGCATATGCTTATATGCCGTATTTTCCAAATTCGATTAATTATTTATTGCGTGTCAAACTTGTACTCACAATCATAAAAAAATGGTGTCGTAGAAACTTTCGATGGAAAATACAGCAGCATTTACAAATTTCAAACTTAGAATGTCTGCAGATTTATGTTTGTTTGTTTAGAATGAAGCACAAAGCCACACACTGGGCTATTTGTGCTCTGCCCACCACGGGTATCGAAACCCGGTTTCTGGTGTGTAAGTCCGCAGACATACCACTGTGCCGCTGAGGGGCGTTTCTAAAAATAACTTGAGCTTAACATTGTCAATAATAATATTTATCACGCGAAGTTGCACGAGGGCTATCTATGGTAGCTGTCCCTAATTTAGCAGAGTAACACTAGAGGAAAGGCAGCTAGTCATTACCACCCACCGCCAACTTTTGGGTTACTCTTTTACCAACAAATATTTGGATTGAGTGAAACGTTATAACACTCTCACGGCTGAGAGGGCGAGCATTTTTGGTGTGACGAGGATTCAAGCCCGAGAGTCTCAAATTATGAATCGAGCACCATAACCGCCTGGCCAAACCGGGTTCCAAATAACTCAGTTCTTCGTAATTGTTTGTAATTTGATATAAATATAAGTCTATATGTGTCCTAAATAATATAGGCTTAGTGTACCATCCTTTCTCAGTTTTGCCGCCATTTTAAAACTTGTCATTCCTATATATTGGCTAGTTATAATATTTAAGTCAGTCGACGATAAACTAAGAATTTTGATCTCTTACACAAAACAAATGGATCGATAAACGTTCAGCTGGAACGTAAAATTTCATAGGTGGACAAAATACAAGAATTCCAAATTACGATTCGTTTTTCGTTTACTTTGTACCAAATTGATTTAGCTTGGTCTGAATCCCAACCAGCGAATCAGAATCCCCGTCACCGAACAAGCTTGCTCATCATTGGGGGCTACAAAATTACGGTCAATCCCACTATTCTTTGGTAAAAGAGTAGCTCAAGAGTTGGCGGTTGGTGATGTTGATTAACTGTCTTCCTTCTAGCTTTACATTGCTAAATTAAGGACGGCTTGCGCAGATGGCTATCGTAGCTTTGCGCGAAATTCAATACAAAACCAAACCACATTAATTTTATTTAAATATTAAATATTAAAAAAATAGAATTCTTTGATACATAAAAAAATATCTGTATGTAATAAATTATTTTTAGCCGGAAATCCATTTTGAATTTCACTTATCTTTAATCAGCATCTTTTTGGGATCATGAAGCATGACAAGGCAAGTGGGATTATTATAGCAAGGATTTAAAAAAAAAAAAGAACATCTTCTGAGGCATGAAGTTGACTGTCATTGCAGACTCGAGATTATAACTCATTTGGGTGCATAATAATTCCAGGTCAGGGTTAAAACTACCTTTAGTTTCTGCATAAAACCAGCAACATCTGAATCACGGACCAGGAAATGTATTTCATTTGAACTAGTTCATACAAATACTTGTTTATTTGTCATCTGTTAGATAAAATTACTTATAACTCTGCTCTTATTGCTGACCGTTGAGCTAATGGCTGAAAACAATGCCAACAGCGAGGATATCCGACTGATGACCGAGGACAGAGTGCCCACGAAAGCTCTTGTATTCAATAATTGCTCAGAATTAAGACTGTTGATTATTAATTTATGCTTACAATAGTGGAAATTTTACAGCTCTTTCGATAGAAATTATTATGTAATAAATTTTAATAACAGTTAGTTACCTACTTAGAGCGAAACTAACAATTAACCTGGCAGACAGTAAAGCTAATTAAGTGTACTTTTCTTACGTATCTACTTATAAAAAATATAATGAATTGCTTCATCAGTTAGATGTCTTTGCTGTTAACAGTGCTATCGGCCATAAACCCAATAATACCTCTCAAGGTTCAGCCAGCTTAGGAAATTTAGATTAGTGCTGATTGTATACATGTATTATTTAGTAACATTATCTTAAGACCTGTTGCCTGATAATGTTGAGATAACTGAGAGAAACTAAGCTAATAAACTAATTCTTTCTTAACTCTGAATTTTAGCAATATTTTACTTTCACGTGAGAGCATGTATACTTAGTTTACAAAATAATCAATAGACTAGTTCTTCCAACATGTATCCGTAACCGTAAACGTGCATGCGTTTGCTTAACAGGTATGTGACTTGTAATTTCTCTGAATAATTTTATACACCGACAAGTTTTGTTTCTGGGAATTTGTGTTTGTTTCTGAAGTTCACTGAAAGCTATACGAGGTCTATCTACAATATCCGTTCTTAATTTAGCAATGATAGACTAGAGAGAAGACAGCTAGTTAACATCACCCACCGCCAGCTCTCGGACTATTTTCTTCACCAAAAAATAGTGGGATTGATCCGTACATTATCACGCCCCCAAGACTGAAAAGGTGAGCATGTTCGGCAAGAAAGATTCGAACACATGACCGCAGAAAAATGCGAACATGATATTTGCCCAAATAAATTATAAAAGAAGAGGATATGGGAAAATAGACTAAATCAGAACAACAGCGTTGGCTTTCCATTACTCTGGGTTAAACTCCGTGAACATTATTTTATTTAATACATTACAAAGAGTATTTTAACATGAATTTATCTCATTGTTTCTAGAGTTGCTCCTTTCTTATCAACAAGCGCTATAATAATCGATTTTTATTCCGGCTTGACATTTCGCTCAATGGATTCTTACTCAATTCTTGGATATTTTTAACTACAAATATTAACTGTGTTCATAGGGATGTTAATAGCACTGCACTTGAATAGATATTTCTCCAACAATAACCTTTGTATGTAAGTGAATTTAGAGAGGTATAGGTCTCATAAATCTATTATTTTAAGAACGTTTTTAGACCAATTAAAACTTAGAATGGGTTCTGTCGCAAGTGAGCCAACCCGAGCTTTTGAAATGTAACACCAGGACTCCAAAAGATGCTCATTAAATTTCGTGATAATAATAGTTGTGTTCATAACGTTACCGGTGGTCCAGATGCTGGTAGCAACCTATTGGTACACCAGGACTCTAAAACATCCTCGTTAAATTTCATGATATATTGGTATATTATTACACTTACATCTTGTTGATTACATGCTGATCTCGAAGATATGTTCAGTAGAAAACATTTTCGTTTCTTTTCGTTGTTTGTTTTGAATTTCGCGCAAAGCTACACGAGGGCTACCTGTGTTAGCCGTCCCTAATTTAGCAGTGGAATACCAGAAATAAGGCAACTAGTCATCACTATCCACTGTTAACCCTTTAAGATAGCAATCTCTCACATTACTGTCAGTTTTACTTTGAAATTATTTTGAGTAATACCGATATATTTCTGTACAAAAACTCTCTTTCCGTCACGTTATTTTAAGAAGGTTTACTTCGTACAAGTAAGCTATGTTTACGTATGTTAAGAATAAATACTTTGATCCAGAAAAATAATTACGGTTAACGAGGAATTCCTGTTGGTAGGAATTTATTTCAAGAGGAAATTTTGTTTAATTTGTTTTATATTGAGATTAGCACATTTTCTTGACCGTAAAACATAGGATGTTGTTGTGATTAATAAAGGTTCGGTATATGCAAGAAAAAACATACATCTTGTGAGGTATGGGGTTGTCTGTTCCTGCAGTCTCTAGATTGTAGTCCATTTGGCCATGTAATAGCTCTAGTTCAGAGCGCAGCACCCTGCTGCCCCAAATTAGGCCTAATTGTCGTAGTTTATCACGTAAAGTACATATGGTCCGTGCCTGCGGAAGAATACACTGTTAGCTTATACAAAAACCATCACCTGCTAAGCCATAATAACTAAGATGGAATTGTAATGTGCGGAAAAATGAAGGTAAATGTTCCACTTTGTTACTTACTCCTAGTTTATCTTGCGATATAAACACGCTGAATTTGAAATATTACATCTCTTCGTTTGTTTTTCGTCTCACAAATCACGAACGTGGTTTCTCAAAACGTGGTCTGATTTTTTTGTTTTCTCACGAAAATATGAGACTGCTACCCGTGACGAAACAGAACAGAAACATTTTGTTTGTAAGATGCGAGAATTTATTCTTTACTCTTGGTTGTTTTTTTTATCAATAACAACATTTTTTAAAACAATGATTCACTGTCTGCAAAAAATATTACTCTGGGTCTTACGTGTTGAACCAAAATCAAGCGTTTTCGTAAATAACATTGTCTACCCTAATAAATCGTACATGAAATATTAGGCTTAACTAACTCAGCCAAATAATCGTACATATATATATATAATTTCTCACGAAACTCTATATTACAGACAAGTTTTGTAACTCTTCAGAGTTTAAATCCAGATACATCTAAACTGTTTAAAGAAATTTCCTGGTTTATACAACAATGATGTACTCCACTTGTAGTTAAAGTTTTCCATGAGAACATAAATCGTTATATTCATATACGAATTTTCAACAATGGTATGATTTATATCCCGTATGAAACAATGGTACACTCAACTGTTACCGATAGTTTCGTAAGGCCTATAAATTACATTAAGTTTTTATCTGATTTGCAACAATTCTTTATTAAGGAATATACATTAGTTAATTAAGTTAAATGTTTAGTTTCGAAGCTACAGAACTGGCTAACTATGTTGTGTCCACGGGTATCAAAACTGGTTTTACCTTTATAAACCTTAAAACTTACCCCTAAAGTACTGGTGAAAGTTTGCGTAAACCAGGAACTCGCAGACCCAGTTTATATATGTGTTTACTTTGAACAAAGTTACATGTATTCTTGGAACAATGTGTTGTTAATATTTAATACACGGTTTTCTCTGTGTGTGTGTTTTTCTTATAGCAAAGCCACATCGGGCTGTCTGCTGAGTCCACCGAGGGGAATCGAGCCCCTGATTTTAGCGTTGTAAATCCGTAGACTCACCGCTGTACCAAAGGAGAACAACACGGTTTTATTTGATTTTCTGCAAAAATACTTTAACCAAGCGAAATGTTAATTTTGTTTCATGCAAGCTTCCAATATTAACTCATAAAGTATAATCTTTCTAAAGGACAGTCAAACTGCCTTTTCATTCCGAACGTGTTAAAGAACACATTCTGCAAACCGAGGACAGAAAAAAGTCGAAACTGAACAGTGTGTCACACCAAGGGCGTATTGTATAATAGCCCAAAACTCACTAGAATCGACGATTTCTTAGATCGGAAAATTAAATAATAATTTCTTATAGAGAGATATAAACCAATAATTAATAAAACTAATAGATTATCAAACATTAGTTAAGCTTCTGATTGAGGTATCTGTAACAGCGCCATCTGTGCTGTTTTAAACACGAGTTTTAACATTTTAAGTTCTCAGCCTTATATCACTGTATAACATAGTTTGTCGATAATAGCCTATAGATTATACTTTCCCAGTTCCTCAACTGCGTGTAATTGTTTTCCATGTAGACTTTAACAACACAATATATTATTTTCTTTGCTTAACAGTAATGATTATATTAAGTCATTTGCATATTTGCTACAACCTTCGCAACAATGGAAGTTGTCAATGGCTGAGGTTTCAGACTACAACTGTTCTTAGTTTCAAAGAAGAAACGCTGAGGGTACAAAATCATTAATAAATCATTCTATGGAACACATTCGTTTTATACATTTATCAAACAAAAATATTGCTTGAAATATACCAGATTAATGACATAAAAAGTGTATTATGAACCCTTTTTCTTTCCAGATACGTGAAGGATCCTGTTTGTATATTTGTATTTTTCCGTATCAAGACCACAATAGGCTATCTGCTGCGTCCTCTGAGGGCAGTCGAACCTCTGATTTTAATGTTGTAAACAGGAAGACTTATTGTTATTCCTTCGAGGTAAAAATAAATGAACGTCAGTCGATCGAATTCCAATCTCCTGATTTAATATTTTTCGTACTTTTCCGCCATACATACAATGTCTCGTAATCTCTTATTCCAACTACCTATTTATATACTTGTCTGTGCTATCCACTTAGTCTCATATTCCCAATACTTTTCTCAGAGTAACTGTGTTTCCATGTGTGGTACTTCTCTCTTAAGCTTAGCTATTTCTTAGACCAACTTAGTTGTTTGTTGTCGTTGTTGTTTCTGTTGTTTTTGGCAATAACTATAAAACTGTAGAAGAATACATCTTGCCAGGAAATGAAAGTCACATATGTATTATTCAGACCTTCTCTTCTCTCTCTCCACTTTAGTCTTATCGGTTTCAGAGGGAAGCGAACGTCTTAGAATTCTAAAAAAGGCGCACTCTATCCAATTAAGCGAAGTTCGATTAACCTGGAACTAAGAGCATCAAAAGATTTCAGAACTCCTTCCATCAAAGGGCTGATGCCCAAACTTTGCTTTCAGTATGATGAATGCTGGTGGCCTGAGTCTCCAGTTAGGCGTGAACGTGGGGGTGATTAATACCTCAACACAGCTGTAACGTTATCAGAGGGAAATGGCTTCATATCCCTCCAACAGTGATTTCGGTAGCTCGACTTGATGGGCTGGTCACCGAAATCGTGTAAGTCGTAAAAACTTGGCAACTTCAAGATTTCTGCTAGAAAATGTTAGTGAAAGAACATACATTAGTGACTCATTTAGTCCAAGCACATCTAAAGAATATAAAAGCTTAAATGCTGGGAATGGAAAGAAAAAGACAGAAAAAAACAACAACAAAAGTGTCTTTACACTTTGCAAGCTGAATCGCAGTCCTGCTGTAAAGTCATTAAACTAGCGTCGAACAACAACAACTAAAAAAAAAGAATCTTAAAGATATGAGTTAACTACAAAAGGAAGTAAAATAAATTTGGCTGAAATCGCTTAAAAACGGGAAATTCAAATCTGAATGTAATATAAAGTTTATATTCTCTAGTCAGCTGTTCAAGAAATAGAGTGCTAAAAACTCTATCCATTGATTTTACTCTTCAGAATTATCTTATACGACATCAAAGTCATAATTGATCAATATCTTATGGCTATCAGGAGTAATAACTCCAGTTTTACTTTAAAATTGAATTTTTTTACGGTAAAATAAAAAAATAGTATCTTTGAATTCTAGGCCTAACACTAGTTTTATGTTAGGTTCGTTTTAAGAGCATGTTAAAATTGTGCCTAATTTGATAAAAGTAATTTAGAAACAGGAACTTTTAATTGTTTAAGAAGTCGTGTGCACCACCGAATAAGTGACATCAATAGCATTATGATGAAATCTCAGTCTGATTGTAGAAAAATGGTTTAGGGTTGAAGGCAACCTGCTACTGAAGACGCTTCACATTTTAGTCTGTAGACGGTAAATGCTTCTAGCTGAATGTCTTTTATGTACTCATTAGTTTGAAATTATAGAGAGCTATAATGAATTATAGGGGTCTCTTACGTGACCGTTTAATTCGCTTGAACACAATAGGCCCTACTTAAGTTGAAATATCTACTTCCAGCTAATTTTAAAATTAAGGAGGTAAAACACAACGAATTAATATCAAATAGTTATTTTGTAAAATAATATTATTTCCAGAGAAAAATAGCGATACTCATTTTGGTCTCAAAAAGGCCAAAATTTACCCATTAAAGAAAAGGTTAGGTTTTGACAACATAATCTAGATTTTGTTTGTTTGTTTTTGAATTTCGCGCAATGCTACTCGATGGCTATCTGCACTAGTTGTCTTTAATTTATCAGTGTAAGACAAGAGGGAAGGCAGATAGTCATCACCACCCACCGCCAACTCTGGGGATACTCTTTTACCAACGAATAGTGGAATTGACCGTGCCATTATAACGCCCACACGGCTGAAAGAGCGAGCATGTTTGGCGCGACAGGGATTCGAACCTATGACCCCCAGATTACGAGCCTATATAGAGGGTATTTTCTACAATCAGTGCAACTTTCCTGTTCTTCTTATTCCTAAAAGCACGGTACTCGTAAACAGAAATATTATCCTATGTTGATTGCTTCACGTTCAACCTGTGATTATTATGATCTGCGTTTCGATGTTTTATCTTCTTCCTTGCTAACGATGACGAATAATCACCAATTTAAAATCGAAGCGTGATAATCCTACAAATTCCAACTTCTGCATAGAAGTCAATCACAACATTATATACGGATTACATACGTTTTAGAGATGGGATTTGGATTAATTCGGATTTATGGAGCCCCGTTATCGATGCTGTGCTAAAAGGTGCACAAGCGTGCCTTTTATTCGGTGATACACTGAGCCATGTTTTGTGCCTCATATCTTTGGTTAGCGGTTAATATCGTGCATTTAAGCTGGAAATGAGACCTCGAAACGAGCACAGGAAACCGTTCTTCCTGTTTTACACACTGGTTGGCTTAAATTACTCTTTCAACCATCTATGTAAGGCCACTACCGTTGAGAAAATCATTAATTGATGTTCCAGAGTAATGGAGTCATTAACAAGTAATTAAAGTAATGTGCCAGGTAATATCTCCAAAACCCGCTTACATGAATCATATTTCAATCACTGTCTTTCTTGATACAGAATATTTTAGGCCAAACACCCATTTAAATTAGTTTGTTGAATTTCACTCAAAGCCACTAGAGGGCTACCTCCTCTAGCTGTCTCTAATTTCGTTTGTTTGTTTGTTTTTGGAATTTCGCACAAAGCTACTCGAGGGCTATCTGTGCTAGCCGTCCCTAATTTAGCAGTGTAAGACTAGAGGGAAGGCAGCTAGTCATCACCACCCACCGCCAACTCTTGGGCTACTCTTTTACCAACGAAAAGTGGGATTGACCGTCACATTATACACCCCCACGGCTGGGAGGGTGAGCATGTTTAGCGCGACGCGGGCGCGAACCCGCGACCCTCGGATTACGAGTGCACGCCTTAACGCGCTCGGCCATGCCAGGCCAACTCTAATTTCGAAGTGACAGACTAGAGGGAAGGCAGATAGTCAAAGCAATCCACTACCACCAACTATATGAGCTATTCTATTTTTATTTTTTTTTTGCCCACGAAGTGCGGGATTTCCCGTTACTTATAGTGCCCCCGAGGTTGGAAAAGTGAGTATATTCGCTGACGGGTTTCAAACTCGAGATCCATATATTTCGAGTCCAGTGCTCTAATCACCAGTCACACTGGGCTAGTGAATTTAGAATCGAACGTAAAAATTCATGTTTTATGTTTTAAAGAAAATATTGCCAAATATTTTGTCTAAATTTTTAAACCGTTGTTTAAACAAAATTAGAGGTATTCATTGCTTGTTTGTTTTTGAATTTCGCACAAAGCTACTCGAGGGCTATCTGCGCTAGCCGTCCCTAATTTAGCAGTGTAAGACTAGAGAGAAAGCAGCTACTCATCACCATCCACCGCCAACTCTTGGGCTAGTCTTTCACCAACGAACAGTGGGATTGACAGTCACATTATAAACGTCCCGACGGCTGATAAAACGAGCATGTTTGGTGGAACTGGGATTCGAACCCGTGACCCTTAGACTACGAATCGAGTGCCTTAATCACCTGGCCATGGCGGGCTAAATTAAAGGTAGATTATATGAAAACAAATTTTAGCCGATCTTACGCCTGTGGGAGGCACCATAGTGATGACAATTATCAAATTTTAATGAAATTCTCAAGAAAGAAAGAAGTTCTAGAAATATTACAGAAAGAGGAAACCGAAGTGACATTCAAAAACAAATAATCAAAACATTTAATTTACATTATAAATTCGCGCGTTAATATTTTCTTCCACAGATATGCTTGTTGTGTCTATGACGCTACACTTGTCACTTCTAGGTATGCTGAAAGTGTCTACTTATAGAAAACATCTACTTATAAGAACAATATTAATTTATTTAATGACAAAGTTGTCCTTCTGCAATCCTTTGGGTCTACAATTACGAATTCATAACGCTAAAATCTGGGGTATTATTACCCCTTGGTGAAAAGAACACGGATGTCGCATTGAGTAGCTTTATGCTAAAAAATACACTAAGGCATTAACAACTGTTTTGCTATTCTAAATTTTTGTAAAAGTATTTCTGCCCATTCATTTAGGAATATGTGGAGGTCGTAAAGCAATGTCCCTTTTTGTGTGTGTTTTTGCTCTTATAGGTGGTTTAATATGTAAATATTATCCTCATAAGTCTCGACGCATTACCAGTTAGTTATTAAAGGGCATGAGGCAAGAAGCGCACAGGCAAGAAAAGATATTTTCGCTAAAAAAAATGATGCAAATACCTCCTAAATGATACTAGCATCACAGCTATAAGCCACGCGTTGAAAGTTTAGGATTAAGTTGTCATGTGTGAATCAAATTCTTTATGGGAAGATTGCAAAATATCTGGATAAAATATAGATTTTCCAATTTACGCTATCTACGTTTTTTTTTTAACATCAAAATCCCTTTTTCTGTTCCTTTCATGTCCGTTTCCTTGTAATTAAAAGACCTGGGCGAGCCCTGGGGATACAGGGCTGTATTTTGAAGCCATTAGTCACGTCACGGAAAGTCGATGACAGAAGAGGGCACACAGGCATTTTAACACAACGACTGTTTCCCTGCACCAAACACCCTTACTCGCCTTAATGCACTTTTTAATGTTCATTAGAAATAAAATCTTTCTTCAAGGAATAACCACTTATCGAACTAAGACGTTCCAGCTTAGAACAGCCATCAGCGTTTTTTTTCTTGACGAAAAAGTAGCGCAAAGAAAAGAAAACACAATTAATTTTTTTAAGAAAATAATTCGAGATAAAGAAACGTTTTTGTTGTATTTTTTTTCCCCAAAGCATCGGTGTTATTACTTAATATTTTATTCTTGGGCTTTTTTTGCTGGGTCCCTCTGGTGTAGAATACCAAAATCATTAATGCAAGCTTCATTTTTAGTTCTATAAATCAATCTCAAATTGTTTCGTTCCGGAGTGATAAATGTTTTGCCGGAAAACCATAAAAAGATTTATCTGGATCATATTTTATTAAATCAGGCCTAGATGGAAATAAAGGTCATACATTTTCATCTTTTAATATTGAGTTAACTCCGTCACAATGTTTGTCTTACAACAGAATTTCGTAATTATCTCGCTAAAATATGCAACGTATAAGTTAGGAATTGCATACCTCTCATACACAATCGATCTAAAGTTGGTAAATAATACATTCAATTAACAAATATAAGATAATTACAAACATATGCTGACCAATCATCCTTTCTTCAGTTTCCTGCTATTTTCTATTGTGGAAAATTGGTTATTTGACGGCCATGTTTTTTTTTAATATTAATATTAATGTTTAATTTACGAGAATTGCAAGTAATTCTAAAAATGATTGAGATTTATCTTTAAGTTTAGTCGCATTAATTTTTTTGTTTGGCCAACATAGTAATTAAGTTGTATTTTATTTCAAACGTTCGATGCTTTATGCATTACCCTGTACGTTAACTACGTACCAGATTAGCGAGTAATTTAATCTGTAGCTTTCAATCTCCCAAAAATGACATAAAACTTTCAACATAAAGAAATTTTCATGCTATAAATTCATTTCGCGATATATTTATGTATATATAGGCTGGTCAATTATTGTGCGATTTTCATAAAGGACTATTCTTTATTAGAGTGTTGTATATTGTTTCTCCACATATTTTTACTTTTTTTTACGAAAAACAAGTAAAATTCCTAGTGATTTCCCTGCTATGCTTTACGTGTCTTTTTTACTTACTTTTTTACCTGCTTATGCAAACGTTACGTGTTCGTGCTTTGATGCATCCAGTTCTCCGCACGTGTCAACACATTGCTTACTTTTAATCTATTACACCGCCATGTTGGCACTGTCTTGGCGGGCTTTAACTCTTAGTGCGATTCGTTCGTGCGAGGAATAGAACTTCTTATCTGACCATACCACCCTCTGGGTTCTAACTCAGAATTAACGCTGTACACCCCCACAAAGCTTGTGTTTTGTCATCCTTTATTTTCACAATCTTGTCACGTTAGCGCGTGACTATGAAGGACTAGATTAATCAGTATGCAGAAGAGAGACTATCCTTCTAAATCAACACCATTTTAACACATTAACGTTTCTCCGTATTCCACTTCACGGATAAGTTTTATTATCTTGCAGTAAAATCGACAAACAATTCAAATTCGACTATTTATAAAACATGATCCTGTGTACACGTGTAGTCATATTTAAATAAGGTATTAATACAATAGAATGTTTTGGTTTGTTTTGAATTTCGCTCAAAACTACAAAAGGGTAATCTGTGCTAGTCGTTCCTAACTTAGCAGTGTAAAACTGTAGCGAATACAACTATTCATCACCACCTTCCGCCAACTCTCGGGCTACTCTTTTACCAACGAATAGTCGGATTGACCGCACATTATAACGCCCCCAAAGCTGAAAGGACGAGCATGTTTAATGTGACGGAATTCGAACCCGCGACCCCCAAAATACGAGTCGAGTGCCTTAACCACCTGGCCATGCCGAGTCTGTATACAACTGAAATTTAAATCTTTATTACATTATAGAATATTAAATGTATCAAACATTTCAACTATTAAAAGATAGTAAAAAATAGCCGAGGAAATACGAATACAAAATGTTATTAAAGTTAACACCAACAAAAGTATCAACTAAATTCAAACACGTATCGGTAGAAATACCTCTTGTTTATGTTGCCTTTATAAATATTTTTTTAAGGATTCGAAATGCAATACTATTTTAAAACGTTATTATACGTGTATATATTTTTCTTTTTATTCTTGCAAACTGATATTACAGTCTAACTGAACTAGCCTTCTTCGATGCAGGCGCCCCCTGCTGGTACAGCAATATGTCTACGAATTTACAACGCCAGAATCAGGGGTTCGATTCCCCTTGGTGGGCTCAGCAGACAGCCCGATGTGGCTTTGCTTTAAGAAAACACACATTCTATACAGGCGTGTTTGTTTGTAACCTAAATATATTTCGTATTTTGATTGGCCATCAGTCCCATGATCTTACCTCAAAAATTGATCCAAACTTAAAATTTATTATCCAATCTCCACTGTTACCGTGTCGAAAGTCTAATTAACAACAAACAGAAACAAACCTGCAAATCCAGCAGTTTAGACACACAACTAGAGTTCGTGGCATTTCCCTCACCACTTATTTTGAAATGTGGAAGCTCTTCGTCAAGTGAGATAACAACACCAACAGCCCTGAATATCACAGGTCCATGAAAGATGATGGATGTCCGAGTTACGAACTCGGAAACTTCGCGAGATAACATTTGTAGGTACCTTGAGAGGTGAAACTTTCTACCGTTTTGATACGAAGGTTTGAAGTTATCTTCTAACTCGATACAAAAAGTGTAATTTAAAAAGTGTCCTCCGCTTAACCATTGTCAGGGAGTAAATGAGGAAGAAAGACATAATATATGTTACCAACTTTCAGTGTTTCCGGTGCAATGAAACCCTTTGTAAGAAAACAAATCATTTTGTTGGGAAAATACGACTTTATATTTTTCTAATTTTTTTTTTTCACATCTTCATTGCAACTGACCGAATGTTTGAAATTCCGGGCTATCGTTTTGACGTTATCTCGTTCATGTCCCATTACTACAAAAAAAAACAACTCCCAATCCTTTGGGGCGTTGTAAGAGTAACGGTCAAATCCCAATATTAGTCAGCTAGTTTGTTTGTTTCTGAGTTTTTGCGCAAAGCTACACAAGGGTTATCTGCGCTAGTCGTCCCTAATTTAGCAGTATTAAGACTAGAGGGAAGGCAACTATTCATCACCACCCACCGCCAACTTTTGAACTACTCTTTTACTAACGAATAGTGGGATTGACCGTAATTTATAACACCTCAAGGTCGGAAAAGGGCGAGCATATTTGGTGCGACGGGTATTCGAACCCACGACCCTCAGATTACGAGTCGAACGCCTTAACCTGCTTGGCCATGCTGGGCCTCCCACTTTTAGATATGACAGGGAAAGCCCACAGGTTAGCGGTAGATGTTATTGGCTAGCTGCCTTTCCAGTTTATCATTTCTAAACTAGGTAAGTCTTGTGCTAAAGGCCCTTGTGTCTAATTTGAGTAAAAGTCATAAAAAACAAACATTGCATTCTAAATGGAGACTGAAAAAAAACATGATTGTTGTAGAAAGTACCTTGGCATGTTTATCCGATTTAAGTTATATCGTCAAATAACTCGAAACAAGTAACAACTGATAAGAGACTTCAATAAATCGTCATTATTTCTTGTTTGTTATTTCAAAAATCACAAAATTCATCAACGAACAGACAATTTCGATGTTACCTCAATAAAAATTCTTATTGTTAGTAAAACCATTTTACCGACGGGTAACAAGGTACGTGATTGGCTTACAAACATAAAAAAAGACCTCCTTGCAAAGGCGGGTTCGTCACCCCAACTTGTGCCTCATGCCTTTATTTGCCTCGCCCCCAGGGACATTTTTCATGAATAATGTGCTCGCTAGTTTGATGCGCCTCCTAGTGCCTGAAAAATAAAAAAGAAAGAGAGAGACCGCTGTAAGTAAATTTTATTTAAATTTCCTTACAATACATGGAATGTTTTATCTCTTGTTTTTCATTGAAGGGGAGGTTTAGTTTCAACATTCTGAGCTGACTCAAACAATTTATTCGTCAAGAATGCACAACAGTTCGCAAAGGCCCGATTTTTTGAGCATTTTGAAATCTACTGAAAAAATGTACAGATACATATTTTCACGCCGTACTCTTGAGACAAAGTTCGATTTTTTACACTACATTCATCATTAAAATCAATATTGATTAAATCATATTATAAATAAACATGTTCGATTGACGTTACGATAACATAACAACTAAAGAAAATAAAAAACACAAAAATAGTTAAGGAAATTATTGTTATTGTTTTTTAGATATTGGATCATTTTGCGTATCAGTTTAAATCTATAGATCAAAGTTTTGGAGCGATCTGTATTCCAAATTAGAATCATGTTATACGTTTAGGCAACGCACGCAGTGCAATAGAATAACACTGAAGTGCAAACTAACTGCTACCTTAACACAACAAACTTCATTGGAGCGTTTTGGGACCCGGCATGGCCGGGTGAGTTAAGGCGTTCGACTCGTAATCCGAGGGTCGCAGGTTCGCATCCCCGTCACGCCAAACATGTTCACCCTTTTAGCCGTGGGGGCGTTATAATGTTACGGTCAATCCCACCATTTGCTGGTAAAAGAGTACCTCAAGAGTTGGCGGTGGGTGGTGATGAATAGCTGCCTTCCCTCTAGTCTTACGCTGCTAAATTAGGGACGGCTAGCGCAGATATTATTCGAGTAGCTTTGTGAGAAATTCAAAACAAGCAGCCATTTGGCCACCTATTAAGTTTATCTTTAACACATAAAAGTGCTAGCGCTATACAAATGTGCACAAAGCTAAGATTGTTTAAATTCTGATCGCCTTTCGGTGGCTCATGAGAAATTCAGTGGGCTTATAGTGTTACAAATCGGGTTTATATACCCGCTGTTTCCATAGCACGTCGTATAGCTTTGTGTTGTACAACAAATAAATAGTTTTTGTTTTGGTGTGTTTGTTTTAGATTTTACGCAAAGCTACACGAGGGCAATCTGTGCTAGCCGTCCCTAATTTAGCAGTGAAAGACTAGAGGGAAGGGAGCTAGCTAGTCATCACCACCCACCGCCAACTCTTTTACCAACGAATAGTGGGATTGATCGTCACATTATGACGCTCAAATGGCTGAAAGGGCGAGCATGTTTGGTGGGACGGGGATTCGAACTCACGACCCTTAGATTTCGAGTCGGGTACCTTAAACAACTGGCCATGTTTGACATTTGTGGTGTGCATATTTATACCCTTATGTCGATAAAACTATTAGGAACTTAGTAAACGGTAAAACTTTCCAAACTTGTAAATAGCATTTTAACACTTAGGTGTGGTTTTCTTTATAAACCCTTCTCCCATTCTAACTCGAGCATATGTTTCTAAGGGATCTTATAATTAAGCCTGTAATTGGAAACAAGTGTATATTAAACATACAGTAAGTTACCAAACCGACGCCCTAACGTATTCTACATACTTTGTTCATACGAATACGATATCTGATATATCTTGATAAAATTAATCGTAATAAAACTTTTGTCGATAAATGAAACTTTAAAAACTTTATAAAAGAAATCTACAAAATTTTGTCAAATACACTTTTGCCCTAAAATGTTTAATGTTCTGAAAGCTTTCACTCTTAATTTGTAACTGAAATTTTAGTCTTCAACTGAAGTGGATTTTCTTGAGTTTCAGAATACTAGTGGCTTTCTGAAGTCTTAGTTAGCACATGTTATTGTACGGTTTTAATTTTTCACTTTTTCTCTGGCATTCTGACAGTAGTATTATAATTTTAATATCCTACAAAAATGTATAAGCAGGCCATGGAGAAAAACAAGGCAAAGTGACAAACAGATAGTCAGGCATATAGATAGTAGATAGATAGACAAACATAAAAATATGTATAAACAACAAATGTGACAGACAAACAACTGGTAAAACATTTATACAAATAAATAAACAGTTGAACAAACAGACAGCCAGTCATATAGAAGGATAAATAAATAAAAAAATATATAAATGTATAATCAGAAAAATCGACAACCAGATAGATATATATACACACATATAGATCAATAGGTAGATATATTCACACATATAGATCAATAGGTAGATATATTCACACATATAGATCAATAGGTAGATGTACACACATATAGATCAATAGGTAGATATATACACACATATAGATCAATAGGTAAATTATATATACACACATAGATCAATAGGTAGAGATATATATACGCATATAGATCAATAGGTAGAGATATATACACACAAATAGATCAATAGGTAGAGATATATACACACATATAGATCAATAGGTAGAGATATATACACACACATATAGATCAATAGGTAGAGATATGTATACACACATATAGATCAGTAGGTAGATATATATATATATACACATATAGAACAATAGGTAGAGATATGTATACGCATATAGATCAATAGGTAGAGATATATACACACAAATAGATCAATAGGTAGAGATATATACACACATATAGATCAATAGGTAGAGATATATACACACACA
The DNA here is from genome assembly GCA_011833715.1 of Carcinoscorpius rotundicauda. Classification (NCBI taxonomy): domain Eukaryota; kingdom Metazoa; phylum Arthropoda; class Merostomata; order Xiphosura; family Limulidae; genus Carcinoscorpius; species Carcinoscorpius rotundicauda. The sequence continues at coordinate 60,007,094 of CM022403.1, read as the reverse complement.
TATAGATCAATAGGTAGATATATACACACATATAGATCAATAGGTAGATATATATACACATATAGATCAGTAGGTAGATATATATATATATACACATATAGAACAATAGGTAGAGATATGTATACACACATAGATCAATAGGTAGATATATATACACATATAGATCAGTAGGTAGATATATATATATATACACATATAGAACAATAGGCAGAGATATGTATACACACATAGATCAATAGGTAGATATATATATACACACATATAAATCAATAGGTAGAGATATACGCACATATATAGATCAATAACTAGATATACAAAGAGACACATAGTGATTAATAGGTACATATAACATATAGATCAATAGATAGGTATACAGACAGACACATATATATCAATAGGTACATATATATACACACACATGTAGATCAATAGGTACACATACACACACATATAGATCAGTAGGTAGATATACACACACATATACATCAATAAGTACACATACATACATTGAATATTCCTTCCCTATTGTTACATCAGAGTACACGTTTCCTTGATGGTGTCACGTGTTTGTGAGGTTAGACAACTATAGAGCAAACACGAAGGAACTGAGGGGTAGTAAACGTATTGAGTTTATTATTTTACTTTCTCTATCCATTGTTTCTAAGTATGAACACGTTGTATATTAACCGATTACACACACTTACTTACGTAAATACTTATGTAATATTGGTCAAAATATGCTTATTTTAAACTGAACAGTCAGTGCCACTTGTTTTATAAATACCACTAAAACTGCATGAGAAACATTCGTTCAAAGAGACGAAAACAAACGGATATTACATCACGAATAAAACGACAGTACATTCACTGTATTTATATTTGATTAAACTCTAAAACATCTCGTTTGATAACGTTCACATAATTCAGAGTGAAGTTGAGCAAGAAAAAAATTAAGTCTAAAAGCCGACACTGCTCAATTTATTTGGGAACATGTCGTATATCGTAATGGAATTTTTATTACAAAGTTTACTAAGTTAAGACTACATTATTCTTAGCATAAAGTTCCATGCAGAACGGACTCTGAAGAAAGTTGATTGCCAAAAGAAACAAAAAAAAACAAAAAACACCGTACAGTTGTCTTCCAATACAGAAAATTTATTACGCTTGCTTTAGAACAGCCGTTTCGCATTTGAACAATGTTCTATAAATCACCACTATTGCTTCATGCCACGGACTCGAAAAGTTCTTGTTGGCTTGTGAAGCACTGATGGGTTAAGACGGACTACAATATGTTTGGAGTGAGTTTTATATGAGGAGATAATTTTATTGGGGTTTACTCCCAAAAGAAACAGTTAACAAGTTTTATTGATAACTTTAAGTTTACTGAGCCGTTGATTGTCTCTTTATGGCTAAATAAATGAGAAGAGAGAAAATGGAGAGACAGTTAAAGTTCTGGAAATAATTGTGTCTTCTCCCGCTTCGCATGAACAGTTCGTATAACGTAAAATAACAAACGGATAAAAAATGCTTTTAATTTTAAATCGTCCTTTCCATCAGATCGTTTAAAATGTGTCCTAGACAATTACAAATAATTTTAACAGTATGTGACTGGAAAGTATTTATTATTTCACAAGTCGCCTCTTTCCTAACAATGTAACAGTATGTTGGTTTTGAAAACGTTTTATTTATTTATTTCCACCAAGTCGTCCATCTTATCATAAAAACTGTTACGAAATGTTCCAGTGGGTTTGAAACGTTTATTATTTATTCACCAGTCGTCATCTTATCCATAACAGTGTTACGAGAATGTCCTCAAATGTGGTTTTGAAAACGTTTTATTTGTTATTTCCACAGCTGTTTCTCGAAGGATGAGTCATAGATTCAAAAAAGTTTTTCCTTTCTTTTTGAATTTAATCTAAGTGTAATATTTTGCATAATTTAGGCACAAAATAAAACAGAAGGATTATGTTTAGTAATTTATGTTCTACGAACACTGAAAAATTATATTCAGGAATCAAAATATTTACACTTATAGCTGGAAGACAACACTGTTGTCGTTTGTTTTAGAGCGAAGCCACACTGAGTTTTCTGTTCTGTCCATCACAAAGAATTACGCCCCTGACTTAAGGTGGACGACCAGACCAAAGCAGAATAACACATCTCTAACATATTAAACGCTTTGTTTTTTCCCATATTAACGATGCATTATTTTCTTTCAAAACAAGCGCTTTTAACACTTGTTTCTTTATATTATTCCGTTCCAGAGTTCGTATGAATGTCACAAAACACAGTGAACGAAAATAGCTTATTGAAATTGAGCAAGTAAAACTTAATGACGTTAGAATTGGATTAATATTTGGATATATTTTTGAGGGGGGTTAAAGAATCACCAACTTGACCCCAGAGGACTGGAGCCCGTGACTGTTATCCATCTGCGTATTGGTGTATGATCACATAAAACTCTATTACATGCACGACATAGAGTAAAACTGTACACAGCAACCATACGCTACAACCTAGTTTATGTATTACTACGTATAATCATCATGCCCAATTATAGATCGTAGTTTCTGTTCGTATGTCATACTGTGCACGTGCACAATTCAACAAAATTGGAGAATCGAAGAGAAGGTACAAAAACAAGTTTATAAGAAATCACAACGTATGTCTATATGTATTTATTCATACAAATGTCGGGCGAATTAAGTTAATACCAATTTATTTATGTAGCTACATCATGTTAAGTGGACAGGATATGTTTGAAAAATTTAAAGTTTAAAACAGTAAAACTCTCTGTTTTACCACTAATCATTTGAAACATAGTTCGGTTCCTTAACAAAAGAAACGGCTGAATATATGTGAATATCATATTCTATATGTTTCTGAAGACTAGTCAAAAAAATAAAATTTGTTGTTGTTGTTTTGAATTAAGCACAAAGCTACACAATGGGCTATCTGTGCTCTGCCCACCACGGTTATCGAAACCCGGATTTTAGCGTGTAAGTCCGCAGACATACCGCTGAGTCACTGGGGGGCTAAAATTTGTTCCAAAACGTTGAGTATTTTCAAAACGGGCACCATCTATAATTAAACGATTTAAATCCTCAACGTGCTAGAAATGTAATGTTCACGATTAACACGGTATCTAAAGAAAACAAAGCTGCAGTTTCGTGAAATCGAATTTCTATAATCATTTGTTGTCGCCGTCAAGATGAGAACTTCATCGGGGTTTATAAGTTCCGCATATAAATATTACTTTCGTTTGATAGGTAACATAATATCACAATGTTGAAACATTTTCAGTGGCTTAATGGTAATTCTGATACTTTATAACGCTAAAACCCAGGTTTCGATACCCGCTGTGGGCATAGCACAGATCGTGTACTTAATCACAAAAAAATAATTGAATAATAACATCTATAACATACTTTTCTGACACACTCGTCACCGTTTGTGAAGGCACAGATAAGTTTATTTCGTATTAGAAACGTATGTTTATTTTTTGACTTTGCTTTTCAAGATACGTTTTAGTTACATGTTTCAAACCCTTTCATGTTTATATAAGCATGATGCCACTTTTAGAGTTTGACAGAATCTGGTTGTAACCAGTTTTTACCATATCCGTATGTGAACAAATGAGGAGGGATACGTTTTGAGTTATTACATAAAGATCACGCGTGTTTTATTATTATTATTAGTAGTTGACTTATACACTCATCAGAAGAGATTTAAGGGGTAAGTTTGGAATTATTTTTATTTCTTTATTAATTATCGCTGGAACTGCCAAATACACATACTCAAACTTTGTATTTCATTCCGTTGAAACTATCTAATACACCTACTCAAATTTTGTATTTCATTCTGCTGGAACTACATAATACACCTACTCAAACTTTGCATTTCATTCCGCTGGAACTGCCTAATACACCTACTCAAACTTTGTATTTCATTCTGCTGGAACTGCTTAATACACCTACTCAAACTTTGTATTTCATTCTGCTGGAACTACATAATACACCTACTCAAACTTTGTATTTCGTTCCACTGGAACTGCCTAATACACCTAATCAAACTTTGTATTTCATTCCGCATTACAAAATCAAATTATAACGCTGGACATGTTTGTGTGTATGCTGTGGTAACTATTTCAACTTAAACCACGTGTCTAATATAACACCAGCTTAGAACCTCTTGCGTATCGATAATGTACTTTGGCGCGCCAAAAACTGCCGGCAAAACAGAGCTCGCTCCACTAAACCCACTGTGATCTCCTGATATGTTGTTATCTGTGGTGATGATAAATTCCGTCTTCAGATACGGAATAAAAGACAGTTGAAAGGCTTCACGAGCCTGAAAACAGGTTACGAAGTGACAGCAGATGACAGGATTGTAATTTATCCTGAAACAAAGAAAACTTCCATTGAATATACCCACAGACATTACTTATAAACAATAGAGAAACGAGACGGACATATAGAAGTAACAGTCAGAATTAACTTTGTGGAAGTATAGTTACTAACTTCCTTTTTATTCGTTACTATAACAAGCAATTTTTAATCACGTAAAATAACAACAAACAGAATGGCACATGTATCTTGCTAAACGCGCGACACTCGCGCATCGTGACACATATAAGAAACATCAAACAACTATTTGTTACTTGATACTCGTATCCACTAGTTGACTTATATGAGAGTTAACTTAGAGAGAGGTTGAGTTTGTTTATATTAAAACAAAAAAAAGAGAGAAAAATTAGAGCGGAAATTAATATTTTTGTTCGAGCAAGAATGTTTTGTTTCGTATTTTTACGTAAAGATACGCATTATGTAACTTTCTGCTAAACTACAAACACATAAACATTTTTACAGTTGGTCCCAAGTCGAGCCATGAATTCTGTAATCAGAGGTCCAAGTACGCTTGTTGTTAAGCTACACCCAATCCAGTAAGAAAATAAACATATTTTTATAGCTAACACTAAATTAAGGAGTGGTTAACTTCCAACAAGTGACTTATATTGTTAGTGGCTCTTAATATTCAGTTTTATATTTGTAGTAAAATTTTATCAACGGTGGGTAATACTAAACTATTTGTTTGACGGTTGCCTTCGTTGATATAAGCGTTGCGCTGATTTGTAACGTATCTGTTGAAGGCACACAGATTATCTTGACTATCTGACTTCTGGTAAACTGTATCACGTCAAGTATTTACACTAACTGTTAAAATAAGAATACTTCTTAATGTTCTCGCCCTTAAAAATGAACCACTAAAACAAAAATGTTCTTTGTTTTGAATTTCGCGCAAAGCTACACGAGGTCTACCTGCGCTAACAACAGACCCAAACATAGCAGTGTAAAACTAGTGGGAAAGCGGCTAGTGATAACCACCCACTGTCAACTCTTATGTTCCTTTTTTAAAGGGAATAGTGGGATTGACCGTCACTTTATAACGCCCCCACAGCTGAGAGGGCGGAGCATGTTTGGTAAGACGGAGATTCGAACCCACGACCCTCATCTTGCTACTCGACTGCCTTAACTATCTGGCCATGGTGGGTTAAGTTATAAACTTTATACTGGTTATAGCCCAAACCCTTAGCGTTTAGATTATGGCATGTATATCTGTTTTTTTAGAGCTTAGAAATAACACGAAATATAACATTTTGGAAAATAAAGTAAACCCAGAGACCAGGTTACTTAATATCCTTAGCAGCATAACTTACCTTCACAAACACAGCTTATAAATTTTTTTCAGCTTTAAATCAGTATATTAAATAAAAGAGTTTTTTACACCACACCTATTGCTAATCACGCTATTCTTAAATCTTTGAAAATGTTTGCTTAATTTGTTGCGTTATTATCGTGAAACAAAGTGATATGTATTTATCGCAGAATTTCTCAGTTTATTATTAATTTGCGTAGTAACGAATTAACCTGTGCTTTTCAGTTATTTAGTTATTTGACTTCCGATAGTTTAAAGTATTCTATTTGTGAAATTAAATTATAAACCAGCAACACAATTTCTTAACCCTAATTTACAACGATTGATAATTTCTGTATGTTTGTTACGCTCTTCTTTGTTTACGTCGCGTATCATTAAACCAGCATATTTATTTCCCGCGTTTTTTTCCAATGTTATCAAATTCCAGTTTATTGTTATATGATTGTCAATAGATGGCGCTAAAACATTAACGCCTCGAAAAGAGTATTTTTTACAACATTGTGTAACCAAATTATGATGCAATTTGTGTTTTAGGAACAAATATATATATATATATCACAAATTGGTTGGTACATTAAACTGACGTGTAAACATAAAGTCAATAAAACTATTTATTGTAACCATAACCAGAAATAACATTTTCTGTTACTTAATAGTTCATTGACAAACTTGTTTATATTGTGTCAAGAACAGCTGAACAAATACGCTTGCCGTTTTTAAAATAGCTAGCCAATTCCTTGAAAGCGTATTTGAATCTTCACGTGGTCATCCTATGAGTAATTGACTTCGATCGGTCAAGTTTAGGTTTTATAGGAGATATAAAGGATTTCTGTCGTTGAGAGAAATTAGAGGAAATTGACGAGATAGCTAAAGTAATAGAATGAACATACGTAATCTGTCATATGCCGCAGTTACTGATTCGTAAAGGTAGTAATAATGATCATGAAGAAAAGGGGAACATTCTGTCGTGCGATACTTCAAGCAGCTTTTCTACCAAATGTCAGAGACATTTTATTTTATACAGGACGCATGACGGTAGTTTTATTAACGGCATCATAATGTTCGCTAAAGTAGTGTACATTTCAAATGTAGTATAAAAGGAAAACAAACTATCCGTCTAGAAACATAAATCGTGTTGATGCAAAAGGCACTTGACTCGTAATCCGAGGGTCACAGGTTCGAATCCCCGTCACATCAAACATGCGCGCCCTTTCAGCCGTGGGAGCGTTACAATGTGACGATCAGTGCCACTATTCGTTGGTAAAAGAGTAGCCCAAGAGCTGGGGGTGGGTTGTAATAAGCCAGTGGCTCAGCGGTATGTCTGCGGACTTACACGCTAAAATCCGGGTTTCGATACCCGTGGTGGGAAGAGTACAGATAGCCCATTGTGTAGCTTTGTGCTTAATTCAAAACAACAACAACAGCCTTCCCTCTATTCTTACACTGTTAAATTAAGGACGGCTAGCGCAGACAGCCCTCGAGTAGTTTTACACGAAATTCAAAACAAAGAAATACAGCAAATATTGTATTCATTAAAAATTAGTAATTACAGAGCTTGAAAAGTTCCGCATGAGACACGAGGATAGTGTTGTGCGTTTTTAATTTCATAATAGTAACTTTATTACCTGTTATATGTTTTTATTACGGTGTACCAACTTTCTAAAAACAAGTTGCATCTTCATAAATATAACAGTGCAGACAACTGTGTGTTCTGTTAACGTCTATATAAATATGATAATACTTTATGTTGCATGTCCACGTAAGTACCACGCATGTTGTGAATGGATCTTCATCAAAACTGGTGTAGAGATTCACTGGGCTCGTGCGGGGATACACACAAACTTTCGGTTTTATATTTTGCGGTTTTCTTGGGCGTTTTTGCGTTGTTTACAACTACTTCGCGCCCTGTTTAAGAGCCTTTGCTAAATTTAGCGTAAAGTGTTGATAGGTTATTGGAGAGAAAATTAAAATTTTGTGTTTTCCCATTTTTATGGACGTTTTTAGAATTACTTATCAGGGAAACAACTATTCATTTCCTAAGATAACCTTTCATTACTCATAAATTTACATAACGTTCGTCCAGGGGCCAGGTACTCCAGCGAGTAATAAATAAGTAAAAACTTAAAGCGTCATATTATTCCTTATAATTCCAGTTTTCCAGACACCGAGTGACGATGTGTTTAAGTTCGGTTTTCCATGATTCATTGAGGCACGTATTTTTGGACAACCCACATGTGGTTTAGGTTTCCATTCTAGCAATATAATGATTCATTGAGGCACGTATTTTTGGACAACCCACATGTGGTTTAGGTTACTGGAAATGTCGATGCTGTACGGAGGCGACTCGAGAGGTTTACCGGAACAAAAACGTGAACAGAGGCCGTGAGTTCATCTCTACGAATCATCGGACGGACTACAATGAGTAATAATAAATCATCCACAAAAATAATAAGTTGATTTGAGATATCTGATGATCCTTGAAGTCTTCCATTGAAAAAAAAAAGAATACAAATATGTGTTTTTCTTACGTCTACAACGGATTCGAGAGAGTTTTAATGCCCTTAGTTCCGATGTGCATAATTCACTTATTTCTGCGCATAATTTCTTAATAATTTAGTTATAGAAAGCTTTAGAAATGTTGAGCAAATCACTGAAAAAGAAATCGGGGTCGCTGCGTTACTTTTATAATTATTGTTATCCTCGTTTATGATTTGCTGTTGTGTCATAAAATCTGTAACAACCCAAACCGTAATAGGATTTACTGCATACATGAACAAGCTAAAGTTACATGACTTATTCAATAAGGTAAGTGTTCCAAAATATTGTATACTATATTGAGAGTTTTCGCTGCGCGCTTGAGTCTATATAAAATGGTTTTGAATTTTGCGCAAAGGTTCACGAATGCTATCTGCGCTATTCGTCCCTAATTTAGCAGTGTAAGACTAGAGGGAAGGCAGCAAGTCATCACCACCCACTGCAAACTCTTGGTTTACTCTTTCACCAACGAATAGTGAGATTAACGGTCACATTATAACGCCCCATGGCTGAAAGAGCAAGCTTGTTTGGTGTGAGTAGGATTCGAACCCACGACCCTCAGATTACGAATGAAGCACATAAAATTCTTTCAATATTACGTTTATTGTTTCGCTTGAGATATTAATAGGATATTTTTACTCTGCTCAGTAGAAGAAGGATTGAACATCGGTTTTTAGTTTTCAAGTCAATAGACCTACTGCTGACGTATGCAGTGACGTTTGAGTTCGTTTGTTTTAACGCAAAGTGCTACACATTAGTCTATTTTTGCTCTGTGTACATGGGGAATCGAACCCCGATTTTAGTGTTGCAAGTCCTTAAACTTACCGACAACCCACTGAAAACTTACATAGTAACAATTTACTAATAAAGATATTCAAATACGCATTGAGCAAGAGTAGTTTCAATGAATAATCTGTTTTGAGTTGTTTTTTGCTTACGATACACCAGATCTCAAGTAAGTATATTTTTACTTACGACACACCAGATCTCTAATAACTATATTTTTGCTTACGATACACCAGATCTCTAATAACTATATTTTTGCTTACGATACACCAGATCTCTAATAACTATATTTTTGCTTACGATACACCAGATCTCTAATAACTATATTTTTGCTTACGATACACCAGATCTCTAATAACTATATTTTTGCTTACGATACACCAGATCTCTAATAACTATATTTTTGCTTACGATACACCAGATCTATAATAACTACATTTTTGCTTACGATACACCAGATTTCTAATAACTATATTTTTGCTTACGATACACCAGATCTCTAATAACTATATTTTTACTTACGATACACCAGATCTCTAATAACTATATTTTTGCTTACGATACACCAGATCTATAATAACTACATTTTTGCTTTCGATACACCAGATCTCTAATAACTATATTTTTGCTTATGATACACCTGATCTCTAGTAAGTATAAACACAACTGAAATGTAGAAACACCACAGTTTACGGTAAAAAGCAAATCAATGTCTCTTTTTTTTTTTACATCATCTCAATTACACGAATATATCCTTTGAACAACGTTTTCGTAATACAAATCTGCACAATACACTATCTGCGCCATGCTCACCACGTGTTTCGAACCACGGATTTTAGCATTGTAAATTTATCACAGATCCATCAGTGGAGAGCAAACTCATATAACATTAAATTTCTGAAAATAAACCTAGCTGTATACATCACGTAACGATCAGTTTTTCACTGTGGGACCATAAAGATAAGTCATATTTCACACATTTTGATTTTTAAAGTGTTCGCCGAGGCTTTGAAAAGAAGAAAGCTACCAGAAAACCATGATAAAAAACGTGATTTTTTTGTACAAGATCACTTATCTTCATTACAGTAAGTTAAATGTTGATAATTAAAACTGTTGATTCCATAAATTATGAGACATGTGGTAATTAAGTTGAAAATTATCAGTATATTTTACCAACAACGTATGTGTACGGCATTACAAAAACACGTTTCTCCAGCCCAACCACTCACGTCTTCTTGTTGTGCTGTAGTTTCAGTATATCTGTTTTAGATAATTTATAATATTAGATTAGTTTGTTTTTAATTTCGCGCGAAGCTACACACGCGCTATCTACGGTAGCCGTCTCTAATTTTGCAGTGTCAGACTAAAGAGAAGGCAGCTAGTCATCACCACACGCCGCCAACTCTTGGGCTACTCTTTTACCAACGAAAAGTGGGATTGACCGTAACATTATATTGCCCCCCACAGCTGAAAAGGCGAACATGTTTGGTGTGACGGATAATTCGAACCCGCGACCCTCAGATTACGAGATAAACGCCTTAACCCACCTGGCCATGCCGGGCTTGTGATATTAGATACGTACATTTTGATTTAAGATAATTAATTATTCATTTTACTTATGTTTATTATGTTTATTTAATGCTTTTTTTTTAAGATTGTGCAAATCCATGTATGTTGAAAGGCTACACAGTTTTAAATACTATATCTATGAGTCTCCTTAGCAAAAGACCATCCTTCAACAATTGTATCTTTGTATTATCGAACTATTCTGTCTGATGATATAGAGTTCACCAGTGTCTGCGGACTTGCAACTCTAAAATCCAGGTTTCGTGGTGGGCAGAACATTGATAGCCCATTGTGTAGCTTTGCCCTTAATTCAAAACAACAACAACAACCGATGACATAGCATAGTATTGAGCAAGCCCTCTAAAGTCTAAATAATGAACATTATTTCTATGTACATTTGTCACACGAGGGCGCCACGACCAAAGTGATGAAGTAAATTACTATTTATCTTGTTTAACAAAAATGCAATCTCAATAATTAAATAAATTACCATGTTACGTGTAAGACTTAATTTAGCGAAACGCTGTAACAATGAATATCATATTCTGTGTATCCGAAGATAGAAAAGTTTCAAGAACTGCAATCGTTTGATAACTGATACTCCTGCGTCTATTTACGTTTGTCACAAGAGGGCGGGACCACCAGAATGGTGGAGTAAATTTCTGTTTATCCCATTTAACTTTAAAGAAATAATTTCTGTAAAACTGTGAACATTTTACTATTTACGTTTGTCACCAGAGTGAGTTGCTGAAAAGTTGTATTCATACAACAACACACTTACTTTCGTAAAAAAGGACATCATTTTTTTAGCTTATCAGAAAAACTATTCAGTGATTTATTTGTTTGTTTTAGCATAAGGCAAAACACTGGGTTGTCTGTGCTCTATTCAATGCGCAAATCGAACTCCATATTTTAGTGTTATGAGTTTATAAACTTACTGCTGACCTACGAAGGTGGGAACCACCATTTCATCTAATGCAAATTATATTTTTTCCTGTCTGTGGTTGTTAGGAGCGCTCGAATCGTAATCTGAGGGTCATGCGTTCGAATCCCGAACCACACCAAATGTGATGGCTCTTGCAACCGTGGGAGCATTTTGAAGTTACGGTCAATCCCACTATTCGTTGGTAAAACAGTAGCCGAAGAGTTGGCGGCGTGTGGTAATGACTGTCTGTCTTTTCTCTCGTCTTACACTGCTAAATTAGGCACGGATAGTGCAGATAGCCCTCGTGAAGCCTCGCGTTAACTTCAAAACAAAGAAGAGAACAAATATTTTCTTCATTCTGTGTATCTAATCGTCTGAATACATGTCAGTATTACGCTAATGTCAATATATATCAATAAATGTCGGTATTACGCTAATGTCAATGCATGTCAGTATTACGATAATAATTATATTAGGTTTAATGTAACAATATTGTGTTTTTTTCGTTATATTATTTCATACAAGCATGAAGATAACCCTTAGTATGATAATGATAGTGTTATGTTATTTCATACAAGCATGAAGATAACCCTTAGTATGATAATGATGGTGAAGAAGAGAAAGATTTCAAAACAATTTGACGACAAAGATATTTATGATGAGACATAAGCACCAAACTATATCCCCTTCTTAACGTTGACTCATAAGTTTACTAAATATTTACCGATTTATGGTATACACAGAAAACAAAAAATGGTATTTATTATTAATTCACAGCATTATTATTGATCTCACGACCACGTTTTATAGCAAATATTTGTGACTACACAAATTTAGAAAAGTAAGACAGTGAAATGTTCTTACAGGGATTTATGTTTTCCGCACTCCGACGTGAAACAGACAAGCCTCTTTATTTATTGTACATAAACTTGGATAATGTTATTGGTAGTTGGTTTAAAAAACTTTACCGTGGTATATACTGATGGTGTTTATAAACAGAGAATGTGCGATAGGATCTCCAGTTATAAATACATCACTTACCTATTTCTATGTCAGATTTATATGATAAAAAAGATATACGTATCTATATTTGATTCTATGTTACAAGTTTTGAGAGTACAACTTGAAATACTCCAAGTAAGCTTTTGACCTCAACGACATACAAAGGACGAAACGTCTTTACGACAGATTCGTGAGAAATCCAAAACACTGGGGATTAGTAAGGGTTTGAACTTTTATAAGTAAATCGTCTATGTGGAAGTCAGGAGAGTTTGCAAAGCTTTTAATATTGTATGCAGAGTTAGACATAAAAATTAGCAATAACATAAAAGGGACCTTTCAAATCAATAATTTAAAATCAGATTTTGAACTTTTATAAAATGAATTATCTGCACGTAGGTCAAATTTTCGGTACATATTTACACGAAAATTGGTGTTAACGTCAGACAGTTGTTAGCCGTGGGTGTCGACATTAAATCTAATTGCCATTTTCAATGACAGTTGTAAATCACGGGTAGACATATATAACACATATAAAAAATTATGGAAAACAAATATTTATTCTTCATATAGAATAGTCAATTTTCCGAATTCATGTAACACAAAATTTGTTCCTGGATAGTATGTGTTATTACACCATGTAACACAAATTTTGTTCCTGGATAGTATGTGTTATTACACCATGTAACACAAATTTTGTTCCTAGATAGTATGTGTTATTACACCATGTAACACAAAATTTGTTCCTGGATATTATGTGTTATTACACTATGTAACACATCGGCCCCCAAATACAATCTCCTATCACGTTTTCATTATGTGCTCCCAGGTCACAAAAGCAAAGTTTGAAGAGAAAAATAGGTCTTTTCCGTTTACTTTAGGAATAAGCAATTGGGAAAAAACCTTTTTTTGTCCAGGTACAAGGAAAAGTAAAAATTTTGTTACATAGTGTAATATCCGAACTGTATAACATATACATAAGTTTTTACATTATTAAAAGTAAAAACATCGTATGCAGTCATTAGGAATATATTTTATCCATCTTTAAAAGACAAGTTTCAAAAGAAAAAAGATTGGTTCGCTTTGAATTTCACGCAAAGCTACACGAGGGCTATCTGCGCCAGCCGTCCCTTATTTAGCAGTGTAATACTTGAAAGGAAGCAACTCGTCATCACCACTCACCGCCAACTCTTGGGCTACTCTTTTACCAACGAATGGTGGGATTTACCGTCGCATTATAACGCCTCCACAGCCGAAAGAGCGAGCAGGTTTAGAGTGACGGAGATTCGAACCCACGATCCTCGGATTACCAGTCGATTGTCTCAACAACCTGGCCATGCCAGGGCCAAAAAGTAAAGAAATGGTAGATTATATGTAACATATAAAATCATCGTAACTGGTAAAATAAAGTTAAAAAAACTTAAAACATTACCGGGATATTTCAAACCAAAAACTTTGGGAACACAGGAGCTGACACATTTACAAATAGGCTTATTAATCAATTTGATTTGTTGTGTCTTTTTAAAGTTCTGTGCTTCATATCTTGAATCCCAGTGTTAAATTTGAAGACTTATTACACTAAACATCAGTTTTCAGTACTCGTGATGGTGAAAGGCATAGATTTCTTATTGTTTACTTTTTGCTTTACAAAAACGAAAGAAACCTTCGATACTTTACAGAAATACTATCACAAATTTAGTGTAAAATCATGAAATTCGAATCTGTTTGACTTGTAAAATGGAATCAAAATTAACTAGTATTTGTACATAAATTAAAAACAAAGGAAGTTAAGTTTCTGAGAAAGTTATAATAAAAGTTTGTTTTAAAAAATCATCTGAGGAAGGAGGGAACAAGTAAAATGTATATATATATAAACCATAACATAAATGTCTCTTGACGCTTCAGTGTTAAGCTTGAGAGGTATTATTCTAAACTTTGGGAGGTCCGATACTGACTGTGGAACAGTGCAAGGTGTTCATTGTCTAGCTTTACGCTTAAGAAACAAACAAAAGTAGTTGTAACGAAATTTGGGATATAAGTACAGAGTAACACCCGTATCATTAGATAGAAAATTGTTCAACAGCTTGTCGTCAGATAGTTGTCATCACAACAGTGTATCTGTGGGTTTTTAACGAATCTCAGAAAGTAAAATGTAATAATAAAGAACCGTGTACAATTGGAAAAATAAACATGTATAGAACGGTGGTAAACTAGTAGCAAAACGTAAATACAACTTTACGTTGAGCAACAACTCACAGGCGAAAAAATTTAAAACGTAATGTTGATTGACTAAGATATTCTAGATACATTGCTGTGTAATTCATGTGGATACACTTGAATAGCTGCGTAACAAATGCATTTAATAAGTTTATAAGACTCTTAACGTTTCTATATTTGGCAGAATGACATCATCATTATACTTATTGGTTTGGCTCGTTTTGAATTTCGTGCAAAGCGACTTGAGGGCTATCTGTGCTAGCCGTCCCTAATTTAGCAGTGTAAGACTAGAGGGAAGGCAGCTAGTCGTCACCACCCACCGCCAACTCTTGGACTACTCTTTTACAAACGAATAGTGGGATTGACCGTCACATTATAACGCCCCCACAGCTGAAAGGGCTATTATATTTGGGGTGACGGGGATTCGAACCCGCGACCCTCAAATTACGAGTGAAACGCCTTAACCACCTGGCCATGCCGGACCATTCTTATTAGGGGTAGGGGAAGTAAATTGCACTAAAGAGTATTAATTACATTACATTTATGATATTGTTACTCCAGTAAAGAGTATTAATTAATTAGATTACCTTTATAATATTGTTACTCCAGCGTGTGTGTGAAGATTCATATTAATTTTCGTTCATTTATTTGCAACACGTTCGTTGGATTAAGGTAAAGCTCATCGATTAAACGTCTTTTGTGATTTATACAAAAAATAACAATAAATATTGGATTTTTAGTTCTTTCTGAAATCACTAAAAATAACTAAAATAATTTAGATATGCAGATAAGATTATAGCATTATGACCAATTAGATATTTAATATCATGCTGTGGACTTGTAGTTTAAGTATCATGTTACATGTTTTTATCCTTTCACCAAAAGTAAACCATAAACTATAATCTGATGAATCTGGAATAGGCAAAACTGCAGTCAACAATAGAAGTGTACACTGATTCAAGACTACAGTCAACAATAAGAGTGTACATTGATTCAAGACTACAGTCAACAATAAAAGTGTAGATTGATTCAAGACTACAGTCAACAATAAGAGTGTACATTGATTCAAGACTACAGTCAACAATAAGAGTGTACATTGATTCAAGACTACAGTCAACAATAAAAGTGTAGATTGATTCAAGACTACAGTCAACAATAAAAGTGTAGATTGATTCAAGACTACAGTCAACAATAAGAGTGTACATTGATTCAAGACTACAGTCAACAATAAGAGTGTACATTGATTCAAGACTACAGTCAACAATAGAAGTGTAGATTGATTCAAGACTACAGTCAACAATGGGTGATATGACGAACCATGACAACAGTCAATGATAAGTGATATGACGAATCAGGACGACAGTCAATAATAAGTGAGGTGACGAATCAAGACTACAGTCAACAATAGGGATGTACGAGGAATCAAGACAAGAGTCAACAATGGGGGAACACGACGAATCTGACAATGGATTAGAACTGTGCGTTACAGATTTTATTTTCTATTTTACCTTTAGTGAAAAAAAAGTCCATAAGATAATGAAATTCATGCGATCCATAAGATATTCTCTACTATCCATAAGATGTTCGCCACTGTAACAAGTTTTAAAAGAATTTTTATTCTCATACTATCGACCAGAGTGCGAACATCGAATTTACTTTAAGCCCCCACACCACCCCCAGGGTAGGACTGAGTTAAGTATATGGACTTACAATGCTAAAAATCAGAGGAACACTTTCATGCGGTATTAAAGAAATCACGTTAGAACTTTTGAAAACATTCACTGTATTAACATTCTTGCTTTAATTTGAGCCCATACTTGGAGTAACAAGACCTTCAAATTGTACAAACAAAATGATGAATTGCTCAGATGCTGTTAGCTGTTTCAGATGTTAGTTTCAGTGCTCAGATGCTGTTAGCTGTTTCAGATGTTAGTTTCAGTGCTCAGATGCTGTTAGCTGTTTCAGATGTTAGTTTCAGTGCTCAGATGCTGTTAGCTGTTTCAGATGTTAGTTTCAGTGCTCAGATGCTGTTAGCTGTTTCAGATGTTAGTTTCAGTGCTCAGATGCTGTTAGCTGTTTCAGATGTTAGTTTCAGTGCTCAGAGGCTGTTAGCTGTTTCAGATGTTAGTTTCAGTGCTCAGATGCTGGTAGCTGTTTCAAATGCTAGTTTCAGTGTTCAGATGCTGTTAGCTGTTTCAGATGTTAGTTTCAGTGCTCAGATGCTGTTAGCTGTTTCAGATGTTAGTTTCAGTGCTCAGATGCTGTTAGCTGTTTCAGATGTTAGTTTTAGTGCTCAGGTGCTGGTAGCTGTTTCAAATGCTAGTTTCAGTGCTCAGATGCTGTTAGCTGTTTCAGATGTTAGTTTCAGTGCTCAGATGCTGTTAGCTGTTTCAGATGTTAGTTTCAGCGCTTCTTTTTTAATCGAATAAGAGAAACATGTAAGCATACCTTTTGACAGATTGATAGAACAGACAGTTTTATAAATTTCTACCTTCAGAAAGCGTTGTTTTACAATCTGTTTGAACAATGACAAATAACAATGTACAATACATTGTGGCATAAATGTTACAACTTACTGGAAAATACAAAATGGAATTAGAAGTTTCAAATGTAATCTAATGGAAATAATGACTTCTGTTAGAGTTTAACAGTAAGTTGATTACACATTTTATGTGCCAGAACTGTTATTCCGACATCAAAAGTAGTTTCGAGTTGTTTCGATCTCAATCAGACATATCCCAGAATGGCAAGTTTACGTATATAATTATCATTAACATCCGGCAAAATCCAGCTGCGGACAAAGATCAGAAACGCATTCATTGGTCAAAGTAAATGACTTATTATAGCGTTATAAACTGGGTTATCCAAATTTATTAAACAAAAACTTGTGTGATTCACTCAAAAATACAATAGCGGCAGTTTTTATAGTTGGAAGCTCTGAGTTTAATAACGCTTCGACCCATAGCGTTAGGTGCACTGTCAACTGCACTAAAAACACATTTTTAATTCAATTGGTAAAACAGACCTTAAACACAACCATCCACAAACCTTTGTCGTAGTTCACTCAGATTTCATGACGATGTTTGCCGAGGTTTAAATTCGGACGAAGAAAAACGGAATATTATCCTATATCCCATCTCCGTCGCGCCAAACATGCTCGCCCTTTCAGCCGCGGGGGCGTTATAATGTGACGGTAAATCCCACTATTCGTTGGTATAAAAGAGTAGCCCAAGAGTTGGCGGTGGGTAGTGATGACTAGCTGCCTTCTTTCTAGTCTTACACTGATAAATTAGAGACGGCTAGCACAGATGGCCCTCGAGTAGCTTTGTGCGAAATTCCAAATCAAACAAACAAACAGATATATATCCCAACATCCATTTCACAATTTAAAACGAAGAACATTTATTTACAAACTTTATAAACGCCCAAATCATAATGAACTAA
Source organism: Carcinoscorpius rotundicauda (assembly GCA_011833715.1). Classification (NCBI taxonomy): domain Eukaryota; kingdom Metazoa; phylum Arthropoda; class Merostomata; order Xiphosura; family Limulidae; genus Carcinoscorpius; species Carcinoscorpius rotundicauda. The sequence continues at coordinate 59,988,907 of CM022403.1, read as the reverse complement.
TCAGGACGATAAAACAAAACTTAAAACAATACCTTAACTGGAAATCAACACATTTCAAACAACAGAGACAAGAAACACTGAAGTGTTTTATGTTAATTAATGTACGCTCTTAAAACAATTTAAAAGATGAAGTACAAAGCATTTCCGCAATTTTCATTAATAAAAAAATCACTTATCCTAATAGAGTTTGGTTTGAATTTCGCGAAAAGCTCCACGAGGGTTATCTGCGCTAGCCGTCCTAATTAAGCAGTGTAAGACTAAAGGGAATGCAGCTAGTCATCACCGCCCACCGCCAACTCTTGGGCTACTCAACCCGCGACCCTCAAATTATAAGCCTAGTTAGTTAACCTCCTGGCCATGCCAGAGACCTGAAAGTGGTATTAAAAATAATAATTGATATATCTGAAAAAGCTAGAACGTTAAACAAAAAATATCAAAATGTTAAAGGTGATTCTTTTCATCACCAATTGCAATTCTTCATGTCGAACACATTAGTCAAAACCTGAGAAGATAAGGGAAATTACTGACAAAGAAACAGAACACAAGATTGACATGAGTACCATGCATTGGAATCAGTAACCTTATTAACAACAATTACCTCATTTGAAATATAAACAAGGGAGTCATCTGAAGATGCAAGTGTAACTCATGTGAACACTTCTATGTTGGAAAAACAAGGAGATGTTTATGAACATCTCAAAGAAAAACAGCATCGAAATCACCCGAAGAGAATCAGACATCAACAGAAGAAAGATAGCTAAAGGGCTTCTGTTAACTCAAAACTAAATAAGTGTCCAGAAGCCATCATTTATGTAAGTTCATATTTTATCCACCTCGCACGTAGCGCGCTACCTACAAACTTTTTATGACCATTAGGAGTTTGTGACGTTCTCTGAAATTCAACCACTTTTTGTAATGTGAGTTTTACCTGATAAATACTCGATGAGTTGAAAAATTAAAATCATAACTTGTCTTCAGTGAAACATCTTTTATTGTATTTTTTGTCTAAATTATTCAACAAACTTCGTGTGATTAGTGTAATGACCCAATAAAGCTTTCAGACATATTTGCCTTTAGATTCGAAGTGACAACCAAAATGTTGCATAGCTTTTAGCAAGATTAACCTCTCGAATCGACGTTCTACAGCACTATTTGAATAGTATTTAGTGTTTAGAACCGAAGTAAAAACGAGATTTTTGTGCGATCAATATAATTCTGTTTTGTTTTTTTTAATTATTTGTTCGGCGTTAAGCACAGAGCTCCACACGGAGTTATTTGTGCTATATTCACCACGGGTATCAAAACCAGGTCTCTAGCCGTGTGGGTCGGCGGACTAAGAGCTGTGCCACTAGGGGGCAGTCAATTTAGTTTCAAGATTAATTATGATTCAGTTGAAACAACACATTAAATGTTTATTGTAATTAAAGTACAATTACTTTTATATTCAGATGTACTTATACATATAAAACTTTGGGTACGTATAAACCAGTTCCATAAAAATGTATTTCATCTTGTTGTTTTTTCTACTTCGCCAGAACCCTAATTGATTCGCCTTTATACGTTTAGTATACGTTTTTAATTTTTTATTTTGTTTTTTGACATTCCGTATAATGGAATGTAAAACATGAATGAGTCTTCATACGAGAAATATGTGAAATCATATTTTATTTGCGTTCTCTAACATAGCAAGCATTGTTAAGTTAGACGGCGTCTTCAGTTCAGACGCAAATGTTTCATAAAAATATAATTTCGACTGTGTTGTTTTTTTCCACCGTAACTGATGTAAATGTGGTTTGATGTGAAAGTAGATGAAATATGTAAATCAGAATTCTACTCCATGAACAGAACAGAAGAAGAAAACTAATGATTTTGCAACGTCTTAGTTTGTGAAGAGATTTTGAGGTCAGTATAATTGGTGCTTTTAAATCAGACAACGAAAGTAAACTTTATTTACCGAATATATCAGTAGATGGATCGTTATTCAAAGTTGGCATATCTGTTTGTGTTTTCTCTCTCTTCTTTTTTACAAGCCACTCATTTTTCTTAGAATTGTAATACTTTTTAAGAAACAAATGGCTTGAAAACCGCGTCCAGTAGAACCGAATTATGGCTCAGTTGTTTTATTTTTTTAGCGGGTAAGTTGGGTTATTAAGAACCATTTACTGCTAACACGTAAACAATTAACACATTATGGGATAATGTTTCAAATTAACACAAGACGTGGTTGATATATTTCCAAGCGGACATGAATACTGTTAATTCCCCGAAATGCTCGAGCTTTGGACACGTTTACCACGTGCTATCGAGTTGGTCGCGCGCCTACTGGGAGGTTCTGTACGCTCAAAGTAAATTCCGATGTTAAAAACATGTTCTTACGGCAGTCATATTCTGTATTAAGGTATAATAGCTAAGGAACGTAGTTGTGGAGAACCTCGCATAGCTCATTACTGTATGAATAACATGCTATCTACAACAGTTATTGTGTTCAGTGAATGTTTACGTGCATGTTGAATATATAGTTTCCATTTAGTGGCTCCAAGTTATCAAATAATAACACATTCTTTACACCGATGTAAATCAGATTACATAGCTAGCCACTAATGTAACCTACATACCTTTCCTTACCGAGGAAGGATTGAGTGATAACAAAAGTCAGCCCATGTGGTTTTCACATACATGTTTACTATATTCATTAACTTCCTTCCGCACTCTTTCTGCTTGCATTTTTGCTCACTGTTTATTTAATACTATATTTGTTTTTGTCCTTTTCAGATTGAAAATTGTACGCGTCTTTAAGTCTGTTCGTTTATTTTAGAACAAAGCCGAAATGGTCTATCTGGTGTGGCCACCTCGGGAAATCCAACCCCGGATTTTAGCGTTGTAAGTCCGTAAACTTACCCTTATGACACCGGGGAAATTATGTTTTTTTAATGAGGTGATGAATGGTTAACTCTCTCTATATATATACATATATGCGCTTTAATTTCAGTTGTAAAATAACTCATTTCGAAGAATACATAAGGGTACATACGTAGTTGGCCTAGCATGGCCAGGTGGGTTAAGGTGTTTGAATCACCGTCACAACAAACATGCTCGCCCTTTTAGCAGTGGGGACGTTATACTGTGACGGTCAATCCCACTATTAGTTGGTAAAAGAGTAACTTTAGTCTTACACTGCTAAATTAGGGACGGCTAGCGCAGATAGCTCTCATGTAGCTTTGCGCGAAATTAAAAATAACACAAAACGTGTAGTTCGTTAACGTCCGATTCGCCAGTTCAGCAGTAAGTCTACGGATTTACAACGCAAAAAACAGGGGTTCGATTCTCCTCGGTGGGCTAAGCTGATAGCCCGATGTGGCTTTGTTATAAGAAAACACACACGCGTCCGTTTGCGGTGTTTGGTTTAAAACACTCATTCAAGGACGTCAACTTCGCCCACTGTGTGAAGCCTGAAATACCGAGAGGAATAGAATCAAGTATGTATGACTCCAGTGCCCCCTATCTTGTGTTACTTAAACTATATGGAAGCATATTCACCAAAGTTAAGCTTTTGAAGGGACAAGGCTGCTGACAGGAAACCTAATCGTATCTTGCTGTGATGGTAAATCGGTTTCTGTCATGTTAAACAAGTAACAACACTTTGGTGAAACAACTGAGACAGATGTGTGGACAGGTGATAGCCAGCATTCTTATGATCTCTTACAGTACCAGCTCCTCAAGATATGATTAGAATGGCACATAAAGTATCTCACCTTTGATAAAGACGTCAGTGCTCCAAGGTGTAAGACTTGGCCTTTCTTATTTTTCATTGGCCTAAATTAGAGTACTATATACACCATTAAACCAATGTTCGGCACAGAAAATAAATTAATGTATTTCTCTTACAGAAGTTGTCAGTACTTATATCCCTAGAAACCGGGTTTCGATACCCCTGATGGGCAGAGCATGGATGGCCCTTTGTGCAGTTTTGTTTTTACTACAAACAGTATTTAAACTCACCTTTATACTGAATAGGGTTACCTAAGTGGTAAATTAATTATTCAGATATATAAGTTTTGTGTTTGAAAGTTGTTTGCGCAGTGTGAATAATATATAGATTAATATATGGAATATTTGGGATTAATATTAATATTTTTTATACAAATCTACCAAAACTCGGGTGCGATCCGTGTGGCCATGGCATTATTTCCCCATACACAATGCAATGAACCGTAGACATTTTAGTGGTTATTGTAGCAAACGTTCTGTGCTCCTGACTCAAACACGAGTTAACAAACTTTGCGGGTGGTATATTTCATAATATGACCTCCGGGTGGGTCAAAAATAACTTTACGGACTTAATGTCGCTGTAGTCTGGAATTCATTTTTCCGACGTGGAGAGAGCACACGTAAGTCACTGTGTTGCTATGCGCTGAAACAAACGTATTATCTTACATTATACGCTCGGAATATTTATGCCTTGCGTACTTAAACAAAAAACTACTACAAGTGTACACATGTACTTAACCCTCAAACGGTGGTTATGGTCAACTGATGCTGTTTAAGGGTTAAGACATCACAAGCTATTGCAATTGTTCAAATGAACTTGCATCGTGTTTAAATTTATAGGTAATAAAGTAGTAACAATAGTTGGTTTAACTTCATACAAGTTGTATCTACTGTTGCAATGTTAAATAGAGTAGTAACAATAGTTGGTTTAACTTCATACAAGTTGTATCTACTGTTGCAATATTAAATAGAGTAGTAACAATAGTTGGTTTAACTTCATACAAGTTGTATCTACTGTTGCAATATTAAATAGAGTAGTAACAATAGTTGGTTTGAACTTTATATAAATATCTACTGTTGCAATGTTAAATAGAGTAGTAACAATAGTTGGTTTAACTTCATAAAAGTTGTATCTACTGTTGCAATGTTAAATAGAGTAGTAACAATTGTTGGTTTGAACTTTATATAAATATCTACTGTTGCAACGTTAAATATAGTATTAACAACAGTTGGTGTAAACTCTATACAAATGTCTAACCTTACAATGCTACTAATAGTTACATTTTACAATCTAAGGGCTTTAGGGAACATGACTATCACAGACACCAAGAAATGGTCAGTCATTGTCTAACAACCATGAGTTTGTCATAAAATATGATTCTCTGATAAATTTTTTATTAAAACATAAAAAAATTACCACTTACTTTAAAATATTTTACTGCACTGTTAAAACTTGTCAACAAATTTATTTTCCTTTTCATTTAAAAGCTGGTGTATTTTTCCACAATTCATTTTTTACTACTGCGTTATTTCTTCTCTCAAGTTCGTGTTTCTCTCAAACGTGAAGCTCGGAGAGAAACGTATGTTTATATTTAAGTGTATAATATACTGTTTTGGCTTTCTGATACAGAACATCCATATGTTTAGTGTGGCATACATATGAAGTAGTTGTATTCTGAATAAATGTAAAAATATAGAAGAGACATGTGAAATGCGTAACGTTCAATTCGTTATTCTGCTGTTTGAAAATACAATCATAATTATAAAGAGATGAAAATGAAATCCTGTATATATATTGAGTCTGACAGGAAAATTCACTTATCTTTCACATAACGTGCATACATATATACGCAAAGATGAAATAACAGTTTACTAGGCGAGAAATTAAACGCAGAATTCGAGTACTACAGACATACTTAATGCAACTGTGTCGTGTTCGGCATTATAGAGCATTTCATTTACGTAAATACCATGCAGTTCGTAACAGAAAATGCTCTTATTTGACGAACAAGGTTGGTTACAAGTATTTATTGAAGCTTCAGTTTGGTGTTTCCATGAATGTTCTGGCATTTTACTTCTATTTCGATCTATTTTCATCTTTCAGTTGTATTACGATCAACAAAGAATTATTATGTGTATACTTAGCACTGTTGTTGTTTTGAATTAAGCACAAAGCTACACAATGGGCTATCTGTGCTCTGCCCACCACGGGTATCGAAACCCGGATTTTAGCGTGTAAGTCCGCAGACATACCGCTGAGCCACTGGGGGGCATATTTAGTACTGGTTACACGTGATTTATGTCCAACATGGTTAGTTGGTTAGGGTTGCGGGGTCCCACCAAACATGCTCGCAATTTCAGTCTTTGGGACGATATAATGTGATGGTCAATTCCATTATTCGTTTGTAAAAGAGTTGCCCGAAAGTTGGCGGTGGGTGGTGATGACTAGCTGCCTTCTCTCTAGTTTTACACTGCTAAATTAGGGACGGCTAGCACAGATAGCACTATGTAGCTTTGCGCGAAATTCAAAGACAAACCATAGAAAATTATATTTGCATTTTAGCTACGAGGTTATGCTTATAAGCATGTCGACAATTATATTGTTTCAAGAAAACTATGCTGGTACAAGATATACATACATCCAAAATCGCAGTGTTGTTGTATTACGTAGAAAAGGGTATCTTAAAGGTGTCGTAACAAGCAGCTTCACGTCTGTATTGTTCCTACTGATTACACGTGTTTACGCCTCTTCCATGTAACGTGTAACAAAAAGAAAGAATCAGGTACATAAATTCCCACAATACCCTGTGGTATGATGTTTGAACTGGGATTGTCTTACCAATATTCCAATTAACCAGTTCTTTGAATCTGTTCCCCGCGTTAAGGAAATATATACGAAATAAGGCCGAGGGTTCCATTGATATCCAGCTGATGATTCATTACAATCTAATTATTATCGGTTTGGTTTTGTTGTGCTCTGATTGATGAAACTACGAACCTCTTGTCAGTTTATTACACGAAATAACCTCACGATGTTATAGGTTAGTTTTAACTGTGGTCTTTCGAGTAGCCGCCTTTTGATCTCAGCTGTTAAATAAACTGATAATGGCTTCTGATCAGCCTCCCAATGGCTCAGCGGTATGTCTGCGGACTTACACGCTAAAATCCGGGTTTCGATACCCGTGGTAGGCAGAGCACAGATAGCCCATTGTGTAGCTTTGTGCTTAATTCAAAACAACAACAGCTTCTGATCAAAATAACCTATCACCTCCCCCGTTTTCACCCCTGTGGCACAGCCGTAACTCTCAAGACTTATTATGCTGAAAACCCGGTATCGGTGTCCTTCATGGATACGGTACAGAAACCCCTTGTGTAGTTTTCTGCTGAAAAACAAACACTTTATGTGAGACATCATTCTTGTAGTCACTGGTAATTAGAATAACCCGACGATTCTTACCAATGAAGATCGGAACGCTTTGTTTCTTTGATTAACATAAATGTTAATTACGCAAATATTAAGTATTAGTTAAACGTTTAGAAACGCAGGCTACAATGAAATATCAAACTGTGTTGTTTGAAACACAAACCAAAGCATCACCAACGTTTTTATATTTATGAGAGAGCTATCTTTAACGTCTCTTATATTAACCACATAGCCCTGCTTCATGTTTAGCAAAGCGTTTTAATTTAATCTAGCATGCCTGGATTGTGAATCCGAGGATTCGTGGTTCGCGTCTCCATGTCACTATCACATTCACTATCAAATAAACTATTCAGTCAGGAAAAAGTAGCCAATAGAACAGTGGTAGATGTGTAGCTATCTACAAAAGTTCTGAAATAAACTAACACACACCAGACGCCATGTTTGAACGTAAGAACTAATCATATAAACTTATGCTACGTTTTCATTCTGTTCTGTAATGTATTACGATTTTCAAACTCTATAAGAGTTATATATTACAATAATTCAGATAATTACAGATAATTAATTAAAAACAAGCGTCTTTTAATTATTTAAAACATTAAAGTTATGTAGCGTAAGTACAATTAAACACCATCCAAAATTACATGAAATATCTACAAAAGTTCTGAAATAAACTAACACACACCAGACGCCATGTTTGAACGTAAGAACTAATCATATAAACTTATGCTACGTTTTCATTCTGTTCTGTAATGTATCACGATTTTCAAACTCTATAAGAGTTACTGTTTTTTCTTTAGCCGTCAATATTACAATAATTCAGATAATTACAGATAATTAATTAAAAACAAGCGTCTTTTAATTATTTAAAACATTAAAGTTATGTAGCGTAAGTACAATTAAACACCATCCAAAATTACATGAAATTTATGGATTTTATTTTTAACTAATTCTTCATGAAAAGTTTCATTAGAACAAACAAATCATACTCTAAGCAAAATAAATATTTCAAAAAAGTAATTTTTGTCAGTCCTTTCTAAGATAAACACGAGTTACACAATAGAATAATGAAAGTTTGTTCTCAGCACGGATTGCTTCACGGATTGCCTCTGAATGAAGAAATGTCGAGGAGGATTCATAAATTTTTTTAACATTGAATTGAAGAGTTAAAAAAACAACCTTTACGTATGTTATTTTAGGTCTGTGAAGTTCAGTTTTGTTTGTTTTAGGGTAAAGCCACATCCGGGTATCTGTAATGTCTACCGTGAGGATTTGAACCTCAGATCTTGGATCTCAGTAGGCTCATCGTTGTTCCACTAGGAAACTCCGTATAAGCGTTGAGGAATGTGTTCGCAAAATATTAGAAAAGGAAAATTACCATTCCAAAATTTTAATATTAAGAAACAGCGTTCTAACCTGTTTCTGTTGAAAACCACTGCATTCCTCACTGGTACGCTTTTTTTACTACACTAATTTTTCCTACGTTTCAGTGGCTGCTACAAAAAACCTGAGAAAAGCCACGTCAGGCTATCTGCTGTATTCACCTTGGGGAATCGAACCCTGGATTTCAGCACTGTAAGTCCGTAGGTTTCACTCAGGTTAAAAAAAACATAATGAAATAAAAACGAAGTTATGAGTCCTTGTTAGGATTTCTTTTTTTTTTCATGAAATATCCAGCTCGGATTTATTCTACGTAAGCTTTATTCAAACTCGTTCACGTACATACGGCTATCTAAATAACCTAATGAAGACACAACAAGCGAGTGTTCGGTGTTATTTTCACAGCGTGAAAGTTGTTGGTTGTTCTCGAGTGTAGTTGACGGACCAGTGGCGTCGAGCATCCCGAATTACGTACGAGTAAGAACGACCAATTCCTCCAAACCTTGTTTATCCCCGAAGCAAAACTTCATCGTTACATAATTTAAACTTGTAGCGTTCCATTTATTCTGTTTAACTGTAGTCTAATGGTCAGAATGCGAGACACCAAATTGTAAATTTTGATCCTGGTGGTCTTGTTACCAAAAATAAAGAAAAGGGTGATAATAATAACAACTGCGCTTTGCTATGTCGGCAGTGAGTGCGTTATAAGAGTAAAGGTCATATTCCACTATTCGATTAGCGGAGTTAGTACAAGAGTTGGCGGTGAGTGCTGTACAGTAGTTGTTTCTTCTCTAGTCTAACGTTTCACACCTAAAAACCTAAATAGCCCTTTGAAAGCTTTGATCAAATATTGGAATCAATCAGTCGATCAGTTGCTAATAAGATGTCTTGTTTTTAATGTTTCATTAGAAACGATACCTAAATGTTGCTTCTAGCTGCCACACTTTTAACTGTTCTATCTGAGGGTCTCTTCATAATACTTGAGGATTATCATCAAGATGTGGACATTAGCATTTTTTTCCAGCAGGACTTTCTTTTAACATCACGTTTGTCTAATATTTTTATTTTTAATCGAGCCAAGTATACAATTATCAAAACTTTGTGTGAGACACTGGCCGTACATTTGTGGTCATTTATCAGAATGACCATTATAATATCACTCGCCCTATTTTTCAAGTCCCCCTGTACTATAAAGGACACGCGTGATGTTCCTAATGACATTTTGACTGTGTGGCTGGTACTTTAGGAAAATATTTTAGCCGTAGCTAACGGAACTTGTTGTGTGTTTGCTCTCAATGTACACGCAGTTTTAAATCAGTAAGGTGTATTTACTCTTGAAATATGAAAGAACCATAAAGTAAATTAATACCTTTTCAAAATGAGCTGAGTTGTACCGTTGTTGCATAATTAAATTTGTTATTATTCAAACATCACGGCACTTGCGATAATGACTGTTAGAACTTTGGAACAATGCCGTTTAAATCCCTCATTGTTATTCATGGCTTTAGCCAAGAAACAGTTGCATATTTTAAAACGCTTTCTCCGTTGGCTTTTGCTTTCATGTCTTGTAGGAAACAGCTGAGTAATTGGAGGTTGAATTTTAACATCAAAGGCCATTTGAACCTCGATACCCACGCAACATTCCCTATTCCCTTTGTCATTTAAGTTGAAACAGTTTTCAATTTCATTCTCGTGAAGAGAACGTTTCGCTGTATTCCTCCCGAAGGAACAGGAACTTCGTTGAACCGTTGGATGATCTAAACCCAGAGTTCGAGCCACGTGGTTTATGAGTCGTAGTAATTGGTTTCTCGTACCATTATTTGTCGTATCTGTTTCGAGCTAAGCATACCTTGAGGCTAGGTCAGTAGTTTTATATTCTATGGTTATCACTTAAAGTCATTTATTTAATGTCTTTCATATCGAATTTCTATCTCGAATTTTACGCTGAAGTAAATTTTACGTAAAGCTAAAGCTTTACCACGCAATGACTTTAAAGTGTCAGTTACATCTGTTCCATTAGTCTTTGATAGCTCAGCCTTATGTATGAGTGCTTGTAGCAGGTTTTGATACCTGCCCTAGGCAGAGTATGGATAGAACAGTTTTTCGCTTGGTAAAAGAAAACAACGACATATTTTTGTCTCGTGAGTTTAAATTTAGAATTATTTTTGGTTGTATTTTTTTGACAAACCACAAAAATTTCGAACTACTCAGAACAGTTGAAGATTTTGACCTTTCTTGACGTCACCAAATTGTCTTCAAGCATCTATAAACGGAATCAATGGTCAACACGAACTTCGTGACAAAAAAAGGGAAAATTTCGTACATATATTTTTTTTTTAGCTAACAAAAAATGAACGTATTATAACAGAAGACTTGGTTCTGAAGAAGTTAACAATTGTTTAACAGGTAATTAATTAAATGCAACTATAGCTTCATTAACACAAATTAATTGTTCCGTTTGGAAACTCTTTATTTGCAGCTGTGAACTTGGGGAGTCATGACGCTAAGATTCGAAGTTCTCAGCACATATAGCTTATCGTACAATTTACAATAAACAAACATACAACTGAACAAGAAGATATCTGTTGAAACAACTGTCTTAATTATGGAAACATTAGTACGCCTTCAGTTGTTTTCCTCGGTTCTGTAAATAAACATTCGTTCTCACTCTTGACAAATCGTTGGGGAAATTAGAATAATAGGACCTTTACTGGTAATTTTACGAACAATCAAATATCATTTTCTTTATCGTGCACGCGACCATCCCTAATATTTCTCTAGTTTTTTAGTGTATTACTGTGAATCTTTTTAACGCTTTATCTTTGGTTCAGTTCTGTTAACTAGCTTAATATCTGTTTATTTGCCGCATCTTATCTGTCGTCCACATATATGTCCAAAGTAACATTAGGATAATTTGCATCCTCCGTGACACGTATTCCGATTTGCTAGCAAGACTGTTCAAACACTCCAGACCAAGTAACTTGGTATAGCCTGATGAATAATCCACTCGACGCAAAATATGAGAGTCACTGGTTCGAATCCCGTCAACGAACAATTTGCCCATTCAACTGTGGGGACGTTATAACGTTTACGATAAATACCACTATTCGTTGGTGAAATTTAACCAAGAACTGGTGGCAGGTATCGTAAACTAACTGCCCTGCATCTAGTCCCTCAGTCTCAATTTAGGGACGATAGTTTTCGAATATTTTTGGGCGAAATTAAACGAATTTTACATAACACGAGAAACGTCTTATATTTACTTAAGTTGCGAATATTTAAGCTAAGACATGTTCACAGTTCTCGTTGTGCGCAAAAAAATAACACACAGTAGCTTTTCTAAATACCTAAAGATGTTTAGAAACATGTTGTTTTTCAGGATGTTTTTATAACTTGCTGGAAAACTAATGGCATTTATGTTTTAATATCGACGAAAGTGTTTTGATAACTTGCACATGCACACACACACAAAATGCATTTCTTCCTGAAAGCGATACGAGACATAGTTATTTGGAAATAACATTCAAATACGTTATCTCCTTTGTGAAACATTGTGTTTGATTTCGCACAGTTGATAGGAGGTAGAATACAATAGAATAGTGATTGATGGTATGTGTGAACGCTCAATAAATAACGAGATATTGATACGTTAGAGATATGCACGAAGGGTTGACACGAAACGGGTGAGGATGCTGTTCACTTGTAGGCCTTACGCTTGTGGTTCATGAAACGATGTTCGTGATGCATTAATCTAACACCAATATTTAATTCATGGTAATGTTAAGCACATTACTCAATACTAATGCACCTCAATTTGTAGTATCTTTGGGAACTACCATCTAATACTACCATTTTGCATGGGTATATTGGACATGATGCATGAACGGAGGAAGTAAAAAACGGATTTACTTTTTTGTGCGAAGGTATACATTTCAAATTGAATATGTTTCTCTTCTTGTTTTTGTACAACGTAATGTTTTACATATGATATTCTATCTGGGACCATAAAAATAAGTAATTGACACTCTAAGAACAACAAACCATATCACGTATGTAATTCAGCCTTTAATAAAACACCACATCGAGTAACTAATTCAACTCATAAATCAAACATCTCAACAAGCTAATAAACTACATGACACAGTGTTACTAAAATAAACAACCCACTGGAAGGGGTTGGCATCAAATAAAAAGTAGTTCGCTGTTTCAAGATTAATTCACCAAATAAAAACTGTGCATTAGCCGTCCGATACGTGTCTAAAACAGCACATTATTTTAAGAAATCACGTGAGCGACTAAAATTTATACATGTTACACAATCTACGTACATTTTATAGATCTACGTAACAGCAATAGAAGAATATTCGCGCCCGAGTCGCGCTAAAACATGCTCGCCCTCCCAGCCGTGGGGGTGTATAATGTGACGGTCAATCCCACTATTCGTTTGTAAAAGAGTAGCCCAAGAGTTGGCGGTGGGTGGTGATGACTAGCTGCCTTCCCTCTAGTCTTACACTGCTAAATTAGGGACGGCTAGCACAGATAGCCCTCGAGTAGCTTTGTGCGAAATTCCAAAAAAAACAAAACAAAACAAAAGAAAAAAGAAAATATTAAGTATATATTACGAAACCCGATGCTCTGTTTTCTGACGGTGTGTTGAAATTACTTAAGTTATATGCTAAAAATAGTTTATATAGATTATTTATTTCTATAAATAAAAACAAATAAAAAAGAGGAAAAGAAAAACGACTTTCATCTTGTAATTGTACATTCTAGTGCTATAAGATTTTTTATTCTGTGTTGTTATTTCATTGTATAATTTCTGCGTTGCACTGTTCTATACGTTTCGTATCCTACAGCTAGAAAGGTAGGTTTACATTGTACCTGCATTCAGTTTAGTTGGTAATATTATACACTGTTGCATTATTCTAACATTGTAGTTTTGTTCTAATAATGTTGTTCAAGACTGATTTGGTAATATTGTACACTGTTGCATTATTCTAACATTGTAGTTTTGTTCTAATAATGTTGTTCAAGACTGATTTGGTAATATTATACACTGTTGCATTATTCTAACATTGTAGTTTTGTTCTAATAATGTTGTTCAAGACTGATTTGGTAATATTGTACACTGTTGCATTATTCTAACATTGTAGTTTTGTTCTAATAATGTTGTTCAAGACTGATTTGGTAATATTGTACACTGTTGCATTATTCTAACATTGTAGTTTTGTTCTAATAATGTTGTTTAAGACTGATTTGGTAATATTGTACACTGTTGCATTATTCTAACATTGTAGTTTTGTTCCAATAATGTTGTTTAAGACTGATTTGGTAATATTGTACACTGTTGCATTATTCTAATATTGTAGTTTTGTTCTAATAATGTTGTTCAAGACTGATTTGGTAATATTGTACACTGTTGCATTATTCTAACATTGTAGTTTTGTTCTAATAATGTTGTTCAAGACTGATTTGGTAATATTGTACACTGTTGCATTATTCTAACATTGTAGTTTTGTTCTAATAATGTTGTTCAAGACTGATTTGGTGGTATTGTATACTATTACATTATTCTAATATTGTAGTTTTGTGATAATAATGTTGTTTGAGATTTATTTGGTAATATAGTACACTATTACGTTATTCTAATATTGTAGTTTTGTGAAAATAATGTTGTTTGAGATTTATTTGGTAATATTGTACAATATTACATTATTTCAGTATTGTAGTTGTGTGATACTAATGTTGTTCGAGATTGTTTTGGTAATATTGTATTTTTGCTATTTTATTGTTTTGTGAAATATATTTTATAGTGCCGTGTGGCATTTACACTGTAATGTCAGGGAACTAGTTTTATGCTGAATGTTACGTTTTATTTTGGGATATTGGGTCTATGTTGTAATTTTATGTGATGTCTACGCTTTCGTGTAAATTATCCTTTGCGTCGTAATGTAGCATAAGGTTTCTGTTATATTTTTTTTTTAGTCTACCTTGTAGTGTTGTGTTGGATTTATGTTATAATGATATGTGTGGTCTGTGCTCAAATGTTGTGTGCGAAGTGTCAGTTTTGTAACGGTTTGATTCTGCATTGTTTTTGCTCTTTAGCTGAGTCAAAAATGAAACTTGGCAGACTTATGCAGAATATTGTTTCTTATTGTTCTGCCAAAAATGATCAGTGTCCGTTGATAACGTGTTTTTAAAGACCGATGTGATCAACGCTGTGTGACAGAGGTATGAGTCCCACTGAGTGTCCTCTAGTTTCAAAGATGATCTTCCAGTTTAAATATGCCCCTCAATAATAATAAAATGCTCAATTCTCCGAAAACCTAAATATTACACCTGTGGTGCTACAGTTCACACGTGCCAGTGTATTAGTACAACAAATATTTCTTTGTGAAGAGGGATTTGTCTTTTCATGATGACGAGAAACCCATTTGAAGTAAAAATAAATTTTGAAGCCGTCTAGTATGGGTATTGAAACTAATTAAATAAAGTACAAAACAACTCTTCGCCCTTTGTAGGTCATCTTCAGGTCAACAAAGGCGAGGCATACAGATCTTTGTATTTTGTGTTTAATGTAGGATTTAGCACTTTGGAATCTGATTAACATTATCAGACTCTTATTTTCACAATATTAAGGGTTTAGCACTTTGAAATCTGATTAGCATTATCAGACTCTTATTTTCACAATATTAAGGATTTAGCACTTTGGAATCTGATTACATTATCAGACTCTTATATTCACAATATTAAGGATTTAGCACTTTGAAATCTGATTAGCATTATCAGACTCTTATTTTCACAATATTAAGGATTTAGCACTTTGGAATCTGATTAACATTATCAGACTCTTATTTTCACAATATTAAGGATTTAGCACTTTGGAATCTGATTACATTATCAGACTCTTATATTCACAATATTAAGGATTTAGCACTTTGAAATCTGATTAACATTATCAGACTCTTATATTCACAATATTAAGGATTTAGCACTTTGGAATCTGATTAACATTATCAGACTCTTATATTCACAATATTAAGGATTTAGCACTTTGGAATCTGATTAACATTATCAGACTCTTATATTCACAATATTAAGGATTTAGCACTTTGGAATCTGATTAACATTATCAGACTCTTATATTCACAATATTAAGGATTAGTTTTCTTAGTTTCGGCATTGTGAGATGAAAAAAATGTAATTTTCTCTGTTGAAAACTTTTTATTTAAGTTTTCAAATTAACTATCTGTACAGTGACTACACTGTAACTCCGTACACTGTTATCATTGTGCTAATAACAACGAAGTGCCGTACGGCAACCGTTGCTGTTGCTAAACAATGTTCTTGTTGTTGCGCATTAAAATTTTATTGTTCTATAATCTCAATTCCGAAAGTAGGACTGAAATTTTATATATTTCTATATCTTTAACAGACAGAATAATGAAAAACGAAAATTTTCTTGTTGTCACAGCCGTAAGATGGATTTACAAAACTATTTTAATACAAATTAGGCTTGAAATAAGTAAAAACAGGGGTTGGAGAGTGTTCTCAGCTCAACAGCTGAGACTTTAATGACATTAAATTAAAAAGAGATCTTAAATGTTTAGGTTAATTAAACTTACATAAAGAACCTTGTTCATTCTCGTGCGCTTGAGCACGTTGGGATATGGTCGCCTTAATTGCATCCATATGTGTATAGAATGAATTTAAAAGGTGTAAAAACAACCTAAGATACCATCAGAGTTTTTTTGTTTGTTTTCGCGAATTTCGCGCGAAGCTACAGGAGTACTATCTGCTTTACTCATCCCTAACTTAACAGTGTAAGACTAGAGGAAATGCAGATAGTCATCAACCCCTTCGTCAACTCTTTTACTAACGAATAGTGGGATTGATCGTCACTTTATAACGACTCCATGGATAAAAGGATGAGCACGTGAGGTATAACAGAGATTTGAACGAACCAGCGACCTTCAAATTACGAGTCGAATGCCGTAACCACCAGAATGCTCTATGTTTTATGAGAATTACATTATTATTTTTTCCGAAGGGTTTCATCACCCCCCAGACTATCTAACCTGGTTTCATTTCCTCTTCTCTCCAAAACAAGGTTATCACACCTTTTCTTTTTTATAGATTTCTGTCCCTGGTCTACACCAAGAAATGGTCACCACTAAACCAAACTCGGCTCGACATAAATAACAGTCAAGAGCGCGTTACAGAAACGAACGTCAGAGCCCTCTGGTTTAGCAGTTCAGGGTAACTGGCCAAGGCCTAGCCGTTTAGTTAGCACATGCATGAAAAGCAGTTCAAGATCACACTATTTTATTATTTAGTTCAAAAACTAGAAAAAAAGGGAATCCAAGCCACTAGAAACAATACACTGAAACCTCTACCAGGGCTTTTATAACGAAACACTTATAGTTTTTGATTAAATCGCATACGATGATCTGCTTATTCGATAGCAGCATATCCTGGGGCCTATCCAGCGGCTCGCCCCTCCCAGGCAGTTTGTTTGTTTGTTTGTTTTTGAATTTCGCACAAAGCTACTCCAGTTTTATCTGTGCTAGCCGTCCCTAATTTAGCAGTGTTAGACTAGAGGGAAGGCAGCTAGTCATCACCTCCCACCGCCAACTCTTGGACTACTCCTTTACCAACGAATAGTGGGATTTACCGTCACAGTATAACGCCCCAATGGCTGAAAGGGCGAGCATGTTTGGCGCGACGGGGATACGAACCCGCGACCCTCGGATTACGACCTCCCAAACAGAACGTATGTGGTATAATGTATAGTCAACTGGTCTCAAAAACTTCAAACCTTACAAACAACATTCTATACATATTATTTTTATTACGTAGCAAAAATCGGGCTGTTGAAATTATATAAAACCTGTTTAGGGCTGAATTATTAAAATTATCGTTAATATCAAATTAGCTCGATTTCGAACGTTGTGAAACTGGCGTATTAAACTTTTTTTTTCATGTTATTTCGAGTTAATCCTCGTGTATACAGAACTACGACAGTGCATTGTGAGGAACAATACAGAAAATATTCGCCACTTCCACTCCAGGGCGTGAGAAGAGTGAGTGAAAAAAACCCAACATATTTTAGATCAATGTTAAAATCATGTTAAAACAAGTCCTGCCCACGGTGCGGAAAGGTTCGTTGTCACGGACGAAAGGTAACTGCTATGCAAAAGCTTTCTGAATACACGATTCGAGGTGTACGATTACAGTTGCGTGTAGCCTTTTATTTTCAAACGCTAGTGGGCGATTTGTCATCTCTAACCAATCCTGCATAACAGTTACGAGGTTCCTTTCCTTGAATGTTCTCAGAAACAATTTTCTCACTATGAATACAGTTTCTCTTTGTTCAAGAAAATAAAAAAGATGGAAAAAAAACACATCACTTCAAGGAAAGCTCTGGCATTTCATTAACCTACCTTTAATAAAGTTTTCCAACAATAGCAGAATAAAACTGGGTTGTTTCTTTTTGATAAGATGGTTAATGCTAGAATATACTGACCTTTTACCTCTCTGTACATTTTTTTTTCCATTCATTGAAATGTATTTCTTTTTACACGGGTTTTATCCCGCAGTCTCTTTGAGTCTTTGGTTCGCGTCCATGCGCAAAAGAAAAGAAAAACTGATTGTTGCTTCTGTGACAAAAAAAAGACACAAGATGGAAGGTTTAAATGATAAGCATGAATTCAGGAAGACGCTGAATACTTTTATTACAAAATTACGAACAATTTATCATAATTATTTTATTACATAATGCGTGTTTTTAACACAAGGTTCTCAAGTTTTAAATCTTTCTAAACACAAAGCTACACAGAGGGCGATTTCGAAACCTGGATTTTAGCTTTGTAAATTTCTGTTGAACCGCTGCTGGAGGTTGGGATATTAAAATCGAACCAGAAAACAGGACAATAAAACGATAATACAGTTAAAGACGCTGGACAAAAATTTCCCAATATCAACATGGAAAACCTATGAAACTGCCTATGACAACGCGAAAAGAGTATTTTGTTCACTATTAGTCCCTAACCATATGTATTGTAATAAAGTTTGTGTTCCCTAAATGCAATAACAGAGATTCCAGCACTAAATGACGACACTTTGCTCCAAAGTGACGGATATCTTGGAGGATTTTTTGTTGTTTTTTTTAGTTTCGCGCAAAGCTTCTCGATGGCTATCTGCGCTAGCCGACCCTAATTTAGCAGTGTAACACTATAGAGGGAAGGCAGCTGGTCATCACTACCCACAGCCAACGCTTGAGCTACTCTTTTACCAACGAATAGTGGGATTGACCCTAACACCTCCACAGCTGAAAGGGCGAGCATGTTTGGTGTGACGGGGATTCGAACCCGCGACCCTCAGATTACGAGTCGCACGCCTGGTCATGCCGGGCCATCTTATCGGAAATTATAATAATACATGTCAACTATTGCTACAAAAAACAACAACACATATAAACATGTTCAAACACGAACTTATGTGTCGTTTCCTGTCGATATTCAGTTTGAAATATTATTTTCACTCTATTGTTTCTTTTTAGTTTCGGAACGCTAATAATACCAAATGATACTGTTAATTAGACGATTATATTTCTATTTCTGTAGATGTTGATATCCTTAACATTTTGTGTTACGCTGCTCATGTACGTTACGATTTTAATAAGATATCTTTGGTCAAGAGGGATGGATAAGTTATACTTTGCTCCAACACTAATGTTATCATTGTTTATCGACATTCGACGTAAACGTGGGCACAGTAACGACACACGTTAGAATTAATGAGTAATGTTTCAGACCCCTCCCCCTTTTGTTTCTTTTCTCTGGAAATAAAAACAGAAAAAAAATCCGATTCCAAACCTATAGGTTTTATAATAGATGGTATGGGTAACTTGTTGGTGGCAGCTTTCTTGTGAGATGACCACACAGAAATATCCTTATAAGAAACAGAAACAAAATCCCCATTACTGCCTTACAAGTCATCAGCGGCGCCATTATCACAAAGCGAAGATCTGCCTTGTTACGTGCGAACGCACAGCACGTGCCCGAAATGAAGGTCGTCGATTTGATTGCTGGCGCCGTCTTTCGACTTTAAAAAACGAATTCGGGATCGGACCTTTTTCGGCAGAATTTGATGAAACATAATTGGTTTGGCACCAGTTTTCCAAATTTAAGTTTTCTGTGGCGTTTGCACGTTTTCTTCAGCGCGATGTGTCCCCTGATTTTCCTGCTTCACCGTTGAGCTCCGGCGGTTTGCTGAAAAGCTGACCAACAAAATTCTCGTTATCACAGACGCTTCTGAAATGGACTTGTTCTCAAAGACGCCTTCATTTATACGTTATTTTGACTTTTTGAGCAAGTAAAACTACGCTGTAAAAATATTATTTTTACTTCTCTTTGTTTCTTTTGCGTCTATAACGTAAACGCGCGCGATGGTGTATTTATTCAGTCTCCACCACAGGGATCGAGTCCCGAATTTTACCTTATTAAATCACGAATTTCAGAGCATTA
The DNA here is from genome assembly GCA_011833715.1 of Carcinoscorpius rotundicauda. NCBI lineage: Eukaryota > Metazoa > Arthropoda > Merostomata > Xiphosura > Limulidae > Carcinoscorpius > Carcinoscorpius rotundicauda. Next base: position 59,968,807 of record CM022403.1, on the reverse strand, counting down.
TTTGAAATATATTTGTAATAGTTTTCCTGTCTCATATGGTACTTTACATGAAATATTTTAAAACTTCATGCCAGTGTTACGTTAAAGGTTTCTAATTTCCTGTCTCATATGGTACTTTACATGAAATATTTTGAAACTTCATGCCAGTTTTACGTTAAAGGTTTCTAATTTCCTGTCTCATATGGTACTTTACATGAAATATCCTAAAACTTCATGCCAGTGTTACGTTAAAGGTTTCTAATTTCCTGTCTCATATGGTACTTTACATGAAATATCTTAAAACTTCATGCCAGTGTTACGTTAAAGGTTTCTAATTTCCTGTCTCATATGGTACTTTACATGAAATATCTTAAAACTTCATGCCAGTGTTACGTTAAAGATTTCTAAAGTTTACCAATATGAAGAATAATGATCGAGTCCAAAAAACCCTAACTAAATTAAAATATTTAACAAAAAAATGTGTAATTTACAATTTATTAGATCTGACTTGAATGAACGTGCTATTATTCAGAATTCATAGAAATAATAATAAAAAAGAGTGCCCGGATAATGAAACTTTATTCCTGATATCGAAGGTTAACAAACGCCTCACAAAGTAAGTTAGGCCTAATTACTCACGTGTTATTCACCACGTGTCGCCAAAGGTAACCTCGAATAGAGAAATGAAATATGAATTTTGGAGCAATATCAACTATTTTGATTCCTAAAACTATTCCAAGCCTTTAAATGTTCCAAACTTATGTGATTCCCATGGTTAAGTTCCGCATAACTTGCGTTAATAATCACATTATGGTTAAATATCGTAGAACTTAAAGTAGTAATTATGTACGTCTTATGGTGTATCTCTAAGATAAGAAATAACTATTAAAAAGAATAATTATTTTCAAACATATCTAACAGCTTTATCGTTAGAACACAGTGCATTAACCAGTTTCACTAACCTTGATAAAGTTTTAACATTAACTCATCCTGGTTCCAGTGAAACACACGTGCTTTTTATAAACTGTTAGCACTTCATTCAATGCTGTGTGTTATAATTGCAGATAGTAATTAGGCCTAGTTTCTATGAAATTCATGGAACATGTTATAAAAATTATGTTACGTATCAAGCTAACAGTAAATAACAAAGTTTATGCGAATATCTTATGAATTCAGTTTCTAATTATATCAGAAGTTTACACCGAAATTATGCTTTGATGTAACATGTAGGTCTTCGGTTTTGTTGTACAGTTCATTAAACACATGTTAGCATATATGTACATTTTTCCGGTATCCTTGCTTCAGAAGTGAATGTTGCACGATTAGAATTGGATTGTTTTGTTTTAAATTTCGCCCAAAACTACAAGAAGGCTACCTGCGCTAGCCATCCCTAATTTAAAAGAGTAAGACTAAAGGGAAGGCAACTAGTCATCATCACTCACCGCCAACTCTTGGGCTACTCTTTTACCGACGAATAGTGGGATTGACCGTAACAATATAACGCCCCCACGGCTGAAAGGGTGGTGATGACTAGCTGCCTTTCCTCTAGTCTTACACTGCTAAATTAGGAACGGCTAGTGCAAATAGCATTCGTGTAGCTTTGCGCGAAATTAAAAAAACAAACAAGCAAAACAAAACAATAGAAAAGCTTGATTTTTCTTTTTACATGAAAAGACATTTCTAATAATGAAAACCATTAATTTATTTTCTAACGCTTTTTCTATTAGCTAATTGTATAAAAATGTTAAAAAAATATCTGACTTATAAAGTTATGCTTCTAATTATTTTCGTCTCTGCGGACTAACAATGCCAGAAACCAGGTTTTGATACCCGACGTGGGCAAAGCACAGATAGCCCATTGTGTACCTTTTGTGCCTAACTTCAAACAAACACTTTGTTTGAGAAACTTTGAGGTCCGGCATGGCCAGGCGGTTAAAGAACTCGACTCGTATTCGCGAGTTCGAATCCCCGTCACATCAAACATGCTCGCTCTTTCAGCCGTGGAGCATTATAATTTAATGGTCAATCCTACTATTAGTTGGTAAAAAAGTAGCCCAAGAGTTGGCGGTGAGTGGTGATGACTATCTGCCTTCCCTCTAGTCTTAGATTGTTAAATTGGGAACGGCTAGCGCAGATAGCCCTCGAGTAGCTTTACGCGAAATTCAAATCAAACCAAACTGAAAACTTTGTTCATGGTGTTCCGTACAAAGTGTATCATTTAATACCTTTGAAAATGTAGTTAACATTTATATAGCTATTCATCAAAGCTTCAACAACCGATCTGAAGAGGGCAGTTTTAAGAGGAAAGTAACAACGGAAATTAAAGTTTGAAAAAAGGCTTAAGGTTCATATGGATTACGTTACTTCACCATTAATAACTTATTGCTTTCCGAAATTAGGTTCGAACCATCTTCCAGACAACTGCCTCTGTTTTAATGTTGTTATCCCAGTTCTGGACTGACAGACATGCGCTAAACGTCTTTAGTTCTGTAACTTTCAGACGTTGAAGTATCTATGACGTAATTATTAATCTCAATGTGAGTGAAGAACACTGAAAGATAATATATCTGCTACCCCTAATGCCGACAAGGCTTTTCGTTCGATACCACGTTTCTTCAGGTTGGCTGGGTGGGATCCGAGACTTCGTACTGTTTTGTTTTTGTCGTTTCATCCCGGCCAAGGGGCTAACAAGCTACCATGGGGGGTATTCCCCCATCTTTGGTCATAAATTATAAGACCGTGCTGTAAATGTATGGATAAGTTGATGCCATGGAGTTGTTGATATTCTGTTTGTGTTAGCAACTTACTTCAGAAGAACTGCTACTGTGCGAACTAGATGAAGCGTGATTCTTTATAAGTTTTATTTATGTCGACAACACATCAGAGTTGGGAGTGAGGATTATTTAATACAATATTTATGCGAAACCTACATAATATTAATTGATATTTTCTTTAATTAACTGGGTCATTTTTCAGAAACTCCAACGAACCAGGAAATTAATCTTCAAAATCCCTGGATAGCGATTAAATGAGTACAGCGTCATCAGGAGAAAAGTCCATTAGAACTTCTGAAAGCATAGCAGAAAAGATAGCAATGTATCAAACGGTTAATTATAAGTTATTGCAAAATAAGACAGATTGTGGATAAGCTGAACTTCTGTCTTATCTTATTCAGATCTGAAAGGTAACTCTTACGTGGAATATGAAATGAATTTACATCAGTGATGTACGTATCACACCAAGGTGTACTATCTTTTATGGCCCGGCACAGTCAGGAGATTGGTGATGTGATTAGGGCGTTCGATTCATAAGCTGAGGGTCGCGAGTTCGAATCCTCGTCGCACCAAACATGCTTGCCCTTTTAGCTCTTGGAGAGTTATAATGTTACGGTCAATCCCACTATTCGTCGGTAAAAGAGTATCCCAAGAGTTGGCGGTGGGTGGTGATGATTAGCTGCCTTCCCTCTAGTCTTACATTGTTCAGTTAGGGACTGCTAGCGCAAAACATCACAAGCTATTGCAATTGTTCAAATGAACTTGCATCGTGTTTAAATTTATTGGTAATAAAGTAGTAACAATAGTTGGTTTAACTTCATACAAGTTGTATCTACTGTTGCAATGTTAAATAGAGTAGTGACAATAGTTGGTTCAACTTCATACAAGTTGTATCTACTGTTGCAATTTTAAATAGAGTATTAACAATAGTTGGTTTAACTTCATACAAGTTGTATCTACTGTTGCAATGTTAAATAGAGTATTAACAATAGTTGGTTTAACTTCATACAAGTTGTATCTACTGTTGCAATGTTAAATAGAGTAGTAACAATAGTTGTGTGTAGCTTTGCGCAAAATTCAAGACAAACCAAACCAATTTTTTTTCGTCCTTGTTGTTAAGCACAAGGCTACACAATAGACTAATTCTGCTGTACTTATCGTGGGTAACGAAACCCGATTTTAAGCGTTTGAGCCCTTAGACTTTCCCTTGAGTCACCAGAAGTAAGGTTCTTTCAAGCTCATATAGTGATATTAAAGTCGAGAAATAAAGTAATAAATTTACGTTTTCTTTAATGACAGTTGGTGATGTTACACATGCTTGACCAGCAGCCAACGTCCTTTGACACTGATATACTGAGAGATTAGTGACACTGGACACATTTGTTCGTATTCCGTTAACGTTCTTTGTAAGTGACAATAAACAAGCCTTCGGTTTAACCTTTAACACTCTTTGCGAAGCTAATCATGATTCAAGAGATCAAAATATATTTTACCGTCTCTGTAAAAGGGGGGAAGTTGTACAAGTCCAGCATTTTAATCGCTTGTAATAGATCTACGTGTGTGGTTGGATGATTTTTTCTTATAGCAAAGCCACATCGGGCCATTTGCTGTTTTAACTGAGAAGACTCGAATCCCTAATTCTAGCGTTGTAAATCTAAAGACGTACCATCGTGAAACATAACTAACAAGTTAATAAAAAAGTTAATTAAGTAAATGATAGATTAATAAAGAACTGAGACCTTGATGTAAGTTTGATTAAACAATTAATTAATAAGTCCGTGAAAGTTCAAAGAAGTAATTATGAAGTTAGTGTAAGGGTAACTAAGTGACTAATTAGTAAGTCTGTGGAAGGCTTAATAAGTTATAATAAAGCTAGTGAAAGGCTAACTAAGCAACTGAGACTTTGGTGGGAGGTTAACTGTTTGTTATTTTGAATTTCGCACAAAGCTACTCGAGGGTTATCTGTGCTAGACGTCCCTAATTTAGCCCAACTCTTGGGCTACTCTTTTACCAATGAATAGTGGGGTTTACCGTCACATTATAACGCCCCTACGGCTGGGAGGGCGAGCATGTTTGGAAAGGTAAACTAAACAAGTAATTAATAAGTCTGTGAAAGGCTAAATAAGTTATAATAAAGCCAGTTAAAGGCTAAATAAGTTATAATAAAGCCAGTTAAAGGCTAAATAAGTTATAATAAAGCCAGCTAAAGGCTAAATAAGTTATAATAAAGCCAGTTAAAGGCTAAATAAGTTATAATAAAGCTAGTGGAAGGCTAATTAAGCAACTGAGACTTCGCAATTTTTTTACATCGTTCAGTTTTATTGTTTTTTATTTCACAAAATTCAATTTAAAATTTAGCTTTATCCCAACAGCTGTAATAAGCATTAAAAACATTAATTTTGTGTAATGAAAACTTTCTTCAGATATCATACCCAAAAGCAAAAAAAAAGTATTGGAATACCAAAATTATTATTATTTCTGAAAAACCCATATATTCATGTCACTGTTTTTTCGTACTAATTGTATCGTGCCCTATTTGAAGATTTATAGCCAAGGTGTGACCCATGGACGTATATTGAATCAATTTCAAGAACAACAACCAGTAACCTCATATCACCCATCATTAACTTTTTTTCAAAACCTGGACTTCGTAAGTGATCTTCAGAAAATAACAAACTATATAAGTAACAAGATGCTGCTTCGCTGCTACGTGTAGCTAGTTAATGTTTCTTCAAACTTCAATACTAGTCTATGCACACTTTTCTACGTGAAAAAAAGTAAACTTTCATATATATAGGCTTAGTTCTAATAATAGCTGGCTTCAGTTCACTAGAAAGAAACCTTTTCGTGTACGTGAGAATCTAGAGTTTGAGCACAGTTTGTTTCATAAAAAACTAAATTTCGAATACGGCTTTAAAAAAGTTCGTGATCGCGGTTTTCTTTTGCTAAATTGGCTTAACATCAAATGATTTTAACACGAAAATAGGTATAATAAATACGTTTCTTCTCCCTATGTTAATATTGTAATAATTTTAAACACACATGGTTAATTTAGCAAACGCTGCAAAGAGAGCGTCTCTCGTGGTAGATATACGTGAGTACATAACGTTGTCTACCTTTAATGTTCCATAATGATAATGTCATAATGCTTTATTGAACAAACACAGGGGTAAAACATAACAACTGGGAACGTGCCAAATATCGAACAAGCAACTTTTGAATTTTTACTTCAACACTGTTTGTTTCAAATTTCGCTATCTGCGCTAGCCGTCCCTAATTTAGCAGTGTAAAACTAGAGGGAAGGCAGCTAGTCATCACCACCTACTGCCAACATTTGGACTACTTTTCCAACGGATAGTGAGATTAACCGTCACATTATAATGCCCCTGCGGTTGTAAGGGGGAACATGTTTGGTGCGACTTGGATTCGAACCCACGACCTTCGGATTACGAGTCAAATGCCTTAACACGCTTGGCCATGCCGGGCCTGGTCTAAGACTACAGAAGTAAAAGTTACAGGGTCCTTCTATGTAGACTACTTTAAAATTATATGTGTATTGATTGTAGTTTGGTGCGAGGTACTAGTAGGATTGTGAGCGTTTTATGTCTTGTACTTTTACCCAGAGGTTTTTTTGTATTCAAGAAGGCGTCTATTGTATGTGTTCTAAGAATATCTTGGTGTTTTACCTCCAAGTTGTATTCCTTTCAATGAAAAATGTGCTTATGTCAGCTATTAAAGGATACAAGAAATCCCACTTACGACTGTAAATATTCCAATATCTTGCTTTGTTTACAGAATAAAATACAGCAAACTTTCCATTGTAAAATCGATTGATTTCCTCTTTTTTAAAGTTTAATAGTTTATCTTTTACCAACCTTCTGTGACCGGATGGTAGAATACACACGGATAAAAGTTGACGACATCACAAAATAAGATACATATTTCGAATACACAAAGTTAAAAGCTAACGACATCACAAGGCAGAATACACATTTAGAATACACACAGTTAAAAGTTAACGATATCACAAGGCAGAATATATATAGAATACACATGTTTAAAAGCTAATAATATCACAAGGCAAAATACACTCATGAAAAAATTAACGCAACACAAAGTTCACATCTGTAAAAGTTGCCATGCAAAAACAGAAGACACACATGTGTAATAGTTGACAAAATTAAAAAAGAAGACACACATGTGTAAAAGTCCACCCCCGTCAAAATACAGAACGTATACATGCAAAAGTTAATACACCACAACAATGCACAATATACACACTAAAGTTTTGATAATAGAATCATGGTCTGTTATTTATTTCCAATAAAAAATGGTGTTGCGTTGGCGCGTGACAAGATGCAAAACACGTCATATTTTTTATATGCTCAAACGACAAGCTGAGAACTCTGAGAAATTTATACTTTTTTGTAAGCAAAACTGTTTGGTACGTTTACTCACTGTAAGTAATTTTCAACTGTGTTCCAAGTATTACCTTAGATCGTTTGTGCAGTCCGGGAGATTTAAATTAATGGTAAGTTTATACACTAACAGGGTAAAATAATCTTTGCAAAAATAGTTCTCAAATTATTTCAAATATTACAACCAATAAAATTTAGTGAGAGTATCCATATAATTAAAAGATTCTTCAAAACACGCAGATACACCAGTTATTCGTTTCGAAGATTCGTACAACTAACCAATCCGAAAAACATGAATCTTGAATACGTTAAATAGTTTTCATGTATTTTCAGTACAGTATACACAAATATACTTAGCACATTTCATGTTGTTTTTTTCCAGTATAGGATATAAGAATACATATTCAGAAACTGTTGTGTATTTCCAGAATAGTACACATGAACTTACATTACATCGATATTTCCAGTACCATGTGCATGAATATATTTGGTAATTACATGTATTTTCAGCCCAGTGTAGATAATATGTTTAGGAGTTCCATGTATTTCCAGTATAATGTAGAAACATATTTAGGTGTTTCATGTATTTTTAGTGCAGTGTACATGAACGTTTGTTAACAGTTTTCATGTATTACCTGTACAGTATACATGGACATTTTTAACAGTTTTCATGTATTACCTGTACAGTATACATGGACATTTTTAACAGTTTTCATGTATTACCTGTACAGTATACATGGACATTTTAACAGTTTTCATGTATTACCTGTACAGTATACATGGACATTTTTAACAGTTTTCATGTATTACCTGTACAGTATACATGGACATTTTTAACAGTTTTCATGTATTACCTGTACAGTATACATGGACATTTTTAACAGTTTTCATGTATTACCTGTACAGTATACATGGACATTTTTAACAGTTTTCATGTATTTACAGTATGATGGACATGAACGTATTTCACAGATTCCATTTGTTTTTAATATAGTGCTTATAAACATATTTAATAGTTTTGAATTGAGCACAAAGCTACACAGTGGGTTATCTGTGATCTGCCCACCACGGATATCGAAACCCGGTTTTAAGGGTTGTAAGTTAGCAGGCGTACCGATGTGCCACTGGAAGGCATAATCAGTGGTTTACTCGAAACTAAGTCTAAAGACAAATTTACAAGTGGTGTAAGGTTATTGTAACCAGCTAATTTAAACACCTGTTGCATCTGTTATTTTAACACCTGTTGAAACACGTGCTTATCTTCCTTCCAAAACAGTCAATTAAACTGGTGAAGGTTATTATAATTTTATTTACAACAAAAAATCATGCACTTTAGTTCTAACTTCAAAGAGATATATAAGGGCCAAGATATTTTAATTTACCCGAATCTCACGAGTGTGCTTTATGAATAAAAAGATAAGATACATTTGCCATATATGATTGGACATGCAGAATGAAGTCAGGTGGAGAACAAAACATTTCATTCATCATCAATTTGTGAATTCTTTGTAACTACACAGATACGTAATCGGTCAATTAACACTTGTTTCTTATTGGTCGAGGAAAAGTATACACGTAAGCAGAACAGTTTAATGTTGTTGCTTTTTCCTTCGTCTAAAATAAAATTACAATAAAAGTTGTTAAAATTTATTATTCAAAGACGGTTGGTTGGTCAGACCACGTTGTTACGTGCTGGGCGGTGATTAGCACTCAGTCAGCTATTACTCAACTAATTTCTGATGGATGTTCGATACAGACATGTTTATGAAGAGAAAGTTTATACTCCAGAGACTTATTGTTTGTAATGAATTGTGGTTTCGAAGAAAAGATGTGTGAGAAATTTCCTTCATAATTTCGTAAACATAGGTTTACTTTGGATAATTTGAAAAAAAATATATAAATTAGGACATTAAAGTAGTTGTATAGACGCATAATGACATTCGCGCAGTTTTAAGATATTCAGACTGAAGAAGTACAATAAACTGGCACGTATGTCTTTCTTTACACTGTGATGTCTTAAGTTCAAGGTCATATTTCAAATTAAACTTCGCTTTAATTCTTAGTTCGTTGAAATGTAAAAGTAGTGAAAATGGATTCCAGTCGACGTTTATGATGCCGTTTTGAAACACAATTGGTGTTTAAAGATAGATGTCCGAGACTCGTGGTGCTCATAACACAGTTCTTCAAACGTGTTTTAACAGGGTTTAGTTCACCCCAGGGAGTAAGCTCGCTGTCTCGAGCAGCACACAAAAACACGTCGTAATTAGAAGGCGGCCATCTTGAATTTAAGACTCGGCGAAGTCAGACCGGTCAAAGAAGACAGTCTTGAACTAACGATTTTTTTTAGTACCTAAGGTCGGTTGTTGTACTTCACTCAGCGTTTTGATGTCGTCTAGTTTTCGACTTCGTTGTAATAAATTATTGATAAAACAACAGTTAAACCAAGTAATACTCAAAAGTGTTGTTGTTTTTTTACTGATGTTATTGTTGTTTCGTTTCTTTCTAAATGCCAAGTTGATTGCAATCGAACACGAGTTTGGGTATCATTCGAAGTAAATGTCATTATAGGTTGTTGGCTTTTCCCCTGGAAATGAAGTGGATAATGACAGAAGTTTCTTTTGAGGTAAGTACTACGTCGAACTGTATTTCGCAACCCACGTGGTGATGTTTCTTGAAATTGATTGTTGTTCACTAAACTAACGTTCTTTGTGTTTGAATCTCTTTGCTTCGTACGCTAACTACTGTGTACATAGAACCGACATGTAATGACAACTGCTTTTCGGTCCTCATGAATAATGCATCTATGTTTATACACTGATCATAATTACGTGATTAGCTTCGTTATTTGGGACATTTACGTCACGTGTAATTGCATGAGACACATTCTCATGACAGTTAGAGGAGTCAATAAAGAAATAACTCTCAACAGAATGAATGATTACTGAAGCACAAAGTAAACAACTGAGTATTTGAAACGAAAACATCTGTAATCTAATATTTGATTAATAGGATTTTCCAGCAAACAAAATTTGGATTTCTGTGAGTTGAAAGTCAAATAATATTTTATTGACAATCAAAGATACTTCAATAAACGGTACCATAATACTGGCTATCTTAAACCTTTTTTTAACGTGACTGAATTTAAAAAAAATATTGTTTAAAACAATAGATTTATCTTACTTTGATCTGTCACTATATTTGAAATAATTAATATTGGAGGGAAAGTGTTATTTCATTATTAAATGTGACTTGTTTTTTATTATTAAATGTCACCTGTTTTTGGTATTAAATGTCACCTGTTATTTGTTATTAAATGTCACCTGTTTTTTATTATTAAATGTCACCTGTTTTTTGTTATTAAATGTGACCTGTTTTTTTATATGTGAAACTTACTTTATTCGTAGTAACCTCGAGTTTGTGTTTCTCTTTCTACTAAGTCAACTTTATAAATATATGAAGGTCAAGCGAGAGCCTGTAATCAGAATTGCTTGAAACAAATTTATCATTAAGGAATATAAAACAAGGGTGGTATTTATGCCTGTTTTCTTAAAAGTAATTTGTTTTTAATGTATCTTTATTTATCTTACAGACCTCTGTCTTGTACAATCTAGTTTCTTGAATTCATAAACCAGTAAATAATTAGTGAATTTCCTTGATAGAGAGAACAGCCACACCTCATATTCTCCCCAATGCTACTAATCACCTAAATAATTTAACTTAACAAACACAATCGAAGAATATGTTGATAAATATGTTTAATATAATTTTCCATGTTTGGGATTTCAAGAAATTTTTAGGGTTCTAAAAAAAGATATAAATATCAATTAATTATTCTGCGTTTTTCTTAGAACCTTTCAGCGTTCACTGTGTGTAGAGTTATGTTTCGAAACCCTTTTGCGAGGGCGGCGTGATGAAGCCGGCAGAAAGACATCCGACGAAAGGTCCATCCCGACAAACATGGTCATTAGCCTTATCTCCTATCTTTATAGCATTGTATAACTAAGGAGCTTTTAGATGGTTCTATTTCACACGGTTAGTGTCTCTGTTTGACAACTGGGTACCCAGAGAAAGTAAAACGTTAAAAATAGGAAGGCTACGTGATGGGTTTTGTGTACCTGATATACCAAAAGTTTACAATAATAAAACAAAAAAAATGAAAAGAGATAACACTTCTCGGCGACATGATAATTTATGTAGCACGTTATCGTCGAAAACAGAAGCTTTGTTTCACTGTTACAAGTACACGTACGTGACGAAGAAAAGAATTATATTCAAATACACGTTTCCAAAAGTGACTCTACCGAAAAGCATAATACATGTGATAATGATGTCATCTAATACGAGTTTTAAGTATGCCCTGTGTAGCGCAGAAACCAGTATCATTAGTGAAAGTAATTCTAAGTTGTTGGCTTTTGAAAAATAAGTTTGGGATAAAAAGTGCTCCCAAAGATAACACGTGCATCTGAAATTAGTGCAGGTTTTTACCAGTCTTTATAGCTTTGTATTTTTATTAAACAGCATCGTTATCCTAACTTTCAGTTGTGTTACTCTAGAATAAAAATTCCCTATAGAAAGCGTAGATCGAAATTATATGTCATGAAGATTGAATGGCCCTGGATACCTGAGGGTCGTAGGTTTGAATCCCCTTCCCCAAACATGCTTGCCCTTTTTTTCCATGGGGGAATTATAATGTGACGGTCAATCCCACATTTCGTTAGTAAGAGAGTAGTACAACATTTGAGTAAATTAAGGACGGCTAGCTCAGATAACTCTTGTGTGTTTACGTGCAAAATTCAAGCCAGACTAGAGATTAAAGTCGTAAATGTATTCACTGAAGAAATTATTTGTTGTGCATTTTTTTCCCGAAGTAACAATAAATTATTACGTTCCTTCATCATTGTTTATGTTATATATTTATTATTATTACTTGTTCTTGTGAGTTTTCGCTTAAAAATTAAACGTTCTTTTTGTCGTCCGTAGTTACGACTCTGGTGATGACAGTAAGTAATTTATAAAGGAAATTAAAATTAAACACATTTTTTGTTCTTTTGAGAAACTGTTGGAGAGAACGAAAACAATCAGTCTCTTACCGGAAGATTCAATGTTTCTGAATCGTCTTGGAGATTGTTTTAGTGATATTTAAATTATAGTTTCTTTCTTATTTCATAACTACATCATGAGTTGTTATTATAGAACCTATTAGTTTGTTGTATTATGAGAACATTAGTTTATTGTGTTACAAGATTCATTAGTTTATTGTATAATAAAATTCATTAATTTGTTGTATTGTAAGAACCATTAGTTTATTGTCTCATAAGATCCATTAGTTTGTTGTATTATAAGATTCATTAGTTTGTTGTATTATAAGAACCATTAGTATCTTGTGTTATAAGATCCATTAGCTTGTTGTATGAAAAATAATTTTGTTTTAATAAAGTATATAAAGCTATTTTATGAAATAAATGCCTAATGAAACTAGAATGTATTCACTACCTCATAATATATTCTTGCACTTGTCTTTAATTATGAAGATTGGATGATACACTAGTTTGTATCAAAACAATACAACTACCATGATGATACACGAGTTTGTATCAAAACAATACAACTACCATGATGATACACGAGTTTGTATCAAAACAATACAACTACCATGATGATACACGAGTTTGTATCAAAACAATACAACTACCATTGAAATTATTTACATATGACTTAAACTAAGAAAGTCCTGTTTATTTATAAATAAGATATGAAAGATTATTTGATATATTTAGAATATCAGAGTGTGTATTTGGTTGATGCTAACTTGTAAAGGTAAATTCAAACAAGAATTATTTAACACCATACATTATGTCTACAAAAAGCTGTTCTTTTTTGTTTGCTATTTAATGATAAAGTGAGAAAAACACTCACAAAAAGTTCTTGTGTTACCTATGATAAAATCTGGTGTGTAATGAGTAACTTCGTGTTACACACAAATATGCAACAATATTGTGAAGGTGTTGATGCTACGGTAAAATTATAAATTTACAAATAGAAGGTTCTTCTTGATATACGACTATAAAATATAGAATTATGGGTTTATACACACAGAAAAAACAAGTTAAGTATATGTTTGTTTGTTTTGGAATTTCGCACAAAGCTACTCGAGGGCTATCTGTGCTAGCCGTCCCTAATTTAGCAGTGTAAGACTAGAGGGAAGGCAGCTAATAGTCACCACCCACCGCCAACTCTTGGGCTACTCTTTTACCAACGAAAAGTGGGATTGACCGTCACATTATAACGCCCCCACGGCTGGGAGGGCGAGCATGTTTAGCGCGACCCTCGGATTACGAGTGCACGCCTTAACGCGCTCGGCCATGCCATGCCTTAAGTATATGATTAGAGGGTAGTTCTTTACGTTAAAGACGTATGTATATTTTTAACAATATAGATGTACAGTAAAATACGAGTATTATATAATTAAATACATAAACATGTGTATCTAACAATACGAGTAGAAGTGTAGAAGATAATTCTTTTTATATGTAACAATGTAAAAATGGAATTGGAAGATGGTTCTTTATATGTATATAATAATATACATGTAATACTAGAATCTTTATTATGAATGATACAAATAATGGAATATAAACGATTATTTTTAAAAATGATATTGTTAAAGCATGCAGTGTTGTTGTTTAGACTTAAGCACAAAGCTGCACAATGGGCTATCTGTGCTCTGCCCACCACGGGTATCGAAACCCGGATTTTAGCGTGTAAGTCCGCAGACATACCGCTGAGCCACAGGGGGGCAGCATGCAGTGTTAAAATATTATACTTGATATATCAATGTTGAACCGGAACTTACCCGTGGTGGGCAGAGCACAGATAGCCCATTGTGTAGCTTTGTGCTTAATTTAAAACAAAAACAAATAAAACAAAGAACCAGAACTAAAGACAAAAAAAAAGTTTTGTCTGTTACAACACAGTATTTTTGACAATTTAGATGTTTTCATCATAGTATTATTAATGAAGAATAATAATAATACAGTCTGTTACAACAATATAATTTTTAGTGAACTCAGTTAGTGAATCGCATACTGGAATATTTAATAAAAGAAAACAGTCTGTAACCAGTGGTAACATGTTGAATCGTACGAAACGTTTCTTCTGTTAGACTGGGCTTGTGTTCAGTGAAGGGGGGTGTTCACCTCTTCAGAAAGTTGCAAGGTGATTCGTTGAGGAAATAAATCATTTTTATTGGCTGTTTCTCTTTGTTAAATATGTGTCCAGTTGAGGTCGTTTAATGTATGATTATATTTTAAAACAAATACATCTTTATGCATACCTAGATACAAAACGTATCTCGACGTGAGTAAAGAAGCGGAAACATAGGAAAATTAAAAGAAAAAAACAAAACAAACTCTGTGTTATTTAAGACAAATAACATGAGTTTGGAGCCAGGAGTTTCTTTGTTGTTGATTTTTGCTCCAAATATTATGAGAAGCCATTAGAAGAGTTCGTAAGCAATATAAAATAGAAAACATTGAAAAACAAAAACAAACTTTTCTTTTTCTCCAGATTTATAATTAGGAGAAGCAAGCGAGCAGAAGAAATCCTTGTCACAAACAACAATAAAAACGCCACTGTGTAACTGGTGTCGAAGTGAACACTTGTTTTATTGTCCAAGTATGAGGAACAGTTTGTAGTATTGCTGTGTAACTGGTGTCGAAGTGAACACTTGTTTTATTGTCCAAGTATGAGGAACAGTTTGTAGTATTGTTGTGTAACTGGTGTTGAAGTGAACACTTGTTTTATTGTCCAAGTATGAGGAACAGTTTGTAGTATTGCTGTGTAACTGGTGTTGAAGTGAACACTTGTTTTATTGTCCAAGTATGAGGAACAGTTTGTAGTATTGATGGACGGGTTTTTAAAGAAAAGTGTGAAATTATTCACTTTGATATAGAATAAATATATGTATAAATATACACGTGTGCGCGCATATGTATATAAATCTGAAAATTGGTAACGTCTTTCAAAGGAATCTACATTGTTTTTTTGAGGAGCTCATTATTACATCAGACACGGAACACTGTGTTAAGTCTTTTCCACGCCCACATTGATAAATCGTTTTTAAGTTCTATTATTCTGTATGGATGATTATTACGCAATGTTATTATGCAAGGGTTCATTCTTAATAAAGCGTCTGTCTAATGAATATTCAACCATTCTTTTAAACAGAGGGTAATGCGTGACCTTTAGGGCACGTAACGAATTCATTCTCTGCCTATTTATTTGTTGTTTCAAGTAGAATTCTTGCATTACTAATATTTTTTTTACAACAAGGAATTTAAAAATTATCGTGTAATTACTCGAGGCAGACATGCCCATCCGTACCTTGAAGGGCAAACTCTAACAAGGTGGCTAATCAGACAGATTGTTGTTCTGACAATCTGATCTTATTTATGGAAAAGTAATGTTTAGAACTCACTTCATTCTACCTCAAGTAGAATCTGGAATGGGCAACACTTCAGTTGTTCGGCTTAACAATTCTTACCTTTGTTGATGTAGAATTAGTCCGAGTTACATTGTTGTTCCATAATTGTTTACAAGTGTCATGCTCTCTATTCTCCAGTTACAGTAAGATATTTGATTTTACGTTATTTCATCTGTAATTTTTCACGTTTTTATAAAACTGAAAATATTCATTTTAGAAGTTGTGTGTGTTTTTTTTTTTTTTACACCAAACCCACATCACACTATCTGCTGAGTCCACAGAGGGGAATCCAACCCTTCATTTTAGCGATGTAAATCCGTAGACTTACTACTGAACCAACGGGAGACTGTTTTAGAAGGTATTAAAGCTTTAATAAACATGTTGGTGATTTTTTGTATATGTTATTGAACCAAATTTAGTCGTTTGCTATCGGTAACACTATTTTTTTTTTTTATCCACGCCAATACCGATATTTGAGTTGGGTTAAAAAAAACAAACGTTTAGTGTTTCTAAATCAGTAATGTCAGTATATCTGATATTTCAAGAAAGCAGGTGATTCTTTCTTTACTGTCTGTTGTGACGAGTCATTAACGAAAGAGCTTCTAATCTTAACGAGAAAGTAGCTTCCAAAAAATAAAAAGAAACAGTACAACAGAATTTAAAAACACAAACTAAGAGAAAAAAAAAAAAGGCGGGATGAAACAAAAGCTATTTTAAAAACAACCAATGAATGCTCAGGTTTCTTCAAAGTTTCGGCCTCTCGTACCCGCCTCTCAGCACGCCTAAGTACGCCTTCTGCAGTACATGTGCGTTCCTCGAGAAGTTTCATTCAAGAGAAGTTACTTGAAAGCTCCGTTGTGTGGCGCACGCGTCGACTCTTGCCTCCCACAGCTGTTATTTCCTCTTCCGTACATTTAAAACTAACATTTTTCACCTTACATTTTTAGTGACAATGAATGTTGTTTATAAATGTTTCAGCTATACAAACATGGTAATTGTTTTACAATATACCTGTTTTACTCCTCAACTCCCATATATTAAACATAACCTGCAAAGCGCTTACAAATTTACATGTTCATTATTACACTTTAACTCGTGTAAAGTTACTTTTATGTTTCGTGGTATTCATATCTGACTGTAACTTTACAACCACAAAACATTTTGGAATCCATGTCAGGGACGCGTAAATCTGTTTTTAAAACATAAAAGAAATGCAGTGCCATCATCAAACAAAGGCGTTTTTATTACATGCGTTGTATTTTAGTTCTTCTAAAAAACTAGGTATATTACGTGCACTGTCCCTTTGAAAAACACAACTAATTATAGAGACAAAGAAGTAGATGATTTGTGCTCTAGTTTCTGGTATGTTTCATGAGTGCCAAACTTCAATATCTCTCTAGTGAACCGCCCAGTACTGAAGAACATTCATTCTTCGGATGATAAGGTCGCTTCTACAGACTAAAGAAATTCGTAATCAATCAGAGCGAGTCTGGTGCGTAACACCAACCTCGAGAAGGTTTTTCATTGCCTACACGTTTACAAAAGATCGCAGCTTCACGTGAGAGCAGCTCGTGCACCCTTTGTTTGCCAAACATGTCAGTTTCTATTAACTTCACATTCTATTCTGTGATTAGAAACGTGTAAAGAATTTCGGTTAAATTACTCTCAACTTAAGAGCAAATAAATGCGCTAACAGTAGCTGAAAACCATGCGAATGTTTCATTTATATAGGGTGTTAGAACAGGTAATGTGAGGCCTGTACAAATGTGCTGTGATTGATAGAAGACAATGTTTAATGTCACAAAAATTGTTTGTTTCTCTCACCCCATGTGGAAGGAAGATAACAGTCCAAAGTAATTTCGGGCTTTATCTTTTATTTTCATGTCTAACCTTAACCCTTGGAGGGCTTCGTTTAAAATTTAAAAACCAGTACTGTACAAAACAATAGAAGGAAAATAAATGTAGGAATAACGCCCTCTTAGATTGGTCCAATAAACCTTTATGAGTAACTGTGTTACCTTGTTTTTTTGAAACCAGAACAACTCACCATATGTTTAAACTGATTGTATCATCCATCAAACTCTTTTAAATCATGCCAAAGCATCAGAAGTGATTCAGTTAATTCGATATTTTAGGAAGTCGCACGTTAACCCTAAAAACGTTACAAAAATTACATATTATTTTACCTCTGACGCCGTTCAAAAGTTTTTTTTTTTACTTCTAATATTTCAGTGATACGCTAAAAAGAATGCCTCGAATATTTGTGCCCTAATAGGCTATTTGAGCCAACTTCTCTAAGGTTAAAGTTATGTCAAAGAAACGATCAATAACCTTGACAACTATGGGTATAACAATCTTTAGCAGTCCTCACTCGACATGTTAAATGGCGTGAGGCTTGAGGTAAGACAGCTAGAAAAAGTAACCGTGGAATGAAATTTTCGTTTTTTTTTCATTCGCCGTATTTGGTGACCAGAAATTCGACTAATTCGAGGTTCCAGGGTGTCAGGAATGACTGAACTTTAACCCCAGACTTATATTTGCTTTACACGTGTGTTGTCAAACTGTTTTGAAAACAGCACGTTTGTCAAGAGCAAACTTTTTATCCAACTGCTCTTTCTCTCAGACATCTGGAATCATTAGCTAAGGTTTTCACCACTACAACGGATACGCTATAGGCTTGTTAAAAGAAAGTCCAGACAGAGACATAGCTGACATCTGTTGCTTTATGTTTAGGATGAAAAGTTAAAGTGCAGAAATAAACAAGAACCAGCAACATTTCCCACACTTGTTTGGAATGCATGCTTTTCAAGTTTAGTTTTCATTAAAGTGTATTTATTAAGATACACTGCACTATGTACACCCATAGAAGAAATGATGTGTTATTTTTGTAAGACATTTTGCTGTTTGGTGTTACTTAGTAACACCAATGATTAATGTGTGAACTTTTATTTTTAAGTTAATGGTTTAATAGCTTGTTCGTTTTTTTTTACTTTTGCGCAAAGCCATACGAGGACTATCTGTGCTAGCCGTGTAAGACTAGAGAGCAGCTAGTCATCACCACCCACCGCCAACTCTTGGGCTACTCTTTTACCGTGACATCATAACACCCACACTGTTATAACCTACATAAACTGTGTTACAAGTAACGACATGAGATGAAACAAGACTGCTTTTGTAATGTTGTTAGAGTTTGTGAGTTGGTTCGAAATTCGAAGTTTTTTTGTTTTTTTTTCAAATCAATCTTCCTAACACGCTATTGGTGTATG
This sequence comes from Carcinoscorpius rotundicauda, assembly GCA_011833715.1. NCBI lineage: Eukaryota > Metazoa > Arthropoda > Merostomata > Xiphosura > Limulidae > Carcinoscorpius > Carcinoscorpius rotundicauda. The sequence goes on along the minus strand of CM022403.1, from coordinate 59,949,888 downwards.
GAATTTCTTATTTCATCGTTTATTGGATAAAATAGTTTTCTACTTTTTACAGCTCAAATAAAAGGAAATGACGTTACAATTTACGAGTTACTTCAAGATAATTATGTGAATACGTGTATGTTATATCCTTTAATGACGTATATACAGCCGTCTTTTGTAGAGCTTAAGAAAATTAATAATAGTGTCTTTTGGATGTTGAAACTTTTCAAGATATCTCTACAGTTACTTTATATCTGTTCTGTATTACGTCAGACGTATCCTAGTTTATAAGCTGACAACTTGGATTTCAAAAAACAAAAACATCAAACTATAACTATATTCAACAGTTCTAGTAGCGCGTATCAAGCGCGTTCTCTGTGAATTGTTTTTAGTTCAATAAAGAACAGTTGAAGGAACTCACTGGAATAACACAGAAGGCGTGTAAAAACAACAACATTATTGGATTTGGTGTATGAACGATGTCCTGTATCGGAAGATAAATTATTGTAGCGAAAGATGACAACAAAAACTGTAATGCTTGTTCAATGGAATATCATTGCACGACCTTGTAGAGGCATGAACTATGTCAGTCTTACACAAAGCAAGTACAAAAAAGGAAAGCAGCTTTTCTCAGATTCTGTCAATAGTTTAGGTGACAAGGCTTAAAGGTTCTGGAGAGAAGCCATTTCTCCTCCAGTTCCAGACACTCCTGTTTATTAAAGCTGTGCTTAAACATACAGGAAATATCAATAATAAAACAGGGTCGTGTTACACGTGGGTTATTCGTGTAGTTTATCGAAATCTTACCACTGTTAAATATCGCCAGCGTATTCTCGTCCTATTCTCACGTGGCAAGGGGTCTTTCAACTTCAAGTTTCTATAAGAACCTCACAACTGACTCATTTTCATTCAGTCGACGTATTTTCACCAAAAACACACTTGCATGCAGCTGTTTCTCTAGCAATTATGATGGAATGTTTAGTCTTTACGAGGCCTTACATAACAATGACACTGTTGCACGTACCAAGAATAGTAAATAAATAGAACATGCTGGCTATTTGTTGAGATTTATAATCCTATTAAAACGCTTGTTCTTTTTTGTTTGGGGCTGAAACAAATAATAAAAGAAAGCAAGCTGGTTGCTGCGGTGTGCTCCATATTTTGCACATTAACCTATTTGTTGCGTCCACTGCAGAGAATCGAGCCACGTATTTCAGCGTTGTAAGTCGATAAACTTACCGCTGGCCCACCGAGAAAACCGAATGTCATATTTTGATCAAAATTCACTGGTACAACAACTCGCTTACATGTCGTAGCAAAACAAAACTTTGCTTTGATTGTTAAATGAGAAATTAAATTTTAGAAATTAGGCATTTTAGATCTCAAAACTTACTACACCTGTGTATAAGTTAATATGTCTGAATCCTTCTATGTTGGTTATTTTGTTTGTCACATACTCTTTTGAGACTTATCACCCCTCACTGAGGTGTAGTTTTAAGGGTTTACAGAGATGACATCCAAGGTTCGATTCTTCGCGATGAAAATGGAGTAGTTAGTCCACATGTGTAGCTTTGCGCTAAACAACAAACAATGTATTTTAATGCATTTTTACTGATTTTTAGGGTTCTTTCTAAGACATTCCACTTAGCGAGTCATATAATAATTAAATATATGAATATAACATGTAATATATATAACATATGATTTTAGTTACATTTAATAATGTAACCAGTACTTTCTGTTGACTAATGTGTAAACATGACATATAAATAAATATACCTGAAATGTGGTTTTAGTTACATTTGGCACAATGTATTTTAATTTTACACTCACACACGTGCTGTTCTAAGCAGAGATAAATAACTGTGATGTTTAAAATTTCAATCACTTATTCGTTTTTACCGAACAATAGAAAATAGTATGTTGTATAAACGATCGTCAAATGCCTTTGATTTAAACACCCAACACACGAATCTGGCGTCGAGCTGATTAACAGCCGTGTGTGCTTTAGTTAAATTACCAAATCAATTTTAATAAGTGGTTGAGAGAAAATTATAAATGCTTGCTCAGGTTCTGACTAAACACGCGTGTTTACAACGTCGATATCTACTACACAGTTGAATTCAAATATATTTATTTACCAACTTTTTTTTATAATTATCAATCGTTTAAGCCTTTGTATTTAAGAATTATTACTTACGAGCTGTACGGTATTACCATCACACTAAACGATCCCCAGCTAAGAAGTTTAACACCTTTTGATGTATTATCCAATAATATTGTTGAAAACAATGTTTTGTGCAGTTGTTTTTCGGTGTGTTTTATTTTATTGACTCGTTTACCATTATTTTATAAAACAGTTGGAAAGCTCGTATGTTGTTTACGACCAGTTAACTATTGTATAAATCGTAAGCCTAAAACAGTTATTCGCAAGCTATTTAACAGCGTGTTTAAAAATAACCTAAAAGAATATTTAGTTATTCATGATTTATTATTGTAACTATGTTAAAACAATATATAATTTCAAATTGAGATGTGAGCACTGTCACACATAACATTATGTGTTTAAATTCATTTAATAAACACTATGATATTGCTAAATAATAAACCTGACGGAAAAGTTAGCTATTCATTGGACTAATGCTCCTATATTCCAATAGAGCCATGAGTTGTCCATATATTAAGATACTTTAGTAAGGTCTATTACGACTTATTATTACAAGGTTTTCTTAAGCTAACCGATGAATTTTCACATCCTTATTTTAGTATTTTGATGAAAATACACCAATCTACGTATATTTTTTTTAGTGTCTGATTATGGCCAATAGGGAAATATATTAGGTGATGAAATTTAACTTACTATAGCTAGGAAACTTTACTCCTGTTTTGGGATGTGTTTCCTTTTCTATTTTTATTTTTTTTTTCACATAAATGTTGTTACAATACCTGTAGAATGACCAGAGACTCTGAACCACATGCCGAATAACTTATTGTGAAAGTCTCTTTGATACACACGCGCTTTCAAAATATCTCGTGCTCTTACAGCTGCACACATCGTGCATGTCCATAGGCAGCGTTATACGTGCTATATACCTCTCAGCTTGTGATTTTTAAACATTTCTTTATAGAACTTGAAACTTTACAGTTTCAAAACGTGCAATAGCGAGTTATTTAGTTAAGATAATTAGTGTCTCGTCTCACCACCAGGGGGACAGTTAATCAAATCCAAATTTAGTCTTTGTTTTGTTTTATCTCTCAGCTACGTCACTGATTTCTTCATCTCAAGTCCCTGTAACAAAATTGAATTCATTCTCACTCAAATAGCGCAGCTGTCCGGTGGGACAGTGGGACTTAAATAACACTAAAACCCGAGGTTTGATTTCTATCGGGTGACAAAGCAACAAAGTTACAGAGTTCCCAATAAGAACAAATAATTAATTAATTTTGTAATGCAGTAAATCATTAATCTGTTTTTCTGAAAGATTTTATATGTGACTGTGATGTTTCATGTGACAGTCATACACATTACTGTAATGTTTTATGTGACACTCATACACGCTACTGTAATGTTTTATGTGACAGTCATACACGTTACAAGAAATTCGACGTATTAAATCTTGAACAGGACTATAGTTTATAAAGTTTCACCGAATTATTTTTTTCGTATCTCATGTAAGTTTGTTTGTTTTTGAATTCCGCGCAATGCTACACGAGAGCTATCTGCGCTAGCCGTCCATAGTTTAGCAGACATTCTGGAAGCGTTATAAAATGTGTCAGTCAATCCCACTGCTCGTTGGTATAAGAGTAGCCCAAGAGTTTTCGGTGAGTAATGATGACTAGATGTTTTCGATTTAGTCTTACGCTACTAAATTAGGGACGGCTAGCGCAGATAGCCCTCATGTAGCTTTGTGCGAAACTTTCTTAAAACAAAACAAATTTCTCTGGTTTGTCATTATTAAATTGCATAGTACAAATAGCTATCGTGAAATTAAGAACAATTTAAAGTGAGTTTGTATCGAAATCAGTGGTGATAGTTTTAGTATTGCAACTTCATACGTTTGTGAAGATAACTTACATTGTTAATGGTTAATCTTGAGTCTCAAAAGTGCCCAACAAATGATTCTAGTTTGTTTGTATTTTGTGTGTAGAATCGTGAATTTTTTTTTTAGGTCTGATTTACATTTTACCAGAAGGTATTGGCAATTTCATTTGATTATTCCGTTGTGTCAAATGTCACTTTCATTTGAAGCTTGGGTTTTTATATACAAATTTCAAAACACGAAATCTGAATTTGTAATACAGGAAAAAAATTAAACACCGTCGAAACAAAGAAAACGAAACAAGCGACAGACGTTTTGTGTTGTCGTAGTTTTTGTATAGAACAAAAACTAAGCCAATGAAAAAGTCGTTTGTTTAGTTTCCTTCATCTACTTTTGTAGAAGTTATCAGTTTATATTTGTTTTAATTTTATGACTTACACTTTGTCATCAGCCTTGTTGAAGATCGTATATATATGTGTGTGTGTGTGTGTGTAATCCACTTTTTGGCTGTATTAATGTTTACGTATTTCTGTGTGCGTGTAGAGCCGAAAATGTATCGTTGTATCATTAACTGTACTAAAGGTCAACAGTGTTTCATAATAAAAGTGGTTTCTTTCATAGGTGAAACTGATTCTTTTTTTCCGTTTCGCTGCACATTCAGCTTTCGAGGGGTAATTCATTACTGTGCCTATCAATGTGACACATGGACGAATAGGGCCGGAGTTTAGCTGTTCTCACACATACGAATATCTTGCTATTTGATGAAGAAAAAACATAAACTTATTTTTCTGAAGCGGTAAATCATCGTTTCTTTTGTTTCTTTTTTTTGTTGTTTGTTTCACTGACAACCGAGACTGGTTGTGAATATCGATGACTGAGAGACGCAGTCCTTGCACTGGAGCTGAGGTATATCTCGAAAAACCTTCTGGCTGGGAAAATGATATTGGGTGTAGCGTGATCTCGGGGGATTTCCAGAAGATTTAGTCTGGCATCGGAGCGTGTTAACTGGAAGACTTGGAGTAGAAGCCACAGTTCCCGTAGTCATCAAAGTACTTTCTAAGTACGATCGACAGAACACACCATTCAATGCTTGAAAGCACGCTCTGTTAGGGCAGAGTGCACGGCAGGTCGAAACTTGGCGGCAACTATGCTTCATAGAAACCGGAGAAGATATAAAAAAAAAAGAATGGGAAAAGCTCGTGGCGTTGGATTTCATGTTGATCCAACTAGCACTTAAGATGGGAAACGTATCAATCTTTATTGGGTCTGTATTGACAAGCGTTCTTTCCAGGCTTAAAGGAGGGGCAAACACGGGGTTCCGAGGAGTGGCTACTCACTCTAAAAGCAATGTATTCAGAGTCTTAGTTTCATACAGTTTAGCCTTCGCCTTTCCTGGCTTATCAGATGCCGGTTCTATTTCCCCCGTCCTACCCTCCTTCCTCTTTTCCACGAAAACCCTCCCGCGAACAGAAACAAGGCAAGACTAATATTACGATCTGAAACACCTGGACCCAACTTCTTGGAGCATAAGGAATCCGTGCTTTAGATGGGGAGTGGAAAATTATAATAAAAAAAAACTTAAAAAAATGAACTCCTATCGTCACTTTATCTTAAAAAGAAAAAAAGCTCCCACCTAAAAATGTGCACAACAAATGAGTTTATTGGACATGCATAGTGAAACTTTAGCTCTGATAACTTTGGAAAAAAAAAATTACAATGTGTACTCTTTCGTGTCTCCGAAGCTTTATCCAATCTTCTCAGAATTTAAGAACCAGCTAATCCCTATCTGATGCAGTTAAAATTAGACAAAACTTCTGGACGAATCCCAAAACACTACAACAAAGAAACCGAAAACAATCTCACATCTTAATCTTCAGCGGCTGTTCTGATGAATGTTATTAATACACAAGCGTTATTCAGAAAACTCAAGTTTAACAATACGTAACAAGACTCAACGTATCGAATTATTAGAGGACTTCTTGTTTTGCTTGTATTCGTTTCGTAACATTTCTTAAGCACCGAAAAGCTATACAATATGATCTGATGCGAAACGAACACAATACCTATGCTATTGACGTTGTAGAATATTTTGTGTTCGCATAGATCGAAACAAACTTTTAAAATGTTTTTGTCCTGTATCAAACAAAACACACATAACATAAAGTAAAACGGTTGGGGTTTTGACTAGTTTTTAATGTTACCAAAATACTTATGTGATGTTTCACTTAAAGGTTTTTGTACACAGGAGTCTAAAAAGTATAAATGTTTCTGTGGTCCTTATTAACCACAACAACACAACCCGAAGAGCGTTATTTTTACCCTAGTAAGTTTTTAAAACCCAGGTGTTAGGCTGACAAAACGCTTTATCTCTTTAACAATAATTTATTGTGATCTGAATCCGAATTATATATACATGAGAAAGGTAATTATTTAGTAATTTATTCTTTCCAGCTATTGTGATACAATAATCAGATGTTTTTATTGAATTCTCTAATTAACTCATCTTTACCCTTAAAAATCAACACATATATACAATGTTTATCAATATATATAAAATTATATTAGTATATATTCGTATCTAATCGTGTCTTATTAGAAACAACTGCTCGGCATGACCAGGTGATTAGGGCTTTCGACTCGCAATTTGATGGTCGGAGGTTCGAGTTCCTGTTCCACTAAACATTTTCGTCATTTTACCAATGGGGACGTTATAATGATTCACTCGCTCTCACTATACGATGATACCTGAGTATTCCAAGAACCGGCGGCGGGTGGTGATGACTAGCTTCCATTCCCTCTTGTCTTTCACTGATAAATTATGGACGGCTAGTGCGGATAACCCTTGTGTTAGTTTTGCGCGAAATTTCAAAGAAACAAATTTTGGACACAGTGTAATTTGTTAAAAGATTATTTTCCAAAAAACTTTGTGCGTATTTTAATGATTACTTATTAGTTTTGAATCTTTACAATTACAGTTGGTGCACGAATTATAAACACAAATAATTAATTTTAAGTCTTTTGTTTGCAAGACTCTTCCCCCGCGAGCTGTCAGGAAGTGAAAGAATCTGCTTATATAACAAAATTACTTTAGCACTGATGTTTGGTCACACATAGCCAGGTGGGGCGTTATAATGTGTTGATCAATCTCACTATTCGTCAGTAAAAGAACAGCTTAAGAGTTGGCGGTGGGTAGTGATGACTAGATGCTTTCCCTCTAGTCTTACACTGCTAAATTAGGGACAGCTAGCGCAGATAGCCCTCGAGTAGCTTTGTCCGAAATTTAAAAAAAACCAACAGACCCTCTCCGTGGCTCAGCGATAAATCAAAGTGTTTTCAACATTAAAAATAATGTTTACGCATGCGTAGCACACAAACTTCTCAGAAAAACAAACAAATCCGGAATAGAAATGATAAAAAGTTGATGTTATTCATTCCTACATCACGCTCAAATGTCATTAAATAATAATTACGATTTATAACGCCCTCTGTTGGTCTATAAATATTTCAAACCTCACTTTCAGTTACACTGACCTCAGTGATCTCTTCGTTGAATAAAACATAAAACCACAACAGAGTATGAGATAACTCAATAGAGTTCTATACGGGAACGTCTTATGAATAGTTAAATTATAGAGGGCACTAAATTCACATAATGATGTACACTCAAATGTAACGTAACAGCAAATAATCGATGAAAGTCATAAACCTGTATTTGTATTTGTAAATGCTGTAATGCTCAAAATTGTTGTTACGCACAGAGTTACGCTGAGATCTGTGTTTCGCCTACAGAGAGTATCAAAATGCGAAGTTTTGTCCTTTTAAGCCCCAGTATTTGTGGTATTACTGTAAGTTCTGGAATTGAATTTGTAGCCCAAAATTATGTGTAGAAACAGTAGATGTCAAAACTGCTAAGGTCAACTTTGCAGTGTAACGTTGCATTCGTTAAGAAGTGTCAATTGGAACTAACACGTCTTTTCAATACCTTTAGATGACACACACGAGTAAAAAAAAAGTTAAAAATCAGAGTTGCTTTGGAGAACTGAATTTCATTCTTATTTACTTAAACATTAGGTAATCTGCAATCTCTCAACCGCGGGGAGTCGAATCCCGAATTTCTACGTTTGCGTCAGTATACTTAGCTCAGAAGACCGAGCATGACTTGGTGGTTAGGACACTCGACTCGTAATTTGAGGAACGATTTGTAATACCTTCCCTGAATATGCTCCCCTTTTCAACCCTGGGGAGGGGTTATAATGTACGACCAATCCCATTATGCGTTGGTAAAATGTGGCCCAATAGCTGGCGGTAGGTGACGATTACAAGATGCCTTTCCTTTCACATAAAATCCAATAAAAACAATCTTAACGTTAACCCATCATAAATGTGGTTTTCGTGGTTACAGGTATTGTTGCTGTTTTCGTAATGCAAGGTATTTAACTTTGGAAAAATACTGACGCAAAAATATTTATCTCTATTTCATACTCGGAACTGTTACCAAATATCGCTAAAAATTTCTATACTCGTATATCGCCGCTAAATTTCCATTAGTCAGTCTTCTTTTTTATAACTCAGTTCATTTTTAAACTACTCTTACAAATACTTAAAACACTCAAACAATTTGAAAACTTTACACTGAGGATGTTCCCGTTTCAGCGTTTTGTGCGTTTGTCTTAAGAAACTTAAAACAAAAAACACAGGTAACCACGTACTTCTGTTAAATTTACACACTGAACTCAAAGATCGTGTCACCGTTACCCGCTCTGTATGTGTGTTTTCTTACAACAAAGTCACATCAGGCTATCTACTGGATCCACTGAGGGGAATCGAACCCCTGATTATAGCATTACAAACCCGTAGACTTACCGTTTTGATATATGTAATACAATTCATTTTATGTTTCATTACTTATATTATATTAAGCCTTTTAATATAATGTTTAACATTGCAATCGAGCTTTAAAAAGAATTGTAAAAATCGGCTAGTGAGTAATATTTACGAATTATATGCAAATGAACTGATTCGCATATTAAAAGTTCATGAAGTTTTGCAACTTGTTAATAGTTTTATTGTCTTTTTTCCAAGGGGTGATCATTAATATTCAATGTTTTTTTACAAACTATTTAATTGTACTGATAAATGTAATATCCGTAAAGAAACAGCAAATTTTTCCCATCTAGTCTACAAACAAGCTCATAGCTGATAAACATCTCAATGAAACTGTAGTGTCCACTTTAAGTCTACAGCCATATTGTGACCCGTAAGCATTGCAATCAAACTACAATCTCTCTTCCAAGCTGGCTTGGCATGGCCAGGTTCGTTAAGGCATTCGACTCGTAATCCAAGGGTCGCGGGTTCGAATCCTTGTCGCACCAAACATGCTCGCCCTTTCAGCCGTGGGGGCGTATAATGTTATGGTCAATCTCACTATTCGTTGGTAAAAGAGTGTCCCAAGAGTTGGCGGTGGGTGGTGATGACTAGCTGCCTTCCCTCTGGTCTTGCACTGCTAAATTAGGGACAGCTAGCACAGATAGTCCTCGTGTGGCTTCGCGCGAAATTCAAAATAAACAAACAAACTCTTCCAGGTATATTATCAGAATGTGACCCATAAGGGTTACAATCAAACTTCCAAACTGCAATGTCTACTCCAAGTCTATTGTCATATTGTGTCATATAACCATTGCAACCAAACTACTCTTTCTATTCCAGGTCTAAAGCCAGAATTTGACTCACAGGTATTGCATTTTTTAAGCACCTTTCTACACACAAATCATACGTGCAAATTGAAATCTACGCAACACTCTCAAGAAACTACCAGCGAGAGATGTACTTTATTTCATGATGTAAACAGAGACGACTCTGTTTACCACACGCAATATTTTAAATTAAACAATTAAACACAGTAAATTCAAATAGACGAAGGAAAAGCGTAGTAATAAACTCAGGATTCTTTTTTCTTAATTCGCGCAAAGGTACATGAGAGCTATTTGCGCTAACTGTTCCTAATTTTGCTGTGTAAGACTAGAGGGAAGGCAGTTAGTCAGATTTACCGTTACATTATAACGCCCCCACGGTTCAAAAAGAGAGCATGTTTGATGTAACGAGGATTCGAACCCGCGACCATCGGATTACAAGGCGAGTGCCTTAACCACCTGGCCATGCCAGATCTGGAAGATACTTTTCCAGAACAAAAAGTCTACTCTGCTGTTCTTTAATAAAATGTTTATACTGATTTTTGTTTTTGTTTTTTTCCAGTTTTTGAAGAAGTTGTTTAATATAGTTTATCCATAAGAATGGAGTTTATCATTTAGATAGGCCTAAATGTTATTACTTAATGAACAAGAACAACACAAAAGTTGTAACGATCTATTTTCAATATTATTTCACGATTTATTTCCTAATAAATTTAATATTATACTTTTTTTTAGATTTAAAGATAATTATATATGTATGTATTTTAGTCGCTATATTCATAGATTATCAAGATTCCTAAACATAGAACATCATTTTTTTTTCTGATGTTAACATTTATTAAACTGGCATCTAAAATATGATCCTCCTAACAAATTTTGAGTTTCGTATTTGTTTCTCGACAAACAATAAATACCAGTGCTCAGACAGAGAGCTTTGAAACCGCTAATTTTTTATTCAGGATTTTTTCGAACCCTTTCTCATTACCCTATGGTGAAACCTAACGAAACACAAAAGCCTTTCTTCTCTTGGACTACCAAATGACGCAACAACATCTTTATTAGAGTTCTACTCTTTTGTGGGTTTCTCTAAAAGCTGGTGCTCGCTCAAACAAGTGACAGATTACATTTCACTACATCCTAAGAGCCACTGACAAAGTTTGCTCAGTAACACATAAAATATTCTTCACCAGAATGAGCCCCGAATTATATATATATATATATATATATATATATACTGGTGTCCTAAATAAACTGTTAAACTATTCCAAATACTCAAAAGAAGAATTAGATAAGGTTGAAATCTGTTGGTACATTTTAATAGCACGGATTTCTTTTCCATTAATTCTGTTATTTTTCATTCTATTTAAAAAAAAACACCTCCAACATTCTAAAATTCAACTTTGTTCTCTTAGCACTAAGTAAATACTTATTATTATTAAACTTTTGGATGAATCTTCAAGAAGGACACTTTTTGGTGTATTCGGATGAAGTATATTTCACGTGAGGCCCAGCATGGCTAGGTTATATTTCACGTGAGGCCCAGCGTGGCTAGGTGGTAAGAGCACTAACTTCCCAATCGGATGGTCGCGAGTTCGAATATATGTCACATCAAACATGCTTGTTTTTTCAGTCGTGGGGCATTATAATGTAATAATCGATCCCACTATTCGTTGATGAAAAACTTGTCCAAGAGTTGATGGTACGTGGTGGTGATTTTTTTTGTTTAATTTCGCGCAAAACTACACGAGGGCTATCTGCGCTAGCCGTCCCTAATTTAATAGTGTAAGACTAGAGGAAAGACAGCTAGTCATCACCACCCACCGCCAACTCTAGGGCTACTCTTTTACGAATGACTAGTGGGATTGATCGTCACATTATAACGTCACCACGGCTGAAAGGGCGAGGATGTTTGGTGTGACAAGGATTCGAACACGCGACCCTCAGATGACGACTCGAACCCCTTAACCACCTGGCCTTTCAAAACTTAGTTGTCACAACAAAACATAACAATTTTCACCGTTTCTGATCAGAAATAAAATAGGTCCTTAAATCGACTTACTTTTTAAATACAGACGTGATAATTTCATTTTAAATACCTTTTTATTTTTGTTAAGTATAAGTTATGTGAAAAACAAAATTTTAAAAGGACCAATACCTGATTAAAAGTTTTGTTTTCGAGCTTTAAACTCATGTTATTGACAGGTTTATGTCTTGTAAAAAATAGGTGAGTGTACGTGTGTTTTTCTTTACAAAAGCGACATCAGTTGTGCTCTCCACTGAGAGAAATTCAACCCTCCGAGTGTAGCGTTGATGCTAATTAGACTTACCGCTGTCCCACCCGCTGACTTCGTAAACAACAAAAAAAGTGAATTTCAGAATTTTTTTTATCCAGTAATGAAACCTTCGAACGTTTTTCACACTTTAGTCTGTTGTGAAATAAATATAAAAACATATTATTTTTATGTTGTATTTTGTCTACATTTATTTCTTTATTCAAACTTCCAGTTCGTTATAATGTAAAAATGTATTCTCAAAGACGGCTGATGAGGATGGATATTAGCACTTTAACTGAAATAAAGCACAGAACAACGTTTCGACTTTCTTAGGTCATCTCCGGGCATGAGGATGCTTCCTGTTCGTCTTCAAGTGATTCTAAAATACGACCAACAACTCGTCCTGCGAAGTGGGAAGCGTTTTTTGTTGTTGTTTTTTTTTTACTTAAGAAAAGAATTTATATGGTGCAGACAGCTAAACAATGTGAGAAAAGACAGAGTAGTGAGAGGCACAACCAGCACACTGAGAGCTATACATCTTCAACCAGCTTTGATAAACTGTCGAGTACAAGAAGCGAAGTGACTTTCCTCACCCTTTAGTGGTCGCTATCACGTGCCCTGTATATTTATTAAGGCAATAAATAGTGAAGGTTAGACTTAGTGTAAACCACGTGAAGAAGGCGGGTGAACTAAACATTAAAATAGTGTTCTTGTAAACTGGTGCTCACAGAACCTGTGGCGCGTTGTCTTATAAGCGGCACAGCCATGGTTCAAAATGAAGTTGTAATACGGTGTGATTTAGTTGGCTTCATTGTACACACGCATGAACATTCCTAACCCAGCCTGTTTTCATTGTGATTTATAAGATCGTGTTAAAGTCGAGCGTCTAGTGTATTCAATGTTGCAAAATAACACCTGTTAATGATCCTTTAAATGAACCTAACCTCTGACTCTAGCGCTTTGTATACAAACCCCAGTGATAGATCTGTTTGATTTCAGGTGGAGTGCTCTAAGAAATACTGTCAGTTCACCAGTAGAACGTGGCCGACTGATGCTTAAAAATACGTAATAACTGGACGGGTGAGCTGTTGGATGCAAAGGTTACATCTCATTTATTGTAAATGTTGTCATAAAGTTTCTTCTATGTCGTTGTGACGTATTCGTCTTTGGTTTCACTCATAAGTTCTTAGAGTAATGTTTCTTTTCCAGACGGTAGTTGTGTGGAGACAGAATCTTCTCGAAATTCGACGATTACAGATTGAAGCTACACTCATTATCTAAAGTAACATTCAAGGAATCCCTGGGGACAGCATTCCTCCCTCGTTCCTGGACAACTGTGGCAGATATGGACTACTTCAGGTGACTGATGACCCTGTTGGGAACAACTGCTTTCTCATCTTTTCTGACAACGATCTACTCTGCGCTTATGTAATCAGTGTAAGAAAAAAACAACAACTCTACTTTTCTCAATTCTCGACATACAAGTGGCTCGAGCATGCGCTTAACCGGATCAGACTGATTTAAACCCTCAGGATTTAATTAATCTAGCAATTCGTATTAGACAGTTTTAACTTTCGCAGAACATCGTCCAATAAAATTTCTTTTATCCGCAGCTGTGTTTACTTAAAGTTTATTTACAAAAGACAGAAAACAGCCTCACATTGTATCATAATAGCACACACGTCAAAGATTCCTTTCTGTGCGGTTCCTATCCAGAAACATGCCGAAGTACAGCTGCCCAAAATATTTCCGAGAGAAGGCAAAGATGGTACAGCGCGTCTGGTGTTCGGCTCCAGAGAATGACACCTGAATCAGGTTTCCCGTCAGATCCTCGCGTTGTTTTTCCCGCTTCAACTGCAGAAGAGGCGATAGGCAAAACCCTATAATAAATTACGCATAGGACGTGCTCATGAGTTTTATGGCGTCGGTCTTAGCCGAAGGCAAAGAAAACAACTATTCCTGTTCATGTTTACTTCTTTTCGTTTTAGCACTGACTTTACACGCCGAAGACATCCTTCTGACGTGAGGGCGTGTCGGGGCTATTGAAAATACCCATACCACGAGCTGTATCCCTACAAGAGAAAATTTTCTTGCACGATCTATTACCACACATATAACGTTTGAGACTCCTTTTGCATTGTTACCAAAACTGAATTAATAATTTTTTTTTTCCAGAATTATACCTTTTCTAATTAGGTTTTCTTCGCGAACACAAACGTAAACACACGTAAGTATACACACATACATATATTTGATTAAAATGCAATTAACTAATGAATGTTTATGTTTTCCCCCAAGAATAAATCTTGATGAGAACCATCAAGTAAAGCAACATAATTCAACATGCTGAGGGAATGAGTACAATGATGGATAAAGAACTATTTATTATTACAAAATGTCCCGACTTAGCCACGTGGGTTAAAGTAGTGTTTGATTCGTAATCTGAGGCCCGCGGGTTTGAATCCCAGTCGTAACAAACGTGCTCGCACTTTCAGCTGTGGGGGCGTTATAATGTCCTGGTCAATCTTACTATTCGTTGGTAAAAGAGTAGCCCAAGAGTTGGCGGTGGGTGGTGATGACTAGCTGCCTTCCCTCTAGTTTTACACTGCTAAATTAGGGACGGCTAGCGCAGATGTCCCTTGAGTAGCTTTGCGCGAAATTCAAAATAGCATAACATAACTTTATTTCAAAAATGCGAATAGATTCCAGGAAAGAATTATGTGACCTTTCTTGGTAAGCGCGTAGTTCATTAGTGGACTTATTTATTGCGCTGTTTCAACAAGTGTACGTAAATGGATGTATTACGAGTTACAAAAAGTCTGCAAGAACTTAATATATTTTTCGGAATATATTTCATCGTTTTATATCTTTTATTTACTGTTAATGTTTTCCCTGTGGTCGTTTTAAGGTTTAATAAAGCTATTTGAATCTATTTTATACCAATAAACGTTACTATGACCTCTTTCAAGTGCACGCTAGTCTCTAACTTCAGCAATCTAACGTCTAGCGGACGTTAAAAAAAAAAAACAAGAGAAAAAACATAATGGCGTCGTTAGTCATTCTGTCCGCCATCTTGGAACAAGGCAACAGCAGACAAGTGACGTGTATCGCAAAAACGAAACGAATTTGAAAGTTCATTTAGAACTAACTGCAGTTTTTACGTTTTACTCGAATGATTACATTTTTGACTTTCTTATCGTAAAGTGGATGACGTTTTCAATCGTAAGTTTAGAGAAAACGAACGTGTTTTATATGGAACTTGAATGTTGACAATGGCGGCGCCCTTGTATCGAGCTTCTGACTGTAGGACGAGCCGAACCAACCTTAAACAGAACTGCATCAAAAGAAACAGTCATGTTGAACGTAAAGGGAAGGTAAAAAAAATTTTTTTTTAATTAATTGCATTCAAACAGTGTAACGATTTGCGCCTCTAATATCACTAGCGTTTAAAACATCAGAACAAATGTTGTTGGACTTGATACATGTATACTAGTATTAAATACACAACCAAAGAATATGTCATAATTTACGAACTGTGCTGTTATAAACTTATTTTACGTTCAGTTCGTATATATATCTGTTTACATAGGGGTCTTCAAAGTGTTGCATTTCACACATAAACGTATTTATAAATAGCATGATATGACATTATTGTTTTGGATAATGTTAAAAATATTATAATAAAAACCCTACAATCCGAATGATTTCAGGGTCAAATAATTTAAAAGGTCCATCTATTAAAAGCGCTTGAGTCATAGGGTTTTTCTTATTTATATCAAAACCTATAACGTGTTGTTCTCACATCATGAAGGTGAAACATATCAAACAGTGTATTTATAATTCTTCAGAATGGAAACTGACTCGGTCAAAAATATATGTCAATTTTCTGAAAATACCTTTTTTTTTGCCATGTCGACGAAACATAAAATACAATCTTGTATGGTCCACAAATTTTAGAAACCGTTACACTTTATGTCATTTTCATTTTGGCTTGTTTATTTCACAACAAACGTGCGTTTAAAAAAACCCAAAAACTACGTTACTCAGAAACATGAATGTGGAAGACGCTAAATACAGAGGAAAAATCGTTTATCACGTTCACGTGGAGTGAACTTACGAGATAGAAAGCCCAACGTGGTTGTATAGAAAGTCGGTGCTTTCTGGTGAATAGGAATAGAGTTTTCTGTAAATTAGCTTCATTTTCGAAGCGTGAGATCTGACACAGGTGAGATCCATTTCTTAGAAACTTGAAGGATGGTTAACACGACTAACCAGCTACCCGAGATGAGTACAGTTTGACATTAATTCTACTCTGACAAATTGCAGGCCCTTACCTAACGACTTGTAGAGGAAAGAAGCAACGTTCAGGGACAGGGAATCATAAAAAATCCATCAGATCCACTCCTCTAGTGGCCAACATATTTTAATTATACGACAACCCCTAAAAGTGGGTAGTGATATTATTAAAGGAGTTCCATGTAAGGTATACCCACCCACTACCAAAACTTTTCTGAGGATATTATTGGAAGCTAAGTTTTGAACTGTGAGCTCATTTTATATTAAATGAACTAACAAACAATGGGCATAACTCACTGGACGGAGTGCATAACTCACTGGACGAAGTGCATAACTCACTGGACGGAGTGCATTTTGTTCAAACACTACATATTCTTAGGTATCCGTAACTACCTTTTAAAGTTTCATTACTAATTTCTGAACACTCATCTTGCTACGTATTAAAATAACTGCACCTGGAGTTAGTTTACCAAAACTGAAAACTCAGACATTCTGAGAACAAAAACTGATAGCTTGATTCGAATAGAAAAACAAATTATATTTAATAACACACGTGGATTGTTACGTAATATGGAAGTTGGTTGGTTCTGTGTTACGATTTCAGCTTACGCTTATAAATAAACAAATATATTTATGTTTTAGGCCTCAAAAAAATGGAGTTTGTTGATTTCCAATCGATAAAAAAAATAACCTGCAAAAACAGTATTTATGAGCGTTGCGTATCAAGACATTGGAATGAACTGGATTAAGAAAAAACACCACAAAAAACAGTATTTATAAGCGTTGCGTATCAACACATTGGAATGAACTGGATAAAGAAAAAAACACCGCAAAAAACAGTATTTATAAACGTTGTGTATCAACACATTGGAATGAACTGGATTGAAAAAAACACACTCAAAGGTTTCAAAGCGTGTTAGGATATCAGGCTGCTTGCGATAAACCTTTCCAATGAAAAACAAAACTTGTAGAAAGATCAATAATAGTCAGGACCCCTTAATGTGAATTCTGTTCCATCACACTGACTAGAAATTAATAAAGGTATTGGAACAGGCGGTAGAGAAAGACCATTTCGCGCTTGGGTATTGGCGTCACCGTTGTAGCAAGGAATTGCTTTTTGGACTATATATATTGACGAATGTGTTAGCTAGCTAGTTGTGCCACAAGATCTCCCGCATTCCGCCTGAATGAGTGCTTGGGATGCGTCAATCGTTGGTGTGAAATTCACTGATTATAACGTAGGATCAAAGCTGAAAACGATCCACTGCAAGTCAGTGGTGTTTCCTCTTGGCTTCCGTCCCAGCTGTGGTAACTGAAAGAAAAATATAATGTTCTTTACACGCAGTACCTTTAATATTCAAATATTCGTAATATGTTGTTGAATCATAACCAAGCCTAAAGTAGCTGTAAGTTCAGGTTACAGTTTAATTACCACCAAACAACAGTGTAGTTACAATCAAACATAATTTAACTACATTCAAACAACAGAGTTTAACTACAATCAAACTTTAAAGTTTAACTACAATAAAAATACAGTTTGATTACAATCAAATAATATAGTTTAATACATTCACACAGTACAGTATAACTTCAACCAAACAATACACTTTAATTATAGTGAAACATATAATTTAAGTACATTCAAACAATACAGTTTAACTACAATAAAAAAACAGAGTTTAAATAATTTATATAAACTCAAACTATATATTTTCTCTACAATAAACCAATACACTATGACTAAGATTAAACTATACAATTTCACTACAATCAAACAGTACAATTTAATTAGAATCAAACTGTACAAATTATACAACTTAACCACTGTGAAACTACAGTTTAATTACAATCTACTTACAGTTTGACTAAAATAAAACTAAACAGTTTAATTACAATCAGTCTTTACAGTTTAAACACAATAAACCAGTTCAGTTTAATTACTATTAAACTACAGTTTAAAGACAATAAATCAATCCAATTTAATTACTATCAAACTACAGTTTAAACACAATAAACCAGTCCAGTTTAGTTACTATCAAACTACAGTTTAAATACAATAAAGCAGTCCAGTTTAGTTACTATCAAACTACAGTTTAAACACAATAAAGCAATCCAATTTAATTACTATCAAACTACAGTTTAAACACAATAAAGCAATCCAATTTAATTACTATCAAACTACAGTTTAAACACAATAAACCAGTCCAGTTTAGTTACTATCAAACCACAGTTTAAACACACTAAACCAGTACAATTTAATTACTATCAAACTACAGTTTAAACACAATAAACCAGTCCAGTTTAACCCCTATCAAACTACAGTTTAAACACAATAAACCAGTCCAGTTTAATCCCTATCAAACTACAGTTTAAACACAATAAACCAGTCCAGTTTAATCCCTATCAAACTAGAGTTTAAATACAATAAACCAGTCCAGTTTAATCACTATCAAACTAGAGGTTAAATACAATAAACCAGTCCAGTTTGATCCCTATCAAACTACAGTTTAAATACAATAAACCAGTCCAGTTTAATCACTATCAAACTTGAGGTTAAATACAAACAATATACCTTTTAATTTCTCAAAACATCAAGAATTCAACAATATAAACATGAAGCACATAGTTAGCTCATCAGTTGAAAGGAGATTGTATATTTATTAACACTAAGTGTTTTTGACTCAGAACTTTCCAAAAAGCTTGAATCATTTTGTAGCAATGATATTAATTTTTTTTTCAGATGTATGAATCGTTTTATAAAAGAATTCGCTGGCTGTTACAGATAAGAAACTTCTTAAACGAGCATGCAGTTTTATTGGTTATCTTCCATGGTTAGGTTTCCCCATTGAAATTTATCCAGTTCAAGTGATTTTTGTAAAAATCTGAAGGTAGCTTCAGTAAAAAGAACAGCAAATCAACTAACACAGGTTAACGTTCATGAATAAGTCCCTTGTTGATGTACGAATTCAGATATATTTACTTCTTAAACCTAATTACAATATAGAACATTTAGAGCACGTTTAACAATAGTTGCATGTTTTATGTTTTTATTGTCTTTGGGAGTACTTTGATTACCAATTTAGTAAACATTTGCAAGTTCTTCCCCAATCACACCATTAACTGGTTCAAACATGTTAATTTTATTCTGGTCACATCATTAACTGGTTCAAACATGTTAATTTTATTCTGGTCACATCATTAACTGGTTCAAAATGTTCCATTTATCTTCCAGTCTCACCATTAACCAGTTCAAACATGTTAATTTTATTCCTGTCACATCATTAACTGGTTAAAAATGTGCCATTTGTCTTCCAGTCTCACCATTAACTGGGTTAAAATATCGCACCATTAACTGGTTCTACTATCATCACATCATTTACTGGTTTAAAATACACCAGTTCTATTCTCATCACACCATTAACTGATTTAAAATGTACCAGTGCCATTCTCATCACACTATTAACTGGTATAAAATGTACCAGTTCTATTGCCATCATACCATTAAGTGATTTAAAACGTACCAGTTCTATTACCATCATATCATTAAGTGATTTAAAACGTACCAGTTCCATTACTATCATAATAACATAAACCGGTTATATTCCCTTACACAGTCGTTAAAATACCTTTGTACCTGAATTAAAACTTGTTAGACGTATCCTAATTTTGATCTCAACCTAAAATCTCTTGGTTTACAACATACGGCATTCGTCCCTCTGTGCTTATGAACTTAACTTATCTACTGGTTGTAAATGAACTGGTTGTGTGTTTTACCTGTTTTTACAGAACCTTAATTATCGATTAAAAAGTATAATTCCTGAAAAATAATGCATACTATTACAACTCGTGAACTTCTTGCTGGTTGATTAACAAATACATGATTTCGCACCTTAACACACTCAGCCACTGGATGGTGATAAAAAATGTCTCCATTGTTTTACCCAAATACAATAAATAAACAGTGTATAGACTGTACAATTATATTTCAAAACATTCATCTATAACTTGTATATATTTTTAATACTCTAACCACTACATTATATATATATATATATATATATTGCTCAAGCTTTTTTATGGTTGAAGTAAAAGCTATAATATAGTAAGGCTTAAGAAAGAACATATTGAAAGATTTTCGATGGTTGAACTAAAAGCTATAATAGAGTAAGGCCTAAGAAAGAACATATTGAAAGCACGTGAGCTAAGCCCACGAAATATCACTGTTTTTGAAATCTAAATTCATTTTTAAGAGTATTCGTTTTAACTTTATGTGAATTAACGAGTTTATTTTCTCAAGATGCGAATAAATGTATGGATTGTCACACGTTTGGAATTTCGATTTTACTCTTACGCTGGTGATAGTTAAATGTTATTGTTGTCGGTAATTTTTGAAACGATTCTGTTTTTGAAGATATTCATGTGACAGTAATAAAAAATCTAATATTTTGTTTCTCGTTTTCGCCGCCAATGTTACGATAGACTTTCGATGAGAAGCCATGAGGTTTTCGAAGTCATTACAAAATGAACGCGGTCTATAAAAAAATAAAACATAGTTGAAGTGAAACTAAGTTGTGTTAAATATCAGCTCTATTTTTCTCTCTATCTTAATAACAAGAAAGCAAACTTTAAGTTTTTCTCGCTTAATAAACAATTGCACGAGATCGAATAATTAAAATAAAGCGACTGCCAATTATGCGTGCGTAACAAAATTATTAACGCTTTCTCGATAATTCTTACGTTTCCTATATCATTCAGAATGGGTTACGAGCTACGGGAGTAAAACACCCAAGATCATACTCGTAGAAATATTGACAAACCTGTCAAGAACTTCATATATTTCAAACATGCGTACGTGTATATATATATCTGTCAATGTTTTTTATATGTTTGTTAAACCAGAAGCCATAAATACGCATCATTCTGCTCTGTGTGTTTGACTCAAATCCTATTTTTTAAACACATTTGACAGTTTTAAGACTTTATCTGGACGCAATTTCTTGATAAAGGATGATTTCAATATCTTCCTTATTATAAGATATAGTAATACCAAGCTAAATATACAGCTGACTGTTAATATTTTACCTCCGTTTTAAGTCGTATGCAGCATTTAACTCTATTATCACAAACTTGTTAACTTGTTAAAAGCTTTCTTGGCTTTGAAGCGATAACAACAATGGTTACGTAATGTATTCGTAAGGGCACTTACGAATTTCAAATTTATTGTTCTTACAGTAGTCCAACTATCTGTTTCTATCTGTTTGAAAACTAAGTAAGATGTTAGTGTTAACTATTTCTATAGCATAAATCCTTGGATTTAAATTAGAATAGAAATAAAGCGACGTAACTGAATATGTCTAGAAACGAAAATTTATTTATTTGAGGCCCGAAGTGTTTTAACACGTAAAGAAAACACTTCTTATTGCAAATGTTGGTAGCCGGTACAGAATAAATTTTTGTTATTTAGTATTATATTTAGTTTATTTAAAGTGAAAATTTACTTGTTGAGAAACACAACTTCCTGAATCATCCTAAACATACGATTACTTCCTTTAGTAATTAGCAGCATAGCTGTCGGGGCTGTATTGTTACGTTACTTAAAGTGTTACACGAGCATATAAAGTTGAGTAACGAAAATGTTACGTAACGCTCTTAAAAAGGTACAAATATATTTCAAAATTTACAATAGCTATTAAACTGAAACATTAGTCTGAAATAACTGTAATAAATATAACCTTTCATAAGTAAATCATTGTGGAACGTAACAATTATTTACTTATGATTATTTCACTCTAAATGAAAACTTTAATAAGTAAATCATTGTGGAACGTAAAATTAATTTACTTATGATTTGTTCACTCAATATGGAAACATCCACGTGCAACATGATAGCTTTCTAAATGTTTTCAACACCACCAATTGCAACGAATTACTGATTGTAGCGAGTTAACCTCCAGATATAACCTTTATACTACATAACCACTGAGATTCATGCACTGCATCAAATTCAGTAATTTAATATTTTTTTTCTTTTACGACATTCATTGTAAAGAACTAATCTTGCTTATTTACCATGTAAAATACGTACTCACTCCGCTAATAATTAGTGGAATTAATTACAATATGTGTGGGATTTTTGCTTACATATTATTTTCGTTATACTTATTAGGAACCACTTAACCAATAAAATCACAGGCAACTCGAGGAATGCAGAAACAAATATTTAAAAAGTCAATGAGATCTAAAGTCGGTTCTTTCGGTAATTTTGAGTTACCTTAACATCTTTCCATTCTGAAGTTTTGGCACACAAAGTCTATTCTATTTTCCTTATTGAAGTATTTTCTATGTTTGTATCTAATGTAACTTGACTAATTTAGGGTCGTTTAAAAATTATAAACAAGTGTTTATAAATATATATTAGGCTCATGTTTTGATGAAATAGAAGGTTTGAATATTTGACTTACGAGATAGTTTCACGTTTTTAACATACGAAACAAAAAAAAATGAAAATTATACCATACCTCATAGGGACTCGTGAAAAAAAAAACAGTTATGAAAGTACACCAAGATAACCGGAATTAGACGATAGTGGATTATCTCCTGCTAACTGTGTTTCGTATCCATTATTATATTCATATTTATTTTGAGAGATGAATACGTGTAACACCGTATTTACCTTAAACTCTTAAACATATATCGTAACAAACCGCGTCTTTGAAAATAAGCGGACGAAAGACCTCGTGCCTGAGACATGTTCTCTTCCACGGACGTAAGTACGGTCACCCGGCAAAGGACACAACTGCGAACCTCGGCACGGATTCCTGAACAAGTTTTAATCGAAATCACCACAAACAACTGAAACAAGGACAGTTTTTTTAGTATTTAGAAATACATTATTGACCAAAGAATCTACGGAGACGAAAATGTGCGTCACTTTTCGGTTCATATGAAGAAATTCGTTTGCGAATCTATGTGGAGAAAGTTTGTGGTGATTGGCCGCTCGTGGAACCCCGAGTTATTTATTATACAGAACTGTTTCCTGCGAGATCTTAACGTTTATTTACTGGCTCGGTTTAGTTGTTCGGGCGAAGAAAAATGGTGAGTCGTGTCTGAAAGTTAAAATCTTTGTGGGCCGGGAAAAAATATCGTTGACTTGTTTCGAACGTAAAACATTCTACCTCTTCATACACATCCGATATGCCTAGAGGGAAGTCGTTCTTAGCGATTTTGAAAAATGTTATTTTATGGTAGGTAGCCCGTGGTCGACCCTGGTGGTCATATTAAAACTCGCCAATAATTCAGCCGCGTATAATTATCAACAGTGGCAAACTGTTTACGGGTGGCAAACCCTTTCAAACTAAAATATATAACCTCTTGTTCAACCTCGTGTAGAGAAAATAAATTATCTATATAAGGAACCGCGGGATCTCGAAGTGTGTCTTGGGGGAGTGACGAAACTGAGTAATTTTGCTACAAGACTTTAGACGCTCGGGATCAACAGCATGACAAAGCGCTTTCAGGGCTTTTGTGGACTAGCCCCAAGATAAATGTTCACATAAGTATAGGAACAAATAACTGTCAGCTCCATCTTTGGAAGATTATGTAATTTCTAATAGGATGAAGGTCTTTGGGAGTTTTTGTCTTGTCGTTTTCAGTATGAATTTTTCTAGCTTTTCATAGGGACCAATTAAATAAAAACGTAGTTATTGCATAGGGTAGAAAAAAGTACACGTGTAAGAAACGAATGTAACCAACAGAACTTGAATGTAAAAACCGAATGTTCGCACCACGTACTTTGCTTAGTGGTATTTGTTGAAACACCGTATTTTCGACTATGTTTCTCAACCTTCACCAGAAGCCACGATAGGCTAATTAGATCATTTTTAAACACGTGTACCTTATAAGTATTAAGTATTCAGTGGGCGGTTATAATCAGCCAGAGGGCGTGCACCGCTGAGCGTGACTGTCTTTAGTGTTTCGATACGACTGTTGATACGTATAGATTATCCTGAAAAATTCCACTTCCTTCGTTAAATCAGTAAACAGTGTAAACAGTTGCTCTTAATACTCAGAAACTTAATTAGACGAAGGCAGCTCTTAACTTCATTGTTGCTTTTCTTACAATGCGTTTATTAATTGTTTTTCTGGACTATGATTCGAAATAAAATATTTTCCTTTGTTTCAGCTGCTATAATGAAATTCGGAAAAGCTTTAAACTCGACAAACATTCAAGTTAACAGTAATAATACTGGAAAATATTGAGCGGGTAAGACCTATTGATTATAACGATAGAGTTTTCAAACTTTTTCGTCATTCAAAAGTTTTCAAACGACACTTAATTCAGTCCAATGCTTGTCGTTGAAAAAAAAACAACAAGTAAAAACAAATTTACTATCTAGTTATGTGCGGAATATAAAATTCAAGATACACACGAGTATAGAGGAATAGTTGCAGAGATATTTGCTATGTGGCTTCTCACTGAAATATTGCTCGAGATAGCAAGACTTATTCAAGTGTGTAATTAAATTCTTTCTGAGCAGAAACTCCTGGCGAGAAAGTTATTTATTGGCTCGCTATACTGGAGTGTGACAACCCCCCACATCCTGTCCCCCTGAGACCTTATATAAGCTTAATCTTTCCGGTCTGATTTAAATGAATGCTATACTAGACTCTTTTTTTTATATCCGCTAGAAATGTTTATTTTATTACTCTTGGTATAACGAAATGCTGGGAAGGCGGCTTCATTAACATTTCACTAAAATATGTGATTCAACACCAACAGATAATCCCATTTGCTGGCCATCACATGAATACTAAATGAAATCCTTATCCCAGAAACGTTAAACTTACGCGTCTGTCTCCAGAGTTTCCAGAATTCTAAACTGTTTATCCCCATTCCTATTTCACGTGCTGTCAAGTTCTCCCTCTATCATCTCTTCTAAGCACAGAGTGCGCCAAATAAAATTTATATATATTGTATTTCTGTTCAGTGGCTGTATACTGAGAGTCATCGCACAGCTTAAGCAGGCCCTCTAGGACTTGTTTGTATCTGTATTTTAACAAATCAGTAATCAACCATTATTATATGACACAAAATTTTATGTTTGTAGTAACAATAATATTCAACCATGTTAAGAATATCTTACCGTTCCACGTTTACCCTGTTTTTTACACATGGATTAAAATCCATTAAACTAACTGCTAGTTTGAAACTTGGTATTTCCAACCGATGATAAGAACAAGCATAAATTACACACTGACAAACGAGAGTTGAAAACCAAGTCAGCTGACTGTAGGGTGGTAAAATCAGAAATAGAATGGGACGTTAAGATTACTGTTAGAGGAAATACGTGGTCCTAACGAAGATCATTTCACCAAATCATTAATCCCATGTATATTTATATATATTTTGTATTATTAACCTTAAACTGGACTTTTCAACGTGTGTTTGATTTAAGTTGTAGTACGGGCATTTTTTTTTACGTTTTGTATTATTCGTAAAGTCCAGTTGTGCCTGAAAAATGTTACAGAGTGCAATATTCCAACAAATACATAGATATGTGTTCTCGCAATTATTGGGATATTCGGACTTTTAGTAACGTCACAGTTTATGCTACAAAACAGTGACGCCAAGCGGTTCTCATCACTGTCTCCATTAGGTAAAGATTCATAATCCTGTAACAAACTTATGAAGACAGTTATAAGAGTCTACTGCTTCTTAGTGAAACCAATACGTCTTGCTGCTTCAGTGATTTCCAATGGAACACTAACTAGCTATCTATTAAGCAGGGCAAACCTCGTTGTAGTAAGTGTAAAATTATGAAATTTGACAGTCACTTGCGCGTGTTGAAGACGTGACAATGATGTCGATGACATAATTACAAGTAATCAAGATTCGGTTGCAAGTGACTGTCCTTAAGCTACCACATCCGTATACTCACTAATACTTAATGTACTGAGTATACTTAACTTGTTTACACATGAAAATGTATGAATAACTCCACAGTGACCGATTATATACATAAAATATTTTATTAAGGAGTCACAAAGTAAATATTTGGCTTTAATTACACATAACCCCTGTTTTGATAGTAATAACTTGTTGACAAAGTGCTAAACATTTCTTTGGAAAACAAAGGTAGTTTTCTATATTTCAGGCAATATTCATATCACGAGTTCTTTCTTCAACAACGAAGGGGAGTAGGTTTTGTTTAGCTTGTTCTGTTCGAGTTATCTAAAGAAAGAAACGACACCATTAAACTTGATAAAATCGACATTTAAATTGTTACGCAAACCTTATCACGCTATTTGAGACGTTTTATTTTACTCAAAAGGATGTTCGAATATTTACAGTTTACTTAACAAGCATACAAACATTTTTATTTAGATAGTCATTCAAAGGTTTCTTTACAGTTGTTTTAAAACGAATACTTTGCACACATTTGCCTAAAACGCCGAAACTCGAAGAAGGTTTTGACTTACAATATTAAAATTCTAAACAATGATTACTGTAACCCGAAAAGAAATAACATTATACTGATACGATACACAGACGTGTGGAACTATTTTCTTGAAACGTATTATTTGACAGAGACTTAATTTAAAATCATTTGTAATAAATGGTAACTCCATTATTAAGGTCGGTTCTCTCTGTTAATTTTAATGAAATATGGTAATAAGTGCATAGGAACAAGAACTTTCTTATATCCGTAGTTACTATATGTTTGATCTGGAATAGAAGAAATATACCTTAATGAATGTTCCTTTGTTCAGTTTTTACTTTCGCTCAAAGCTACTCAAGGCTAGCGGTCCTAATTCAGGAGTGTAATACTCGAGGGAAGGCAGTCATCACCACCCACCGCCATCTCTTGGACTACTCTTACCAACGAATAGTGGAATTAACCGTAACTTTATAACGCTCCCACGGCTGAAAGGGTGAGCATGTTTGGTGCGAGGGGAGTTCGAACCCGCGACCCTCAGAGTACGAGTCGAACGCGTTAACCCACCTGGCTATGCCGGGCCGCTTTATGAAAGCAAGCTCTGAATAAAATATACATACACAAACAGCTTCAAAACTAATATTAGATATTGCAGATATGACAAACATTTTTGTACAAACATTTCTCTAAGAGTTGTGCTGAAACTGGTTTCCATGCAACATTATAAGCTGTTAGTTTTGTAAG
Source organism: Carcinoscorpius rotundicauda (assembly GCA_011833715.1). Lineage (NCBI taxonomy): Eukaryota > Metazoa > Arthropoda > Merostomata > Xiphosura > Limulidae > Carcinoscorpius > Carcinoscorpius rotundicauda. The sequence goes on along the minus strand of CM022403.1, from coordinate 59,922,430 downwards.
ATAGAAAAGCAAGAAAGCGTCAGAAAAATATGATTGGGCAAACAAATTGTTTGTAACATAAATAAAGTTAAGTGAACTTCGTTTTGTACGTTGCAATCACTTAAGTACAAATAGTATAAAATTCGCCCTAAATAAATGTCTTGTTTATAAGTTACACCACTACGAAAGAAATCTCCCGAGATTAACCACCATATAAGTTATTTTTTTAAAAAATTGCACATATAACAGCGTTGTCAGAACTAAAACGTTTTAAAATAATTCTGGTCCATTAAAAGTTTTTGTTCCAACAATTTATTTCTGTAAAATAATTATCTGTACTTTTCCTTCGGTTAATATTAGAGGCTTGTCAAACTTAAGTAAAACTGACTTAAATTCGTGATTAATTTCTTTGTATATCGTGGAAAACATTTGTTTTTTTCTTCCCCGAAACGTTGAGGTTGGAAGTCATCACACAGTGAGCAATATGCTATACGCGTGCAAAATGTTACTTATTAAAATAGCTAAATGTAAGAAACTACTTAGATTTGTAAATGATGCCTGAATCCCCCCCCTTTTGAAATGAGAACAGTAAATCGATAAGTCATTTCAAGTAGTAAAATATTTGTTTCAAAGTTATTGTATTAAAATTAACTCTTTGTTAACACAGAACAAAGTTGATTAAATACAAAAAAAAAATACAAACAACAACAAGAACAACAAAATGTATTATAAATGTTCGGAAAACCAGGAAGCTCTCACTGGACAAACGTTAAGTACTTTTAGTGATATGAAAGCAGAAATTTCTTGCCGGCTAAGTTTGATGTGATGTCCACCAAAGTACCTTTCAAACATTTTTAAATATGTTACTTTTCATCAGTGTACACGTCATCACAACGATCTATGTTCTGTCTGTTCTCAAGCTCTGATATTACAAATATTTTAAGTTGAAACCGTTTCTCCTTCTCTAATTGTTTTCATGTTTCAGTCGAGTACAAACTTATAGACTATACATCTATCTACTAAGACTGGTACCAAGTAATTAAACGTAAAATATTCTGTTTTTTTGTCTCGTTTGGTTTGTTTGTTTTTCTGAACTTCGCACAAAGCTACTCGAGGGGTATCTGTGCTAGCCGTCCCTAATTTAGTAGTGTAAGACTAGAGGGAAGGCAGCTAGTCATCACCACCTGCCGCCAAATCTTGGGCTACTCTTTTACCAACGAATAGTGGGATTGACCGTCACATTTTATCGCCCCCACGGCTGAAAGGTTGAGTATGTTTGGCGCAACGGGGAAGCGAACCCGCGACCCTCAGATCACGAGTCGCACGCCTTAACACGCTTGGCCATGCCGGGCCCATTTTTTTTTTGTCTCATTTAATTTAAACAAACAAACAATATCGACAATCAGCGCTAGTTTAAGCGAACACATTTACAAAAAGCATCATTGCGTTTTGATAACAACCATTCTTTCAAGAATGTTAATAAAATATTATTTGACTGGGGTTCCACCTCTCTCGAGCATGCCATTTAAGAGTGGCGCTAGCCCCCGGGGTCTCCTACTCTCAAGAACAATTCATTGGTTAAGCTAAAGAGGGGGTGATAGCAAAAATAAGTGAAAACGTAGGGAGCTCTGTCGTACAATTTCTGGTATGCGTGGATCTCCACGGATAGGAAATAGGCTTAAAGAAACAATGCAACGAGGTTTACATACAATGCAACGTTTTTACATCGTTAGATAATGGTGTGGAAAGTCTTAGGATTCGTAGTCTGAGAAAAATTATATAGAACTCATTCAGAGTAGCAATACGAGCTTATGTTTAAATTTTTGTTTGGTTGTTTTTTTCTCTTCAGCTCGGGCAGAACAGCGTAATGTATCTATTATTTATGTTTTCTACAACGAAAATATACCAAAACGTGATAAACAAACTCTGAAGGCGGTTACGTTTGGTCACGAAAAGATGTGTTTTTTTCATTTTGAGGATACGTTTTGGTTTTTGTTGTTGTTTACAAAGATGCAACTTGTGGAAACGTTTTCGTGGTATTCACGCTAATTACAAATACACCAAGCCAGTTAAAGATCATTTGGATGTCAAAATACATTAAGGATATTAAATCAAAAGAAAAACAAACAACAACAGAGATTAAAAGTTAATGAAGTTACAAGTGTATTCAACTTTAGCACAACAGTGGATTTGTTCTTGTTTGTTTGTGTTTTTAATTTCGCGCAAAGCTACGCCAAAGCTATCTGTGCTAGCCGTCCCTACTTTAGCAGTTTAAGACGAGAGGGAAGACAGCTAGTTATCACCACCTCTTTTACCAACACATAATGGGATTGATCCAACTGTATAACTACCACCGCCTCCCACGGGTGAAAGGGCGAGCATGTTTGGTGTGACGGTGAACCTGTGACTCTCAGATTACGAGTCGAGTGCCTTAACCACGTGGCCATGACAGGGCACACAACAGCAGAAGATAAAAAGTGTTGCTATCCAAGTGGCCCAGCAATATATTTTCAGACTTACCACGCTAAGAACCGGGATATGATACCTGTTGCGGGCAGAGCACAGATATTCCATTGTGCAGAAACAAATAATTTCAAGGCTCATTGTAACATTCGAAACAATGAATGACCACTACATATTTTGATGCGTCGTATTGTTAACAATATATGTAAAAATAAGTGAAACATTTACAGAGGACAAACGTTAACCATTTCTCATACTGCATTGTACCATTCACAATATTATCCTTCATTCACGCAACGAGCGAAACATGATTTATCGCAGCTTATATTACCAAACTCGTGAACAGACCTGATTTCGTTCACCGTTTCTTATAAACAGAACAGTTCAGATTGGTTTGGATTTTGCGCAATGCTACACGAAAGCTATCTGTGCTAGTCGTCTCTGATTTAGCAGTGATAGACAGCTAGTCATTACCAACTACCGCCAAATATTGGACTACTCTTTTATCAAAGAACAGTGAAATTGACCGTCGCTTATAACGCCCCCACGGCAAGATCGTTAATGGAGATTTGAGCCCTCAACCCTCAGTTTACGAGTCGAGCGCCCTAATTGCCAGGCTATGTCAGGCTTAAAATTAATATAATTTGGAGGTCTAGATTATATATACTCCAATCTATGAAGAAATTGTTCGATTATGTGATTAATTATATATAACAAAAATGATCATGGAAGATGTAGCTTTAATTGGAAACACACTTAAATATTTTAATTGGTATAACACAAATTAACTTGTATCTGTTGAACATTTCTTTATTATACTTTAACAAAATTTGATTATGTTTAAAGTATTAAAAACACAAAAATTACAACTTGCTATCTACGTCTCGTGTTTTTTTAAATATCAAAACAAAAACAAAAGTTACAACTTGCTATATACGTCTTGTGTTTCTTAAATATCAAAACAAAAACAAAAATTACAACTTGCTATATAGGTCTCATGTTTTCTAAAGTGTCAAAACAAAAACAAAAATTACAACTTGCTATATACGTCTCGTGTTTTTTTAAATATCAAAACAAAAACAAAAATTACAACTTGCTATATACGTCTTGTGTTTCTTAAATATCAAAACAAAAACAAAAATTACAACTTGCTATTTAAGTAGGTCTCATGTTTTCTAAAGTGTCAAAACAAAAGCAAAAACAACAAGTTGCTATTTACGTCTCGTGTTTTTTTAAATATCAAAACAAAAACAAAAATTACAAGTTGCCATTGACGTCTCGTGTTTACTGAAGTGCCAAAAAAAAACTGCAATTTGCTATTTACGTCTCGTGTTTTCTAAAGTGTCAAAACAAAAACAAAAATTACAACTTGCTATTTAGGTCTCATGTTTTCTAAAGTGTCAAAACAAAAACAAAAACTACAAGTTGCTATTTACTTCTCGTGTTTTTTAAGCAAGTAGGAAATCGAGTAGAACAGTTATGTACAAATCATAACTGTACAACTTTATTTACTAAATTGGACAAACTAAACCTAGATAGGTTGTACCTATTCTAACTATTACAAACTAATCATCTTGAAAAAAAAAACCAGGAGAAAGTTAACCTTGAACCAGTTAACATCAAATATAACCAACAACCGTAGTTAAAGAGTATTGTGACAACTCTCACCATTTTAACACTTCTGAACTTTAGACATAAAATAAAGTTTGATTTAACAGATGTTTTCTAAAGTAATTACTGTAAGAGTTACGATTTTCATTCGTTTTACTAAAGAAATCACAGTCAGGGTGGTAAGTTTCATTCCTCTGTATAAATGAATCACAGTCATAGTGATAAGTTTCACTCCTCTATATAAATGAATCACAGTCATAGTGATAAGTTTCACTCCTCTATATAAAAGAATCACAGTCAGAGTGATAAGATTCGTTTCTCTATATAAAAGAATCACAGTCATAGTGATAAGTTTCACTCCTCTATATAAATGAATCACAGTCATAGTGATAAGTTTCACTCCTCTATATAAAAGAATCACAGTCAGAGTGATAAGATTCGTTTCTCTATATAAAAGAATCACAGTCATAGTGATAAGTTTCACTCCTCTATATAAATGAATCACAGTCATAGTGATAAGTTTCACTCCTCTATATAAAAGAATCACAGTCAGAGTGATAAGATTCGTTTCTCTATATAAATGAATCACAGTCATAGTGATAAGTTTCACTCCTCTATATAAAAGAATCACAGTCAGAGTGATAAGTTTCGTTTTTCTATATAAATGAATCACAGTCATAGTGATAAATTTCGTTTCTCTATATAAAGGAATCACAGTCATAGTGATAAGTTTTACTCCTCTATATAAAAGAATCACAGTCAGAGTGATAAGTTTCGTTTCTCTATATAAAGGAATCACTGTCAGAGTGATAAATTTCACTAATCTATGTATATGAATCACAGTCAGAGTGATAAGTTTCGCTCCTCTATATAAATGAATAACAGTCAGAGTGATAAGTTTCACTCTTCTATATGTATGAATCACTGTTAGAGTGATAAGTTTCGTTTCTCTATATAAATGAATCACTCTCAGAGTGATAAGTTTCACTCCTCTATATAAATGAATCACCATGAGGATGATGACTGTCACTCCTTTTATAGGATCTCGTGTGATGATGTTTAATACAAAGTGATCCATATGATAATATACAGGCGATCGTGTATGTATGTTTTGTATGCTGTTGATCTGCATATCAAAAACAATAACAACATCAAAACTTCGTTACAAGAACGCTTCAAAGCATGGCCTTTAGTTTGACCAAAGCGTTCGTCGAAATCTTCTACGTTTTATTAAAACCCCTAAACAAAATACATTACATTTTTTCAGTAACGTATAGTTTTTAAAAATTATCTTTCAATTCCCTCAATGATTTGAGAATATTTTTCATCTCTGATATTCACTTACACGTCCGAACGCAGAAATGAGACAAGTCAATATAAGTAATTGAGAAAAATGGTTTATAGAAATACAAATGTGAAAGAAAAATTTAATAGTGTTTGATATACCGAAAATGAAGGAACTTTCTAGCTTTCAAGCGAGAGTTGAAAAGTTCGAGAATTCTTTCAGAGAAGTTTAAGATATTTATAAATAAACAGAGTAAATGAATAAATAGTAGGAAAGCAAGTGATGTGGTTTGTCACAAAATGCATTGAACAATTACCTAAAAGAAGATGTGGTTGAGTGAATGATGTGTGTTTTTCTTAGGCTATCAGCTATATTCTTCGAGGGGAATCGATCCCCTGGTTTTAGGGGTGTAATTCCGATGACTTGCCGCTGTCCCAACGAGGGACTATTTAAAGCACTCGCCTACAAGGATAGAGATAACACCTTATTTGACGCCTCCCAGAGGTATATCTGCGGACTTCCAACGCTAAAATCCGGGTTTCGATACCCGTGGTGGGCAGGGCACAGATAGCCTATTCTGCTTAATTCAAAACAACAACTTACTTGACTGGAAGTTTATGAAATCGATATTTATATATAAATTAAGAAGGAAACAAAAATAGTTCGACTAACTTAAGAGAATAAAATTTCGAGGCTTATTGCTTTGTTGTTTTAATTTCGCGTAAAGCTGCACGAGGGCTATCTGTGCTAGACGTCCGTAATGTAGCGGTGTAAGACTAGAGGAAAGGCAGCTAGTCATCACCACCCACCGCCGACTCTTGTGCTACTATTTTACCAACGAATAGTGAGATTGACCGTAACATTCTAACGTCTCCACGGCTGAAAGGCAAGCTTGTTTGTTGCGACGGGGATTCGAACCCGCCACCTTTGGATTAAGAGTGGAGTACCTTAACCACCTGGCCATCAAATCTTTGTATCACAGTTATTTGATTTTTTTTCCTTTGCTTGTTTGTTTGTTGTTGTTTTTCATCAATACATCAGTTTTGTGTACCTTGCGGAATATAAAATAAAATACTTCTTGGGCGACAGTAATATTTTCCTTCAAGAAACTAAATTGTAAGAACAGTATCCAAATTCTTCCAGATCCGTGTGATATAAAACACTTACAAGGATGTTTTGCTGGGGTCGATATTTTTCTCACGTGCTTAACGTAATCAATAACTATTTTAAATTCAGTGTCTAAGAGGTGGAAAAGAATAACAAAGAACGACACCTGAAATCAATTGACAATGTACATTCCCACACGTTTCTGCAGACGAAACGCCAAACAAAGCAACGACAACAATGAGCAAAAAAACAAATAGGAATTTTTATGAAGAAGCGATTGCTTTCTTTCTTAGTATATATTAACTGCACGTGAAAAGAGACAACAGGAGTTAAATATATTGTAGTCGTTAATGAAACTTAAATTATATATTTAACGCAAAACTTAAATGAACTGTTATAAAAAACAAAAGTAAATAATTTTTTACAGAAATAAGATAATTAATACACTGTCTATTTCTGCCTTTGTGCTTTTTACGATGTGAAAACTAGTGAAGTGAAACAATGAAGTCAAATGTCCTATCAAGGGAAAAAACAAAACTAAAACCAATACCACTAATGACGTGACAGTTTTAGTTCAAACACGAAATATTCACATTTGGAAAGTGGTACAAATATTTCATTATTTTGTGGATATAATTCTTGGCTTGAATATTAACACCGCAAAGCTTACGTTAAATAAATATATATTAGGTGATATTTATAATAAGTTTTTTTACAATATTCATATATTATGTATTATATAACAAGTTGCGTTACAGTATCCATGTAATGTCTGTTAAATAATAAGCTGGGCTAGGATATTCATATAATATATGTTAAATAGAAAGTTATGTTAGAGTATTCATATAATATATGTATGTTAATTTATGTGCACCTACGCTCGCAATATTCCAATCAGATAAGTTAAATCAACTTCACAGGTACTAGGAAAAGAAATAACATTATCCAGAAATGTAAAATTAGTCATTTAAATTAAGCTACTTGTCACACTGTCACAGACAAGTGCGCATAACTTGGTACTTCATTTAAAATAAAAACAACAGTTTCATGTAACTTGGTACTTCATTTAAAATAAAAACAACAGTTTCATGTAACTTGGTACTTCATTTAAAATAAAAACAACAGTTTCATGTAACTTGGTACTTCATTTAAAATAAAAACAACACTTTCATGTAACTTGGTACTTCATTTAAAATAAAAACAACACTTTCATGTAACTTGATACTTCATTTAAAATAAAAACAACACTTTCATGTAACTTGGTATTTCATTTAAAATAAAACAACACTTTCATGTAACTTGGTATTTCCTTTAACATGAAACAACATTTTCATGTAACTTGGTATTTCCTTTAACATGAAACAACACTTTCATGTAACTTGGTAATTCATTTAACATAAAACAACACTGTCATATAACTTGGTAATTTATTTAAAATAAAACAACACTTTCGTGTAACTTGGTATTTCATTTAACATAAAACAAGACTTTCATCTAACTTGGTACTTCATGTAAAATAAAAACAACACATTCATATAACTTGGTATTTCATTTAACATAAAACAACACATTCATATAACTTGGTACTTCATTTAATATAAAACAACACTTTCATGTAACTTTATAATTCATTTAACATAAAACAACACTTTCGTGTAACTTGGTAATTCATTTAACATAAAACGACATTTTCTACATACTAAACATTATATTATCATTTTGTAAGCGGTGCAAATGAAATCAACTTTTTCTCAAACATTTTCTTTAACAGGAAAGTTTATTTCTAAACAGATTCGGAAACTTTATACAAACGGACTCTGGTCAGGACGGTAAGCAATCATTGTCAACCGTTTTCTTTTCATTTTAACAAGCTCCAGTTCAGACAGCGGATTTATTTTGTGGTGGTGGAAGAATTAGTTCTTATTATTAACATTTATTTCGTTTGTATTTTTATGGTGAACTACGTGGTTAAATATACGATTTCAATGTAATACTTATTGGGTGTTATAACTTATTCTCAAATTAAAAAGTAAGAATCACAACTGATTTAAACTGAATATAAATTAACAAGAAATAATAGCATTGTTTATGAATAGAAAATAAAATTTCAAATGAGCATCTTTTCCTTACTAAATTTAAACCGACTTCGCGAAGTTTAATCAGTTGTTCGTTTCGGACGGAACTTTACATGAGTTTCATCACACACTGTGTTCCTTCTTCCTGAATTACTAGTAACGCCTCAACTTGAATATTAATAGGTTATCAAATAGATCTTTAGTTACCTCATTTCGATTGAAGCATCTGACATCATAGCATGCAGTAAATGGAAGTAAGAATGTACTAAAAATAATTTACACAGTGAAACGTAAAGAAGACTTTCGAAATAATTTAGACAACACGTTCTGTTATCTATAGGACGACAATGACGTGCAAAGAGCAGTTCTAAAGTACTTTATGAGACACGTTCTGTTATCTATAGGACGACAATGACGTGCAAAGAACAGTTTTAAAGTACTTTAGAGAACACGTTCTGTTATCTATAGGACGACAATGACGTGCAAAGAACAGTTCTAAAGTACTTTAGAGAACACGTTCTGTTATCTATAGGACAACAATGACGTGCAAAGAGCAGTTCTAAAGTACTTTAGAGAACACGTTCTGTTATCTGTAGGACGACAATGACGTGCAAAGAACAGTTCTAAAGTACTTTAGAGAACACGTTATGTTATCTGTAGGACGACAATGACGTGCAAAGAACAATTCTAAAGTACATTAGAGAACACGTTCTGTTATCTATAGGACGACAATGACGTGCAAAGAACAGTTCTAAAGTACTTTAGAGAACACGTTCTGTTATCTATAGGACGACAATGACGTGCAGAGAACAGTTCTAAAGTACTTTAGAGAACACATTCTGTTATCTATAGGACGACAATGACGTGCAAACAGTTCTAAAGTACTTTAGAGAACACATTCTGTTATCTATAGGACGACAATGACGTACAAAGAACAGTTTTAAGGTTATTTATAGAACACATTCTGTTATCTATCGGAAAACAGCGCCATACGAGGACAAATGTGTTTATGGAAACTTCTAAAACTGATAGTGACATGAATCATCAGGGTTTTCCCCATGTATTTAATACACAAAATAATACCCCAAAATTACAATGAACCCTTTAATATTCGTTTTACAGATCAGCGTGCCTTATGAAGAGTTCCTCCTATTTAAATGCGTGTTTTTTGTTATAATGTCAACGATTTTATTTCAAAAGGACTGGCGACTTACTCCTCATTCACTGCGTAAAGTATGAAGAATTACTCATACATTGCTTAAATATGTGGACAATTATCCATTCATTACCTAAACTTACGGACAATAGATTATGTGAAGTGAAAGACATAATATCTTATGCATATGTAACGTATTGGGTCTTTGAATAAATACTTTAAGCATTTTGAAAAAGGTCTCAGTGTCGATAAGAGTTGATGATACCTTCAACTTTCTATTAAAATAAATATTGTCAAATAAACTGATCGATTAATCGAAATTATAATTAAATCAATAAATAATCATCTGATCCAAACTGTTATTTCCAATTATTATTACAGATTTTTGTTATTTTTGCTGTCTAAAAATAAAAATATTACCGTTATGATTCTAGCACCTACAAAAACGGGAGATTTCATTTCATAATGTTTAAAAATGAAGCTGTATCTAATGATTGTTATGAATACTGATCTGTTTCGTTTCTCATAATACCGCATAATTTTGGAACTTCAGGTTAAACCTCGTAAAATGTAAGCTAAAGTTTACATGTAAATCAGTTAAAAATATAGAAACTTTTAACAACTGATAACCGCAAGATGGAGCTTTTTAATATCGGTATAAATTTATTGTAACGCCTCTCCACACACACTTGGGTTTCCAAACAAAAACGAAAAAAACTCATTCAACAATCAAGAGTTGAAAATACGTAATTGTTAATTACATTCTCATAAATTTTAGCGTTTGTTGTTTGTAAAATTACATTCTGTAGAAACAAAGATGGGTATCTTTCATTTGATCTCAATTTATAACAAGCATTGTTTATTTGTTTGCTTTTCACTTTCGCGCAAAGCTGCACGAGAGCTGCATGCTCTGACTTTCTCTAATGTAGCAGCTTAGGACTAGAGAAGGCAGTTAGTCATCACCACCCACCGCCAATACTCACCCACCGGAATACTCTTTTACCAACAAAAATTAAGATTGACCGTACCATTACAACGCTCCCACGGCTGAAAGGGCGAGCATGTTAAGTGTGATTCGAACCCCCCGACCTTTGAATTACGAGTCGAGTGCCTGAACCACCTGACCATGCTGGGCCTAACGAGTATTAAACAAACAATCAACCAGAATATAAAATTATATACGAAATCATATCCCTGAGCTTTGGCTAACGACAAAACATAACTAACTAGTAAATATATAAACGTGGCCATCCTTTAGTGAACAAAATCTCTTTTTAATCCATGTTTAACTTATGATTGTCATAAATTAAACACAGCACAAAATTGAGCAAGAAAACAAGTTTGTAGTCATTAAGAACAGCACATAAGATCGCAAATGCAGATCTCTGTAACCAACTGACAACTAGTACTATAATTTTAAAGTCACTAGAACATTAAATCATAATTAATTATCATAGCAATGAAATAGTAAATCTTCAATAAATTATTATTTTTTTCTATTCTGCTAGTTTTCTCTCACACAAATATTTATCACTGTTTTAGGTACAATACTGAAAAAAAATTCTGTGATTATTTCATCCATTAACAAAGTAAATAAACATAAAACAGACGATTTACATATTTGTTTACTGCAATATACTATCACTGTTAAGATCCACCCATCATGTAAAATAATATCATACATTCTTTACCAAAGCATCCATTAACAACCAATCTTTTTTTTTCATATAGAATTTTTACTTTAAAAATTCCTCGGCGGTTAATTCATTATTTCCCGTATTGCATAAATTTTTGCCTTTGTACCATAATTATTATCATACGTTGGAATTTAATGACATAGCTTTCATAATTGTCTTGTGGTATAAATATTTGGTTTGTTTGGAATTTTGCGCAAAGTTACACCAGGGCTATCTGCGTTAGCCGTCTCTAATTTAGCAGTGTAAGACTAGAGGGAATGCAGCTAGTCATCACCACCCACCGCCAACTTTTGTGCTACTCTTTTACCAACGAATAGTGGGATTGACTGTCACTTAATAACGCCCTCATGGCTAGGAGGTCGACATGTTTGGTGCCACCCTCGGATTACGAGTCGAACGCCTTAAAACGCTTGGCCATGCCGGGCCTAATAATTGGATCTTCATTTATTACAGAGGGCCTGACATGGCCGAGCGCGTTAAGGCGTGCACTCGTAATCCGAGGGTCGCGGGTTCGAGCCCGCGTCGCGCTAAACATGCTCGCCCTCCCAGCCGTGGGGGTATATAATATGACGGTTAATCCCACTATTCGTTGGTAAAAGAGTAGCCCAAGAGTTGGCGGTGGGTGGTGATGACTAGCTGCCTTCCCTCCAGTCTTACACTGCAAAATTAGGGACGGCTAGCACAGATAGCCCTCGAGTAGCTTTGTGCGAAATTCCAAAACAAACAAACAAATCATTTATTACAGATGATGTTTATAGATAGAGACCAACTGAAGCATCATCTATTTTCGAATCTAGAAACTAAACGTTATCGGTATTTTCAGAACATAAACACAGTTGCTTGAAGAGTAATTATTTATTCCTAGTAATCGTCTTGTGTTGATATTACACACAGCTGCACGTCTTTACAAAAAATTACTTTGAGTGAATTATCGTTATTTTAGTTTTATCTGTGTTTACGTGAAGTTAAGTTATCAAAATTCATTTGTAAAATATCAAAGGTAAGCTTCACCCACGTGTTGATTTATTCGAGACTTTAGACCGATGACTGCCAAACCATAAATGTTCGAGTAGAATAGCAATGAACCCAAACCCGGACCCTCGAGGGTCTCATTCTCGCAACTATTGGATCACAAATGATAATTCTGAACTAGTTTTGCAATTATTAGTTTCACTAACATGTCTTACAAGAATAATTCCCAAAACAATTAATTCACCAGATTATAATCTTATGAAAATCTAGCATAGTGTTCCGGTCACGTCGCGTTTTTTATACAAAATATTTAGGTTTCGAACATGTGAAACTTACGTAAAGTAAATACTTATACGTACAAGTCTATTTGTATCTCGTGCAGAAAGTAGCTATTTCAGGGAATTTTTTCGAATGTGTGTGTTTTTTTTATAGTAAAGCCACGTTGGGCTATCTGCTGTGTTTACCGAGGGGAAGCGAACCCCTGATTTTATCGTTGTAAATTTATAGACTTACCGCTGTACTAGCGGGAGGCGAGTTATTATAGAGGGCATATTGTCGTTCTGTTTTCTTTCCCTCCAGACAGTACATAAATTCAATTGCTCAGGATACGTACGGGACGAGATAGTGGTTATTTGTTCTAATTCGCCTTCGACTCGTAACCTGAGGGTCTCGTTGGGGAGTTATAATGTGACAGTCAATCCCACTATTCGTTGGTAGCTTCCTTCCTTCCAGTCTTACATTTCTGAATTAGGAAGGGCTGGCGCAGATTGTCCTTTTTGTATCTTTGTGCTTAATTTGAAACAAACAAACGATGCAAATAAAAAGGTGTGCTGGTAAATGCTTAAGCACCATGATAAACAATTGACACAACACGAAGCTTAAAAACTGTTATTGGAACGTACGTGTAAATTACACCGAGTAATAATTACTACATTGTGATCTGAGTGAAAACAGCGAATTTTTAGATCAACTTATGAGATGAATTCAGCGGTGTGTTATGTTACCGTATGCAATATTGTTTGAGACGTGGACTGAAATCGATTAATCCCGCAGTTTATTGTAAAATAGTTCCGTCAGAGTGACAGCCGTGATAAATGAAACTGTAGAACAACTCTGGTGCATGCGTTCGTGTTTTTTTTTAAATCACTATTTTCATACAAGTCACTTTCTTCCTAGCTTCGAGTACGAAGATTATCGCATTCTATTTCGCATGCTTCTCTTTAAAAACATATGCAGGAAGTAGAGAAACGTTACGACTCAAAGAAACTGACTACACTCAAACACATTTCTCACTCAGTAGATCGACATTTTGATAAGTCGGTTTCCAAGGCAACAAACAAACTGCTCAGTTAAAAAAAGAAAAAAAAAGGAAACATAGGCTTTCGACCTTTTTTCGGGTGGAGAGGGGGGCGGATCTCTTCTTCTGGTCTCTTTTTTTTTTCACTGACCTCAGAAGAAAAGAAAATTGCTAAAATCAAAAGGATAGGACGACTACACATTCAGAGACTTGGGTTGAACGATAGTTTGACAGAGAAACCAGATTATAATTAACCAGAAGAGAACCGTCTGAAGACTAATCCATCAATGTCACCCATAGCATCAGTTGTATAATTATGTCAGATGAAATGCTTGGCCCTCTAACGTGACGGACAACTACACCTCTAGAGCAGGAACAAAAACCATCATGGGAACAGGTAACATGAATTCACCTACAGAAATTACTCCTTCAAGTTTTGAACCAATCTTTTACCATTAGGATGTTTTCCTGGGATATTTAAGAAAAAATAAATTGTTAGCGCTTTGATAACGCGCTACCTACGATCTTAGAATTAATTCTTAATATATATGTATGGCTAACACGCATTTCAAAATATAAGAATTATTTTGTGACTAAATAACCCGTATACGTACCAGAATGCTTACCGCAAACTTGCCGTTTTAATGGTACGTTTTTTTGTTTCTAGGAGATCAAATGATATTCCAATAAATTTAGAATACGGGAAATAGGTGATGAATCTTAATTCTTTGGGTTTTGGTTAGAAGCTATTTATTCGTCCAGATAAAGGATCAATATTCTTTCCTTGGCCGTAGGAAGATGGATTACAGAGAAATTATTAGAAGCTACTCTCGCAAAAAGAGACCTAGACCTCTTCAGCTGGGATTTACTGGAAAAAATAGCCTAGAGCAAGATTTTACGAAGCAAGTCTTACGTCTCTCGGATAAAAAAAACAAAAAAAACAAGAAAAACACGAGAAAGTTTCGCGTTCAACGCAGCAGTTGGCCAGGTGCCAGGTACCTCAACCCTCTTCTGAGACGAAGACCCCTAGTGATGTTAGTAGCACTTCAACCATTTCGTCGAAGGAGAGAAAAAGATTACAATACCACGATTGGTCATTGCTTTATCATTTTACGATTAAAACCACTAGGGATCCAGGCTAAAAACTGTAAGAAAGAGAAAGAAAATAGAAATATGTTTGTAGTTTTGAGAGAGAAACTATTTTGACACCTACCTTCTTCCGCCGGAGATACAAAAAGATAATTAGAAGGAACACTCAGCGGGGTTTAAGATATTCCCCTGAATATCCCCCTCGATATTAGAAAAATAATAATAATGCGAAGTTAAATTAAATTAATGGAATTGTATTTAGCTGGAGCTATGCGAGAATTATGCTGTTCAAACTATTTCCACATTAATTTCGTGATTTGTAACAATCGATAACTAGGAAGTTTCAAAAGATTCTTCCGTTAGTTTGAAACCAAATATTGCTTTTAGAACATCGAAGTGTAGTGGAAAAATGTAACAGTTACTTTCCAGCACTAACCAGACTTAAATATACCAGTCGGAAACTGTAGTAATTACATCAGTATATATTTACATTTATTACTTGTAAGAGTTTTGAAGAATAAAACATTATAGAGTGTTCCAAAATTTATTGATTGCTGTAGCAACACCAACAAAGGTCAGTTTACTTTGGTGAAACATCACGACACAATAGGTCTATAAGACGTCAAAGCAAAGCGATATAAACTTTTATACGTTTCCTGTATGGCTCAATTTTTCAAGGTAAATTTTTTTTCACACGTATGCATGCAAATTGCACATTTTTACAGGTAATTTCGAAACAATATTCAGTTTATCTTTCTTTTGTGTTCTATGAATCGGTTTGTTTTGAATTTCGCGCAAAGCTACACGAGGGCTACCTGCGCTAGTCGTCCAACGAATAGTGGGATTGAACGAAACTTTATAACGCCCTCACGGCTGAAATGGCGATCATGTTTGGTGTGAAGGGGACTCGAATTCGCAACCCTCGGATAACGAATCGAGTGTCTTAACCACCTGGCCATGCCGGGCCATATAATATTCCATGGAATATAACGCACTTCAAACCGAAATACCGAGTGGTGTTATTAACTCAAACACTAAAGACCTGATTTTTAACTGAATTGAGAGAACTTGATAATACTTCACATCATACCAGTTGTTGTTCATGAAAACTGATGAGGTTTGACAGCTGCCACGTCAGTAATATATCAACGAGTCCTGATATTGTCGAAAAGCCTCGGGTCCCCCAGTGGCTCAGCGGTATGTCTGCGGACTTACACGCTAAAATCCGGGTTTCGATACCTGTGGTGGGCAGAGCACAGATAGACCATTGTGTAGCTTTGTGCTCAATTCAAAACAACAACGGAAAGCCTCGGATGTGGCAGGTGCCAAGAATGGGTGATTCTTATTTTCCTAATTCGCGAAATTAGCAAAACAAACAAAAAATAATAATAACAACCGTGAAACACGTAAATACTAAAGGGAAACGCCAATGATAAAGGCGACTATTCACTTGTTTTATTACTTTTATTACTGAAGTAAAATCTGGTGTTACTTTTGAATATTTTGTACCCAAAATGTAACAATAAAATCGAAATTTTTTTCGCAAAATTAGGGTTAGTGACTCAACACTGTATTTCCGATAGCTGGCGTGAAAAAGATATATGTATTGTATTATACAGAGGAACCATTTTTTTTTTGTCTGTATGAAGAAAGTCTTACTAGATATAACAGCTCCGTTTTAAAAATCGATTAATCTACAAAGTTAAAATAATTTATTTCACAAAAGGAAACAAAGACAAGTTGTACCAGAGATTTTGTTTGTTTGTTGGAAATTAAACACAAAGATATACAATGTGCTCTGCCCTCTACGAATATTGAAACCGGATTTCTAACTGTGTGCGTACACAAACATAATGTTGTGCTATTAAGGGAACACTACCAGAGATCGCTAGCCGTCCATAATTCACCAGTATAAAACTAGAGGGAAAGCAACTAGTCGTCACTCCCAACCACCACCTATTGGACTACTCTTGTACCAACGAATAGTGTGATTGACTGTCACTTATAACGGCTTTACGGCTGAAAGGACGAGCATGTTTGGTGTGGCAACCGCCACTTCTTGGACTACTCTTTTACGAACGAATAGTGGGATCGACCGCAACGTATAACGGCCTTACGGCTGAAAGAACGAGCATGTTTGGAGTGATTGGGTTTCGAACCCGCGACCCTCATATTATGAGTTGATCGCCTCAACCACTTGGGCACGTCAGGCCAAATCGTCTTAATATTCTCTATAGTGTGCATTATAAATATTAAAATTGGAATACGTACATGCGTGTAATTTTACATATTAATATATAAATTACCTAATACGATCCATAACCGTCCACAACTTAGGTAAATCAAATATGCTTTTTTTACTGTTACAAGTGTCAATGTTCTAGACTAGTTTGACTGTTTTCAATAAATAGTGTATTTATATCTATTTTCTCTTTATCTGTTGCACTTACATTTAGCGTAAATTTAGATTTTGAAAATAAGTTTACATGTAATAAATTATTGTCATTTAGAGTATTATTAGTGTAAAAACTTAAGATTTACGGTGACTTACGTGGATATAAATATACGTTTTCGTATTATTTGTTTAAATATTACGTGATATACACTCTCGACCCCCGCTAGAACAGCGGATTTGCAACGCTTAAATCAGGGGTTCGATGTGGGCTCACCAGATAGCCCGATGTGGCCCCCCGCTAGTACAGTGGTAAGCCTATGAATTTACAACGCTAAAATTAAGGGTTCGATTCCCCTCGGTGGGATCAGCAGATAGTCCGTTGTGGCTTTGCTAAAAAAAAACACACACACACACAATAATACACTTTCGCTTATAACGTCGTCTTCCGCTGGTACAGGGGTAAGTCTACAAATTTACAGCGCTAAAGTCAGGGTTTCGATTCCTCTTGGACTCAGCAGATAACCCGAGGTGGCTTTGTTATAAGAAACACACACTTATAACATCAAATAAAAAAATGACTTACTTTTACGCCTGCAAATTATTTATGGTGTGTTTTGATACATACCCTAGAAAGTACGTTTTGAAACCTATAAATAAAATCTTACTTTTTTAAAATCTCCGCAATGTATCATAATGAAAAGTTCCCAGTAGAAAAACAAACAAACAAACAGTGGAACTGTAACTTGTCATACAGGAGTATTTAATAAATTATTTAGTTAGGTTTTTTAATTTTTTTTTATGAAAAAAATCACTTTATGCTATTTTCTGTATCTGCCACGGGGAATCGAAGCCAGGATTTTAGGGTTGTTAAGTCCGTAAAATTCCTTTGTGAGAGTAATTGGGGCGCTTTAATTGAGCTTTAGGTCTTCTCTGAGAGATGGGAAATGAAACGAAATCTTGAAATTACAAGAGTCCAGTTGATACCAACTGTTTCTTGTTGACACCAATTCATCTTCCACTACAACTAAAACTGGTCTGCGTCACCAGATTCGATTAGACTTGTTCTGTTTGTGACTTTGGAGATGCTGTACTGTGTCGCTACGTTGTGAATAGTGCGTTTATTGGAAACGGCAAAAATAACGTGTTTACTGGAACATCTGTGTGCACCTCAACAGGATGCGCTTAATTGAAGTGGTCGTAAAGCAATAAAACTTAAAAGCAGTGAGCGCATCTTGGCTTCCATCTGACATCGGGAATGTTTAGTTGAAAGGGCTGAGGGCGTTAACTTAAGGAAGGATGCCGCCCGCTGTGCGACAAAGAACCCAGGTGATAGTGAATGCCCTACAGTCTGGCGGGACAGTATCTAACATGCTAAATCTAAGTAATAGAAGTGAGGCGAGCGAAAAGTTAGACGAATGTTGCCACTAACCTAAGGCGAGAGTCGGGACAAGCGGGCGTCACCGGTACCAGATATTGTGTGTCACTGGTCAGGGAGGTAGATTAGATAGGAGAAAGTTTAAAATGACTAGCCAATCATAAGTCAGGCGCTAGATAGCGATTCAGCGATAGGACAGTTTGCTCTATATCTTTACTGTTGTGCTCAAAAATATAAATTTGTAAAATTGTTCGTAAAAATGCTGTTTTATTAAAACAGCTACAAGCACTCTGTAGATCAAGAGAAAATAAACATCCGAATGTACCTCATATTTTCAGGGCTAATCTTTTTCTTCATTTGATTGTTGTTGTTTTGAATTAATCACAAAGCTACACAATGGGCTATCTGTGCTCTGTCCACCACGGGTATCGAAACCTGGATTTTAGCGTGTAAGTCCGCAGACATACCTCTGAGCCACTGGGGGGAAACGTGAAAGGAACCCCGCAGTGGCTCAGCGGTATATCTGCGGACTTACACGCTAAAATCCAGGTTTCGATACCCGTGGTGGGCAGAGCACAGATAGCCCATTGTGCAGCTTTGTGCGTAATTCAAAACAACAACAACAACAACATCTTTTCACGTGCTTTGTTTGTTTGTTTTGAATTTCGCGCAAAACTACTCGAGGGCTATCTGTGCTAGCCGTCCCTAATTTAGCAGTGTAAGACTAGAGGGAAGGCAGCTAGTCATCACCACCCACCGCCAACTCTTGTGCTACTCTTTTACCAACGAATAGTGGGATTGACCGCACATTATACAACGCTCCCACGACTGAAAGGACGAGCATGTTTGGTGCAAGCGGGATTCGTACCCGCGACCCTCGGATTACGAGTCGAACGCCTTAATCACCTGGCCATGCCGAGCCCCTTTTCATTTGGACTTTGAATAGACACTCCTAAGAGAATAATTTAGAACCTTAAGATTCCAGATTAAATCAAACTAAATAAGACTGAATAACGATACAAAAGTAATTGAAGCGTTTTCTCCTCAGGTTTCACAGTGACAAAATGGGCGTTAGTCCAGTCGTTTAGGTCAACAAACTTTCAATGTTCCTTAAACTGTGAGTAATCAAAAGCCACAGATGAGATTGATACTGTTTCATTCGCTGCCAGAATATTGCTTTAAGTTCATTTGATTTATTGTCATATTTATCAAATAATCAAATTAGAAATATTGAAATCAGGTAATCTTATTGGCTACTCCAAACACCCTAGACACACCCTGAATCTTATTTTGTCACCTCTCACATAATGTTTGATTCTCAGTTTCAAGAACGAAGTATGAAGTGCAAAGAGCCACTAATCCAGGTTATGTAACCAATTTTAGCTGTCATATGGTACAAACTGTGTGTTACTTTTATAACAGCCACATAGTACCATTTATAAAAACCGTTTAGTACCAACGGTATATTAGCAGTCATATAGTACCAATTTTATATTACCATTCAATTACAACCATATAGTACCAGCCGTATATATTACTAGATATAGGAACCATATGGTACCAGCCGTATATATTACTGGATATAAGAACCATATGGTACCAGCCGTATATATTACTGGATATAGGAACCATATGGTACCAGCCGTATATATTATTTGATATAGGAAC
This sequence comes from Carcinoscorpius rotundicauda, assembly GCA_011833715.1. NCBI lineage: Eukaryota > Metazoa > Arthropoda > Merostomata > Xiphosura > Limulidae > Carcinoscorpius > Carcinoscorpius rotundicauda. Next base: position 59,902,261 of record CM022403.1, on the reverse strand, counting down.
CATATAGTACCAGCCGTATATATTACTAGATATAGGAACCATATGGTACCAGCCGTATATATTACTGGATATAAGAACCATATAGTACCAGCCGTATATATTACTGGATATAGGAACCATATATTACCAGCCGTATATATTATTGGATATAGGAACCATATATTACCAGCCGTATATATTATTGGATATAGGAACCATATAGTACCAGCCGTATATATTATTGGATATAGGAACCATATAGTACCAGCCGTATATATTACTGGATATAGGAACCATATGGTACCAGCCGTATATATTACTGGATATAGGAACCATATAGTGTCAATGATTACAATTTTATATTAACTTTATATGGTTGATGATTAGGACACTCAACTCGTAATTTGAGGATCGAGGGTTTGAATTCCCATCACACCAAACATATTCGTCTTTTCAGCCGTGAGGATGTTATAATGTAACGGCTAATTTCACCACTCGTTGATAAAAGAGTAGATTAAAACTGGCAGTTTCACTGCTAAATTAGGGACGGCCAGCGCAGATAGCCCTCGTGTAGCTTTGTGCGAAATTCAAAAACAAACAAACTAAATAACTTTTACCCCACCTTATGTATGTTAAAGTGGATGGTTAAGAGTTTGCTTAATTCATTGTATATTATCCTACAAAGGCGTTTATGAGCAAATTCATCAAGCAAATCGGTCCTCTTTGAAAGCTCTTTGCGTAATACAGCATTTCCCAAAGTGTTGGCACGCCCCCTAGGGGTGTGTGCAAGTGATCTCTTGGGGGAAGTGAGATCTGGTGGAGTCAGCAGTGCCATAATGTGAAGTTGGGACATGATAAGCTGCTTACCTCACATGTAATTGTAAAAGGAAAAACTGATAATCGCCCATAAAAACAGCATAACACAAAATGTGAAACCGTAAATTTATGTGCACCCCTGCACGGACCCAACAAATTTGGTGAAGATCCGTCTATAAAGGGTTAAATAGTGGTAAAAAGAAACGTCCCTTAAAACCGAAAAACCAGAACTTTGTATAAATCCTCGTATGGATCTAATGAACCTTCACATCAAATTTGAAGATCCACAGATTAATCAAAGTGGTTATTACAAGACACATGATATTGGTGTCTCCGTGGGTAATATCTTGTCATCTATCTCATTCTTTTGTCCCCTCCCTAAAGTGAAACACTGGTATGTCTGCGGAATTACAACCCTAAAATCAGGGTTCCGATATTACTCGTGAGCAGAGCAGACATAGACCATTGTGTAGGTTCGTGCTTTAACTACAAATAAACAAACAAACTTACTCTTTCTCTCAGAAGAAAAAGGGTGCGCAAGGAACCATATTTTCTACATGCACTAGCCGTCCCTAATTTAGCAGTGTAAGACCAGAGGGAAGGCAGCAAGTCGTCACCACCCACCGCCAACTCTTGGGTTACTCTTTTTACCAACTCAGAGTGAGATGGACCGTCACATTATAACGCCCCCACGGCTGCGAGGGCGAGCATGTTTGGTGCTATGGGGGATTCGAACCTGCGACTCTCAGATTATGAGCTGAGCGCCCTAACCATCTGGCCATGCCAGGGCCATTTATTAAAAGCAGGCATTGATGATAAAAAAGTTTAGTAAATGCTGACATGATATAAAGTTATTTGAAGCTGATCAAACATATAAGTTAGGTAGATTGAAATACTAGTACAGGGCTAGTTAATGTGTTAAGTGAACCTTAGAATGAATGTTGTGATGTCGTATACACCTTTTCTTACATATTTAGATTTTTGTGTGTGTATTATACAGCCATGGTCATATTTTCACGTTTTTATTTAACACCCATCAAAATTTGATTTGTTTTCACTGGAGTCTGTACGTGCATATACTGAATGTAACAAAACATTGGTTGATAATGAATATTGTATCTAAAGAGCGTAATGTCTCGATTTAACTGTTAGGTGGCAAATGGGATAGAATGAAGACCTTCGTTTGCACGTGCGCCTATTCCTGTACCTCATAGCACGCGTTTGCTTGTGATATAATATTCATCATTTTCTCTTCAAACAAATTTGTATAATTACATGGTCCTCCCATCCAAATCAAGTCGTTATCGGTGTGTACAAGTACAAGGTCCTCCACATTCGTCCTGGATCACGCCCACACGTTCCCACGTGCAAGTTTATCCATAGCTTCGTCAGTATAAATGAATATAAAACTATGGGAACTAACAAGTTTGTGTTGTTTTTGCTGGAACATTAACATATTGTAATATTTTCTTCAGGGTTAAGTCGCCCGTTTAAAATAACGAGTGTTTCTTTATTGTTTAGTACTTAGTGTATTACAGTGTACTGTATTCTTAATGACGAGAAACCCACTTAAAATGAAAGAATACCTAGGAAGGTCGAAACGTTGTTCTCTGCTTATCAATGAAAGTGGGAATATACATACAAGCAGTTCTAAGATACACACTTGTATTCGTTTTGTTTAAGTGTCATAATTTATTTTAGTTATATGATTGCTTTCTTTATTTGTCTTAGAGCAAAGCCACAAAGAGGGTTATCTCCTGTGTCCATCTCGGAGAATCGAACCCAGAATTTTTGCGTTATAAGCCCGTAAGATTATCTCTTTCCCCCAGTCGAGGGACATTTTAGTTATAAACCAAAAGTGCCAAGTTACTAGAAAACCTGCATCAGAAGTGATTTATTTCTTTGAATAAGTATAAACGACAACAAATACATTGAATATAATTTTATTCTATCAGCTCGTTAGAATACATTCCTAAATATTTTTACAATGCCAAAACGTGAGAATAGCTTAAAACGAATTTATAAAACATCACCTACAAACATCCTGGTAAGTATGTAAGTACGTGTATTTTTTTCTTATAGAAAAGCCAAAGTCGGCTTTCTGCTGAGTCCACTGAGAGGAATCGAACCTTTAATTTTAGCGTTGTAAATCTGAAGACGTACCGCAGTCAGTCCCAGCGGGGGACCGTCGTTTTAATGTTTGCAGAAAGTGTAAAAATAACCTGGTTTAGCTGGTTGAGGGCCCTAGCATGGCCAAGTGGGTTAATGCGTTCGACTCGTACCAAACATGCTCGCCCTTTCAGTCGTGGGGGTGTTTTAATGTAATGGTCAATTCCATTATTCGTTGGTAAAAGAGTGGCCTCAAAGTTTGTTTTGGGTGGTGATGACTAGCTGCCTTCCCTCTGGTCTTACACTGCTAAATTACGGACGGCTTGCGCAGATAGCTCTCGTATAGCTTTGCGCGAAATTCCAAAAAACAAACAAACAAAACTGGTTGAGTTTGATGCGAAGCAATTAGACATGTGACAGGTGGATCTCAGAACTACATTTACAAGAATATTTAAATATCTAAAATAGATAATTGCTTCCAAACATGTTTGTCTAGTATTTAAAAGGTTAGAAACTTTGACATATGGAAAACAGATGGTTTATTTACAGCACTAATTTACCGAGTTTTATTCGTCACAGATCGCTGAAAATTGCGATATACGCTTCATTCTGCAACAATAACTGTGTATAATTCGTAAGATATATGACTATTAATGTTATGATTGTTTGGATATAGAAACACGGCTTGTTTCATATGTATATAAATACAAAGTCACGAAACAGTAGAAAATAATAAAGAAGAGAGAAAAAAAAACTTCAATATTTCGTCTCGATGTTTGAAGAAAAATAAGATAAAGGGAAACACCCTTCCAGCAAAGTAAATGTTTAGTTGATACACCGAACGACAGAGGGAGTTTGTTGAATGAAGTGAAATCCAGAAATGTATGACAAAGGAATATTGGGGAAATTTCGTATTTTAAATGTACTAAACTCACAAAAATAACTAAAAGATAAAAGAAATAATGCAATCTGGGATTCGATTTGGGAATTGCATTCGTTAAGATGAATAACTACCCAATAACATTGCATCATCACCAGCACCTGAACAAACCGATACGTACAGGGCCTCTGCATGGCCATGTGGTTAAGGCACTTGACTTGTAATCTGGAGGTCACAGATTCGAAACTCCGTCCCACTAAACATCCTCGCCTTTTCAGTCCTGGGGCGTTACAATGTTTCGGTCAATCCCACTATTTCTTGGTAAAAGATTGACCTCGAAAGTTTATCTTGGTTGGTGATGCCTAACTGCCTTCCCTCTAGTTGTTAAATTAGGGACGGCTAGCGCAGACAGCCTTGAAGCAGCCTTGCGCGAAATTCAAAGCAAACCATAAGTACTACGTTAACACGAAAAACAACAATTTGGAAACAATTCTTATGTATTGCAAAATGAAACTTAATTGTGATAAATATTCGTAGAAGAATAAAGTAAACATAAAAAACTCGAAAAAATACCAATGTAATATGAATTACATTTAGAAGAAAATGAACAAGAAATTCTGTGCACATACGTGTAAGAATGCTTAAGTTTGTTTGTTTTCTGAATTTTGCGCAAAGCTGCACGAGGGCTATCTTCGCTAGCCATTCTTAATTTAGCAGTGTAAGACTAGAAGGAAGATAGCTTGTCATCACTATTCACCACCAACTCCCGGGCGATTATTTTATCAACGAATAGTGACATTAACCGTAACATTATAACACAGCCACAGCTGAAATGATGAAAATGCTTAGCAGAACAGGTATTCGAACCCGCGATAGGCAGGTTAGGAGACGAACGCCCTAAGTTCCTCGCCATGGCAGGTTTCGGGTTTGAATTGGTATTAACAATTTTATAGGCGCCATTATATCGCTGAAGAGGATGATAGTAGTGTTATCAACACTGACAATAGAAGACAGGTTTCAAGGTCTTCGGGTTTTAAGTTTGAAGACGGCTTGAAGGGGTAATGAAATAGTCACAACACTTTATTACGAGTACCAAACGTAGAGCGTTTCGACGAGACTTCGTCATCATTAGATATATGTTGAGACCTGATCAGTAACATCAGTAAAAGTGTCTTGTAAGTGTCGTAACCCAAGTGTGGTATGTTAAAACAAGTAACTTACAATAAGCAATATAACTTGGATGACGCATTGTAAACGTGTGCGACAAGTAGATATAAATTACAGGACATCCATGAATAGTTAACAAGCTTTAAAGCAACCGTACTCAGAAAATCCTTTAAGTTCTGAATATGTCGTATAACCTGACCTTTGACCTCCTTGCACTATTTAAGTCGTTTAATGGGTTCCACTTCGCTAATCGGTCAATAGCCATTCATTCGAGGAACTAAGCTTTTTTGCTGCCAGAAAAATCTCTTGTTTTGTGCTAATTTAATCTAATATCTGAATGTGACAGCTTTTCTTATAACACATCCACGGTCCCGAAATGTCGAATGCGAATTTGCGGCAAGATGAAGTGGACAACGACAATTGGTTAGTTTCATAGTCTGACCACTAGCTAAAACCCGATCCAAAATATCTAATGAAATTTTTCATAACATTATTCTCGATAATAGAGCAGTTGTTTAGGTTTGCTTGTTGTTAAGCACAATGTTATACAATGGGCTATCTGTGCTCTGTCAACAACGGGTATCGAAACCCGAATTACTGTTGTAAGTCTGCAACAACTGATTGCTGAAACATTACAAGATTATAAAGCAAAATTCGGAAAGCTATTAAATTATTATTCGACTCACTTCGACACTTATGGTTTTTAAATGAAAATATTGTAGATTGTTTTATGAATTATTTTTAGCTGCGGCATAACGGCTCATAAGACGGCTCTGAATTGTTGTTTATTTTCATAGATATTTTTAGCTTATAGTTCCGTTATCTCTTGGCTGCTTTGAGATATAAATACAGTTTTGGCCTCAGGAGGTCAAATCCTTTCGATTATTGCATTCAATATACCCAAGAAGGTATCACAGGTTAATTTAATCTTGTCCCTAAAAAAAATCCAATTTGAGGTTAGGATCGCAAAGATCCTAATTAGTAATAAAATCAAATAGGGTTTACTCGCGCACCACACTTGATGTTACTGACGCACAACGATATAGTTAATAAACAATTTCAAATGCCGCAGCTACTGAGAATTCCCTTCCATATTATCATTCCCCGCATCTCGACTCTGTGAATGTATCTCGATTTTCACCCTTTTCCACACCACAACTCATCTGTTATATTACCTGTAAGAATATGAAGCACATTATTTAATTTAGAGATAAATAATTCACTTAATTATGCAATTAACAATTATCTGTATCATGTAAAGTTCACTACCACGCAGTTGTTCTAATATCATTAAAACTCCCCACGCGATGAAGGTGATCGTTCTAACAACATATACACAGTACCGAGAAACCTTACAATCCTGTACTGTACTGGCTTTTCCATCTGGTTTACCTCTGCTAGCTTACATATGTTACACCTGTCCTATACAAATTAACAGATCAATGTAAAATACGAAATTTCTGTTTACATCGAATAACACCGCGTTGGACATGCGTAACACTCAACACTTATGTTGTGAACGAAAGATGAGGGTAGTTTTTAAAGATGCCCCCTGTTGTTAGGGGAATAGTTCCTCGATTATTACTCGCGCCCAAACTAACCTACATGATTATGCAGTTACCCGATACCTTAACTGACATTATCACACGTTTTTACAAATGAAGACAAGGTCAGAAGTATAGTATACGAATCTATAAGTTTTCCACAGATCCACTACACGTGGATTTTGATTTGCCCCAAAAGCTCAGTGAAACAGATTAATGATATGGAAGTTCAGTGAAATTTGTTTGTACGTTGTTAGCTAAATAATGACATCTGTGTTGTGTCCATCACGGCTATCGACACTCGGCTCTTAGGATTATAAGCTTTCAGACTTATCGCCGAGCTATTTGAAAAAAAAAGTCCATTGGAGTTGATGAGTATTTGGTTTAATAAAAGCGTTGTGTTTCCAGGTTTCTTGGCTGAAGATGACCTTCGATATTAAGATGTGGTTTTTGAGTATATTCAACTTCAAATATTTTATTATTACCTTGCTGTTAGTTCCAGTTGATATAATCAGTTTCATTGCAAAATAATTGCGAAAGAGAACCCTTTACCCCTAACCATCTTGAAGAACATGTCACAGCCCTTTCAGAGAAAGCATATTTGTAAAGCATCTGTTTAGTGTATTTGAGCCTTCAGCTTCTCTCATAGAAACAGGTTAGTCCGAGCATGAAATTGTTCGTCAAATGTTCAGTTTTCATCAAAATGCCCTAAAAAAACACAACGCAAGCGAAGCTGGAAAACATCTAAGGCCACTTTGTTTTAAATCGTGTGTTTGTTGGCTCAACCGCGTTCAGCTATGACCTTGCAAATATTCTTTCACTGAAAGAACCGTGACATATTCCTTCAGCCAAATGTCTGTCAGTGTGTCAGTGTACTGTCAAGAGTTTGGGAATAGATGTGAAAGAAATACACAAAGTCCAATTAATATTACATACCTAACACTTATGTTACCTTTGAATAATGCAATAAACATATGCAATAATATGCCAATGTATGTTTACCAAACAAATGACATTAATTTGGCATGAATGTTTGTCCAACATGTGCCAGAACATTTACTAATTTTATAGTTTACCTGACATTTATCATAAGTCTGAACATTTAACAGTTTAATGTGTTGATTATTTAACATAGATTCAATCAGTTAGCAATTTAATGTGCCAGTTACATAACACAGGCCAGAACTGTTAACAGTTTAATATATCTATTTCATTGACTTATAAGTTTATCGAATCATGCTACAATAAAAAGCAACATTCACTTTGACATTTTACTCAACACAGGTCAGATATGGTAAGTAATACACAAAACGTTTGATTAAGATATATTTATAGTAGAGTGACTAACATGAAATACAAGGTTAGCCAGAACAATGAGTAACTTAACATAGACGTTTACCCGACGCAGAAAGTCTGTTTAACTAATATATGTGATGATGTAATTCAGGTGGCGTCGTCAACGCCTATTTTCTGTGGAGTGAAGCCATTAGTTTCCTCTCCCTCTAAGCTTTACTATAACCAACCATATATCTTACAGCACACGCAGAAAATGGACAGCAGACCATCACTTACTGGTATTGGAAATCAATGGTGTTTGATAAAGCTACTTGAAAGGGGGCCGTTGTAATTCAAAAAAAAAGTTCACTATTGGTTATCAGTAAATGTTGAAACGACCCCGACTAATTGTTTTTTGTTTTGTTTTTCTGTAAAGTGGTGCACGCGCTTGGCAAAGTTGCATGATATTTTTACCTTTGGATAGATTTTGTATTAATACATTATTAGTAGTACTTATATATATACAGTATCGATACTTAAGTTCAGTAACGAATTTTGAGTTATAATTATCCATAAAGGAGGACATACAAATTCTTACACGATTTTGCATGTTATGGACTTCGTAAAACACGAAATCGTATCCAATTTGATTGAAAACGCTTTAGTCTTATGGGCCCGGCATGGCCAAGTGGTTAAGGCACTCGACTCGTAATCTAAGGGTCAGAGGTTGAATCCCCGTCGCACCAAACATGCTCGCCCTTTCAGCCGCGGGGGCGTATAATGTTATGGTCAATCCCACTATTCGTTGGTAAAAGAGTAGCCCAAGAGTTGGCGGTGGGTGGTCATGACTAGCTACCTTCCCTTTAGTCTTACACTGCAAAATTAGGGACGACTAGCACAGATAGCCCTCGAGTAGCTTTGTGCGAAATTCCAAAACAAAACAAAAACAAACAAGTTATGAAGCCAAAACTGTTTTCCGGTCAGTTCCGGGGGAAATCGAGACTACAAGAAACGCTGCATTTACTCTTTTTCAAAACAGGGTTTGATTTCTTCGCAAACCCTGAATGAAGCCTTTTTCTTGCCTTCTTCAACAATAATTTTTATTTCTTTACCCTTCACACGTGCTTATTTATTTGCCTCCTCCAGCTGGGTCAGCGGTAATCTTCAGGGCTTGTAAAATTGAGGGTTCGAGCTTTCTAGCACAGTGCAAAGAAGCCATTATACAGATTTGTGCTTAAATAATAAACAAACAGTTTTTCTTCTGCTTCTTGCTAAGCTCTAGTTCGAAGTTTCTTTTTTGTGTTCTAAACAATTACTTCTTTTTACAACTGTAAACCACTTTAAGAACACAACCTTGGGTCGACTCAACGTCAATAGTAGGAACGTATTTCGTGTGATATTTGTTTGGAACAAGAAAATAATGTTTTACCGACGTTAATTGTAGTGTTATAGCCAGGTTTGTGATATATAAATATATATGTATATGCCTTAAGAAACAAATAGCTCGGTTTTTAAATAGGAATTTTATTACAATTGTCAATGTTGCTCGTTTCTCCAAAAATTGCAGGTATCGATCAAACATCACGTTGTCATGGTAACGACTATTTTCTTTGTGCCGATAAATGCATTCTTCCTTTGATTATCAGAGATCTATCTGTGCCTGACCTTATCAGCATGGGTCGCTCGCATGTAGTCGGTCCATTTGAGAGGGCAGGTACGTTGTCCTGAAGAGTAAGCCACCCGATGCGAACGCTTAAAAGGTTAAGACGACAGTACACAGTAGTGTCATTACAAAGCTGAAAGCGCCAATTAAGGTTGGACAACAAGAGACATACTCTACACTTTGACAAAGTATATTAGTAGGCTATTTAGCTCTAACTCAGCCCACTCACGTTTCAAATAACCACGCTGGAAACCATTTCGTGATGTTTCGTTATTACTCGTGTCATTTTCGTGATTTCAAGTGCTTTTCAGTTGTAATCTGTACAATTGCCCCTAAGTGGTACGCCGGGATGTTTGCGGACTAAAACCGGTACAAACCGAGTTTCGACACCCGTGCTTAATTAAAAAAAAAGAAACAATCGAGATAGTTAACTTATTTCGGATGAGACGTTATTGATAGTGTGGGTAAAATATGAAAAATGAAATATACGAAAAACGAAAATTCATTCGAACCTCTTTGTAATGAGAGACAGATCTTCCATGTAGCAAGTTAACCATTTTAAAGATGTAAAAAATTTCCTGAAGCCCACCCTGGAGATATTCTAGTATACCGTCTCAGCTTTGATCTGTCAGACAATGCTATTGTCTTGGGTGAACTATTTATGACCTATAACAGTGGCTGTGAAACAAAAGAAACTCATAAAACATGTGGCGCTGTCCATGCTGCCCACAGTAAATAGGAATGACCCGTTGCACAAGTTATAGTTTCTATTGTGTCATAAGATTTATTTGTATATACATAGTTAGCGATGATTGATTGTTATTAACCACAAAGCTACACAAGTGCTATCCATGTTCTTCCAACCACGGGTATCGAAACCCGATTTCTAACAATATAAGTCCACAGGTATCCAGCTGTGCCTCTGGGTTGAATGATCATTTGTAAATACTATAATTTCGGCTTTAAATTTCTTATTACTTTTATTGTGCAACCTCCCACCTCCACTCAGAAGACCCGCCACGGCCAGGTGGTTAAGACACTCCACTCATAATCTGAAGGTCGAGGGTTTGAATCCCTCTCTCACCAAATATGCTCGCCCTTTGAACCTTGGGGCGTTATAATGTGATGGTCAATCCCATTCGTTGGTAAAAGAGTAAACTAAGAATTGGCAGTGGGTGGTGATGACTAGCTGCCTTCCCTCTGGTCTTATACTGCTAAATTAGGGACGGCTAGCGCAGATAGCCATCGAGTAGCTTTGCCCGAAATTCAAGAAACAAACACAGAAACCAGTCAGTCATAAATAAATTTAGTGGTTTTACTGCAAGGATACATTTTCAAACATTGTTGAACGTAAATGTGAGACTTTGATGTTATTGTAATAAAGAATATCAACTTGCTCGTTTTCCAATAAATTACAAAGCGATTACAATAATTAAGTAATTTATGATGCACGTTATCTTACCAATAATACTGTTCAAGTTATTTTTCATGCAAAATATATTAGATATGTGGTTAAGTACAGTAAATAATGACTAATTGTTCATATAATCTTATCTAGAGCTACTTTTATGTGAAATACAGTAATAAACAATTACCAATTTTTAGAACATCTTTATTGGTGCCACTTTTATATAGAATATAATCATTTCAGATACATGGGTAAATGTAGTAAACAATAACACATTTTTAGAACATCTTTATTGGCGTTACTTTTCATATAGAATACAGTAATTTATATCACGTGGCTAGATACTGTAAAATATTAATTTTAAAAACAGTTTCACTGCAGCTGTTTACCTATTATTTTTGTTTTAGTTTACAGACATTAATTTAACTTAAATGAAGTAAAATCACCCATTTGTTTGTCACAAAACATACTTAATAACTTGAAACAAAAATATTCATTTCTGTACCCTAAAGCCTCTTCACTGAAACACCTTCAAAACTTGGATAATTGTTAATGTTAACCATGGATTTATATACATTATATGATGCACACAAAAAACGTGCGCAAACCGTGATCAGCATTTAAGACGCGTGATCTGCAATCAGTAGGTTTAAGTAAGAATAAAACACGTGTATGTTCCCCTTCCTCTGAAATATGTTTTACAGTGCCAAGTGATTTATTTTTGCAGTAAGACAAGCTTCAGAATTGCTTTTAAATACTATAAGTCTATAAATAGCGAAGAAAGTTTCTTCTATTTCAGTGAAAGCTGAACACGCACCACGTGATGTATATACTGCCATAAAATAATATCCAAAAGGACCTCGTGGATCTCTGAAATTGCACAACTCACACTCCCTGGAGAAGGCAGGAGGTTAGGGTCCACGAGTGATTCACCGATGCATCACCGATTAGTTGTCTTTCTAATCAATAACACCAATGACGCTGTAAACACTGTGTAACACCTTGAACCACTTCGATCGATTTTTCCGAACTTTTAAGACATGAGGAAGTTGGTACATTAAGGAAAATCATTCAAAACAGTTGTGTTCAGTGAAAAAGTTGAAACAACGACCGTGACTTTGTTTAATTGTTATTTGTTAAGCCTACTTTAACTTCAAGTTGATCTTGTACAGAAGATAGAAGTTTCATCTACTCCAGAGAATGCAAAAGATTTATAACTCGTGAATCAAAGCACAAAAACACAAACTAGTTTAAAATACTGCTATCACTAAGTATTTTATTCACTCTAGTAACACTAACTTATATCAGAAGAGTGTTATCCCTAAGTGTTTGATTCACTCTATTAGCCCTAATATCAAAGTACTGTTATTTATGAATATTTGATTTATTCTATTAACCCTAACTAATATTAAAGCACTGTTATCCCTAAGTGTTTGATTCACTCTATTAGCCTTAATATCAAAGCACTGTTATCCCTAAGTATTTGATCGACACTATTAACCCTGATATCAAAGTACTGTTATTCATGAATATTTGATTTATTCTATTAACCCTAACTAATATTAAAGCACTGTTATCCCTAAGTGTTTGATTCACTCTATGTCCTGAAGTACATTTATTTACTTTCCGGAGTAAAATTAGTTACTTTCCACTGAACTTTTATTTACGGCCTTGTTAAAACAATGAGTAACATTTATCCCAGCAGGGAGTTAAAATTATGGCCCTCGATACACACCCCTTTACGCCTCTTGGTAGAACTTAAATACTTGATCTATTATCACAACTCTCGTTTTACTTTGGAGCTGTTATATTATTCATGAAATACTTTAACTGTGATACAAAAACACTACAAAATGGAGAGAAACTGTTTTCTAGCTCAGCACCGGACATAAATCATGTTAATATACGTTTGAAAGTCACTTGAAAACACGTTAAATTTGTTTCAGCACCTGTCTTGGCATGCATCACACTAGGAAGCCGTGTTCATGGCTGAACGACCAATCAGAGAAAAGCATTGCGCTCGAACAAACGAGATGACGGAGTAGCGGGAACTGTGCACCTCGAAAAGTAGAAAATGAGAAAAAAAAACTCATAGGCTAAAAATCTCATGCCTGACATTTAGTAAGATATTAAGACTCGCTCTTTCTCGTGGATTTTTAATTGTGAGAATAAAACGAAACACTGTTGGAAACAGGGTTGTTTCAAGGTGTACATTCACGCTTTGCAGATTTTTGTTATTGTTTTTTTTTTTTTTTTGGAATTTCGTGCAAGCTTACTAGAGGGCAATCTCCGCTACTCAACTTTAATTTAGATGTGGTAAACTATGAAGAAATCAGCCAGAAAACGTTATCCGCCGCGTGTTATAACGCTTTCAGAGCAAGTATATACAATAACGACATTTGAACTCACGACTCAGTATCGCGAGTGTCCTAGTTACCAGGCCGAGTCAGTTTTCAAAAATAATATTTTAGTTTGTTTGTTGAGCACAAAACTGTCCTGTACTCAACAGGGGTAACGAAACCATTTTTTTTTTTTAAGTTATAAGCCTTCAGACTTACTGCCGAACCACCGGGAGACAAATTATACAAAGAAATTCCAAAGTAAATATATTGTTTCATATTTCATAAAACAAAAGGGGGCGTTGCCGTAGCAAGATTTTCGATTGTCGAAAATTTGTAGAATCAGTAACACATTAGATTTTTAAATGTGGGACCCGATAGATTCATATTTCTTTAAACTTCCAAATAATTGAAACACATTAAAGGACTCGAGGAGTTTCACCTATTTCTTAGTTGGGAAAATGAGTCTTAAAAAAATAACACGTGTATTTGTTGGTTTCTTTGCTTGTGACTAGTAGCGTGATGGAATTCAGTGGCTGTGATCACACACCGGGAAATAAACCTCTTTTATTTTAATGTCTTCAGAGAACATCCTTCTGTCCTTGAGAATATTTTAAATAAAGTATCGCGTGTAAGACCGCCAGCACATCACGCTTTAGACTTAATTTTGAAGTCAGAGAGTGTCTAGGAATGTTGGTAGTGGAGTTTATGCGCTCTACTCAAATCAAAGGCCCTTTCAACAAGCATTTCGCAGTACGTTCCATAAACTCAACGTTAAAATTAGCGCACCAACATCAAATTAAAACACAACAAGGCAACTTTTCCTGCTCGTAATTCCTAAAATTGCACTCATAATGTATCTTTTCCCTTTCTCCGGTACTGAAACCAGACTTAGTTTGTACGTTTGTTTTATTGGATTTCAGACAGAGGAACGTAAGTTCGTCAACACCTTCACCTTTGACCTTTAAAATTTACCGTCACTCTCAAAGTGCGCCCACAACTAAAAAAAAACAAAAACGGATCGCCATTTTTGTTTCATCAGTAACGAGTCTCGAACCAAGGACTTCACCTCCATAGTTCAAAACGTTAACTACAGGAATGCGCTCGGTTTGGGCTTAGTGTTAAAGCTGAGTTCCTCGATTTACGAATAGTTGGTTGTTTTTTTTCACCTTGCTACTTTTCAATTTATATTAAAGCTACGTTTTGTCTTGTTTTTCGAATTTGCCAAAGAAACTATTTATATTTCTTCGTTCAGAACTGTGTAGGTTTATACTATTTTCTAATCTCTTTCCAGAGTTGCTCCGTAATTCGTCTAACGAATTAAAATATTTACTAAAACTCACTTTCGATACCCGCGATGGACAGTGTATAAAACAGTTCATAATGTTGCTTTAAATTTAACAAACAAACAAACAGTCATTCTAGTCCTGTTGTATTAACACGGCGCTCATAACTGAATCAAATCGACCGTGTCGCCCCCCAGTGGCACAACGGAATGTCTGCAGACTCAGACCGTTAAAAACCGGGTTTCGATACCTGTGGTAGACACAGTACAGATAGTCTATTGTGTAGCTTTGTGCTTAGTTCCAAACAAACAATCATCCAGTCGATCGTATCGGTTATTGAAATGACACTTAGAACCACATTAAAAAAACAAGACAAAAAGGGGTAAAACTACATTTTATTACTACAATACACAATGAGAACATGTAGAGTTCATAACTACATCGAAAACAGTTACTACAATACACAATGAGAACATGTAGACTTCATAACTACATTGGAAACAGTTACTACAATACACAATGAGAACATGTAGAGTTCATAACTACATCGGAAACAGTTACTACAATACACAATGAGAACATGTAGAGTTCATAACTACATCGGAAACAGTTACTACAATACACAATGAGAAAATGTAGAGTTCATAACTACATCGGAAGCAGTGCGTCAGAAACTTCGTTCAAATTCTACACTCTAATATAATTGAATTTGTTTGGTTTGTTTTAAATTTTGCGCAAAGCTACACGAGGGCTATCTGCGCTAGCCGTTCCTAATTTAGCAGTTTAAGACTAGATGGAAGGCAGCTAGTCATCACCACCCACCGCCAACTCTTGGGCCACTCTTTTACAAACGAAAAGTGGGATTGACCATAACATTATAACGCTCCCACGGTTTAAAGGGCGAGCATGTTTGGTGTGACGGGGTTTCGAACCTGCGACCCTCATACTACGAGTCGAGTGCCTTAGTCACCTGGCTGACTTATAATTGTAACAGGACATGAAACACAATCTTTATATTTAACATATTCATTAAAAATGGCTGGTCCTCACGTGTTACACTGGACTTTTTGTTGCATCTTAGGCAATAAAAGTTTGTTTTTCTGTTACAGTAAAGGCAGTAGTCATCAGCGGACAAGTTGATCAATAATTTATATATACATTTTATAAATTACACCGAAGTTCGATCACGACACTAAGAGTTAAAATGACAGTTTTTTCTTCATATTATATGAAGTGGGTTATCTGCTGTGCCTAACCCGTGGAATCAAACTTCGGATTCTATCTTTATTCCCTAAATTCTTATTTCTCACAATATGGGGGGGGGCGGATGTTCGCTTTTATTCTCATTAATTATCTATTATTAAACGTTGCTTCTGTTGATTGTTGAATATCAAACGGTATTCGTATGTTTGTGTTGAGTCAGCCCCAATAAAACAATCATTCACGGACCTCGGGGTGTGTGAAACCTGATGACCCACATGAATAATGATACAACATATTGGTAAGTCCCTTACTGTGATGAATACTGATACGTCATGGAAAACGTGGGTTTAAATTTTTTCTACGTCATAGAAAGTGTGTATTTATCTATTTCTCTTAAGTATTTATTAATTTTTTTGTTTCGACAATCACAAACATCTTGTCGTAAACTTTATTTAAGAAACACAATGATAAAAATAACATTGCTGAATTCATACTGCCTGAACACAGCGCAGAACAAATACTTTGAACAAACATCTTAGGGAGTGAATTATTTTAAAATTTTTCACTGGTTTCTTTTTTTCTTTTAGCCGTCATGAAAGCTTAGATGTGTTTTAAAAATTGTTATAACTGCGCATGCGTATTAACTAGAGTTATACCATACAAATTTAGGTATTTATAGCTACCATGGAAGTAACTGGATATTCATTTCGATATTTGCATGAAAAGTGTTTAGAAGATCCTAAATTATTTGTCCTTTATTAGTTGAAAATGTTACAGAGCTAAATTTGTTTTCGCTATACACACACACACACATATATACTATTAATTATAAAATAAAATAAATTATGCTGTTTTACACATCTTTATTCTCCGTCAATTCGGTCGTCAAATCGATTCCTTTGACTGCTTTTACGCACGAATCCTTGTGAGGAATAAACAGGTATTTACTTCAAAGCTATGACCACATCACAATTCTTGACTCATATGTCACAGACACATGTAGGACCATTAAGCCTAGCAAACGAGAGCACAGTTTGCTGAGTGACAGCGGTCATCTCTGGGACTTCATTGGCCAACTTCGGTCACGTGGACTTTTTTTTTCAGTGAATATCATTACGCCTTGGACGTAAGGGTCGCGGGTGCAAGGTGGACCACTAATCATTTGTCCTTCACTTCATTATGAGTTCGTATTTTGGTGAATTTTCGCCCAATAATTGGGCTAACAGCAACCAAGAACATCATTTTGAGCAAAACTCCAAATATGGTGTGAACTACAGCGATAATCATTACTGTCAGTTTACACCAACGATTTCTTTCAGTTCACGTTGTCCACAAAACTATGGAAGATTAGACACCTTAAGCATTCCTGCAAAAACTCCCTTGTATGACCAAAGTCCAGGGGAATGTGATATGATACATACTTTTTGTTCAGGTTTGGTATCGTCCCGCTCTGATCAAAATTCATTACCGGTAGAGAACCGAAATTTTAGTAGCTGTAAGTTAACGACATTCACTTCGCCTGGTAATCCTGCCTTCGAAACATCTTCCACGGTAACAAACCAGAGTTATGACGGTGAAGTTCCGGAGTCTTCTAACACAACTTACGCAGGACTGAAGACAAATATTTATCCTTGGATGAAATCCTACAAAGGTCAGTGCATGTACTTGTCTTTCTTTTTTGCTGTGTTTTCTTTTGTTTATCCACGTGTTTATCAAAACTCTTTTTCCAAATCATTCGTATCTATAAACTATCTCTCTTTTTTATTTTTTTTAAATGAAACAAGTCTCACGTGAAACCTCGAGACCCGCGTGATCTTTATATATATATATATATTCAAAATAACGCCATTCTACAAGTATGACGTCACTCAAAATAGCGGTTAGGGCTAATATTTGTTATGTGTTCAAATTATATCTATTATTATCTCCCGTTATAAGTTAATAAGTTTTCCAAAAGTATTATTATACCTTTTATTAACAGATTCCGGTCAAGCTGCTAAACGGACCCGTCAAACCTATACCCGCTACCAAACGCTAGAACTGGAAAAAGAGTTCCATTTTAATCGGTATTTAACGAGACGTCGAAGAATAGAAATCGCGCACACTCTAGGCTTAACTGAACGACAAGTTAAAATTTGGTTTCAAAACAGAAGAATGAAAGCCAAAAAAGAAAACAAGCTTCAAGTTTTCGAAGATCAAGAAAGAAGCAACTTGCAGCCTGAAAACGAAGCTAAAAGTGGTTAATTTCATAAAAACGATACAAATGTGGCTACATAAAATGTACGTTCTTGTCAGTTGGGATTTCTGTGAAATTCAAAGAACGTTTGGAAATATGCTTAAAAATCAGGATACCGCATTGAAATAGTTTAAGCCTTCAAAACAGTGTTGAGCCAAAGTCTGGAACAGTAAAAGTTTTACCCCCTGACAGCCCACTTTTAAGACAAGTAAACTTAATTTATTGCATGCTATAGAAAGTGTTAGGTCTATTTCAGTTTGATTGTTCGTTCTAAAAGCTTGCGAATGTTCATTGACTGAAGACCGGCAATCTAGGAGAGTACAAAACGGGGGAAAAATTTACACCTCTGGCAAAGTTTGTTCTTTCACTCCTATTTAGCTTCACACTAGGAAGAGTTCAGGTGTGAGCAGTTTTATGACACCGAGACTGACAAACAGACGGGTTTATGATTGCAAGTTGTGCTGCGACCGAGGAACAAACATACTAGGCCTACCGCTTTCTAAATTGCTGTGCGAGAACATGCGCTCTCCTAACGACATTCTTTTATCCATAATTTGTAGAAAACTTGAAAGAACAGGTAAACAAGTGAACGGGGTTGTACTATTGAAACGGTAAGTTCACAGCCTATTTATTTATATACGAAGATTACCCCTTAGAGTTCCCACTGGCTCTAATAACACATAATAAACCCAGGTTTAGAAAATAGTTCTTTTCAGTCACGTTTAAATAATAATTGTGCTGAGATGTAAAATTACCTGCAGAAATACCTTCAAAATCACACAGAGATTGCTAGAAGGAGAGTTAGAAGAAATACACTGGCTCGAACTTGAAATTATTTAGTATGTAGAATGCCTTATATGGTTCATCTGAGAGGGTGTTGACCAAAGGCGAGTTAAGCGGGCATGTTCTAGTCTGCCCCTTTCACCCTGAAGGTAGCTCTCTCTTTTTTTTTTTTTTTGCAGCAGTGTAACTTTGACAGATTGTTTAGGGAGAATGTCCATGACGAAACTTTCTAGAAACGTCGTCCTCTATACTTGTGTCTCCACGACAGGCAGTTGCTGTCCATTCTACAAAGTTTCATCAGAGTGTAACTTGACTAATTATTTCGCCCGCTAAATTTCGTCGTACTTAGTATTGAAAACAGTTTGTTTCACCAGAATTTGCATGTTACGTGCAACTCAGTTGAGTTTAGTCTTTAAATATAATCGCTTCACACATGTAGACCGATCCATATAGACTGACACTGATAACTTGGACCTGTTATGACAGGAGTCAGTCATGCCCTCAGTGTCAGAAGAATGAAATCACATACTACTAAGTTAATACGAATCTGATATATGTCTTGACATCAACCAATGCATACCATTTCACAACGAATTTCTTCGAATTGTATGTAATGTAACAAAATAAGTAGTCACATTCAAAAGACAAGCAGAAACTAGCGATTACGAAGTAATAAAGAGAGCCACAAGCAACCCTTAGTGTAGATGTCATTGGACCAGAAGGGTTAGTCAAAATGGCCATTTGGTTTCTTTGAGCGTTTTCCCAAGTGTTTCTTCCGTACACATGTAGAGAGTCATCCAGATAATTATAACGGATGGTTTTGAGTTCTATATATAAATATGTATATGTATAGCGAAGTTTTATTATACGATTTTAAACATAAGAATAAATAAGGGGTAACTGATAAAAGTGGATCTTTAGATCTTTCTACACCAACGTTATTTTGTAAGATATACAGAATATTTACCTGTATGTGTGTTATATCTTGATATGGATGAAAATACGGGTACTGAGTTTTTTAAAGAGATCTTGATTATGTCTTTATATTCGTGTTTTTTAATAAGATAAAATAATTATTAATATTCAGGTAAATTCACTGAGAACTTTTGTATTTGTGATGCGCGTGTATTCCAAAAATCTTTTGAAAGATAGTATGCGAGGGATTTATTTTATTATTTATTTTATTTCCAAACTTTTTTCGATTTACAACATCATTGTGATGAGTAGGTTGTGCAGTCTTCTATAACAGTTTTTGTTTGTTTTTCAGTTTCTTAAATATATCCAGAGCAAAAGTATTTATAATGAATTAACTATGTTTTCCTGAATATTATTACTGGATGTATTGAGAGGTTTAACACCTACAGATGTCGCCCTCACGCATTTAGAGTGGTACATGATTAAATATGTTACCCATGAGTTGTGTGGTGTCTTACCAACACATCTGCTGGCTTTGTTTATATTTCATGATCACGAATGTGTGAAGTCAATAAGTAATATCTGTTTTGTATGTGTACGAAAAAGTTAAATGTTTGTTAAGTGATAACAGTTTATTTTAGTCAAATGTTGTGAACACTTGAATCAGAATTATCCAATAATGCACATATTGAAGACCTTTAAAGAACAGTTTTATGGATTAATTACATTGTTTTAGTGTGTCATGAAGCGTCATCATGGCAATGATACAAGGTTTACTTACACTAAACATACTGTGTCTGAGGTTCCACACAAGATCTTGACAAGTTAACATGATTACTATCAAAGAAAAGTTCCAAAAACCAAATATATTGAAAGTTCCTTTTTGAATGTGAAATGTGATGTAAGATTACCAGCTGTTTGTTCCAAAAATCAAATATTGAAAGTTCATTTTTGAGTGTGATATGTGATGTAAGTTTATCAGCTGGTTGTTTCAAAAATCAAATATTGAAGTTCCTTTTTGAGTGTGATATGTGATGTAAATTTATTAAATGATTGTAGTATGACATACAATTGTTGTATACCACTGGTAATTAAGTAAAAATATATTCCTATATATATAAATATATATACATATCTACAAATAAAGAATAGCTTATCGTGCAGAACTGGTCTTCCTGAGTGGTTTTATAGAAGTTGATTTGTTTGTAAATGGTTATATAGATTTTAAGCACAGTATTCTCACTGATGTCATCGAGAGTAAATTTGTATGTAAGTGTAATTCCATACTGTGTAAACACAAAAAAAACAACATAAATATATAACTTTTATTAAACATCACACCATTCATTTTATATATAGTATAAAAGGAATCAAAGACAGCATAATGTAAAAAAAATATTATTTTATTAGTTTAGTAAACTTGCAGATTAAGCTTTCCCTATTCAACCTTAAGAAACTACTTTATTTTAAGATCAGTATTGCTACTTTCCATTTCATTGTGGTTTATTTTGTCCGAACAAATCGTAACACTACCCATTTCACTTATATATTTGTGTTGCAGAAAATGCTTATAATAACAAAACATTCACGAGATTTCCTGGAGCATATTTCATTATTTTATATTTATATTAAAAAAATGTACAGCTCTACTTGATGTTTCCAATCTAAAACAGATTTTAATTATGTAATAAAATAAAATTGAAAATACACTTTTTTCTCCAATGATGTTACATACGAGCACCTAAGACTTGCACTTTTTTTATAGTTTCCTAGTTTTAAAAAGTGCTACTCCAAACTTAGCCCCACCTGATTGCTTAGTATTTATATAGACAACTCTTGGATACTTACATGGAATTTCCAGTTAAACTCAAGCTCTCAGACTGTTATCGGAAATCTGAGAGAGTAGTGTGTTTTTAAAATGTTTACTTTAGTAGAAGTTTCTCGTACACAACTTCCAAAAGGACCGACTCTACTTAACTAGCCAACCCAAAAACTTCCCTTTCGATGTTATTTGGTTCTGTAGTGCGTACAGTTTGTTGAAGCAACCGAAAATCGGTCGCCATTTTTGTTTACATTTAAAATCGACATTATGGCGTCGTTTGAGCCTAGGCGCAGGCGCATGAATGGCGTGCATTAAAAAAGTAAGGACTATACAACAGTTCGGTTGAAACTAAGTCTATAAGTGCAAGATCCATTGTCAACAAGGTAAAAATACAAGATTCGTTAGTTTAGTTTAAGGTAAAATACACAAGGTTCGTTAGTTTAGTTAAACGAGTATTTGGACATAAAAATGGTGGTTTAACACAATTTTCTAATTGTTATTAATAAAGATCATTGGATTGCTAATAAAAAAAACTGAGGTTTAGACGATTGATTGATTTAGTGTTTTATGGCACGAATAAAAATAAATGTTTAAGGCTTTATTGTTATAGTAATATAATTATGAATCAAGTTAAGAGCAAATATTAATTTATATTTAACTGCATACACAGTAAAATTATTCTGAGAATCGCTTAGAAATAAAAACCAAATAAGTGTTAAACATAGGCGTAACGAACTTTTTACATCGGTACGTGTTTGTTAGTTATGTCTTACCAATACTAGACTGATGTGTAAGGTAACACAACTAAAACCTTGTTCATAGCTTAACAATTGTTATATTTACGTGTGGTATAGTTATGTCTTACCACTACTAGACTGATGTGTAAGGTAACACAACTAAATAAAACCTTGTTCATAGCGTAACAATTGTTATATTTACGTGTGGTATAGTTATGTCTTACCACTACTAGACTGTTGTCTAAGGTAACACAACTAAAACCTTGTTCATAGCTTAACAATTGTTATATTTATGTGTGGTATAGTTATGTCTTACCACTACTAGACTGTTGTCTAAGGTAACACAACTAAAACCTTGTTCATAGCTTAACAATTGTTATATTTATGTGTGGTATAGTTATGTCTTACCACCTATGTTCTAAGGAACACCTAAAACTTTCTAGCTACAATTGTACGTTATTTGGTTGTTTGTCATATAGATGTTGGTAACACTAAATGTTCAACTAACAATGTCCTGGTGTTCTACCATACTACTGTGTCTTACACAACAATTGTTAACAATATTTATGTGTGGTATAGTTATGTCTTACCACTACTAGACTGTTGTCTAAGGTAACACAACTAAAACCTTGTTCATAGTTTAACAATTGTTATATTTATGTGTGGTATAGTTATGTTCTACCACTACTAGACTGTTGTCTAAAGTAACACAACTAAATAAAACCGTTTTAACATAAACAGTTACAGATTTTGTGTCTGGGTTAAACACATACGAACAGAGTTGCCCTCAGTTTCATGATACACATGTTTCATGTCGTGGTTTAAAAGTTTTAAAACACATCACTTACACACACATACAACCCGCAGCTAAACTGCTACCATATTTGCTGTCTTACCACTTCGTTCGGTTAAAGCAACTTTTCCCGAAGCGCCGAACAGGTTTGAAGCCGATGAAAACAGCGCTGTTTCCGTCAAACCAGAAGATGCATCGCTGTTATCTGGCAGAAATAAACTACATTTGTTAATCTTCGTCATGTTAAATTATTCGGATAAACAAACAGTCAAAAACGTTTCAAACAGACGAAATAATGCATGCGATTTTTAGTAAAAAATTAAAACAAACACTGACAAAAAACAAACTGCACCCTATTTTGAATACAAATATATTTAAACCAGGGTCGTTTCTTCGTGTAACAAGTAATGGACAGTAGTAAAATTAACTCACTTTTCTAATTCTTATGCAAGTGGTAACAGTGTGGAACTTCTAAAGGTGTATGTGTGTTGTGTTTTGTGAGATAACTGTGAGGTGCTGTACATAGCTGTGTTTACCAGGAACGAATAAGCCCAGAGAGCAGAATAGAGGAAAAAGGCCAAGTCGTTGTGATTGTGCTCGAATGGCAGACAACTTACCTCTGGGGGCTTTGTGACAACTCACCGTTCCTGTTGTCTCTGACGTAGGCCAGTAATAAATAATTCATGTGCTGAGTAGAAGATGTTCTAAAACACGCGTATTTCGGTTGTCACGTGCTCTGTGGCGAAGAAATTTGAACACGTTTATATATATATATATATATATATATTTTATTTATTTGGACTAGATGCTATATCCTGATCATGCGTATTCGGACATCTCTTGTACTCTCGTTCCTGGGACCTAAAGACGAATGAGAAAGGGACAGAGAAGAGATAGTTGGAGAATTCTGGCAGTTATTAATTGAGGGGGAAGAAATTATAATGTGCTTGCTGGGTTTCGGAATGTTCTAAGCGCCTCATTCGCCCAGAAAGGTATCGATCACGAAAGAAAATGAGCAGTAGGAAAAGGCTGGATTTCTGAGACCGGAGAACTGACAGTCCCCAAGCATATCGAACCTGGCCTTTGGAAACTTGGAGCACGTTATCAGGCGTGTAACACGCGGCCCTTGCCAGACCAAGGCCCGTGCCTGGAGAGAGTGAGACAGAACATACAGAGAAACACCTAGTCACGCCTAAGACCACGTTTTCGAGACTTGAGACACGGCAGGCTATGAACCAATGTTTCTGGTAGTGTACAACTGGAAAGGCATGATGTCTCTACCCTGAATTTTAAAGCGACCGTCTACATAACACGAGACTCAAAACTACTACATTGATTTTTAGAGTTTGAGCTTTTAAACTGTTAAACTCTAGTTTCTTGCCTTTATCTCCTTCTAAAGCTTCTACCGTACGTGTCATATTTACTGGTGGTAAGTTTATTAGTCACTTCGTAAGTTTGGACTACAGGGTAACTCTGACATTGTCAGTGATAACAGCAATAGTAAGCTCCATCTGAAAAAGGTCTGATTGAAACTGCCCCTTGTGATCCCTCTGTTTTGAACAGTAGCTTTTACATAAATCATTTTCTCAGTTAATATATTTAAAAGGCGTTCAGTGTGCCGTGAGGCCTTATTCCGTTTTTAAACTAAAGTGTCAGCCTGCTTTATCTCTATCATAAACACATAAATTTTCGAACTTTTCAGGGGCCCTTTAAAAACAGAGAAAATATTGGCGCGATAATTAATCGGTTTCTTAAAAGCTGCTTTCCCTTGATGATGTACTTAACCCTTAACTTTTGCACGACTCGGATTGGATATTGAGATCACGTGGGTAGTTTAAAAAAATTCCATATTTGAAATTATGTGCTTTTAAAAGCGTGTCGGAGGTTTCCCGAAGTGCAATACAGCCATAATTCATCCAAAATTGCGTGGAATATTAGACAAAATTATTTTTACACCACAAATCACGGTGACCAGATGAGCTCGTATCAGTTTGTCAACTCCCTAACCTCGTGCTACGGCCACCGCGCGCAGGAACCGGCTGCCCAGGACTACTACACTCCTCAGGTGCCGGCTTACAATAATTGTTACAGCGGTCCAGCATCTCCTGTCCAGCAATATGGACCGTATTCTCAACCCACAGTACCTCACGTACAGAATGGAGATCACACGCATTTTAACAGTTGCAGTCAGCGTCTAAGTCACCCCAACCCCAGCCCGAGCCCGAGAACGCCGACGCCGTCAGTGACACCGGTACCGAGCTGCAAATATGCAGAACCCACTGCGGCATCACCGCAGGACCTGAGCACGACTTCCAGCTCACAGCAGCCGGCTCCGAACAGCCCCAAACCCCGAAGTTCCCCACAGCCTCCGCGGCAGTCTCAGCCAACAGGTGGACATCAGCAGTCTCAGTCAACAGGTGGACATCAACAGTCACAGAGTTCACAGTCGCAACAAAACCAATCAAACCAACCAGCTCAAACTCAGAACAACCAACAGAAAGGGAACGAGTCGTCAAACCAGCCTCACATCTACCCGTGGATGAGAAAGACCCACGTTGGTCAGAGTAAGTACATTCCAAGTATTATGGTTCGCAATTAAAAAAAAAAAAGACTTTCCCTCGGCAACTCTTCCTTTACCAAGAAGGCAGGAGAGATGTTCTAACGGTCCTGCCGAGCCATATCCGCGGTGTGAGCTTGCACGAGCGATGCAGTCACTTTTCAGCGTTAGATAAGTGCAGTAAATATTCCTCGGCCATGTGCTGTCAGACGAGATTTCTCCTCCTCCTTCCATAGCACGCGCCACGTTAGTCCTATAAAACTTTCCGCGAGGCCATAATTTTGTCACTTTCTTGACCCAAAGTAAAGAGCTTAGTTTACAGCGAACGGGAATCGAGCCATAAAACTAAACGAGCTCGGGAATGCCCAACCCAACCAGAGAGACAGTTTTATGGTGGCCATAAAACCTGTCATAGAATGCAGAGCTCGGTAAGGAAGAGTTGCACCGTTGATAATAACTGTTAGAGAGAGGAAGAAATTCGACACTAGGGGGAGAAAAATATTTATTAGTGTAATTATTGCGTAATATGAAACAGATAATTTACAGAAATAGTTGTAAGATATAATTCTACCAACAATAATATAATGCGGGAAGTTTCAAATGTGATTTCTGTTTTACTTTTATCTGGTATGGAAAGCAAGCTCTTCATTAACATATTTTTCTTTTCACTTTTTTGGAGTAGCGTACATTTCCATAATACACAAACTATCTTTTGCTGTTATTATTTTCTTTTATGTGTAGATGGAGTAAATGCAATGGGTGAGACCAAACGTCAAAGAACATCATACACTCGCTACCAGACTTTAGAATTGGAAAAAGAATTTCATTTCAATCGCTACCTCACCAGGCGAAGAAGAATAGAGATCGCACACGCCCTCTGTCTGAGTGAACGGCAAATCAAAATCTGGTTCCAGAATCGTAGAATGAAATGGAAAAAGGAACACAAAATGGCTAACACAGTTCCTCCTCAGATACCACACCATCAGGTGATGGTTAATACAGTTCATGGCTTTAGGGAATACAACTACAGTAACAGTGTTTATTAAACAGTTGTAAGTTCATTAGATATATATATATATATTTAATTTAGACGATAAAAAATGAAAGGAATATTGATATACTAAAGCAGATATCGTAAACCCGATGATATACTGACAGAATTAAAATGGCGGCGTTCAGGAAACGTAGTAACAAATACTCATGTATTTTAGATACGAGATTTTGTGAAGATAACAGTGTGTATTTTACAAAAAGGACAACAACAAAAACTGCTAATGTGTTCTGTTCTGCAGCTAGATTAATGTAGAGAACATGCAGTAAGCTAGACATACAGCTGTAACTTTCATTTTGATCAAGGAATTTTAAATCAGCATACACTAAGTCTGAAATATAACCATAACTGTTACTTAGAAGGCTCGTTCATTTTTTTTCCGCTCTTAATTACTTTATTGTGATTTTTACAAATGTTATTTATACTGATAAGTTCCCAAATATTTCACTATTAATACTATCTACAGAAAGGTAAAAATAGGTACAATACATTTTAATAGAATAAACGAGTTTCAGTTTCGAAAGCTTAATACTAGCAGCATTTTGTAATGAAAATTCACAAATTTGTGAGGTTAATTGGTCACTGTCAAGTAGAACGTTCTGAAAATTAACATTTTGCCCAAGGATATATAAAAAAATTACACCATGCCTAACCCACGGGTTACATGTTACATTTTTAAGTTGCGTTTTTTTTCGTGTTAAGCCTTGTAATCTTTACTGCAACTCAATATGAGAAAAAAAACTTTATAAAAGGTTGAAACACGCTGTATTGTATCAGAGAGATATGGAACATCGATATGAAACTCATGGTACTAGCTTTCTGGTTACTAATAATTAATAATTCAAAGTAATTTTGCTATAGTTTCTTTCCAATATTTCTTCAGTTACAAACAATAATTCGAAATTTTACTTCTTATCAATTTGAATTAATTATATCAAAAACAGTTTATATAAAATTGTTGTTTTTTTTAGACATCCAAGTTGATCGTACTTCGTTTGAATTAAGCCTATACTCATTTGTTAATGTTGCCTAGGTTACGAGGGGCTGTATAAATATCAAATAATTGGCAAAGAGGATACATTGGAAAAAGTCATTCAGTTTATTTATACAGAACTGTTAAAAATATAATATATAAATTATCTTTCAATATACGAAGTATTCCAGGTATTTTTTTGTTTTCTTAGAAACCTTTGAAAAATATATTATTTCTTGTAATTATTTAGGTGTCCTTGTTCAAATAAGAATTACTAAAATAACTTTAGGTTAGATCGAACTAGCACGAAGTAAAATTCATATCGACCTGAACATCCGTCATGTCACTGTTAGTAGTCTGGTTTGTTTCAAATTTCGTGCAAAGCTACACGAGGGCTATCTGCACTAGCCGTTCCTAATTTAGCAGTGTAAGACTAGAGGGAAGGCAGCTAGTCATCACCACCCACCGCCAACTCTTGGGGTACTTTTTTATCAACGAATAGTTGGATTGACCATACATTATAACGCCCCCACTGCTGAAGGGGCGAGCGTGTTTGGTGAGAGAGGGATTCGAACCCTCGACCCTTAGATTACGAGTGGAGTGTCTTAACCACCTGGCCATGCCGGGCCACTGTGAGAAGTAGAAATCACAACACATTCACTTGTGTTGCTACTTTTATTAATTTTTGTCAACTAATAAGTTTGTTTTTTTTCTGAATAACTCAATGTGTTTTTGTTGGTGGTGGTGTTTAAGAATTTACCTTCAAATCAGTGAGAAACAATGAAATAATTTTAAGAATGTTTATGTCAAGTAATAAGTTTGGTTTAATCCCAAATGAGATATGGCTATTACTCGATAACGCTTCTTTAAATTAAGTTATTTAAGGATATGCCTTTCCTGGCATATTTTTCGAAAATATTCCACATAAGTGTTACTAATAGAATTACTGATCTTAAATGTAACCCTAATTCTTTTTGTTTTCAGACGTTTCTCTCTTCCACCCATGCCTGTTGATACACAGAATGTTTTCACCCTCGGAGGTAAATCGTACAGAGTTGGAAGAAGTCGTTTCAAAGTCTAATATCACAATCTTTATTTATAAATATATCCAGGACGTAGAAAGTTATGACGTGTATTGCTTATACGTAACTGTTCATTTTATGTTTTCGTCCTTAGGGTTTGCTCAGCCAAGTGTTTCGTTCTTGTCATGACCATTTTGGCTACACTTGAAACATTTAGCGTGAAAACAAACAAACAAAGGAATTATTTGTTTTTCACCTCCTGATTTTATTGTTCTGATCTACAGAAACGGTGGTTAGATTCGCGTTTAATAGTTTAATTGTTTGGCTTTCGTGAACGGTTGGCTTTATCAAAAGTTTAAAAGATATTTCAAAATATTAAAGTATGCAGTTAATTCAAATTCACAGAAAGAAGATTTTAAAAGACTTCGTAAGACTTTCTGATGAATCTTGATAGACTCTGGAGAAGAAGATGAGTTTTCTTCTTTGTAATGTAAAGAGACATCGATTTCCAATGGAGCCTGGTGGCAAAAAAAAATTATATATATAAAATCAGTCTTTTAGGATGCGAACTGTAAAATAGTAAAGATGGCAGTCAGAATTGTGGTGTCCTGAAACGTCAGAACTAGCGTGGAAGGAGGCACGAGACATTTAACACATACACCATATCTCTTTGAATATATCTATGTACCGACATTTCATTAAGTTTAAGTTATTGGTGTAATAAGATATTTAAGTATCTTAATGTGTGAAATTATAATCTACTTCTTTAGATAATTACATCTATTCAAAGTGTCGTGTGTGTCGTATGACTGAAACGTGCACGTGCATATCTCAGGGCTGTGTGAATACATTACGCTATTGTCTTCTTACAGTTTTTTCTGATCATCTATAAGACGTGTAAAAAAGTCTTTAGGTACCTGGATTCTTTTTCTTTTTTTTTCCCGTTGGTCATGTGTCCCCCTAGCGGCTGGATGTAAGCCTCCAGTATTGGCTGATCTCCGTAAAGCTTGGTAGTATTTCTCATTGTTAGTAGATTTCTCTTCTTAGAATTATATAGAATGGTGACATAAACAGTTTACAACGTTGGAAAGTAAACTCGGGGAGTCATTTTGTTGTGTGTTTTTTTCAAGATATTGTAGTCAAAATATCTGGATTTTAAATTACAGGACCAAAATATGTCATTCCATTCTTTACAGCTAAATAAAGAGGCTTAACTGAATATTATAACAATGGAATTATGTTATATTTTGTTATTTTTTATCAACAGAATATAAAGAATGCCCGTATTCGGGTTTGTGCAATTGATTTAACCTATCTTGTACAGTGACATTAGAATATGAAAATATATTTTCTTTTTCTTAGCTTATAAATACCTTTTAATTTTCAGTATCACTGAGAAAGACACGAAATGCGATTTTGGTTGACAAAATTAGAAGTATTATTACATTTCTTTTCTGTCTTAACGGTTTCACTTAATCCTTTTAATTAAGTAACCCCAGATCCTATTGGTGGAATACGTGTGTAAATAATGTAAATGTAATAATACTATATGACGTGTAGAGTATTATTGTGATGTATTGTTGTCCACTTGAGCTTGGACATGGTTTTGTGTAGGCCTCTCTCAAGGCTTAGTTAATACACTTTGTCATGTTGAAAAATAAATATTATGCGCCACTCTTTGTGTATTTATTGAACTACAATTGATGCCTCAGAAGTTGAAGAAATTAATTATCTGTTATAAAATAGTTTTATAATAATTGCGTTTTCTATAGAACACTTCTAACAAACACTGGTAACTTTCTAAGAGTTTATTAAGTGGAAAATAAGGAAAGCATTTTTCATTTTAGTTTCAGAATATTAATAACTCAGCATAATCCCAAAGATATCCAGCTGGAGTTATTTAACAGTGTTTTTTTTATGGAATTTGTATGTAATGAAAATTTATTTACAAAAGAAAAATCGACAGTTATCACCTAAGACAAAATAAACTGTTGAATTATAGCTAATAAACTTAATTTCTATAATGCCAATCAAATCACGTGTAGAAAACTACAACCTTCAGTCTGAAATTGTAATTTTTCGTTTATGAAAGTAACTAGTTGGATGCATGCAATTAATTCAATGAATGTGAATGGGTAACAGGCTCAAAAATATATTAGCACATTTTATCCAATCATATAGTTTTCTTCTCAGGTGCTAGCCAATCCCTACTTTTCATTTTCTGTATATGACAGTTTGCCTGTATTTACAATATATACGAAAATTTTCTACATGAACTTTTAGTAGAAACTCTTTTCAAGAGCTAAGCCTATTTTCATTCAGTTAGTTACATAGTGCAACACAGATTTTTAGCAAGACGATATTTCGTTTTCATTTAACATACGATGTAAGTAGTGATGCTGTCTTTAGTTAGAACGCTCTCTCGCTTTTCCTGTTGTTTTTTTTTCTTTTCGTAAAGTTTTTGGAAAATGTTTCTGTTACTGTTTTATTAATATTTCAATGCAAAGAAACAACACTGTATTTTAAAAAAGAGTCTTTACTGTTTACATGATTCACAAACATGATATATTTCGTATTTAATAAAACAAACAAACAATTCCAACCTTTTAGGCTTAAGAAATCTTAATTCTAAAATAATTTGAAAGATTAATTTTGTGAATTATTGAAATACCGTTACAAATCTTAATAACAATGAGTAAAATGGAATTTGTCTAGAAATTGATCATTTTTCTTTTATATAATTATATAAAACAAGTTAATTATGAATAACAAATGTTATCTGTTACACACCTTTTCCGTCATTCACAGAGTATTATGTCTAAAATCCCATAGGTGGCGTTGTAATATGGCATTCATTTTATTTTTTTTAATTATTATTTTGGGTGTGGAAGTTTGTATTAAAATCTATTTTTTTGCACGTACGTTTTAACATTTAATTCCCTACTAAGACCTGAGGTATCCCAACTAACTAAATTTTGCTGTTTGTATCAATCACATTTACTAAGAATAAATAAAACTATGTTTCACTGCTTAACAGTTAGTAACCTGTAAAGAATATCTAAACAATTAAACATATATACTGCCTTTATGAATATTTGCAACTAGTACAATATCGTGGCAAATTCATGCTTACTGGCATAAGCTATAATAAACATCTAATAAACAAGAACTAGCAATACTAAACTTGTGAAACTAGTATAGTAAAGTGTGTTTGCAACTGATGCGATTGTTTGTTTGCTTTGAATTTCGCGCAAAAAAATAGTGCCAAACATAATTCGTCTGCTGAAATACGTTTGGATTTTTTATTTTTTTACAGTGATCATTTAAATTTGTATTTCCGTTCAAGTAGATGATGTAGACTTTCCCTGCTAGGGTTTGCCTTGTTTACCAAGCATTATCTATTTGTGAAATAAATAAAGAAAAAAAAATCGGAAAAGAAACTCCAAGCTAACATGTGGCGCCCTCAAACGAGTATCTCTTAAAACATCTGTTGAGCAGAGAAAATGAACGTTTATCCAGAACTAAAGCTTTTAGGTAATAAGGTGAGAGTTGATATTTAAACACGAGTTAGTTATCTTAGTAGCAAAACCTATAATGTTTTAAAAAGTAGATTATAATAAAAAACAACTGTTAAAAGCAAAATTTCTTTGAACAACTTTAATTCCATTCTGATAACGAGTTTTGTATTCATTATACCGTCACGTATATACAAATATTACTTGCCATACTCAAAGTGATGTATATAATATAAAAACGCCCAAGATTATGCTTGTTAAACGTTATGCCAGAGCCATAACTTTATATATATGTATAATATAGATCTAAGTTCATCATATTTGAAATGCACTTTTCTAGGAGCAATTTAGGCTTAACTCTATAATAAGATAATATGATGAATATCCTTACATCTTATTTTTAACCCTAATATGTAAGTCCATAGTTTGTAACATATTTAATATAGTCATATTTTTATCAATTAATTGTAATTTATTTATTTATACTTATTAAGAATCAGTTACTGGTGAAAATCACAAAGTTGAAGCGTTTGTGTATTGTTTTTTTTTTTTTTTCGTACAGTGACATTCAGTTAAAGATTCTTCATAAAACCCCAAAGTAGCGGGAGGGATTTAACATGAAATCTGACAAAATGTAACATATTTATTGTTACTATCACACAAAAATTCGTTTCTTTTACGTATAAGCAGAATTTAAAGTTCAAATTACATAAAAATGATAACACAAATATACACAAACATAGTACGTGACTCCAATGTAATAAACTGACTCAAAAATACACTTAAATTTAGAGAAAAACTAACTTCAAAATGCACTCCGACGCAAGAAAATAAGACTTGAAAATATACCGAAACGTAAAAATTGCCCTCAAATATATACACAAACTACCTTCAAAAATATATTCAAATATAAAAAATGAATTAAAAAATATACTGACGTTTATACAAGAAATCGATTCCAAAAATATATTGAAACGTATACAAAAATACCCTTCAAAACTATGCTCGACAAGAAAATGACTCCACAAATATACTCAAATTTAGACAAAAACTGACTCAAAAATATGTACCCGTGCCCCAAAAATTATTTCAAAACTATACTCAAATAAAAAAATCACTCCACAAATATACTCAAATGTACACAAAAACTGACTTAAAATATATATTCATACCCCAAAAAATTATTTCAAAACTATACTGAAACCTAAAAATTGGCTCCAAAATATACTCAAATCTACACAAGAATCTTCCTCCAGAAATATACTCAAACGTATGCAAAAACAGCCTTCAAAAATACACTCAAACGTAGGAAATGACTCCAAAAATGTACCTTTAACCAGTGCATAAATAACTTGGAGCATATTTTGTACATCAAACAAGCTGTACATATATAATTCTACTTTAGTGGTGGAAACACCTTAGTAAACAAAATATTTATTTATTTATTGAGAAAATGAAAAAATAAATATTGTATGCTTTTAACCGTTATGTTTCAAAGTTAAATAAAACTTGTATATGCGTCAGACGACTGAAAATTCATTATTGTTGAATATCCTATGAATGAGAAATGGAAGTGCTCGACCCTGGTGGTTTTTACGTCGGGTGGTCTTTTGTGTTTATGTTTAACCAACGAGTAAGTAAGTTGTAGTTTTACTGGATCTGTGAGTTGTGGTTACAGTTTTTGAAACCATTGTGGGCGTGTCCGTGTTCATCCATCATTCGAAAGCGATGCACGAGAGTTGTTGCATGTGAAAAAAATTTTTTCGATACGTGAGTTTTTTGTTGTTTTTTTTTAGTACGGGATTTCTTTTCCATAAAACTTTAAGTATTATGTTCGAGCAAAATGACGATAAGAGAACTAAATATGTGGTATCTTGATTGGAAAATTTCTTCAAACGCATTCGCTGTGGAAGCCATGGAATAACATCTATTCACTTTTGTTTTTACTTAAGATGGAGTATATTTAGTGAACTTTGGTGTTTGATATATTTTCACGGTGAAAAAATATGTGACGTTTTTAGGTTATGCAGCTAAACTTCACATTAATATCAGTTTGTTCTTTTTATTATTGTTTTTTGTCTCACGAAATTTTAATATTCATCTCTTCAGGGTGTTTGTTACTTGAAGACACTTCATTATTATCGTAAAAACAATATGACCATTTTAGAAGTTACTCTTTGTGTTTGCCCCCCAGTGGCTCAGCGGTATGTCTGCGGATTTGCACGCTAAAATCCGGGTTTCGATACCCGTGGTGGGCAGAGCACAGATAGCCCATTGTGTAGCTTTGTGCTTAATTCAAAACAACAACAACAACAACAACTCTTTGTGTGTAGTGGGAGCACGTTAGAATATTTGTATTTTACTCACTAGAGGGCTCTACACTGCAACAGCTGTAAGTAAATTTTCGGATTTACAATGGTAAAATCAGGCTCTCGATTCCTCTCGGTAGACACAACAAAGATTCCGATGTGGCTTTGCTATAAGAAAGCAAATACACTCAGTATAGGTATTGAAACTATGATTCTAGTGTTGTAAGTCCGGGAAGTTAGGGTTTGAACACCAAAGACTGTCGAGGTATTAGAATCCAATAAGCTTAGCATTTATGATAAAAAGTAATTGACTTCTTTTTTACTCAGAACTGTGTAAAACATGGCACTTGAGATACCTCGTTTGTGTTTTGCAAGTCACTGCCAAAGAAGAATTGCGCTCAACACCAGGACTCGTCAGTTTGGCTGGCCTATGAAAGACAAAATAAAAACCATCCAAAGTTTGCGTGATTTTCAAACATTAGGCCTATCGGAAAATAATAAGTTCGTCTAAGACAGAGAGCGGTTCTTCTGAGACAATAATTTGTAGTAACATAGCAGTTTGATGTTCATTATTGAAGTAACTTTAAAAATATTAAACGTCTTCCAGTATTTAACATCGTGCAATTTTAATGTACTTGAACGTATGAAATTTACAGCAGTATATTTTCTGAAATACTGTGAGAAGTTGACCTGAATTTTGTGTTTTTTAAACATCCAAACTATTAGCTAAACTACAGCTAATAACACAACCTAAGTGACAACTTAGTACTTTGACATGAGGTGATACTAATTCTTAATTACGAGAAACCCACTTGCAACGCCCGCTACAAACCCGTACTCGTCCCTAAGACATGTGTCCCGCAACGGCCACTTGCAAACTCCCTTTGTTAACCTAAGGATGACCTAGGAAGGTCGAAACGTTGTTCTCGTCGTATCATTAAAAGTGTTAATATCCACATCGGTCGTTCTGAAGTACAAGTGATATTAATATCCACACCAGTCGCTCTGAGATACAGGTGGTATTAATATCCACACCAGTCGCTCTGAGATACAGATGATATTAATATCCATACCAGTCGTTCTGTGATACAGGTGATATTAATATTCACAACAGCCGTTCTGTGATACAGGTGATATTCATGTAGATGATTTATTCGCGTTACCTCATCTTACTAAAATATCATTATATTCCATAATTTGAATTTACGCTACTTAGAAATTAAGCTACTTAGTACCTAGGTATAGCATGTATACATTATACTCACACACATATATGTGTTATAGCATGAAAGAAATTGGGTACTTAATAATAGCATATAAAGAATGATCCTGTGTTTCGATTTCATCATGTCCTTTTTCTACCATGCTGACTTATGGTTCGACATGGCCACGTGGTTAGAGCGCTCAACTCGCAGTCTGAGGGTCGTGGGTTTGAATTCTCGTCAGACCAAATGTGCTCGTCCTTTCAGCTGTGAGGACATTATTATATGACGGCCAATCCCGTTATTCGTTGGAAAAAAGAGTAGCCCAAGAGTTAGCAGTGTGTATTGATTAGTAGCTGCTTTCCCTCTATTCTTACACTGCTAAATTATGGACGATTAGCGCATATAGCTCTCCTGTAGCTTTGCGCAAACTTCCAAACAATAAAAACAACAAATCATGCTGACTTCTGTAGTAAAGGCTTTAAAGAAGGAAACTTGAAAATTAAATAACTTAGATGCTTATATAAAGAATCGTTTTAACTGACTTTAAAATAAGAGAAAACAGAGAAAATAGTCGTCGACATGTTAAAATTTGCATCAGAGATATCAAGACATTAACCAAGTAAAGTATGATGAGTAGAGATACGAAGAGAGTAATTTGAATGTGATAGTTTATCAGGCATCTGGTTAACTAGAGGCAGCTCTATAAAACCATTATTAAGATGTGATAGTTTATTAGATATCTGGTTAACTAGAGGCAGAACTATGAAACCGTTACTTGGATGTGATAGTTTATTAGATATCTGGTTAGCTAGAGGCAGAACTATGAAACCGTTACTTGGATGTGATAGTTTATTAGATATCTGGTTAGCTAGAGGCAGAACTATGAATCCATTATTTAGCTGTGATAGTTTATTAAACATCTGGTTAACTAGAGGCAGATCTATGAAACCATTATTAAGCTGTGATAGTTTATCAGAGATCTGGTTAACTAGAGGCAGCTCTATAAAACCATTATTTGGATGTGATAGTTCATCAGACACCTTGTTAACTAGAAGCAACTCTTTGAAACCATTATTTGGATGTGATAGTTCATCAGACACCTTGTTAACTAGAAGCAACTCTCTGAAACCATTATTTGGATGTTATATCGTAGGAGACACTTGGTTAACTGGAGACAGGAGCGCCCTAGCGCAGTAATTATTAAGAGGAAACAAACATTAATTTGAATAGAATTATTATAACATATAGAAATTCATTATCCAGTCATCCTTCAAAGCAATAAGAAAAAATTAGTCTATTTCAATACAAAGAGCTTGAGGAGTCATCTATCATTTGTACAAAATACATCTATCAAAGCATTGTACTCGTTTTACAATACCAAGCATTTGCGTCATCACATATGACTTGGATAGTCAGATATTTCATAATATGAAAAATAGTTTTCATTCTTATAAATATTTATTCCCCATTTTGTTACATTTATAAAATGTAAAATAGTATCTCGATAATCATTATAGACAGAATAATGTGTTTACAAATTGCTATAAAATTTAAAAACTAGGTCTTTGATTGACACTGTACTTGATTAATTAAATTCGTTAATTTAATATTTTTATTTTCTGTGGCCATAATTGTGTTTATGTGCATCAAAGTGCTTATCCCACAATAAGATACGACACCATCAGGGACCCACATTCCCTAATTACAAGACTTCAACAGTAAATCCCCATCGTAACTCATGACACGAGACATATGTGCTTGACAGGGTAAGGGTTTATGGACGTCACCAGCCTATCACTATACTTAGTTAAGAAACAGCATGTGACAACGACACATTTTCAACGAACCAAGGTTGAAGGTGAAGGATACGAAATTGATGACATCAACCCATATGGAACATACGTACAGATGGAATCTTGTGCCAATGAATAGTAATGGTGTATAGGCAATGACAGACAGCAGCGTATTTTAGACTTGACACGAATATACAAAAATAAAAGTAGTCACTTTGGTACTGCAACCAGAGCATTCCTGGTTTGCTTGGTACTTTAGGTTGAGTTTCAATGCGCTCTATAAAGAACACAATACCCAAGAGTGAAGTATCAAGAGGGACCGGTCCCCCATTTTTCAATCCAGCCCAGTAAAGAATCATCACAATTAGGAAAATTACTGTCAGGAAAAGCAGGACAATGAATATAATTTAATGCACAATCCAAGAACTTCCAAGGGGACTCGTCTTATTGGGCGAGTGTGTAATTCTATTAACTTACAACCGACCTGTTGGTGAACAGTTTCATCAACTAACTAACTTCTGTGTTATGAAATTGCGATTTCTGTTCAAAAGAAGAAAAAAAGACAACAAGATGTTCAAATTGCTCACCAAGCTGAAAATATTCCTTTTTAGATTTCATAAAGGCGTTAAGGTTTATTGAAATGTGTAACCATTGCAGAAAGGACACCGTTTGGAAATAGTTGTGTTTATATTATCAGAAATATTGGTACTAAATTACCCACTTGAGTTTTTTTCGTGCATCAGAGTTTCCTCCAGCAGTGAAGCCGAGTGTGGCTCATACTCTGGTGTGTCTCGCTGTGAATCTCAGGGTCAGAAGTATGACAGGTGAACATGCCGACCAGGTCCCACATTTCGATCTGTAGGAGAGTTATAGAAACAGCAGTCAAAATTCTTATTCGGTTTAAAGAACCCTTGTAGTGATTGTGGTGTTGACTTGCTGCCCAGGTCATCAGTGCAAAATTTAAGAAATACGCTGGTGCAGATGTGCAACATGGTAACAAAAAACAATCGACCTAACATTTGTGTCAATAAAGAAGTACATTTTACTGTAGTCTTTATAATTATCGTAATAAAAAACAGACTGACTAACAATACTGTCAATAGAGAACTATACTTTACTACTGTGTTTTTCAACACGGCAGTAAGAAAAACTGCTTAACAATAGTGTCAATAGAGAACTATATTTTACTATTGTCTTTATTAATATAGTAATAAAAACAAACTACCCAATAATAGTGTCAATAAAGACTGTGTTTTACAATTGTTCCTATAAATATGGTAATTAAAAACAAAGTACCTAACAACAGTGTCAATAAAGACTGTATTTTACAATTGTTCCTATAAATATGGTAATTAAAAACAAACTAACTCACAGCAATGTCAATATAGAACTATATTTTCTATTGTCTTTATAATTATGGTAATAAAAACAAGTTATCTAACAACAGTATCAAGAAATAACTATATTTTACTACCATCT
The DNA here is from genome assembly GCA_011833715.1 of Carcinoscorpius rotundicauda. Taxonomy (NCBI): domain Eukaryota; kingdom Metazoa; phylum Arthropoda; class Merostomata; order Xiphosura; family Limulidae; genus Carcinoscorpius; species Carcinoscorpius rotundicauda. Next base: position 59,863,402 of record CM022403.1, on the reverse strand, counting down.
TTGTAATTATGGTAATGAAAAACAAACTATCTAACAATAGAGTCAATAGAGAACTGTATTCTACTCTGGTCTTTATCAATGTCGTGATAAAAAGAAACTACCCAGCAATAGTGTCAATAGAGAACTGTATATTACTATTGTCTTTTTCAGTGTGGTAATAAAACGAAAGTACTTAACTACAGTGTCAACAGAGAACTATATTTTACTATTGTCTTTATTCATATGGTAAAAAAAATTCCTAACAATACTGTCAATAAAGAACTCCATTTTACCATTGTTTTTATCAATATGATAATAAAAAAACAAACTACCTTTCAATGGTGGGAATACAGAACTGTATGATACTACTGTCATTATCAATATTGTGGTAAAAAACTACCTGACAATTATGTCAGTAGAAAGCTATATTTTACTATTGTCTTTATCAATATGGTAATAAAAAACTACTTAACAATATTGTGAATAAAGAACTATGTTTTATTATTATCTTTATCAATATGGTGATAAAAACAAACTATCTAACAACAATGACAACAGAGAACTGAATTTTACTACAGTCTTCATCAATATAGCAATAAAAACTAACACCCTAACAATAGTGTCAATAAATAACTGTATTTAAATTATTGTATTTATCGATATGTTAGTAAAAGACAAACTACCTAACAATAGCGTCAACAAAGAACTGCATTTAAATTGTCTTTATTAATATGGTAACAAAACATAAACGAACTAAGAATAGTGTCAATATAGAACTGTATTTTACTATTGTATTTATCAATATCGTAATAAAAAACAAACTACCTAACAATGTTGTCATTAAAGAAATATATTTTACTATTATCTTTATAAATATGGTATTAAAAACATACCACTTAACAATATTATGAATAAATAACTATATTTTACTACTGTTCTTATTGTTATGGTAATAAAGAAGTTTAATTGTCAATAGTGTCAATAAAAAACTGTATTTTACCATTATCTTTAACAATATGGTAATAAAAAACAAACTACATAAAAAGTAGAGCCTATAAAGAACTATATTTTTCATTGTCCTTATCAATATGATAATAAAAACAAACTACCTGACAATACTGTCAATAAAGAACTATATTTTACTGTTCTCTTTATCAGTGTGGTAATAAAAATAAACTATTTTACAATAGTGTCAATAAAGAAGTATGTTTTACTTTTGTCTTTATCAATATCGTAACATAAAAGAAACTAATTAATAAGAGTGTTAATAGAGAACTGAATTTTACTATTGTTTTTATGAATATTGTAATAAAACAAATTACCTGATAATAGTGTAAATAGAGAACTGTATTCTATTATTCTCTTTATTACAATGGTAATATGAAACAAACTACCTAACGATAGTTTCAGAAAAGAACAAGATTTTACTATTGCATTTTATAAATATGGTAATAAATGACAAACTAGTTAACAATAGTGTTAATAAAGAACTATATTTTGCTCTTGTCTTTATCAATATCGTAATGGAAAACAAGTAACCTAAAATAGTTTCAATAAAGAACTGTATTCTACTATTGTCTTCATCTATATGGTGATAAATACAAACTACCTGACAACAGTGTCTATAAAAAACTGTTTATTACCATTTTCTTTATCGAAATGATAATAAAAAACAAACTATTTAACAATAGTGTCAAAAAACAACAACATTTTAAAATTATTTTTATCAATATGGTTATAAAAACAGCATAACTATCAATAGTGATAATAGAGAAATATAATTTACTATTGTCTTTATCATTATGGTGATAAAAGAACTGCCTAACAATAGTGTCTATAAATAACTATTGTCTTTATCAAAATATAATAAAAAACAAACTACCTAACAATAATGTAAAAAAACATATATTTTACTGGTGTCTTTTTCATTATAGTAATGAAAACAAACTACCTAACAATAGTGTGAATACAGAACTGTATTGTGCTCTTATCTTTATTAATATCGTAATGAAAAACAAATTACCAAACAATATTTTCAATAAAAAACTACACAATATTATTGTCTTTATCAACTTGGTAATAAAGAAACTATGCGACAATAGTGTCAATAAAGAATTGTATATAACCATTGTCTTCAACAATATGGTAATAAAAACAAACTATCTAACAACAGTGACAACAGAGAACTGAATTTTACTACGGTCTTCATCAATATAGCAATAAAAACGAACACCCTAGCAAAAGTGTCAATAAATAACTGTATTTCAATTATTGTTTCTATTAATATGATAATAAAAACAAACTATCTGACAATAGTGTCAATAAAAAACTACATTTTAGTGTTGTCTTGATCAATATGGTAATAAAAACAAACTACCTAAAATTTGTGTCAATAAAGAATTATATTTTACTACAGTCTTTATTGTTATGGCAATAAAAAGGTTAACTGTCAATAGTGTCAATAAAGAACTGTATTTTACCATTATCTTTATAAATATGGTGATAAAAACAAACTACCGAACACTTTGTATTTCAGTCACAAAAACTATGAACATCTGACACAGTAGCTGTTAACTGGAGTCCCAAAGAGGCAGAACAAAACAAACCAACACCATACTATTAACTAAAATCAATATTGACTTTTTATAGGGCCTGGCATGTCCAAGCGCGTAAGGCGTGCGACTCGTAATCCGAGGGTCGCGGGTTCGCGCTAAACATGCTCGCCCTCCCAGCCGTGGGGGCGTTACAGTGTGACGGAAAATCCCACTATTTGTTGGTAAAAGAGTAGCCCAAGAGTTGGCGGTGGGTGGTGATGACTAGCTGCCTTCCCTCTAGTCCTACACTGCTAAATTAGGGACGGCTAGCACAGATAGCCCTCGAGTAGCTTTGTGCAAAATTACAAAACAAACAAACAAGACTTTTTATAGACGATGTGCATTTTTTTCCTTTTGCCGAGCCTTTTCATTTTGCATCTGGCACCGTTTGGTCAGGTGTGTAAGGCACTCGACTTGTAATCCGAGGTTCGCGTGTTTGAATCCACGTTTTACCATACTTGCTCTTTATATTAGCCGTGGGGGCGTTACAATGTGACGGTCAATCCTGCTATTCGTGGGTAAAAAATAGCCCAAGAATGGGCGGTGGGTAGTGATGACTATCCGTATTACTTCTGGTTTTCAACAGCTAAATTAGGGACAGCTAGCCCAGACAGCCGTCTTATAGCTTTGCGCGAAATTTAAAGCAAACAAACCTTTGTCACCCATTGCGAATTTGGTTGAAAAACGCCTTTTAATAAAACAAAATTCGAACATATTTTTCACAATAGGACATGACCCATTATTTAAGGATAAGTCACCGGTATTTGGAAATAACTATCGAATAAACAGTTTTTTTTAACTTTAATTAAACACAAAACTATATAATGTGTTCTTCCCACCACTGGTATCGACACCAGGTGTCTAGCAATGTTAGTACCACCACTGGTATCGACACCAGGTGTCTAGCAATGTTTGTCCTCAAACAAACTCCCTGTGCGAGTGGGGAGGGTGGCTGTATAAACAGCGATGCCTCATTTTGACAGAAGGATATATTTACGATCGAAGAACAATTTAAGTGTCCCCAAGTATACCTGGTTGGCACTGTGTATCTTATGTTATTGTAACGGATCATTACCTATTCGAATGTTTTAAATGATGCTAATGGTTAGGTTATATTATTTAGTAACGAAGTAAATGAGCACTTAACAACATAGTTTATAAGAACAACAACGATTGGTCCATCTCTCGGATGATTTACACGAGTCGTAATTGGCGTATTTGTCCTTCTAGTACGAAATGTTTGGCAGAATGAACAACGCCCGGCACTTGTACAGCGGTAAGTCTACAGATTTATAGCCCCCAAATCAGGAGTTCGATTCTCGTCGATTGGCTAGCAGGTCGCTCTATGTGACTTTGTAATAAGAGAAACACCTAAAAACCAAGAAATAGTTTAGTAGTAATACGCGTGAGTCTCCACACAAGGCAGTTGTCGTCCATCCTACAAAGTTTCGTCATGGATAGCCTGCCGAAACAAAATATGAGTATAACTCTTTTTAAATTTCACGACATAGCTTCCTCGTTTTACTTTCACACTTAACACTTTTAGTTTAGTGTATTATATATGAAATTTAAAGTTTGCTGCATTACTGCTTAATATGAGAAGCATGTGAAACACATCTTTGCTTCGAAATTTTGTATAAAAATTCGCTATTTTATTTGCGCCATCTATCGTACCTTTACAACATTACAAATGAAGTAATTTATTTTGTTGGCTGTTCACAACACGTGGTGAGAAAATGTAGGGTATTTTGGAAAGAAACAACAACAACAGTGAATTGTTGATGTTTGATACGTATATACACATATATCACAGAGAAGGAATTAAAAAAACAACAAATGCTGATTGCTTTGAAAGATTTATGAGTGACAGAACGTATCAATACCACTCAGTAAAATCCTTGGTTAACTCTAATCGCTCATTACCAATATATTTTGTTATAATAAGGTCCTCCATCTAGACTCCCCTGATAACTTTGTATTAAGTTTGAAGAATAATAATGTTAAAAATTTGGTTTCGATCGCTGTAATGAGCAGATTACAAGTAGCTCATGGTGTAACTGTATGCTTAATAAAAGTTACCAAATCGCAAAATCAAGATAAAATGTTTGTTTTGAATTTCGCGCAAAGCTACTCGAAGGCTATCTGCGCTAGCACAGTGTTGGGACCTGCACCGTTAGCCTGTAATGTAGTTTTATTTGTTTGTTTTAGAAATTAGCGCAAAACTACTCGAGGGTTATCTGCGTTAGCACTCCCTAATTTAGCAGTATAAGACTAGAGGAAAGGCAGCTAGTCATCACCACACACCGCCAACTCTTGGGCTACTCTTTTATCAACGAATAGTGGGATTGACCGTCACATTGTAATGCCTCCACGGCTGAAAGGGCGAGCATGTTTGGTGTGATGGAGATTCGAACCCGCGACCTTCAGGTTAGGATTTGAATGCCTAAACCACCTGGCCATTACAGGCCCTTTAGTTTTGTGTTAATCAACAAAGACTTAGATTTAAGACTTGTTATAATTTTTATAATCTTATGAATAAAGTCGAAGTCTAACTGAAACAAAACTATGAAAATCCATACAAATTCTTTGTTACTAAATTTAACTTTCTCAAATGGAACTGCCACTTATTATTTCCAATTTTATGACGTTGTGATGACACGGCCAGTAAGAGACAGCTGTTTATAGAGTAAAGCCCAAGTTATTCAGTCAATCCACCATTTTGTTGTTGTTAAAACAGTCATTCGAAAAATATAATATTATTTCTCAACATTTAATAACCGTACAATGGAAAGTGGAGCGCCATCTGTTGGATATAATTCATTTGTTATACTATTTAGTTAATTAATTATTGTTACATTTGTTTCCAATTGATATTCCGCAGAAAACACCACATTCCTTCTGCATGATATGTCTGAAATATAAGAACAATTTTCAATCAGAAGAAATTTAGTTATTTAACACTGAATGTTGAAAAATAATAAAGAAACCAGTAACTCTTAAAAATATTTGATTCTCTGTCATGAAGTGTTTCAAGTTTAAATTGTAATTTTCCTTTATAATAACTTTTATTTAAAAACTGACATAAGATCCGTATAGTAGCATAATTTAAATACCGCTATTAATAAATGATATTTTAATTCATTCTCTAAAATTAGGACAGTAGGGTAAATGTTTTCATCTTATATTAAACAAGTGGTTCCCATCCAGGGCTGCGAGATAACATTTGTTGTGGCCACCTTTACCTTCATTCTTCAATAAATAATTACTGTGAGGGGTGTGAGAACATGTTAACAATTTTTAGGGGTGCGGGGCATAAAAAAGGTTGAGAACCACTGTTGTAAACAGACGAATTGTTTTAGTAAAAAAAAGAAAAATTTTGTTCAAGGAATATTTTTAAACTTTTGGTTAGATTATTTAAAACATCTTGGTGTATTATTTCGGTTACACACTTTTGGGTATACTATGAATGTTACACAGGTTTGTGTATATCATCCACGTTACAGATATTTGGGTACAGTATTCAGGTTACACATATTTGTGTATATTATGCATTTTACACATATTTGTATACATTATCCATATTACACACATTTGTGTATATTATCCAGACTACACACATTTTTGTATATTATCCAGGTTACACATATTTATATATATTATCCATGTTACACACATTTGTGTATATTATCCATATTACACACATTTGTGTATATTATCCAGACTACACACATTTTTGTATATTATCCAGGTTACACATATTTGTATATATTATCCATGTTATACACATTTGTGTATATTATCCAGGTTACACATATTTCTATATATTATCCAGGTTACACATATTTATGTATATTATCCATGTTACATTTATTTGTGTATATTATCCAGGTTACACTCATTTACGTATATTATCCAGGCTACACATATTTGTAAATATTGTACACGTCACGCACGTGCCATCTTTAAGATGTTTAAATAAAAGAACTACAATAGTTAATTTTATCTTGTCATTGGAAAGAGAGATATTTGAAAAGATGAAAATAATTACTGTGTTACTTACACTGGTTTGAAGTTTTCAACATTCACCAGATTAACAGTTAATGTTAAATCTTCGTTGCTTATGATACAGTATGAACATAAAAATCATCAACGGAAGTATTTCCATTAAACCATGTCTGTTTTATTTCTATAAATACATAATGTATTCTATTAAACACATAATGTATTCTGTTAAACACATAATGTATTCTATTAAACACATAATGTATTCTATTAAACACATAATGTATTCTATTAAACACATAATGTATTCTATTAAACACATAATGTATTCTGTTAAACACATAATGTATTCTATTAAACACATAATGTATTCTATTAAACACATAATGTATTCTGTTAAACACATAATGTATTCTGTTAAACACATAATGTATTCTATTAAACACATAATGTATTCTATTAAACACATAATGTATTCTGTTAAACATATAATGTATTCTGTTAAACATATAATGTATTCTATTAAACACATAATGTATTCTATTAAACACATAATGTATTCTGTTAAACACATAATGTATTCTGTTAAACACATAATGTATTCTATTAAACACATAATGTATTCTATTAAACACAATGTATTCTATTAAACACATAATGTATTCTGTTAAACACATAATGTATTCTATTAAACACATAATGTATTCTATTAAACACATAATGTATTCTATTAAACACATAATGTATTCTGTTAAACATATAATGTATTCTGTTAAACATATAATGTATTCTGTTAAACATATAATGTATTCTATAAATACATAATGTATTCTATTAAACACATAATGTATTCTGTTAAACACATAATGTATTCTATTAAACACATAATGTATTCTGTTAAACATATAATGTATTCTATTAAACACATAATGTATTCTGTTACACCATATCTTCTATATTTCCGATATATAAGATATTATGTTAAATCATATATTTTATATTGTCGATATATAAGGTATTATGTTAAATCATATCTTCTATATTTACTGTATACAAGGCATTCTGTTAAACCATATCTTCTATATTTACTGTACATAAGGCATTCTGATAAACCATATCATCTATATTTACTGTACATAAGGCATTCTGATAAACCATATCTTCTATATTTACTGAACATAAGGCATTCTGATAAACCATATCTTCTATATTTACTGCATATAAGGCATTCTGTTAAACCATATTTTCTATATTTACTGCATACAAGGCATTCTGTTAAGCCATATATTCTATATTTACTGCATATAAGGCATTCTGTTATATTTTGTTATATACATGACGCATTCTGTTAAAGCATATTTTTATTTCCTACACACATATATATATATATACGGGTTCGTGGAAAACCAGGCAAGAAGAAGTCAGTCAAGCATCTTTGCCAAACAAATCGATCAATGTGACGACACAGAACATCAGAAACAAAAGAACCGATTTACTAGAGTAACCAGAAGAACAATGTGTTTTACAAACATGTGCAATCAATGGATAAATTGTATCGACTCCAGACATACAGAAAGCTTCCCACATCCTAATTATGGGACCATTGAATGTGTTCAGAAAAATAATAGCTCAGGTGATCGTATGTCTGTCTACTCTTTATGCGTTGAGTGAGAGCTGTGTATTTGTACTTTCGTCCATACCAGTGGAATACATCATATAAAAATACGAAAGACATTTGTAACCTTATACTGTAATATTTCATATCATTAAGTGGAACGTTTCTCGGAAAGTTCTTCGTTCTTTCAAGAGTTAGTTAGGGTCTTTTCGTCTCAGAGAAACCGTTCAAACTGCTTGAAATAAATATTGAATTTTTGAAAAATAATTACTTATTAGCTATTTGAATCGGTGATGTTTGGAATATTCTGTTATTTAAATTGGAGAAAGAGAAATCGTTTTCAGTACAGCTTTGTTCAATTAAGATGTTGTGGAACATGGTTTGAAATGACCCATTCAATTTTGGGCTTCATGAATTGTTACAAGAGTGAGTTGGAGAATGAAATCGTTGTAAACATTTATTTAATATTCATTCACTTTAATAGGACTTTGCGTAACCCAAGTAAAACTTTGTTGTTGTTGTTGTTTTGAATTAAGCACAAAGCTACAAAATGGGCTATCTGTGCTCTGCCCACCACGGGTATCGAAACCCGGATTTTAGCGTGTAAGTCCGCAGACGTACCGCTGAGCCACTGGGGGGGCCAAGTAAAACAAAATACAACATGCGTGTATCATTTTGCAGTAAACTTAAGCCTTGTACAGGACTGACTTTTTTTTTTAAAACACGAGAATTGTTGTTTAATTCCATTTAAATTGCTTTGCGAAAAAAATACGATTGTAGATCGCTCGTGTTTGTTTTATGACGCTAACCATGGATTGAAATCTCAGCGAAGTTTCCAGACAAGAAGCCAGAAATTGACATTTTTACTTCAAATACCAATCAGTTTGAAAGTATTTTAAAGAGAAAACAGAAGTCTGAAATCGACCCTCAGATATTCTGTCGATTTGAAAGAAAATTAAAGGGATGAATTTCCAATTCTATATTTAACAAATTGAAAATAAATCTCATGGTTAAAAACATGGCGCTGCTCAGCGCACATTTCTTTCCGTGACAGCATCGTCACGTTACCACACTACTGGGTTAAGAAGAACCAACACTAAGCTGTCTTAGACTCCGCTTGTTGAACCTTAGGGTTAACGTATTTTCAGCTAACAAAATACCAGAGAGACGTCTACTGGCAGTTACATGACAGCCGTGGTTTGGAACAAGTCTTCTTTCAACGTGGCTGAGCCACAGATGATGGATGACTTTGACACGATTCTACACATAAAGAATAATAATAAACAAGACATTTCATAATCACATGATATTTTGGTCTGTTGTGATTAACTAATAATTCTGCTTTCATAACACAGAGTTTTGTAGCTATTTATAGAATATCAGAGTCCATGTGGAATAATACAACAAACATTAAGGTGGAATCACACATCAGACATACATGTGGAAACATATGATAAATATACATGTGGAATCACAGACTAGACATACACGTGGGAACATATGATAAGCATACATGTGGAATCACAGACTAGACATACACGTGGGAACATATGATAAATATACATGTGGAATCACAGACTAGACATACACGTGGGAACATATGATAAGCATACATGTGGAATCACAGACTAGACATACACGTGGGAACATATGATAAATATACATGTGGAATCACAGACTAGACATACACGTGGGAACATATGATAAGCATACATGTGGAATCACAGACTAGACATACACGTGAGAACATATGATAAATATACATGTGGAATCACCCACTAGACATATACGTGGAAACATATGATAAACATGCAAACAGAATCATAAACTAAACATACACTAAAAATACACGTGGCATCATTCATTAAACGTACACGTGGAATGATACACTAAACATACACAATGTTAAATCATGCACTAAACATACACAGTTTTAAATTATAACTAAACATACACAATATCAAATCATACACCAAACATATACAATGTTAAATTTTACACTTAAACATACACAATGTTAAATTTTATACTTAAACATACACAATGTTAAATTTTACACTTAAACATACACAATGTTAAATTTTTGCACTTAAACATACACAATGTTAAAGAATATTTTCAAATTAAACTCCTTTTCAGTGTTTTTTTTACTAACTCAGCAGGTTAATTAAAAAGTAAGAAACAAAATCTACAGCGTTTGATTGGATTGTTTATTTGTGTTTAAATATGTGTTTCGACCACTCACGCGCCTATCAATAGGTAACTGCCTCTACTTTGTGAAATACGAGCATTATGCTTCCGTTTGGTATCAATTTAGCAGGCTTAGCTTCTTGTTGAATACGATGAAACAATTGAATAATCTGATAGAATATTAACAAAGACACTAAGTTCTGGGATGTAATAGACCGGATGTGACGTGAATTTATTAACATCTCACCGTCGTGCACGGAATATTAAAACGGATTTTGAGTGACATAAAACAACCTTAGTTAAAATGTATTATACCAACTAAGAGTTGATACTTTTGTCAGTTGTGATAGACTGTTGGAGAGATATTTATTTCCAGGCTTTAGACAGAGTACAGTTGTATTGTATCTTAACCTCTGTTATAGTTGTATTCGTCTCGAAGTTTCACCTCAGCCGTCAACATCGCGTTTTCACTCAAACTGTCAATGTCAAATTATTCAGAGCGCAGAGCTCAAAAACCAGAACGTTTTAGTTGAATTGAATAATAAGTAGAATCGTTTAGTAATTCGTATAATTTCCGCTTTAAAACCTCCTTGGAACAATCAATCGTGTGTGGCCTACAGGCGAACACACTGTGATTGGTTGGTTGATTTAGTGTTTAATGGTACAAAGTATCTAGGCTATCTGCGCTAAACGTCCGGTTAAAAGGTAAAAATAAAATAAAGTAAATGTAGTAAAATTCATAAAAGGAACGTGCTGTGAATCCAAGAATACGGGATTCGTGTTTGATCGCGACTAGGAACTCACTCCTTACTTTGAAGCCGTGGGTGCATGATAAGAGTGACAGTCAGATCCAGAAATTTTGTCAAACGAGAGTTTGTCCAAGAAGTAGCGGCTAGTGGTATTGGCTGTGTCTAGTCACTTACTTCTGAACTAGGGACGTCTTTGTGTAACGTTGGGTAAAATAATTCTGCAATTTGAATGAGTATCGTCTTGTTTAGTCATGTATACGAATACAAAAAGACTAATTACAAAAATGGATGATCATGTTAGGGACGTCTTGGCGAATTGGTAAACTTTGATATCAGTATTTTCTTCCAAAACGTATGAAGTACGAATAGGAAGAAATGGGAATCATGTTGCTAAATATAACGATTACAACGTCCAGTAAACATCTGATAGGTATGATTCAGTTCCGTGAATATTACATCTGACTCTACTCTTATGAATAAGTTCGTTTTAAAATCTGACATAAAAAAACAGCTTATTTCATAAGCGTGTACGCAACTTAATTTCTGCAGGCCTTTTGCTCAAAATAATATATAACATTACGTTTAAATTGTCAGTGTACATTTCTTTTGCACGAAATCACGAAAATCCATGCTAAATATTTGATACTTTACATAAATAATTACTTGTAGATAGTTTTAACCCTTTTCCTTGTACGTACGTTTTATACGTATATTTGACCCATGGATTTTAATGACAAATTAATATTCTTCATCGTGCTTCAAATAAAACTTACTGGTTTACACGTAAATGGCCTTGTCAACGATATCCGCTAGAAATTTGAAACAGCTTGTCCTAAGTCGTGTTTCAAAAAAATTTCGATCTAAGCGCCTCCTAGTGAGCATTGTATCTCTTGAAATTTATTTAGTTTTATTGTAGGAAACCATTGAACAGAACGCACTGAACGTTATAATTAAAAAAAAGGGGTAGATAACAGCCAGGACAGACCATAAATTGTTTTAAAACGAATCTCACTGAATAACTGATAAAATATTTTAAAACCTAACTTATTTTTATACACTTTTATATTTCAGAGCACGTTGATGTTTTTCAGTCGGAAATAAGTACTGATGAAACTAATACCTTAAAAGGTAGCAAACACAAATGTTATTGTATGTCAACCACACCATATCTGCCAAATCCAGTGTCAGCGAAAATTTTCGCTCAAAATGAGGATTCCTTATGTCAAATAGGAAACAATAGATATATTAGTGAGCTAGGTGCTATATATATATATATACAAGTAATAAAAACATTTGGTAAATGCAACATGATATATGGATAACAGTGATACATATATCATACGAACTTAACTTTCAGTATTAAATTTTAAGGTTAATCATAAGGTTAAAATGCATGAATACAAAATAGTTACGAGGTAGATCAAACTGACCGACCGCAGAGCAATAGTGTGTAATAAAAAGACATGTTTTGACTTAATTTGGTGTTCCTTGTACATTAGTCCCAAGCTCTTAGTTTAACTACATTAATATCTATCCTGACATGACCATGATATTACGATAAACAAACTGCATACCACCAGTTAAGGATATACAACTTCCGTCTGCAGTAATATTAAATCCAATTATGCATTTTACTGTGCAACATTAAATTTTAATATTGAAAGCCATATATAGATGATCTAGATATATCTGTATCATCCCTTTATTCTTCTTTGCATTCTTTTTATCACTGCCATCTATACATCATTTTATATTTACAAACAAATACGTGTTTTGTGCCGTTTTTTCCCTTGAAAGAAAGTTAGTGTATTCTAAGAATGTGTGTAATAAAATTTAATATTATGTCTACTGATTTTTTTTCATTCCTTTATTTCATACACAATATGGGAGTTGGCTTCCTAAAAATATCGATTCTATAGTTGTATTCATTGGTATTCTACATGTTACAGTTATCTAATGTTCCCCTGTTATTGGCTGGTGATTTCAATTTCAGACTGGTACTTATAAAGGGAAGACCATATTTCTGTAACAAAGTGGTAATTATAACATTAGTTATACAAGAATTATGGGTAAAGAAAGATACTACAAATTATTACGACCAAGCAATGGTATCGTGCACTGCCTAGGAACACATACTGAATTTAGGCTTAAGCTAACTTTAACGATAAAGTAGTTGTAGACCTATCTCGATTCAAACAAGAAGAAAGATGGAGAGTTTGGTTTGTTGGTTACTTTCTGGTTTGGTATCTTAGCAATAGTTTCTTGTTTTTTTATCTTGTTGAGTGGAGGAACATTTGGAAGTGAGGAGCAGTCGTCTTATAAAATAAAATGTTGATTTTTAGCAAGTATATTTCTATTATACCTATTCATTAACTTGGCATATAGAATTTACCGATTCTATGCTATTATAAAATTTTATAAAAAACGACTACCATTGTGTGAGCGAGATTAGGCATTGTAATAATGTATCAGCTCTGGTAGACTACTAAAATTAGGGTATCACGGATACGTAATGGTATTCATACCTGTATTTTTGTAATTTTAAACTAATAACGAAAAAAATCAATTTATTTAAAATCATTAGTTACCTTAAGAGATAAAAAAGTACATCCTAATTGTCATAGCTTTCGGTCACTGTTTACAATCAGCTTTCATAAAATATTAAATTCCGAAAAGTTTACGAACTTAAAACACTAACATCCGTGCATAGAGGAGTTTGCTTCCATACAGACGGGCCCGGCATGTCCAAGCGTGTTAAGGCGTTCGACTCATAACCCGAGGGAATCGGGTTCGAATCCCGCTCCCATCAAATATGCTTGTCATTTCAGCCGTAGGGGTGTTATAATGTGACGGTCAATCGTTGGTAAAAGAGTAGCCCAAGAGCTGGCGGTGGGTGGTGATGACTAGCTGCCTTCCCTCTAGTCTTACACTGCTAAATTAGGGACGGCTAGCGCAGATAGCCCTCGAGTGGCTTTGCGCGAAATTCAAAACAAACAAAATAGGGTTTCGATACCCGTGGTGGGCAGAGCACAAATTGCCCATTGTGTAATTTCGTGCTCAATTCCAAGTAATCAGTCAATAATGCCTAATAATCATGGGGTGACATTTCACAGAGACCCCCTCTACACACACAAAATGATACACCTGAATGTATGCAGACTTACAACGCTGGATACCGAATATCGATACCCGTGTGGACAGAGCACAGATAGCCCACTATGTAGATTTGTGCTAAACTTTAAACAGTTAAATTTTTTATTGATATCGAAGTTAAAAACTAATAAATTATAATAATAACAGGCTGATTAATAGCAAAATAAATAAAAGTTAATGAGTTATTTATCACGATACGTTTGAGACCCACAAAGCTTATTTTATGAGGACATCTGGCCTAATGGACTTACAACAAAATGAAACATTTTTGTTACTCATTTACCATCCCATGTTCCTTTTTAAAATAATTAATTACTAAAACTAACCAATATTTGTTTGTTATTATATTTTTTTAAGTTTGGAAGTTCCACGGATGTTCAAATCAAGGTGTGAGGTTAATTGTTTGTTCAGAGACAAACAGTTTGTCTCAGGATCAGCTGAAGTACAGTAATTAGTCAAACCTGCGGAGGTTGATTGGGTGAATCCATATTAGGAAGTTTGTTTCTTTGTTCTGAATTTCGCACAAAGCTACTCGAGAGCTATCTGCGCTAGCCGTCCCTAATTTAGCAGTGTAAGACTAGAGGGAAGGCAGCTAGTCATCATCATCCACCGCCAACTCTTGGGCTACTCTTTTACCAACGAATAATGGGATTGACTGTCACATTATAACGCCTCCACGGCTGAAAGGGCGAACATGTCTGGTGTGACGAGGATTCGTCACACTTGAGTGCCTTAACCACCTGACCATGCCAAGTCTCTTCCAGTTGATCTACTATTAGTAAGAGTTTTGGAAGTATTAAAATACAAATGTCAAAACAAAACTTTTTATTCGAAACGTTAAGGTTAACGCACACTTACATTTCCATTTAGTGACGAGTATATGGTTTTATACGTTTCAATAAATTTTTACACACTGTTTCACAGAGTGACCTATGAGTAACTTTATTTGTCTAAATTTGTATCAAGAGTGCAAATTGGCAGGTGAAAATATTGTATAAATTTGTAAAACATGTAATGTGTCCACACACAAAGTTCACACATTATTACAACCTTAACAGAGATTTTTGCACTATTAGAATATTTTTTAGGCTTAGATTCTTGGACTTACGCAAGCTGAGATGGATTACTATCATTGGATAATATACTATATTTGTTTATTTTTAATTTATTTTGTTTTGTTTTCATATTCAATAAACTCTTCGACTCGTAATCTGAGGGTCGTGAATTCGAATCCCTGTCGCACCAAACACGCTCGCCTTTTCAACAATAGGAGCGTTATAATATGACAGTCGTTCCCACTATTCGTAGTTAAAATAGTAGCCCAAGAGTTAGCGGTGGGTAGTGATGACTAGCTGTTTTCCCTTAGTCTTACACTGCAAAACTAGGGACGGTTAGCGCAGATAGCCTTCGTGTAACTTTTCGAGAAGTTCCAAACAAACCAAAGCCAATAAAATTCTTTACTGATTTGCAAATAAGCTTTCGTTAAAGATCCAGTCTGTTAAAAGAAACTTAGTGTGAATTTAGTTTTCTAATTTCCTCACCAGGGTTTCTTTTTTAGGGTGGCAAAACATTTACTATTTTGTTTACTCCTGGAGGCCAGGTGGTGAACTACTGAAAAAAACAGAAACAAATTGATTATTAGAAGTATTTATTAATATATTTTTTGCAAAATTTTATAAAGTAAACTTACTTTAGGCTCAACATGAATATTTAAATGCGTGTTTTAAGCATTTTTGAAGTAAAATATATAAACTAAAATACAAGAGACAAAATTGTTTTCAATGAAGCCTAAATGACGTTTTTGTATTATTATTGTATAGATGTATATATTATAAATAATTAAATAATTTTATTCTTGTATAGATGTATATATTATAAATAATTAAATAATTTTATTCTTCCAAGACACGACTCTCCTTCAAATTATCGTAAATGTGTTGAAATGTTTTGTATCATATATGAAAAAATATCTTGCTTTGTTTTTTGTGACTCTGACAGTTTCTCTCTCTGTGTTTCTCCTGTCTTTATTTTTTGTGACTCTGACAGTTTCTCTCTCTGTGTTTTTCCTGTCTAGTTTTTATCTTTATTTTCAAATCTAACTTCTTCTTGAATGTTCAATCACACGAATACGTAGGGGAAAAAAAGGTAATACAGAGTGAAACTTTCAAAAAAAGTTTTTTTTACACTAAATAACTCAAAAAGTTATCCAATAAAAAAACTGAAGTTTTTTGCGGAATCAAAAAGATACTGACTTATTTGATGAAATAACATAAAAATCGATGTTTAAATACGTAAATCGGTAACAACAAAAATTACATCTATGAATCATTTTATTTTAGAGATCACTTTAGGAGAGGAATACATTTTAGTAATGGTGACTGGTAGGTGTGGGTCGTATTACAATATATATTTATAGGATATTAAAGATAAGCCAGGTCCGGCACGGTCAGGTGGTTACGGCGCTCGCGGATTCGAATCACCATTACTCCAAGCATGCTCGTCCCATCAGCGCTATAACGTCACGGTGAATCCCACTTTTTGTCAGTGAAAGTGTGACCCAAGAGTTGGCGGTGGGTGGTAATGACTAGCTGCATTCTCTGTAGTTTTACACTGTTAAATTTGGGAATGCTAGCGCAGATAATTCTCGTGTAGCTTTGTGCGAAAATTCAAAAGAAACAAATAAAGGTAAGCTCCATAACAGGAAGTCTGTGGATAATGTTAGACAGAGGTTTCGATACCCACGGTGGGCAGAGCACAGACGACCATTGTGTACCTTTTTGCTTGTCTACAAATAAATGATAAAACAAAAACTATGGTTCGTATAGACAGTTTTTACTAAAACATACTTTAAACGTATCAATAGAAGTTTTATTTTGTGTTTCATTTACACTTCTTGGTATACAATATTATCGATGAAATAGAGAACGTATTAAACTCGAATTAGTTTGTTTAGTTTGTTTTTATTTAAGATCAGTGCAACTCAAAAGGCTATTTATGTCCATCACAAGAGTCGAATGTTGATTTCTAGTGTTGTAAGTCCTCAGACAAACCGCAAAGCCACTGGGGAGAAATGAGTTTTTTTTTAATTTAATAAACTATACATTAATTAATTATAAATAACTTTATATCAATTACGTAAGTTTTGACTAATGTTTCTGTGGCTCAGCCATAAGGTTTGGTGCATATATTTCTAAAATTGTAGCTTTACGCTTAACAACGCCCCCCAGTGGCTCAGCGGTATGTCTGCGGACTTACACGCTAAAATCCGGGTTTCGATACCCGTGGTGGGCAGAGCACAGGTAGCCCATTGTGTGGCTTTGTGATTAATTCAAAAACAAAACAAAAACAACGCTTAACAACGACAAAATTCAACAATTATGACACTGGGAACAATTTTCTATCCCTGAGATAAGCGCCCTCTAGTAACAATGTACGACATTTTTTACCTTACCGATACGTCTTATTCGCATACCAGAAATAAACCAAAATTTATGAATTTATTATTAGAAAGTTAAAACACCTTTAACTAAAATATCAATATAATAAGGGCAAACCTTCGTCAAAATTAGATCTATATTTAAAAATATCACAAATCTCATTAAAACATTATGCTTGATCAGGGGCATAGATCCTGGGGGTGGGGGATACATCCCCCGTCATTTTAGGTGGGAGGGATGGTGAATTGTTTTATTACATCACAAGCCTACAAATTGTGTGTTAGCTCTTGTGATTCTCGTGTTCTTATCAATAGAATTACATAATTAGGCCTAGATGTAGGCTTTTTCAGTAGTCGAAATGTACATCTTTAATATAGGCGTGCTTCTAAGCTTTTCGATCTAAGCGATAGTTCGTATCACTCAGTAGGCCTAAGCATACATAAAAGTATCGGGACAGCAAGATTACTCTGTGACTGCATGTTTACAGCTTTCAGGTTCACGTAATCAGAGATTACCAATTTGTCAATTGAACAGTCCACATAAGTGGTTACAAAAATCATCCCCCCATCGGGTGTAAAAAATCTACGACCCTGTTTCCATTGTTGTTAATTTTGAAAATTATACACGTATGCTAAAAAAAACATACACAGGTTTCCTGCTCTAAATAAAATTATACTTCTAGGAATACGGAACTAAAATAGTCACTTGGTGGCGTTGCGTGCGCTTAACTTGAAGTTATGAATGTTGAAAACGTATTCCTCGTATCATTTCGCGTTTAAACTTATTTCTTAATCGTCAAACACGTACAACATTTATCTTTAGGTCTGTTTTCCTTTGACGTCAACTCACATAATTATTTTTAATGACTTTCGTCATGACATTCAAACCCACCTATGTCATACAGTAGCCGGAGACGTGATAGGAACTGAACACAGGCTGAAAACTTGGAGTTCTTGATTAATGGTGGCATTTAGCACTCAAAACTGGAGATATCGAGAAAGAAAAACTTTCAGCGAAATTTTACTATTGGTATCAATTGCTGAGCGATGTTTCGAAGCTCAGTTTGCTTTTAACAACTCGGGTAGAATTCTGTTGGGGGGGAACAACCACAGTGAAAAAGATAATTATTTCGATTTAGCCGTTATAGGCGATACTTGAGTTCCACTACCTGAAACTTGATATTTACGATTGTAGTTCGACAAAATAGCTATCGACCTCCCAAAGAAAGAGAAGCCATAATTCATCTGTTGATTTATAAAATCTGTAACTTCTTCAAGTACGATTCGCCCCTCCCCAGTGGCTCAGCGGTATGTCTGCGGACTTACACGCTAAAACCCGCGTTTCAATACCCGTGGTGGGCGGAGCACGGATAGCCCATTGTGTAGCTTTGTGCTTAATTTAAAACAACAACAACTTCAATTACGATTCACGAAAGAACGATGAATATTTTTCAATAAATTAAGTATAATATTTTATTTCTCATATTCACAAATAGTAGTACCTAGATACAGTTCAGTTTTTGGATTATTTTTACAAACGATTTGAACAACGTCTCGACAGTTTGCGCGTGGAGTCTTGATTCCACACAGGATATAAACGAAGAAAAAATAAACTTCTTCATATAGAACCACGAGAGGCGCACAGAATATGGGATCCTAAATTTTGACCTGATTTGTTTAAAAATTGTTATTCATATAAAAGGAATTTTTTTTGAAAAAAACGACAGTTAGAATTAAACTTCTAGACATTTTAAAATATTTACGCTTATATGTAAGCATAAGTATTGAGAAAAGGATAGGAAATCATTCGTGAGTGAATGGACAAGTTTGTTTGTTTGTTTTTTTTAATTTCGCGCAAATCTACTCGAGAGCTATCTGCGCTAGCCTTCCCTAATTTAGCAGTGTAAGACTAGGGGGAAGGCAGCTAGTCATTACCATCCACCGTCAACTCTTGGGCTACTCTTTTACCAACGAACGGTGGGATTGACTGTCACACTTAAAACGCCTCCACGGTTTAAAGAGCGATCATGTGTGGTGTGACCAGTATTCGAACCCACGACCCTCAGATTACGAGTCTAATGCCTTAACACACTTGGCCACGCTGGGCCGGGACAAATTTAACGTAATATAAAATAAAATGTAAGGACAATAAGACATGTCGGTTCATCTGGTCTGTCCCATCAACTACATTGAATTACAAAATTAGAACACAACGTACAACACTAGCCTCTGTCGTTCAAATATTTATAAAATCTCACGAAGCTCTACTTATTCTACACATTCGAAGTCAATTTATACATTCAGAAAAATAACCCCATATTAGCTGAAAATGACTCTTGCCATGTCAGTATTTACATTTGTGCCACGTAGTCCAACTATTCTGACCAGTAAGTTCCATTGTTTGCCTGTTTAGAATTAAGTACAAAGCTACTCAATGGGCTATCTGTGCTCTGTCCACAACGAGTCTCGAAACCCGCAGACATACCACTGTGCCACTGGGGAGCTGTTAAGTACGACAAAATAACACTAGTAATTCCCTTAACAGTCTTAAACACTTCAATAACATCCCCTTCTAACACAGTTTCACATATTCTATTCTGGATTCGAATGCATTTCGAATCGAGTAGCATTTCTATCCCAAGTATCATCCAGTAGAAATTTCCTGGGCCCGGCATCGCCAAGCGTGTTAAGGCGTGCGACTCGTAATCTGAGGGTCGCGGGTTCGCATCCCCGTCGCGCTAAACATGCTTGTCCTTTCAGCCGTTGGAGCGTTAAAATATGAGGATAAATCCCACTATTTGTTGGTAAAAGAGTAGCCTAAGATTTGGCGGTGGTTGGTGATGGCTAGCTGCCTTCCTTCTTGTCTTACACTGCTAAATTAGGGAGACGGCTAGCACAGATAGCCCTCAAACAACATTGCGCTATTGTCTTCCACTGCTTTTATCTTCTTATATTGTGGGGGCGTTATAGTGTGACGGTCAATCCCACTATTCGTTGGTAAAAGAGTAGCCCAAGAGTTGGAGATAAAAGGTGATGACTAACTCCCTTTCCTCTAGTCTTACACTGCTAAATTAGGGACGGCTAGCGTAGATAGCCCTCGAGTAGCTTTGTGCGAAATTTAAAGAAACAAACGAAAAAGCATTTTTCTGAATAATTTTGGATGTCTTACGAGACTGTACAATCATATCATTGAAATTCGTTTTTTTCATAACAATCTTAAAGTTATTTCCATCAAAGCTACACTGATAAACATATGATGTCTCACATACATTATCTTGCATTTATTGTGATCAAAAGGTATCTACATATTACTTGACAAACTCATCACATAATTCAAATTCTTTTATAAGACAGCAGCATCCTCCATACATAAGATCAGAGGGAAGGCGGCTAATCATCGCCCCCTCCACCCCGCCAACTCTTGGACTACACCCAAACCTTTTATTTTGTTAGCTTTGATGTACGTTTAAAAAAACAAATGTCCTAACTCTGATTCCTAAAATACAGCCAGCAATTGCCAGGAGATCAAGGCACTCGAATCGAAAACTGAGGGTCGTGAGTTCGAATCCCCGTCACATCAAACATACTCTCCCTTTCAGCCGAGGAGACGTTGTAACGTAACTGTCAATCCTACTATTCGTTGATAACAGAGTAGCTCACGAATTGGCAGTGGGTAGGGATAACTAGTTGTCTTTTCTCTTGTCTTACACTGCAAAATTAGGGTCGGCTAACGCAGATAGCTCTCATGTAGCTTTGCGCGAAATTTAAAGCAAACCAAACTCTGAGGTACATAACTTGTGACATTAATCCAATTTGAATGAACACTAATTTTAACAATAAGTTGCTTTTTCCATTCAGCCACTTCTATATCCAATGAATCATCTTATCCTCTACATAAACACAAGTACAGTACATATTTTATATTTTGTTGTTGCTTTTTGTGGCGCCTTCTGAAAATACAGATCCTTAAATCTATACCCATAGCGCCATCTACAGGAGCAGTAAGTAATCTCTTCAACCAAACACAAATTAACAATATATTTGGTTTGTTTCGTATTTCGCGCAAAGCTACACAAAAGCTATCTTCACAAGCCGTCCTGAATTTAGCAGTGTAAGATTAGGAGAAAGGCAGTTAATCATCGCCACCTACCGCCAACTCTTGAACTTCTCTTTCACTAACGAATGGTGGAATTAACCGTTAATTTATAACGCTTTTGACGTTTGAGAGGACGAGTATGTTTGCTGGGACAACGATTCGAACCCTCGACCTTCAGATTGCGAGTCTTAATCCCCTGGTCGTTCTGGGCCTTTTTATAATTTTCCTTGAAAAGGGATGTAAGATGAACATTTATATTCGTGTAAGAAGTCGTTCAAACTAAGAACAGACGTTTGGATTTTCGAATGTCTCACACTGTGGCCTCATAATAGAGAATCAGTGAAATTCTAGGGTTCTAGGATTAGCCATACGAATTTGTTTGAAAACCTAACAGAAACTATAAATAATTATTCAAAACAAAGAAGAAAGATTTCTGATGTTTTTTTTTGTTTGTTTATTTGCTGAAATTCGCGTAAAGCTACTCGAAGGCTATCTTCGCTGGACGTCTTTAAACTAGAAGTGATAGCCAATAGGAAAAGCAACTGACCATCACCACTGCCGCCAAATCTTGAGCTAATCTTTACCAAGGACAAGTGGAATTAATCATCATATTATAACGCCTTCAGACTACATAAGAAATTGTATTTCTAAGCCATTGTATTATAACATTGACATGTGCGTTTCGGATTCTCCATTTCAGTAACAAAACCAAAAGATGTTTACATGCATTTCAGTGTGTGTGGGTTTTGTTATTGCAAAGCTTCTTCATGATAACTACTGTGCCAACCGAGAGGGAATCAAACCCTCGATGTTAGCGTTGTAAAATCCGAAGACGTACCTTTCTCTTACCGGGAAATACGTACATTTGACTTATAAAATAAAACATCTATTAAATTAAATACATACAAACAAATAAGTCAAATGTGTTAGGTGAATTCACGAATAAAAGTCTCCGAAATCCTTTCATTAATTTATTCAACCAGCAGTATGTTGTTATGGAAACTACATAGTAAACACGATATGATACTAAACGTTGGTTTTCCAGGTTCTCGACAACAACAAATACTATTAAACAGATAGATCGATCGATACGGATGTACTTGAGTGTACATATGTACATTATGTGATGATATTCTGTTTAAGAAGGCTTTCGTCTGTTAAGCAAAATTAATATTTAAAATGATTTATTAATCTGTCTTAAGAGATTATTTTTGAAGAAAAAATATGTATAACTTTCGTTGTTTTTGGTTTTTTGTTTTCAATTTCGAACAATGTTGAGAAAAATGTGTTCTTGTTTAGGCATAAGGTTGAAGATGATCGTTTATCATCTGTTGACTACACACGTCATTTTCTGTTCGTTACCACAACTCCCACAATGGCTTTGCAGCTGTCAGGGTTTAACCAATTTCCTTTTTCTGTCTCTTTGTTCGTATCCATTATTTTTTAATTTTAAGGTGGTATATATTCTTTAGCGAGTTTTTCTTTATTTATTTTTAGTTGATTAGTCCAAAAAGTCTTTACCTTTGCTACTAGTTCTCAACGATGTGTGTATGTATTTGTTCCTGGTAATGTTTAGATCATCAATCAGCCCTTTTATGAAAATGCAGCTTCAGTGAGGAAAAAAACTTGTATAGGAAATAGAGTATGAATGCATCTTAAAATCGTAATTTTATTTTACTTGTCTTTTAAGCCTTTTTACTAACATCGCAGTTTAAAACCCCACTGACTGTCAGGCCTATTATTTACAAGTCTTGAGTTAATCAATCTCATGTTTACACGTGTGTGTGTCTGTATGTTTGTGACAGAGAATGCACAAAATTTAAATCTTGAAGACCCGTGCTATTATAATTCGTGGGTAAAGCACCTTTTTAAGAAAGTAGTTCTATTATAATGTGCACATATAAATGGGTGAACTTCCCCCTTTAAAAGATTCGTCCTATTATAATGAGCACATATAAATGGATGAAATTCCCCCTTTTAAAGATTCGTCTTATTATAACGTGCACATATAAATGGGTGAAATTCCCCCTTTTAAAGATTCGTCTTATTATAATGAGCACATATAAATGGATGAAATTCCCCCTTTTAAAGATTCCTCTTATTATAATGTACACATATAAATGGGTGAAATTCCCCTTTTAAAAATTCGTCTTATTATAATGAGCACATATTAATGGGTGAAATTCCCCCTTTTATAGATTCCTCTTATTATAATGTGCACATATAAAATGAGTGAAATTCTCCATTTTAAAGATTCGTCCTATTATAATGTGCACACATAAATGTGGTTAAATATTGCTGTTTTTAATGATTACTCTAATTATTATAATATTCACTTTTTAAAGACAATTAACTTGAAAAAGAATAAGTAATGCGTGTACGCTATCAAGTATATCGTAATCCGACGGTCGCGGGTTCGAATACCCGTCGCACCAAACATGCTGGCCCTTTCAGCCGTGGGGGCGTTATAATGTGAGGATATATCCCACTATTTGTTGGTAAAAGAGTAGCCCAAGAGTTGGCGGTGGTTGGTGATGGCTAGCTGCCTTCCCTCTCGTCTTACACTGCTAAATTAGGGAGACGGCTAGCACAGATAGCCCTCAAACAACATTGCGCTATTGTCTTCCACTGCTTTTATCTTCTTATATCGGATGTCGTGGATAATTATAGACTTTTGACGTCTTGGTAAAGCATCGAACATGTGTAATGATCTTAATTCTTGGATTTCACCATCTGGTCTTCTGAGAGGTTTAATCTACTGCTTTCTCTGCCATTTACTTCTTGTCTCTACTTACATCATTGCCCCCCGCTAGTACAGCGGTAAGTCTACGGATTTAAAACGCTAAAATCAGAGGTTCGATTCCCCTCGGTGGGCTCAGAAGATAGCCCGATGTGGCTTTGCTACAAGAAACCAAACTTCTCTTTTCTTGGTGTCTCCTTGGTGTATCATAGATACCGTTACATTTAAAAACCTAAAGAAAGAAATTGTCACTACCACGTTCATGTGATGACGTAACGATTTCGTTGACCAATGATTTATGGCCTTTGATCGCGACGTTATTTAAAGAACATCTATAGTTAAAACTTTGTTTGGTAAACTAAATACAGTTGCAAGCAAGGTCACTAAACAACTGGTTTTTATCAGTGTCAAATAACACGTGTCATTACAGAAAGCTAATTTCTTACGAATTTTGGTAAGAATAAACACAACTTAACGTTTAATAACAGTAACAGTAAACAATATATATGTATAGAAAGATAGAGATCGCAGATATATTTAACATCAATTTAACACCTTATGTTTCAGACACATGCAAATTAAGTCTATGGTGTTACAAATATTATTTTTAAAATGCTTTTTAAACGCCCCCCAGTGGCTCAGCGGTATGTCTGTGGACTTAGACGCTAAAATCCGGGTTTCGATACCCGTGGTGGGCACAGCACAGATAGCCCATTGTGTAGCTTTGTGCTTAATTCAAAACAGCAACAGCTTTTTAAACACGAATGAATGAAGTACTGAATAAATGCTTATTTGGGGGAGCATCTTTGTAACGGTTTTTGATTCGGTTTTGGAATTTCGCGCAAAGCTACACGAGGTTTATCTGCGTCAGCCGTCCCTAATTTTGCAGTGTAATATTATAGGGAAGGCAGCTAATCATCACCACCCACCGCCAACTCTTGGACTACTCCTTTACCAACGAATAATGGGATTGATCGTCATATTATAATGTTCCCAAGGCTGAAAGGGCAAAAATGTTTGGTGTGATGGGAATTCGAACCCGCGATCATCCTGTGATTACGAGTGGAGTGCCTTAACCACGTGATCATGCCGGGCCCTTTATAAAAACACTCAAAATGTTACGAAATGCAGCTTGAGTGACACTTAATGATGAAATTCATACAACTTTTTATTTTAAGATAATGTTTGAGACCCAAATGGATTTTAGCACATTATTCAAAATTGAGGAAGTCACGAGCTCTAAAGTTTAACAAGGTTCGAAACATCTCAAGCTACCTGAGATCACGTGACTGAAACTTTGGTACGATTACTTGATCTTCAGCTGAGTAAAATCAAGTGACCTAAAAAAGACAATAAGATATTGAAGTAAGAACAGGGAGCACGTGACCGAAGGTAGAGTAAAATCATGTGACAAAAATTTGATAAAGAACGTAAGGTTTAAAGCTTCGTATGTAACACTTCGAATTATATGTAGTCACAAGTTGGTTAGGGTACTCATGATTTTGTTTGACGTTGAACTGGAGTTCAAAACATAAATAAATAAAGTGTTCTCAGGGTTTAGGATAAAAATGGATAATTTATTGTATTACATGGAGGTGAATACTGGTTGAACACTAAGGTCACCAAGTCACGTTTCTGAATACAATGGATAATATTGAAAATGTCCTGTTTTCCTGTTTTCCAAACACCATAAAAAACTATCAAAAGTTTCCTGTATTCTTCAGGATATCCTGGTTTTTTTTCCTGTTCATGTAATTCCTGTCTATTTGCAAATATTAATAAAGTTATATTTTATAATAATAAATATTCAAGGGATTCTGATAGAAATACCTTGCATGAACCTCAATACCTCATACTGTCTTCGTGCACCATAACGATCATACTGCGATATCTTTCTTAGTGTATGATACCCTTTACACTGTCTCATGTTTTGCTCCAGAATTTTTTTGTTACCAGAATATCATACATACCATTCACACTGCATCATACTTTGTTACAGTTTTTCTTCCTTCATATTGTGTCATTTTTGTTCCAATGTGTGTATCACACCCTTCCTATAGTGTCACGTGTTTTAGTATATTATACCTTGCATACTTTATCATATTTTGTTCCAGTATATCATACCCTTTATATTGTGCCATGTTTCGTTTCCAGTTTATAAACCCTTCAATTTCTGTCATTTTTGTTACCAGTGTATTATACTCTATATATTGTGCCATGTTTTTTCCAGTGTATTATACCCTACATAATGTGCCATGTTTTGTTATCAGTATACCATATCCTTCATATTGTATCATGTTTTGTTACCAGTGTATTATACCCTACATACTGTACCATGTTTTCAACGTGTATTATACCCTACATGTTGCATCATGTTTTATTACCACTATATTATACTCTACATATTTTATAATGTTTTGTTACAAGTGTATTATACCCAACATGTAGAATGTTTTGTTACCAGTGTATAATTTCCTGAATATTGTGCCTCTTTTCTCCAGTGTATTATACCCTACATACTGTATCATACATTCTCCAGTGTACTATACCCTAAATACTGTGCCATGTTTTGTTCCAGTGTATTATACCCTGCATATTGTGCCATGTTTTGTTACCAGTATATTACACCCTTCATATTTTATCATGTTTTGTTACCAGCATATCATACCATTCACATTGCATCACCTGTTTTAGTATATCATATTTTTAATACTGTATCATATTTCTCCAGTGTATTATACCCTACAATGTTGTTACAAGTGTATTATACATCAATATTGTGCCAAGTTTTATCCAGTATATTATACCCTACACACTGTATTATGTTCTCTCCAGTGTATCATACCCTTCATATTGTGTCATGTTTTGTTACTAGTTTATTATACCATTCATATTGTATCATGTTTTGTTCCAGTATATCATACCCTTCATATTGTGTCATATTTTCTAACCAGTATATTACATCCGTCATATGGTGTTACGTTTTGTTTTAGTATATCATACCTTTCATACTGTATCATGTTTTCTCCAGTGTATTATACCAGACATATTATGCCATGTCTTGTTACCAGTGTATCATACTGAATCATGTTTTCTAGCCAGTCTCTTACTTATGTCATATTGTGTTACGTTTTGCTCCAGCATATCATACCCTGTATGTTCTATTACGTGTTTTAGTATATCATACCTTTCATACTGCATCATGTTTTCTCTAGTGTATTATACGCGACATATTGTGCCATGATTTATTACCAGTATATCATACCCTTCATATGGGGTCATTTTTCGTTACCAGTTTTTTGTACCCTTTATATTGTGTCATTTTTGTTATCAGTACATCATACCATTCATATTGTATCACGTATTTACGTACATCATACATTTCATACTGCATTATGTTTTCTCCATTGTATTATACCCTACATATTGTATCATGTTTATTACCAGTGTATTATACCCTTATATTGTGCTATGTTTTCTCCAGTGTGTTATACCCTACATAAGGTATCATGTTTTCTCCCGTGTATTATACCTTACATATTGTGCCACATATTTTTACCAGTGTATTATATCCTACATATTCTGCCATGTTTTACCAGCTTATTATACCCAAAATATTGTGCCATGTTTAGCTACCTGTTTATTATACCCTACATACTGCATCAGGTTTTCTCCAGTGTATTTTATCCTATATATTGTATCATGTTTTGTTACAATTGTATTATACCTTACATATTGTGCCATATTTTGTCCAGTATATTTTACCCTATATATTGTATCATGTTTTGTAACCACTGTACTATACCCTACATATTGCACCATGTTTTGTAACCAGTTTATTACACCATACCTTTTGTACCATGTTTTCTTCCAGTGTATTATACCCTATATATTGTATCATGTTTTGTAACCACTGTACTATACCCTACATATTGCACCATGTTTTGTAACCAGTTTATTACACCATACCTTTTGTACCATGTTTTCTTTCAGTGTATTATACCCTACATAATGTATCATGTTTTGTTAACAGTGTATTGTACGTTACATATTGTTCCATGTTTTTTGACCAGTATATCATACCCTTCATATTTTGTCATGTTTTGTTACCAGTTTATTATACCCTTCATATTGTGTCATTTTTATTACCAGTATATCATACAATTCATATTGGATCACGTGTTTTGTATATCATATTTTAATACTGTATCGTGTTTTTCCAGTGCATTAAACCTTACATATTGTATCATGTTATGTTACCAGTATATTATACCCCAATATTGTGCTGAGTTTTATCCAGTGTATTATATCCTACATACTGTATCATGTTTTCTCCAGTGTATCATGCCCTACATATTGTAAGATGTTTTGATATCAGTGTATTGTACCCTTCATATTGTGTCATGTTTTATATTAGTATGACATACCCTTCATATTGTGTCATGCTTTCTCACCAGTATATTACATCCGTCTTATTGTGTTACGTTTTCCTCTAGTATATCATACCCTTCATATTGTATTACGTGTTTTAGTATATCATACCTTTCAAACTGCATCATGTTTTCTCCAGTCCATTATATGATACATATTATGGCATGTTTTGTTACCAGTATATCATACCCTCTATGTTATGACATATTTTGTTTTCAGTTTATTATACCCTTCATTTCATGTCATTTTTCTTATCAGTACATCACACAATTGATATTGTATTACGTGATTAGGTACATTATACCTTTCATACTGCATCTTATATTCTCCAGTGTATTATGCCCTACATATTGTGTGATGTTTTGTTATCAGTATATCATACCCTTCATATTGTGACATGTTTTGTTACAAGTTTAATTTACACTACATATTGTGTCATGTTTTGTTATCAGTATATCATACCCTTCATATTGTGACATGTTTTGTTACAAGTTTAATTTACACTACATATTGTGTCATGTTTTGTTATCAGTATATCATACCCTTCATATTGTGACATGTTTTGTTACAAGTTTAATTTACACTACATATTGTGTCATTTTTGTTATCAGTATATCATACCCTTCATATTGTGACATGTTTTGTTACAAGTTTAATTTACACTACATATTGTATCATGTTTTCGCCAGTGTATTATACCTTGCATATTGTATCAGTTCAGTGTTTTGATTCCTTCCACATTACGATACTGGTCTATAAGTTTAGTGCTTTGATTCGTTCCACATTACGATAATGGTTTATAGGTTTAGTGCTTTGATTTGTTCCACATTACGATACTGGTCTATAAGTTCAGTGCTTTTATTCGTTTTACATTACGATACTGGTTTATAAGTTCAGTGCTTTTATTCGTTTTACATTACGATACTAGTTTATAAGTTCAGTGTTTTGATTCGTTTTACATTACGATACTAGTTTATAAGTTCAGTGTTTTGATTCGTTCCACATTACGATACTGGTCTATCAGTTCAGTGCTTTTATTCGTTCCACATTACGATACTGGTCTATAAGTTCAGTGCTTTTATTAGTTCCACATTACGATACTGGTCTATAAGTTCAGTGCTTTTATTCGTTTTACATTACGATACTGGTTTATAAGTTCAGTGTTTTGATTTCTTCCACATTACGATACTGGTCTATAAGTTCAGAGTTTTGATTCGTTCCACAAAACGAGGCTGGTGTATAAGTTCGGTGTTTTGATTCGTTCCACATTACAATACTGGTCTATAAGTTTAGTGTTTGGATTCGTTCCACATTACGATACTGGTTCACATCTTTATAAGCTTCTTTAATTGGTGGGAAATCAATAAATATGTAATAATGCACATGATATTATTACATTAAGATATACATAAAGCTGTACGTTATAACACAACATCAATTTTTATGTTTCCATGTCAAATGTTGGAAAGAATGATCGAAGTGCTACACTGTTGATGATAACTCTCGTGAGAAAGTTAAGTAAAATGAAATACTATACAGCCTTTCTCTTGCACTACATTGTATCACATTAGACTCCATTCAAATATATATCATTTTCTACCAAGATTATTAGAGGAGATTTATCCGGATAAATGTGCTTGGTAAAACTGCCCCACATTTATTTTGTTCAGGTGTTGTCAATAAAGTACGAATAATAATAATAACTTATTATTTTAGTTTTTCTTAAGCATGAGCCATTATTAAATATTTGTGATCGTCAACTCGGTAGTTATAGGGTGTAGTTATGAAGATAAATAGTTACTCTAACTTGTGTAACTTTCGTACGTTGAAAACTAATATATTTGTGCAAGTTGATCCAAGTTCATTTAGTTATTAACCACGTGATACCATTTGTCAATTTCAGTACAGTTAATATGGAGTAATAATTGGTTATAGTGTTTTCTGTAGTTTCAACTAAGCGTTTTTCGTCACTCCTTTATGAGTTTGATTTACGAATGTTTTTAAGAAAAAAAAAGTTATCGACAACCCTGCCCTCTATTGCAAGTTCTAAGCATCATTCGTTATTATTTGGATAAAACATTTCGTGAAATAAAACAATTTTGTTTTATAATAAAACGTTCTCTGTAAACGTATATAAATTAAACACAAAATGCTCATAATATGTAATAGTACACAAATATTGAGTATGTATCCCAGATGTACAACGGACATAAAACCATTTTTTGTAAACATATACATGTATACTGTATGTGTATACTGATGGTTTATCCACTGTTAAAGAGTGGAGTTCCAAAGAGAACGTAAACCAATTGCTCGTCGTATGTATGTATTTTATATTACCAACTATAATAGGAAAATAAATAGATACAAGTGAAAGCAATATACTGAAAACAACAGTCAATCTATACATATATTAAACGCAGCACCCAACTCACATATGTATTCAAAAAAACAACAAATTTATTTCTTGCTATCACACCAGGATTTGAACCCAGTGGCTCATACCGTTGAAAACCGAGTTTTGATGCTCGTGGTTGTACATCACTGATACCCCATGGAATAGCTTTGTGCCTTATAAGAAATAAAATATAATCTGAATAATTAAAAGAAACAACAATCAATCAACATAAAGTTAATAATAAAAAAATCATTTGAAAAAACAACAACCAATCAACACAAAGTTAATAATAATAAAAATATTCATTAAAAGAAACACAACCAATCAACACAAAGTTAATAATAATAAAAAAATCATTAAAAAAACATCAACCAATCAACAAAACGTTAACGATGAAAACGAAATAAACTACAACCAATAGAAAATTAAAACCTTATGAAAAGATGTTTTATTAATAAAAACTTCAAGAAAAGGAATAACAATTAATTAATATTAAGTCAATAATGACAACTTCAAAGGAACAAACAGTAAATGATCAACACAAAGTTAATAATGCAACTTTCATGAAAAATATTTAATTCATAAAAACTAAAAAAAAACAACAACGAATTAACATGAAGTCAATAATGAAACATCTAAGAAAAGAAGTAGCAACCAATCAACATGAAGTCAACAATGAAACATTTAAGAAAGGAAGTAAGAACCAATCAACATAGAGTAAACAATGAAACATTTAAGAAAAGAAGTAACAACCAATCAACATAAAGTCAATAATTAAACATTTAAGAAAAGAAGTAACAACCAATCAACATAAAGTCAATAATAAAACATCTAAGAAAAGAAGTTACAACCAATCAACATAAAGTCAATAATTAAACATTTAAGAAAAGAAGTAACAACCAATCAACATAAAGTCAATAATAAAACATCTAAGAAAAGAAGTTACAACCAATCAACATAAAGTCAATAATTAAAATTTAAGAAAAGAAGTAACAACCAATGAACATAAAATAAATAATGAAACATTTAAGAAAAGAAGTAACAACCAATCAACATGAAGTCAAGGATGAAACATTGAAGAAAAGAAGTAACAACCAATCAACATGAAGTCAAGGATGAAACATTGAAGAAAAGAAGTAACAACCAATCAACATAAAGTCAATAATTAAACATTTAAGAAAAGAAGTAACAACCAATCAACATAAAGTCAATAATAAAACATCTAAGAAAAGAAGTTACAACCAATCAACATAAAGTCAATAATTAAACATTTAAGAAAAGAAGTAACAACCAATCAACATAAAGTCAATAATAAAACATCTAAGAAAAGAAGTTACAACCAATCAACATAAAGTCAATAATTAAAATTTAAGAAAAGAAGTAACAACCAATGAACATAAAATAAATAATGAAACATTTAAGAAAAGAAGTAACAACCAATCAACATAAAATAAATAATGAAACATTTAAGAAAAGAAGTAACAACCAATCAACATGAAGTCAAGGATGAAACATTGAAGAAAAGAAGTAACAGCGAATCAACATAAAGTCAATAATGAAACCTTCAAGAAAACAAACAGCAAATGAAATTTTCATGAAAAGATATTTTTTAATAAAAATTCGAGTAATGAAATAACAACCAATCAAAGCAAAGACAATAATGACGAAAATATCACGAGAAAAACACCTGCTAATTACCATTCACTCAAGAAAACAAGAAATAAAAAATGCTACAGTAATCTAGCAATTGAAACTAAATGCTGTGTAATGATAAATTAAAAAAAAGAAAATATACAAAAACATGGCGATCCACTATCTTCATCGTTTTAATTTTCTTGTTTCTTGTTTGGCAAGCCTTAAAACTTGAAATCGCTTTTAAGTACCGTAGATACGTCTGGGATAGTCGATACTGTCTTATTTTCAAATCGATTTCATCACATTTATTTCAATCGAGAAGGAAAATAGACAGTGTATGTAGATTAGAAATCCTCGAGTGTATATTGAAAGAAAAATGCATTGAATAATGTTTTTAAGTTACATTGAAATCCTTTGTAATAAAACATTAGTAACGTTTAAGACGTTGGAGTACAACTTTTGACAACAGTTAAACGTGATTTGAATACGAAGCGGAAACTATCACACACAAAAGATAAAAATACGCGAGAGAAAAGAGTCAGCAGAAATTGATTTATTTTCCATTTTTTTTTTAGTTTTCAGATCGTTATTATTTTCGAATATCGTTAGGTATTCAAGTCGAATCTAGAGTAATTACGATCTTATTAAAGGCCGTTTCGGTTAGTTTCAATACTAAATGTGCCCTTATTTATTTGAAGGTTTCTGAACGAAGAACAGTTTCCCTGAAAGAAGTTCTAAGGCTGTGTAAAGGTATGATCGTGTGTGATCAGGTTTATGTAGGTTCTTTCTTACACTGTGCACATTGTCACGTTTTTATGTTTGTTAAATTTAATCTTTTATTCCAGTAACGTATTTGCAACGATTCTTAAGTTTCTACGAGACTTATTATTGTAATCGCTGAAGTGGGTATTTTGTTTTTTCTTTTTTTGCTCGCTGCTATCGTTGATAGATCGGGTGTGGCCTTCTGAGCAGCGTGCTCGGACTGTAAATCCGGTTTCGTGACTGTAAAAATATATTTCGCACTTTGTGCTCACGGATGTATCATAGGGGCGGCAAGTATGCACCGCTATTTAATCAGACAACAGTAGCCCAAAGGCTGGTGGCGGGTGCTACTGACTACCTGCCTTCCCTCTAGCTTATCAGTTCGAAATTAATAATTTGCATTTAAATCTGAACTTTCTGTGAGAAATTCTCTATCTCTGCCACCATTCACGGTTAATTATTCGTCTTGATTTAAAATGGTTGATGGTTGTTTTTAGAGCACAGTCATATTGAGCTATTTACTGCGTTCACAGTAGGGAATCGAACCCCGAATTTCAGTGGTGTAAGTTCGTGTTCATATTGAGTTATTTACTGCGTCCACAGAAGGTAATCGAACCCCGAATTTCAGTGGTGTAAGTTCGTGTTCATATTGAGTTATTTACTGCGTCCACAGTAGGGAATCGAACCCCGAATTTTAGTGGTGTAAGTTCGTGTTCATATTGAGTTATTTACTGCGTCCACAGTAGGGAATCGAACCCCGAATTTTAGTAGTGTAAGTTCGTGTTCATATTGAGTTATTTACTGCGTCCACAGTAGGGAATCAAACACCGAATTTTAGTAGTGTAAGTTCGTGTTCATATTGAGTTATTTACCGCGTCCACAGTGGGGAATCGAACCCCAACTTTCAGTGGTGTAAGTTCGTGTTCATATTGAGTTATTTACTGCGTCAACAGAAGGTAATCGAACCCCAAATTTTAGTAGTGTAAGTTCGTGTTCCATTTAAAAACCATTATAAAACTTTGTATGGAAATTCAATATAAAACAAGAAAAGATTAATGAATACAACCGTTTACATATTTTTATCTAGTTACAGAGTGAATTTCACAAAACTGGCTATCTAATGTTAAGGTTTTCGTTTAAAATAGAAATGTAAGGGAAATTAAAACAGGTTTAACATGTCTCTAAGCTAAGTGGTACACAATACTGTATGCAATCAATATTTACTTAGAAGGAGGAACTGTTTTATATGTGAACACGTGAAAGTGTCAAAACATTTTCCCATATAAGGTTTTGTTCCGTGACAGTGAATTCTAATTTCCTCACTCATTATTTTTTTACAATTTTGTTTGTTTGTTTGCTTTCTTATAGCAAAGCCACGTCGGGCTATCTGCTGGGCTCACCGAGGGGAATCGAACCCCTAATTTTGCGTTGTAAATCCAAAGACTAGAGGAGGGCATTTCTTACAACAAGTAGATGTTATAGTATATATTATTTGTTCAGCTTTATTCTTGTGGCTCAGATAATCGTTTGTTTGTTTGTTTTGAATTTCGCGCAAAGCTACACGAGGGCTATTTTCGCTAGTCGTCTCTAATTTATCAGTGTAAGACCAAAGGGAAGACAGCTAGTCATCACCACCCACCGCCAACTTTTGGGCTACTCTTTTACCAACAAATACTGGAGATGACGGTCACATTATAACGCCCCCACGGCTGAAAGGGCAAGCGTGTTTGGTGCCACGTGGATTCGAACCCGCGACCCTCAGCTTACAAGTCGAACGCTTTAACCAACCTAGCCATACAGTGCCCGGATCAGATGAACCAATGAGATGTTACCAAAGCACTTTCTTTTTTAGGTTTCGTTGTTTGTTTAATTTTAACTAATCATATGAACAGATGAGATGTTACCAAAGTAAGTTTTGTTAGGTTTATTGTTTGTTTGATTTTTACCTAATCGGGTAAAATTATAGGATGTTACCACAACAGGATTTATTAGGGTATCTAAAATAAACAAACCCAAACTATTATTTTATTCCGTAAGAACATATAAGAAACAATAAGGCACATTACTTCAGTGGGTTTTTTTTATTTCCCACACGAACAAATTCTTCACACAGTTTGCACATACGCGGAGATTACGAGCCAAGCACCAAAATCACCTGGCCATGCCGGACCGATGTGAGAGCAAATAATTTACTTTTTATTTAACAATAATCTTGCAATAGTAAAATCTGGAATCGAATTTTATATGCAAAAACGGCTCGTTTTGGGTTCACGAACCTGACGATGACCGAAGAAGGTCGAAACGTTGTTCGCTCTTCTATTTAAAATATTTTCTGAACACAAAACGAGCCGTTTTTGCATATAAAATTCTCAACAAGTGGGTTTCTCGACATCACTGATTGAAATCTGGAATCGATTCTCTACGGTGACAAATAAATAGCCCATTGTGTGGCTTTGCCTTAAAAACAGAACGAAACAATGAACCGGTGCAAATTTGCCACTGGCATTATTGTTTTCATAACACACTCATACTTGTGTATCAGTTTTAACTTAATGAACTGGGTAAACTACATGACTTGTCACGTACACCAAATAAATTGGTTTTATTTATTGCGGTATGTGCGATACGTGTGTTCTGAGATTTGCCATAAGGAAAAATGTTCGAAATAACATATATCATTTAGATCTGTTTTTTTTTCACTTTTTTGATTGGTAAAGACATTTTTTATTAAAATATATTTCTTCTGGTAAAATAACAACTGACTAATTTATATTTTCTTTCAAGCGAAAGTTAGTGTCCGGATAACTGATTTTCATTAAAGCATCAATACGTAGCTATTGCCATCTAGTGGCTAATATACTAGACGCTTCCATAGCATATCCAGCAATGTTTTGGCTGCCAAATACTAATTTTTATATTATCACAGTTCCAAATACGAAAAACGCGAATACATTTTTTTAG
Source organism: Carcinoscorpius rotundicauda (assembly GCA_011833715.1). Taxonomy (NCBI): domain Eukaryota; kingdom Metazoa; phylum Arthropoda; class Merostomata; order Xiphosura; family Limulidae; genus Carcinoscorpius; species Carcinoscorpius rotundicauda. The sequence goes on along the minus strand of CM022403.1, from coordinate 59,826,661 downwards.
AACTGTTTAATGGGAGTTCACGAAATCCTTGATGACGAGAAACCAACTTGAAATAAAAATGTGTTTCCGAACGGTTGGTATGGGTATTAGTACTTTTATTAATAAGCAGAGAACAGCAATTCGACCTTTCACCAAAATCGTTTATTTTATGTTACTCCTATATCTGAGACAATTTCACGTGAAACTCTCCCATTATACCAGAGAATCAATCATATCTACAAGTGTCTAACAAAAGTTAACTCTTTGAATTATATTTTTCAGCTTTTGTGGAAACAGGAAATAAACTTTGCATTATGTATTCGGAAAACGATGGTACAAGCATTGTAAAATAAAGTAAATATAAGGATAAACACATTTCATACACTCTGAGTGTCCAAAACACATGTGGTTTAAAATCTGTTTATGTCTTTTTGAGGGAGGGGGGTAGATGGACGTGGCTTGCTATTTTACACACCATACTGTCAATTCGAACAGTCGTGGCTCGTGCCCCGTTAGTGCAAAATTGCGCTCTGTACTGGGAACTCGTGGGTGTGTTATAAGATAGACCGTCAGAACCCACTCGTTTAGAATACCTCCAGTGTTGGCAGTAGGTTATGTCAGCTACTTTCCTATCAGTTTATCATACCAAAACTGGGGACGGCTTTTCGAAATAATCATTCTCTAGCTGTGCGCGAATATCCGAAAAAAAAACAAAGTAATTTTTTTTAGTTTAAAATTTATGAAAATGTTTATTAGTTACCTTCAATGTGAGAAAATGCATTTTTTATTTTTCAGAAGAACAAGCCTTCCCGTGACTCATCAGTAAGTCTGAGAGATTACAGCGTCAATATTCGAGGTTCAGTCCGTGCAGTGTGTTCCAATCGACTGAGTAAAAGAACAGGAAATGTTTAAAAGTTAGGTTTTAAGTTTACTTACTAGTTTGAATATTACTATATTACAAGTTATAGCATTTTTACAGAGGAAGAATATTTTTAAAAATAGTTACAGCGTTTCGGTTCCTGGTGCAATCATTTTCGCAACTACACAAGATTTAACTACAATATTCTTAAAGTTTTTAAATCAAAGAACAAATACCATCAAATCTCCTGTTTGTCTATGAGTTAATACGACTTTATAAATCTAATTTAGAACGTAGTTTTTTCTTATATTTTTATCGATTATACATGAGTATTATCTGGACCCCTAACGAGAAACAACGAACTAAAATTTTCAGTCAAACACGGCGAAGAGTATCAATTATTTACATTTTATATCTGCGCATGCGCAATAAGGAAATCATTCCAGTGCCTCAAAAGTGAAGAATAAGATAAACGTTTGCTCACACTCTACTCAGGGAAGTCGTGGGTGTGTTATAAAAGAAACAGTCAAATCCCACTCTACGATTAGAGTAGCTCAAGAGTTGACAGTTTAGTCTTTATTTGCGCATGCGCACTAAGGAAATCTTTTGTACACTTCAAAAGTAAAGAATAAAATCGCTTTGAATGTCGAGCAAAGCTACACGAGGGTTATCTGTGCTAGCCGTCCATAATTTAGCAGTGTAAGACTAATGGGAAGGCAGTTAGTCAACACCACCCACCGCCAACTCTTGGGCTACTCTTTTATCAACCAATAGTGGGAGTAACCGTCACGTTATAATGCCCTCACAGCTGAAAGGGTGAGCATGTTTGGGGTGAGAGAGATTCAAACCCGCGACCTTCAGAGTACACGTCGAGCGCCTTTCCCACCTCGCCAGCAAGGGCAACACTTTGGATCAAACTACAAATGAGCAAAAGATAATTTTAGAATTTCAACAGTTTTAAATGTCATCTACCTTTCAGACTTTCTTATTATCTTCAGTCTTCCAACTTTCACGGGTTACTGACGCCTCTCTTAATCTTTAAATGATTTAAGAGCTCTTTATCCCCGTCACACCAAACATGCTCATCCTTTCAGTCGTGGGGGCGTTATAATGTTACGGTCAATCCTACTATTCGTTGGTAAAAGAGCAGCCCAAGAGTTGGCGATGGGTGGTCATGATTAGTTGCCTTCTCTCTAATCTCACACTGCTCAGTTAGGGACAGCTAGAGTGGAGAGCCCTCGTGTAGCTTTGCGTGAATTTCAAACCAAACGGAATCATAGAAGTGACGTCACAGATCATTATATTATAATTTGTACTTTGCCTAGGATGACGTACCCACAGTCTGTGTACAGCATTCATTACCCTAGTTTTAGTCCCCCGCTGATACAGCGGTTAGCCTTCGGGTTTACAACGCTAAAATCAGGAGTTCGATTCCACTTAATGAGCACAGCAGATAGCCCGATGTTGCTTTGCTATAAGAAATAATTTTTGTTAACACCACAAGTGAAATGTTAAGGGCAAAATGAGAAATACCATTAAAAGCATAACTATTTTACTACAAATATCTAAAAGTTACTGATAATTCAGTTCTAGTTTCAAGTATGTAAAACGTATAGCCCTCGTGTAGCTTTGCACGCAGTTCAAAACAAGATTGTTTGATTTTTGAATTTTGCGCAAAGCTACTCGAGGACTATCTGCGCTAGCCGTCCCTAATTTAGCAATGTAAGAATAGAGGGAAGGCAGCTTGCCATCACTACCTGCGGCTAAATCTTTGGCTACTCTTTTACCAACGATTAGTGACATTGATCGTCACATTATAACGCCCCCATGGCTGAAAGTGCGAGCATGTTTGTTGCGACGGAGTTCAGAACCCGAGACCCCCGGCTTACGATTCAAACGCCTTAACCCACCTGGCCATGCCGGGCCTCATTTCAACTTGTGTCCATCGCCGTGAATCAAACCCCGAATTTTAGAGTCGTAATTCCATAAACTTGCCACGAGGCAACAGTACAAAAATACTTAGGAGGCGCTTCGAAATACAAAGGAAATTAGAAATATTTGTAACTTACAACAAAAGGAAAAAAAAAGAAAAGCTTTAAAACATCGAATGTTGCTGATACCTGAAACTCAAATATTATTGGGTAAATCGAAACTGGTAACATGAAATATAACTCGTGACTTGCTACGAAATAAAGATTTATATATATGAAATAGATATATATATATCCTTAATAAGTATGAAATGAAAAGGTGAATCAAAACACAACTGAACGTAAAACGCGGAGAACGTTATAATGTGAGAAACAGAATATGATTGGTTAGAATGTAAGAAACAGACTATGATTGGTTAGAATATGAGAAACAGACTGTGATTGGTTAGAATGTGAGAAACAAGCAGTGATTGGTTAGAATGTGAGAACCAGGCAGTGATTGGTTAGAATGTGAGAAACAGACTGTGATTGGTTAGAATGTGAGAAACATACCATGATTGATAAGGAAATGAAATGCAGTTAATGACACAGAAATGCCGTTCAACATTTACGACGGAGAAATAATAAAAGTGGAAACGGTTGAAGAAGCGAACAAATTATAAAACAGCATTTTCAAATATGAATTTGAAACGCACGTGGCTGTGATGTAAAGAAAATTACAGGCAATTACTGGAGTTTAGCAAACTGCTACGAAACACTGAGCATTTTAGGCGCCAGTTATAAAAAAATTACACGAATAGCAGATTTTTATTTTAAATAAAGAGTAGTTTTACAGACTATGAGCGAATTGTTTCTAGCTTCAACCTTCGAAATCATGCGTCATTTTGACTCTTTGACACCACACTTCAATTGTTCCTGAACTCTGACGTTGGATTTTAAAACAATATTATGAGTTCGTGAGAAAAAAACACTAAATATGTTTATCTTACAATATTCAGAAGAGAAAACAATAAATTAGCGCTGGTTAATTTAAGACCATAAAAAATACACACAATGTGAGTTGAATCGTAATATAACAAACCTAGGTGCCCCCCAGTAGCACAGTGGTATGTCTGCGGATTTACACACTAAAAACCGGGTTTCGATACCCGTGGTGGGCAGAGCACAGATAGCCCATTGTGTAGCTTTGTGCTTAATTCTAAATAAACAAACAAACCTACGAAGCGAGATCCGGAAATTGCAGTTGATTAACACATTAACACTTAGTGACCACAGGTCAGTAGCCTCGTCTCTGAAGTGCATAATAGCGCATAACTTTCACATTAAAAAGTTTATAACCTTAATCTAGTTTTATTTTATATATATATATCTATATCTATTAAAAACTTCACGAAATTACAGTTACTTTTGTTCAGAGAACATTTTAAAATATTTTATTTCGACTTTGTGATCCTATGTGATTTCTTTGCTTATAAGAGATATAATTTTTAAAACTGTTAACTGCTACTAACCGAATATAAATATTTTTTAAACCATGAATATGATGTCCTGTTGTCCACTCTGGTCTAAACACTAACCTTTAGAGCTAATGTCAAGGGGTAATATAAGGATACTGTGCTTACTTTTTGGGAAGGTGGATGTTCTTCTCTTAGGAGTAAATTATGAGTTATATTAATCATTGCAGGTTCTTGTCTGTTTGTTTTATAGTTTGACTTTACTAGTTGTCAGGTTGTTTATGGTAAGTTTGTTTTATAGACTGGTTTTACTGGTTGTCAGGTTGTTTATGGTCAGTTTGTTTTATAGACTGGTTTTACTACTTGCTACGTTACTTTTTTAAACTTGTATTCTGGACTTGCTTCACTACTTGTTAGGTTACTTTTTGTAAGCCTGTACTCCAGACTGGCTTCACAACTTGTCAGGTTGCTTTTTGTAAGCCTTTACTCCAGACTGGCTTCACAACTTGTCAGGTTACTTTTTGCAAGCCTGTACTCCAGACTGGCTTCACAACTTGTCAGGTTACTTTTTGCAAGCCTGTACTTCAGACTGGCTTCACAACTTGTCAGGTTACTTTTTGCAAGCCTGTACTTCAGACTGGCTTCACAACTTGTCAGGTTACTTTTTGTAAGCCTGTACTCCAGACTGGCTTCACAACTTGTCAGGTTACTTTTTGTAAGCCTGTGTTCCAGACTGGCTTCACAACTTGTCAGGTTACTTTTTGCAAGCCTGTACTTCAGACTGGCTTCACAACTTGTCAGGTTACTTTTTGCAAGCCTGTACTCCAGACTGGCTTCACAACTTGTCAGGTTACTTTTTGTAAGCCTGTACTCCAGACTGGCTTCACAACTTGTCAGGTTACTTTTTGCAAGCCTGTACTCCAGACTGGCTTCACAACTTGTCAGGTTACTTTTTGCAAGCCTGTACTTCAGACTGGCTTCACAACTTGTCAGGTTACTTTTTGTAAGCCTGTACTCCAGACTGGCTTCACAACTTGTCAGGTTACTTTTTGTAAGCCTGTACTTCAGACTAGCTTCACAACTTGTCAGGTTACTTTTTGTAAGCCTGTGTTCCAGACTGGCTTCACAACTTGTCAGGTTACTTTTTGCAAGCCTGTGTTCCAGACTGGCTTCACAACTTGTCAGGTTACTTTTTGTAAGCCTGTGTTCCAGACTGGCTTCACAACTTGTCAGGTTACTTTTTGTAAGCCTGTGTTCCAGACTGGCTTCACAACTTGTCAGGTTAATTTCTACTACTGAATCTTTTACTTGATGTACTTTCTCTCAAAAGCTATAAAATAATTAAATATGGTGAATGTGTGTGTCCAAATAAAATATTTTCGAACGGGGAAGTGACAAACAGTTTACAGTTTTGATACAAATTATTCAAAATATTCAGTTTAACTATGATATTAACTTTACAGCACAATACGTGCACTTTGATTTTAGAAATGTAACGGGTAAATGCCCCCCTCCTGCTCCTTTCTGTATGCACTCATGAAAGAGTGTATTGAGTAGCCTTTACTGTAAAATTTTAACCCTAAACGACTCTGTGGTTCAAAATACAGTGTATATGTATTCATGTTTACAACATAAGAAAATATGGTTACGTGTGTTCAGTGTTAAGTTTAAGTTACAATCTCGTTTTTCGAACAGGGCCCTGGCATGGCCAGGTGGGTTAAGGCGTTCAACTCGTATTCTGAGGGTCGCGAGTTCGAAACTACGTCGCACCAGACATGCTCGCACTTTCAGCCGTGGAGGCGTTATAATATGACGGCCAATCCCACTATTCGTTGATTAAAGAACAGCCTAAGAGTTGGCGGTGGGTGGTGGTGACTAGCTACCTTCCCTCTAGTCTTGCACTGCTAAATTAGGGACAGCTAGCGCAGATAACCCTCATGTAGCTTTGCACGAAATTAAAAAAAAACAAACTTTTCTTTTTCGAACAAGTCCAGCATCGCCAGGTGTTTCGGACGCTCGAATCCTAGTCACACCAAACATGCTTACTCATTCAGTCGTGAGAACGTTATAATGTGACGATCAATCCCACTATTCATTGGTAACAGAGTAACCCAAGAGTTGGCGATGGGTGATGATGACTAGCTTTTTTCCCTCTAGTCTTACACTGTTAAATTTTGGACGGCTTGCGCAGATAGCCCTTCTTAACTTCGCGCGAAATTCAAAACAGACAAACAAACCTTTCGAACCATTTTCTAAATTTGTTGATATTTGTTGCTGGTAATTAGGCTCTTTTATCTAGATTATCAGAAACTTTCCTGATAATTAATCATTTTCAATCAATTAACGTTTACAGTTTATGAGCTCTGATATAACAGGTGATAAAGTAACACGTGCAATATATTAGAAGAACAACTAATTCTTTCAAACAGCACGTGATAAAGCACTCGCTATTTTCAAACCCTTCTACCCCCTTTTTACAAATGTATCTGCCCCTGGTAATTCAGATGTAGGAACGTTCGTTGTCATCATATTTTATTATGTTACGCAGAGGTGGGTGGTCTCAGGGCATGTAAATATATGAAGATACTTTTATTTTTTTTTGCCCTCGCCGAATTAACCCACGGGGGCAGGGCCCTTCCCGGCACTGCCCTGCCCATTTGAGACAGTAAATGACCCGCTTGGGAAGGTCATAGGCTGCAGGAAGAGCTCGCGAACCTTCGCTGTATTGAGATGGATTAGTTGTTGGTTGTAAAAATGTCAAGAAAACGGGCAGAAACTGTAATAAAACTTATAGTTACGGCCATTAAACTCTTTGTTCATCACGAGCAAGAAGTTAGCAATAGACCGAGCCTTCTATCTGCTGATGAACATTTTATGACCGAAAACAGGACTCGTGATTGGCTTAGGCAAGTCACGTGAGGCTTTTAAAGTGGAGAAATTATTACCTCTGCCAGGAAAAATTACGACTATATATCAAGACAAAGCCAGTGAATATCGTAATTTGTATCTCCTCTTTTTCTAACAGTTGGGGTCTGGTTATACATCGTGCTAGACGGACTTTAGTGGTAGTCGCGTTTCTAATTTTAAGTGCCGTTGCGTAGTTCATCGTGCAAGTTGAAACCCGATCAGAAAAATGGATTATTGTGAAAAAAAAAATAAACGGATGGATCGCTAGTTTCAGACGCCTGCGGTGTTATCTTTTAGTTACCAAATCATTCCGGGTCTTCTGTTATTTGGGTGAAATCAAAAATCTTGAGGTAAGTAGGCCTCAACTTCTTTATTTTATTTTTATTTTTTTGTCGTTTCTTTTGCCTCGCCGGCGACGCCGAACCATTTCTCGTTCCCACATCACACTTTGTCTGCCTAATACCATTAGCGAGCACGAAAAGATCTGAGCATGAGCGGTGATACAAGACCGACGTCAGTCGGGAAACTTTTACTGGTGGGTTCGTTGTATGTTAAGCCTAATCGTCCATTTTTTTCCCCCCTTCTATTGACACTAGCGAGCTGGAGTGTCATCGATAACGCTTGTTTTTATAAGGTTATCTATGTTGGTGGACTTGTGGTTTTTGAAGGCCATTAAGGCCAACGGATACGTTCTTCTCTAAATGACAAACTTTAAAAACTGGTTAAAAAAGAACATGTCTCGTTTGTTAGAAACATTTCATTTCTACTTACGTTATACCGTATCGATCGTATCACTGTTTTGGAGAAACGGATGTTAACACTTTTCACGATAATTTTGTCAGACAGGATATTTCTGAGTGATGAGGGTTCTGGAGAGGTTCAGAAAGAACTATTCATAAAAACTAATAGAAAGTGTATATAAGTTAACGTCAGTAAACGTGCAGAGGTGAAGCGGAAACGAACAAAAAACCAAAGTAAACATAAATATACGAACCAAACAAATAAAAGTTGTAGACAAAATAAACGGAAGTAACCTTAAACTTAGTCGCATACTCGTGTTTATTACCATGTTTAAATGTATCTGTGTAACACGCTAAATTGTAATAGTGGGAGACAGAATAAACGAGAATATCCTAACCCTAAACTTAGTCGCATACTCGTGTTGATTATCATATTATAATAAATTAAAATATATTTGTTACAAAACAAAGAGAACAGTCACACGAAAATAACACCCGATAGACAGTTCTATATTCAACAATGAAAGATAAAAGACTATATTCAAAAACAAATTATTGAAAATGCTACAAACATAGAACTAACAAACAAATATCACGTGAAGGGACTTTGTGTAACGTAGATTTATACATTTATCAGAAACAGTAAGAGGCTGTTTGGAATTATTGGTATTTGCATGATATGTTTGTTTTTTGTGGGTGTAAAAGGACTTGCGATATATGTTCACACATAATTTCTTACAGCTCGTCTCATGCTACGGTATCTATTTATTGGAATGTCCAGTGACGTTTACCCACATCATTTCACTCAACTCAATTAACATGGACAAACCACATCATTTTAATGATTTAAAATGTTAAATTTATAAGGGCAAGATGGTTTTATTAATACCCTGCACAACCAATAAACACGTGACTCAGAAAAACATCTGGATGCATGTAGATGGTAGTTAATGGTATCTTTCTGAAGTTAAACATTTAATGCAAAGTCCATGATTCATCTTACAAATACAAAACACCCCAACGTTTAATACCACGATATTCAAATATACCCTGAGCTAAATAAGCCTTAATTAATAAATACGATTGTGTTCGCAACACTTCCAGGTTTTCGCGTTGCATTTTTACTCCTGAAACGTGTTTAGCTGTTTTATTTTTTATAGTGTTTATATTTCGCTGTAAAATACTATTTATTTCAGTTTGGAACAAATATGAAATGTCGCTCATTATTGTTTTAGCGCATTTAGATAATTTTGTAAATTGCTTATTAGTATTTCTGATTTGAATATCGTACAAGGGAAGTAAACCAGTGAATATCAGATTGGAAAGCCAATGTTAACTTGACACTAAATTCAGGAAGCTCTCAGATCAAAAGAATAATTATACTTTAACATGATATTTAAATTTTAATTGGTCTTTCAGGTAATTTCATTATTTTTTTATTTAACTTCTTTATGCGCTATCTGAGTACGCTGCAAAAACGATAGGTATAGATAATACAGATATGTTTACAATACATATTTATATTTCAGCTTACAGTGGTGCTTGTGTGTGATGAGGCTACATCATAAAGTTTTGTTCTGGTTTTGTTTTAGGTCTGGTTTTGGCAAATAGTAGTATTGGTTCTTTGCCTAAACTTGCAGTACGTGTACAAGTTTCAACTTCAGGCTAGCATTAGTATCAAGTGCTGTACCTGTGAGTCGACTTCAGGCTAGCATTAGTATCAAGTGCTGTACCTGTGAGTCGACTTCAGGCTAGCATTGGTATCAAGTGCTGTACCTGTGAGTCGACTTCAGGCTAGCATTAGTATCAAGTGCTGTACCTGTGAGTCGACTGTATAGTATGCTGTACCTGTGAGTCGACTTCAGGCTAGCATTAGTATCAAGTGCTGTACCTGTGAGTCGACTTCACTGACTCTCAGGCTAGCATTAGTATCAAGTGCTGTACCCGTGAGTCGACTTCAGGCTAGCATTAGTATCAAGTGCTGTACCCGTGAGTCGACTTCAGGCTAGCATTAGTATCAAGTGCTGTACCTGTGAGTCGACTTCAGGCTAGCATTAGTATCAAGTCCTGTACCTGTGAGTCGACTTCAGGCTAGCGGTATAAATGAACTTATGTTGTACTTCGTGTCAAACTGACTAAACAGTTTTTACTGCCAGTACAAAATGTTGCTACAACCTCTGTAATGAGTCAAGAGACAGACACCATAAGGAAATTAAAATTATTTACAAAATGTATTGACTCTGAAGTCTCACTTCCATACTCTGCCAGACTTTTGGTACCTTTGAGTATCACTTCCATACTGTGCCAGACTTTTGGTGCCTTTTAGTATAACTTCCATACTGTGCCAGACTTTTGGTACCTTTGAGTATCACTTCCATACTGTGCCAGACTTTTGGTACCTTTGAGTATCACTTCCACATGGTGCCAGACTTTTGGTACATTTAAGTATCACTTCCATACTGTGCCAGACTTTTGGTACCTTTGAGTATCACTTTCACATGGTGCCAGACTTTTGGTACATTTGAGTATCACTTCCATACTGTGCCAGACTGTTGGAACAACTTGTAATTTGTCCACTCACACTGTGTATAATTACAAAAATGGAATTTCTCTTGAAACTTAGCGTGAACGATTGTTTGGATAATCAGCAGAAAATTATAAGAGGCAACTAGGCTTACCTGTCTCGTACTTTTCCAAAACGTAATTTTGTGAAATGGATAAATAAAAAAAAAATGCTTGTAACACAAAGCTACGTGATAGGTTACTTGAGTCATGCTCGTCACGGGTATCGAAATCCGGTTTCTAACGTTATAAGCTTGTCGATGTTCCACTGAGGAGCAAAGAAAGAAAAAATCCAGATGAAAAGTATGTGTTTTGTTTTTTTAAGAAAAGATTTTGAGCAAAGTTTAACAATGAAATGAAAAATCTATAAAGAGGTAAACTCGCCAACGTCACCCACATCAATCCCTTGGGCTAGCCACTAGATTGATAGAATTTGAGCGTCTCTCTTATAGCACGTTCACAACCGAAATATGCGTCTCGAGCAATTAATCCATCAATTCACAGTCCGGTCACACTATTCACATTATATGTTTTCGTGAAATAAGATGAACGTTGAAAATATAATCGTAGTTTACGTTTTATCGATAATATTTTAAACGTCTACTGTTTCCATAGCTCGGGTTAGATTCAAGTAAGACACAAAGCTGCACAATGAGCTATCTGTGTTTTACCCATCAGGAGTATCGAAACCCAGTTTCTGCTGTTCTACGTCTGCATCATGTCTCGGGTGGTTTAGCGTTCTGCTTTCAGATTTGGCCCGGTATAGCCTAGTGGTTAAGGCACTCGACTCGTAATTTGAGGGTTGTGGGTTCAAATCCCGGCCGCACCAAACATGTTCGCCCATTCAGCTGTGGGGGCGTTATAATGTGACGATCAATTCCACTATTCGTTGATAAAAGAGTAGCCCAAGAGTTGGCGGTGGGTGGTGATGACTAGTTGCATTCCCTCTAGTCTTACACTGCTAAATTATGGACGGTTAGCACAGATAGCCCTCGAGTAGCTTTGTGCGAAATTCAAAAAACAAAACAATCTTTTAAAAAAACCGACACAAATGGGATTAAATTTACGTGTGAAGAAAACGAATGAGGAGAGAGTGACAAAATAAGGGATCAACTATGCATTTACTGATAAAATGTTATTCTCTTACATTAGAGTTAGATTTTACTGAAAGGACCATTAAATAAAACGTAATCTTCAAACAACGCTTTTCACAGAAGTAAAATTTTGTATTCGCATTATTTCTTCCTTCTGTTCAACCTTGTGGCCTTCAGCAGTCCTTGTCCCTTGCTAGGTAACGCTGTTTTGTTAATTGTTAAAAATATTTGAAAATTCCTTGTTCAATACAGGCTGTCTGTGTCAGGCTCGACACGGTTACCGAAACCCAGCATTTATATACACTTCTTCAAACTTAATGGCTAAGCCACTGTAAGGGTCATGTGTTTGAGAATAGTCGAAAATAACACTTTAACACAACATATAATTAGTAAAATTCTGATGGGAAACAAAACAACAGTTTGTTAATTAATAATTTACTTTTACTTTTTCCTTACGTGGTTAGAGTATTTCTCGAGAAATATTTCCGTAAACTTAAAGAAGTAAAAATAATATCGTAAATATAAGTTGTTTGGCGAGGTGTTAAGAGACAAGCGTTAATCAATACGGGACAATGTGGAGTTACACATGAGTGTAAACATGTTAATAGTTGCAAGTCTGATACAGTTAACAGTTTGTATTATAAACATTCTCTGCAAAGCAAACCAAAAACACTTGAGATAAGTCTAACAAAAGACGTAATGTATTAAACACAAACTTAACACGAAGAACAAAGTACCGTTTAAACGAACGCGCATGTAATGTGTATTCACGCGCATATTTTATACATTATACGTGTACTTTTCACACTATACATATACTAAAACACAGGTAACAACCTAGCTTTGAGTATCTGTTGTCTGTTCTTTTAAATTTGTAACATGTTTGTTACTCGTAGGAGCAAAGATGAAGTGTTATCTCGTTTTATACGAGTACCTTGAGCTGAAAATGCGTTTGTGGACGGTTAATATTTTATCTGAGTTCAGTGAAACGGATGAGATATAAAAGAATAACAACATATAGTTTCAGTTTTAATAATTTAGCAACTGCCGTAGTGGTAGAACGCAAAAAACCTGGACTTATTTTACAGGAAGTCCAAAAGTCCAGTTATCTCGTGTGATTTTAATTAGTGGCTATTTAAATATTAACAAATATCAGTAGAAATATATCTAACTTACTCAACTAACATTTTAATTTTTTTTTCCATATGCATTTGAATCTCTTTCTTGAAACGTCTGGTTTATAATTTTCACACTGAATTATACAAGAGTAGGTTGCAAGAGCACAAGCCGCCAACTCTTGAGTAAGAGAAAAAATTAGAACGTTAAATAGCAGGCCACATTTTATCTCCGCGTGCATTGTGAAAGTAAATTGGTGCGACAATCTAGGCGTAAAAATCCGTGATATAACCGTATGTATGAACCTTCTTTTCCTCTGTCACAAACATCAAATCATTTTTATACACATCTTCACCTAATGAATCATAGGTGCAGTACATTTTTGAGACACACCACTTGTGTTTGTCTGCATCATTTCTACAATATAAAGATTCTTAAAGCGTTTTTTTATTGCACGATAAGAGTGTGTTGTTCTTCTAAACGTTTAACATTGTGTATTGGAAATGTGTTATATGATGCTTGTATATCCCTACTAACATTTGGACATATCCCGCTAGGGAAAGAAATATGAACAAACAAGTTACAATCGATAATTATCATTTCTTGATTTGTTTACTTAACAATTAGCTTTTATTTTCGTACCTTCGAGATTCCTTGTATAGTAAGAAGTGTCACGTAGACAGACTTCAGGTTTATAACTATTATTTCGCCGTTTTTAGACTTCGCATAAATTTCCTTTCCTTACAAGTTAACGAACAATGTATTGTGAGATTACCAAATAAGATAAACTTCAAATCAGCCAATGAGCTTTCCGCAGCTCAGGGTTCTCGTGCTTATTGGTGCAAGAGTTTCGTACTTACTCAACAGCGCCCTCTACAAGTGACACGTAGAAGTAATTTGTGTTTTATACACTTCCAGAGAGCACCAGCTTTCTTTGTTAATTAAATAGTGTAAAAAGTAAACATTGTAAAACAATATATTATTGTTTCTAAGACATTGTGTTGTGATATTTTTGTTCTTAAGCCCTTTTGTTTTCATTATAACGTAGCCTGTTACAACAAGGAATCACAAATTATGTATATATATATATATATATATATCAGAGACAGAGGTTTTTATGGAAGTTAGCGTGTGATATTATTCCTTAAGTTATGTTTTGTGTTTTTTGATTGGCGAGTCTGTAATAAGATCTGGAATGTATCTAATATCTAAACATGAGATACACAGTTGGAACTGCTATGGACTAACTTGTTATTGTAATAACTTATGTTGTGTTAATACTTAAAAGCTACGAACGGTTATACTCTGTGCAACATTCCTTGTTACTGTATCCAACTGTCGACGTTGAAGTTTTGTTCGTTCTTTAACATGTTCACAACTTTCGGCTAAGAGCTGGTTTTCGTAGCTAAGTGACAAGAGTTTGTAGCATTTCATGTTGGAACTCTTTCGACCCCCGGGAATAGATATACGATAAACCAGATTTGAACCAGAAGATGAGCGTATTACCACTACTTCTTCACTTGTGAAAAGGTTAAAGAAAGAAAACATTAATTTTGGAGGTTGAATGTTAGCTAGACTAGATTTAGTGTATTTAACTGAGTAATAATTTATGGTTAAAGTCGTTTATTTGGGCAAATAAACTTTGTTAACAAAAGCTTTAAATCGAAAGTGTTTGACTTATTCTTAATGACTTGACCAGACTGCTGTTGGGTGAAAACATCAATGTTATGTTCCCCATCTAAATAGTTACGTTTCCTTCTTCGGAAGAACCATCCGCCTCACTGAAATAAGAACAGACTCAATACGTTAAAGACCGAAGAGATTCTTGTGAAATGAGACTTGAGTGGGATTATTGGTAATTAAAATGGCTACTGCATCCATGCCCTATCCCAGCTATGTCCTATTATGTTAGACCCATACCCTATCCCAACTATGTCCTATTATGTTAGATCTATGCCCTATCCCAGCTATGTCCTATTATGTTAAATCCATACCCTATTCCAGCTATGTCCTATTATGTTAGATCCATACCCTATCCCAGCTATGTCCTATTATGTTAGACCCATACCCTATCCCAACTATGTCCTATTATGTTAGATCTATGCCCTATCCCAACAATTTCCTATTATATTAGCATCCATGCCCTATCCCAACAATGTCCTATTATGTTAGCATCTATACCCTATCCTAATTATGTTCTATTATGTTAGATCCATACCCTATCCTAACTATGTCCTATTATGTCAGCATTCAAATCCTATCCCAACAATATCCTATTATGTTAGCATCTATACTTTATCTCAATATGTTCCATTATGTTAGCATTCCTACTCTATTCCAGCTATGTCCTATTATGTTCGCATCCATATCCTATTCCAACTATGTCCTATTATATTAGCATCTATGCCCTCTCCCAACTATCTCCTATTATGTTATTTTTTGTTTCTTTGTCTGGCGTTTCTGATGTGATGATATTCCAGTAGGTTCTATTTCTGTGGTTATCGTTATTATGTGTAATTTCTTATCATATATATCCATCCTCTGTCACATAAAATAAGTTTAAACGTTTTGAAGTTTGTAAACAGGTTTGTTTTGGGTTGAATTCGCGCGAGCTACACGAGCGCCATCTGTACTAACTATCCCTAATTTTTCAGTGGTAGATTAATGAGAAGGCAGCTAGTCAACTTCATCCACCCCGAATTTTATGGGCCACGCTTTTACCAACTAATAGTGGGATTTGTGGTACCATTATAACGTCCCCACGGTTGAAAAGGCGAGCATGTTTGGTGTCGACTGCATTATAATCCGAGTTCCACAGATTACAAGTCTCTCCCCGTCATACACACCTATAACCAAGAAAACATCTTCAAATTCTGCAAACAACCTGACCTCTCGTTTGTTTGTTTTGGAATTTCGCACAAAGCTACTCGAGGGCTATCTGTGCTAGCGGTCCCTAATTTAGCAGTGTAAGACTAGAGGGAAGGCAGCTAGTCATCACTACCCACCGCCAACTGTTGGGCTACTCTTTTACCAACGAATAGGGGGATTGACCGTCACATTATAACGACCCCACGGCGGGAGGGCGAGCATGTTTAGCGCGACTCGGGCGCGAACCCGCGGCCCTCAGATTACGAAGCGCACGCCTTAACGCGCTAGGCCATGCCAGGCCCCTGACCTCTGAACCCTATTAAACCAAAAACTACACATGGACGCCCGAAGTTTAGTTTTTTTGGATACCCGTGATGAGTAGGGTGCAGATAGTCCATTCTGTAGCAAACACCCTTAAAGGTGTCCTGAGCCAGAAGGCATACGATAAAATCGATAATTTTTATAACTAATTTTTTTAAAAAATCATGAATATTAGATGACAAATATGAGGTATAAAAAGACGAATGTTCATTTTATTTCAAAATTTTACAGTCAAAGACCTCGTCTCTTGTGAAATAATTCGGTTAAAGATTTCTTATTAACTCGTGCTGACAAGACAAGTGATAAATGAGATATAATTAATTAAATAACACGTGTGTTTCTGTGTATGTCTGAACCTGAGAATGGGGAAACTAGTTTTCTGAACTAATTATGCGTCGAAACAATCTATAAAGTTTCTTACATATTTTAGTTTTTAAAGAAAAGTAACTTTCCCCAACTTTTTTGTTGTTCTTTCAACCCAGTGATAATTCGGCGACAAGTCTGAGAGCCTCTGACGCATGCCCAGGGGGTTAAGGCACTCGACTCATAATCTGAGGGTCGCGGGTTCGAATCCCTGTCAAACCAAACGTATTTGCCCTTTCAGTCGTGGAGTCGTTATAATTTACGGTCAATCGCACTATTCGTTAATGAAAGAGTAGCCCAAGAGTTGGCGGTGGGTGGTGATTAGCGGCCTTCCCTCTGGTCTTGCCCTCGTGAAGCTTTGCGCGAAATCCAAAACAAACCCAAACCAATCAGTGATGTCGAGAAACCCACTTGTTGAGAACTTTTATATGCAAAAACGGCTGTTCTGGGCCCAGAAAACACTTCAAATAGAAGAGCGAACAACGTTTCGACCTTCTTCGGTCATCGTCAGGTTCACAAAGAAAGAGGTAACTGACCGGAAGCTGACCACATGTTTGGAAGGGGTTGTGTAACTGAGTGTCGCAATGTAGAGGGCGGGGTTAAATGTTTGAATATATAATTTTATCTATAATATTAATATACTGCTGTATACCATATATTCCTGACATCAGCAAACGAATAACCAACATTTGGCAAAAAGTAGTAACAAAATATAACATTCCAGTTAACACTAAATTTATTCAAAAACCAGGCACAAAACTAAGGTCTATACTATGTAAGAACTACACTGACAAACACCACACCAACATTATTGATAAAATACAATGTGATAAATGCCACGACTTCTATATTGGAGAAACAAGTAGAAAAATGGAAACCAGATTCAAAGAACATAAAAAGTCTCCTTCACACGTTTTCGAACACTGCAAGTCAAATGGACACAACATAACCATAGAAAACACTAAAATACTAAATAAAGAAACAAACATAAACAAACGCAAAATTAAAGAAGCCTTACTTATACAACAACTTAAACCCAAAATAAACCAATATAAAGGAACGCCATTATACCTATATTAATATTATAGATAAAATTATATATTCAAACATCTAACCGCGCCCTCTACATTGCGACACTCAGTTATACAACCCCTTCCAAACATGTGGTCAGCTTCTGGTCAGTTACCTCTTTCTTTGTGAACCTGACGATGACCGAAGAAGGTCGAAACGTTGTTCGCTCTTCTATTTGAAGTGTTTTCTGGGCCCAGAACAGCCGTTTTTGCATATAAAAGTTCTCAACAAGTGGGTTTCTCGACATCACTGATTGTTATTTCACCACGGCAATTGTTCGAGAAGTGTAAGTTTTTTGTGTTTTTTCTCAGTGTATTTGTACAAACCCAAACCAAGCTTCTAACGCTAAACATTGTTTGGATACCTGCGGCGTGAGGAACGCTGATGGACCATTGTGTAGCTTTGCGCTCACCAGTAAAAACACAAACAAGCAAACCAATCGTTAGTTATTTACAACAGTGACACTTTATTCTTACTATATGCTAAATGTATAACGTTTATGTGTAACGTGTTTTTGACACTTAATTAGGGTTCAGATAATGATAATAATTATAAATTTTTTATTTATATTTTTTTTTACTTTCTTACTGACACAACTTGGTGCTCAACTAAAAAGTTTCTCTCACGGGTTTGAACCTCTGTCACCGAAGATGTTGGCCCTTTCAACCGTGGGTGGCCGTCATGATCTTTGCTACTGATAAATTAAATTAGAGATTTGTAGCGAAATTCAGAACAAATCAAAATTAGTTAAATTTTAGTTTCCAACAATTTATATGATGTATATATAAAATCAATCAAAGTTTGACCGATTCTGTCGCTGTAATTATGGGATGATCGAGTACCATTGATCAATAATATTCGACAATCATCTTAATTTACGACCACTTTCTGAAGAGGCAAACCAAGGTCATTCATGTAAAAAAATCAGCCTCTCGATGACTAGTGTTAGATGACACGATGTAACAGAATTTTTACTTTTTCTTGTCCCTGGACAGAAAGTGTTATTTCCCAATTGCTTATGCCTAAAGTAAACGGAAAAGACCTGTTTTTCTCTTCGAACTTTGCTTTTGTTGTTTTGAATTAAGCACAAAGCTACACAATGGGCTATCTGTGCTCTGCCCACCACGAGTATTGAAACCAGGATTTTAGCGTGTAAGTTCGCAGACTTACCGCTGAGCCACTGGGGGGCGCTTTGCTTTTGTGACCTGGGAGCGTATAATGAAAATATGATGGGAGACTATATTTGAGGTCTGATACGTGAAAATGATTTACATTACAGTCGCTAATCTCGAAAAACTATTCACTTCTAAACATTTTTGTATAACTTTAGTATAAATACATGTAAATCTTGATTCATACGTTGTTTTATTCAGACCTTATGTAAATGAAAATGTGCAAATTTGCCCGTTTTTACATAGAAAATATATTAATTTCTAAATTTCATTATCCAGGTCACAAAAGCAAAGTTTGAAGGGAATGATGGTCATTTTCTGTACTTTTACAACATAAACAATTAAGAAATAACACATACTATCCAGTAACAGAAGTTGTGTTACATCGTGTAACAGTTTAGCCGAGGTCAAGTAAAAAAGAATTTACTACCTTTATTTACATAGAGCTCCCTCTATCGAAATGTTTTTTATTAACTTATTTCCTCATCGAGAACTCCAGCTTCCTGAACAATGACACGTTTCTGACATCATAGTTCCTCCTGGCCTCTCGTGCGATTAGTCACATGAAACTCGTGCACGCAGTAGTTCTTATATACGGTGAATTGATTCGGTAGTTGGTGGTACGGGTTCTCTCTCGATCATTCGATATTATATTAGCGTTCACCACGTGGCGAATTCGATTCCAGTGTTAATGTTTCACTCGAAGTTCGCACCTAACGTTCTGTTAGCTTATGGTAAGACTCCGGTCGATCTTAGTGGCTGAATACGCGCTATTAGATACACACCTGCTGCAAAAACACGTAATATACTGAAATTTAATACTATGCAAATTTTTGACGCATCGTAACACACAAGTAAACAGAATTTTGTTTAATATTGAAGCAAAATAGTTTAGTTGTTGACTCAAAAGAAAAACTATTTCTTTTTGTAACTTACGAAGTGTTTCTTTAACGTCTGAGTTTTAAACGTTTTTTTCTCAATGTTTCAAGACTTTTTCGATGAAAATTAATTCTCAGATATTAACATACAAATTACAATATAGCAATTTTAAACAACCAATCATAATTTTTCACTGTTTCATTAATCAATAAAACTACTTTTTTTAAAAAAATAAGTAAACCATTTATGTGTGTTTGTATTTTTCTTATATCAAAGCCACATCGGGTTATCTGCTCAGCCCATCGAGGGGAATCGAACCCCTGATTTTAGCGTTGTAAATCCGGAAACATACCGCTGTAATAGTGGGGGGTTAACCATTTATGGATGATTTTATCAGTGCGTCTCAATCAAAGTGTTGAACAGTGTGTTTGTGTCTTTTTCGTATAGCAAAGCCACAAAGGGCTATCTGCTCAGCCCACCGAGGGGAATCGAACCCCTGATTTTAGCGTTGTAAGTCCGGAGACATACCGCTGCACTAGTGTTGAACATAAGAGTTCCTGCAGCTTTACATTTCCAGTTATGTCGCTTTGTACCAAAACAAACAGATCTTACGAATGTCTGGGACCCAGCATGGCTAAGTGTGTTAAGGCGTTCGACCCCTAATCCGACGGTCGCTGGTTCGAATTCCGGTCGCACCAAAGGTGTTCCCCTTTTTAGCCGTGTGGGCGTTATAATGTAACGGTCAATCCCCCCTATTCGTTGTTAAAAGAGTACCCCAAGAGTTGGCGGGTGGTGGTGATGACTAGTTGCCTTCCCTCTAGTCTCACACTGCTAAATTAGAGACGGCTAGCACAGGTCGCTCTCTTGTAGTTTTGCGCGAAATTTAAAAAAAAAGAACTGATGTCTGATTTGGTCAATTTCATAAATTTGTTGCAGACCTACTATTAGCATTGGCTTTTGTAGAGTGCGCTGCGAATAAATTAAAAACATAAATTGTCAGGAGATATAAACAATAGGTGGACCAAAAAAAGAGTGGCTCTTCCTCAAAAATGTTGTTAATTTGTTAAATATTTTATTATATAGCAGATAAATAATTAAAAAACAATACATTTCTATAAGGTACTTGACGAGATCTGTTCAAATGTAACCTCAAATCCCAATTTTAACACTGGCTTTAGTAAGTACCTGAACTTTTCATAATTTTAGTTACATTTTCTCAAATGATTAAAAAAGTTTTTTTCCAATAATCGGAGGTAAAAACGAAACTCAAAATAACAGAAACCAGTTTCACAAGGTCATATTTAGTCGACATTACCTGGAATTTCAGTACTGCTTCACATCGACATCACATCACATCAATGAGTTTGTAGAGAAATCCTTAAGTGATTAACTGCCATCCTTCTTTGAGGACTTCAAAAAATTCATCTTCCATGTTTGGGTTGCGATTTTTTGTTAATCGGTTCAACTCAGCCCGTAAATTTTAAATAATATTAATGCCAGGTGACTGACGTGGTCATTCTATGACATCAGTTCTCTAATTTCTAAGTGTCCAGCGTGGCCAAGTGGTTAAGGCACTCGATTCATTATCTGAGGGTTGGAGGTTCTTAGCCGTGGGGGGCCTTATAATGTGATGGTCAGTTCCACTATTCGTTGTTAAAAGAGTAGTCCATGAGTTGGTGGTGGGTAGTGATGACAAACTTTTGTCTTTTTATTTTACCTATCGCAAGATATACGAGTATTTAATTCCACATTTTTGCAGTGTTAATGTGTTCCATAGAAAATTAGCCCGACATGATCAGGTGGTTAAGGCACTCGATTCGTAATCTGTGAGTCCCGGGTTCGAATCCTCGTCATACCAAACATGCTCGCTCTTTCAGCCGTGGGGGCGTTATAATGGTTTGTAAGAGAGTAGCCCAAGAATTGGCAGTGGGTGATGATGATTAGCTGCTTTCCCTCTAGTCTTACACTGCTGTATTAGGAACGGCTAACGCAGATAGCCCTCGTGTAGCTTTGAACGAATTTGAAACCAAAGTTATTTCTAAGATATTTTTTTAACGACTTCACAAATGCAGAGCAACGCGTTTGATCATTTTATTGGTTACTTCACTGAAATAAGAAGATCTAATAAACGGCAACACGTTTTACGAGAAGACGTAACTAAAATTATGAAAAGTTCACGTACTTACGAAATACAGTGTTAAAATTAGGATTTGAGGCTACTCTTAAAGAGATCTTGTCGAGTGCGTTTTAAAACACATATTTTCCTTTTACATGATACAAGATTTAACAAATTAACCACATTTACACGAGAAGCCTTTTATTTTGCCCACCCTTGTATATATTTCAATACTCGTGTACAATTCATGTTCCATGTTTCATATTCTGTACGTAGTAGAGATGTGTAATATTAACATTCACATGTGTATGTACTTTCTACCTTCAGGCAAGTTTATAAATGCGAGACCTGGTTAAACGAACGACCCCAACATGGAACTTAATTGTGATTTTAGCATAATTAATTATGAAATTTATCCGAGAATTATTTGTAACAAATTAGTCTCTTTACATGGCATTCTTTCGTTATTAATTAATTCGAATAATTTTTTTTTCCGGTCTTGTAAACTAGGGATATTTCGGTCACAACAAAGCAAAGAAACAGAATATGTTTAATTTTAAAAAGTCCTAAGAGGTTCTTGTGCATTTAAAAAAAAAAGCACTTTTCGAAGATGTTTTCCAGCTTTTGCACCCCTTTCCTTATATTTTGTTTTGTTTTCTATGATACTTGCGTGATTTTAGTAATTTACTAAACAGATGTTTCTCTTCGTTAATGAGGTTTGTTTTCGGTTTCACTGAGAAGACCGACATAACTGGTTTCTCGAATTTGTTTTGTTTACAGCTCGTGTTCATGTTAAAACTCTATAGGCCCACTCAACTGATACTGCGAAGACTTGCTCTGTTTCTCAGCCCTTCTGAGAGAAAGTGGCTTGTTAGTTTTGACAATCTCTTATCAGCGGCCCTTCTAATGTATAGACAAGTGCTCCATAGCATGGGCATATGTTCTTTCCTTATCTGTCTCCTTACAATCCATTGAGAAAAACCATACACTTTGTTGGGTTCCTTGACTTGACTGCTGGTTTTCTTTGTGGCTGGCTCAAACTTTATTGTAGACCTTTAATAATATTAGAAATGTTATCTTATACTTGTGATAAAAAAAAAGTTTTTTTTTTCCTGAAGTCTTGGACTTTTAAAAGCTTTTATTATTAAACTTCTACGCAATTATTTATATTACAAACTCGCTACTCAGAAGCAAACGAATGAATTTTTTACTATTCTTATTAACTTGAAAAATTATTTCTATTTTAATCTCTAGTTTTTCAGTGATAAAGTAGTTCGTTTTCTTAGCCGCTAGGATAAGGCAACTTTGACACTGAGATATTCCATTTCACTGATAAGAACTTATCCTTTGCTTTTAACAATAATTTTTGTTTGCATTCTTATATTTTTCACTGCTCGCTAAAAACGTTCTCGTTGTTAAAAGGTCAAATTTGAACCTTTATTTATTTATATATTAAAAAATTGTTTTAAATAGTGTGATCGTCCATCATTCAGGATTTAGAACATAACCCGTTGACCATAATGACCCAGAAATAACACTTACAAAACTTTATATCAAGTCCAAATGTTCGTTCATGCGTACGCGGAGGGCGTATAATGCGACGGTCAATCCCACTATTCGTTGATAAAAGAGTAGCCCAAAAGTTGGCGGTGGGTGGTGACTATTAGCTGCCTTCCCTCTGCCTTCATAACGCAAACATTTTGCAACTGTTTATAATGTGCGATCACATTGATCATAAATATTCTTTCTTTTCTTAGTAGATTAGATTTTTTTCTATGAAGTGTATGATAAAAGTCTCGCAAAAATTCCGTATAGGTCGTTTATTATTATTGCTTATTAATCCAAGATGGAGTCGTAGGATATCGGAAAACCGAATGTGTTTACATGCAAGTTGTTATTAAGTGAATCAATAGAGACTGTTAATGGAACGGTCTGTTTACATGTAAACAAATTAACAGTTTCGTATACTGAATATTATGTACACAGAAGCGTGTGTGCTGACAAGAATAAAATGATGGCTTCAAAATAAAAATAAAAAATAAACGGAGTTTATTCAAAGTTACAGACTTTTAGTTCGACAAATCTGTCACTCATTTTTAGCCAGTATTAACATGCACGAGTTCATATTGGTAACGAAACCTGGACTCTTGTTTGTTTGTTTTGAATTTCGTGCAAAGCTACTCGAGGGCTATCTGCGCCAGTCGTCCCTAATTTAGCAGTGTAAGACTAGAGGGAAGGCAGCTAATCGTCACCACCCACCGCCAACTTTTGGGCTACTCTTTTATTAACGAATAGTAGGAACTAACCGTCACATTATAACACCCACAAGGTTTGGTGTGACGGGTAGTCGAACCCGTGACCCTCGAATTACGAGTCTGGTGCCTTAAACACCTGGCCATGTCGGGCCTGAATGATTTCGTAACATCTAACAAAATACACTACTGTCAAGTTTTTCCAAAACTCTAACAACACTGTGAGGAACTACACACCATGAAAAGTTCTTTATTTGTTATTAAATTGACTTACTGAGTTTTAGTCGCGAATATTGTGAAATTCGTGGTTGTTAATTGCTTGTTTAAGTTTACAACTCATTAAACAGCAGACATCTAATACGTACCGCTCGGTATCTGCTTTCCTCTTTAATACGTTGCTGTATGTTGTATGACGTAAACTACTGTTGCTCAGTAACGACTTTTCACTCGACCAATTGGATTTTATCATTTATTCCTTTTCATCCATTTATTCCTCGAATGCACTCTGCAACTTTTCTTCATACTTTATCGCATATATTTAATAATGTGTGAATACGCTGAACGTTTGTGTATTTTTTGTCTACTGATTTTTAACTCCTTTTATTGTAGTTTAATTGCATTAAACCTAAATGTGTGACTACTTTTCATATTACATTTTCTTATTGTATTTTTTCTCGTCTTTTTAATTGTCTTCTAAGTACCTCGGAATATATACCATTAAAGCTACGTGTCCGAAGAGAATGCTGACATTCGTTCATGAGAAATAGTAAAAAAGAAAAAAAAATGCTTTTTATATAAACTGTCCCATCAGAAATATTTTATACAGATTTTTAAAAACAATATATGTAATTTTTAGGCATCTGTCACAGCTGTGAATACAATATGCAGATAGTAGTAAAAACTACCAGTATATAGGAAGTGTGGCTTCGTTAATAGATATTAAAACCTTTGATTATAAATGTGTGTGTTTTCTTACAGCAAAGCCACATCGGGCTCTCTTCTGAGTCCACCGATGGGAATCGAACCCCTTATTTTAGCGGGTTAAATCTGTAGACATACCGTGGAACCAGATTATGAAAGCATCTCTTTAATGCGTTTAGTATACAGTTTTGAAACAACTGTTTACTAAAGTCTTCCAGCTCTATAATGTTTACCTGTTCGTTGAGGTTTATAACTGCATTGAAGAATTATTGTAATACGCAAAACACACGTAAATTCAACGTATTTAATTATCTGCAATCTCACGGCTACTCTCGTGTAACTCGTTAGGCTACGTAATTTTCACAATATTGTTAACAATGCAACACAGTAGCCGAAAGCTTACAGGAAGTAAAACAACAACAACACTTTGTTTTTAGTCACTTACTGTGTTTGTGTTTTATTAGTTGTTCGCTTGTGTTTGAATTCTGAAAAAAATTCGAATGCTTATTTTGATGGAAATTGAAGCAAAGTGAATTTTACCAATTTGTTTCAATATTTTATATTGGATAAATATGAATAGAAAAATCGAAGAGGCTTCTAACATTTATTTACTAACCGTTTATTGTCCCCAGTTGGTAGAATCAAACACACCTATCACACAGCTTTAGCAAGTTAACGGTTTTCTTTTACAGTTTTGAGTAGCTTTGGTGAGAGGCTGATCACCACCATACGAACTTTTGAAACATATATATCGTAAAACGCTAAGGTGACTTCAAGGACTAATTATGTTTGCTGACAAGAAACTAGGGTGAACACAACCTTCGTCTGAATCGATTATTGTTATTTTAGTGATCTGTTTAAATCACAGAAGTCCTTGATTCAAATCCTCACCACACCAAACATTATCGCCCCTTTTAGCAGATGTGGTATTTTGTGATAATCAGTCCCACTCTTTTACCAACAAAGAGTTGCAGATAGCCCTCATGCAGCCTTGCAAATAACTTGAAGCAGTTAACTGAAGTAATGTTAAGAGTGTGTGTTTTTTTGTAGAAAAACCACGTTGGACTATCAGCTGAATCCACCGAGAGGAATCGAACCCCTGATTTTAGCGTTGTAAATCTGCAGACTAAACGCTGTACAAACGGGGGACAATGTAAAGAGATACATATCCTTGATGTTAAAAAAAATGTCATATCTTAAATATAGGTTTTATTAAATTGTCACTTTGTCACTGCATCACTGTTTTCAATCAATGTGCACAAAATGTTCAGGTCATAACTTGTTATGCCTTTTTGTTTCAAACGCCAGTTAGACACGTTTTAGTGTTTCATGTTTTGTTTATCAAAATAAAAACTGTGACACCAAAAGACGTCTGTCTGTTTATCCTGTTTGTAAGTATTTTATTATTTTAGTTTATGCCCCTAACAGAACTCTACTAAAAATTTTTACTGGCGTTTGGTTATTTTCAATGAAATAACTTAAAGTAGCTTTGGATGTATATTCAATATATTCCACGTGTAAAACGTTTTTTTTGTTTTTCGTTTGCTTAAAAATACGATATACAATTCTGTGCCAAACGTGTTGTGTTAAGCTTTATAACTTGTTATCTATATGCTAAAAGGCCCCCCAGTGGCTCAGCGTTATGTCAGCGGACTTACACGCTAAAATCCGGGTTTCGATACCCGTGGTGGGCAGAGCACAGATAGCCCATTGTGTAGCTTTATGCTTAATTCTAAACAACAAAAATATTTTAAGAGTAAAAGATAGGCTAAGTATTATACAGATCCAAGTAACTAAAATTATTTCTAGCAAAGTACATTTTATTTTTAGTTTTTTCAAATTTAATTTAAATTGTCCCAAAAGTAAGTCATTTGAGACTGCATATTTTGGAATTAAATAACACAACATTAAAGGTGTTATAGAATTAGTTTTGTTATTTTTTTTCGAAACAATAACTGGTTTAATTTATTTTTGTTTACTTTAGAAATTATGACAGTTTTCTATTTCTCTGTAAAACTAGGTTTATTTCTTATTACTTCGTAAGGAATGCCTTTTAACAGTATCCAAATATTCTAATCGTACGCTGTTGATTTATAACACGATGTAACACAAATTTTGTTCCTGGAAAGTACGTGTTATTACACCATGTAGTACCAATTTTGTTCTTGGATAGAATGTGTTATTACACCACGTAACACTATTTTTGATCTTGGATAGTATGTGTTATTACACCATGTAACAAATTTTGTTCCTGGATAGTATGTGTTATTTCTTAATTACTTATGTTGTAAAAGTACAGAAAATGGTCATTATTACCTCCAAACTTTGCTTTTGTGACCAGGATAATGAAATTTAGAAATTAACCTATTTTATATGTAAAAACGGACAAATTTGCACATTTTCATTTACATAAAGTCTGAATAAAAGAACATATGAATCAAAATTTACATGCATTTATATCAAAGTTACACAAAAATGTTTAGAAGTGAGTAGTTTTTCGAGATTAGCGACTGTAATGTAAATCACTTTTACGTATCAGCCCCCAAATATAGTCTCCCTTCATGTTTTCGCTCGCAGCTCACAAAAGCAAAGTTTGAAGAGAAAAATAGTTCTTTTTCCATTTACTTTGGGCATAAGCAATTGGAAAATAACACTTTCTGCCCAGGAACAAGAAAAAGTAAAAATTGTGTTACATAGTGTTATGTCTTTATCCAGTCTCTTAAATGATCAGAAATCTGTTAGAGCGTAAACGCAGTCTATGCTGTTTATGTTTTTTTATCGTGTTTGTGTTCAGGGTTTCACCATTATTTTGCTTGTTTACTCATAGCTGTGGATTCACTATGTCTGGTTCAGACATCACATGTTAAAGACGACAGTCGGTAAAAGCAGCTAGAACGAACGCATGTTATTTTCCTTGTGCTATTTTTTGGAGATTTGATCATTAATCAACCAGCTTGTAACCGGTGCCCTGTTGGGGGGTATTTTTTAGCCCCTCTAACCTCCATTTGTTGAGTGATTCATCGGTACATTTCGCTGCGGAACAAACAACTCACACGGTAACGTTTTACTCAGAATTTTTATTTTTCACATTGAATTTTAAATAAGAATTCTGAAATAGAGACGGCACCTTTCTATCAGTTCTAAGACACTTGGAACTAGAGACAGACACTTCCAGAACTGCTCAGTAAAAAACGGTTATTGTTTCGCGAGTAGTTTTTTTTTTGTTCGTGACGTTGTTCGTGTTTTATAAACTAAAGCTATTTTTGTTTCTGGAATATTTGCCTAAGGTGACCTGGTGTATTGTATTTTTTATAAGTTCAATATTTTAACTTCCATTTAACTGGAGTCATGATCATTAACCACAATGTAACTCTGATCCATTTTCATCAAGTGGGATCCTAGAACAAAAGTTAATTATTCGCAGAGACAACAAAGTAGTGTCAGTATTGAAATTAACTACTTTAATTAATGTTGGACATTTTTACTTTCACAAAAATTGTGCTTTCTCGCCAAGTTTTACTGTCAGTTTTTTTTTTTTACGAATGATTATCGAAACATACAAACAAATAAAATAAAACTTATGACGTAAAAACGACTCGATGATTTTTAGGGTTAACATCAGTCATCGTTCCTCTGATAATTCTGATGGCTGAAAAAGGTTTTTTTTCGGTGTTGAAGTGTAATCGCACACGATTTTATCAGGTACTAGAGTAAAGGAAAGGACGATTTAAAATTATAAACATTTCATTCTAAAAATAAAAATCCCATTTGCTGAGACGATACATGTATATAGGGTGTGTCGTCATGGCCTCCGGTAATACCGTCCATGTACCTTTCAAATAATGGTGCACGCGTGCAAGTCCACAATGATCGCAAAACTTGTCATCTACGCGAGAAGATTCAAAATGGCGGCGCTGCTGTATATGTTACTAACAATCACTCTGTTATTGTGTTGTTTTTAAACGTTTTTTCAGTTAATATACAATAAACGAAAAAGGACTGGATAATTCTTAATGGCTATTATCATCTCTGGAGCTTTGAAATTCGCTTTTTTCTTTAATGCAACAAACATGGTGTTCACTGAACAAACACATTACCCGTGATTCTAGTTGAAAAACAAGAGTAAACTTTATGATTATATTAAAACAGTCGTGTTTATTACCCTTTCAGTTTGCAGTCAGATTAACAAAAGTTAAAAAATGTGCGTTTTATCCCACATGTTAATAACAAAGTGAAATTTATTAGAATTGTAAATATACTAGAATCTCTGTTTCCTTATGCGAAACGTTTGTTTTTTGTTTTTGTTTTTAAATTCCGTGCGAAGTTACACGATGGCTATCTGCACTAGTCGTTCCCTGGTCTGGCAGTGATAGAGTAGAGAATTTGGTTTGGTTTGTTTTGAATTTCGCGCCAAACTGCAGGAGGGCTATCTGCGCTAGCCGTACCTAATTTAGAAATGTAAGACTAGAGGGAAGACAGCTAGTTATCACCATCTTCCGCCAACTCTTGGACTACTCTTTTACCAACGAAGATTGACCGTCACATTATAACGCTCCCACGGCTGAAAGCGAGAGCATGTTTGGTGTGACAGGGATTTGAATCTGCGACTTTTAGATTTCGAGTTGAGCGCCTTATCCAGCTGGTTAGGCCGGGTCTAGAGCAAAGGGAAGGCAACTAGTCAACATCACCCACCGCTAACTCTTCGGCCACTCTTTTTACTAATGATTGTACGTCGCTTACAACGACCCCATAGCTGAAAGGGTGAGAATGTTTGGTGTGACTGGGATTCGAATCAGCGACCCTCAGACTGAGAGACAAGAGCCTCATACAATAACAGGTGTCAATTAATTGTGAATTATTCATAATTAATGTTCCTGATTATGATTATTATAATTCATTGGAAAGGGATGAAGATAGAACTCAACTACACTGGACAAGTAACGCCACCTAGTGTTCTACATCTACCCTGTAGATCCGAATTTGTTTGGGAATGTGACTACAAATTCGGTTCTAGAGAGGTTTGTGTGGTGCACGTGAAACACCACACCAATTTTTGTACTATAAATACCACGTTGCTTCTGATGTTTCGTTTTTAACTCGCAGCTGATGTACATTACGTTATGTCAAAGCGGATCAAATAACACACTCGGATTAAACACCGGCTCAAGTTTGGTCGAACTTCCTATAAGTTACTGTGAGCGATCCGTAGGCGGAACCCGACATGTTCTGGTAGTTAAGACGCCGGACTCGTAATCTGAAATTGGCATGCTACACCAAACATGCACGCCCTCTTCAGCGGTGAAGGCGTTATAAAGTGAAGGTCAATCTCACTATTCGTCGATAAAGGATTATCCAGAAGTTGGCGGTCGGTAATATTGACTAGAGCTGTCTTACATCCAGTCTATCATAGCTAAATTTAGGGACGGTCAACGCAGATAGCCCTCGTGTAGCTTTGCACGAAATCAAAACGAACCAAGACGAAATCGGTTCCCGGCCAAACACCATGCAAACATTTAGAAAATGTCATTTAATTAGCTATGCTCTATTCACCAAAATGGCGCAGATTGCGTACTTTATAAAAGTATTAAATTAAACGTCTTTTTCTCGATTTTCTATTGGTGATTTTTCAGATGACTTCATCAGCTTACTTATAGTCGAATTTTCGTGATAATCACCAGCTGAACTAGACTTGATTGTCAAAAGATGAATTATTTATTGTTTTCTAACCACCCTACGATTGTACATTATAACCATCAACGTATCTTCCCTACTAAAACCCTCCTTTACCCGATGCTCAACAGATGGATTTATGCGAGTAATACGAGAAATAACTAAGCCAAACATTAACTTTTTAATTTTTCTCAATAATTCATTTTTAATTCAGGTTCTGAGTGTGGTATTTAAACAGTTGTGTAGGTTAGTCAACTCAAATCGAGATTCTACGTATATTTCCTACTGTGAGGAAACAGACGCGGACAGTTAACACGTGTTTAAAAAAATGTGTGTGTGAAACCACCATCACCAGTTGAATATCTTCGCAGCAAATTTTCTGTTAATTTTCTTAGTTGCTGTACTTTTATCGTAATCCTAAGAAAAGTAAAACTCAAAACATTTTTTATAAAAATCACGAAAAGCTGTTATTGGAAACGCTAACGATTTCACAGCCCTTTAAGTACCTAAGTGTGCCCCCCACTAGTACAGCAGTATGTCCACGGATTTACAAAGCTAAAATCAGGGGTTCGATTCTCCTCAGTGGGCTCAGTAGATAACCCGATGTGGCTTTGCTATAAGGAAACACAAGAACCTAAGTACTTCAGCAGGCTTCAAATCGCTTCTGCTTGTTTGTTTGTAAGTGTGCCCAAAGGTATACAATGGTGGGCTATCTGTGTTTTGCCTACGATAGATATATCGATACCTGGTGGGCAGAGCACAGATAGCCATTTGTGTAGTTTCACGCTTGATAATAATCAATAATCAACTAACGTTGTAAACCCGCAGACGTAAAACTGTGCCACTAGGGGGCTACAGCTTGTTCTAATTATTATTTATGTTCTAATACCTTTATAAATACAAAACCATTGTATCACTAGCTTATATTATTCCTCACAATCAAGAAATTATTTGTAATTATATAAATCTTGTTTCCATTGGATTTTAATGAATGGAATCTTTGTTCTTAGATCTTCATTAAAATATGCACTGATAATGACACAGCGACACAATGGTATATCTCCGGAGTTGCACACTAAAAACCGGGTTTCGATACCCGTGGTGGGCAGAGCACAGATAGCCCATTGTGTAGCTTCGTGTTTAATTCTAAACAAACGAAACAATCATAGCCTTTAATAAATACACTAGCGACATCTAAGATCTTATTGTTTTAGTTACATGGTATTAAACAAAATTGGTAGTTGACATTCCATTTATAATAAGACCACAGTTAATGATTAACAGCTAGTATAGCTTCCTGAGATCAATCAGTATATTGGTAGAAAAAAACACACGTTTAGAAATTGCATACGTAACAACAACAACAACAAAATCCTGAAACGTTTCCCACACAAAAAAGCAGTCAATGGAAACAAATTATTCAACGGTTGAATAATTTATTGGATACGGTTGTGTGTTTGTTCATTTTAAAAGGTTTACGTATATATTAATAAAAGTACAGCCATTTCAGAACTAGCCTTTTAAAACGCCCCCCCCCCAGCGATAAATTTGTTTTTTCATTCACGTTTGAGACATTTTGTAATTGAGATGCTTAAGTGTATCTACCTGTGTATGTACCAGGAATCACATATAACTTGATTAACTTTTTAACCCTTGATTAACCCTCAGACTCGTACTCTGAGGGTTGCGGATTCGAATCCACTTCGCACCCAACATTCTCACCCTTTCAGCTGTGGGGGCGTTATAATACGACGGTCAGTTCTACAAAAGATGGCGCTGGATGGTGGTGACTAGCTACCTTCCCTCTAGTGTTACACTGCTAAATTAGGGACGGCTAGTGCAGATAGCCCTCGTGTAGCTTTGCTCGAAATTCAAACAAACCAAACTGCAATAATATATAAAAAGTGGAAATTATACCCTAAGTCAACAGGAATACTAGACCAGGAACTGTTGACCAAACAAATATTTTGTGTGATAAATAATCTATATACATTTTTTTTAAATCTGTCTAAACTATCTTGTTTACGTGTCCCATTTGTCGAGCCTACCATATGTCTCAAAAATTCACCCCGCCCCATTTGTCGAGCCTACCATGTGCCTCAGACACTCACCCCCTGGGAATACATCTACCAAGCCTCTGTAGGGTGGGGGTAACACCTGGCTTGACTTGTCTTTCTGTAAGTTTAAAAAAAATCCTTCATTATGGTTAACAAAGAAGATACATTTTTACTTTTTTCAATAGGGGGAAAGTGAATTAATATATACTTTAATTTCTGTTTTTCACAAACTTTGAATTAAACGAGTTTTCTGTCGTGCTTTTTTGTTTTTATGATTTTTCTTTTGTGTGTGTGTGTGGAACTAACGTCTGCCATACGAATGCCGAACACTCTCTGCAGCTTTGTGATTAATGACAAATAATTACAACGAAAACCCCCTATCGGTTTTGGCTTGAATCAGATCAGTAAAAAATTAAAAGTTTGCAAAAATAAAGGTTTTTAGTGCTGTGTGGTGTTAAATGAAAACAACAACAAAAACATTCCATTAAAAATTACGTATAACACAGACTTGCTGTTGACGTGTTTAATGTTTGAAATTCGCCTTTTTGAGTTTTATTATGAAATTACGAAACTGAAATCGATTATGCATTATTACACTTACTGACAAGGTACTGCACTCGATTATTTTCATATAATCCTTTCTATTTCATCGTTAATATTTTTGTAAAAAAATTTCCCTTATAATACCTGTCATTTTGAGACTGTTTAAAGTCATCAGTGTACCTTTTCTATAAACTGTAAGGCAAAACTTAGTGTTTTTGAGGTAATATGTTCAAGTTTGTTTAGTCAAAAACGAGAGTTTCGTATACATAAAATGTATGCAATATCTGTTTGTTTGTTTTTCATATATGTATATGTATGTATCTACCGTATTTAGTTAAATTGTACGAAGCTAAAAAGTTAAAGTTAGCATAAGTGATTTATAGACTTGTTTTGGATGATTGTGCTCATCTCAATTAACGTCTTAGTTTTGAAATTAAAAACGAGAATAAAAGTTAGTTGCAATCACCAAACACGTCAATTTCTCCAAAGTGCAAAGCACGATTTTTGTGACAGAGAAACACGAACCATGGATTCGCAACCTAGCACAATGGTTAATAGGACACACCCCGGGGTCCCTTGAGCTTGGACTAAAAGCTTTTAATTAGCATATTGGTCATTATACTCTATTGGACGACTCTAGCGTGTTTCTATTCACCACATCAGACGAAGTGGTGGAGCTCCCACCAGGATTCCCATAAAAACTAGTTTTTGTGGTTTTTAAGTTTTTGATTTTGTGTCGCTTTCGTCATAGTAACACCCAACGATACGCGTCATCTCTCAACAGCAAAATTCACGACGTTGTTAGACCAACAATTTTGTTTTGAGTTCGACACGTAATTTTTGTTGTCTTTCAAAATTTTGGGTTGCATGGGTGTGTTTTTTCCCCCCTTCTAAACGTTAACGCGCAACGCACATGTTATTTTGTGGTTTATTTTTTATTTTCTTTGTTTTTAATAACTTTTATGATATAAAAGCAAAGTGTTGTTTTTTATTCCGAAACTTTGCAAGTTAGTGTTAGAAAGTTTCCCATCAATCAAACAACAACATTACAATTTCCTGTAAACTTGGTAAATTAGTTAAGGAGGTACAAGAGACAAAGGAAATGTATTCCTTAATATCTAGCAAACTTATCTAAATTATTAATGGTTGTGTAAAAGAACAAAATCTGAACCTCCAAACTACACTGTTCGTGACAAATTATTAATTGTTGCAAAAGTTTCCCGGACTGAAGTTTGCCTGCAATTCAGTTGACTGTGTTTCAGTTGCAGTTAATGCAATTATCCAAATGAGTTTTTTAATCATTGTGAAACACCAGGGATTCCAGATCACATTATAAAATTATTCGTTAATATGAACCTGCCAAAACCATGTTATGACACAAGTTTTGGGTTTAAATTAAGGGTTTAAATAAATAAAATTAAATGTTTTACGAAAATTCAATATATATTTTTAATAACTATACTTAAACGTTAAACCATTGTATCTTAAATATTTATTTCAAATAATTTGGACTTTGATACCTCTGCAAAGAAAGATTGATATATACAGTCCTCCAGTATGATAGTCTTCGGATTTACAGCTAATAATATCAGGGGTTCGATTCCCCTGGCCCGATGTGGCTTTGCTATAGCAAAACATACGACGTTCATAAATAAAATGTGTATGCGTGCAGAACACAATGATCTGTATATTTTCGTTTTCGTAGATTTAAACAACCAATGCTTTGCCTTTTCTTCTCAATTACCCATAATAACAAAATAAATAATTCCCGTTGCTACAAATGTGGTACCTTTTGAGAGTCTCTCTTAAAGAAACCGGTCAATCCTTGAAAGTTGTTTATATTATATATAAATTTCAACAGCATTTATCTTGTAACTTCACAATAAGCGAAGTATTTCTCCAACTGCCATCCATTTCAAACAACAAAAAAAAAGATAAACGAACAAAACAGCGCAAAGCAATAAGGCCGACAATATGTTTATTTTGTCTATCACTTCGTCTGTTTTCTTACGGTTTATTTACATTACAAATAATGTTTATCTTGAAGTAAAAATGTATTTTCAACTGCAAACTCTCTTTGTTAACCTGAAGGTCCAAACGTCGTTTATTTTAATTAAAGTTTTAATACCCATTGTTTGTTTGTTTGTTTTTGAAATTCGCACAAAGCTACTCGAGTGCTATCTGTGCTAGCCGTCCCTAATTTAGCAGTGTAAGACCAGAGGGAATGGCAGCTAGTCATCACCACCCACCGCCAACTCTTGGGCAACTCTTTTACCAACGAATAGTGGGATTGACCGTCACACTATAACGCCCCCACGGCTGAAAAGGGCGAGCATGTTTGGCGCGACGGGGATGCGAACTCGCGACCCTCAGATTATGAGTCGCACGCCTTAACACGCTTTGCCATGCCGGGCCCTTTAATACCCATACCAGCCGTCTTGGGAATACATATGTTTATTTGTTTAAAATATGTCGGATTACGTATTGAAGCTTGTGTTATGTTTCTAAATACATTCAACCCACTTTCAGTTGTAGACGCGTGAAGTCAGCCCTGTCATTCATTTAAAAGTAGTCGTGTAGGCGGATGCTGCTGCTAACTGCTTGTCCACCATCTGATTAGCATATCTAATTGGGGGGTTCAGCTCCTCGGACTCTTACGGTTGAGGTTGAATACACCATATATTAACCTAAATAATATATAGATTGTGAAACTACGATATGAATTATTATACATGGCAAACCATTGCATTATACACAGAATCTCTAATCTTAGCTTCTGACGAGGGAATAGACGTAACCCTAAATCGTTCAATGTGAAATACTTCTCTACTGTGCATTTAATAAAAATATTGGAAATTGTGTTCACTAGTTTGTTTGTAGTTAAGCACAATGGGCTAGTTTATCCGTGCTTTTCCCGTCACAGCTATCGAAACTCAATTTATAGCGTTACAACTCCAATATCACTGTGCCAATGGACTCACTCTGATTTACATGCAAATAGTATGTTTGATACATTGACTTTTGTCTAAACGTTTATTTTTCCTTTATGAGATATTATAAAAACGATGAGCTAATATAATTGATACTTGAAACCATCAATATTTGGTAAAACTCCGTAATTACATAATTGAGGATAAACAAGGCAGTTGTTCGTTTCACAAATACATCATTTAGTTCCCACCACGTTTTCGCTTGTAACATACCTAAAGGCGCCTTTACTGGCAAAACAATGCTCATGAATAAATGACGTATTTGTGAAACGTACAGTTGTCTCGTTTTCTCTCAATTATGTAATTATGGCGGTTCGCTAATAATACTTTTTGTATTTAAACATTTTGAATAATATATCACCCAGAACACTAAAATGGATGGTAACCCAACCCACTTTGGCTCTACATTTGTCGAACAAGACCGTTTCAGATCATAACAAACTTACAAACCAAATCAATCATTATCACTGGTTTTCTAGTTAACAAATAACAGACGGGCAATATAGTCTGAGAACTCCAGCTTTCACATCTTCTGATTGACTACCCCAGATAATCGACCTTTCCTTGCGCAAACACAAGCATGTAACGATCTTATTGGTCAAATCGACGATATGAAAAGCTCGTCTCTCTCTCTAAAACTCTCACAAAGCACGTGAAGCAAGTCATTTTCAGAGGTACGTTTGGTCAATATTTCAGACAACTATAGTCACTTTACCTTCCATCATAAAGATACAGGTCCAGTTTGTAATCCCGAACGGCAGACGCAAAACCCCAGTGTCAACCGGACCAAAGTCGGCCACACCCAACTAACGTGTTCATTAGTTTATGGGTCAGCAAAACCCATTAAACTATCACCAGCGATAATTAATAAAGGCTAATTGCTATTCCATCTTAATGATCTGTCTGGTTTTATCTTTCTACACGTTTCCACCCAAGTCACGTGGAACTGATTTCGCGTTAAAGTCATCCAACTTACTCTGGTGGTAATTATCACTGCCTTCTTTATCTGTCGAGAATGAACTTTATAACAACAATCGTTACGTTGGTGGTTACTCTTGCTGGTTTCAAAATCAAAAACGCACAGTTTCGCAGATAGAAGGTACTCGTCGTGACGTAAGTACCTGGGTCAACGGTGGAAACCGCCACTGGTTGCTGTTGGGCACGTGATATGCTAATTTACGAAAGGAGGCGGGGTCGGAGCACAGTTAAACGACGACTCCAAAGAAAACTATTTCCATCCAATTCACTCCAAAATTAATGACCATGAGTTCGTTTTTGATGAGCTCTGTTCCGCACTTGGAGCCCAAATTTCCACCGCACGAAGAATACCACGAGACAAGTTATTTCAAGCGACCGAGGAGATTACTTCGGTCATCCGTATCGTTATAACGCCGTCAACAGTCAGCACGCGCCAGTGAGTTATGGCCACGAGCACAGCAGTCATAACACGGCTTTCACAAATCATGGAAGCGTTCCCCAGTGCTACCCGCCGCCGTGTTCTCTGTCGCAGAACTCGGTAAACTCTCTTCACAAGCCAAAGAACTTGATCTCGCCAACCGGCTATGTTCCACCTACCATTGGTCCGAACCACGTCTTGCAAGGCCCAGCGAGGCAGTCTCCAAGATCGCCGGCCTCAACGCCGTTACCTCAACAAGCGCCGCCAGCATTGACAACTGATGCTCCTCGAGAGAAACTCTCAGGTGAACCAATTCCCGATTGTGCCGTATCAACAGCGGGACCCCCTGTTATCTACCCCTGGATGAAAAAAGTCCACGTTAATACAGGTAGGGAAGTAATACTTTTTTTTTAATGATCTTGTTATCACGTGCTTTGGTCTGTAGAGTACAGATGCACGCATCTGGTTGTACTGGAAACTTCACCTGTGAATACACCACAGCAGAGAAGTCACTTTTAACACTGCTCTGAGCTGCCCCGAACGCCCGCCTTTCTCCACATCTGGTCCACTTAAAATGAGTCAGTTCTTCGAGGTATTTAATAAGGAAGTATTCTGTATGGCTTGCTTCTTGAAAAGCTTGGGTTTTCTTCAGTCTTTGTGACTGAAGTTTACGGACGGAGGTAAAACTATTGTTTATTGTACCCTAGGGAACTCGTTTACAACTGTGTGTTCATCCCTCTGAGTACTAAGTTAGATTTATATCTCTTCTTTCTAGACACCCAAGTCATAAGGGTATTCAGCACGTGGTAAGTTTTTACTTTGTTCGTCTCGTGTCATTAAGTTTATTGTCGTCTTTCTTTCAGCAGTAGCCAATGGAAATTTCTCTCCCGGCTTGGAAACCAAAAGGCAGAGGACAGCCTATACCAGACACCAGATTTTGGAACTGGAGAAAGAATTCCATTTCAACCGGTATCTTACAAGACGGCGACGGATAGAAATAGCTCATTCGTTGTGTTTGTCGGAGAGACAGATAAAAATCTGGTTCCAAAATCGCCGGATGAAGTGGAAAAAAGACAACAGACTTCCTAACACTAAGAATGTAAAGAAAAAAAATCAAAACGGAGTGCACCTGACTGATCACGTGGCGTCGAATCACTCGTTTCCAGTAGAATGTAAACCTGGATATGGGTTAACATAACTCTCATACTCCGTCACGAAAACCCTGTACATTGGTGTGTCACATTTATGCAAATGTGTAACCTTCTGAAGTAGTCATGTCCGGAAGTCGGGTTATACTGTGTTATATGTTGCTACACACTTATGTGAGGAAAGTATGACGTTTTAAGTTATTCTTGAATATCGACGTTTTTTTTTTTGCTGAAAAAACAACAACAGTCTTTCAAACGGTAACATCTCGAGTGCTACTTGTTACATTACGCGACTGTTTTCATTTTCGAACTGCTCGAATTTTGTTCGTAGGAAACGCAATCTTTGGATCATTTATAATCTTTGTTAGGCTGTGCCTTTAAAAGAAATCTATTATTTGTAGATATGAACGTATATATGCAGATAAGAAACTTTTGTCCAATTTTTACTTGGTGTCAAGTCGATAACGTGACATTCAAATCTGCCAAGACTAGCGTCTGTATTGTAAAGTGTTTCATATTAAATGTGGTAAACCACACAGTTCTGAGGCTAAAAAAATGGTCTCTACCTCTCAGGGTATTTCTGTTTGACATAGTTGAAGCTTGAAGGTGATAGTTATTTGATACCAAGACAAGAAATTGATTAAATACTGTGTATGTGAATATATGTGTGCGTTTGTGTGGCAACCTTCGCTCGTAGTGAATATGTGTTTATAGCTTTTGAACACGTGCCATAGTTTTAATCAGAATTAACGTTTTTGATTGTTACACATCATCTTCAATTTCGTCATATTTCGATATTTAGAACGTTGGAAACAGATTATCTCTGACAAGGACCTTTTGCAAATAACTGACTACAAATTAACACCAGATATATACTTCTCTTCCTATGCGACTTAAATCATTTTTTGGTTCGTTTTGGAACATTAAAGAAACGATATATTCGAATGTATTTGTTGTTGTAATATCTTTGAAATCATTAACGTTGTTTTAAACACACATTATCAGACCGTGTTGTAAGTGAATGTTGTCTGTTCCCTTTCAGAATTGTTCAAAATACGTTTGTTCTTCTGAAAATAGTGCGGATCACTTAATGAAGTTTAGCTAGACAACAGCAAATATACCGCAATGAATATCGTTTTCTGAATCTCGGCGTAAATGATAAGGATTCGTAATTAAGTCATAATAAAAAAAAATGTTAAATATTTTTAAAAGTAGGCGGACCTGTTTGGCGGTTTTGCATTCCACTTTCAATACGCCCTCAAGAACCCGTGAACAAATATATGGTGCAGCCTCGATAAACCTCCGGGCTTTTAATATGTACACAATTTGAAACCAAGTATTTATTACCTATACTGTCCTTTCATATTCAATACATTTAAGGGATTATTTTGAATCACGGTGGGTAGTTACATTTCTCGTTTTTGTTCTTGTTTAAAAAGTCAAAGTTAATTCACCAATTTCCTGTTAAACGATTTTGTTTGTTTGTTTTGAATTAAGCACAAAGCTACACAATGGGCTATCTGTGCTCTGCCCACCACGGGTATCGAAACCCGGATTTTAGCGTGTAAGTCCGCAGACATACCGCTGAGCCACTGGGGGGCCTGTTAAACGAAGTCTGGAATGTGAAACATCAGACAGTTTGGAAGAAGCACTCTCTTCTGTTCTCTTTAAAACTATTTAGTGCTGTCACACTATTAGTGTATTTGTCATACAAATACTCATTTTTTTACTGTATTTCTTAGCGAAAATAGCAAAAGTAAATTAAGGATTACTCCTTGTGTTTTATATTATGAATAGATTCTACTGTGATTATCTGGGAAAGATTTACGATTTTTTAGTATGTCTACACAGCTTGCCATAACTTCTTTTTTTGACACACGATTTTCTCGATTAATCACTTACCAAAGCAAGTTGTTCCTTAGCTTACAGTTCCAAACTTTTCAACAACTACGAGTAAGTTCTTCATTACGTAGTACGTATAAATACTTTAAATAATAAATGCAGTATTGGATACCATACTTTGGATAAATAAAGTGTATTTATTATTATTTGGTGATAACTTCAAAACTACACAATGCATTATCTGTGCTGTGCGTTAGAGGTTTTCAGTGTTGCTTCTGAGCCTCTGAGGAGCTAGCTGAACCGTTTCTGATAAATACGTTTCTTCAACTCTGACCACACCAGGCTTTTTTCAGTATGAGAATACTGCAAAGTTGTATTTCGCTAACAAACTTGAATTATTGTTGCTTGAATGTTTTATTTTGTTCAACATTACTTCAATTTTGAAAATATTCATACTTTGGGCATTGTTTGAGATTTGGTGAGGTAATAATTGTTGCTACTTCTATGAAATATTGAAACATTTTATACACCTGAAATCCTGACAGAGAGAGAAGTTATTACCGATCTTATGGACTTAGGACTATACCAAACGTATGGACTACTCTGAAGCTTATAACTTATTACTAATCCATTGGGCTGGATACCAAATGTATGGACTACACTACAATTATGACTTAATACTAATTCTTTGGACTTAACACCAAACAACTGGACAATGCTATAGTTTATGACTTAACACCAATCCTTAAGACTTGATACCAAACAGCTGGACTACACTACACATATGGCTTAAAAATAGTCCTTTGATGGACTTGATACTAATAGGCTGTGCGTCACTACAGTTTATGACTTAATACTAATTCTTTGGACTTAACACCAAACAGCTGGACTATGCTACAGTTTATGACTTAAGACTAATCCTCAATACGTATTACAGTAAATATATTTTAAACCTATATCTGTATCGTATTCCTACTCGTAAAACAAAAGTATTGTTTATGTATAAACGTGTTAACAATAAAAATTTTAAAAAATACTTCTGGTGGTTTTTGTTGCATTTTTATCGCATCAAAGTTCATGCGAATTCAAAACCTTCCAAAATATTTTCACATTGTATTTAAGTAATACACAATGTGGTATTTTACGAAGCCTTAAAAACCTAGAACTAATTTCATTACGACATGAAAGTAATACTACAGTACACAATAGGAGAATTAACCTAAGTTGAATCGTGTATCAAAGATGAAGGGTATTTGGATAATTAATTATAAAATAGAAAGATTTAAATTGTCCTCGAGTTAGTTACTGTTTTGAACAATAGGTTGTTTTGGAGATGTAATAAAAACAAAAACAAGGACCTCTAGTGAAACATAAAAACAATAGATTAAGTAGAAGTCTAGACCACAAGTGAAACACAAAAACAACAGATTGAGTAGAAATCTAGACTTCTAGTAAAACACGAAAACAATAGATTAAGTGAAACATAAACACGATGGATTGAGAGTAGAAATCCAGACCACTAGTGAAACACAAAAACAAAATATTGAGTAGAAGTCTGGACCACTAGTGTAACACAAAAATACAATAGATTGAATAGGAATCTAGTGATGTCTTTAACTATGTCAAAACAGAAAAAAAAACAGGTTTTGACGCACTGTAAGCCACTTCTAAAGTAATACTTTTACTTTAATAAAACTGTATTATAACTTACTTCAACGTCATTCTCCAAATTTGTCTTTCTCGGGTAACCACGAAAACCGAGGTTTTATTATAGCCAGGTATTTTTAAACAACTGTTAACTCTACATAAATGTGCTCAGTAAACATCCAATCAAGAAACTGAGTGGATTTAGAGCTTCATTAGGTTTTATATTTTCTGTTGATATCCGAGTTTATATTCATGTCGATCGATAACCTGAACAAAAGCGAATTTTTGAACACGAATGAACTTCGTCATATGTTGTTGTTCTCATCTACTGAGACAAAAATGGAAATTGAATTTGGCGTCAAGGTATTCTAGGGTTATACAAGTAATAGGCCAGAGCCATCCAGTCAACTTTATTTACGGTTAAACTCTTGGGCTACTCTTTTTACCAGCGAAAAGTGGGATAGACCATTACTTTGTAACGCCCTCGGGGCAGAGGCGGCGGGTGAAGTTAAGACGGGGGTTTAAATTTTTTACCTTAACTTCTTATTAAATGTAGTATTCTTTTAGAGTTGGGATTGCGTTTTGTTGGTAACGCAATTAATGAAGTCAACTGTGTTTTTTGTTTTATGGCAACGCCACATTGGGTTATCCGTTGTGTTCACATATGGAATGGAAACCCGGATTTTGGCACTGTAAGTCTGTTAACTTATTACTGCTCCACCTGGGAACCATCCATTGTGTACAAAAAAAAAAGTCATAACATCTCACGGAAGAATACAGAATGTATGTTTTAGGATGG
Source organism: Carcinoscorpius rotundicauda (assembly GCA_011833715.1). Lineage (NCBI taxonomy): Eukaryota > Metazoa > Arthropoda > Merostomata > Xiphosura > Limulidae > Carcinoscorpius > Carcinoscorpius rotundicauda. The sequence continues at coordinate 59,783,964 of CM022403.1, read as the reverse complement.
ATATTTTGGAAAAGGCTTAGCACAATTCCTTCCTCTGGATATTTATATAATTGAAAATCTAGTAGGATGTGCGTACAAAATCTTATATATAGATGCATTATTTAGTCTTAACAAACGGTCAGTCTTTATTAACACGCACGTATTAGGTTCCGATGTCAAGTTTTCATTTTTTTTGTTTGATCATACTCTAAAAATGCAAAAAAAAACCAACAAAAACCGACTATCTCTAAGTTTCGTTAATTCAAGCAATCAATAAAACCCTTTTCGATTTCTAAAAACGGACCTGCTTTCTTCAGGGAATATAGTATAGACAAAGGCTTCAATTTTGAAAAAAAATTTCAAAGGCGTTAGAGTTTTTCTTTCATTTGTTATCCTTTTTTGTACATTCAATGCAACCCTTACTGTTATAAATAGTTTATTTTCAAAGATCCGTAAATTTCAAATTCTTAGCTGATAAAGACGTAGCCTGTTAGGTGAAATATTGTTCTATTAAGGAAAGCAACAAATGAAAAAGATATTTATAAAGCAACTGTAGCAAATCATGTAGCAAGCTGTTTCATTGTTGTAAATTTCTTTAGCAACAGTAATTTACTATAGACACGAAATCAATTATATATATATATATATCATACGGTAATGCACTTTTTAATGTTATTGTATCATAGCATTATCATGACACATTATAACACTTACTAAGTAAATATCGTTTTTAAACCATGTGTTTTAAACTGTTTTTACTTAAAGGCTTACCATATACATATATATAAAGATTGTAAGATTGCGATAAAAAATTTTCTGAAATTCTAACACTTCGTATATAAAGAATGTAATATAATATAAAAACTATTGCACATGTTAACAAAAAAAAACTTTGAAAACATTTTGGACCAAAGGAAATTAAACCCGTTTTCCTTCATTAAAATGATAACAAATGAAGTAACGTAAAACCAGTTTTCTTTCATTGAAATGATAACAAATGAAGTAACCTAAAACCAGTTTTCTTTCATTGAAATGGTAATATATGACGTAATGTAGAGCCAGTTTTCCTTCCAACGATTAATTACGCGTGTAATGTTTACAGAGATGCACGCAACCACTTTTTTTGTCTCATCCGTAATGACCCTGTCTCATCTGGGTGTGGATGAAGACAGATGTTTGAATACGTCAATTACTCGTAATTAATTTATTCATAAGTCATTCTTTACACGTTTAGAGTCAAAAGTAGGTTTTATACTGACATGGCAAAACATATGTCTGAAACTTCGTGAATGGTGCAACGGTATACAGCGTTGATGTACCACGCATATTTCTGCGTTGTACTAATGTGTGATTTCAGATTTGTTTACCTGTCGAGTAGTTACGCATTGTTACATTTCTAATCAGTTTTTTCATCTTAACTTTAAATGCGTGAAGCACACGGAAAGCTGGTGTGACATTCACGGGTTTTGCCAAAGTACGAACTCGTGGAGACGTAATGTTAACTTTACGTGTTTCACAAGTTAATTCAACAGACCAGTATTTCTGTATTTCTATCCTTTTTAAACACGAAAAAACAGAATTAGTTTCGTCAGTTTATTCTGATATCATATCTTGGTTTGTTCGCTTAACAAACCGGCTTAAAAATCTGATACGTTTGTATTTATTTAAGAACATGCGTGTTTCTTTATTATCATATCCATTATGCGAATACTAATAAGTCTGCAAGATAAACAAACACATTTCGTGGTTGTTAATCCTGTCGAGGATTAGTTACTATGAAAAGGACAAATTCCAAGAAGCAGTGAGCAGAACAGGATAGTTATCATTACATTAGCTGGTGTAACACTATCTGATACAGCAAGATGATTCACCCATAATCCCACCCCCTGAAAATATATATTAAACTGCCCATCAGTGACTCAGCCTGAGGTCTCTCGCCGGTAAAATCCGTATTTTGATATCCGTGGCGGACAGAGTTCAGATAGTCAGTCCATCTTGTATTTTTGGGTCCCGCATAGTTAGGTGAATATGGCACTCGACTCTTAATCCGATGGTCGCGAGTTCGAATCTCCGTCACACCAAACATGCTCGCCCTTTCAACCGTGGAAGCGTTATAATGTGACAGTTAATTCCACTATTCGTTGGTAAATGAGTAGCCGAAGAGTTGAAGGTGGATGATGATGACTAGCTGCCTTTCCTCTAGTCTTACACTGCTAAATTAGGGACGGCTAGCGCAGATAGCCCTCGTGTGGGTTTCGCTGAAATAATAATAAAAAAAAAATCCGTAAGATACATCTAAGAATACGTATCCTACAATATAGAGTTTTTATTTTAATTTTATCTGATAACAAACAACACCAACATATAAAACGAAAGAGAACATATTTATTGGACGTTTCAAAATACCCAAATTCTACTCTTTAATGTAAGGTTACCTGGTTTACAGATTGGAGACACAATGCAATACATCATTAAAAATATTTTTACGTCAAGAAGATAAATTTAGTAATATATCAGTGAGATATTCGCGAAGTTATTGGAATATTTCCATGCATCATATTTACCAGCCTAACATGGATAGGGCGGGTTGTAGAGACAGAGTAAATAAATGACTTCCATAAGAACTTGGGTCACGTTATACGACCTTTATTGAACAATTAATGTCTTCAAGAAAGGAATTGGCAGAGTAGGTTTTGTTAGCTACAAGTAACGCGCTCGCTTCCTCGAGCGTATGATTTACAGGAAGAGAGATAAAAGGTCGTTCATTATTCGATATACTCTTGTCTGTTTCCTAGCCACGCTGTTGTGACCATGTGCGTGGAAACCCATATTTCAAAACCAGCTGATTTCACGAGATGCTTTTGAGAATAAAAAAGTCAAAGTGCATTCTTTATACAATGGCTCCAAGTAAATCCGTTATTTCCCGTAATTAAAAACGCTAATACCAAGAACGTACAAGCGAAAGTAAAGAATAATATGCTGAAGTTTTTCAACCATTCTACGTTTCCAAATCCAGTGGACCCGGCATGGCTAGATGGTTAAGGCACTCGACTCGTAATCTGAGGGTCGCGGGTTCGAATCCCCATCACACCAAACTCTCAGCAGTGGGGGCGCTATAATGTTACGATCAGTCCCACCATTCATTGGTAAAAGATTAGCCCAATAGTTGGCGGTGGGTGGTGAACCCTAAGTGCCTTTCCTCTAGACTTACACTGCATTGCTAGATGGTTAAGGCACTCGACTCGTAATCGGAGGATCGCGGGTTCGAATTCCCGTCACACCAAACTCTCAGCAGTTGAGGCGTTATAATATTTCAGTCAATTCCACTATTCGTTGGTAAAAGAGTAGCCCATGAATTGGCGGTGGGTGGTGATGACTAGCTGCCTTCTAATGGTCTTACATTGTTAAATTAGGGACGGCTAGCGCAGATAGTCCTCGAGTAGCTTTGCTCGATATTTAAAACAAACCAAACCCAATCCAGTGTCGACGAAGTCTTTCAAAAAATACCACTGTTTACCAGGCTGGCTAGGATACAAGAAGCAGAGAGAGAGGGAGAGAAAGAGAGAGAAAACGTGGCAGGTATTTCGGTTTAAGATTTAACTGGCACCTAGTTTTGGGTCAGAATCAACCAGGAAAGCTCAGAATAATATTTTCTTTTCGCCCTTAAGTCACGTGTGAAAAAAACAAACAAAAAGCAGTGGATTGATCAATGGGCTACTTATATTCTCAACTTTGATGACCAACAACATTTATGGTTTGGTTTGTTTCTGAATTTCCCGCAAAGCGACACGAGGGCTGTCTGCGCTAGCCGTCCCTAATTTAGCAGTGTAAGACTAGAAGGAAGGTAGCTAATCACCACCACCCACCGCCAAATCTTGGGCTACTCTTTTACCAACGAATAATGGGATTGACCGTAACATTACAACGCCCTCACGGCTGAAAGGGCGAGTATGTTTGATGTGAAAGGAATTCGAACCCGTGACTCTCAATTACGAGTCGAGTGCCTTAACTACCAAACGCAAACGAACTTGGCAGGGGTGTTGTTTAGAGAGAGACAAGTCAGAAGAATTCTCTCCCCATCAGGAGTGATCAGAAAAGTTGTGGTTCGTCTTCGTCCTCTTACATGAAAAATTATTTAATCTTGCTTGGAAATTTACCTGTGTTTTACTTTCACTTGTTTAAGGTGAGGAAATGCAGTTGGGCATTATAAAAATGTCGGGTGAGAAAAATGGCGACACAAGAGAAGTAAACCAGGTCAGAGTCCAAAGTCCAAAAACCCGATGAGGTATCAACTTAAAACGGCCCGATTCAGGGCTGAACAAAAATATTACCTTGGCTGGGATCTAAAGATCCAATGCCTGAGATTTGGATGTGAGGGAGAAGCGGGAGTACCCCGAGAAAAACAAATTTTACAGGACAGGCGCCCAAAAATTTACGTCCTTTGCCCGGATCTGAAAGGAAATACATTTAAATTTAAACATATGCTCACCATATCTGTGATTATGCATTTTGTTGAGTGATTTGTTATGGTTGAAATATGTTATATGGTGAAATGTATTTTGTAGATGCCTGGCTAATTTACATAATGACACGGTTTGTTTCTATGTTCTGCTTTTAAGTAATATTTGTATGATGTTTCTGGGAGCCAGTTTCTAAGGGTGGGTAGGTTACTGATTTTGTGTACGTTGTTAACAGATGTGTATATTGGGAGTCGGTTTGCCGTTCTTAATATTTTATTTTGTTGTATTTTGATCTTCTGTTGTGTGTTATTAGACATAATGAATGTGGCTTGACATACATATTCTATTAACGGATGGATGTAAGCCTTGTATATTTGGATGATGGTTTCTGGCGAGCAGATTGAGTGTTTGTTAGATACGGCCATCAAACGTGAAATGCGTCTCTTGACGGATAAATGTATGTGTTGTTAACATGTTAAACTTGAGTCGAAAGTAATGCCAAGGAATGTGACGTGTTTGCTCATATTGATAGTCGTGTTGCCAAGTACGAAGTTCACCTTTTATAGGAGTTTTTCTGTGCCTTCTTAATTTCCTATAAAAAGTGATTGCTTGCGTTTTTGTTGGATTTAAAACCACTCTCCACTTGTTGCTCCAGCTCGAGACATTATTTAGTGTTTCCTGAACGCGAGACATAACCATTAGTGGCCATGCCGGACCTTTTATGGCATGGGCTGCGTTAAGTAAGATAATTGTAACAATTATTGATTTTACTCGGGTCATTTACAAAATCATATTTTTTTAAATTTTTTTAAATAAGAATTAATAGAAAAATATTATTTACTAAATTTATTTTGAACACCACTTATTTATTTAATATTATTATATTTTATGTTATTCAGAACATAAACCGAATCAGTAAGCAACTTATATTCCCGTAGCGGGTCGAGCAACCATGACATCAACCATAGGAAGAAACTGCGATAGTAACTTTGAGAGCTTAAGGGTGAAAAATAAAGTTTGCCAGGCAGTGTTGAGATCTAACACATCCTGCGCAGAAGAGGCCTTTTGTTAATGCTTGGGCTCGTCAGGCCAGCTAGTATTAAACAGTGGTGGCCTAGGGGCTATTTATGTTATTAATTTTCGTGAGCAACGAATGGTATAGCGTGGACTAAGTTAATTAAATATAATTATTACACATTTTCTTTTCTCTTATATGATAATACTAGAACGAAACTGGTTAATCTACTCTGGTTTTACAACAGAGATTAAAAAATAAAAGAGGGTAGAAACGTTGAGTACAGTTAGAGGCATTTCCGAGCGGTTATCGAATGTTCTCTTTCTAAACTAAATAAAATCAAAGTCAAGAGTAGCAAATATTTTTATTTCTTTGTTCTGAAGTGCAAATGTCATACTGTGTCGTAGCCTTCAGAATGTGTGATTTTCCTCGTGATTCATGGGCCGCGCACTGTTTTACTGACGACACGACAGTAGAAATTGTCACTTTAAGCGTTCCCTGTGTGACATCATTTTAGTATCTGCTGACTGACTGACAGACAGACTGTATACTGGTGTGATTTGTTAAAATAGATGACCTCTCCAGGCGGTCTTCGGCCCCCTTTTAGGAGTAATAAACTAACATGTTCATATGTTTATTTTCACAGCCTTCGTCAGTGCAACTCTGTAAAAACCAGTTTATGTTGTAATGGTAGTTCTTTTACGAGTAAAATAATTACAAAAATAAAGAAATGCTTCAAAGAAGTTTAAATTACGTGTCGTAGAAACAGTTTCTATAGAATAACTTACCCAGATAAGATTTCTCTTTCATTTGAAGACATTATTGTGTGGATAGGTTTCGATCGACTGTACTATGAATAAAACACAAAGAAAATGTTTGTGTTGAGAGGTTTCGATCGAATGTGTTATAACTAAAACATTGACAAATTTTCTATGTCGAGAGAATTCGATCGATTGTATTATCAATAAAACACTAAAAAAATTTCTGTGTTGAGAGGTTTCGATCGAATGTTTTATCAATAAAACACTGAAAAAAATTCTGTGTTGAGAGGTTTCTATCGAATGTATTATAAATAAAACACTGGAACATTTTAAGCTAGTGAACATTCACTTCGTGTTTTTTTCTTACAATTTTTGTGTAAATTTTTACAAGTCGATAGCGTAGAGGGAAGACAGTCAACAACAACACCCGCCAAATGTTTGCTACTGTTGTCTGAGCAAATTGTCATATTTCTCTGTCACCCCTATAATACACGCAAAACTATAGAAAGCCATAAAAGGAGCTACTGATAAAGCATTCAATGTGATTGGTTGAATGACATTTGAGCTTCTTTCATAATTCCACAGCTGGTCAGCTGGGAGACGAATGAATCGCCCAACGGTGAAAGATTTATAACAAACGATTTTTACCTATTAAGAGGTCATACGTTAAAACTGTCTGAATATTAATTACGAGGTGACCAGGTCAGTTTGTTTTTGTAAAAATACATTGTAGAGATACCAGTTGGCCTTTTTTTTCTCCCTTTAATGTTAATGTAGAACTTGTCACGTTTTCAATAGTTGTAGTGAAACAAGAAAACCCTCACGAAAAAACACGATATTATTTATTCATAAACTTACTCTGCTTATGTAACCTCCGTACGGAAGCTGAATATTTTACTGTGTTCCTAATCACCGGAACTAATTAAGTTTGGGGCGTGACGGAGGGAGGACACTTATTGCCCCTTCATCGTCGCGACAATATAAACTGTAACGTTAAGCGTCGCCTATGTAACATCATTTTAGTATCTACTGACTGACTGACAGACTTTATAGTGGCGTGGGTTTTGGATATCTTTCCATAATACATTGTAAAAGTGTATTATGAAACAGTTACACAAAAAGCCAACAAACCCGGGCTTTTTGTTTTTTCCATTTTACTACCAATACATCTGGTTAATACAAAAAAACAGTTGTTTCATATGCCGTTACAGCATAGCTGCCCGTTTTGTTATTCTAGTTTTAATTTGGTGTTAAATTCTTCGAAGTCACCTCGTCAACGAAATGTTTCATAGATACGCACATCCGGGGTTTAGGGATACACTTACCAAGGAAGACTTTGACTTATTAACTGATTTTTTACCGAATTCAGTCCTGTGACACTTTAGCAATAACTCGAACGTTTCAACAAGTATTTCGTAAAGGTAAGATGGTAGCCCTATCACATGTCATAAGACGAGGTCACGGTTTGACGTACGTGACCACCATCTTGTGAAGAACACCTGCCCTTTCCAAAGAGTCATTAATAACCGTCTCGCGCCAGTTCTCGGGAACCTCCGCTATTACATTGCTTCTGAGATTTGGACAAAGGGACGTATCTCTGGCCTCGTCTTTTGGCATATTTATGGCTCCGGATGGACTTGGCACTGCAAGCCAGTGATTCGGTGTCGACCGGCAGTCGCTCAACAATAGTTCTATTAACTCCACGTGGTCTTTGTGTGATAACTAGCGAGTTATTATGGCAGAAAGTATACATCGTGAAATTGTGGCCTGAACATCTGAAAGACAGTCTCTACTGTTTTGTCATACGACATTCAACTTGTATCTCGTTATTCTTTTCTTTTACTCGTGTGTTTCAAATGGTTCCAAGCAGTTCTTGAAAAGAAAACAGTAAAACGTATTAGTGGGAAAATTTTCCTAATAGCATTCTGTGGCTTAAAGTTCACATTATTTATGTGTCTCGGTTGAACAAATATACCTTGAATTACATAAAAATAATTATTTATTCTGCGTCGAATTATACTCAAATCAATGAAGTTTTGGGTTTGATTTTCTGTAGTATACATCAGTATAAGCTACGGACTCCTTTTGCCTAGTGTTTAGAGTGATTAGAGTGCCAACCCGAAGATTCGTGGTTCGAGACCTTCTGCTACTAAATTGCGTCCAGAATAATGAAACCATGAGTGCATTATAACAGTGGTAGTCAAATCCCATTATTCGATGAGACAAGGGTAACCTAAAAGTTGGGCGGTGGGTACTTTTGACTACTGCCTTCTTTCAAACGCATCGGCTCTGAACTGGGAATGAATATCTGTAAAGAACTCTTGTGTAGCTTTAAGCAAATTTGTGAAACAATCATGAAAATCGTTGAGAAACAATTTCAGAGGAATTAAAAGACGTAACATTCGTGAGATTTTCGATACAGTTTAAAAACAAGTAATAATAATGACACCATTGCTTGAAAGACAAATGATGTGATGTAACTACGTACAGCTATTACACATCGCCAATTTACAGTTATTTATACCGCTTATGCAGCGAAGTCCCTAAATCAAGCTGTTATTGTAAGAACCTGAGAGTGACCACTGAGACCATTAGGTTGTTACCAAAGTTACATCAAGCTGGCTGGCTGGCTAGGCGTACATAGGACCACTGGTTGAGAAGAAATATTTATCGCGAAAAACGTACATCCGTCACAAACCAGAGTATGCTCGCCCTTTCAGCCGTGAGGGCGTTATAATGTCACGGTCAATCCTTTCATTCGTTGGTAAAAGAGTCGCCCAAGAGTTGGCGGTGGGTGGTGATGACTAACTGCCTTCCCTCTAGTCTTACACTGCTAAATTAGGGACAGCTAGCGCAGATAGCCCTCGAGTAGTTTTGCGTGAAATTCACAAAAAAACAAAACAAACAGATAGGATTGTCCGTTGTTATTTTGATTCAAAATTGAAAGAAAAAAAACCCCACATATAATCCATAGATTGGTAGAGAAAGCTAGTTGAGAGTTGGGTTTCTATTCCCGCATTTACGTCTAATAATAAAGCAAAATTAACTACGAGAAAATATCTCCTGTGCTTTAAAAAACATTTTCAACATCGAAAGATAGAATGTTTTGTGTTTTTTTTGGTTTGGGCTTGCGTATAGCTTTTAAACGTGTGTGTGCCATTACCAAAGGTAAATCTCTTTGTTTTTGACAACGGCGTTCTTCTACACACTTAAAGTAACGTAAACTCATAATTTAACCGATAAATGTGTTTGTATCGATGACCGACACTTATTCGTCCACCTGTCTCACCTTTTCTGGTCGAGAGTGTAACAAGGTCACGCTATTTTAAGTTCCACGTGAGAATCGATAAGGAAACTTAATTGTTTCAAAAACTCTTAAAGTGTGTTTTTAACGTTAATATAATAGTGTATCCCCAAATAATTTTCGAATAGCTACAGTATAAATTACATACATTTTTACTTAATTAGTATCCGAGAATGTATAAACGTCCATACGGCATCAACCATTTCAGCTTTTAAACAGTTTGTCACAACTAGAGGTCTGACGCAACTCACCAATTACCGATATTTTCTTCTTCTTTTGTTCCAAAGTGTGTATTCTTTAATATCCTCGGATGATGGATGACAGGCCGCGAGACAGCGCCAAAACGACTGGTGCTTTAACTCTTCTCTTTTCAATACAGAAACCGTCTCACGAGCACGCATGCGCACCGTCCTCAACGTGCCATTCAAAGAGTTTCTCAGAATGACAAGTGATGTTCTTCTCAAAATTAACTACCAGACAATTAAAAATTGTATATTTTGTTTTGGAATACAATGCGTAAGTGTAAAAGAGGAGAGACGGGAAAAATCTTCTCACACATTTTTATGTTAACGTATACACAAAATATGTTTTATTTTAAGACATGCAATGCTAATATTTGAGTGTGATTATGTAATTTTTCGTGTTAATTTATAAACAGACCCTCAATGATACAGTGGTATGCCTACAAGCTTACAAAGCTGGAAACCAGGTTTCGATATCCGTGGGGGGCAGAGCATAGAGCCAATTATGTAGCTTTGTGCTTGATTACAAACAAACAAGAAACAAAATTCATATAGCATTAAATCTATAGAAATCAGAAATAATTAATCAGCTTGTATTCGGTAGTCTAGTATGGCTAGGTGGGTTAAGGCGTAGAATCGTATTTTGAGAGTCGAGGGCTCAAATCCCCGTCGCACCAAACATGCTCGCCCTATCAGCCATGGGCGCGTTATAAAATTACGATCAGTCCCACTATTCTTTGGTAAAAAAGTAGCCCAAGAGTTGGTGGTGGGTGGTGATGACTAGCTGCTTTCCCTCTAGTCTTACACTGCTAAATTAGGGACGGCTAGCGCAGATAGCCCTCGAGTAGCTTTGCGCGAAATTTAAAAATACAAAAAAATTATATAGTTTAGTGTCAGAACAGTGTTCCAAGTGGCAGTCTGTTGTGTAAGTATTTTAAGTACGCGAATTTATTAACCACTCCCAAATTTAGTTGACGAAGAAACTTTGAGAAAACTCATAATGTTTGAACTCTTATTCGGGGAACAGTTTGCTACTTGAAGAAACCGCATCCGTTTCGTTTCTTGTTTCGGTGCAGACTAACACCAGAACGCGATTTTTTTCCCAACTGATACAAACGGATGGAACCTAACGCTTAAGTGTGTATATATATTTATATAAGGCGCACGTGCTCGCTCCATTTGCAGTTCAACCGACTTTGTTTCTTAAATAAAATGATATTTAGAAGAAAAGTTTTGGCATGTGTCTTGTTTTATTTTAGGATGCCATTAAAAGTTTCCTTCGTCAGATAATAACATTGGTTTGCAGAACCGATCCATCTGGTACGTACGTGCCTTAATGGTGGGAGGAACTAGAATTCCGAGCTGTTCTGTTTTTAATGCTCGAATCACATAACAGTTCGTCCTTCATCAAGTGTCCGAGGTTATTCGTTTTTTTTTTTCGCTTTTCTTTCTCAGCTTGACTCGCTTGCTGTAGAACACAATTACTGTTCTTTCCAGGAAAAGAACTTTGCTTTTTCGATTGCACCGCCCACTGAAACTGGTCTGTTTGCGGTTGGTTGTGACCTTTGTTCACGACGTGTTCTGACCTTACTGAGCTCCCACTGGGGCTGCTCTCTGGCAAAATATCCGCCCATTGATGGCCTACTAGTACGACGGCGAAGTACAGTTGGTTGTGATGCCCTCTTTGAAAAGGCCTCTTACCGACTGGCGATCGCCAGCGATTTATCGACTCTTTTTCTAGAAAACTAAATTAAGTCATACGGTAAAACTACTCGTGTTCAGTCAGCCACGCACCAAATAAACACCGCCTTCGATGGACCAGTTTTTCTAAAAGCCGCTTGTCAATAACAACATTCCTTTTTTTTTTTTTTAACAAGACTGGAAAATATGCAAAATACTCTCAGTATTTTTCACCGCTAGGTTTTATTTCTGTATCGCAATTACTCTTAACTGCAGAGTAAGCTCGTTTTTGTACTGTATTTCTGGTTTACAGTTTCCCCAAACCGAATGTCTGTAAAAGAAATAAAAATACTAATAATAAATTTCTAAAAATGAACAAATAGAATCGACGCCAAACCACTTATGTATATAGGGCGGGCATGGCCAAGCGCGTAAGGCGTGCAACTCGTAATCCGAGGGTCTCGGGTTCGCGCCCGCGTCGCGCCAAACATGCTCGCCCTCCCAGCCGTGGAGGCGTAAAACGTGACAGTCAATCCCTCTAATCGTTGGTAAAAGAGTAGCCCAAGAGTTGGCGGTGGATGGTGATGACTAGCTGCCTTCCCTCTAGTCTTACACTTCTAAATTATGGACGGCTAGCACAGATAGCCCTCGAGTAGCTTTGTGCAAAATTCCAAAACAAACAAACAAACTTATGTATATGTCAACTAACAAAATAATTCGTTAAATACTGAAGGCACTAAACGTGTAAAGCTCGTGCACATTCGAACAAAATACCACTTTTTACGCTAACCCGGCATGTCCACGTGGGTTAAGGCTCTCGGAAGTAGACAAGGGCAGACGAGAAACCCATTTGAAGTTAAAATGTATTTCAGAAATGCTGATATGGGTATTAACACTTTTACTAATATGTCACAGAATAACGTTTCAACCTTCCAAGATCGTCTTCATGTTGACAAAGAGAGAGTTTGCAACTGACAGTTAATGGGCACATGTCTTAGGGACGGGAGAATAAACGAGTACGAAATTGTTGGGGCGTTGCAGTTAGATGTTAGGTATAAAGGTGGTAATGACCTCTAGGAAGGTCGAAACATTGTTCTTTACTTTATTAGTAAAAGTGGGCCCGGCATGGCCAGGTGGTTAAGGCAATCGACTCGTAATCTGAGCATCGCGGGTTCGAATCCCTGTCACATCAAACATGGTTTCTCTTTCAGCCGTGGAAGCGTTATAATGTTACGGTCAATCCCGCTATTCGTTGGTAAAAGAATAGCCCAAGCGTTGGCGGTGGGTGGTAATGACTAGCCGCCTTCCCTCTCGTCTGACACTGCAAAATCAGGGACAACTGGCGCAGATAGCCCTCGTGTAGTTCTGTGTTAAATTCAGAAACAAACCAATAGTAAAAGTGTTATTCCCGTTCCAGCCGTTCTGAGATACATACATAAACCTTTATTTGTAGTTACACATCTTTAAGATGAATCTTTTTGCAATTTGGAAGACCTCTGATTGGTCCTAAATTACAAGTAATTTATATATACCATTCATAACTACATATAACTTTTATATGTCAAGCTTCTCACCCACAAAACAGTATGAAATATATTACACCACGCTCGACTTTGATTGCGACTTGTGTGTATATTTTTCTTGTTGTTTTAGTTTCCTTTTCTTTGTAACTCAGAAAAATACTGAACTTCCGCCTAGCCTCCAACTTTATGTTTGGCTTTACTTTCCAACGAACATGAATAGCAGAAAAAAATTAGTCCTACAAGGAAAGCGTCGGAAAGTTTCTGAGTGTTTGTATTCATATCTAGAGTGAAGCAAATCTTCCTTCGATTGAAGTGTAGTTGGTTGGCTGTTTTCCTTCCTTTTCTTTCTGTAAGAACATCACAAAAGTTTACTTCATAAACACATTTGGTCAGCCAATAAATCTTCGTATACATGCAGAGAATCTAGTTTATTGGAGACTAGTGGCTCTTCCTGGCGAATCGCTGAACAGCAGGGTTGAATGTATTCTTGTCTCTCATGGCCATACGACGAACCCACAGAGAGATATTCATTGTTGTGTTTTGAAACCCTAGGGATAACAGTAGAACAAAGATATTTTTCTATTGACACCTCTTTGGCTCTAAACGTTACAGTCCATTGACTCACTTTAATTATAGCATATGCTTTCAACTGCTATTCACAAAGGTCATTAAAACTAAGCAGTAAATTTGCGATTAAAGAAATTAGAAAACAAAAACTGCTGAGTAAACGCCAAATTAACGTATTCTTGGTTTCACTTAACCTGGCACGTTTATATCAAATTACCATGTTTGTATTTTTTTTTTAAATCGCGTACAATGAATGATCTCTTATGAATTCAGCTGACACGCTGTGCTAACATCTCTGAACCTGCGACAGATAAAAAAGGTGGCTCGTAGATGGTTTCTTATAACTTAACATGAATATAAAACAGCTGAGGCGAGAGATCCTCATGCTTTTTATCGGTCTTCACTGCCACTAGATTTTCACTTAAGCCTTACGTTTGTAGTTTACAGATCTCTCGATCAGTTTACTCACAGCTGTTGCATAAGGAACTCTAGAGTGGCAACATTCTGTTTCGCTATTTAAATCCCATTACAGATCAAAGGCTGATGATGTCCCTAACTCTCCTACTGGAGCGCTTGAATGTATGAAGGATATCCAGACTGGAGTTCAAATCTCTAATACGAACCTTCGTGAGCAGAAAATAACTATAGTATATATAAAACTGATAGACGGTGTATCTCCACTGCAATGTGAGTCCACTTTATTAGTCACCCCCCCAAATTCAAGGATACATTTCACATCCCACATTATAGCCTGGGAATCCTCCCGATTGGTGCAGTATTTTTATTTTTGTTTGAACTTCTTTTTTAAATACCAAATTATATACATACAAATATAATATTTATCTATTGATTACATTATGAGAAAATAATAATGTTGAGAGATAATCTCCGGTTTATTAATTTTGATCGTGTTACTTTCTAATAAATTCGTTTTAGCAATAAAACTAGGCTTAAGTAAATAACACGAAGTCGTAATTTTTGTTGAGTTTACTTTGTACTAATTACATCTGCTTAATGTCGGATGTTTATTTATTCGACTTTGCTTAATAAACAAACTTGCACGAAAAGAGTTTTTATCAGAATTCTCTTGACATTTCATATTATTTAATATCGATTAGTTACACCAATTTATTTGAAAAAAAAAATATTCTCAAACCAATTCGCCATTATTTATACACATTATTTTTAATATTTATAGCGTGGGACTGAAACATATCTTATAAATGGACAATTTTGATTTTACATCTTGCTAAGCAGTAAATATTACATGTATAAATAGTTCTTTTATGGCAAGATGTGTCTCTCTGCACAACTGAGAAGTTTCAGCATTGACCAAAATGCATCTCGTGCAGGGAATTGTGGGAGACAAAGAGGAGATCCAAAATTCTATTTTCACACACCTCTGATTTTGAATATGAAAAGAACAAATGAAGAACAATGTGAAATTTTTTACAAATAAATTTTATTACACATTTTAGGCCTAAGTATTTAATGCCGCAATCTAACACACAAGAAAACCAAAACCTATACTTTTTAGAACACATTGAATTAAACTCAGTAATATATCACGAGGTTTGGGTAGTATTGCTCTCAGTGGCAAAGTGGTAAGCCGTATGGCTTATAACATTAAAAATCTGGTTTCGATGCCCGACACGGGCACAGAATAGATAGCCCATTGTGTAGCTTTGTGTGCGTAACTGCAAAAAACCCCACAAAACTAGCAAGCTTAGAAGGTACAGGTTCGCCCTGAAGTCGCGGACTACGCTAATAATACAAATTATCCAGTAAATATAGAAGGATAATAGTAATAATATCCAAATTTGTTTTAAACACCAAAACAAACAATATTAATTAAACTAACAGCTATTTATTCTTAATATTAACACTTCCTGTTGCAGTAATGTAGCTTTGTGTTTTGTTTGTTTGTTTGTTTTTAGAATTTCGCGCAAAGCTACTCGAGGGCTATCTGCGCTAGCCATCTCTAATTTAGCAGTGTAAGACTAGAGAGAAGGCACATAGTCATCACCACCCACCGCCAACTCTTGGGCCACTCTTTTACCAACGAATAGTGGGATTGACCGTAACTTTAAAACACCCCCACAGCTGAAAGGGCGAGAATGTTTGGTACGACGGGGATTCCAAACCGCGACTCTCCGATTACGAGTCGAACTCCTTAACACACCTGGTCATGTTGGGCCTTTGTGCTCAACTTCAAACAAAGAAAAAAAGTTCACATTGAAAACGTGAATCGATTTAGAGTAAGGTTAAGCCTAAATGTTCTCTCGTCTAGTTCATGGTCTAAGCCAATATAATCTGATTAGGTGCACGTGATATATGTGTGCGTTTCAATTTATAGCAAAGCCACTTCGGGCTATCTCCTGAGTTCACCGAAGGGAATCGACCCCCTGATTTTAGCGTTGTAAATCCGAAGACTTACCGCTGTACCAGCGGGAGATTCCCACGTGATATCATAAGCTACTACGATAGGTGTAGTCGTCAACAGGTTCATATTTTAATAATCTCAAATAATAACTCAATACGTTATATTAATGTATGTTGTTGTTGGTTTTAAATAGCACAACAACCAAAAGCTGTATAATGGGTAACCATCGGTAACCCAAAGCTGGCCTCTGTTTATCAGTACACCTTTGGCGACGTCTCATGTTAAAGTGTTCCTTTTTTGTAGCCGAACCCAGAAATGTCTTCCAAATAAACCCCACGGGTAGCCATTAAGTGATTTTCAACACTGATATTGGGGTGAGGGTGGGATGTGTGGGTGGGAGGAAGTAAGAGAGTGCTTCTTGGTGGCGCCACACCTGTCGTATCAGGGTTGTCTGAGATTTGTCTCCAGAGATATAGGAGCCATATTTGACAACCGGGCTCTGAGTAATTAGGGACGTGGAAACGTAAGTGATATGTTTCAGGATCATTTTAGAAATGTCTTACTGCTCTAATATCGGAAATGACCCATCATCTTAGAAACATACATTGATTACATCATTATCTTGTTTTTCTTGTTGACCTCGATAAAATATCAGGCTAAGAATATCTCCAATCAATGACAGATATCCTAACTCTGTATATCGGACATTAAACAAGTTTCAAATAATGTTTCATGTTATTTTTTCACATCTACGAAACATATCAATAAGTTATAGATTCCTTTGAAGATCCCCGATGATATGGTAAGGGTTTTTTCAATGTTAAACATGAATATTGTATTTCGAAACTAAATGGACGAATCAGTACCATACTGGTTGTGACTGCACTATGAAATATATACTTTGTTAAATAGTTTTTCGCTTTCACAGTGATTTGGCAGGTGTTCAACCAATTTGAAATACGTTCGCCATGTTTTATGCTGCGAAAGTAGTGCAAAGATGAATTGTTATAAAATAATGTTTTATTCAGTAATAAAAAGTTTGAAATTCAGGTATTATGAAGATATTTTTTTTAATTTTTGGGCTCGGCATGGCCAGATGGTTAAGAAACTCGGCTCGTAATCCGAATGTTGCGGGTTCGAATCCCCATCACATCAATCATGCTCGACCTTTCAGCCGTGGGTGACTCGTAATGTGACAGTCAATCCAAATATTCGTTGGTAAAAGAGTAGCCCAAGCGTTGTCCGATGATGGTGATAACTAGCTGCCTTTCCTCTAGTATTAGGTCTGGTATGGCCTAGCGCGTTAAGGCGTGCGCTTCGTAATCTGAGGTTCGCGGGTTTGCGCCAAACATGCTCGCCCTCCCAGCTGTGGGGGCGTTATAATGTGACGGTCAATCCCACATTTCGTTGGTAAAAGAGTAGCCCAAGAGTTGGCGGTGGGTGGTGATAACTAGCTGCCTTCCCTCTAGTCTTACACTACTAAATTAGGGACGGCTAGCACAGATAGCCGTCGAGTAGCTTTGTGCGAAATTCCAAAACAAATCCTCTGGTATTACACTGCTAAAATAGGGACGAGTAGCGTAAATAGCCATCGAGTAATTTTGCGGGGAATTCAATTATAGAAGTTGTCATGTTAAACAGAAAGATCTAATAGAACTATTTAACCTGTTGACTACCAAGTATTTCAGCTGCTACAATACAAGTCTTATGCTTCTTCTTTTTGTAACGTTTTTTGTGACGCCATTTTGGACCGAAAGTGAAACAATTTGTAAGTAGGTCAAATGCACGTATGGTGCTGACATCTAGCGTTAAAGTTAGTATTATTTAGAACGAATTAACTCGTCAGTGGCACTGTGTTACTGATCGGCTTGGACGAGTTATCTCGTCTGCGGCACTGAACAGGTAAAAGAATGTGACATATTACAATTCTTTCAAAGATTCTATTGCCTCATTTTTAAAGCTAAGTACCTATATATTCAATTTGCTCCACAGTATATTACGGTTTTATACGAATTAAGAACAAGCTGTGACCTCAACATATGTGGTGGTTCCGATGTCATTTCATGAATTTTTAAGTACGACATTTAAGTTAGGCTTTCTAACAGCTGTTGTTTATTAGATCGATAAATTTGGTTTATTTCAAACGAGTTTACGCGATGAGATAGACAATCTTGCGTAGACGTGACTTTATGATAAAAACTACACATAATGTGAACTAAAACCGCTATATTTTGTAAACTGTTATAAGCATTCAATAGATGGCACTGCTTTACAAGTTGAAACAAATAAGCTCACAAAAACGAAAAATAAAATCTGTAGTAAAATAAAAAAAAACGTAGCTAAAAGGTGTTTAGTCGCAGTCTGTAAAACAACCGAAGCTAAATTAGTGCAAAGTAAAGCAAACGTAAATTTCTAATGAAGATAAACTTTGCTGATTACACAGAAACGTCAGTTCACAGTGATGCAGCGGTATGTTTGCGGACCCACACTGTTCAAAACTGCGTTTTAATACCTGTGGGGGGTGGGGGGGCAGAGAACAGATAGCTCATTGTTTAGCTTTGCGCTTACTTTTAAAGAAAGAAAGTCATGAAGTGATAAAAATATTGTTTTAAAAATAGCACACGTATATTTTAGGCCTAAATAAGTTGAGAAATTCCATAAAAATTATATTTAGTGCATAGTTATTGTCTTGCGTTAGGAATAACACGCCCGGTAAGTTTTGTTATCAAGTATTTCACACAAACGAAAGTTGAAATTTAAGGCAGTCGTAACATGATGCTAACAACCTTCGATCCACGAAAAAGTTTCACTAAGGTGAAAAAAAAAACGATACGAGATTTTATAGAGAAATCTGTGAGAAATACTCATTCATAAGAATGAAACGTATTATTTATATAGACTTAAAAATATCATTGCTTGCTGGTTGACTTCTCGTCTCAGATTTGAAACCATTCACGTGCTTGTGTAGCCTTATATATTTATGTAATGGGCTTAAACCGATGTTCTCTTACAATACTTGTTTAAAACATTATTTTTTTTCGATAGTTTTTCATTAAAAATTAACACTTGAAATAAAATCATTTTATTACGCGAAACAAAATTGAAATAAAAATATGTAAACAAGTTACTGTGTTATTGAAATCGATATAGATGGCGACTAGCAAGGAACTCTTGTAGATGTAGTGGTTAAAATCAAGGGAAGTTAAAAATTATTAAATAAGTATTAGCATGAGTGTTAACGCTTTTCATAGCGATACATTATTTGTATTTTGTCCGTGGACCCGGCCCAGGTGGTTAGGGAAGTCTAGTTAGGGTGGTTAGACTAGTCCAAAAGTTGGCGGTGGATAGTGATGACTAGCTGCCTTCCCTTTAGTCTTACACTGCTAAATTAGGGACATTTAGCACTGATAGTCCTCGTGTAGATTTAAGCGAAAATTCAAAACAAAAATACATTTTATTGTCCGTGAATAAGTCTGCAACTGAAAATATAACAATTAATGAGGTAGATTAAGAAACATACGTTTTTAATGTATTGGAAAAAATCAATGATAATATATTTTATTAAGTAGATTTCGTGCGATGGGTAAAACTTATTAAGTGCAATCTATTTGTTGACCTGTCTACGTCACATACCACATTGATCTGACACAGAAATCAATTTACGATAACATTTATTGCGTCAATATATCACGTCTTATGCTATCGTCAAGACGAAAAGCATTGTTAATAAAAGAAATTGTTTGTTTCTTGAATTTTGCGCAAAGCTGCAGGAGGGCTATCTGCGCTGGCCGTCCCTAATTTTTTAGTGTAAGACTAGAGGGAAGACAGCTAGTCATCACCACCCACCGACAACTCTTGGGTTACTTTTTTCCAACGAATAGTGGGATTGACCGTAATAGTATAACGCTCCCACGGCTGATGGGGCGAGTACGTGTGGTGCGACCGGAATTCGAACCCCCGACCCTCTGATTACGAGTCGAATGCCTTAACAACTTGCCTATGCTGCACCTTTCGTGCAAAGTTACAAAAGGGATTTTTGTATTATGTGTCCCGAATCTTGAAGTAATGGACTAGATGTATGGCAGATAGTCAACAGCGCTCACCGCCAACTGTTGGGCTACTCAAAGATTATAGTAGGATCTGACTGTTACTCTTATAAAGCGCTCCCAGTCCCAAAGGGTGAAGGACAAGTTACTTTTTTGTACGGTAATTGAGCGCGAATTAGACCCTTGGGCTCACAGTCTAGTTATAAACCCCCACGGCTTAGGTTAGATTAATATACATACAGATCACATGTACATTTATATTTTCGGTAAATACCAGTTGGGGGCGCCCTTAAAGGGAGTAAAAACCCTATGAAAGATGAAATTTAATTTTCATATTTCTTCCTTCTATTCTAATTAAATATCTAATGATCTCATTAGCTGCTAACTGTAAACCTTGCTTAATGGAAGATAATAATTAAATCTCTAATGATCTCATCAGCTGCTAACGATAAACATTGCTTAATGGAAGATAATAATTAAATCTCTTCTTGTCATCAAGAGCTATGATAATCGAGTCAGCACACATACAAACATACAGACGCATACATAATGAATCACGTGCATAACAAGATCAACAAAAAAACATTTTGCAAACATATCTGTCATGTTTAAATCCAAATTGTATTATTTTCCTGAAGGAAATATGTACCAGTTTCGATTTTTCTCAGTGTTCGGGACGACGTTCATTCAACTTTCATTTCTCTAATGAACCGGCCCGACATGGGCAGGTAGATTGAAGCGTTAGACTCGTAATCTCAGTATCGCGGGTTCGAATCCCTGTCGCACGAAAGATGCTCGCCCCTTTCAGCCTTGGGGGCGTTATTATGTGAAGGTCAATCCCACTATTCGTTAGTAAAAGAGTAGCCCAAGAGTTGGCGGTGGGTGTTGGTGACTAGCTGCCTTTCCTCTAGTCTTACACTGCTAAATTAAAAACGGCCAACGCAAATAGCCCTCGTGTAGTTTTTTGTGACATACCCTTCTAACTCTAAAACTCTACAGATGTGGTTAAACCGTATATAGAGTTGCGTATCTGAGATCAAATCACGTTTTTGTCCTTGAAACTCTGTGTTTGTAGCACTATGTAAAAAGAGGTAATTTTATTATAATGCGTTTCAATTTTACAAGATGTTAGATATTTGATATAGGACGTGTGTCTATTAGTTGTATAATTTAATAAAACATTCATAAACGTTTGCAGGACAATAACAAACAGATAAAGTAGCCAGCTAGTCATTGTTGGGGGCGCTTGACTTGTTAGTCGTTATTTATCGTCACAAACACACTGTGTGTCTCATGACACACAGAGTGTATTATCATACACACTCTTTATCCATGATAATACACATTTCTATAACTATTCACAGGTTTTATCTGTTATGATATTCACATTAGGGCTAATTAACACCAAGATGATGCCAGTTGTAAATACGAAATATCTGAGTTATTATTTTTCTTAACAACAGATAAGAACCCAGGAATGTTTTGTTACATAGATTCTTCACATCTTTAGATCAGTAGACAGATATTATTTGTTACATAGATTCTTCACGTCAGTAGATGACCATCATATATCATATATATTTCAAAATGAGGAACTAAAATATATCTTTGAATATGATTTTAATACCAAATGAACGTCATATATCATATGTCTACATATGCACGCTAACTATTTTAGTTGTAGGGATGTTGTTTTGAAACAACTGATTCCCCTACACATTGCTAAAAGATAGCCCAAGAGTTGGGTGGTGCTGATTTGTGGCCTATTTTCTTGTATATAACTTCAAAATTTGAACTTTTTCAATACATATTGTTTTGTGGTAGAGTAGGAAAAAATCATGTGTTGCTATCCTCTTTCAATACATGTTGTTGTCTGACAGACTAAGAAGAATGAGTTACTGCTATCCTCTTTCAATACATATTGTTTGATAGACTATGAAGAATCACGTGTTGCTATTCTCTTTCAATACATGTTGTTGTCTGGTAGGCTATGAAGAATCATATGTTGTTATGTTCTTTCAATACATGTTGTTGTCTGGTAGGCTATGAAGAATCATATGTTGTTATGTTCTTTCAATACATGTTGTTGTCTGGTAGACTAGGAAAAATCATATATTGTCATCCTTTTTCAATACATATTGTTGTCTGGTAGAGTAAAAAGAATCATGTTTTGGTCTCCTCTTTCAATACATATTCTTGTCTGACAGACTATAAAATATCATTTGTTGCTATCTTCTCTCAATACATATTGTTGCCTGTTAGACTATGAAGAATCATGTGTTGCTACCCTCTTCCAATACATATTGTTGTCTGGTAGATTATGAAGAATCAGTTATTGTTATCCTGATAGACTATCCTGTTATTACCTGTTAGACTATGAAGAATCTTATGTTGTTATGTTCTTTCAATACATATTGTTGTCTGATAGACTATGAAGAATCATATGTTGTTATGTTCTTTCAATACATATTGTTGTCTGGTAGACTATGAAGAATCATATGTTGTTATGTTCTTTCAATACATATTGTTGTCTGGTAGACTATGAAGAATCATATGTTGTTATGTTCTTTCAATACATGTTGTTGTCTGGTAGACTAGGAAAAATCACATATTGTCATCCTTTTTCAATACATGTTGTTGTCTGGTAGAGTAAAAAGAATCATGTTTTGGTCTCCTCTTTCAATACATATTCTTGTCTGACAGACTATAAAATATCATTTGTTGCTATCTTCTCTCAATACATATTGTTGCCTGTTAGACTATGAAGAATCATGTGTTGCTACCCTCTTCCAATACATATTGTTGTCTGATAGACTATGAAGAATCATATGTTGTTATGTTCTTTCAATACATATTGTTGTCTGATAGACTATGAAGAATCATATGTTGTTATGTTCTTTCAATACATATTGTTGTCTGATAGACTATGAAGAATCATATGTTGTTATGTTCTTTCAATACATATTGTTGTCTGATAGACTATGAAGAATCATATGTTGTTATGTTCTTTCAATACATATTGTTGTCTGATAGACTATGAAGAATCATATGTTGTTATGTTCTTTCAATACATATTGTTGTCTGGTAGACTATGAAGAATCTTATGTTGTTATGTTCTTTCAATACATGTTGTTGTCTGGTAGACTATGAAGAATCATATGTTGTTATGTTCTTTCAATACATGTTGTTGTCTAGTAGACTATGAATAATCATATGTTGTTATGTTCTTTCAATACATGTTGTTGTCTAGTAGACTATGAATAATCATATGTTGTTATGTTCTTTCAATACATGTTGTTGTCTAGTAGACTATGAATAATCATATGTTGTTATGTTCTTTCAATACATGTTGTTGTCTGGTAGACTATGAAGAATCATATGTTGTTATGTTCTTTCAATACATATTGTTGTCTGATAGACTATGAAGAATCATATGTTGTTATGTTCTTTCAATACATATTGTTGTCTGATAGACTATGAAGAATCATATGTTGTTATGTTCTTTCAATACATATTGTTGTCTGATAGACTATGAAGAATCATATGTTGTTATGTTCTTTCAATACATATTGTTGTCTGGTAGACTATGAAGAATCTTATGTTGTTATGTTCTTTCAATACATGTTGTTGTCTGGTAGACTATGAAGAATCATATGTTGTTATGTTCTTTCAATACATGTTGTTGTCTAGTAGACTATGAAGAATCATATGTTGTTATGTTCTTTCAATACATGTTGTTGTCTAGTAGACTATGAATAATCATATGTTGTTATGTTCTTTCAATACATGTTGTTGTCTAGTAGACTATGAATAATCATATGTTGTTATGTTCTTTCAATACATGTTGTTGTCTGGTAGACTATGAAGAATCTTATGTTGTTATGTTCTTTCAATACATGTTGTTGTCTGGTAGACTATGAAGAATCATATGTTATTATGTTCTTTCAATACATGTTGTTGTCTAGTAGACTATGAATAATCATATGTTGTTATGTTCTTTCAATACATGTTGTTGTCTGGTAGACTATGAAGAATCATATGTTGTTATGTTCTTTCAATACATGTTGTTGTCTAGTAGACTATGAATAATCATATGTTGTTATGTTCTTTCAATACATGTTGTTGTCTGGTAGACTATGAAGAATCTTATGTTGTTATGTTCTTTCAATACATGTTGTTGTCTGGTAGACTATGAAGAATCATATGTTGTTATGTTCTTTCAATACATGTTGTTGTCTAGTAGACTATGAAGAATCATATGTTGTTATGTTCTTTCAATACATGTTGTTGTCTGGTAGACTATGAAGAATCATATGTTGTTATGTTCTTTCAATACATGTTGTTGTTTGGTAGACTCTGAAGAATTATATGTTGTTATTTGTGAATTAAATTTTTTCTGAATAACTTTTATATTTTCCATACTCATTTTTGAAGATCCTAAAACACCTGGTTATTGTAATCACTTTTATTAACATAAACATGGATATGGTATCTTTTATTATTACAATGACACCAAATAAATGTTACCACCAAGGCGGATTAATGGTTTTATTGGCTCTAGGCTTTTTAACTTGTAAAGGTTTCTCTAGACAGAACCTCTACGAGCAATATATATATTGTCATAGCTTGAGGTCACCTAATCAGTGTGAGGCCTTGGCTTTCAGCCCGGTAAACCCATGAGTTAATTCATTGTTGGGTACCACTATCTGGCCTGTATTTTTTTGTGATCCTTTGGATTATTATTTTTTATTTCAAAACTGTAGAAAGTACAGGTCTACTCATCAATTTTATATTTACTGACGTATTTACTTACATTAAATTATTGTAATACTAATTAAATAGAAACACCATAACCCGAGCGTTTTCGAAAGGTGGATCTTTCTTCTTCGGGTACGAAAGCGGTCGGGTTATTGGGTTTCTATTTCATTTTCATTAAGACTTCTTGGACCTAAGTGTTTTTAGAACATCGTGAGATTATTGCAGTACTGATGTTGTCTCTTAAAAAAATAAATTATTTTAGAAATTGATTGTTTGTTTACGATCTGACCCGGCATGACCAGTTGGTTATGACTCGTAATCTGAGGGTCGCGGGTTAGAATTCCACCAAATGTGTTCGCTCTGTCAGCCGTGAGGGTTTTTAATGTTACTGTCAATCCCGCTATTCGTTTGTAAAAGAGTAGCCCAAGAGTTGGCGGTGGGTTGTGATAACTAGCTGCCTTCCCTCTAGTCTTACACTGAAAATTAGGGACAGCTAGCGCAAATAGCATTCGTGTAGCTTTGCGCGAAATTCAAAACAAACCAAACCGAACTGTACGACCTACTAATAAGTTAATTACAAGTGCACAGTAAATTAGTTTGTAAAGTGGACACTTGTTTGAAGTATTGTGTAATTTACGCTGTCTCTTTCGAAAAACTAACGTCACTTAGTGTGAAAACATTTGAAATTTAAATAGCAAAAGTGAGCATCTTATAAGAGCAAGTCATCCAACTGATGAATTTCAACCTTCGGCTCCATTTAATAACCGTATACACACAAACTCATTGCGTTACCAGAATCGTCTTCTATTACTCCGTATAAAATGTACTGTGAGTAATTATGGGGGTCATTTAATGAAAGACTGGCACCACATTCATCACGAGCACCCCTAGTCGCTATAAACTGGCTAAAGGGCAAGTCTCTTAACTCGTAGTAATTAGCAGCGGTAATTAATTACCTTATATTTACATGTTGAATAGCACTTGGGTGCAGTAATATCCTTTAGGTATTAGGGTTAAAGTCTTCCAAGTATATCGAATAGTTTGGATGCGACTCTTGGATTGTAAATTTCCAAACAACCTCATATTTTAACAAATGTATTA
This sequence comes from Carcinoscorpius rotundicauda, assembly GCA_011833715.1. Classification (NCBI taxonomy): domain Eukaryota; kingdom Metazoa; phylum Arthropoda; class Merostomata; order Xiphosura; family Limulidae; genus Carcinoscorpius; species Carcinoscorpius rotundicauda. The sequence continues at coordinate 59,758,145 of CM022403.1, read as the reverse complement.
CGTGTTATGGTATCTAACTTAACGTGTTTGTTCAGGAAGCCACGTGATTTTATTCGGGTATGAATGATTGCACTGATCGTGGTCCTTTAGAAGGATTAAAACGATCCCCTTGGAGATTAATTTGTAACCTCTTAATCAATGAGGTCTTCCAGATGTGGTGTAGTCTTTCTGCCAGACCATTTCTTCACCTAAAGACTTCCTGTAATTAAAATATCTCGACAACTAAAAAAAACAAACTGAAACAGATAGATAAGGAATTAACACATCTTCTCGATACCACGCCCCCTGGTTTCTTAAAGTTGTTTTTTTCTTTATTGTAAAGAAAATTTAAAATATTTTTTTCATTCAACAAACTAAAATTTAAGGTAAAAAATAAAAACGTTTATCTGGTTATTGTCGTTTTCTCTAACTCGTTAACTCTATCAAATAGGAATCCTAAAGGTCCCAGTGAGGCCAGGTGGATAAGACACTTGATTCGTAATCCGAAGGTCGCACCAAACACGCTTCCCCTTTCACTCGTGGGAGCGTTTCAATTAACGGTCAATCCCACTATTCGTTGGTAAACGAGTAGCCCAAGAGTTGGCGGTGGGTGGTGAAGGATAGCTGCCTTCCCTATAGTCTTACATTGCTAAATTTGGGACGGCTAGCACAGATAGCCCTTGAATAACTTTGCGCAAAACTCAAAACAAACAAAGAAACAAAACCAATCCTGAAATTGAGTATTAAACCTGCGAGCAGATGAACCTGACCTCTCCAATTTCAGTTAGAACTACTTGTTTTTGCGGAAGGCTATAGATTCTGCAGCCTTTTCTGGAATTTTCTGATAGTTATTCAACAGTGTACTAATATATGACATTTAACAATGCTCACTAAAGGGATTTGTTGAAATTTCAATTTATAAATGAGGTGTCATCACAACATTACATCACAAAGAAAATATTTAAGTGTTTTTTGTGGCACTTATCAATGAAAGTGTCTTGCTTTTCTGTTACAAAACTCGCAAGATTTTTACTAAAGAAAAACGAATGTTTTTAAGTGCTATTTTTTATTTTGTATACTTTACATTTATCCCTGTTTGTTTGTAATTTTATTGGTTAATTTGAAACACGTCAGTTTTGTGTAGATTTCAATTGTTTCATTTATTGGTCGTTTATCAAAATACTGCCCAGTTATGAAAATGTTACTCAGTTATGATTTGTCATAAATTTCTGTATCAGTTTCTGAAATTCGAGTTTCACGAATAACAAGTAGCTTGATGTGTCTTTGATATAATAAAACACGCACTGTTCTCTTGGAAATATACCAGTTTAAAATTTGACATTTTAAATCCATAATACAGAACACATTTGCTCTAAACCTCTCGTAGATTACCACGTAGCTACTATCTATGCTCTGCTCACCGTAAATATTAAAACCCTATTTTTAGAGTTGTAAGCTCCAAGAATCGCCACCGAGTCACGGGTGAGCTACGAAAGTTAAAGTTTACAGAACATAGTAACTGAAATTAAAATAAATTTTCTGAGCTATTGAAAATAAATCAACATACGTTTTGATATTTAACATGAACAAGGATTACCTGCCTTTATAGAACATTTCGTTTATTCAGTTTCGTTTCCGATGCTTTGTTTGTTTCTGAATTTCGCACAGAGCTTTTATTTTTGTTTTTGTTTTTTTGTAATTTCGCGCAAAGCTACTCGAGGGTTATCTGTGCTAGCCGTTCCTAATTTAGCAGTGTAATACTAGAGGGAAGGCAGCTAGTCATCACCACCCACCGCCAACTCTTGTGCTACTCTTTTACCAACGAATAGTGGGATTGGCCGACACAGTATAACGCCCCCACGGCTGAAAGGACGGGCATGTTTGGCGCGACGAGGATGCGAATCCGCGATCCTCAGCTTACAAGTCACACGCCTTAACACGCTTGGCCACGCCGGGCCTCGCGCAGAGCTACACAAGGACTATCTGCGCTAGCCGTCCTCCCTTTAGCAGTGTAAGATTAGAGAGAACGCAGTTAGTCATCACTACCCACCGCCAAGTCTTTTACCAACGAATAGTTAGAGTGACAGTCACATTATAACGCTCCTACGGCTGAAAGGGTGATTATGTTTGGTAAGAGGGGGTTCGAACCCGTGGCCCTCAGATTACGAGCCGAGCGCCTTGAACACTTCTCTGTACCGGGCAGTCTTCTGATACAAACATCTGTTTCTGTTTGTATTGATTAAATTATTTTTTCTGTTGACTATTGGGTTTCTTTTTTCCTATCTTTTCGTATTTTTTTCGATACCAATTTTCCTGTTTTTATTGATTACTGTAATTTTTTTTATCTCAAATTTGGATTTCTTTCCTGATGCTAACATTGTCTGATAAATATTGATTTTTTTATCTGATACTAACATTTTTATCCGATGCTAACTCCTAAGATTCCACCGATCACACATGTATGAAACTAATCGTTTGTACTTACATAAACTGTTTTTCAGTGTTGGACAATCCGAAATCGGTCAATAGATAGTTTGAACAAACAATAGTCACTCATGTAGTAAACTTTACATATAAATCTAGTCATATTTTTCCACGTACATCTATTTTGTTGTTCCAGAGTTCTGACTGAAGAGAAAGTGACAGAACTTAATCGTATCAGGTGGTGGTCCTGAAGCATAGTTCATCTATCATACTGATAAATAACAGCCGCTCGGGAATGATAAATGGTTCTAACTAGCTTTTGTTGGAGAAAAGAACTCAGAATTTTGCCATTCTTATCCAACGTTCTGTTCCATATGACGCTGAAGGCCTGGATAAGCGTAGCCTTTCTCTGACATCTGTAACACAATAGATTCGCCATCAAATACATCTTTCCGTTATATGTGACAGGAAACTTTGACTGAGGAAGTGTAAACACTAAGAAAGTGATGCGGACAGTGAGGCTCCGTTACGGAAGTTTCGACATCTTTTTACGTTAAAAAGAAAGAAACGTTGAAAGTGTTATAACGTTTCGGAACTTTACTCGAGTCACTTATCAAATATCTCTATAAATTACACGTAGTAATGTAGCTTCAATTTATGGCTGAAGGGACTTTAGCCATCTATGGATTATTAATCAAAAGGTATACGAATGAACAGTAACATTCCCGGTAGTAACTTGTAAATCTGTCATTTTAAAGTAAGCTTACGGACTTACTAGGCTAAAATCTAGGTTTCGTTTTCCTGTGGTGGACAAAGTGCAGATAGCTGATTGTGTAGTTTGTTTGTTTCAGAGCAAAGCCCCATTTGGATATCTGTCGTGAGCACCACGGGGAATCAAACGCCATATTTTGTCGTTGCAAATTTGTAAACTTGCTGCCGTTCCAATGGGGAACCTCATTGCTTGTAACCATGCATTATGAAAACAACAACAATCCATTTTAAACGTTTTTAAACATTTTAAACAGAACAGATGATTATTAAAGAGATGAGGGTGAAAAATAAAGTTAATCAGCTAGAAGAACCTTTCTCACAGTTTCTGTTGTAACTCTTGTATATTGGATCGAACGTCGGTATGGGATTAGCATGCCCGAACCATGAATCGCATGATTTGCGGTTCGCAACCCAATAGCTACAAAAACACATTCCATACTTTGAGTCTGTGGGTATACTATAGGAGTGAGGATGAAATTCTGCTCTTCCATTTAATCAGAGTAGTCCACGAGTTGGTGGGTCTCGTTCATTGATAGCATTACTTCAAGTTTATCAATTAATAAACCATTGGGGACTATATGTAGATAGCCTCTACATAGCCTCGCGCGAAATTCTCGGGAGAACAAACTGGCGAAAAACGTTATTTAAATAGTTTCTTTACTCGGCATGGCCAGGTGGTTTGGGCGCTCAAATCATAATTTTATGGACGTGGGTTCAAATCTACATCACACCAAACATCCTCGCCTCTGTGGGGGCATTATGATATGAAGGTCAATCCCACTATTAATTGGTAAAAGTGTTGCCCAAGAGTTTGCGATAGGTAGTGATAACTAGCTTCTTTCCCTCTAGTCTTACACTGCTAAATTAGGGACGGCTAGCGCAGATAGCCCTCGTGTAGTTTTGCGCGAAATTGACAAAACCAAACAAAATTTATTGGTCCTCAACATTAAATGTTATACAAACAAACCAGTAAGGAACGTTGTCTTGTTTGTTCCAAATATTAAATGTTAAAAGAAAAAAAACCAGCAAACAAACGTTGTCTTGTTTGTTCCTAACATTAAATATAAGACGAGCAGACTACCAAGAAACGTTGTCTCATTGGTTTCCTACAATAAACATCAAACCAAAGTATTAAAACTTGAAAGATATTTGGTTTTAGTGTCCAACATATAACGAGTTGTTTGCTCGTATTCGTTACAGTAATTACAATTTATTGTAATCACCTGTCAGTTCAACTGCCCGTTAAACTCACTTTAAAAACCACTTCATTCGGTGTGAATAAAATGGAGTTATACACCTTTCTCTCTTTGATTTGTCTGATGCTGATTGGTGTTCTAGTTGTTACTCTGTGAAAGTAATATTCCGGCTAGTGTAAAAAGCATCCTTGGTTACTGTGCTTATTGTACTAATACCACTAAAGCACTTAAAAACTGGCTGAAGCAAGTAATAGCCTTCGTCATATTGGGAATAGCTTTTAATTTATAGAATGTTAGCACTGAATAGCCACGTGATGTCTAGATTTCAAAACACTATACCATAATATTTGAGATAGTTAAATTAGCGAGGGTGTATAACACATCTTAATTGTACAGATAACAGTCAGTTACTGGGTCTACGTGGTCTATGTAATGCTTCCGTATCCATAAGAGAGTCTACGTGGTACATAATGATTTTTTGTTTGTTTTTTACGTGTTGAGTCTACAGGTATGTGGTTCGGCATACAGTGTATTTGTTTAAGTAATGGCTCTATAAAATGTACTCGCTTGCACACTACGTCATCATTAAGATTTTGCTTGTATTTCAACGTAACAAGTACGGCTCGTGCAAACGATTCTAGGCTGTAGGTTTGCGCATCCAGCAATGAAACGAAAGTAAACTGTAACCATATTTCCATTTCCCAGTTTAGTTTAAGCTATCGCATTAACTTGAACGTGATAGGTACATTTCCAAATTATTCACCAAGAACATTTCTGATGATTAGTACCCATCTGACAAATCAGCCATCCTAATTTTCCTTCTTAGTGTATCAATTTCAAATCGCATTGCTTTCCTAACGAGCCCCCCCCCCACGTGGCTCAGCTGTATGTCTGCGGACTTACAACGCTAAAAACCGCGTTTCGATACCCGTGGTGGGCAGAGCATAGATAGCCCATTGTGTAGCTTTGTGCTTAATTCAAAAACAACAGGTATTCGAAGAAAAGAAGTCCTAAGTATGACTGATCAACGAAGATGATCTCCTAAGACAATATTTAGGTGTTGCACCTCTAGAAAAGACACATTACGTGAGTTCCTTACAAAGGTATTACATACAACTCGCTCATCCAATAAGGTTCAGTGAAAATTAACGTCTCTCTGTCTATCCTTTTTTGTGTGTGTGGGATATATACATTTTTCCAGTCTCTTGCTACGTCTTCTGTTATCACAATAAAATGGATATATGTACGTATATATGTCATACTGTTCATCACAAAGGCGCTTAAGTTACTGACGAAGCCATAAGACTTTTAAACGATATAAAACTCGGATAGGGCCTAGAACTGACAGTGTAAATTGGAGCCGTCATGTTTGTAAGGTAATCTCGTTTGTTTACTGTTCATAAGATCGTGATGGTAGCCTATAATAGAATTCATCTGACGTACATTAATCACAGTAGCTGCTGGAACCACTAGCATGCTGTACAGACTTCAGAAAGATGTGTCTATTCCCACGACTTAAGACGATCTGTTTACATGTCGTACTTATCAGGTGTTCCGTATTTACAACAAAGAAAGACATTCAAGATCCCGTAAAACTGTTTGATACTTAACCTCAAAGGGCTGATGTTTTACCATACCCCGATACTACTGAAATAACTATTTCCTCGTGTATTACTAGCTGACCTAAAAACTTTTTCACGTCAAACGATATCAGTACGAGACATTTACCTATATTCGCCATATTAGTTGACGTAAAGATATTTAACGTGACACGCTGTTAGAACGAGATATTCATCTCCACTTACCGTCTAGTTGAAGTAAAGATATATAAGTCATTACAAACCGCGGATGAGTATATCTCACGTTAAAAAAAATCAGAGTTAATCAATAAGATAAAAGGAAAGTTAATAAAGAGCTGTATACCTGTCTACTGCGAATCTGTTAACAGAATGGTGCTTAAAGTTTGTTATTTAGTTTGTACAAACATGAGATTTAGTTTGTACAAACATGAGAAGTATCTGTTTAGGTGTAGAATTGGGGAAAATCCATCAATCCAAGCAGACGGTGGTGTCATAACAACAATTGATCTTCAATTAGATAAGAAAAGGCTTAGATAAGTAATTCTTGGTTCGATGAACTCGTAGTCCATGTGTAATTACTGTATTCTGAGGGAGAAGTCCTAATGGCACATGTGATAGGGAGTCCTTAATGGCCATCAAGCTAGAAAACTAATGAAAAAATCCTCTCTAACCCCAACACTTCATCAAACATTTATTGCTAATTGTCTTTGCCAGTAAATTTACTCAACCAACAATACTTAATTAACTTTTTCGATTTGCGAGCAACTCTAAATCTACTTATTTTTGTCTGTCCAATGACAGCGCTTTGCTGTACCCTTAAACCGAGAACAGGACGTAGCACTGAGATTTAAAAGAATATTCATCTCTGTGATTTATTGTTATATCCCAGAAATACTTGCGAAACCGGTTAATTCTAGGAGAAATGGAAAGTCAATAAAATTAAAATTTGAATACACGCACCTTTTTAGCCGCGGCACAACGGCTCATAAAATGGCTCTGAGCTAGTTTGTTGTTGTTTTTTTCGAAGTACAAATTTTTAGCTTGTAACTATATCCCTTGACCGATTTGAGATCTAATTACAGCTGCGGCTGTTGATGATTCATTTTGTTTTGTTTAGAGTATCTCTGCTTGCTCTGACGAATGAGTTTAACTGCAAGGAACCAAGAACAATAACTGTAGGTACGTAGTTATAAGACGGCTATAAATTTCTTTTTACGACGCGTGGGACTCGTAATCTAAGGGTCGCGGGTTTGAATCCCCATCGCGCCAAATATGCTTGCCTTTTCAACCGTGGGGGCGTTGTAATGAGGCCCGGCATGGCCAAGCGTGTTAAGGCGTGCGATTCGTAATCTGAGGGTCGCGGTTTCGCATCCCCGTCGCGCCAAAAATGCTCGCCCTTTCAGCCGTGGCAGGGTTATAATTTTACGATCAATTCCACTATTCGTTGGTAAAAGAGTAGCCTAAAAGTTGGCGGTGGGTGATGCTGATGGCTACATGCCTTTCCTCTAGTCTTACACTGCTAAATTAGAGACGGCCTGCTCAGATAGCTCTCATGTAGCTTTGCGCGAAATTCAAAAAACCACACCATCTCACTGGCACAGCCAGTGAGGGCTTACACTGCTATAAACCCACTTTCCAAACCTTTGGTGCATAGCGTAAAGATATCCGTTTGTGTCGCTCTGTGCATACAACAACAAAAAACACTTCTTATCTTAACTTTTTACGGAATCTTTTTTTTTACATCTAATTTTTATTATTGTCTGATAATTTATGTGGCTAATTTAAACACTATGTTTGTGTTCGACATCAGTCTCCCATTTCATCGAAACCCTGAATACATAAATAAAGTAAACACAATGCAGGCTCTTCCATTAATAAATTATCTACATATATTGTGTTTCACTATTTTTGTTCCTTGGTATAAAAGTACTCAATGTGTTATTTGCCTATACCCATCGGGGAAACGATTTAATAATGACTATATGTGTGTCAAAACGGTTACGTCAGAGACCTCTAGAGTTTAGAATAGCTACTCTCAAGAGGAAGGATAGCCAGTCAGCAGCATCTACTCCTCACCAACATCAAGGTTTGTTTGTGTTTTTGGTTTTGTGAGACTTCACGTCTCAAACGTTGGACCCTACGATAAGCAGCCCGATGGCTGGCATTAGTAACAAACCTAGCTATCACTGTATTGGTTAAAATTACTTTATTGAAAAAAAAAATCACATTTTGAATTGGGAAGATGTTTCTTTGTAGAACACCTCATTAACATTCGCACACTTGTTTTTATTTGTTCTCAAATTAAGTAAAATATGTGATAAAGTGGACACATGGATCGCGAAAGGTATGTAAACCAAGTTTTTAACAGAATTTCAGCTGACCAAGAAAGAAAAGACAAATATTATTAAAAAGAAGACTGAAAGGGGGTAACATCTATAATTGAATTTTCAGCCGAGTAATGTGTTCTTTTTACCCAATTAAAATGGTTATATCATCGTAATACGTGGTCCTGTAACACGCCACCAGATGACAGTACTGCTGTGCATGCGCGAACTGCAAAAACCCGTATTTTAATTGAGTTCTGGTAACTATAACAGTTTAGAGAACATGTTTTATTTATTATCGTAATTACATAATCGTTGCTTAGCTACCGGTGTCACAAACGAGCGTGACGTAATGGTAATACCGCTCGGTTGACACTGATCATTGAATCTTAAACCTCCCGGAACTAAAAACATAAACATTCGAAAAACCTAACAGAGTGATATCCTGCATTGACCAGTAACAGAATAAATTATCTTTCCACAGACATTTTCTGAGTGAATTTATTATTATTTATTATTGTTAATTTATTATTATTTATCATTGTTAATTTATTATTATTAATTTATCATTATTTATTATTATTAATTTATTATTTATTATTTTCTGCTGCTATTTAATAAAACTCTCCTTTCTCATTTTGTTACTGCTTGCTGAGATTTGTGTGACGTTCCAAGATTTATTCACATTTTAATGCCAGATACACTGAAGACTTTGATGTAATCCTCTAAGGTGCAATATACGTAAATTTGTTTTTTGCATAAAACCTCATAAATTATTTATACGAGGCAAGAAACGCGTTTGTTTATATGTAGATGAATGTAGAGTGAATCTCGTACCCCAATGTGACTTTTCGAGACGAAAATCCATAACAGATTTCCTTCTGTCATCTCGTGTCCTTTCAAATGTCACGTATGAGTCAAAGTGACACAAGAAAGAAAATTCAGTGAGATGTGTTTAAAGACATGTGCATGTTTCATCAGTAATAAATTGTGTCCACGATATACAAATGAAGTACTTGACGTGAAGATTGTGTCTGTTCATCTTGCAAGTGTTCATGATTTGCATCCTAATTCCTCATCCATTGCACGATTTAATAGATTATTTTGCTTCATGTGCCATTTTGTAACATCTGTGAAAGACATGTCGACGCATTTATTTGAAGAGAATTGGAAATCAGTCACAGAAATGGGGCGATTCGAGGTAGGTAGGTAGTTTCAAAACGTGGCAATGAAACACAAGGACTACAACGATTCATTGTAATTCACAGAGTTATGCAACAGTGACATTGGAAACCACCTGGAAGTGGGAAGCAAAAACAATGGTAATTGGAAACGAAAGAAACACGAATTATAGTCCGTTTAGACATACCTGTTACGACAATAACGAGATGAGGTTCCAAATGTTTGTTTTTGCTCTCTACAAACGTTCTGTGCCTGTTAAGGACTACAACGATTCATTGTAATTCACAGAGTTATGCAACAGTGACAGTGGAAACCACCTGGAAGTGGGAAGCAAAAACAATGGTAATTGGAAACGAAAGAAACACGAATTATAGTCCGTTTAGACATACCTGTTACGACAATAACGAGATGAGGTTCCAAATGTTTGTTTTTGCTCTCTACAAACGTTCTGTGCCTGTTAAGAGTGTCATATAAACTCTAACAATATTACGAAAAGGTCATTATAATATTACCAGTAGAGAGAACTACCTGAATAAAGAAAATCAAAGTACAGTATGATAATAAAAGGTCATGGTGTTATTATCAGTAGAGAGAGAACCATCTGAAGAAAAACTTACGTATGATGTTATGAAAAAGGTTATAGTAATATTACCAACAGAAAGAGCTGTCTGATAGAAAACTAACGTATAATTATTGTAAGCGATAAAAAATAGTTTTTAATTTCTAACTTTAGTTCGGAAGACATAGTTATAATTTTTGAAAGGAAAGTTTTGAACTTAAATCGTTATATGAAAGTATATAAACAGTTTACTAACAAACCAATCTGTTTGCTACCTATCTGCATTTCAGTATCAGTGGTGGGCAGGAACGCGAACCCGCGACCCTCAGATTACGAGTCGCACGCCTTACGCGCTCGGCCATGCCAGGCCATTTTTTTTTTCTTTTCTTAGTGACTACAAAGCACCAATAAATGTTGTTTCATTTACAACATAGTTTAAGTTCCAACTGTTACCCTAAATGTAGCAAGAATTACGTTGGTTTTAGTCGCATTGTTCATAATTTATTTAGTGCCAGTCGCATGGTATCAACACTGTAGTCGTTTTTACCCTTTGTTTATTTGTGGCACTGCTGTAGAATAGAGACGAGGTTTCATGTTTATAATTGACTAGCAGAAGACAGCAGTGAAACATTTCTTTAAGTACAGAGTTGAAAGCCATGACTGAATCTATTTCCAGTTATGTAATTCAACAGTAAGCGTAGAAATATCACGCTATAAGCTGATGAAACGGAACCTTTAGGTACAAAGTAAAGCAAAATGATCCAAGTGGCAGACACCGAAAACAGCCTAGTTTTCAATCAATCCTAATTTTCAAGAATGCAAAGACGCTATATTATTAAGCAATCAACATTTTTTTTTTCCTATTTTACTGTCTACACGTTTCATTTTACACTTTCGTTACGAAGACGAATAACAACATTGGATTATACTTTTGTTGCTAAGCGACAAAAGATAAACGCCACTGTTGAAAATGCGTATCGAGCAAAGTTTCGTTTTGTGAGTGAAAAGGTTATTTATATCTGTAACATTGTTCACTGTTATAGAATTTAGACGAAGTTCTGTGTTTATATTAAATTATTCACATATCCGTTATATTGTCATAAAACAGAGACAGAATTCTGTATTTTACGATAAAGTATTTATATCTGTAACACTGTTACAAAATAGAGATTTAATGTTATGTTTATGATCCCCTCTACCTCTACGGATTTAAAGCTCTGTTGTCAGAGATTCGATCCCCCTTGGTGAGTGAACACAACAGACAGCTTAAGTGGCTTTGCTATAACATGCAGAGAGTTTAAGCCTGGCATGGCTTGGTGGTTAAGGCGTTTGGCTCGTAATTTTAGGGTCGCGGGTTCAAATCTCCGTCGCACTAAAGATGCTCGCCCTTTCAGCCGTGGGGGCGTTATAATGTGACGGTCAATCTCACTATTTGTTGAAAAAATATCCCAAGAGATGGCGATGGGTAGTGATGATTAGCTGTCTTCCCTCTAGTCTTACACTGCTGAATTAGGGACGGCTAAGGCAGATAGCCTTCGTGTAGCTTTGGTAAAATTCAAAAACAAGCAAACACATACAGTTTATGTTTGTGGTATTGATGTAGAAAGATACACAGATGTTTACTTATATTAAATTATTCCTATTTATTATTTTTTACGATATTATTAATTAAAACTTAATTAAAATCAACTAAGTTTTTACTATTTTAAGATTAGAAGTTGCCACATCAAAGTACATCATGGAAATTGTAATAAAATGTTTATAGCCCATTAAAGCCGTCTTCAAATTGTATCTGGTTAACTTCGATCTAAGGAACTATCTTCATTGCATCCCCCCCCAGTGCCTCAGTGGTATATCTGCGGACTTACACGCTAAAATACGGGTTTAGATACCCGTGGTGGGCAGAGCACAGATAGCCCATTGTGTAGCTTTGTGCTTAATTCAAAACAACAAAACAACAACAACATCTTCATTGAAATTATTCAAAGTATAAAACAAAAATATTTACATGCATTTCTGAATGTTTTGAGGCTAAAAATATAGTTTTGCTGGAAAAATATATTAAAGTTTAATATTACAGCACAAACCTTGTATTCATGTTATCGTCGTTTGGAGTTACACATTTATTATTTATAATAGATGCACATTTGCACACTGCTGACTGAAGTCGACGTTCTAGAAAGCACAAGGGTGGTTGGTTGTTTTGAATTTCGCGCAAAGCTACTCGAGGGCTATCTGCGCTAGCCGTCCCTAATTTAGCTGTGTAATACTAGAGGGAAGGCAGCTAGTTAGTCATCACCACCCACCGCCAACCTTTGGGCTACTCTTTTACCAACGATTGACCGTCACATTATAACGCCCCCACGGCTGAAAGGGCGAGCATGTTTGGTGAGAGAGGGATTCGAACCCTCGACCCTCGGATTACGAGTCGAACGCTTTAACACGCGTGATTATGCCGGGCCGACACTACAAGGATATCCCTAAATTTTTCAACAGCGAAACTGTGAACACAAGTTTCGACTTTGCAGTTGGATTGCATTACCTCATCTGGGTTGATTTTGAAGAAAATTGGGCAAAACTTACCTTCAGAGTTTAAACATTTTATTATTGTTGTCGTCGTAGTTTTAGTGTTTGTGTTTTACTTCCAAAGTTTTTTAGGAATCATCCATCTTCATCTCGATTTCAACTGACTTGTTTTTTATCACTGATAAAAGCACAAATAAAATAAAATAACTCGCATAGGTATCTAACAAAAAAATATCAGAAGTTTGAAAATATTCCAAAATAAACTTACTCGTACATTTAAGTTTTATAAACACTTTTTTAATGCCCTAAGGTAAGCTTACTGGCATATTTAAGTTTTATAAACACTGTTTTAATGCCCTGAGGTAAGCTTACTGGTACATTTGCTTTTTGTTTGTTTGTATTGGGATTTCGCACAAAGCTACTCGAGGGCTATCTGTGCTCGCCGTCCCTAATTTAGCAGTGCAAGACTAGAGGGAAGGCAACTAGTCATCACCACCCACCGCCAACTCTTGGGGTACTCTTTTACCAACGAATAGTGGGATTGACCGTCACATTATACACCCCCACGGCTGGGAGGGCGAGCATGTTTAGCGCAACGCGGGCGCGAACCCGTGACCCTCGGATTACGAGTCGCACGCCTTACGCGCTTGGCCATGCTAGGCCCATTTGCTTTTTATAAGTACTATGTTACTGCTTTAAGACAAGTTTACTCTTTTATTTTTACACGTATACTGTTTTAATGCCTCAAGATAAGCGTACTCTTACCTTTGATTTTATAATTACGTGCCTTAAGACAAGCTTATTTTGTGACCAGAAAGTCAGTGGTTTTTCACGAAACATCTAGCAGGATTGTGGCGTCGAATACAAAAAATTACATATTTCGTTCCTGGAACTGGTGGTATCTTTGACCAAAGAAAGCTGTCTACCTAGATCAAAACAAAGATAAAGCCAGTAGTGAGCAGAATTAATTAATATTCCGATAGTTTCGGGTTCATTTACTGATACAATATATGGTATTACAATTTACAGTTTTTATTGTAAGCACTTGATAATGATAGAAACACCGCCCCCCAGTGGCTCAGCGGTATGTCTGCGGACTTACACGCTTAAATCCGGGTTTCGATACCCGTGGTGGGCAGAGCACAGATACCCCATTGTGTAGCTTTGTGCTTAATTCAAAACGACAACAACATGATAGAAACTTGTTCTAAAAACTAATTTTACTGTAAGTTGTAATAAATATTTTGTTCCTTCGATCACACTTTAATTTAAGTGTTTCTTGTTTCTGTCTCAACTGTTTGTTTAAGATTATAAACAACTGTTTATAAACATGAACACAACTGTTTTTATTTTGCGGTCACTGAAGCTGAACTAGAACACAATTTCGTTTTAAAATGTACTTCAACTGAAAACATGTTTAAACAGACATTCTGGTCAAACGTAGAAAATGCCGTATTTTTATGATTTGTTTAAACAGACATTCTGGTCAAACGTAGAAAATGCCATATTTTTATGATTTGTTTAAACAGACATTCTGGTCAAACGTAGAAAATGCCATATTTTTATGATTTGTTTAAACAGACATTCTGGTCAAACGTAGAAAATGCCATATTTTTATGATTTGTTTAAACAGACATTCTGGTCAAACGTAGAAAATGCCGTATTTTTATGATTTGTTTAAACAGACATTCTGGTCAAACGTAGAAAGTGTCATATTTTTATGATTTGTTTAAACAGACATTCTGGTCAAACATAGAAAATGTCATATTTTTTGTGTTTGTTTGCTTGTAAAAATGTCTTGAGGTCTAGGTGTACTAGAACACCAACATCAGCCGCCTATTTTTACGCTACTCTTACCAACAAATAATGGGACAGATTGTTACATTATAACGCCCTTATGAGTGCGAATTGAGCGATCTAGCTGTCAAAATGCCGTATTTAATAAATATTTAGCTCACAACAATAGCTTAGAGAAATTGCGTTCAGTTTGGTTAAATATGTTTTATATATATATTACGACGGGTGCGGTCGATAATAATCGTGCCTTACTGTGACTCTGGAGATATTCTAGGTTCGAGACCCAGTTTGCGAAAAACGCCCTCCTTCTTTTGGAACCAGAAGTGATGGTCAAATATCGCTATTTGGTGGGACAAAAGCAGCCAAAGACGATGGTTACTATTGACAACCGAAGAGTTGACGATGGTTACTATTGACAAGCTATTTGTTTAGTTTTCTCAAAAGTCTCAAGCAAACAAAAATTTCTGTGTTACTGGTCTGTCAACAAACCATTTGCGTATTTATTATCTTACGTGTACGTAAATTGAGAATACTGACCATGCCTCTAACTCCTAAATGAAGTTTTTCACCGCAACAACAGTGATGTTTAACGCGTACAATTCTTGTTTTACTTTGATAGATATTTTTCGACGAGATACTGCTAATAACAAACAGTTAAAAGCCACTTTCAAACTATAACCGATGTACTTTTATTACCCCCCGTAGTTCAGGATGTTTGCTCCAAGACTTTCACACAACTAGCAAGAGGTAAATGTACCGCTGTGTTTTACTTTTACTTAATATTGTCTTGGAAGTATTTCCGTAAACTGTCAAGGGCGTGGGGTCTGTTTGCTTCAGAAATTTTACATAGGGACGCAAGGGTTGAGGCCGGCGTGCTGAGGCGTGCAACTCGTAATCCGAGGGTCTTGGGTTCGCATCCCAGTCGCGCTAAACATGCTAGCCCCTTTTAGCCGTGGGTGCGTTATAATGTGACGGTCAATCCCACTATCCGTTGGTAAAAGAGTAGCCCAAGAGTTGGCGGTGGGTGGTGATGACTAGCTGTTTTACACTGCTAAATTAGGGACGGCTAAGGTTTTTCCTCCTGGTTGGAGGTTGTACAGTGGGATAACAATCTACTCACTTAAAAACCAGTCTGTTAATGAATCTGCAAGGAATTGCGGCCCTATGTCCCTTCAAGGATCAAGATACATGAATAATAATATAATAATAATAACTCAAGGGTTATCCGTGCTGGCTGGATCAAAGGGAAAAGCAGATAATTCGCAACACCTACTGTCACCACTTGTAATACTGAAGAACTTATGCACCCATGACCATTTTGGGGCAATGGGGCGCATATATTCGTAATCCGCCGTGTTAATACAGGACCACACCTGGCCTTTGTCTCGGAAGGATATGGGATATCGAACATTTTAAGAAACATAATGTGTATGCAATAGTATAACCTTATTAAAATATTAGTGACAAATTGATATGATAAAATAAAACAAAAAAGAACATAAAAAGAAAATATAATGATTTTTTCTTTTTTCGACTTTATATCCTTTAATACATTTAGTAGGCCTATCATATCATTACTTTTAAAATCATAAATCTTAATACATTTAGTTGGCCTATCATACCATTACTTTTAAAATCATAAATCTTAATACATTTAGTTGGCCTATCATACCATTACTTTTAAAATCATAAATCTTAATACATTTAGTTGGCCTATCATACCATTACTTTTAAAATCATAAATCTTAATACATTTAGTAGGCCTATCATACCATTACTTTTAAAATCATAAATCTTAATACATTTAGTAGGCCTATCATACCATTACTTTTAAAATCATAAATCTTAATACATTTAGTAGGCCTATCATACCATTATTTTTAAAATCATAAATCTTAATACATTTAATAGGCCTATCATACCATTATTTTTAAAATAATAAATCTTAATACATTTAGAAGGCCAATCATATCATTACTTTTAAAATCCTAAATCTTTAATACATCTAATAGGTCTATCATATTATTACTTTTAAAATCCTAAACCTGAGTGAAAATTATTAATTGTTTAGGGTCATTAACAGAAGACCAATTTGTGATACACACATATTTCATTTTATGATAGATATATTGCTAACGTTAGCCCCCCAGTGGCACAGTGGTATGTCTGCGGACTTACACACTAAAAACCGGGTTTCGATACCCGTGGTGGGCAGAGCACAGATGGCCCATTGAGTAGCTTTGTGCTTAATTCTAAACAAACAAACAAACAAATGCTAACGTTAGACCTTAAAAATAGCCATACTGTTTTAAGACTAATAACGGTTATTTATAAAATATTTAAAATCATCACTTAATGTTATTTTTTATGCAAATTTCGTGCAAAGCTACTCGAAGGCTATCTGCGCTAGCCGTCCCTAATTTAGCAGTGTAACACTAGTGGGAAGGCAGCTAGTCATCACCACCCACCGCCAACTCTTGAGCTACTCTTTTACCAACGAATAGGGGGATTGACTGTAACATAATAACGTCCCCACGGCTGAAAGAACCAGCATGTTTGGTGTTGATTCAATGGAGATCAGATAACGTAGAAGAGATCCAGTCTAAACTGAATTTGTGTAGAAATTTCATTCAATTCTAACACATCTTTCCGGGCTGTTGACAAGTTGCGATAGGCCTAGCTACAACAAATTTAAATTGCATGACATTTTGAGTATAAATTTCGAGTTTTGAATATAAGTATTTATTTGTATTTTCACAAGAATTATGACAAACAGCAAAGTGTAAAAAGTAATGCAGAGTAATCTTAATGTAATATACATTTTCTGTCTATCTTTTGGCGCATCAACAGTTTGTCCATTTTATAAAACTGCGTTTTTATAAATCATTGTAAAAACTAGAATTTCAATCTTTCATAAACTAAGTTATTTATATTAAAATAGAAAAAAGGTAACAACTAAGTCAACACTAGAAGGCACTCTGATGTTGACTTAAAATATTAATTTAAAATTTACTCATTTCAACCAAAAGATGGCACTTGTGTACAGGTCAAAATAACTTTATGTTAAAAATTCTGTTATATCAAAAAATAAAGTTTTACTGTACTAATGTTCATTATTATTAGTAGTAATAACCATAATTTATTTGATTGATGTCGGTTAAGTAATTTTTTAAAGAAAATTGTTGTCCACTTCTTGGTTTCTGTTATTCTAGAAACAATAAACCTGGAGATGAAAATAAATTAGGTTTTTAGAAAATGTCTGTTTTCGTAGTTCAATTAAACAACCATTTTTTCCATGAAATATATTAAATATGGACTTGGAATACTGAGTGTATTTTCAATCAAGATTAAAAGTTTAACATTTTATTTCCTCATTTAAGCTGTTGAAAGTAAAAGATAATTTAATTTTTATTAATTATTGTGGTATAGAATTGACACTGATTAATTGCTATTTGAATGGGTGTGCTGCCATCTACTGCTATTAAATACAATTACGTTATTTTTCGGGGTAATAAACACTTTTATTTATTTTGTTTCTCACTAACGCTAGATGTCACCACGGTTTGTAAAAATAAGTGTGACACTGTGGTGTTATTTTTTCACGATTTAAGGAATCTTCAATTTTTTTAGTTAATGAAATATTATTTGAAAATACGTAAATAAAATCTTACAGAAAAAATCTGACCTATTCTTATAATAATGTTTTTCATGAGAATTCTGTGAAGTAAAATATATCTGAGATAAATAAAAAAAAAATAACTTGTGTCACAGTGACCGAAACTGCTAAAATACGGGTTTCGATACCCGTGGTGGGCAGAGCATAGATTGCTAATTGTGTAGTTTTGTGTTTAATTTCTAACAAACAATCAAACCTAAACAGTTTTACAAATAAAAAATATGAAAGCACAATAAACACAATAAAATAAAACAATAATTTTTTTACGTATTTAATTAGAAAAAGTTCGACAGTAAAACAAAGTTTGCTTCTTTTTTTTTCAATTTCGCGCAAACTTACACGAGAGTTATCTGCACTAGCCTTCCCTCTTGGGCAACTCTTTTGGCAACGAATAGTAAAACAGACGTCACATTATAACTCCCCCACGGCTTTGTTTTGTTTTTTTGAGACTCTTTTTTTTAGTTTAAAATAATGTCACATTTCGCCAGGTTTACCTGATCATTGTTAGGTGGTTACTTTTGAGAATTTGAATATTTTAACAACTGTCGAAACATTTATAAATTCTGATTTTGTTTCTTTATTTGCGTTTCTTTTACGTGCGAAAAATACACAAAATTACTTGGAATACCATACACACGCCACAAACCCGATATTTGTTTAATTTGTGGAAATTCTTCCAATCAACCCCCTAGCTACACAATAAGCCCACTGCGCTGTGCCCATGGCAGCTGTATAACCTCGATTCTTTTCGCGTTACAAGCCCACATTCTTTAGTAAAGATATTACTGTTATAAAAATACTCGATTTGAATGCACACGTTTATTTCGTAAAACATAATAAAAGCTCAGGTATAAAAAGTAACATCCAGACATTGAACTAACAGAGGAATTTGTACTCCCGTTTGTTTGTATTTATCTCAGTTAGCATTTATCGAATATGCGTGGAAATACATCGTATGCACGTGTGTTTTCTCATGGGAAAAGCCACTTCAACTTCTCTTCTGGGACCACAGAGGGTAATCGAACCTCTGATTTTAGTGTCGTAAATCTGTAGAAGTGTCTCTTTCCCACCAGGAGACACACACGTTGTGTCATATCTCTTGTATGTTATAACTGAAACGGACGTTTCTGTTCCATTAACTGTGTAATTATTACTTATTGGAAACGTGTGTAGTATTTTTTTTACCAATATCCGTTAACCTTTTCAGATAAGTAAAATACTAGATTTCTTCACATTATCGTATTCCATCTGTTTATAAGATATTTCTGTTTTGCTGTATTCATTTTGTCAGTGCTATGTTATTGTGTTTCGTCCTTTTTCTTCTGTTAATAATATCTTATTGTGACCGTTATTTATTGATCCTTTATTGACCTGTTCCTTCTTAAACTATACTTTCTGTGTTTCGTCCTATTTCTTCTGTTAATACACGTAGTTTTCTGTTAATACTACGTTATAAATCAGAAACTGCTTCTTTGACTCCTTTCATCTAACTACTTCTGTCTGCTATTTATATTTCTGGTATTCTTAATGGTCTATGTGTATTTCTGCTGTTCTTAATGGTCAATATGTATTTCTGGTATTCTTAATGGTCTATGTGTATTTCTGCTGTTCTTAATGGTCAATATGTATTTCTGGTATTCTTAATGGTCTATATGTATTTCTGCTGTTCTTAATGGTTTATATGTATTTCTGCTATTCTTAATGGTCAACATGTATTTCTGGTATTCTTAATGGTCTATGTGTATTTCTGGTGTTCTTAATGGTCTATGTGTATTTCTGCTGTTCTTAATGGTTTATGTATATTTCTGGTATTCTTAATGGTTTATGTATATTTCTGGTATTCTTAATGGTCTATGTGTATTTCTGGTATTCTTAATGGTCAATATGTATTTCTGCTGTTCTTAATGGTCAATATGTATTTCTGGTGTTCTTAATGGTCTATATGTATTTCTGCTGTTCTTAATGGTTTATATGTATTTCTGCTATTCTTAATGGTCAACATGTATTTCTGGTATTCTTAATGGTCTATGTGTATTTCTGGTGTTCTTAATGGTCTATGTGTATTTCTGCTGTTCTTAATGGTTTATGTATATTTCTGGTATTCTTAATGGTTTATGTGTATTTCTGGTATTCTTAATGGTCAATATGTATTTCTGCTGTTCTTAATGGTTTATATGTATTTCTGGTATTCTTAATGGTCTATGTGTATTTCTGGTGTTCTTAATGGTCAATATGTATTTCTGCTGTTTTTAATGGTCAATATGTATTTCTGGTATTCTTAATGGTTTATATGTATTTCTGGTATTCTTAATGGTCTATGTGTATTTCTGGTATTCTTAATGGTCAATATGTATTTCTGCTGTTCTTAATGGTCTATGTGTATTTCTGGTATTCTTAATGGTCTATGTGTATTTCTGGTGTTCTTAATGGTCAATATGTATTTCTGCTGTTCTTAATGGTCAATATGTATTTCTGCTGTTCTTAATGGTTTATATGTATTTCTGGTATTCTTAATGGTCTATGTGTATTTCTGGTATTCTTAATGGTCTATGTGTATTTCTGGTGTTCTTAATGGTCTATGTGTATTTCTGCTGTTCTTAATGGTCTATGTGTATTTCTGGTATTCTTAATGGTCAATATGTATTTCTGGTATTCTTAATGGTCTATGTGTATTTCTGGTGTTCTTAATGGTCAATATGTATTTCTGGTGTTCTTAATGGTCAATATGTATTTCTGCTGTTCTTAATGGTCAATATGTATTTCTGCTGTTTTTAATGGTTTATATGTATTTCTGGTATTCTTAATGGTCTATGTGTATTTCTGGTGTTCTTAATGGTCTATGTGTATTTCTGCTGTTCTTAATGGTTTATGTATATTTCTGGTATTCTTAATGGTTTATGTATATTTCTGGTATTCTTAATGGTCTATGTGTATTTCTGGTATTCTTAATGGTCAATATGTATTTCTGCTGTTCTTAATGGTTTATATGTATTTCTGGTATTCTTAATGGTCTATGTGTATTTCTGGTGTTCTTAATGGTCAATATGTATTTCTGCTGTTTTTAATGGTCAATATGTATTTCTGCTGTTCTTAATGGTTTATATGTATTTCTGGTATTCTTAATGGTCTATGTGTATTTCTGGTATTCTTAATGGTCAATATGTATTTCTGCTGTTCTTAATGGTTTATATGTATTTCTGGTATTCTTAATGGTCTATGTGTATTTCTGGTGTTCTTAATGGTCAATATGTATTTCTGCTGTTCTTAATGGTCAATATGTATTTCTGGTATTCTTAATGGTTTATATGTATTTCTGGTATTCTTAATGGTCCATATGTATTTCTGGTATTCTTAATGGTCAATATGTATTTCTGCTGTTCTTAATGGTTTATATGTATTTCTGGTATTCTTAATGGTCCATATGTATTTCTGGTATTCTTAATGGTCTATGTGTATTTCTGGTATTCTTAATGGTTTATATGTATTTCTGGTATTCTTAATGGTCTATATGTATTTCTGGTATTCTTAATGGTCTATATGTATTTCTGCTGTTCTTAATGGTTTATGTATATTTCTGGTATTCTTAATGTTCTATATGTATTTTGTTAGTGTATGCTAGAATTGTTTCAGCACTACTCCGTTTAAAGTGACATCGAAGTAAAAAAGGAATGAATAATTTAAAACTAATATTGTTTCTTTCAGCACTGACATAAGATAAAAAATGTATGTTTTAAATCATTCGTTAAGTTTTCTTAAGGAAAATAATTCAATTATTCTGCATAACAATGATAGGAAAGCACCTATTAAAATGTAACAGTTATAGGAACGTAACTATCGACAAGCATAAATAACAATTATGTTAACAAAGCTGTTAAAAGTGTTACGATCACAAGAACAAAACTGTTAAAAGGTGTAACAGTTATAGGAGAGTAACTGTTAAAAAGTATAAATAAAAATTATATTAACAAAACTGTTAAAAGTGTTACGATCACAAGAACAAAACTGTTAAAAGGTGTAACAGTTATAGGAACGTAACTGTTAAAAAGTATAAATAACAATTATATTAACAAAACTGTTAAAAGTGTTACGATCACAAGAACAAAACTGTTAAAAGGTGTAACAGTTATAGGAGAGTAACTGTTAAAAAGTATAAATAACAATTATATTAACAAAACTGTTAAAAGTGTTACGATCACAAGAACAAAACTGTTAAAAGGTGTAACAGTTATAGGAGAGTAACTGTTAAAAAGTATAAATAACAATTATATTAACAAAACTGTTAAAAGCGTTACAATTATAAGAACAAAACTGTTAAAAAGTGTAACAATTAAAGGAACATATTTTTAAAAAGCACATATGACAATTACAGCAACGTAACTGTTAAAAAGCATGATGATATAAAGAACTATTTGAATTACATCTGTAAACCTACATCATCATTCGTTTCGAATACTCTGTGTGAAACCTGTTTGGCTTAACCTTAAAATAACTAATTGTATTCAACTTACATTTTGTTAATGATTTGAGCTCCATTTATTCACACAGTTTCCATCTACAACATTGTGTTCTAACTTGATATTAAGTGTTTATAGTTCTGTTTATCTATATCGTATTCAACTAACTCACAATGTGTTATAATTGTATGCTTAGATGTTACAATATGCCGTATTGTGTGTTTATACATTCATTGTTCACCTGTTTCATAAGAAATACTAATTTTGTGAAATTTGGTTTAGAATGCTTAGAACTGCTAACTATTATGTATCTCTATTGTGTCATATTCACTTAATTAGGAAAACCTTGTACTGTAACAACTAGGACTTTGGTTGTAGTTTTTTGTATGACATATTTCAGACTCTCTGTTTAGGAAGACCCTCTTTTGTACTGTTTATTACTTCTTAGAACATTCAGCTTATCCCTAATGTCTCTACTAAGTTTGCTCTATGGTAATATTAAGGTATTTTGACTTGTAATAAAAATCATAACTTTTTTGGTTAGGTAAAAGTGTCTTTTAAGTTTGGAATGTCTTACATTTCACGATGTCTATAAAGATATTTAAAAATGATCAAATGTCTATGTTGCTTTGTGGTAAATTGTCCCCCCCCCTCTAATATAGTAGTATTTGTTTTTCCTGTGACACTTTTTAGTATTACATCATTTTTACTTATTCAGCAACAAGTTATTATGAAATCCTACCTGTGGTATACTGTAACGTGCTGTTAATCTTAAATACTGAAATAACACTTGGAGAAATAGTCTTACTGAAACACTTATGAACCGTATGTACAAATACTGCTCATTTCCATCAGCTGTATGCACAAACCTTGTTCTGTTTTATGTAATATACACACAAACCTTGTTCTGTTTCATATAATAAATACACATATCTTGTTCTGTTTCATATAATATATGCACAAATGTTCTGTTTCATATACTACACACAAATATTGTTCTGTTTCATTAGGTATATATATATACAAACTTTGTTCTGTTTCATATATATATATACTGTTTGTATATATATAAATATATATATAAACTTTTTCTGTTTCATTAGGTATGTATACAAACTATATATACTGTTTGTATATATATAAATATATATATAAACTTTTTCTGTTTCATTAGGTATGTATACAAACTATATATACTGTTTGTTTTTATATAAATATATATATAAACTTTGTTCTGTTTCATTAGGTATATACAAACAAATTTTGTCATATTTCATCAACTATATATCTGTAAATCGTGTTTTTTCTCAGTCTATCATTCTTACAATAGCTTGTAAATAATGTTATTTATTCTTTAAGACGAAAGTTGTTAATTTCTTATTATCTTCCGTTTTAGACAAGATGTAACTTTGTAACAGAGAAAATGTCAGGTTTACAGTAGTACATATCTGTGTAGCAGTGCATATGTTTGTAGCAGTACATATCTTTGTAGTAGTACATATGTTTGTAGCAGTACATATGTTTACAGTAGTACATATTTTTGTCGCAGTACATATGTCTATAGTTGTACATACGCTTACAGTAGTACATATGTTTACAGTAGTACATATGCTGTGTTTAAGCCAGTACAGAAGTTCATTTCTTTGATAGTGTAAACGATAATATAATTCTAACACAGGTGTTAGTTTTGTGACAACACAAATGTCACAACTAACTGGTGTTGTATTGATTTCAATTTCTCCCGACAAAAGTTGTTATTTCAATCCTTGAAGGAAAAAAATTCACCCAATACACGAATTTATCACTCTTGTATCACTGAAAACGTTTTCCTCAATGGTCCAGCATGGCCTGGTGGCTAAGGCATTCGACCCGTAATCTTTTTAACCGTGGGGGAGTTATAACATTACGGTCAATCCCACTATTCGTTGGTAAAAGAGTAGCCCAAGAGTTGGCGGTGGGTGGTGATAACTAGCTGTCTTCCCTCTAGTTTTGTTGTTGTTGTTGTTTTGAATTAAGCACAAAGCTACACAATGGGCTATCTGTGCTCTGCCCACCACGGGTATCGAAACCCGGATTTTAGCGTGTAAGTCCGCAGACATGCCGCTAAGCCACTGGGGGGCCCCTCTAGTCTTACACTGCTAAATTAGTGACGGCTAGCGCAGATAACCCTCGTGTAGTTTTGTGCGAAAATCAAAAACAGAGATTTTGTGTTTTGCGACATAATACGGGCTTCTTACATATCAGTATCAGTACAAAATTTCAGTGTTTTCGTGATAAAAAATACACCCGGATAAACTACCATTCTCGTCGCTTGGGGGTCTAGGAAGTAATATTTTAATACTTAGTTGGTGAATGCGGGTTGCGTTTACTTCAAAATACACGTATTTATGTTTTCGTGTTTTTGTTTGCTTGGTTATTTAGCGTTGTTACATATTCTGGAAGTTTTGTACTCACACAGGTTTTGATATCTTTAGCCAAAACAAATTTTATGATTTAGTTGCATTTGTGACGACTGATGATAAAGAAGGAATTTTCATCTTCTTTATTGTGTTAAACTAGTTGACGTTTATTGTGTGTGTTGAATTTTGTTTGTTGTGTTAAACTAGTTGACGTTTATTGTGTGTGTTGAATTTTGTTTGTGTTAAACTAGTTGACGTTTATTGTGTCTGTTTAAATTTTTTCTTTATGTTGAACTAGTTGACGTCTATTGTGTCTGTTGTATTTTTTGTTTGACAACCCTACATATCTGTATGTATGTTTTTAAACACTTGTTGAAAGTTTAGTTACAAAGTGTAATGAGTGATTCATTTGTCTCTTTTCTGAAGATGTCTGCACCCTGGTGGCTCATTTGTAAGTCTGAGAGCATGAAAAGCCAAAACAAAAAGAAAGGATTTTGGAATCGAGCAAATAACATTTTGCTTAGTGTGAAAACAAAGACACATCATAAGTTTGTTTCGCTGTATGGATACTTCATGAGCCATATGGTAGAAATATCACGGTAAATAATTTCACAAGTTTTCATTTACTTATATTTGTTTTTAAGCTCATCAAATGGACAATATTTGTAACAATGTACTTGCTTATCTCTATTATGTTGTAAGTTAAATTATAATAATTAACAGCTGTAATATCTTACACCCCAATACACTAAACTACTATTTTATAATCCGAGGTCGTGGATCAAATCCCCTTCACACCAAACCATGGAGGGTGGGGTGTAATGTAACGGTCAATCGCACAATTCGCTGGTAAAAAGTAGTCCAAGAGCTGGCGGTGGGTGTTGATGACTAGCTGCATTTTTTTCTAGGGTAGCGCAGATAACAGCTTTGTGAGAAATTCAAAACAAACCAAACCTATAGTTTGCACATGCAAAGCAGTATTGTCGACTGGTGGTTGTTGTGGAATTATGGGATATTCCCATCTCTAGTAATAAACAAGTGAAAATAATGTTCTGGCTAAAACTGTGGGCAGTCAAAAGTTGCTTTATTCATTTTGTTCGATAGACAGGTAGCCGTTTATTTAACCTGTCGGATCGTACACTGTTTGTATACAAGCCTTGTAATGAATTGCCAAAGATGGAACCTTACAAGCTAGTTTCATGAATGAGGTATACAAGCCTTGTAATGAATTGCCAAAGATGGAACCTTACAAGCTAGTTTCATGAATGAGGTATACAAGCCTTGTAATGAATTTCCAAAGATGGAACCTTACAAGCTAGTTTCATGAATGAGGTATACAAGCCTTGTAATGAATTGCCAAAGATGGAACCTTACAAGCTAGTTTAATGAATGAGGTATACAAGCCTTGTAATGAATTGCCAAAGATGGAACCTTACAAGCTAGTTTCATGAATGAGGTATTCATGCCTTGTGCTTCAACAAAGACTTGAGACAGCACGTGTTTCCAATGACACTCGAATTTATAGAAAGCTTTAGAACGCTATTATTGAAGATATATTTAAAACTTTGTTGTTGTTTTTAGAGCAAAGCCACATGGAGCTATCTACTGTGTCCACGGCAAGGAATCGAATTCCGGATTTTATAAATTCAGTACACTTTATTGCTGGCCCAATGGAGATATCTCTGTTGACAACAATAGAGATATGTGTGTTTAATCAACAAAGTAGAATTGCCGTGATTTTAAACAATAAGAACCATCTTTTACGCTCAGGAAAAAAGCAGTCAAGAAAAAGTTTTGAATTCCATCAAACTCTTAAAGAGTTAGAAAATTTTGGTTTCGGTTTTGGTTTATCCTGATTGGCTCTACTGGTTTGAGATTCTTCCCAAACACAACCCCTCCTTTTTCAAATCTCAGTTTAAGAATCCAATTTTAAAATTTCAGCTCGGCTATTGGCTGACGTCGCCACAGAATCGTCAAAAGTTCTGTGGTAATTAGGCCACGTGGTTGTGAAAAGTAAACTTTTGTAAAATTTTGAGGTTTCTCGTCTTGGATATTGAAATCCCAATATTAGATCTGTAATTATAATAAAATTATTAATAGAGTATTTGTGAAGTGTTTCTCGTATCATCTCCCAGAGTTCCTCACATCTGGTAAGGTATCAATAAACTTTTACCGGTTAACAGTGTAAGACTAGACAGAAGGCAGCTAGTCATCACCACCCACCGCTAACTCTTAGGCTACTCTTTTACCAACGAATAGTGAGATTGACCATAACTTTATAACGCCCCCAAGGCCGAAAGGGCGAGCATGTTTGGTGTGATGGGGATTCGGACCCGCGACCCTCAGTTTACGAGTTGAGTGCTTTACCACGTAGCCATGCCGGACCCCGGTAACCGGGTTCAAAACAACAGTACAGAAGTGGCTTGTGTTGATTTATAATAAAACAAAAAGCGTAGAATAAATTGTGTTATCAATTAGTTTCGTAAGCTAGAAGCGTGACATTTATAAAGTTAGCTTAACTTCATTTGTTTTGGGAGAGGGGAAGTATTAAAATACTATAATTGATACTATTCAGATTATTTTTAACATTTAGTAATACTAAACTGTCACCATGTGGCGCTAGTTGTTGTTTTGAATTTAGCTCAAAGCTATACAATGGGCTATCTATGCTCTGCCCACCACGGGTATCGAAACCCGAATTTTAGCGATATAAGTCCGCAGACATTCCGCTGAGACACTGGGGGGTAGATGGCATTAGATAAAGTACAAAACAGTAAACAGTGCATGAAGAAAATAAAGTTAATTGTTTGTTATTAATCACAAAGGGTTGTCTGTGTTCTGTCTTCCACGGGTATCGAAACCCGTTTTCCTGCAGTGCATGTTCGCAGATATATAACTATTAATATAGAGTGAGATGATCATAAAACTGACAAATAATTGTAGCTACAAACACAAAACACTAAGAAACACGAAAACGCCAGATCGTCACGAAAACTAAATTTAAGGTTTTAATTCCGCTGATTAAAATTATGCCATTTATTTATAGACTGCTTTTCTCTCTTACCGTTTTCAATCCATCAATATTGTTCCATACACAGAATACATTTTGTAACATGTTAAAATGATTTAAATATTTAAATAAAAGGAATTATTATGCTTACAGAAGATAATTATTGTAGGTGTCGCTGGCCCTAAAATTTTTATTTTATATTTTTATCCAAGGAACCTTTTGACAAAGTAGTAATAAGTCATAATTCTTACCAGAAATTGTTGTTTGTTCTTTTTATAATCGCGAGCCACACGTATTTGTGTTTTTGAACTTCGCGCAAAGCGACGCGAGGGTTATCTGCGCTAGCCGTCCCTAATTCAGCAGTGTAAGACTAGAGGGGAGGCAGCTAATCACCACCACCCACCGCCAACTCTTGGGCTACTCTTTTGCGAACGAACAGTGGGACTGATCTCGCATTATAACGCCCCATGGCTGAAAGAACGAGCATGTTTGGTGTAAAAAGAATTCGAACCCGCGACCTCCGGATTACGAGTCGAGTGCCTTATCCACCTGGCCATGCCGGGCCTAAAATGATGCCAGGATGTACTTGTGATGGTATTCAAAGAAGTTAGCTCCTTGGATGATTTGGACAGGACACAAAATACATGACAGACTTCATATTTTGATTTTCACAAAGCTCAAATACTGCTCTAACAAAAGCATCTCGCAGTGCGTGAGAAATAAAACTGTTGTGAATAGTGGGTTAATGTTCGTTATAACCAACGTTTGTTCGTTCGTTTTTTTTACGTATAGCTCTTCATTCGCCACTGTTAACCTAAAATAATTTACGCCGAGAGAGGTCTATTATTTGATTCTCTATTTCCACTGCAACAAGCTAGTTTATGTGAATTTACAGCTCTTTATTAGCCTCGTATGGTTAATCCACGAATAATAATTCAATTTAACGGTTTCTCAAATGTTATCGAAACCTGAAAAAAATGTTTGTTATTAGCAACAAGTACGTCGAAACTAAAAATGTTTTTTTTTTCCTTTTACATCGTTATACGAGGCCTACTTTATTTATCTGTCTTGACCTTCAAGGCAGGACTGAAATACGAATTTCGTGAAACTAGTTTAATGCAGCTGAAGTGGCGAATCATAGAAGAGATCAGGTCTCTACGTCATCTTATCTTTGCTGAAATTCACGTTTTGGTAAAGAAAATACATTGATAAATACGTAAATTATGTTTTGTTTTGTTTTCAGTTTCATTGCTGGAGCGTTGTATAAATTAGTGTAGTTTCTGTTGTAATAAATGATTTTGTCAGGTATTGTTATACAGTATAAAGCTTACACGTATTACGAATGTGTAATTCTATGTATATGAATTATCTATTTTATTGGCCTTAAGCACGGAAGGAAACGTCCCTACATGTGTAACCACGTTTCTTGCGATTCACTCTTTGCGGTTCGGTAAGAACTCTGGTACCATGTTCGTGGTATTTAAGTAAACTACAACATTCACTACGTTTCTTGAATGGCTGGAAACTGTTCTCTTGAGCATGAGAATTTGTTCCAGATGTATTTCGTATAAACATATCTATTTCAAAGTTGGCAGTTTGTTTACATTGTGAGAGACATACTAGTTTTTATTCGTCATTTTTTTCATATCTGCGTAGGCACCTAAAAAACACAACAAATAGTCCGGACGTACAAAGGATCATCCATCTTTTTTGTTTTCATTAAAAGTGATGTTGTGATTGGATACGCGTCTTACGGATTTATTAACGTCCTTTTCCGTACTTCAACTTTGTTTACACACATTACAACTTTGTATTTTCATTTATAAACAACAATAAACGAATTTGTTGCAGCGAGAACATCGCGGAAAATCAGTGTGTATGGGAAGAGTTTGATTTATGTTTCTGTACGAATACTTCACATTTTTAAAATGTGTATGATCCAAGAACAGAGTAATAATAGTGATCCAACAATAGTGCAATAATACTGATCCAAGAAGAGAGTAATAATAGTGATCCAACAATAATGTAATAATAGTGATTCAATAATAATTTAATAATAGTGATCCAAGAATAGTGTAATAATAGTTTTCCAAGAAGAGAGTAATAATAGTGATGCAAGAATAGTGTAATAATGGCGATCCAAGAATAACTTAATAATAGTGATCCAAGAATAGTGTCATAATGGCGATCCAAGAATAGTGTAATAATGGCGATCCAAGAATAGTGTAATAATGGCGATCCAAGAATGTGTTAACAATTAATTTTCTGTACCTTCAGAAAAAGAGAAGAATTATTTCTCACCCCCTTGTCTCTAAACCTAGATTTAATAAAAACAACTCTTTCTTACTGTATTATGTTTCACTCCCTTCTGGATTCCGTGCACCAATCCTTAGTGAAATATCAACTGAACAAATATTCCCTCGTGCATCACGTCAATATCGTGATCCCTCTGAAATACCTAAATTTGGTGTATCTGACAGCTCCATGGTTTCCACGTTACTTCTATCTCCACAATTATTTTTTCACAGACCACCAACGTGAGCTGCCATAGTTTCAGCAGCCTCACCAGGTTTCTCACGTGGTACTGATGAAAGCTAAGCCGTCGCCACCATATCAACCGGGGATGGCATGTACCCTTTCTAGCTCAGTCATTTCAACTTTTAGAAGTGTGATTGATCTGTAGATTAATGACAAAATAGACCTAGAGATTCTGAGGGAAACGGAGCTGTTTGTTTTTTTTAATTTCGCGCAATGTTACTCGAGAGCTATCTGCGTTAACCGTCCCTAATTTAGCAGTGTAAGACTAGAGGAAAGGCAGCTAGTTACCATCACACACCGCCAACTCTTGGGCTACTCTTTTACAAACGAATAGTGGGATTGCCCTTCACATTATAACGCCCCCACGGCTGAAAGGGGTGAGCATGTTTAGTGCGACGGGGGATTCAAACTCGCCACCCTCAGATTACGAGTCGAACGTCTTAACTCACCTGGCCATGCTGGGCCATCATACTGAGAAACAAACAACATTCGTTGAAAATCTAGTCGCTTCGATAACTGCACAACAATTTTTTGGAAAAGTGTTTGCTGATTGTGACAGGTACGTGGTGGGTGTGCTCAAATATAGTTTTGGTTTTGCTTCATCACATAGGAACTCTGAGAAATAGACAGTTAACTGTTTACCGGCAATAACGAAAATAATTACGTTTATGTTTCTAATACGCTGCTAAGTTCAACATAATTAAAAGTGTTTTGCTCCTGATTTTTGTTTGTATTCAATGTCCGGTGCATCACGTTGCAGTGTCCAACAGTAGTCAGCGAGCATTGACGGATTCCAGTTGCCCTGAAATCGTTTTTACATTGTTGCAACGTCCTGATGAAACTGAAGATTTCGATGAAATGGTACGTGATGGGCAAATTTTGATGTGATTTTCGTGATCAGCAGTCAAAAATCTATAAGGAACACCAACACTGTTCAAGAAACAAGACCTTTGTTGTGTAGTGTAATCCGTCAGATAAAAAAATAGCTTTACCATTAATAGGTGAAGAACTTTAAGAAATCACAAGAAAAATAGAAAATAAATGTAAATTTTAAATACACACAAAGAAGGCTTAGTGAAACGAATAAATAAAATTGCTGTATTGTCGGGTCAGTACATTTTACATGTGGTAAACAGGTTACATCATTCTCTGTCATAT
Organism: Carcinoscorpius rotundicauda; assembly: GCA_011833715.1. Classification (NCBI taxonomy): domain Eukaryota; kingdom Metazoa; phylum Arthropoda; class Merostomata; order Xiphosura; family Limulidae; genus Carcinoscorpius; species Carcinoscorpius rotundicauda. The sequence goes on along the minus strand of CM022403.1, from coordinate 59,726,572 downwards.
GTGTGACACTCAGCGCTTTTGTGATCGATTCTATTTTTATTTTATTGTCAAATAAAATAATAAATCAAAGAAGGAAAACACCGAACGTTATTGGAAGTTTTTCTCTCGGAAAATAACCCCTTTTACAAGTTATTTCATTGGTTTAAAAATAACATTTTATAAGAAAGGCGTTAACACTATCTATGTGAGGATGGCTTGGATATTTCATCGAAATGGAGTTTTGAATATCTCTTCAACAGGTCATCAAAACTGTATCTGACGATCCATGTGATTGATAATAAGTTCTGGGAATGTTCGTAAATATCATGGTAAAAACAACTTGGATTTCTAGTTCGTCTTAACACAGTCGTTCCAAAGATCATACTTCAGAAATTTCTTTTTATTGCCAGATTTAGGGTTCTAAGGTCTAATTAATGGGTTTGTTAATTTCAAAACGAGTCACATAGACGTCCATGAAAGTCAAATCACCAAGCACCATGTCATTCATATCGTTTCATGTTCTAACAAAATGAATATTTTATTTTTGTAATAAATAAACCGTTTGAGAAATAAAAACAAAAAACACTATTTTGACAAGAATTTAATCACATATAATCATTTTTTTCGTATTGTGATGTAATACAAGTAGGTGTTTTTACATAAACAATATTTAAAAACCGTAACAAAGGCTTAAGAATAAGCCTTACGAACCAGACTCAAATACCTTTTTTACAAATTTACAGTACTGTGAATCATATTTGTGTGTCATGAATTTAACAACATATTATACGTCACACATATCTAATCTAAGTTATGCCATTTGTACAGGGTGTTCGGAAAGTCACTGTGCAGTCTTGTAATCATATGTTATAACAGCATTCATTCAGTCTATTTCAATCCAGCAACTGATAGCGGTGTTAAGAAGGTTTTTTTGTTTTGGAATTTCGCACAAAGCTACTCGAGGGCTATCTGTGCTGGCCGTCCCTAATTTAGCAGTGTAAGACTAGAGGGAAGGTAGCTAGTCATCACCACCCACCGCCAACTCTTGGGCTACTCTTTTACCAACGAATAGTGGGATTGACCGTCACATTATACACCCCCACGGCTGGGAGGGCGAGCATGTTTAGCGCGACGCGGGCGCGAACCCGCGACTCTCGGATTACGAGTCACACGCCTTACGCGCTTGGCCATGCCAGGCCCGGGTGTTAAGAAGGATCCCAGCCTGTATTGATGCCGACAGGGGTCACTTTCAACATTGTTCATAATTGCCATTCATATTTGCCTCGTGTATTCCATATTGAAACATGTCTGTTAATAAATATATAAGTGCACAGTGACTTTACGAACACCGTGTGTATTAGCGACGCGGGAGAGAAAGTATTGAAATATTTGTTTGTTTGTTTGTTTTATAAATTTCGCGCAAAGCTACACGGGAACTATCTGCATTAGCCGTCCCTAATTTAACAGTGTAAGAATAGAGGGAAGACCAACCAACAACTCTTGGACTACTCTTTTACCAACAAATAATGCGATTAGCTGTCACATTATAATGCACCTACGGCTGATAGGGCGAGCATGTTAAAATATTTATTTGTTATTAGGCACAAAGCTACACAATGGGCTATCTATGTCGAGCCCATCGCGAATATCAAAACCCGACTTTTGGAATTATAAGCCCTCAAACCTGTCGCTGAGCCACCTGGGTCGACAGATACGCCAGCCTCGTGTTTCTCTAAAACACGAAACAATTAGTTAACGTATTTAATAAATTCATTAAGATCGTTTAACGGTTGACCCCGGGTTAACCCATTATTTTTTACTTAAAAATGGAACACGGAACACCAAATCCAAAACAAACAAACAAAACGTAAATGACTAAACACTTAAGTACAAATGTTTTTGACTCGATAAGGGCCTGGCATGGCCAAGCGCGTAAGGCGTGCGACTCGTAATCCGAGGGTCGCGGGTTCGTGCTTACGTCGTGCTAAACATGCTCGCCCTTCCAGCCGTGGGGGTGTATAATGTGACGGTCAATCCCACTGTTCGTTGGTAAAAGAGTAGCCCAAGAGTTGGCGGTGGGCGGTGATGACTAGCTGCCTTCCCTCTACTCTTATACTGCTAAATTAGGGACGGCTAGCACAGATAGCTCTCGAGTAGCTTTGTGCGAATTTCAAAAACAAAAAACAAACAAGACTCGATAAGAGTACTACATCGAAATAGAAGTCAGTTTTAATTTCTATTGGACGCTAGGCTGCGAGCGTTATTATTTCAAAGAAATACAGACAGAAAAGCTACTAACGTTGGAATACAGTCGTACTTGTGGAAAATAACTGAATGTATTTGAAAAAAAAACAAAAATGACTGCGGTCAGAAAGCGCAAATATAGCTCAGTAAAATATGTTTTATTTTGTTTTTAAATTTCGAGGGCTATCTGCGCTAGCCGTCTCTAATTTAGCAGTGTAAGACTACAAGAAAGGCAGCTCGTCATCATCACCCACTGCCAATTCTTAGGCTACTCGTTCACCAACGAATAGTGTGATTGACTTTCACGTTATAACGCACCCACGACTGAAAGGGCGAACATGCTTGGTGAGACCGGGATTCGAAGCCGGGACCCTCGGATTACGAGTCGAGTGCCTTAACCACCTGGCCATGCCGGGCCCGTCGTTAAGTACACTTGTTTTCGGTATAAAACGATGTTTAAGAGTTCTAATTAACGGCTGATTATCGTGGTCGGTTAATCACGTGTTGATTGACTTCGGTGCAAAGTTACCTTTCAGTGCACTGCTGACGAATGATAATAAGTTATAATTGCTCTGAACAAAATTTGATTTAAGTATCTCGCAGAACTTTCAACGAAAAACAGAGCATTGGTGAAAAATACTGTCAATACAGATGAAGAATTGCGTGAAGTGCTGTCAATGAAGTTAAACTGTCGCTGAAACGTACTGTCAATGAAAACACGGTATTACTGAAAAGGTTCACATGGAATTTGTATTAACGCCATTGTAAACTCGTTTGACTTTACCTTTTTTACACAGTGGCCTATTTAACAATGATTTATGATAGGAGGTGAATAATTGGTTAGCTTAACTAGATTTTAGTGGATTCTAGGATTTGTGATATTTTATCCTCCTTTTTGTTTGTTGTATTTTTGTGCGCTTGCGTATACCCGATTCGATTTTATTGCTCAGAGTATCTACCATCCTAACTCCAAATTGAAATTATGATTTCAGATAGGATTAGAATAAATTAATCTACGAGACCTTAAGCTTGGTCAAATACATCAATCGAAAGAGTTTGACCTCCTAAGTCCGAAAGTGTAATTAGATCTCAAATCGGTTAAGGGATGACGGAGCTTTGAGGTAAAAGATTGTACTTGTTGGTGCTAGGTTCGCCATGTTAGGCTTAGGGTTGTCAACTTTCATATTTAAATGTTAATTCCATCAGGATTATTTGTTACCAAGCAGTTTTTAAATACAAATTTTAATTAACTGTTGTGAATCTTTGAAATTTTAATTAAGAACTTTCACATCGTTTTCTTTGGACAATAAAACAATTAATTTAACAAGACTTTTTACAAGATACCTAAATATCCCTGGGGTCTCTTTAGTTATCAACATACACTTCAATGAGTCTACGGTCTCATTAACATTCACATACTTTGGCTGTGAGATGACTTGAACAATTTCTTTGCTCACTTGTTTGTAATTTTGGAGCATAAATAATTGTTTCTGACTTTGGTATGTTCAGTAATTCTTTATTTTAAAGAAACGCCCCAGTGGAATATCTACTGTATCCCTCGCGGGGAATCAAACCCCAAATTTCAGCGTTATAAGTAACTCTGTTCCACCGGGGATATGTTCGTTAAATGCTTATCTTACTTGCTTTAGTAAGTTACAACACAAATAACGCTTAGATTGTAAGTTTGTCGTGTCCCAACCTGCCTAATGAGTACCAGTTATTAAAGAAAGGTCTCGTCGGCACCGTATGTGGCAAATATAATGTATGGCATATTAAATATTCTTCTTTGCTTTCACTTAAATTCCTTAAAATTGTAAGAGGTGAATGTTGCAATATATCACATTGTCTTGTGTTAATATATTCGAAAGATAAATATACCCTGTTTGTTTTTCTTATCAGTCTCCCTCACTGCTGTGACAATGGTAAGTGTACGAATTTACAACGTTAAAATCAAGAGTTCGATTCCCCTCGGTGGAACACACAACAGATAGCCCGATGTGGCTTTCTATGATATAAACACAAACCCTTCTTAATACGATTTAATGTTCTCGATGACGTGAAACCCACTTGAAGTGAAAATGTATCTCAGAAGGGGTGGTATGGGTGGGTATTGACACGCACGTTTACAAATAAAGTTTCGACCTTCGAAACGTTGTTCTCTGCTTTGTTTGGAAAAGTTTGAACACCCAAACTAGCCGTTCTGAGATGCAGGGCTTTAAACTTATACAGAATTAAACCAGAGTTATATTGATCAAACTGGAAACATTCGTTCATCAAGGTAATTTTTTTGTCCTGTACTTTGTTATAAAATTTATGGGTAAATAGGCCTGGTGGATAGCAAGCCTGATTTACCCCAGTTGCTACCATAAACTCACTTCACACTGGGCCTGTAAATGCCAGACAAATGCAGCCCACGACGTAGCGATGGTTATTGGTTATCACTGTCTTACAAGATATTCCACGTACTCAAAATCTGTTAATAAACCAGCAGTTATCTTTGATCTTGTGAAATGAGACCGTTAGCTTAAATTTTCTCACACAGGATTGAAGTATTTATGTTTATGTAAAGCTAATACTTTATATTGTATGTACAGCGTAAACAATAACTTAATAATTCAATAGTTCACATGTTTTTTTTAAAAACCTTATATATGCCAAAAACGGTTGGTATGGGTAGAGAAAGCACTATGTAGAGGAGCGAACAACGTTTCGACCTTCTTCGGTCATCTTATTGTAAAAGCTGTAAATGGTAAATAACCTATACAAACACATTGAGAGTTTCATGTTTGACAATGTATTTTTAAGAGTTTCGAACCTATATATATGCATACAGTTTAAAAGTTTTACGTTTTTGAATTATGTAAATATATGGTTTTACCCTCTTTTTCCCGTTTTGTAATATTTGTAATTAAAAAATAAATAAATTAGATAAACCATACACATGGCATGAAACACCAGCGACTGAAGTTTGATTCTTTAGTATTGTTTTTAATGGTGTTTCTAAGTGGTACATAAATTAATGTGGCTACTCTTATCACCTCGGGAAATCAGAGAAGTAAGGATAATATTTTCATTTGTTTATTTTTTTGTCTCGATGTTTTTCCATCTGGTAATTTATTAAGCATGGCTATTAGAAGGATGAAATTATTAAACCAGAGTAATTAACACACAAGGATGCCTGGATCTTAATAAGGAGGTTATACTGTTTCCTGTCTTCCTAATCGAAAAGCAAGGAAAAAAACTGGTTTAGATATAACATTATATAAAGATGCGATATAGAGATAAAACTCTGAAAATTTCACTGTTCGTTTTCTCTTTTTTTATCAGTTAAAATTATTTTGCTTACCAGTAGTCTCGAAAAAAGTTTAAACACGAACTTTTTTTACTTGTTTTCCGAGGACTTTCACAACGAAAGCCGGGTTTCGGTACCCGCTTGTAGGCAGAACATAGATAAATCATAACATATAATTGAATTTAACAACAAACAAACCTAAACTTAAATTTCCAGTCCAAATTTTGCACAAGTTGGAGAAGACAAAGAGACTCTGAAGTCACTAAAAGCACGTGTACTTTACCCTTTATCTACATCTGAATTAGGTACTCAGATCTCCATTTATTTTGTCATGAAAAGTTGTAATGAGAGGTTTTTATACGCCAGGTGGCCTTGTGGCTATTTAATCCATCAGTGAGTACGTGTGTTCCGCCTCTTCATTCATCGGAAAATAGTTTTGTTTATCAGAAACTAATCTTTTTTGCTTCCTCGCTCACCTGAACGATGCCTTACGCCAACTGAAGGGAAGACAATGAGTCATCCGGAGCAGCTAAAGGATACTTATCGTCACACTTATTACGCACCTACAGCTGAAAGGGAGAATCGGATTTGTTAGCGTCACGAATCGCTAAGTTACCCTTTGGATATCTCATGTTAATTTGTTTTACACTATGTTATATCACTGATAATGTTACATTGACCTCACACTTCCGTAAACAAGTTATGTTATTTTTAATTAATATATTTTCTCTTACATTATTTTGTCTCAATAAATTTCGGAAAATGAGATTAAATTTAGTATTAAAAATCGTCGGGTTATTAAGAAATGAAGACGTCTGTGAGACAAAAGCTATTTTAATTTATATACAATAGGTAATTGTGACTTCTTTCACAGGGTTCGATTCCCCTCGGTGGGCTCAGCAGATAGCCCGATGCAGCTTTGCTATAAGAAAAAATACACACCGTAGTGAAACGGTGGAAAGTCTACGGATTTAAAACACTTCGATTCTCCTTGGTGAACACAGCAAAGAGTTTATTGCAACTTTGTGATAACAAAAAGACTATTTCCTCGTGACAACGCACAAGGTATGCCAAGGGGTGGTTATATTTAAACCTTTGGTTCTGCTCTTTCCTTGCCTTACCAACATTTGATGTTTGGTTGACCTAACAGTGGTATCTAATGTCACCAATGCTTGTTCCAAATATAACTCCAAACCATAACAGTATAATGTGTTACGTAGTTGTTATTTCTGTCCAAAGAAAGGCTGAACCATTTGTTTTTACGAAACTAATCCGCTTTACAGTGGCCAGCTATTTTTAAGTTAAAATATAAAAGTGTTAGCAAACCGTCTCCGTCACGGTGATGGCGGGCCACTTAGAAGAGTTCGTTGTTGTTGTTGTTTTGAATTAAGCACAAAGCTACACAATGGGCTATCTGTGTTCTGCCCACCACCGGTATCGAAACCCGAATTTTAGCGTGTAAGTCCGCAGACATGCCGCTGAGCCACTGGGGGGCAGAAGAGTTCGTATAAAGTGTATTTTGTAGTTTAAAACGTTGCGGCATCTGGTGTATAATACTTGTAAGTTATCGACAGGAAGAAAGAAACTGAAGCTGAAAATACGTACGCAAACGGAAGTTATATAATTATTGAACATTAATATAAATAGGGCACCAAAGAAGTAGTTTGTATGTTGTTGTTTTTTGAATTGGCAGCTGAAGCGTGCTTATGATGTGAACATCATGAACTGTTTGTTTGTTTTTGAATTTCGCGCAAAGTTACTCGAGGGCTATCTGTGCTAGCCGTCCCTAATTAAGCAGTGTAAGACGTAAGACTAGAGTGAAGCTAGTTACTACCACCCACTTCCAACTTTTGGGGTACACTTTTACCAACAAATAGTGAGAATGACCGTCACATTGTAACGCCCCCACGACTGAAAGGGCGAACATGCTTGGTGCGACGAGGATTCGAACCCGCAATCCCCAGATTGCAAGTCAAATGCTTTAGCCCGTCTGGCCATGCTGGGTCACCGCATAGACTGTCTCTTCTGTAACGGTCAAGGGGTATCGAAACTCGGTTTTTAGCGTTATGACTTACTAAAAACCTGAAACTCTTGCCAACTTAAGCCTTACAGTTTTTGCAACAAAAACCGTTGTTTTAACCTTATGTTTTGTGTTTCGTGCGTTGGTGGAATAACAGATTTGATATCATTCCTCTGAAAAGTTGCCAAAGGCTGTCTGGAGGGTGTTACCTCTCATAACCAATCGCACTACTGTACAGTAATGTATTGTCTGTCAGTCGGTCAGTAAACACTGAAATGATGTTGCCTGAAAGACACTTAACGTGCTGTTTGTGTTATCGTGATGTTAATAAAACGCGTTAATATCAGGAATTATGAGAAAAGTTATCTGGGTTACAACATATCGGGACATGTAAACTTCAAGGCGTTTGACTCGTGATCTGAAGGTCGCGGGTTCGAATCCCGGTCGCACCAAACATGCTCGCCCTTTCAGCCGTGGGGCCGTTATAATGTTATGGTCAATGCCATTATTCGTTTGTAAAAGAGTAGCCCAAGAGTTTGCGGAGGGTGGTGATGACTAGCTGCCTTCCCCTCTAGTCTTACACTGCTAAATTTAGGACTGCTGGTGCAGATAACCCTAGAGTAGCTTTGCGCGAAATTCAAAAACAAACATCGAAAGTAAGAAATAAATTTTTCTTACTCTTAATTTTAGTTTTATTCACTCTTGAAACAGAAGACATTCAGGGACTCTGCAGAAGTAAATCTAGTTTTATCTATATAAATATAATGCTACTGTCTGTTACTACTTCGTAGGGCGTGGACTGATCTTCGCCCAAATTGGTATGAAGACTCAGAAGGTACTGCGGGGATACATTCAGATCTCATGTTTTGCATTTTGCGATTTTTATGATAATTTCTGCGTGTTTTACCATTACTTCGCCCCCTGAAGATGGATCGTCACCATTTTGTGTTTTGTAGTTTTTAATTATCATTGTTGCGTTTTTTTCTACACTTCCATACAAGTGAAGCAACTTTTCATATTCTAACATGTCTTTTCACTAATCATGTATTTACGTAACTACCATCCAAACGACGGGTGCTCCATCTAGTGTTCTACCATAATACTTTGAATAAAACTGCCTATCTGTTGACGTTTATTCCGGCCAAGCATGTTAAGGCGTTCGACTCAGGGTCCGAGGGTCGAGGGTTTGAATCCCGCTCGCACCAAACGTGCTCGCCCTCCCAGCCTTGAAGGCGTTATAATGTGACGGTCAATCCCATTATTCGCTGGTAAAAGAGTAGGTCAAGAGTTGGCGGCGGGTGATGGTTTTTCGGCTAGTCTTACACTGCTAAATTAGGGACGGTTAGTGCAATTAGTGAACTTCATTCTAGTTGTAACTATGCTGTAGTTATTATTGCAAAACCTGCAGTAATAACTGAAAGAACTCTTTTTGAAAAATTCACACAAGTTTTTGTTTATGTGTGAATGTGTTGGTCACCGTTGACATAACTCCATTAACGTCTGTAAGCAAATCACCGTTTTAGGCTTATACTAAATTTATCTAGTACTTGTCGTTTAGATCTATGTTGTTTTTTGTTATTAACGTTTGATTGTGAGTATATACAAATAGCGAATTCAGAGTTTCTTATTAATTGAGTTTAAAAACAAATTTTCTATTTCACAGGCAACATAATGGTAATTAAGCTCTCTGTGGATTTTTCTAAAATGGCAGATTTATGGTATTCTATCAACGGTAGACTGACTATTAAAATATCACATGTTCTACAATGAAGGTAAGAATTACTATTAAAATATCACATGTTCTACAATGAAGGAAAGACTGACTATTAAAATATCACATGTTCTACAATGAAGGAAAGACTGACTATTAAAATATCACATGTTCTACAATGAAGGAAAGACTGACTGGTGAGTTATCACATGTTCTACAATGAAGGTAAGAATGACTATTAAAATATCACATGTTCTACAATGAAAGAAAGAATGACTATTAAAATATCACATGTTCTACAATGAAGGAAAGACTGACTGCTGAACTATCACATGTTCTACAATGAAGGAAAGACTGACTGCTGAACTATCACATGTTCTACAATGAAGGAAAGACTGACTGCTGAACTATCACATGTTATTTTATGAGGGTTATCTATTAAAATATCATATTTACACGTTACTGGAGTGAAACACGTGTCGTTACGTATCTCAGTATGAAAATTATTTATGTGTACACGTGGTTAAAATGTGTTTTGTTTTCTTTTCTCTTCAAAAGATCTCCGACAGTCTTGAAAACGTGAAGAGATATTCATTAAACAACCTTCGACAGTCATTAAACTTCCTAAAACAGCTGTGATATCACGATTACACCCACCGTTGGTTCATTTGTTGTTAACAATAAAACCACATAATAGATTATCTATGCTGTGCCCGCGTAGATAAGCCCTCGGTCTTGCCACTGAACGATCGCGGGGGAAGGAAAAGGTCTGTGCCCCCCGCTAGTACAGCGGTATGTCTCCGGACTTACAACGCTAAAATCAGGGGTTCGATTCCTCTTGGTGGGCTCAGCAGATGAGCTAAACTATTACATTTTAATTTATTTCTAAATAAAAAAAATTCTGCTTCTGATGTCATCATTATGTTGTAGGTTGTTCTTTCGGGACACACGATACATGCTGTTTGCTGTCTCGCTTAAACTAATTAATACTTTTATAATGAAAGATATAAATACCATAACTTTACCTTTTTGGAGAAAAGTACCACGTGTTCACGTGATACGGAAACGTCCTCGAAAATACCAGGTCAATAGGCCTTTAAATATTAGCTTTTTTATGTTTAGGCTAAAGGTACATGGTATTTATAGGCAGTACCCGTATTAAAATGTATGCTAATTGTAGACCAGAAACACGAGAACAAAGCACCATCTAATAAGGAAGGAAATTTCAGCGAATGGGTGAGATTAAAAACGTACTGGAATTATACATAATTATATATCATTTTGAGTAACGTATATAATTAATGTCAAGCTAAAGAAACCCCCCCCCAAAAAAAAATCAGTGGGTTGAAATTATTAGTGTGTGTGTATGCAAAACCCTGATCACACATCTGTGTTTAAGTAACACACGTATTATTTAGTGAGAAAAAAATAATTTAGAACAAAAACATATTAAAAATTATTATAAAACCAAGCAAGCAATAAGTTTCGTATTAGTAAGTAATTCAGATTTGAATATGGAATAATGTCATATTACCGGCTTACACGACTTGATTAGATATTTGTCTCTTGATAAACGGTTGGTTGTCTTTAAATTTTCGTTTTATTTGGTAAATAAATTAAAATGTAATTCAGATAGCTACTGAGAACTATTAGTTTTATTAGCATAATTATTTACGCGTTTTCGAGAGGCTTTGACGCTGAACCCCTGCATGGCCAGGTGGTTAGGGCACTGGACTCGTAATCTGAGGGTCTAAAGTTCGAATCCCCGTTGCACCAAATATGCTCGCCCTTTCAGCTATGGGGGTGTTATAATATGACGGTCAATCACACTATTCGTTGGTAAAAGAGTAGCCCAAGAGTTGGCGGTGGGTAATGATGACTAGCTGCATTCTCTCTAGTCTTACACTGCTAAGTTGGGGATGGCTAGCGCAGATAGCTTTGCGCAAAATTTAAAACAAATGAAGCCGATGAGAGACATAAATTAAAACGAATAATTGCTTTACATTTTTAATTGTATATTGTACGTAACTAATTCGGTTAAATACTTTTTTAATTTTTGTTATTATTTCAATGTATGTTTTGGTAACTAACTTTAAAATAATTAATAAGATATCAGTGCTGTGGTTACCCGGATTTCAGAGTTCTAAACCTCAGTGACTTACTTCCATTATAAGTGACTCAACGTTTCTGTTAAACAAAGATATAATTAATATTAACGAAGAGAAGTAAGTCGTGAAACGTTTCGGTAGAGACTATTACATATGGCAGTTTGTACCACGTTCATGTAAAGCACGTGAACAAGTTGTATGTTTCAATCTTACATGGAAGACGCTTCTTTTATTTCATGTTTTACTTTATTGGTTGTTTTTTCACACTTTTTCATTAACTTATGGAAATCCTAAGAAAGACGTGCTTAAAGCAATCAGCTCACCAATCTAACTTCCGAATTTTTATCTTTGTGTGTGTGTGTATCTCACATGAAGTTCTTGCACTAATATAAAATCGTTGTCATGCTCGAGGCCATTAGCCACGAGAGAGGTTTAAACCTTATAGTAGTCATTGCCGCTCCCCACCCCCCCTCACCCCCCACGGAATACTTTAATGTGTTCTTCGAGCATTGTCTTTGAAAGATTTCAAAGTCTTTGGGGTTCTTATCACTCGGTTCTCGTGCAAATATCTGTTATCTTTTTTTTTCTCTGTATTGGCAAATTTAGATGTTTTCTTCTGGACCATGGAAGTAATTCTACACGTCAGTGTCATAATTCTACACGTCAGTGTCGTAGATAACGGTGTCGTTTTCATTAATTGAAAAAAATTTAGGAAACTATTGACAGCCCTCTGATGAATTATTACCGTTTTACAGGGTTATTAGGAACTTGTCGGTGATGGCACGAAGGGCTGTTTTATAAGAAGACTTCTTGCAATCGGAGTTGAGATAGCCCCCCCCCCCTTTAACTCCCCTTTTACCAAAGTTATCTCTGTTGGCGCGAGAATGAAAGAGAGGGCTACGCCGTGATGAGCCGTTCTGCTGGCGGCTTTTCCTGCGTATGATACCGCTCTGAATGGCTGACAACGAATGATTTATGTATGTATCTGGACTGGAAAATGATGCACGCTTAACTAAGCTGGCTTACACGGAATAGTGTTAAAAGTACTCGCATGTGGGCACTCACACAGACACACAAAAAGTGGATAGGAAAATTAAATATTTGATAACGCAGAGCCCTATCGTCTTCACATGTGTAATTTAAATTCTCTGTTTTTATTCATCAAGGCGTGACTCAAACACTACCATCGTGAAAAGTTTCGAGAAAGATAAACTAATTGTCCAACATACAACTTTAATGTAATTTATCTGAACAAATCACGTCACAAGTTAAATTATGTCCTTACTTGTAGAAGTGTATGATTATAATACCTAAAAAAATGCCTTGATACGTATGTTTGACAGGCGTATAGAAAGGAAATCGCTAAACAGCATGGCGCTTTTGTACACAAATATACCGATTGCGTTATTTCGCAATATTATTGTTCGTGAACGTTTTACTCGTTAAAACCAGTGGCAACAATTTTAATATGGCATTTTACTCATTAAGCCAATTACAACAACTTTACTATGGCATTTTACTCACTAAAGCCAATTACAACAACTTTACTATGGCATTTTACTCACTAAAACCAATGACAACAACTTTACTATGGCATTTTACTCACTAAAACCAATGAAAACAACTTTACTATGGCATTTTATTCACCAAAACCACTGACAACAACTTCACTATGGCATTTTATTCACTAAAACCAATGACAACAACTTCACTATGGCATTTTATTCACTAAAACCAATGACAACAACTTTACTATGGCATTTTACTCACTAAAACCAATGACAACAACTTTACTATGGCATTTTATTCACCAAAACCACTGACAACAACTTTGTTATGGCATTTTACTCGTTAAAACCATTGACAACAACTTTGCTATAACATTTTACTCATTAAAACCAGTGGCAACAACTTTACTATGACATTTTACTCACAAAATCCAATGACAACGACTTTACTATGGCATTTTACTCACTAAAACCAATGACAACAACTTTACTATGGCATTTTACTCACTAATGCCAATGACAACAACTTTACTATGGCATTTTACTCACTAAAACCAATGACAACAACTTTACTTTGGCATTTTACTCACTAAAGCCAATGACAACAACTTTACTATGGCATTTTACTCACTAAAACTAATTACAACTTTACTATGGCATTTTACTCGTTAAAACCAGTGGCAACAACTTTACTATGGCATTTTACTCGTTAAAATCATTGGCAACAACTTTACTATGGCATTTTACTCACTAAAACCACTGACAACAACTTTGCTATGGCATTTTACTCGTTAAAACCAGTGACAACGACTTTACTATGTCGACAATATTAAATTTTATAATTTCAGTTGGTTTTTATTTGGTTTGTCTTCAGTTGAGCTCGAAGTTACATCATGGGCTATCTGTACTACATTAAACACGGATATTAAAACCTAATTTTTTTGCGTTCTGAGCGTTCAGGCTTAACGCTGTGCCACTGGGAACGGAATAGAAACACGTTTAACTTGGTTAAATCGTGATCGAAAAAGTAAAAGGCTTAAAGACAACGTTGAATTTTTTCCAGTTCATCCAATAGAATTTTTTATACCGTCCCATAAGGATTCTAAAGATTTGTTTGAGATAAATAACCTTTTATATTTACGTCAACTATATTTGTAATAAAACGTACAGACCTGGTAATAGACTAGAATCGTAATAAAAAGGGAAAAATGCAACGTTAGTTATTGTAAGCAATTTGAAATGACATAAAATATTTGTACTCAGCTACGAATTCTCACGATTCACAGAGATGCGATTATCCCTAATTGCATATGTTGCAACCCCAACGAGGTTCGTACACGAAATTTAATCAGTCCTTTGCCATAGCCACCCGAGTTATGTTTGTTTCCATTAACCTTTGAGAGAGGATATAACACATCTTCAAACATGGCGCCCTACAGGAGGTTCCAAGAGAAGCCAAGAACCCAAAACATAATGTCTGAAAATCCAATGGTTAGAACTCCATCATGCCTGGATGACATGACGCGCGCGTTTCAGCTCCATTTGTATCTCCTTGATAGGGAAGTTACGACATTTAGATAAGGACACCTACAAGCCAACTCGAGTTCACTTTCAAATTTGGTCCTTCTAGCACCAAACAGGCCCAGCAAATCCTGGCGCTTGACTCGAAATATACGGGTCTGGATTCAAATCTCCGTTCCACCAAACATGCCCGACCTTCAGCCGTGAGAGTATTATTATGTTACGATCAATCTCACTATTCCGTTAATAAAAGATTAGCCCGAAAGTTCGCGGCGAGTGGGAACGACTAGCAGCTTTTTCTCTTGTCTTTCACTGCTAAATTAGGAACGGTTATCGCAGATAGTCCTCGAGTAGCTTTGCGCAAAATTCAAAACAACTAAACTTTCCGGAACTCTCCAAGCGCATAAGGCGTGTGATTCGTAATTCGAGGGTCGCGGGTTCGCGCCCGCATCGCGCTAAACATGCTCGCCCTCCCAGCCGTGGGGGCGTATAATGTGACGGTCAATCCCACTATTCGTTGGTAAAAGAGTAGCCCAAGAGTTGGCGGTGGGTGGTGATGACTAACCGCCTTCCCTCTAGTCTTACACTGCTAAATTAGGGACGGTTAGCACAGATAGCCCTCGAGTAGCTTTGTGCGAAATTCCAAAAAACAAACAAACAAACTCTTCAACGTATAGTGGGATTGATTGTAACATTATAACGCTCCCACGGCTGAAGGGCAAGCATGTTTGGTGGGACGGGGATTCGAACCTACGACCCTCGGAGCAGGAGTCGAGTGCCATAACTACCCAGTTATGCCGGCCCTCATGTTGTAAATATGCTTTCGGATGTTTCTGCACGTTCTTCTTTATTGTTAGTTTTTTAACTCGTAAAACCGTTTTATAAAACTGTTTCATACATTATAGACTATTATAAGCATCACTACCTTACTTTATAGTTTACTTTGCACGTAGTTTTGTTAAATAAAGCTACGTCTACGTGAATTTGTTTGTCTGACATCGTAAACATTTCTCAAATAGACCAGGATATATCGATCTAACATAAAAACACCCGCAATAATGCGTAGTTTAAATAGCGCGCGTGAATATTATAGAATAATGAAAATTCCAGCGAAGGATATGAAAACTACCACGAATATTTCGCGGGTCACGACTAGTGTTTACATAATTAATCAGGATACATATGACCAACAGCTTACAACTGTTTTGCTATACACCATCGTTAAACCAGAAAAACACCGGAGAAATGTTGTTTAGAGCTATCTTGTGACATAGTGATTTTATATGTGGGTGCAGTTTTCTCCGGAACCTAATAGTTGAAATGTACAAAATGTAAATTTGAGCGAAATTTTACACGTCCGTAGGGAATACACCCATGGGAGGGATTTGAGAAAAAGGGTGGACAAAAAACAAACAACAAAAAATCAGATGGGGAGTATCTTTAATATTGGGTATGGAGACATTAAAACACACAATTACTGTGTATGATCACGCCAAATACATGCAGATTTACACCTCTTAAACACATATCTCTTTTTCACAGTCGCAGTGAGACCTTTTGTTTTTAGCTGAAAACGCCACTTAATGAACACTATTTATTTAACTGTCTTTTAACTTCTTTCGTCTAACTTTAACACCTTTACTCTCACTGGCGTGTATTTTATTATTGCAACAAAATTTTATCATAATTACGGTATTTGTTTTTTTCCGTGAACTTGTTTTGAATTAAATATATATTTAAAAAACAAAACCTAAAGGTACGAGTTCTCACTAACGTTTGAGGACATCACGAGGTTGTCGCCAGTTGGACGAGACATAAAATATTTTTGTTCGAATTTCTTTTCCAATAATCTGTTTCCATAAAGGATCCCAACCAGGTAGATTGTAATCCTTGTTGATAGCAAGTAGACAACGCAATGACTGAAAGTTACTTCAATTGTCTTTCGTGCTTGTTGCCAATAAAAACTTGAAGAAATAGACACTGAAAAATGGTCCTTCTTCCTGGCTGATGTCTTTTCTAAATTCTCCCTTTGTCACGCAATCTCACTGTGTGTTTCACAGCCAGGGAAGGATATTTTTGATGAATCAGAAACTTAAAAAAAAAATACACACAAAAAAAGATAAATCGTTTCGTGTAATATTCGAAACGCGAGGAGAGTATGGCTGGATTTGATTCAAAATCATTTCTTTTTTTCAAAGAAACAAAATAAAAATATCAAACCTCAACTTACAAAGTTTATTCAAACGTGCATCGTGATGGAACTCAAAAGGCTGCAGACCTTAACCCTCGCCCCCCTCCTTCAAAGATGCAAATGTATTTTTTATTCACTTTCTGCTTCACGCGATTAGAACCAAAACAGCATTTCGCGCGCCAGTAGACCACGAACTTCCTTCGCTAATCGCGAGCAAGGAACACTTGCTTATGGAAATGTGGGGATACCAAGCCAACAGAGATGCCCATCCAAGTGTGACAGTATACGTTAGATCATGCTGACTGACAACCTACCCTTTGTTACTTCCTCAGCGGGCACATCTAGTGAAAGGGTTCTTATCTGCTCGTTAGATACAAAATAAAATGTGACAACTAGCCTTGCCTTGATAGCCCAAGTAAATAAATAAAAGGTTTACGAGCCTCTCTATCAGGGTCTGATTCTTAAGACCTGATATTAGCTCGAAAGTTTCATATAACTAACTTTTAATGACCCCCTGCTAGTAAAGCGGTATGTCTACGAGTTTGCAACTCTAAAATCAGGCGTTCGATTCCTCTCGGTGGGCTCAGCGGATAGCCCGATGTGGCTTTGCAATAAGAAAACACACACACCCAACTTTTAAAATTGTAACCACTGCATGTTTCAGAGTATGGCAGAGGTGGATTGAGGCATTTTGTTATGCCTATACAAAACTATTTTGTTTATATTTTAGGTTATTGTTTTGTTTTTTAGCATTTGATAATAAAAGCATTTCATAGCAGTACAATCAATAAGTAGTATAGTTTTAGGAGGAATCGAAGAAAATGTCGTATTTTTTTGCAAATCTGAGTTACATTAATTGTATAAACTTGCCTTCCTGTTGTGACGAATTTCAAGATAACCTTGTAGCATAAGCTAATCGGGTTCATAAGTATCTTTTCAAATACAAAGGTTCGACACTTTACACTGAAATAATTTTGGAGCCTCACCACTTTCGTGATAGTCTGTGACGTCCGATGATGTCGTGTTCTATTTTCGATCGTTCGCTTTTGGTTTTGGTTTTTTTTGGAATTTCGCACAAAGCTACTCGAGGGCTATCTGTGCTAGCCGTCCCTAATTTAGCAGTGTAAGACTAGAAAGAAGGCAGCTAGTCATCACCACCAACCGCCAACACTTGAGCTACTCTTTTACCAACGAAAAGTGGGATTGACAGTCACATTGTGACGCCCCCACGGCTGGGAGGGCAAGCATGTTTGGCGCGATTCGGGCGCGAACCCGCGACCCTCAGATTACGAAACGCACGCCTTAACGCGCTAGGATATGCCGGGCCCTCGGTCGTTCGCCTTAATAACAGTAGACCTGCAGCAGAATTCACATTACAGAATGCTTTGCAGTGAGACTGTAATGTCTATAGCACGCCACTCCTCTCGGCATGCTTTCATTAATTTATTTTTATCCAAGAACGACGAATTCTCGGTGCCCTTTTTGAAAAATCCGATTATACAGAAGATTCTTTTCACTGCGCCTTACAATTTAATCGGCAGTTCTTCATATGCAGAACTATGAATATAAGTTTCATTACTTATCTGCCTTACGTATGCAATGATTGAACAGAAGATATAACTTGAAACCTCATATTGGTCAAAACATCATACTCTGTTGGACTCTTTTCAGGACAAAGCTGGTGCTTTTACGAGGTCCAAACAATGGTCTGGAAGTAGGCAAGTTCACATTGACCATTATCCACTATCCCGACTCATAACTTACTTCTATCGCAGTATCTGATAATCATTAATCCTTTCAGAAATTTCTGGAAATTTGTTTCACTTGTTGAGTCTCGAAAAATGGCATAAAGCGTATTATAGTTACACGCAGCACCATATTTTACCCACTTATACCTGTTCATAGTTTACTGCAGTTAGTCTTCCCAATCTTGATACTTCGTGAAAACACCTTGTTGTCACGTGAGTTGTGTTTCTTTTCTGGACGCAGATGCTTCTCAATTACGTTGCGTATTTTTGTGTGAGACATGTGAAGCCATTTTGTCATTAACCATTTTCTTGTAGATTCTTAAATGTTACAAACTTCTCTGATCACACCTGTAGTATTAATTACTGCATTTTTACGGATGTTCCTGGTACCCCAAGATGATCCATATTATTTTCTTTCCCAATAACATTAAGTCTTGGAAATTCTAAATTTCAGACACGAAAATATTTTGCAAGATCATTTTGCATGAATATATTACATACAAAGGGGTTGTTATTTACCCATCTGTACAGTTATCGTATGGGGTCGTCCCACTAGTTACGTAACATCAAATAATATCAAAATGTACCGATACGTGATGTTTAACCGCGAATTTATCTCGATTTTGGTTGTCTCGTGACTTGCTGAACTGCACGTAAAGCTTAATTAATAAATTTATCAGAAACTACTTTTTTCTCTATTTACTAAATTATAAATTATTAATTCGTTTACCTGCATTTATTTCACTTTATTTTTTTTTGTAATTATTGAATCATAAAGTTACTGGAAAATCTTTCGTGCACAAATATAGCTGTGAACAAAATATTTTTATTTAAAAAGAACCTTTACTTGCATCATTGAATAACTCCAATTTTTTAACTTTTTCCAGTTAAAGTAATAACAGATAAGTGTTTTGACTTTCCTTTAACACACAAACCTTATTCTTTTGCTCTGCTACATTTATATATATTATTATACGAGTTTTTCGCGTTAGTCCTCGATATAATACACGGTAGAAGAACGCTCAGGGGTTATCGCGAATATTACACATGTAGTAATATATCATTTAGTAGAAGATGGCTTTTATCTATAACGAAATGATAGCATTAGTAAATTCGAAGTTTTGGACGGAATCGTATGAAAAGGGTTTAGCTTGCTTTGAAACACTCACGTGACTTGTTGACATATTCCGGGAAAAGTTTTCAACACAGACATTCCTGAGTTTGCTGTTTTAGTTCAACATAGCCAGATGGTTAGAGCACTCGATCTCGTAATCTGAGGGTCATGGGCTGGAATCCCTGTCCAACCAAACATGTTTGCTCTTTCAGCAGGGCATTATAATGTTACAGTCAATCCTACTATTCGTTAATAAAAGTGTTGGCGATGGGTGGTGATGAATAGCTGTATTACCTCCAGCTTTACACTGTTAGGTTAGAGACGGCTAGCGCAGATAGTCCTCATGTAGCTTTAAGCGCAAGCGAAATTAAAAAAAACAACTCTAATGTTATAAAAAATAAACCAGTAGTGTATTTCAACGTAGAATTTCACATATTGATAAATGTTTAAAGTGTATTATTCTTCATTCTTTCGAAAAAAAGAAAGATGAGAAGTTATTGTTTTTTTGTGTGTGTCTGAAATACAGATAGCCCCGAAATTCTAAACCTGAGACGATATGAACAGAAATATTTTCCTTTTTACTACAAGCTGGTGATGTGAACTTGAAACACCTTTTACTATTCAATCAGTATTATACTTTAAAGTAAACTATTATATGATTTAAGCCCGTTATTCAACTTTCAATACCAGTTTTCCCTCTCTAGCAATGCTAAAATATAACTTGAAAGTAAACTTATTTGTAAGTTAACCATCTTACACCAATTCTTTTCTCTCTAGCAATGCTAAAATATAACTTGAAAGTAAACTTATTTGTAAGTTAACCATCTTACACCCGCTCTTCTCTCTCTAGCAATGCTAAAATATGGCTTGAAAGTAAACTTATTTGTAAGTTAACCATCTTACACCAGTTCTTCTCTCTCTAGTAATGCTAAAATATGGCTTGAAAGTAAACTTATTTATTAGTTAACCATCTTACACCAGTTCTTCTCTCTCTAGCAATGCTAAAATATGGCTTGAAAGTAAACTTATTTGTAAGTTAACCATCTTACACCAGTTCTTCTCTCTCTTTCAATGCTAAAATATGGCTTGAAAGTAAACTTATTTATTAGTTAACCATCTTACACCAGTTCTTCTCTCTCTAGCAATGCTAAAATACGGCTTGAAAGTAGTTTTTTAGATATATAAATGCTGTACCGTTCTGTGGAAATAAGTTTTATCCACATACTTTCGACAGATTGGTCGTCGGTATGTTCTGATCGTAACATATAGAGTCAACTACTGCCTTTTGAATGTCGAAAATGGCGTTAACGTAATCGCATTAAATAATATTTTTCCAATACATCTTTAAAACAAAAGAAATGAGGATGCTATTCAAGTGAATGCGGAATGCGATGTCACTCTCATGTCGTGTAAATCTGTATTTTAATGTCATGTTCCTGTCCCTCATCAAGTTATATTCTCTCAGCCGCCTCCAGCCTCTAAATTATTTGTTCTTTTCAATTCTGAAAACAACAGGACATAAATGAGCCAATCTATTGATTTAACCGAGCTGTCTAATCGAGATTGAAGAATACAATAAGTTCATTGCAAATGTTGGAGGTAAATGTTTTTTATGTTAAGGCAAAAAATGTTTTGTCCAATTTACATCAGACGCATGCGTATTACATTAAATGGGGGGTACTGGATACATTGCGTCTGTAAATGCAGCTAAACTTTAAACAAAAATTTCAATTTCCTTGAAAACTTGTTGTTAGCATTAATTGTTTGACTAGGTGTTTTCCTACTAACATTGATTATTTGACTAGGTGCTTCTCTTGTTAACACTAATTGTTTAACAAGGTGTTCCTCTTATTAACACTACTTGTTTGACTAGGTGTTTTCCTACTAACATTGATTATTTGACTAGGTGCTTCTCTTGTTAACACTAATTGTTTAACAAGGTGTTCCTCTTATTAACACTAATTGTTTGACTAGGTGTTTTCCCACTAACATTGATTATTTGACTAGGTGCTTCTCTTGTTAACACTAATTGTTTAACAAGGTGTTCCTCTTATTAACACTAATTGTTTGACTAGGTGTTTTCCTACTAACATTGATTATTTGACTAGGTGCTTCTCTTGTTAACACTAATTGTTTAACAAGGTGTTCCTCTTATTAACACTAATTGTTTGACTAGGTGTTTTCCTACTAACATTGATTATTTGACTAGGTGCTTCTCTTGTTAACACTAATTGTTTAACAAGGTGTTCCTCTTATTAATACTAATTGTTTGGCTAGGTGTTTTCCTACTAACATTGATTATTTGACTAGGTGCTTCTCTTGTTAACACTAATTGTTTAACAAGGTGTTCCTCTTATTAATACTAATTGTTTGGCTAGGTGTTTTCCTACTAACATTGATTATTTGACTAGGTGCTTCTCTTGTTAACACTAATTGTTTAACAAAGTGTTCCTCTTATTAACACTAATTGTTTGACTAGGTGTTTCTCTCAGATAGATACGTCTCCCAGTGGCTCAGAGATAAGCTTTAGAGCTTATCACGGATACAATTCGGAAAGTCCCGTATGTAACACAGCGTTGCCTATAATGACAAACAAACAAACAAATAATATTGTAGCAAATGTTACCAAAAAACAATTAAGTATCCGAGCAGAATATTTTATGCGCATTTAACTTCATCTTCACGTGCTGAAGGCTCGTGTACAGATTGGAAGAGCATTATATGTAATCTAAACAGTTTGAAACCGACGTCAAAAAGGCGTGCGCTGTTTTAGTGTTGTGCCTTTATTTAAAGTCCAGCTTTCAGTTCTCACCGCTGTTTTACTAAGATGAACATTGCGAAGTCTATTCTCATTCATGTTTTAAACCAAGTAGCCGATCATGAAACATCTGCATTTGTCGTTATCTTTTAACCATCTGAAAGCAGATCGTGTGTTTCAGTCGTGATCGAATAGTTGTATCTTTCGACAAGCCTACGTTGTCATTTAGTTTAGTAGTTTCGCTTCTTCAGAATTAAACACTTTCAAGTAGTTTCACCAGTCAGGACAACGTAAAGTGGTAAATGGATATCTCGTGGGTAGATCTTTGTATAATTGTTTTTTTTATTTTGTTTTTTATTTGTATAATAAACAATACCAGATTTATCCAGCGCGAGGTGTCCGCTGTACGGTAATCATATCTCACATGTTATGATATATCAGAAGCTATACGAGAAACTTATACCTTCTCTACACTTAACCAAATAACTGTTTGATTTTATTTGAGGCTAAACTTAAATGTCCAACTGTTATTTGAAGTACCTTGTGGTAAAACTAGGGAGTAATTCGCCAAAACTAGTCATATAATTCACCGAAACAGTATATATACCTCGATCAATTGTACTCTAAACTAGTTCAAACTTACGTCCTAAAAATAGTTTGATTAATAAAATACGGAATTATCTAATTGCTAAGCAGTTAGTTTGTGGACTTAAAACTGTAAAATCTGATTTCTGAAGTCGGACAGAGCACAGGAAGGCCATTGTGTAGCTTTGTACTGAAACAGGTAAGATTCGTATATATACATATAATGTTCAATTGAAGTGCTAATATTGCCATATTATCTTTCTTTGTGTGCACTTGTAGTTCACAAGTTCAAGCCAACGTACAATTCAACACCTGATATGAGTGGTGTACAATTTTTTACCACACTTCAATGACACCAAAACTTCAAGTGTTCACATGCGTTTAAAGTTCTTAGGCTGAAAAGACGCTACGTTTTCAGTCTCTTTGCTTCCCGGCAGTTCAGCGACAGTCTGAGGACTCATAACACTAAAAATCGGGTTTCGATACCTACGGTTAGCAGAGCACAGATAGCTCCTTGTGTAGCTTTATCTCAATTCTCAGTAAACAAAATGGAAAATTTTCTAATTATGTATATAATATTCAAGCCGCTTGTTTATATGATACAAAAGTATATTTATCATACGAATAACTCGAATCGTATAAATTACGAGGCTAATTAACATCAATATTGTTATTTTATTTCTCACAGGATGCTAGTTCCATGCATGTGCTCGTGTGTGTTTCAGAAAACGAATTGGTCGCTTAACCAAATCATTCTAAGTCCTAATGCTTCCTTGTTCGAAACTCGTGAATTATTTATAATGGTGTAATAACGTGAGCGAGTATTTTCGTGCAACGGGGAAGGAGTCTTATTGGCCGCTTGTGTATTTCACCAAGCCTACACTTCGATCCAATCAAAGTAGTAACTGCTTTTAGCAACGTATTATGAATAATTTCCCAATAGTTCTGTACTTTTGTTACGTCGGCGTTTCTCTTATGTTATTCGTCTTTGCCAGCGGTCCGTTTAGTCCGCATTTCGTTGTCACGCTTGGAGTTTTTAAGTTTTTCCACCACTGTCAGTCAGTCTACAAACACGTTTATCAGTATTTTTAGTTCGCTTATCAGGAAATCACTGGAAAAAGAGAGACACGACTGTGTGTAGCAGTAGCAGTTGTCAGGTCTTGATGGATTGAAACAGCTCTACTCGTCTTCAGGACCCCCGGAACGGTGCTGTGTTATTTAACGTTTCCCAGAGCTAGGGAGAGAGGTATATCTTATATTTATAGATAGTTTTTCGTCTGAAACCTGCTATCAATGGCGCACCGCTGGTCCAAATAGCACGAATTACAGAATATATCTATAACGCACGAACCGATCCGGAATGAAGGCGCGATTTCGTAAAGGACAAAAACTCGCGGAAAAGCTACTAGGTGGTGTTTAAGAGCGCCTGATTCACTAATCACAGGGTTTTGGTCGACTTCTTCAGAGAGCAACTCTGTAATCCACTTTCTAGTCAGACGTTGTATCATTTGAGCAGAGTTGCGTCTCTGGGACGCATTAGTAGTTTCTGTTTGTTCTTCTTTCTTTCCTCTTCAAATTATTGTTTCACGATCCACTTATCCACCGAGGACAATATGTAGATAAACATAAATTGATGTGTCAGGAAGTATCGTGATGTTTTAAAGAAATTAAACTACGAGTCATCAGTGTGGATATGTTTCTGAGTTTTGAAATAATATATTATACGTTATTTATATTTATACAAACTTTTAATAAATTGAGTGGCAACGTATGAGCTCATACGTCTGGTGGTCAAGCGTGTTAAGGCGTTCGACTCCTAATCCGAGGGTCGCGGGTTCGAATCCTTGTCGCACCAAACATGCTCGCCCTTTCAGCCGTGTGGGCGTTATAATGTCACTGTCAATCCCACTATTCGTTGGTAAAAGAGTATCCCAAGAGTTGGCGGTGGGTGGTGAAGACTAGCTGCCTTCCCTCTAGTCTTTACGCTACTAAATTAGGAACGGCTAGCAGAGATAGCCCTCGAGTAGCTTTGTGCGAAATTCAAAACAAAACACATACGTATGGTGTTTGATAATTATTTTTCTAACAAAAATTATAAGGTGTGTTTGCGGAACGTGTCTTTATTGTTGATTCGTGTGAACCAGGGCGACTTGTGTTGTTGTTGTGTGAACTGAAGCGACATACGTCAGCATTGTTGACTCGTAAGACCGAAGGTAGCGAATGTTTGCATTCTTAACTCGTGTAAACTAAAACGACTATATATCTGAGTTGCTGACTCGTGTGAACCAAAGCGACTCGTGTTTTTGTCGTTGATTGGCGTGAACTATGATCTGATTTTTTTTTTCTCAACGACCACACAGCTGGAGAGAAAATGATTACATAAATATCTTATCTCTCGAGAAGCGCACGTATGCTAAGAACCAATAACAGTCTTCAATTGTATTTGAAATATCAGGATTTAATACGTGTGTGTGTCAGCCTTGTTGGCTCGTTTTCCTTTCCACGAATGGTTTTCTTTTTAATAAGAAATATTGGAAGGAATACGTCGGAGAAGTGTGGTAATGGAGACCAGGTCGCAATATTCGCGTCAGTTTTCAGTTCCTATGAACAGAGCCACGTACCACATAATTCATACTTTGTTTTTGTTAAACACGTGAGAATTCGGTCCTTTCTGTTTTTTGGAATTTTTGCATGTTATTGTTAAGGCTTCACAAACAAAAATCGAAGGGGCTTGTGGGTAAAGACGAAGAGAGAACCCATTGCCTAAGGGCTGGTGCTTGGTATTTCTCACGGACTGGCCCTCCCTTTCCCGTGAACGAACAACCATTTATCATAGGATTGGCAGAAGAAGGTGGTCCCGCCGGTCTTCCGTTCCTTGCGAACTCCTCTGTGGTCACGCAAGTCACAGCTGAGCTTTTCAACGATGGCTTCGCCCAGCAGCCCGAGGTAGACAAATTACGGTCTGTCAAGAACGAAAAAGGAAAAACGGGAAGAGAAAAACATAATTTGAAAAAAGCGGACACCTAGCGGAGTGTTTAAATTAGTGCATATTAAAAAATAAATGTATATCTCCTATTGAAATTGTACGAAACATTTTTATGTGGGTGTGTAAGATATTGTTTGATGTAAATCGTATATATATGTATATACTTGTGGGATATACTCGTATGTTGAGTAAATTCAATCTAATTGCGTAAACTGATAAGTACATAAGATATGAACATTTTCAGACCCTTATGATAATAAACTTATTATTCGGACTTATAACTATAAAAATCTGGTTGTGATAGTGTTGTGGGAGCAGATATATAGCCCATTGTGCTTAACTACAAACAAACAAAATATTTTTACTTATTTGCTTTCATAAAGAGATATTTAATGTGATTTATTTATAGTCTAGATTTATTAATATCGGTAAATCCCATATTTGGAGAAAGTATTGTTTAAAACTGTTCTCTGCTCAATAAAACTGGAATTCGTTATGTTTATCTTTGTTTTGGATTTTTTTTTCCCGAATTTGCACATAGCTACAACTGCAGTCGATCCTTATTATGAACCATGAACCCTCGGATTCGTCCTCCGCTGGTACAGCGATAAGTCTCCGGATTTACAAGGCTAAAATCAGGGGTTCGATCCTCCTCGGTGGACTCAGCAGATAGCCCGATGTGGCTTTGCTATAAAAAACACACATACATTCTCAGACGGACTCACAGACCAAACACCATTTGATCATGCCTGGTTTATATATTAAAAACTACGAACACTTAGCCGCTGTTAAGCTTTTGACAAACCGAAAGAAAATTTAACATATTTGAATTTCCTTCTTGGACTTTAAGACTTTTAGTTCTGCGGCTTCATTGCCCACGTTTTCTCTAAAGCCACGTTTTTCTATCTGTAAGTTACGTCGCAAACGAACCTAGAGTTTCTCTCAAATCACGTTTCTTTTATGCGTTTTCTTACAGCTTGTTTGTTTGTTTGTTTTGGAATTTCACACAAAGCTACTCGAGGGCTATCTGTGCTAGCCGTCCCTAATTTAGCAGTGTAAGACTAGAGGGAAGGCAGCTAGTCATCACCGCCCACCGCCAACTCTTGGGCTACTCTTTTACCAACGAAAAGTGGGATTGACCGTCACATTATACACCCCCACGGCTGGGAGGGCGAGCATGTTTAGCGCGACGCGGACGCGAACCCGCGACCCTCGGATTACGAGTCGCACGCCTTACGCGCTCGGCCACGCCAGGCCTTTTCTTTCAGCAAAGCCACATCGGGCAATCTGCTGAGCCCACCGAGAGGAATCGAACCCTTTATTTTAGCGTCGTAAATCCGCTGTACCAGATTATGAAAGTATCTCTTTAATACGTTTAGTATACAGTTTTGAAACAACTGTTTACTAAAGTCTTCCAGCTCTATAATGTTTACCTGTTCGTTGAGGTTTATGACTGCATTGAAGAATTATTGTAATACGCAAAACACACGTAAACTCAACGTATTTAATTTTAATAGTGGAGGGCATGTTTCTTTTAATTGTGGAAGTTAGGTAGTACATAAACAAGTTTAGTTTTTATCTAAAGTCACATGATCTCTGTGAATAGTAATTACTTCTAATGATAATTAGGTTTTTCTCGCATAATTAAAACACGACAAATTTATTTATCAATATGAACATGATATTCCAGGAATAATTTGCTTTTTATTATATACCTTTTATGTACAGGTACATAACGATGATGTGTATAACCACAAATATCCTTTATATATTATATTATTATTTTTCAGTGAGTCAAGTTTTATTAAGAGATTCTGTTTCTTTGTAGTTAAGCAAAATGTTACCCAATGGGTTATCCGTGCTCTGCCCACCACAGTTATCGAAACCCGGTTTCTAGACAAAAGTTCCGATGTACCACTGGGTGTTGGAGAGTAATACGTGTTTAACGCAAGAAAAAGTATATACGTGTCTATACGCTTGTCTTGTACAATGATGTAAATAAATACGCTGTTATGCCATTACGTTCGCGATTTGTCTTAAATTTGTACAAATCCGATTTGTTGTTTGTTTGTTTTAAATCCTTAAAAAATGTACCATCATTTCCAACACATTTAAGTTCTCAAGTTCGTTACTCAAATCAGGATGTCAAATGGATTAGGAGAAAGGAAATCCTGATAGCTGACCGGATTACCTACGTATCGAGAGCTCGTGACTTGACGAAAAATGATGTATTTACAAGTAACATATTTCCAAGAGTACACGTTGCGTTGTTATGGCAGTAATAACATTCATCATAGCAACCAAGAGAATGATCAATCAATATCTGTTTGAGCAACGGCCACTGAGGGCAGCATTGAAACATGACCGATTCTTGTTGTTGTTGTTGTTTTGAATTAAGCACAAAGCTACACAATGGGCTATCTGTGCTCTGCCCACCACGGGTATCGAAACCAGGATTTTAGCGTGTAAGTCCGCAGACATACCGCTGAGCTGAAAAATTATACGCTAAAAAGAATAATTGTGGGGGGTTGGCACAAAAAGTAACAAATACGAAACAAGATATGAAAAACAGCAACAATTAAATTAATTAATTGAATTAATTTGGTGACACTAAACTTTGTCAGTGAAAGAAATTATATTATCTTTTAAATCTGGTTTCTCTTACTCTGCCTAGTTTTTTGTCACTGTTTGTGTATTAAATCGACATGTTTGTTTTCATTGTTCGTTACATTTGGCCCGGCATGGCCAAACGAGATAAGAAGCACGACTCATAATCTGAGGGTCGCGGGTTCGCATCCCCGTCGCGCCAAACATGCTCGCCCTCCCAGCTGTGGGGGCGTTATAATGTTACAATCAATCCCACTATTCGTTGGTAAAAGAGTAGCCCAAGAGTAGGCGGTTGGTGGTGATAACTAGCTGCCTTCCCTGCTAAATTAGGGACGGCTAGCACAGATAGCCCTCGAGTAGCTTTGTGCGAAATTCAAAAACAAACAAACAAAACAATCGTTACATTTGCTTTCGGTTTCAAACATTATTCTCACCGCTTGGTGTCTTAAAACCAGCGATTTTTCTTCTCTTTCATAGACAATGATTTATTTTGTTTATATTATCAACACACAGCATTCCAGAGTCACTGTAACATTAACTGTAATGTATTTATTAATCAACAAACCTGCAAATTGAAAACATCAAACTGAGATCGACTGCACTAAGTTATATATTTTTTCATTTACTATTTATGATTTTGTTTCCACCCCACCCCTACCTACGGTGGGACTGTTATGAGTCTACGGATTTTGGCTTTACTACAGAAAATTACTTTAAAAAAAAAGATACGTTATAATTTTACCTGCCTCAAATATCATCTGCTGTGAATTTTGACGTAAACGTATTGAATACAGCAATTTTTTCTCGGGTGCATTTTACATTAACAGTTTAATAATTCAATAGTAATCTTTAGAAGGAAAAACTGTTGGAAAAGCAAAGTTATTTTGTTAATTGTCATAAGAAATAAACACGTACGTCTACTTTCTCACCAACACGCAATGTCGTCTCTGTCACGTAGCGTCACCTATTGTCAGCCTACAAACTTATTAAAATACATAAAATTAATTACTGTTTGCTATTCACAATAGAATGACTATTATTTGCATTCGGTGTTTATTGGTTTTAATAATATAGAACCATTATTTAAAAGGCATTAAATATAAAACTAATACTTTTCAAAATAATCACGCTCTGTTTGCATAGTTTCACCAGTGTGTTTTTGTTGATTTTTATTTCTGTACGTTTGCAGAATTATGATGTTAAAAATCAGGTTTCAATACCTGTATTGTGAACACAGCTAGCCAGTCAAACTGACTGCTTTTTTTTTACTAATCAACAACCAAACCTTGAAATTGAAAACGAACACGTCACATATTCTTCTGTTGTGAGAAAAAAACAAAAAACAATTAAGTATTTTTTGATTATCCGCAGGTATTAAACACTATATGCTTTGTTTTTTTTCAATTTTTTCTTCTTTTTTAAACACTTCCGGTTGAGGTTTGTACTTAAAAAACAAAGTGTTGCATGATCGTATACAGCTTGAAATCAACCTGTAGTAAACAGCAATTTAACAAATAGTGAATGACTGAACGAAGGAAAATAATGTTGTGTGTTAGATAAACAGAAAATGTTCAATGTTCTGACTTAAATGAGGAACCACATCAATTATATGAAACATGTGTTGGTTATATTACTACCATTCTCACAAGTTTTTGATATATCATGAGTAAGTTTTGAGTTATATGTTGGTTATATTAATGCCATTCTCATAAGTTATTGTTGACTTTTTAATGAGTAAGTTTTGAATTATATTTCGGTTATATTAATCCTATTCTCATAAGTCATTGTTCATTTTTTCATCAGTAAGTTTTGAGTTATATCATATTTTGGTTATATTAGTACCATTCTCATAAGTCGTTGTCGATTTTTTCATGAGTAAGTTTCAAGTTATGGTAGTACCATTCTCATAAATCGTTGTTGATTTTTTCATCAGTAAGTTTTGAGTTATATCATATTTTGGTTATATTAGTACCATTCTCATAAGTCGTTGTCGATTTTTTCATGAGTAAGTTTCAAGTTATGGTAGTACCATTCTCATAAATCGTTGTTGATTTTTTCATCAGTAAGTTTTGAGTTATATCATATTTTGGTTATATTAGTACCATTCTCATAAATCGTTGTTGATTTTTTATGAGTAAGTTTTGAGTTTCAGAAGCCGCATAAAATCCTCTTCTGACGACTTTAAGTACGTTTGGTACCTATGCTGCGATCAGCCGTATTCGCAAGGTACCTGTAAAAACGAGCTTCTGACACTTCTACAAAAGCCCGGATTTACAGGGTAGATTACGAATGGCTCAGTAAAATCTTCATTTAGTCTGATCTCTGGTCTTACCATTTGTCTCATGTTATAGCAATGAAACGATGAGAGAATATAACGTTTGGCGTCCTTCAGTTCCATTTTTCTCGGTACCATCCTGTAAATAAAACAAAGATTAATTTAATCAAATTTCATAACACTTCAATATTATTTTCCACTTTTATTTATCGACTTATGATAATTTTTGTATTTTCTGTGTTTTTCTACGGGGAAGAGGATATAGCATTTCGTACGTTTATTTAAAAAAAAAACAATTTATAATAACGAAACTTATTTTAAATTAACTTCAATAGTTTTCTAAGATCCAGATAGGTGTAAAACACTATTAAGGACTGTTTTCATATTTTTTTAACGCAAAACTCTGGAGTAGAAAGGGGCAATCCCACTATTCGTTAGTAAAAGAGTAGCCCAAGAGTTGGCGGTGGGTGGTGATGACTAGCTGCCTTCCCTCTAGTCTTACACTGCAAAATTAGGGACGGCTAGCACAGATAGCCCTCGAGTAGCTTTGTGCGAAATTCCGAAACAAACACAAGTGCACTCGTTAAGCCTAATTTTTGCGAGTGTAAACACTGGTTGTCCGTAAAAAAATTACTTTACTTTTTTCACTGATTAATATTTTAAATATTACAAAATTTCGTGTATTTTATGGTTAATTAATAAGATACCAATTCCATTTCTTTGCCATCGAGTCCAGTTATACGCAAAACTTTTGTACTGAGTGCAACATTTTTTGCAAATGCATTTAAGGATGATCTCAAGTTTTGAAGTAAGCAAATTGCGTGTTCCACTCATTGGTGAAAATGAGGGGGCGCTGCCGAACGTTAATTAACACACAAAAAATGTGTTGTTGTGCTAAGAAAAAAAAAAATCATCTTGCTTTAGCCCAAATCGATGTACTTCTATGGCGTAAAACAAGCTTTCAATATAGCTTCCTGCTAAATATTGAATATCGATGTAACATATTTGTTTCGTTCAGGTTATATTTTTTATTTCGGCATTTCGTCACAGCAAGTCCAAAATCTGCAGTTATTGAAGGGGTTTTATCATCTAGGATTAGCTTACGACTGGAATTGCAGGCAAATCCAGCTGCCGTTAGTGGCAGATGGAGGGAAAGTTACTGGTTGGTCTTTCCTCTTGTTTCCCTCCACTCAAAAACATATCGCTTTCTGATTGGTGGGATTACGAAGAGCTAGTCAACCAGTACCTTTACGGAAAGCCTTCAACATACTAGACAAATTATTTGAATCTTGCTGTTTGATAAAACGTGTATGCGTGCTGAATTTAGTCTAGCTAGATATCTGGAACGCAAGTTGCGTTTAACGTTATCTATATATTTAGGCTGCTCGAATTTTTCGGTACCTTTTTGGCGCGTGAATACTTTAGAAAGTTTCGAGACATAAACAGAACCACAGTTTCTGTATTCTTTATTACTCAAATAAAATTTTAAGCTCTAATTTAAATAGAAAAGTAGTAGTTTTTTTTAAAAATATAAATTATACCTTATCATCCGTATGAATGGAAGGAAAACGTTTTTGTTGAATGTAATCAATAACTCTGAAAGAAAAAAACCAATCTAGAAAAATATTAATTTGATACGTCATTTTTTCCAGATTTTACTATCAGGCCTACTGTTTATTTTCTTAAGCTTTGTCATATATCTTCTGTGTGTGTGTGTGTGTTTTTTAATATATTTTGTTATCTTTTGTTGTGTGTGTTTTTGTTCGACGTGTATATATGTGTGCGTGCGTGTGTGTGTGAAGAGTTTTAAGTTATATATCATTGTATACAAGGACATGTTGTTTCAGAACGCACTTACGTTTGTCCCTCATCACATTTTATAGTTTTACGCTCTTTGATCTATCAAACAGAGTGCTAGGGTTTGAAGTAATTACAGTTATGAGGTCTCTTTGGATGTGAGTGTTTCTTCCGCCTCTTGTGGACAACAATAAAATACACCGTTGCCAGTTTCAATCTCCTAACACATATTATTGGATTTATTCTTGCACTGGTCCAGCTGATGAAAGATCTCCCGTTCTTCCAAATCGAAGAAATCGACGCAAGGTCACTCCCCACCCCAAGAGAAGAGCGCATTATTTTGTTTCGATCTTACGTGGCCTGAGTGTTTTCCCTGCCTCTTACTACGGTGGACCTCTGTAGAAGGAATGACAAACGGGCTGTCACTTCACGGCAAGCTCGCTGAAATTCGATTTCCTTGTTCTCGGCGTGATCGATAAGTGCTTTAGAAGTCTTCAACAACACATCAGGCTGACGCAGGCATTGATCAGAATAGCGAGGAAGAAAGGAGAACCGTACCACGAGCTTTAGATATCAAATCGAGTTCTATACCGGAGAAGTTTCACCGAGCTGGTTGTTTCTGTCTTTCAGTACCCGGTTTGCTCGTTTCATCTCGTTGATTTCCTTTTCCACAGCTCTTTGCCTTCTGTTTGAGCTTAGGGAATTTGATGATTTTTTTTGTCCCCCCGTACGCGTCCGAGTTTAGCTCGCGGAGGCACCGCCTTCGATACGCATCAGTCGGTACAAACTTACATTTGGGGGAAAAGCTAGTCATTTTAGCTACCATCGATTCCTGGAGCTGAGAGACCGCCTATCTGGATGAGCTGAGAGCACGCGCTAGTGAACACAAAATTTAAAGAACCGAACCACTGGCTCGAGACTGTTCTAGCTCGTTGGTTTTTTCCTGTATGCTAGAACAAACAAATAACTTCTTTCAGCAACTGCATATATTAGACTCTCGGTCATTGACTTTCTTACTTATTTACCTACATCACAGAAACCCGGTTCATCAGACATCCTATATTTACAAATCAAAACTAGAAACAACGTAAGCTTTCATTGCAGAATATAAATGTCCTCAAAGCGTACAAACGACAACATATAATTTCCATAGAAAATTGTGAATACAAATACAATCGTTTTTCTTACACGCTGAGAATACAACTTCACATATAATAATTGAAAGAACTCCGTTTCGTTCGAAATCATACGTAGCTTGAACGTAAATAAAACCCACGAACCCTAGTTTTGATTGTGTTCACACGTCCTCGGTAAGGCAGCGGTAAGTCTACGGAATTTTATAGCTAAAACTCTGGGTTCGATTCACCCACTGTGTACATGAAAGACGGCCCAATGTGGTTTTGCTTTTAAATAGGCTAACGTAACTTCAAACATTTTTTATATGTATAGCAAATGCTTTGGATTCAATAATAATATACATTTGAATAAGAGTAGTGTAATTCTAACATTCAATGTTAAGACTCTGAATATATATATACATATATCGTAATATTCTGCTCTGTCCAGAATAGTACGTTAGTTGTATTATTAAATTTGGGTCACGATAATAATTGATATGTGCTCCAAATATTATTTTACATTTTTTTAATCATTTGCAGCTGTTTTATTTTTCCATCACGAGCACCCCGTGACATGATTATTCGATTGTGGGCTTCTCAAGAGACAAAATGTTTAAAAATGTAAGAATACTAAAAAGAAATGAAACAAGAAGAGAAACAGAAAGTGAACGTCACAAGTCGAGCACGAACCCGTGTTGTCCACGGAAGAAAAAAATATATATATATCCCTCCTCTCAAACATGAAGACAGTCGTGTCAGATACCAAAGAGGCCCAGAAGGCATGTAGGGCAGATGTTGGCCAAACCAGGGAAATTCGACAGGAGCTTGGGCGGTAATCGTGGCTCGGACTCGATCCATTCATCACTGTTGTCACGGCAACAACACAACAGTGGCGGCGCCGTTCTGACTTTCACCGTCAAGAATGCAGAGAACGTGTGCAGGCGACGGTGGAAAAGACAGCTTGTACTCGTCAAACCCGTTCAGGTAAGCTTGGAAAGGTAATTGGACAACCTTGGGAAAGTTTATTTTGGAACAGATCGACTGTTAATATACACTAAGGGCGACAATCAAGCACCATACTTATATTAACAACCACATACGGATGAAGTAAAAGTTGTTTTTGAGAGTTAAAGTGCACGCGAGACCGAGACAAATGAATTTTATTAGGATTTTTGGAATATGGATTTCAGAAAATGTGGCATTGATAGAATTCATGTAAAACAGTTAGTAAAATACACGCGGTGATTAACCTGTCCGTAAAACTCCACTCCCATTTAACTGTAACATGTCTGAAAAGTAAAGTTAGTTATAAACAAACCAGGTATGCAAAGACCAGACACGTGTTCTGAGAATAAAGACGCTTTTCAAATCGAAGGAAACCCGAAACAATAGAAACGCCAAAAATATAAAATCGAATCTAAAAGATGTGATTCAGGTGCTTGTTGAAGCTTATAGTGTGTCTCTCATCTCTTTCACGCCCACTATCCACGCGAAATATGGGTTAGAAGGTTCCTCGGGGCAGTCCTTGTCCCTCTGTGTTCTTCGAAATTAGCATTTGAGGTGGTCGTGTGATAGGTCGGTAAAGTGAGGGGGTGGTGGTTAACAGAGGAATGATGACTACAAATCTCACGACTGCTCGCAAAGCCTGACGGTATTGTAAATGATGATCGAATTCAATTCGTCCTGTGAAGTGAGCTGTGTTCGTTGTGGGAAAACTCCCTTAAAATGTCACTCGATGTTCTCGTTGTTGTATTGTTGTCGTTTACTTCACTAACTTCTGAAACACGAGGAGGTAGAACTTGGAATTCAGGTACAGTGACGAGCGCAATGATAAAAGTTGCCTCATGGTCGTGCGATCGTTATAAATATGAAAAGCGCTCACTTATCTATCTTCCTGCCAAACCGGTTTTCTGAAACACGGTATTTGTACGGCCCACCAAACACCATTATCCTTTAAAGTTTCGTAAATATACGTGGAATAAAAAGTTGTATAAACATAATTATGATTATTAATACTTTGGTTTAGGTTATCGTACAGCACATTAAACGTGACAACGACTGGTATCCGATCTCCACAAGTTTACTGTAGGAACCTTAAGTTTCTACGTCTCTCCAAACCAATAACAGTCTCCAAAAAACCATATCACTCGTAAGACATCAACAATAAAATGTTTGATGCTACTGGTTCTATTAGAATTTAGCTGTTGTTATATACATATAGTGTAGATGTTTGATGTTACTGACTTTATTATAATTTACCTGTTGTTATATACATACAGTGTAGATGTTTGATGCTACTGACTTTATTATAATTTAGCTGTTGTTATATACATACAGTGTAGATGTTTGATGTTACTGATTTTATTATAATTTAGCTGTTGTTATATACATATAGTGTAGATGTTTGATGCTACTGACTTTATTATAATTTAGCTGTTGTTATATACATACAGTGTAGATGTTTCATGCTACTGATTTTATTATAATTTAGCTGTTGTTATATACATACAGTGTAGATGTTTGATGCTACTGATTTTATTATAATTTAGCTGTTGTTATATACATACAGTGTAGATGTTTCATGCTACTGATTTTATTATAATTTAGCTGTTGTTATATACATACAGTGTAGATGTTTGATGCTACTGATTTTATTATAATTTAGCTGTTGTTATATACATATAGTGTAGATGTTTGATGTTACTGATTTTATTATAATTTAGCTGTTGTTATATACATACAGTGTAGATGTTTGATGCTACTGACTTTATTATAATTTAGCTGTTGTTATATACGTATAGTGTAGATGTTTCATGCCACTGACTTTATTATAATTTAGCTGTTGTTATATACATACAGTGTAGATGTTTGATGCTACTGACTTTATTATAATTTAGCTGTTGTTATATACGTATAGTGTAGATGTTTCATGCCACTGACTTTATTATAATTTAGCTGTTGTTATATACATACAGTGTAGATGTTTGATGTTACTGATTTTATTATAATTTAGCTGTTGTTATATAGATACAATGTAGATGTTTGATGTTACTGATTTTATTATAATTTAGCTGTTGTTATATACATACAGTGTAGATGTTTTTTTATATGCAAAAACGGCTCGTTTGGGTTCAGAAAATATTTTAAATAGAAGAGCGAACAACGTTTCGACCTTCTTCGGTCATCGTCAGGTTCACAAAGAAAGAGGTAACTGACCGGAAGCTGACCACATGTTTGGAAGGGGTTGTATAACTGAGTGTCGCAATGTAGAGGGCGCGGTTAGATGTTTGAATACATAATTTTATCTATTATATTAATATAGGTATAATATACATTTGGCAAAAACTAGTAACAAAATATAACATTCCAGTTAACACTAAATTTATTCAAAAACCAGGCACAAAACTAAGGTCTATACTATGTAAGAACTACACTGACAAACACCACACCAACATTATTTATAAAATACAATGTGATAACTGCCACGACTTCTATATAGGAGAAACAAGTAGAAAAATGGAAACCAGATTCAAAGAACATAAAAAGTCACCTTCACACGTTTTCGAACACTGCAAGTCAAATGGACAAAACATAACCATAGAAAACACTAAAATACTAAATAAAGAAACAAACATAAACAAACGAAAAATTAAAGAAGCCTTACTTATACAACAACTTAAACCCAAAATAAACCAATATAAAGGAACACCATTATACCTATATTAATATAATAGATAAAATTATGTATTCAAACATCTAACCGCGCCCTCTACATTGCGACACTCAGTTATACAACCCCTTCCAAACATGTGGTCAGCTTCCGGTCAGTTACCTCTTTCTTTGTGAACCTGACGATGACCGAAGAAGGTCGAAACGTTATTCGCTCTTCTATTTAAAATATTTTCTGAACCCAAACGAGCCGTTTTTGCATATAAAATTCTCAACAAGTGGGTTTCTCGACATCACTGAGTGTAGATGTTTGATGCTACTGACTTTATTATAATTTATCTGTTGTTATATACATATTGTGTAGATGTTTGATGCTACTGACTTTATTATAATTTATCTGTTGTTATATACATATTGTGTAGATGTTTGATGCTACTGACTTTATTATAATTTATCTGTTGTTATATACATATAGTGTAGATGTTTGATGCTACTGATTTTATTATAATTTAGCTGTTGTTATATACATATAGTGTAGATGTTTGATGTTACTGATTTTATTATAATTTAGCTGTTGTTATATACATATAGTGTAGATGTTTGATGCTACTGATTTTATTATAATTTAGCTGTTGTTATATACATATTGTGTAGATGTTTGATGCTACTGATTTTATTATAATTTATCTGTTGTTATATACATATTGTGTAGATGTTTGATGCTACTGACTTTATTATAATTTATCTGTTGTAATATACATATAGTGTAGATGTTTGATGCTACTGATTTTATTATAATTTAGCTGTTGTTATATACATACAGTGTAGATGTTTGATGTTACTGATTTTATTATAATTTAGCTGTTGTTATATACATATAGTGTAGATGTTTGATGTTACTGATTTTATTATAATTTAGCTGTTGTTATATACATATAGTGTAGATGTTTGATGCTACTGATTTTATTATAATTTATCTGTTGTTATATACATATTGTGTAGATGTTTGATGCTACTGACTTTATTATAATTTATCTGTTGTTATATACATATAGTGTAGATGTTTGATGCTACTGATTTTATTATAATTTAGCTGTTGTTATATACATACAGTGTAGATGTTTGATGTTACTGATTTTATTATAATTTAGCTGTTGTTATATACATATAGTGTAGATGTTTGATGTTACTGATTTTATTATAATTTAGCTGTTGTTATATACATATAGTGTAGATGTTTGATGCTGCTGATTTTATTATAATTTAGCTGTTGTTATATACATATAGTGTAGATGTTTGATGCTACTGATTTTATTATAATTTAGCTGTTGTTATATACATAGAGTGTAGATGTTTGATGTTACTGATTTTATTATAATTTAGCTGTTGTTATATACATATAGTGTAGATGTTTGATGCTACTGATTTTATTATAATTTAGCTGTTGTTATATACATATTGTGTAGATGTTTGATGCTACTGACTTTATTATAATTTAGCTGTTGTTATATACATATAGTGTAGATGTTTGATGCTACTGATTTTATTATAATTTAGCTGTTGTTATATACATATAGTGTAGATGTTTGATGTTACTGATTTTATTATAATTTAGCTGTTGTTATATACATATAGTGTAGATGTTTGATGTTACTGATTTTATTATAATTTAGCTGTTGTTATATACATATAGTGTAGATGTTTGATGCTACTGATTTTATTATAATTTATCTGTTGTTATATACATATTGTGTAGATGTTTGATGCTACTGACTTTATTATAATTTATCTGTTGTTATATACATATAGTGTAGATGTTTGATGCTACTGATTTTATTATAATTTAGCTGTTGTTATATACATACAGTGTAGATGTTTGATGCTGCTGATTTTATTATAATTTAGCTGTTGTTATATACATATAGTGTAGATGTTTGATGCTACTGATTTTATTATAATTTAGCTGTTGTTATATACATATAGTGTAGATGTTTGATGCTACTGGTTCTATTAGAATTTAGCTGTTGTTATATACATACAGTGTAGATGTTTGATGCTACTGACTTTATTATAATTTAGCTGTTGTTATATACATATAGTGTAGATGTTTGATGCTACTGATTTTATTATAATTTAGCTGTTGTTATATACATATAGTGTAGATGTTTGATGCTACTGATTTTATTATAATTTAGCTGTTGTTATATACATATAGTGTAGATGTTTGATGCTGCTGATTTTATTATAATTTAGCTGTTGTTATATACATACAGTGTAGATGTTTGATGTTACTGATTTTATTATAATTTAGCTGTTGTTATATACATATAGTGTAGATGTTTGATGCTGCTGATTTTATTATAATTTAGCTGTTGTTATATACATATAGTGTAGATGTTTGATGTTACTGACTTTATTATAATTTAGCTGTTGTTATATACATATAGTGTAGATGTTTGATGTTACTGACTTTATTATAATTTAGCTGTTGTTATATACATACAGTGTAGATGTTTGATGTTACTGATTTTATTATAATTTAGCTGTTGTTATATACATATAGTGTAGATGTTTGATGCTGCTGATTTTATTATAATTTAGCTGTTGTTATATACATATAGTGTAGATGTTTGATGTTACTGACTTTATTATAATTTAGCTGTTGTTATATACATACAGTGTAGATGTTTGATGCTGCTGATTTTATTATAATTTAGCTGTTGTTATATACATATAGTGTAGATGTTTGATGCTACTGACTTTATTATAATTTAGCTGTTGTTATATACATACAGTGTAGATGTTTGATGCTACTGATTTTATTATAAATTAGCTGTTGTTATATACATACAGTGTAGATGTTTGATGCTACTGATTTTATTATAATTTAGCTGTTGTTATATACATATAGTGTAGATGTTTGATGCTACTGATTTTATTATAAATTAGCTGTTGTTATATACATACAGTGTAGATGTTTCATGCTACTGATTTTATTATAATTTAGCTGTTGTTATATACATATAGTGTAGATGTTTGATGTTACTGATTTTATTATAAATTAGCTGTTGTTATATACATACAGTGTAGATGTTTGATGCTACTGACTTTATTATAATTTAGCTGTTGTTATATACATACAGTGTAGATGTTTGATGCTACTGATTTTATTATAATTTAGCTGTTGTTATATACATATAGTGTAGATGTTTGATGCTACTAACTTTATTATAATTTAGCTGTTGTTATATACATATAGTGTAGATGTTTGATGCTACTAACTTTATTATAATTTAGCTGTTGTTATATACATATAGTGTAGATGTTTGATGCTACTGATTTTATTATAATTTAGCTGTTGTTATATACATATTGTGTAGATGTTTGATGCTACTGATTTTATTATAATTTAGCTGTTGTTATATACATACAGTGTAGATGTTTGATGCTACTGATTTTATTATAATTTAGCTGTTGTTATATACATATTGTGTAGATGTTTGATGCTACTGATTTTATTATAATTTAGCTGTTGTTATATACATATTGTGTAGATGTTTGATGCTACTAACTTTATTATAATTTAGCTGTTGTTATATACATACAGTGTAGATGTTTGATGCTACTGACTTTATTATAATTTAGCTGTTGTTATATACATATAGTGTAGATGTTTGATGCTACTGATTTTATTATAATTTAGCTGTTGTTATATACATATAGTGTAGATGTTTGATGCTACTAACTTTATTATAATTTAGCTGTTGTTATATACATACAGTGTAGATGTTTGATGCTACTGATTTTATTATAATTTAGCTGTTGTTATATACATATAGTGTAGATGTTTGATGCTACTGATTTTATTATAATTTAGCTGTTGTTATATACATACAGTGTAGATGTTTGATGCTACTGATTTTATTATAATTTAGCTGTTGTTATATACATATAGTGTAGATGTTTGATGCTACTGATTTTATTATAATTTAGCTGTTGTTATATACATACAGTGTAGATGTTTGATGCTACTAACTTTATTATAATTTAGCTGTTGTTATATACATATTGTGTAGATGTTTGATGCTACTAACTTTATTATAATTTAGCTGTTGTTATATACATATTGTGTAGATGTTTGATGCTACTGATTTTATTATAATTTAGCTGTTGTTATATACATATTGTGTAGATGTTTGATGCTACTGATTTTATTATAATTTAGCTGTTGTTATATACATATAGTGTAGATGTTTGATGCTGCTGATTTTATTATAATTTAGCTGTTGTTATATACATAGAGTGTAGATGTTTGATGCTACTGACTTTATTATAATTTAGCTGTTGTCATATACATGTAGTGTAGATGTTTGATGCTGCTGATTTTATTATAATTTAGCTGTTGTTATATACATATAGTGTAGATGTTTGATGCTACTGACTTTATTATAATTTAGCTGTTGTCATATACATATAGTGTAGATGTTTGATGTTACTGATTTTATTATAATTTAGCTGTTGTTATATACATATAGTGTAGATGTTTGATTCTACTAACTTTATTATAATTTAGCTGTTGTTATATACATATAGTGTAGATGTTTGATGTTACTGATTTTATTATAATTTAGCTGTTGTTATATACATATAGTGTAGATGTTTGATTCTACTAACTTTATTATAATTTAGCTGTTGTCATATACATATAGTGTAGATGTTTGATGTTACTGATTTTATTATAATTTAGCTGTTGTTATATACATATAGTGTAGATGTTTGATTCTACTAACTTTATTATAATTTAGCTGTTGTTATATACATACAGTGTAGATGTTTGATGCTGCTGATTTTATTAGAATTTAGCTGTTGTTATATACATATAGTGTAGATGTTTGATGTTACTGATTTTATTATAATTTAGCTGTTGTTATATACATATAGTGTAGATGTTTGATGCTACTGATTTTATTATAATTTAGCTGTTGTTATATACATATAGTGTAGATGTTTGATGCTACTGACTTTATTATAATTTATCTGTTGTTATATACATACAGTGTAGATGTTTGATGCTACTGATTTTATTATAATTTAGCTGTTGTTATATACATATAGTGTAGATGTTTGATGTTACTGATTTTATTATAATTTATCTGTTGTTATATACATACAGTGTAGATGTTTGATGCTGCTGATTTTATTATAATTTAGCTGTTGTTATATACATATAGTGTAGATGTTTGATGCTGCTGATTTTATTATAATTTAGCTGTTGTTATATACATATAGTGTAGATGTTTGATGTTACTGATTTTATTATAATTTAGCTGTTGTTATATACATATTGTGTAGATGTTTGATGTTACTGACTTTATTATAATTTAGCTGTTGTTATATACATACAGTGTAGATGTTTGATGTTACTGATTTTATTATAATTTAGCTGTTGTTATATACATATAGTGTAGATGTTTGATGTTACTGACTTTATTATAATTTAGCTGTTGTTATATACATATAGTGTAGATGTTTGATGCTGCTGATTTTATTATAATTTAGCTGTTGTTATATACATATAGTGTAGATGTTTGATGTTACTGACTTTATTATAATTTAGCTGTTGTTATATACATATAGTGTAGATGTTTGATGTTACTGACTTTATTATAATTTAGCTGTTGTTATATACATACAGTGTAGATGTTTGATGTTACTGATTTTATTATAATTTAGCTGTTGTTATATACATATAGTGTAGATGTTTGATGCTGCTGATTTTATTATAATTTAGCTGTTGTTATATACATATAGTGTAGATGTTTGATGTTACTGACTTTATTATAATTTAGCTGTTGTTATATACATACAGTGTAGATGTTTGATGCTGCTGATTTTATTATAATTTAGCTGTTGTTATATACATATAGTGTAGATGTTTGATGCTACTGACTTTATTATAATTTAGCTGTTGTTATATACATACAGTGTAGATGTTTGATGCTACTGATTTTATTATAAATTAGCTGTTGTTATATACATACAGTGTAGATGTTTGATGCTACTGATTTTATTATAATTTAGCTGTTGTTATATACATATAGTGTAGATGTTTGATGCTACTGATTTTATTATAAATTAGCTGTTGTTATATACATACAGTGTAGATGTTTCATGCTACTGATTTTATTATAATTTAGCTGTTGTTATATACATATAGTGTAGATGTTTGATGTTACTGATTTTATTATAAATTAGCTGTTGTTATATACATACAGTGTAGATGTTTGATGCTACTGACTTTATTATAATTTAGCTGTTGTTATATACATACAGTGTAGATGTTTGATGCTACTGATTTTATTATAATTTAGCTGTTGTTATATACATAT
This sequence comes from Carcinoscorpius rotundicauda, assembly GCA_011833715.1. Taxonomy (NCBI): domain Eukaryota; kingdom Metazoa; phylum Arthropoda; class Merostomata; order Xiphosura; family Limulidae; genus Carcinoscorpius; species Carcinoscorpius rotundicauda. The sequence goes on along the minus strand of CM022403.1, from coordinate 59,682,952 downwards.
AGTGTAGATGTTTGATGCTACTAACTTTATTATAATTTAGCTGTTGTTATATACATATAGTGTAGATGTTTGATGCTACTAACTTTATTATAATTTAGCTGTTGTTATATACATATAGTGTAGATGTTTGATGCTACTGATTTTATTATAATTTAGCTGTTGTTATATACATATTGTGTAGATGTTTGATGCTACTGATTTTATTATAATTTAGCTGTTGTTATATACATACAGTGTAGATGTTTGATGCTACTGATTTTATTATAATTTAGCTGTTGTTATATACATATTGTGTAGATGTTTGATGCTACTGATTTTATTATAATTTAGCTGTTGTTATATACATATTGTGTAGATGTTTGATGCTACTAACTTTATTATAATTTAGCTGTTGTTATATACATACAGTGTAGATGTTTGATGCTACTGACTTTATTATAATTTAGCTGTTGTTATATACATATAGTGTAGATGTTTGATGCTACTGATTTTATTATAATTTAGCTGTTGTTATATACATATAGTGTAGATGTTTGATGCTACTAACTTTATTATAATTTAGCTGTTGTTATATACATACAGTGTAGATGTTTGATGCTACTGATTTTATTATAATTTAGCTGTTGTTATATACATATAGTGTAGATGTTTGATGCTACTGATTTTATTATAATTTAGCTGTTGTTATATACATACAGTGTAGATGTTTGATGCTACTGATTTTATTATAATTTAGCTGTTGTTATATACATATAGTGTAGATGTTTGATGCTACTGATTTTATTATAATTTAGCTGTTGTTATATACATACAGTGTAGATGTTTGATGCTACTAACTTTATTATAATTTAGCTGTTGTTATATACATATTGTGTAGATGTTTGATGCTACTAACTTTATTATAATTTAGCTGTTGTTATATACATATTGTGTAGATGTTTGATGTTACTGATTTTATTATAATTTAGCTGTTGTTATATACATATTGTGTAGATGTTTGATGCTACTGATTTTATTATAATTTAGCTGTTGTTATATACATATAGTGTAGATGTTTGATGCTGCTGATTTTATTATAATTTATCTGTTGTTATATACATATAGTGTAGATGTTTGATGCTACTGATTTTATTATAATTTAGCTGTTGTTATATACATATAGTGTAGATGTTTGATGCTACTGATTTTATTATAATTTAGCTGTTGTTATATACATACAGTGTAGATGTTTGATGCTACTGATTTTATTATAATTTAGCTGTTGTTATATACATATAGTGTAGATGTTTGATGCTACTGATTTTATTATAATTTAGCTGTTGTTATATACATATAGTGTAGATGTTTGATGCTACTGATTTTATTATAATTTAGCTGTTGTTATATACATATAGTGTAGATGTTTGATGCTGCTGATTTTATTATAATTTAGCTGTTGTTATATACATAGAGTGTAGATGTTTGATGCTACTGACTTTATTATAATTTAGCTGTTGTCATATACATGTAGTGTACATGTTTGATGCTGCTGATTTTATTATAATTTAGCTGTTGTTATATACATATAGTGTAGATGTTTGATGCTACTGACTTTATTATAATTTAGCTGTTGTCATATACATATAGTGTAGATGTTTGATGTTACTGATTTTATTATAATTTAGCTGTTGTTATATACATATAGTGTAGATGTTTGATTCTACTAACTTTATTATAATTTAGCTGTTGTTATATACATATAGTGTAGATGTTTGATGTTACTGATTTTATTATAATTTAGCTGTTGTTATATACATATAGTGTAGATGTTTGATTCTACTAACTTTATTATAATTTAGCTGTTGTCATATACATATAGTGTAGATGTTTGATGTTACTGATTTTATTATAATTTAGCTGTTGTTATATACATATAGTGTAGATGTTTGATTCTACTAACTTTATTATAATTTAGCTGTTGTTATATACATACAGTGTAAATATTTGATGCTGCTGATTTTATTAGAATTTAGCTGTTGTTATATACATATAGTGTAGATGTTTGATGTTACTGATTTTATTATAATTTAGCTGTTGTTATATACATATAGTGTAGATGTTTGATGCTACTGATTTTATTATAATTTAGCTGTTGTTATATACATATAGTGTAGATGTTTGATGCTACTGACTTTATTATAATTTATCTGTTGTTATATACATACAGTGTAGATGTTTGATGCTACTGATTTTATTATAATTTAGCTGTTGTTATATACATATAGTGTAGATGTTTGATGTTACTGATTTTATTATAATTTATCTGTTGTTATATACATACAGTGTAGATGTTTGATGCTGCTGATTTTATTATAATTTAGCTGTTGTTATATACATATAGTGTAGATGTTTGATGCTGCTGATTTTATTATAATTTAGCTGTTGTTATATACATATAGTGTAGATGTTTGATGTTACTGATTTTATTATAATTTAGCTGTTGTTATATACATATTGTGTAGATGTTTGATGTTACTGACTTTATTATAATTTAGCTGTTGTTATATACATACAGTGTAGATGTTTGATGTTACTGATTTTATTATAATTTAGCTGTTGTTATATACATATTGTGTAGATGTTTGATGCTACTGATTTTATTATAATTTAGCTGTTGTTATATACATATAGTGTAGATGTTTGATGCTACTGATTTTATTATAATTTAGCTGTTGTTATATACATACAGTGTAGATGTTTGATGCTACTGACTTTATTATAATTTAGCTGTTGTTATATACATACAGTGTAGATGTTTGATGCTACTAACTTTATTATAATTTAGCTGTTGTTATATACATATAGTGTAGATGTTTGATGCTACTGATTTTATTATAATTTAGCTGTTGTTATATACATACAGTGTAGATGTTTGATGCTACTGATTTTATTATAATTTAGCTGTTGTTATATACATATAGTGTAGATGTTTGATGTTACTGATTTTATTATAATTTAGCTGTTGTTATATACATATAGTGTAGATGTTTGATGCCACTGATTTTATTATAATTTAGCTGTTGTTATATACATACAGTGTAGATGTTTGATGCTACTGACTTTATTATAATTTAGCTGTTGTTATATACATACAGTGTAGATGTTTGATGCTACTAACTTTATTATAATTTAGCTGTTGTTATATACATACAGTGTAGATGTTTGATGCTACTGATTTTATTATAATTTAGCTGTTGTTATATACATATAGTGTAGATGTTTGATGTTACTGATTTTATTATAATTTAGCTGTTGTTATATACATACAGTGTAGATGTTTGATGTTACTGATTTTATTATAATTTAGCTGTTGTTATATACATATAGTGTAGATGTTTGATGCTACTAACTTTATTATAATTTAGCTGTTGTTATATACATACAGTGTAGATGTTTGATGTTACTGACTTTATTATAATTTAGCTGTTGTTATATACATACAGTGTAGATGTTTGATGTTACTGATTTTATTATAATTTAGCTGTTGTTATATACATATAGTGTAGATGTTTGATGCTACTGATTTTATTATAATTTAGCTGTTGTTATATACATACAGTGTAGATGTTTGATGCTACTGATTTTATTATAATTTAGCTGTTGTTATATACATACAGTGTAGATGTTTGATGCTACTGATTTTATTATAATTTAGCTGTTGTTATATACATATAGTGTAGATGTTTGATGCTACTGATTTTATTATAATTTAGCTGTTGTTATATACATATAGTGTAGATGTTTGATGTTACTGATTTTATTATAATTTAGCTGTTGTTATATACATACAGTGTAGATGTTTGATGTTACTGATTTTATTATAATTTAGCTGTTGTTATATACATACAGTGTAGATGTTTGATGCTGCTGATTTTATTATAATTTAGCTGTTGTTATATACATACAGTGTAGATGTTTGATGCTACTGATTTTATTATAATTTAGCTGTTGTTATATACATATAGTGTAGATGTTTGATGCTACTGATTTTATTATAATTTAGCTGTTGTTATATACATATAGTGTAGATGTTTGATGTTACTGATTTTATTATAATTTAGCTGTTGTTATATACATACAGTGTAGATGTTTGATGTTACTGATTTTATTATAATTTAGCTGTTGTTATATACATACAGTGTAGATGTTTGATGCTGCTGATTTTATTATAATTTAGCTGTTGTTATATACATAGAGTGTAGATGTTTGATGCTACTAACTTTATTATAATTTAGCTGTTGTTATATACATATAGTGTAGATGTTTGATGCTACTGATTTTATGATAATTTAGCTGTTGTTATATACATATAGTGTAGATGTTTGATGTTACTGATTTTATTATAATTTAGCTGTTGTTATATACATAGAGTGTAGATGTTTGATGCTACTGATTTTATTATAATTTAGCTGTTGTTATATACATAGAGTGTAGATGTTTGATGTTACTGATTTTATTAGAATTTAGCTGTTGTTATATACATATAGTGTAGATGTTTGATGCTACTGATTTTATTATAATTTAGCTGTTGTTATATACATAGAGTGTAGATGTTTGATGTTACTGATTTTATTATAATTTAGCTGTTGTTATATACATAGAGTGTAGATGTTTGATGTTACTGATTTTATTATAATTTAGCTGTTGTTATCTACATATAGTGTAGATGTTTGATGCTACTGATTTTATTATAATTTAGCTGTTGTTATATACATACAGTGTAGATGTTTGATGTTACTGATTTTATTATAATTTAGCTGTTGTTATATACATACAGTGTAGATGTTTGATGTTACTGATTTTATTATAATTTAGCTGTTGTTATATACATACAGTGTAGATGTTTGATGCTGCTGATTTTATTATAATTTAGCTGTTGTTATATACATATAGTGTAGATGTTTGATGTTACTGATTTTATTATAATTTAGCTGTTGTTATATACATATTGTGTAGATGTTTGATGCTACTGATTTTATTATAATTTAGCTGTTGTTATATATATAGGTGGTTCTTTTGTCCGCCATCTTAGATAGGATATGTTCGAGAGAAACGAAGTCATATCTATTAAAATGTGTTTTTTATATGATGTTAATGCTTCAATTGTTTAATGTAATATTAACAGTTCAAGACAAGGAAAGCATAAATAATCAATGGATCTTAAATGTTGTGTTTATTTTACCATTGTTCATTTATTTATTTACACATTAATCTTAAACAGAATATGGATATATATATTCAAACATTTACAGACGTTATGTTAATATAGAGGTAGCAAACTGTGTGGTGCGGGCCGTTAAATGTTGAAAGTGCCTTAACAAATACACACGACATGTACAGTTAAGTGACTATAGATTCATTGGTTGGTGGATCTAGTCGTAATGAAATATTCTGAAATCCTTGGCAGAACGTACACAAACCGATAATATTTAGCACAGACAAGCATGTGGATGATGGATGATTTGCTCTAGAATTCAGCTTTTGGGGAAATAGGGCATTCCGTTCAGTATATTTGAGAATATGAGGCATTTCGTTCAGAATGACAAACATGATAAAATTTAATATGGAAAGTAAACTGCTCCACAATAAACTGCATTAACTTTCAACCGAAAAGAGTGCATAGCGTTAAGAAATAATAGGGAGTTTAAAAGTTTTTGTTGTTCTGGTTTACTTTAAAGATTTGAAAAGTGACCCTAATTTTATGGAAGTTTTAAAAACAAAATATCTGGAAAACCTTTTTCAGAAGTTTCATCACGCGTGACAAAAAGTAAAACCAATAAACTGGGTTTGTTCAACTGGGGTTTATATTTGTAAAATAAATTATAATTTTTGTGAACAGTCCCGTTTCAGGCCTAGCGGAAACGTTCAAATAAGCACAGATATGAGTTTGTAATTACTGTTAACAATTTATTATTTTATAATTATTTGAAAAAGAAATACACATTACATTTAACAGTCTCATTTTAAGCCCAGATGAAACGTCTCACTGACCACTTGTTCCAGTTTGTAATTACAGTTAACAGTATAAGTTTGTTATTTGGACTCAGCCTGCCTGGACAATGAACGATAAATATAAATTAAATGAGCATAAAGCTGATTTTTAATAAAAACAATAATAATAATGGGGACTCCATTTTTTTTTAATCCATAACTGAGGTTGTAACCCTTCTAGACAATGTACAGTAAATGCAAAGAAGTTTGTTTTTGTTAAATAAAAATATTCTCGGAACAGTGTGATTTTGGTATGAAATAAAAATATTCTCGGAACAGTGATAAACGAAACTACTGGAATATTTGAAGCAAATTGGTCAGTTTTGATAAAAATTTGTTTATACAAAAATAATATATGATCACGAAGACGGAAATGTTTCCATTAATACATCCTTTATACATATATATATATATATTGAAAAAATTATCTTAGCTATTTAACTAATAACATCAACACTGGGGATTCTTAACCATTTAACTAATAACATCATCACTGGGGATTCTTAACCATTTAACTAATAACATCATCACTGGGGATTCTTAACCATTTAACTAATAACATCAACACTGGGGATTCTTAACCATTTAACTAATAACATCATCACTGGGGATTCTTAACCATTTAACTAATAACATCATCACTGGGGATTCTTAACCATTTAACTAATAACATCAACACTGGGGATTCTTAACCATTTAACTAATAACATCAACACTGGGGATTCTTAACCATTTAACTAATAACATCAACACTGGGGATTTACCGATATTAATTTTCAACTTAAACCATTTCTTAGACTTTTTTAACCATGCTAAATTAATACTATACTGTATGTATTGCACATAGATACCCTGTAAACAAGGACCCCATAGATACCCTGTACACAAGGACCCCATAGATACCCTGTAAACAAGGACCCACAAGCACTGGACCCCTTGGTAACTGTATCAGTGTTCTCCTTATAAAATATCAGAAGCACGAACAAAACTTATCAGTACCACACATATTACCACTAGTTAATACCATATATATGTTACACTATATCCCACTAGTTAGTACCATATATATGTTACACTTTTTCCTACTAGTTAATACCATATATATGTTACACTTCTTCCCACCAGTTAGTACCATATATATGTTACACTTCTTCCCACTAGTTAATACCATATATATGTTACACTTCTTCCCACTAGTTAGTACCATATATATGTTACACTTCTTCCCACTAGTTAATACCATATATATGTTACACTTCTTCCCACTAGTTAATACCATATATATGTTACACTTCTTCCTACTAGTTAATACCATATATATGTTACACTTCTTCTCACTAGTTAATACCATATATATTACACTTCTTCTCACTAGTTAATACCATATATATGTTACACTTCTTCCCACTAGTTAATACCATATATATGTTACACTTCTTTCCACTAGTTAATACCACATATATATTACACTATATCCCACTAGTTAATACCACATATATATTACACTATATCCCACTAGTTAATACCATATATATGTTACACTTCTTCCCACTAGTTAATACCATATATATGTTACACTTCTTTCCACTAGTTAATACCACATATATATTACACTATATCCCACTAGTTAATACCACATATATATTACACTATATCCCACTAGTTAATACCATTTATATGTTACACTTCTTCCCACTAGTTAGTACCATATATATGTTACACTTCTTCCCACTAGTTAGTACCATATATATATTACACTTTTTCCCACTAGTTAATACCACATATATATTACACTATATCCCACTAGTTAATACCACATATATATTACACTATATCCCACTAGTTAATACCATATATATTACACTTCTTCCCACTAGTTAATACCATATATATGTTACACTTCTTCCCACTAGTTAATACCATATATATGTTACACTTCTTTCCACTAGTTAATACCACATATATATTACACTATATCCCACTAGTTAATACCACATATATATTACACTATATCCCACTAGTTAATACCATATATATGTTACACTTCTTCCCACTAGTTAATACCATATATATGTTACACTTCTTCCCACTAGTTAATACCATATATATGTTACACTTCTTTCCACTAGTTAATACCACATATATATTACACTATATCCCACTAGTTAATACCACATATATATTACACTATATCCCACTAGTTAATACCATATATATGTTACACTTCTTCCCACTAGTTAATACCATATATATGTTACACTTCTTCCCACTAGTTAGTACCATATATATGTTACACTTCTTCCCACTAGTTAGTACCATATATATGTTACACTTCTTCCCACTAGTTAATACCATATATATGTTACACTTCTTCCCACTAGTTAATACCATATATATGTTACACTTCTTCCTACTAGTTAATACCATATAATATGTTACACTTCTTCCCACTAGTTAATACCACATATATATTACACTATATCCCACTAGTTAATACCATATATATTACACTTCTTCCCACTAGTTAATACCATATATATGTTACACTTCTTCCCACTAGTTAATACCATATATATGTTACACTTCTTTCCACTAGTTAATACCACATATATATTACACTATATCCCACTAGTTAATACCACATATATATTACACTATATCCCACTAGTTAATACCATATATATGTTACACTTCTTCCCACTAGTTAGTATCATATATATGTTACACTTCTTTCCACTAGTTAATACCACTTATATATTACACTATATCCCACTAGTTAATACCATATATACGTTACACTTCTTCCCACTAGTTAATACCATATATATGTTACACTTCTTCCCACTAGTTAATACCATATATATGTTACACTTCTTCCTACTAGTTAATACCATATAATATGTTACACTTCTTCCCACTAGTTAATACCACATATATATTACACTATATCCCACTAGTTAATACCATATATATTACACTTCTTCTCACTAGTTAATACCATATATATGTTACACTTCTTCCCACTAGTTAATACCATATATATGTTACACTTCTTTCCACTAGTTAATACCACATATATATTACACTATATCCCACTAGTTAATACCACATATATATTACACTATATCCCACTAGTTAATACCATATATATGTTACACTTCTTCCCACTAGTTAATACCATATATATGTTACACTTCTTTCCACTAGTTAATACCACATATATATTACACTATATCCCACTAGTTAATACCACATATATATTACACTATATCCCACTAGTTAATACCATTTATATGTTACACTTCTTCCCACTAGTTAGTACCATATATATGTTACACTTCTTCCCACTAGTTAGTACCATATATATATTACACTTTTTCCCACTAGTTAATACCACATATATATTACACTATATCCCACTAGTTAATACCACATATATATTACACTATATCCCACTAGTTAATACCATATATATTACACTTCTTCCCACTAGTTAATACCATATATATGTTACACTTCTTCCCACTAGTTAATACCATATATATGTTACACTTCTTTCCACTAGTTAATACCACATATATATTACACTATATCCCACTAGTTAATACCACATATATATTACACTATATCCCACTAGTTAATACCATATATATGTTACACTTCTTCCCACTAGTTAATACCATATATATGTTACACTTAAATTACTTAATATTTCGACCGGTGTTGAATAGTCTGTACTTGACTATTATGTAGATATTACGTTGCATCTAAATACGTGACATTATGTTGCATTTTATTATAAAGTAAACCTTAAAATAAAACAATTATTTGGTTGTATTAAACATAATTAGTGAAGAAACTACATAGGATAATATTATTGCATGAGAGATAAATAATTTAACAACTTTTGATTTAGTTAAGTTTAGAAATTATTGTTTGTTAACTCGACTCGGTGGCAGCCATCTTGTTTTTCTATCAAATTCTGTGGTTATGTATGTTTACAAGTCAATATTCGTAAAACTGGATGTTTGGTGCAAAAAATATTGGATATACAAGGAGTGCCCCGTAATTTACAAGGTATTATAACTATTGCACAGTAAAACTAAAACTAATGTATAGAAGTTAGGCCTAACGTTTCTAACACTGAATAGATCAACTATCTACACTCACACTGGTGGTAGGTGGAGCTAATGTCAGTGATACTCGACACAATAGGCCCAGCATGATCAGGTAGTTAAGGCGTCCGACTCGTAATCTGAGGGCCGCGGGTTCAAACCTCCCTCACAGCAAACATGCTTGGCCTTTTAGTCTTGGGGATGTTATAAAGTTATAGTAAGTCCCACTATTTGTTGGTAAAAGAGTAGCCCAAGAGTTGGCAGTGGGTGGTCTTACACTGCTAAATTAGGGACAGCTAGCGCAGACAGCTCTCGTGTAGCTTTGCGCGAAATTTAAAGACAAATAAACACGACACAATAAATGTAATAAAAAATCATAAAATTTGTTATAACCCCTGTATAAGCTTTTCACGTACATATACACACTATTTACTCTCTTAACTTACAGACACGCCCTCTACCTGCATGGAGTCATCAGTATTTTCTTCTTTTAAAATTGACAAAAGTAGTACCACATATTCTTCATTTGGGCCAGAAGAAAAACAAATTAATCGCATCCACCACATTAACGAGTACTTGTTTAAAACATGAATTTTTGTTACTAGGTTTTCATTTTTTAATTGTTTGTAACTGTAAAAAAGTAAATTAAACACAAAGTGGCACGTGAGTCGGAAACGCTTGACAAACCATTGGTGTAGTACATAGATTTTTACACTAAGCAACTCTCCTAACACTCGTACATTAATATGAAAAGGCCTAGCATAAATTTGAACGATTTTAGACGTAACAGAAAATCTTTTGTTCTTCCTTTGCTGACAAAATGATAGATAAGAGTTTATTCCATTTCTCTTGATCAGTTTCTGATGTCTTGTTACTGGTACAAAACTCTTTCGGCTACATGAAGACTGTTAAAACGTCACGTCATCTTTCGTAATTGCGAATTAAGACATTCAGGTGCAGCGTTAAGTAACACACTTTAACACCTGGATACTGCTATTTGTCAGTTATGCTGGTAACGTCAAGTGCAATGTTTTCAAAATTCATAAGGAAACGTGCAAAACAAATAAAACTTTCGCTTCATTTTATTCGCCAAAAAAGAAAGATAAATTGCTCTTATTTCTGAAGGGGTGGAGGGTGGACATGGGTGCGCTATTCTATTAAGGTGGCCCAGGAGTTGGCGATGGGTGCTGTTGATTAGTTTCATTCTGTCTAGTCTGTTGATTAAAAATTAGCGACGTTTGGCACAAATAGGACCTCGAGTAACTTTGCGCGAAATTAAATAATAAATTTACGTATAGTGAAATATCGCCCACCCCAGCAACTCAGCAGTAAGTCTGAGGGTGTATAACACTAAAATTCAGGTTTCGATACCCGTGATGAGAACAGCAACAGATAACTCATTGTAGTTTTGCCCTCAACAAAAAAATACATGCATCAAAACCTATGACATCGTAATGTGAGAAACATGCTACGGCAAATAAACCAAAGAAAGCACAAATAATGAGTCACCTGGCGTAAAAACAGTGTGCATTGTTTACGTAATCGTATCGACGTATTGTACAGGACCGTTTAAATATAAGCTGTCCGAAAGTGTTTTCTGAATTAACATCTTTTTATATTTTAATCCGTTTCAAATTAATACAGAAAATATTGGAAGAGAATATAGCAGTAAATGTTCTAAATTTACCGAAGAATACTGCTGAGACTAACTTGTAAGTACAAAACCTCTGAAAGCAAAGAATATATTACAGTACGTCAACCACACAAGTGTGAAATATAACAGTAAGGAAACCACACAAGTGTGAAATATTACAGTATGTAAACCACACAAGTGTGAAATATTACAGTAACGAAACCACACAAGTGTGAAATATTACAGTAAGGAAACCACACAAATGTGAAATATTACAGTATGTAAACCACACAAGTGTGAAATATTACAGTAACGAAACCACACAAATGTGAAATATTACAGTATGTCAACCACACAAGTGTGAAATATAACAGTAAGAAAACCACACAAGTGTGAAATATAACAGTAAGAAAACCACACAAGTGTGAAATATTACAGTAACGAAACCACACAAATGTGAAATATAACAGTAAGGAAACCACACAAGTGTGAAATATTACAGTAACGAAACCACACAAATGTGAAATATTACAGTAATGAAACCACACAAGTGTGAAATATTACAGTAACGAAACCACACAAGTGTGAAATATTACAGTAACGAAACCACACAAATGTGAAATATTACAGTATGTCAACCACACAAGTGTGAAATATAACAGTAACGAAACCACACAAATGTGAAATATTACAGTAACGAAACCACACAAGTGTGAAATATTACAGTAACGAAACCACACAAATGTTAAATATTACAGTATGTCAACCACAAAAGTGTGAAATATTCAGTGCTAACGAAGCCATTCACTAAAACAAAGGTTTTTTAGGCCGCCTTGGATACGACATTGTAGTTTTTGTTATTAAATTTGATGAACAACACTTGTTATGTTAAATTAAATGAATCTGTTGTAATTATTATCAAGAAATTGACGTTCGTTTGTTTATTTTATGTTAAACACCAGTCTACACGACAAGCTAATCATACTCTCCTCACCACGAGTATCGAAACTCGAATTTTAGTGTTGTGAGCCTGCAAGCTTATGACAGAGCCACTGTGGGAAGGGAGAACCTTCAACAAGTCAAATTTTAAGGCTTTGATTATGAACACAATATTACTTTGTATATTTTAACATAGAATTTCAGCGTTTAGAAAGTTTTAGATTTAATCTTATACTTTGTTATCTGATGTATTTCAAAAAAAATCATACCTGGAAAAAACCTTTTTTAATGGGAAATCCTGCTACGATTGGCATGTTCCTATCATTTGATATACAGAATCGTCACTGGATTTCTGTTCTTGTCCAAAAGTGCTCATCGCTTTTCCTTAAAACCTACCGATACTCCACCCCACTAGTGCCCCCTAGTGGCACGGTGGTATGCCTGCGGACATACACGCTAAAAAACCGGGTTTCGATATCCGTGGTGGGCAGAGCACAGATAGCCCATTGAGTAGCTTTGTGCTTAATTCCAAACAAACAAACCAACCCACTGGTACAGCGGTAAGTCTACGGATTTACGACGCTAACATCACGGGTTCGATTCCCTTCAGTGGGCTCAGCAGATAGCCCCATATGGCTTTGCTATAAGAAAACACACCCACACAAATCTATTGATAATACAACTGTAATCCATCAAAAACATACTTATAATACAGCAAAATTCATCAACAACTTACTTATAATACAGCACTAATTCAACAAAAACCTAGTAATACTACAGCAGTAATCCAACAAAAACTCACTGATAATACAACTGTAATCCAACAAAAACTTACTGATAATACAACTGTAATCCAGCAAAAACTTACTGATAATACAGCAGTAATCCAACAAAAACTTACTTATAATACAGCAGTAATCCAACAAAAACTTACTTATAATACAGCAGTAATCCAACAAAAACCTACTGATAATACAGCAGTAATCCAACAAAAACCTACTGATAATACAACTGTAATCCAGCAAAAACTTACTGATAATACAGCAGTAATCCAACAAAAACTTACTTATAATACAGCAGTAATCCAACAAAAACTTACTTATAATACAGCAGTAATCCAACAAAAACTTACTTATAATACAGCAGTAATCCAACAAAAACCTACTGATAATACAGCAGTAATCCAACAAAAACTTACTTATAATACAACTGTAATCCAACAAAAACCTACTGATAATACAACTGTAATCCAGCAAAAACTCACTGATAATACAGCATTAATCCAACAAAAACTCACTGATAATACAGCATTAATCCAACAAAAACTTACTGATAATACAACTGTAATCCAACAAAAACTCACTGATAATACAACTGTAATCCAACGAAAACTTACTTATAATACAACTGTAATATTTTAGTTTAAATGAGCTATCGATAGATCTATATATATTTACATATAAATGTTCAGGTTATAGCTGTTAATTTTCCTAACACGAGATTATACGTACTTAATATATAAATGTAAATGGGCTGTTACAAAAACGTGTGTGTTTTAGACAATAGAAAATTCAGTCTAAATAGTAACATATCAAATATTCACTGACTTCCAATAGCCAATCACACTTTATGAATATAGAACAGTAATTTGTCAAAACGTGCGATATGTCCCGCCCACACACAAAATATTTTACTTTATTATGCTTACAAATCGTTGTTTGCGAACTTATTATTGGTCAAACGTATATATATACGTGCATACATGTGGTCTGAGAATAGGTGATAAAACAAAAACATGAACAGTAAAAAAAAAAACCAACAACAAAGATTAAAAAAATATACTTGTATGTTGATAAATACGAAGCAACACAACGGGGCCCACCACAGATATCGAAATCGAATTTTAGCGCAATAAGTAACAGAAAACATATTATATTCAATTTACAGTTCAAGACTTTAGTATGTCTAAAGTCTAATTTTTCCACACTCGTCGTGCAATCTGGTGATAAAATTCAACTTTTTTAGTATACAAATATTATAATATAATGTATGCAGTAACTCTCAGACAATCAGACCAACAATAGAGCTGCATGGAAATGTTAACAATGAGCGAGTAACGCCGAAAAAAATTGATACTTTTAACAATAACGCAAACTTGTTTATGGAAGTTAAACAATACAACCTGATTACAAGGTACTTAATTTGACACTGAAATATAAGCACTGTTGATATTGCTCGGTTTCTCTGTTTATGAACGTGTTAATTAAACATATTTTTACTGGCGTAATCTATTTATTGATATATTGACGCGAAATGCTTGTTTGTGGTTTTATTTTTGACGATAGCGCTATCGAAAACCAAGATAGTTTTAACGTCGTGACACACAACCAGATAGAACGTTACTATTTCCTGGGTAACGGGATATCGCCGGTAAGTAAATTAGATTCACTATTGAGTTATTTGGTGAATGCTTCATAACGTTTCCTTTACATTGTAATACATATTTGTTGGTTGTGTAGTTTCTTCTCTAAATTCTGCCCAAACTTACAGCATATATATTTAGATCTTACCTGGGATGTGTCGAAGTATTTTGTTGATAGCTCCTAATGGCTGCTCGCGACAGACCCAACGGTCGGCCGCCATGATGGAATATATATCAGCAGCTCGTGAGATCTATCACTGGCTCGTTTAATGGTGGTTTCAAGGCCTCCTAACGGCATCCTTTTATGACGCTGCTATGCTTGTCTGTGATGTAATGAACGGGGATTTTGACCTTGGAAAGACTAAGAGAGTTTTAGCTGTAAATTTTCCAAGTTGTTTTCGTTGTGGTTCAGAGCGACTACAAGACAGGGGCTAAAAACAAAAAGAGAAAGAAAGTAAAATGCTTTAAGAAAACCTCTCACTGACATGATAGCAAAACAAGATAACAAACCAATCCTAAAATTTATGCTAGAGCTATCGTACTTTCAGTAACTCTCAAATGACCAAAGAAAGTCTGGTTAGGTTGGGATGTTTGAAACGGGTTTTGGTCGTGTATCATCTACCCCAGGATTAAAATTTCAGTGTTCTTCAAACGGGGTTTACAAAAAACAAACAAAGTTCGCGTTTTCCTAATTAAAATCTGTCGTGTATATTTTTGTAATACATTAGATGTATATTTTTAATTTAAACTTGTGTTGGTGTGCTGTCTCGGACATAGTATGTCCTAGACTGTGTCTCAGAGTTAGCTAAAGTTAATTAAGAGTAGAAAGCCTTGTCTTCAACAAATTACATGAAGAAGGACATGGCACCATATGGGCGTTGTTCGATTCGTTAAAAAGAATCGAAATTTTCTATCGATCTTCATATCGCGTGCACAGATCATTCCCTTCAGCTGACAAGGAAATGCACCCCGCTCGCTCGTCGATTTAACCAACCAGGAATAGAACTAAACGTACACATCAGAAGTCTGAGCTTTAGAAGTAATGGACGGCATGAAACCTGGTCTAGTGATGGATGTTTGTGAGGGACACAGTGCACTTTGTCCACTTCCCACAGTAGACATCACTATCTAAGTTCAGACTATTGGAAAATCGAACGTTGCTGTCTGGAAAGCCTTCTTTTGCAAGCATTTACTTTTGTACTTTTTCCTTCAGGAAACAAACAGATCAGAACCAGAATAGAGGCTTCTTCCATTGAGGAGTTTTCCACCAACTGCTACTGAGAAACGCACAAAGTCTCACGCCTTCCACGAATTTCCAGTCGAGTTCTTCACTCATTGATTTATTTCTAAAAAGTGCTCACTGATTTTACTCTTGCCAATTCCAAGTGCTGTGAGTGTGTGTCAAGTTACTGATTCGTACTCGGGAAGTTGTTACTTCAACAGCTCTGGTAGCTCAGATCATCTTCAGTTCATAAGTTACTTGTGACAATTATTAGTAATTGTATGCCGTCTAGGTCACTCGTGTGAGCAAATGATTGACGCATCTAATCCAGTAACAATATTTCAGACAATAAATCACGCTTAAAACAAGGTGTAGCTTTCCGAATTATTTTAAGTACACGAGAAGATTACACAAGAAATGTAACTCGTCCACATTCTAAACTCAAAGTCATAATTACTAATGTTTTGCTTTGCCAAAAAGTAAATAACAAACACGCGTATAAATGTTAGCCCGAGTAAAGAAACAACTTACTAAAAGATTTCTTCTACATGTATTTAAAATGAAAAAAGCAACTTATGTGAACAGTTTGAATAAATAAATATTATTTTTATTCTTAATGACAGCTCAGTTTAAGCTTTTAAAAATTAATTAATTTAATGTATATAACAGGGCATACTTGAGTGTTGATAAAATCGATATTAATGACAAATTAGTCTCCAATATTTTTTTAACTCTTTGATGTTGTTAGTGTGAAAACTTTAACGTAAAAAAACACCAACACATACCGACATTATTTCAAAGTAATTCGTGATACAGAGACGTACAAAACCTAGTTTTTAAGTGAACTACATAAAGTTGTTCACATGACATTGAAGTTTCGTAACATAGAAAAAAAAATCAGTGTTTATCCACCCATTATTCGTTTGTTTTGAATTTCGCACAAAGGTACTCGAGGGCTATCTGTGCTGGCCGTCCCTAATTTAGCAGTGTAAAACTAGAGGAAAGGTAGCTAGTCATCACTGCCCGCCGCCAACTCTTGGGCTATTCTTTTACCAACGAATAGTGGGAGTGATCGTCACATTATAACTCCTCCACGGCTGAAAAAGCGAGCATGTTTGGTGTGATGGGGATTCGAACCCGCAACCTTCGGGTTACGAGTTGAATTGACTTGGCTATACTGGGCCTGATTTTTGTTGGAACTTAAGTGTTCCAAAAACGCGTTGGATTTTTATATACATATTAGAAACTGTGAATATTATTACCAGTAATTATTCTGTAAATACACCACGAATTCATTTTATGAATGATCTTAATTCTGGTTAGCTCACAGAGGACTCGCGTTTGACTGCCTTGACTGCACTTTTCTGCTTCTTTTCAGGTCAAGCTGTATTTCGAAAAATTTATTTCGGTTGGCTATAAAATGTGAGGTTGATTATGTTATGGGATTAGGGGTGAGAGTACTTGCCCGTCAACCCGACATGGTCAAGTGGTTAGGGCACTCGACTCTCAATCTGTGGGTTGGGGGTTCGAATCTTCATCACACCAAACATATTCGCTCCTTTCAAACTTGAGGGCGTTATAATGCATCGGTCAATCCAATTATTGGTTGGTAAAAGAATAACCCAAGAGTTGTTGGTGCGCGGTAATGACTAGCTGCCTTCTCTTTAGTCTTAAACTGCTAAATTAGGGCCGGCAAGCGCAGATAACCCTCGTGTTGCTTTGCACAAAATTAAAAGCAAACAAACCTTGACCCCTCAATTCTGACGGGCTATACGCCTATATAAAACAGTTAAAAAACTAAAAAACTTTATAAGCATTATCAAAACAGCTACCAAATGGGACGGATGAACTTTCATTATGTCTCATTATATAGATAGAAAGTCGTTTTAGCTGTATAGGGTCTTTGGCCTAACCAATAAATTATATGTATTGAAACAAAAATAAACCACAATAATTTACAAAAAAAAATTATCAAAATCTATCAGATATTGAATAACAAGTTAAATTTAATATGGAAATTAACTTTACAATCGAAATGTGGATTTTAAGTAGCTGAAATAAATATTCTTTTTTGGTTCCTTCATATTCGGGGCCCGGCCTGGCCAGTTGGTTAAGGCGTTCGACACGTAATCTGAGGGTCGCGAGATCGCATCCCCGTCGCGCCAAACATGCTTGCCCTTTCAGCCGTGTGGACGTTATAATGTGACCGTCAATCACACTATTCGTTGATAAAACAGTAGCCCAAGAGTTGGCGGTGAGTGGGGATGAATTTTTTCCTTCCCTCTTGTCTTACACTGCTAAATTAGGGACTGCTAGCGCAGATAGTCCTCGTGTATCTTTGCGCGAAAACCAAAACAAACAATCCTTTTTTAATAAATCAGTGAAAGAGAAAGAGAGAGGGCTAAGTGACGAGACGTAATATACGAATGCACATGAAAATGCTATATGTGTTGTAGTAATTTCTTATTTTTTCATTAATAAAAAATATGTACTCAAACACTTATTTTATATAATCGCACTATTAGCACTCTTAACCCTGGAAAAGCACCTCGCACTTTGAGAAAATGCAACGTTATTAAGTGTATTCCTACACGATCTCTCAGGTTACTGGACCAAATTGTAGTTTGTTTTTTTGAATTTCGCGCAAAGCTACACGAGAGCTATCTGGCAAAGTAAGTTATTGTAAATACTTGAAACACGAAGTATGACCTGGAAGTCTTGCCACTAATATTAAGTGTAATAGAAGTGAAAACAGATTGTACGGTTTTTCCAAAATTTAAGCGGTTTGCTGTTTATTTGTAATTGAGCAGAAAGCTACACACGAGGCTATCTGTCCACTGTCCACCACGGGTATCGAAACCCGATTTTGGGGGTACAAGCACACAGACTTACCATTCAATAACTGGAAAATAGGCAGTGGATGACTTAATAAACAGAAAGGAGTGTGTGTGTGTGTGTGTTTTCTTATAGCAAAGCCACATTGGGCAATCTCCTGAGTCCACCGAGGGGAATCGAACCCTTGAGTTTAGCGTTATAAATCCGTAGGCTTACCGTTGTATCAGCATGGGACAAAATGGAAAGAAAAATTTGAACGATCCGTTTAAAATTAACGTTTTTAATCCGTGAAAATAAAAACAACCACAACACGGTGCGTTCGAACAAGTCACGTTGTTACGAAAAAGGACAACTGAATACAAGTCACACGAACGACACATTGAACAAACTCTTGTGTTCAAACACTTCGTTTATGAATAAAGTAAACAAATATATATATATATACATTGTTAAAATATTTACAAACTAGCAAATAAACAATGAGAGGAAAGTGTAGTTTTAAACTCTCAAAAAATAGAATTGTTGTATTTTTTTGTTTAGAATTAAGCACAAAGCTACTCAATGGGCTATCTGTGCTCTGCCCACCACGGGTATCGAAACCCGGTTTTTAGTGTGTAAGTCCCCAGACATACCACTGTGCCACTGGGGGGGGGGGCTGATAAGTGTTGCAATTATAGCATTATTGTAAACAAAAACCACTTCAAGACAACAATAAATTTAACGTATCAGTTGGCAGACGTAGAAATGGTGGAGGAATGTTTACTTAAAATGATAACTAAATACGATGTGAACAAGGAGGTGGAGAAACTAATTTACATGCGTGCTCATATGATAATAAGTATTTTGGCGACCTTTTGCACGGAAGTCCTCAAAACTTCAAGATGAGACAGTTTCCACGTGAAACAAAACTAATTAAATAATGTCAAAGCACTTTCTTACGCAGACATAAATCTGTTAAGTTGAGAAACGGAAGGAGTGATTTTTTTTTAATGTTAAGTGTGAATAACGAGAACGAAACTTTGAACAATCTTTTAAAATCAACGATTTAAGTCAAAAATATAAATCAATCCCAGCAAAGTACGAAACGTTCAATTAAGTAATATCAACCGAGAATGTCAAGTGAAAGGAACGCTGAGCTTTGGAAAATAATTAACGGGTTTTTACGGAATGGAAAAATGAATGAATATTCAGAGTTTGAGTTAATGTTCAACGTGTGCGCTTTTCTTATAACAAAGCCACATCGGGCTATGTCCAGCGAGGGAATCGAACCCATAATTTTAGCGTTATAAGTACGAAGAATTGCTACTGTCCTAGCAGGGGACTTTGTGAACGTTCAGTTTGGTCGTCCCTAATTTAGCAGTGTAAGACTCGAGGAAAGGCAGCTCGTCATCATCACCCACCGCCAACTCATGGGCTACTCTTTTTACCAACGAATAGTGAAATTGACCGTTACTTTATAATGCCCCCACGGCTGAAAGGGCGAGCATATTTGGTGCGACGGGGATTCGAACCCGTGACCCTCAGATTAGGAGTCAAGTGCCTTAACTACGTGGCCACGCCGGGGCGTGTGTACGCTTAGAGACAAACAATACTTCTGGAATTGAGAACATATATTCACAGAAAAACTAAACCTTTGGCTACAAACAACCTTTCTAGAAAGGAGGGGGAAAAATTTAAAAAAATGGAAAACTGACGAATAAGAGAAAAAAACTCACAAAATGGAGTTCTTCGCAGGAGAGCTCTGAAAAATAGTTTATGATATTTTTATGGGAATGGAGGTTTCATTGGTTTCCAGTTTAGAGAGTGTGAGGTAGAATTGGTAATGATACCAGTAACATTTTCACACCATAACAAGACTGGTGCATTAATATTCATTAGTTCTTATTATAAATAAATATGCAAAAAAGATGTGTGGTAAGCCTATTTAGTAATTAGATTCTTTTTAAGAATAAAGTATCTTAGAAACATTTTGGAATTTGTGTTTTATCGCAAAGCTACACGGCAAGGAATCGAACCTCGGACTTTAGCGTGTCATTTTTTTTCCGTAAATTTACCACTGACTTATTGAAGGAACGCATCCTGAAATAAGAGACCTTATACGAAGCTTAACATTTTTTTCCCTGTTTATGTTTTTACAAAATTCGGAAACGTCGGTGTTTTTGCATCCTATGAAGCGAGTCTGTAAAGAATAGTATCGGAATCATAATTACTTTAAGTATTAACAAACCATTTATGATTAACATCATTAAGCAGGCCTTAGCAAATGGTAAAAAACTGTTTTTATCCAAACAGAATTGTCCAATATAGAGAGGTAAGAAAAAAAGAAGCAGAAAACAGTATGTTGGCATGGTAACCAATGTTTGACATATCCAACGCACGTGTTTATTTATATACGCTGTTTTATGTTTAAACTGTAAACACAATAACCTGTTTATATCTAAATGTATTCTACGTAGGAACTATATGGAATAGTCAATTAGTGTAGGATAGAAATAAAAAAAACTTATAGATACATGACCTATACATAAACCATGGAGAGAGAACATTCCACATCAGAGAAGGAAAGTCCCACATCAATAAGTTTCGTATGACCACTTTCCACTTAAAAAAAGAAATCATAATTATTCTTTACCTGAAGAAACATCGAAACTGTATCTCTATGATTTATGTTTAAATATGTAAATATAAATATTTGCACGCACCAGATGGTAACCGTGTTTGAGTCTGTTCGCCATAGTTCTAGACACATGACAGATAGACGAAAGTTAGGTTTCAGTTTCGTTGCGTCTGCATGCGAAGCCTGCAACTCACAAACTTTCAAATTTCACAAGTCATTATTTCTGTCGCTTCCACGCTGGACGTCCCAAAAATTTTAATTCCATTTCTGTTTGTAACTTTATTTATTTTGTAAAATAACCAATCATAGGACAATAATAAATTTTGTCTCTTTCTTTCCCCTCTCCGACTGGTAGTACGTATTTCGAATCGATACGAAATAACGCCAAGAAATACGTTATTTAACAACTCTAAAACCTTTTAGCTAAGACAAGATGACGATCCATAACTGGCATTAATGCCAGTCGTTTTGTTATACGTCGTTGAACTGAACTGACCGTTTGATTTTTGTTTTATTTTCCACACACAGACAAACAAGTTTAACAGGCTTTTAAACCTCTATTAATGCGCCATATCAAAAGCATACCAAAGCAATGAAAAATGATACGTATATATCAAATTTATAGTCACGAGCAATTTGCTCGAACAAAAACATTTCCGTTTTTATTTTTATTACTATCATGATAAAAAACGATAATTTCTGCAGATCGCGATTCTTTGGATTTTTATCTGGATCGCGTTATCGGTTTGGAAACAAAAACCCCCCAAATCCAATCACTGTTTTTCAACAACAAATTCGAGTTACGTGTGCGCGTCGTTTCTTCTTTAACATTTTTTTTTTTTTATGTAGAAACATTCAAAGTTACACTAATGTTCATGTCTCGGGTAATTTAAATTACGGGCAGAATTGTCTTCAGTCCAGAGCATCGTGTGTAAAATGCGTTTCTGATGTGGTTGTTGGTTGGAACTTCATATAAACGTGTGTTCGAGCATCTTTAAATTATTTGAACCAATAATTTCTGTACATGAATGATATTTTATTACTTTGTTTAAAACATACTTGAAAAGAGTTGATAGTTTTGTACACAGTAGCATATTTCTTTAAAATACCCGAATCTGACACTGTTGAACTTTATACACGTTGAGATGAAAAGGACATAACATTCGCACGTGTTGTCGAAATTACTGTCAGAATGTTTTTTTTGCCTGGCCATTTAATCATGCGTTCATTTATATTCAAGACATGTGAGGAAAATTAAACAATAAGAGAAAAGAACAAACTGAGATATAAAACAGGCGTTTAAAACAAACAATGTTTAAACTTTACACTTTAATAAACTGAAGCCACACTATTGTCAATTATTAAGCCTTAATCAAAATAAAGCTGTCAGTACAGATCGAAATTGAGAATAAGATATAAGTTAATAAAACAAATTTTGTGTGACAATAGCACACGATGTCATAAATCAATATAAAATAGAAGCAATTGTGGATTTTGTAAAGCAAAGGTATACCGGGCTATCGGCTGTGTCCACCGAGTGGAGTCTGACCCCATATTTTAGCGTTGTAAGTTCGAGGGACAGAAACGTAAAATCTGTAATGATTTGAATGTATTGAATTATCATTTAAGTTCTCTCGCTATTAACGATATTTTTTTTACTGTGAATCCAATTTCTTTCTGGTCTCCGTTCGTTTAGGAGAGGTGTGTTATTCGTAAATTTACGTATTAAGTAAATAGCGTAAACTAATGATCGTAGGTGTAAAAATAGATAATAATATTGTGCTACTAAAATTTATTTCAAACATAATAACCCTTTAAATACCAGTGAAGCTCTAATTTTAAGGGAAAATTAAGTCATTGTTTACAAAACATAAACTGTTGTTTGCTTATATCATATAAATAAGGTATAAATCACATGACGATATAGAGTTAGAGATCGTTAAATAACACAACAGTTTGTATAAAACTACAAAATTATAAATGAAGGAACTCTAGCCACGTATGTAAGGTTGCAATGCATAAACAAAAGAACATCAGCCGCCTATAGAATTATACCGATGTGTCAATTTCCTTGATAAAAACACTTAATATGTACAAAAGGCTAAAAAAACCCTTGATCAAACGTTAAAAAAAACAATCTTACTGTTTTTAAAACCTATATTGTACACCACCCAATCTGAACAAAAGGGCCCGGCATGGCCAGGTGGTTAAGGCACTCGACGCGTAATCCGAGGGTTGCGGGTTCGAATTTTCGTCACACTAAATATGTTCGCCCTCTCAACCGTGAGGGCATTAAAATGTTACGATCAATCCCAATATTCGTTGGTAAAAGAGTAGCCCAAAAGTTGGCGGTGGGTGGTGACGACTAGTTGCCTTCCCTCTGTTTTTACACATAGCTCCCCAGTGGCCCAGCGGTATGTCTCCGGACTTACACGCTAAAATCCGGGTTTCGATACCCGTGGTGGGCAGAGCACAGATAGCCCATTGTGTAGCTTTGTGCTTAATTCAAAACAACAACAACAACTATTTTTACACTGATAAATTAGGGAGCACTAGCGCAGATAGCTCTCGTGTAAGTTTGCGCGAAATTCAAACCAATCTGTACAGAAGATGGAAACACACATGCATATAATGTTGATCTTCCCCACGCCTGAATGCATTTAGTTCGGCCATGTTTTTTTTCTCAGTTATCCTCTGTATTTTATACATACAAACAAGACCGGAAACTTAACTTTTGTGTTTCCCCCATCCCACACATACAAATATCTGAAACTATTACTTTTTGTGTTTCACACACACACGAGAAATGAAAATCTAAAACTCTTCTTCCATTTGACTAATAATGTATTTTTTTTGGTATTTTTTTCAACGGATCGGAAGTTGTTAAGAAAGGAGTTGAAGCTTGAAAATATTTAACATTCCCACTGTTTCAACGAAACTATTTCCAGACAGTCTGTTGCAAGAAACGTCTCTTCATCCAATCAAAACAGTGGATGCGAACCTAATCATACAAAGTTCATGTCGGTTTCGTATGATCTGGATGATAACTGTATGTTCGTTTATGAGCAATATTGATTTTGTATTATGTGCGTATATTGGGTTCTACTTCTTCACTTATCATATTTATCAGTAATTAATCTTTCAATAGAGTGAAACGCCGGCATTGGTTGTGTTAAGTCTGACGTGGCAACGCTTTAGAATCGACTAGAGCAAAAGCTTCAATAACGAAACTAATCTGTTATACAAATAAGAACAAAGAAAAACTGCCGGTTTCCTATAGAACCGTAAAGAACCAAAAGAGTTTAATTAATCTTTCTCGATCTATTGAAAGCACATTGCATTGCTCAACACGACATATGTCACAGACCAACACACAAATAAGTGACTTAGCACCATAATAAATACCGTACAAATCGATAAATATTACACTTCATTTGCATAATTCAAATCACGCCGTAACAGCTGTTGGTAAACAGTTTGCTAACACAAACAGTGTATCCCAACAGGCTTGGTATTGCGTGAAAAGCCTCGTCAGCATTGGATACAGTGTTTCTGATATATACTGGATACGAATCGTCTTAACAGTAGATATTATTTCGTTTATAATACAAACGTCCATCGACAACTTAACCAAGTTTGTAGCAAGTTTTGTTACAAAGTTTAAACTCCAACACTGCAGTTACAGTAACGACTATGGTTACCATGGATATAAGCACCTGTATAAATATATAACCAAAATGTGTATGTAAACATTATGAATTATGGTTCCTAAGCAAGTCAAAACTGAACTTAACCCGATTCTGTTCTGTAAAGCCAGTTGGTTAATTTTTCCCATCCAACTGAGTCAAACAGTCTTGGCAGACTGACGTTCAAGACAACGTTGAATATTCAAAAGGGACTTAAGGTCAAAGTATGAAATTTGCTTCACTGTTTCTCAAACAACGGTGGTTTACTCCTGGTCAGTAAGATGTCGGTTGTTTAATGGCGGGGTCACCTCGACATCTTTGTCGGTAGACAGAAAGTCAACTAAAAATATCCTTTATGAAGAAAGTTTGTAATGATTTTAAGATTTGGATATGAAGTTTATGTTTAAGTAACAATATCGAAATATGAGATTAGTGTTAACTTTACGTTGTTTTATTTGAGTTTGAACTTTTTCCGTTAGTTGTTACTAGTAAAACTAAAACGTGCTAGCTTAACGATTTTGTATCACCAGCAATACAGTTTGTTACTTTAATAAAAACCCTACCTTCGTAAGTAAGGCCCGGCATGGCCAGGTGGGGTTAAGGCATTCGACTCGTAATCTGAGGGTCGTGGGTTTGAATCCTCGTCGCACCATAATGATTGCTCTTTCATCCGTTGTATGTGACGGTCAATCCCACTATTCGTTAGTAAAAGAGTAACCCAAGAGCTGGCTGTGGATGGTGATGACTAGCTGCCTTCCCTCTAGTCTTACACTGCTAAATTAGGGACGGCTAGCACAGATAGCCCACGCGTAACTTTGTGCGAAATTCAAAGTAAACCTACAAAAAATATGTGTTATCAGTTTCTGATAAACAAAATGTTTATAAACATTAAACACCAACAATACATTTGTTTATATCCTGTGAAAGGACTTAGTGACATCGTTGCTTAGCATCAGATACAAACATTAAACACCAACAATTAAATTTTTAAGCGTCCTGCGCAAATATCTGTGAATTACATTGTTCTGCTTCCAGAAAAACATGACTAACAATATTGAAACAACGTAAAACTTCGAACAGCTTCTTATGTGGTCATGCGGCACAGAATATTTTGAAGTCTATGCAGACACGATACTTCTCATGATTTCCGTCATGTTTTGATATTAGTGTTCAGTATGCTTTCTAGGTTTCAAATAATCTTTTTTAAATAATCCAACACCAATGACACATGACCTGTTAAAACTAAATTCTTTTAAAAGTTTCGTTTCTTTTAATATGTAGATATTATGCTGCTAACATCAATTTGTAATCGTAAATTTTTTTTAGTCCTAACTAAATATATAACAGTGCTTTAAATTTACTTATTTTATATTTGGAAAGCACAGATAGGTACTCTGGTATGCTCTGCTTTCGATATAAACCTCTCGTGACACGTGCAAAAAAAAAACTTGTTACCGAAATGTTTAGGCCATTGTTTCGTTTACTTACGAACAGATGTAAGCCATGCGATTCCTAAGCTTCCAACAAATCGTTTTGACGGTTCGTAGAAATAAAACATGAATTATTTTTTAAAAAGCTGTTGTAACGACGCATACGCACCTCAGTGAGTCAAACGACAAAATCCACTTATATCTTGGAGACCTTTTGTAGACTGTTTAAAAGGAAAAGATTCCGCAAGTTTCCCGGACGTTCACGTGTCGACCAAATGAAAGTGAGAAGGTAAAAATATCTCTCTGCTGCTGGGGCCAGCCGAGGTAGGCCAAAACTAGGATGTGACGTCATTATGATACGGATGTGATGTCATGAGGTCCTTCCCCCCCGATGTTTTCTCCAAGAATGACACCACTAGATTTTGTGGAAAATTGCTGATAAAATACACAAGACTGTCTCATTTATTTATGTCCCGTCTGCAATGGAGAAATCAACCAAAAGCATGTTTGTGGACCCACCAAGAACATTTTATTTGATCTTGCGTAGACATATCTGCGATCTTGGACGTGAAGGAATAATCCTTTGATCACTACCCCACAACTGCCTTGTATTATACCTGGTACAGGCTTATTAACTTCTGCACGCGCACACCCGAAAGAGCAAAGCACTCACTACCAGTTCCAGGAGGTCGAGCGCGTGGCTGTCAGTCCGCTCTCTAACGCCCATCTGCTATAAATCTCATGTTCTCAATAAGTTTCATCTATTATTGCTTCTTTTTTTTCCTTTGGCCTCAAGATCACGTGAGAACTTTAGTGTCATACTAATTAGGATAATGGCCGACAGCCTTTTAAACATTGTTATGACAAGCATTATAACACGTTCTGCCAAGTGCTTCCTTCAACGAAACACCGTGGAATTCATGACAGTAAAATTTATTACAGACCATAAAACGGTGCATTAATCTCCTCACTAGATAAACAGATCATATTCTACTCTGAGCTGCCCATTCAACAGTTTCTACCTCCTTTACACGCGTAATGCGACTCATCCATTTTATTTTTCTGTCCGTTTGGTTCGACATGACCGGTTTGATAGAAGAATGATTACGTTGAGTATTTAATGACCAATAAAAATCGCTCAATGGATAACAATGCTGATGACAAGACTAAATAAACATTTTCCTGTAAAATAATTCGTTAGTGTGAACCAGTCAAGTCCTCGGCTTTGCAAAGAAAAAAAAAATATATATATATATCCTTGTACCTTTTAAGATACGTATTGTAACCTGAGCAGTATCGAAATAGAGACATCAGGACCATCAGACTTTAAGAGCGTTTTCTCAACATCGTCCTCAAATCACCTATTCCACATCTGGTTACAGTGTGTTCACACACTGTTTGAGATGGAGCTATTAGAAATGACTTATCATATTGCCCGGCATTGAAGACGCGCCTCCATTTTAAAAAGCTAATTTTGAAAACCATTTGAACATGGTCCCAGCACTTCCCCTAATCCAACCAAGATGTTTCGTGGATTGTTTTGTGAATTACGGTACACAAATAAAACCTTTTGCCCACTTCTAGTTTTTCTGTGAGCAGTATGTTTATCATATCTACCTTTGAACGTGTATACCTTATATCACCACTGGAATATCTGTATTATTACAATAACGTTATTTTAAACCTGAGAAGTTAAAAAGAGCGCCTATATTACAGCATCATCCGTACTATGACCTGTTCTTGTTTATTTATTTGTTATTCAATACTAAGTAACTTATACATTTCATTCTGGGTCGTATAGAGGGGCTTGGATTATTGTCTGGTGTCCAAACGCGTCCTTTAGGCTAGGTTTAGGTCTGTAAGTAATGTAACCTTCGGCGTGGAAAAAGCATAGTAAAATTTGAGACTTGTGCTGGAGAAAGAAACAGCGTCTTCGACGCCGGAAAATATTGTAACCCTTGGTTGGCTTTGTTGATTGATTGATTGTTTTGAATTTCGCGCAAAGCTACGCGAGGTCTATCTGTGCTAGCCGTCCCTAATTAGCAGTGCGAGACTAGAGGGAAAGCAACTAGTTATCACCACCCACCGCCAACTCTTAGGCTACTCTTTTACCAACGAATAGTGGGATTGACCGTAACGTTATAACGCCCCCACGGCTGAAATGGCGAACATGTTGGATGCGACCTGGATTCGAACCCGCGACCCTCGGATTACGAGTCGAATGCCTTAACCCACCTGGCCATGCCGGATCTATAGCTATTGGAATAAACTTTACAAATTCGTATCAGTGAAGGGTATAGGTTGTTTTGTATATTGACCCTAACTAAGGTATCCTTCTTACTCTCTCATTCCGCTTCCATAGGGGTCAGTGATAAGTCTGGAGGCCTACGACGCTAAATATCAGTTTTTATACCCGTGGATGGCTTAACATAGGTGATCCATTGAATGGATTTGTGCTGAGCAACAATCCAAACAAAATCTTTATCTTTGTATTCAAAGTTTTAAATCTTACGTTCATGAGATTCTTATTTCACTGAATACTTTATTTTCAAGGTCAGTATTCCGCCATCGATAAACGTGCTCGTCGCCACAGTTAAGACATGAGTCTCTTCTCGATTTAGAGCTTAAGAAACCAAGATGTCTGATTTGAAGGATGGATCGTAGTGTTCTACGCAACTCCTCCTTCCGAGTTTTCGGGTGATCATTAATCTCCATCGAATCCCCACCGAGTGGCAACCATTGTTCCTGTTGACAACGCTGCCCAATAGAAGAACCACGTGTTCTTCTCTTTCTATACATTCTGTTTCCTCGCAGGCCTCCTCACCCCAGCTGTAAGTGACCCGATGAATCAGTTTCGGCACAGAAGGCATCTGCGTACGTGAAGCGACCAATCGAACAAAAACAGCGCCATTTTGATATTAACCCCGAGGTACAATATCTCGCTGCTTTGCAGTGTTCTTAAAAGAAAAAAGATAGCGTTTTTATCTTCAGGGGCTAAATTTCTGTCGGGTTATCAGTTGGAAAATTTAGTTCTTTGTGCAAAAGGAAAAGGGGGGCGCAGAATATGAACTGTTAAAGAAAATTTGCTTTGGGCCAACATTCCAATCCTTTGCTTGGGTGAACTGAAGGACTTCGCTTTCCATGTTAAATGAACGAAAATTAGGACAAACAGTACTTGAAACTTTCTTATGTTTCCATTATTTAGGTGTCTAGTGCATTCTTTATCAGCCAGTATCTTATTGGCTGATTGGACTCGAAGCTTAAAGTTCTCGGTTCGTTAATGACCAACAGCGGGCACTGTTATCCCTAAACCATATTCATGGATACAATCTGTTGAACAAAACGTCAAAAAGTGTTTGCGTAACGGTGAATCTGTTTCAACGATCTTCTTACTTTATGTTCATTCATAGCACACAGACACGCTGCTACTCTGTGGAAATAAATCTCTTTACTAGTTTCCTTGGAACTGCTGTCTCTAATATCTAATACATTGCTTCAAAGTCAGTATAGTTCTCTATACGTAGTGTGTGAAAATTATTACATGCGAACATATAGCTTATCGAATAAATTTAAAATGTTCTCAAGACGCCTGGCATGGGTTATAAAACTTCAATTAAAATAAAGAATAGAACAACCTTTCTACCTTCTCAGGCCATCTTCAGGTTAACAAAGAGAGTTTGTAAATGAGATACCATCCGTCTTTAGGATACATTTTTACTTCAAGTAGGTTTCTTGTCATCACGAATTAAAATGCTAATTATCTTAAAATAAAACAACTGAAATGAATTATCGCATTTAGCGCTTAAAAACATTGTTTTACATCGGAATTACTGCTTAAGATCGAATTTTATATCGAATTTAGCGCTTAAAAACATTGTTTTACATCGGAATTACGGCTAAAACATTGTTTTATATCGTATTTAGCGCTTAAAACAGTTTTATATCGCATTAGCGCTTAAAAAACATTGTTTTACACCGGAATTACCGCTTAAAAACAGTTTTATATCGCATTTAGCGCTTAAAAACATTGTTTTACATCGGAATTTCCGCTTAAAAACATTGTTTAACATCGGAATTATCGCTTAAGATCATTGTTTTATACCGCATTTAGCGCTTAAAAACATTTTTTTCTCCTTTTAAGAATTTATTTTATTTTAAATCATTTTTTTCCACACATCTGGCAACCGATAATAATTATTGTTTGTTTTGTTTTTGAAATTCGTGCAAAGCTACATGAAGGTTTTTTGCGCTAGTTGTCCCTAATTTAGCAAGGGGAAGGTAGATACTTATCACCACCCACCGCCAACTCTTGGGCTACTCTTTTACCAATGAACAGTGGGATTGACAACTATTTTATAACGCCCCCAGGGCTGAAAAGGGTGAACATGTTTGTTGTGACGGGGATTCGAACCCACTATCCTCGGATTAAGAGTCAAGTACCCCAACCACCCGGCCATGCCGTGCCCGTAATAATAACTATAGGCAAGGTTCTAGTCTGCAGAAATATGTCGTTTCTCTTTCACATGTGTGTTCACTCCCACAACTGAAAGCGTTTATGATAGTGATTAGACAATTGTCCCGTTTCTATAATTTTTTATCATTTCAGACACTCCGTTACTTACCTCACCCCCCCACCCCACCACACACCAGCGCCATAGCGGTATTTCTGCGGACTCACTCCGCTAGAAACCGGGTTTCGATACTTGTTGTGATAAAACACAAATAACCCATTGTGTAACTCTATGCTTGATTCCAAATAATCATTCAATCAAATCAATCATTTTCCCTCAGAACTGTACCAACTGATGTTAGCGATTAAATACGATTTCTCTCTGAGATATTTTTTATTATTATGCTCAGACGCTTTTGTATTTTCTCTAAAGCTTTGTCAACGGATTCCAATAATTAAAGTCAAGTTTTACTTGTAGAATATTTATTACTTTTCTTTATTTCTTCCATAGCTATGTCAGCAAATTACAGTAATTAAAGATAAGTTTCACCTGAAGAATATTTATTATTGTTTTTAGACGTTTCTATATTTCTTCCATAGCTATGTCAGCTAATTACAGTAATTAAAGATAAGTTTTCACCTCTATAATATTTATTGTTGTTTTTAGACGTTTCTTCCTTTCTTCCATAGCTCTGTCAGCTATTTATAATAAAGACAAGTTCTTACCTTCTAGGATATTTTATTATTATTTTTAGGTGTTTCTATATTTTCTCCAGAGCTTTGTCAGTTAATTTCAGTAATTAAAGATGAGATCTCGCCTCTAGAATATTTTTTTATTGTTTTTGGACGTTTCTATGTTTCCTACAGAGCTTTGTCAGCTAATTCCA
The DNA here is from genome assembly GCA_011833715.1 of Carcinoscorpius rotundicauda. Lineage (NCBI taxonomy): Eukaryota > Metazoa > Arthropoda > Merostomata > Xiphosura > Limulidae > Carcinoscorpius > Carcinoscorpius rotundicauda. The sequence goes on along the minus strand of CM022403.1, from coordinate 59,650,686 downwards.
GTGATTAAAGACGAGTTCTCACCTCTAGATTTTATATATATATATCTTAGACGTTTCTTTAATTCCTCGGAGCTGTGGAAGCTAATGCTAGTGATTAAAGACAAGTTCTTACCTCTAGAAGTTTTTGTCGCTTCATAATTTCTTGCTAGGACTCCCCTGGTGGAACCAAATTACATCTTTTGTTGGCTCGTCAGTTCCACGAGTTTCTCTTCTCCACCTTAGCACCATTCCATCTAACCAGCATTGTTCTTTATCCGAAACACGCAAAACTGCTGGTTTTCTTTTCCTTGGGTGCCAGTAACGAAGAAGTAACCCCTTTAGTCGCCTTCCATCAAGACCAGTAGATAGAACGAAAATTAATGGTTACTTTGGAAAGACTGACTCATCTGGCTTAACCGCGACACACAATAGATTCTAGACCCCTGGTAGGAAAGAAACAAGGACTTCCAACAGTGGTTTCTTTCATAGGTTAGCTCTTGGCGAAGTTCGTCATCTGAAGATCACAGATGAAAAAATGATTAAAGAAATGATCATTAATTTAAAGACGTTTGATCTCAAGAATTTAACAGAATTTTTGTAAGATACTATAATATACAACGTTTGAAACACTAGTTTATTATCTACTCTATAAACAGTAACAGAAGTGTAACAAAGTAAGATTGATGGGCTAAACTACTGTGGTGATAACGTTCTTCTTGTTGTTTCTTTCCTTGTGGAGGTCCTGACTTAATCCAAGACAAGGAACAATAAACTCACTTCAGTGAACCCTGGAACTACTATCGTTTATTGTTTTCTCGTGTTAAAAATCGATACTATATTATCAAATGACTGTTGTGAAATAAGATAATTGAAAGCAGTCAATGAATATTAAACTAAGTTATTGGTTGAAATAATGTTGTTGTTTTTTGCAAAAGATGAGTTACGGTTTCAGAAATTAAAGTTATAGCTAGTTAAAGAGTTCGAAGATTACATTATGTCTAATTACAGGTCTCACAGTTTACCTACTGTTAGTTACGCGTATCAGAGGTTACCTTATGTCTAATTACAGGTCTCACAGTTTACCTATTGCTAGTTACACGTATCAGAGATAACCTTATGGCTAATTACAGGTCTCACAGTTTACCTACTGCTAGTTACACGTATCAGAGATAACCTTATGGCTAATTACATGTCTCACAGTTTACCTACTGCTAGTTACACGTCTCAGAGATTACCTTATAGCTAATTACACGTCTTACAGTTTACCTACTGCTAGTTACACGTATCAGAGGTTACCTTATGGCTAGTTACATGTCTCACAGTTTACCTATTGCTAGTTACACGTCTCAGAGATCACCTTATGACTAATTACAGGTTTCACAGTTTACCTATTGCTAGTTACTGGTCTCAGAGATCACCTTATAGCTAATTACATGTCTCACAGTTTAAATATTGCTAGTTACTGGTCTCAGAGATAACCTTATGACTAATTACAGGTTTCACAGTTTACCTATTGCTAGTTACTGGTCTCAGAGATAACCTTATGACTAATTACAGGTTTCACAGTTTACCTATTGCTAGTTACTGGTCTCAGAGATCACCTTATAGCTAATTACATGTCTCACAGTTTAAATATTGCTAGTTACTGGTCTCAGAGATCACCTTATGACTAATTACAGGTTTCACAGTTTCCCTATTGCTAGTTACAGGTCTCAGAGATAACCTTATGGCTAATTACAGGTTTCACAGTTTACCTATTGCTAGTTACTGGTCTCAGAGATCACCTTATGACTAATTACAGGTTTCACAATTTACCTATTGCTAGTTACAGGTCTTACAGATTACCCTATGGCTAGATTGAGAAATTAAAGGTTATCTTGCAGCGAGTTAGAGAAATCAGAGATTATCTTATAATGAGTTAGAGAGATCAAAGACCATCAAATAGCCAGTTTCGACATATCAGAAATTATCTCATATGTCATCCTTATATAACAAATATTCAGGAAGAAATAAAACAGCTATATGGAGTCATTATTTTAAATTTCAAATGTTTTGTACGAATTACGCGCTATAAAATACAAAAAAAAATTAATTTAACACTTTATCATAAAAATATCTATTTTATCATTATTATTATTTTACTAACATGTGAATTTTGACGGGTAGATTACAGTTTTGGAACAAATTGTATAATAAGTCCGAAGTTTTGAAAAGAGCCTCTTTGAATTCATTGGACAAAGAATTATATCATGAGATGCATGTCGCAAGTGTTCGTCCATCTCTTTACGTATATAATACGTAACTCAGGTGCTTGTCCAATCGGACGCTTTGAATCCAATAATTTGTTTGCGAATGTGGTAGCTAAGAAACTGAGTTATTTAGCCAAAGATGTACAATTTTTGCGACTTTTAAATTGTATTGTTTTCAGCTCTTATGATTTCTATCAATTTCGTTATTGTTTTATTAATATTTAGATAACACTATTATTTTACAATGAACATTATGTTGTTTTTTCTTAACCGGAAGTGACGTAATTAACTTCACGGTTCGTCATTACCTTTATTATTTCTTCCGTATTAGATTTGTATCTATTAAGGATTTTTTTTTCCGGAAACCCACACTAAGTTTCATTTCCACTATGTCTAAAAGCCAGCCGCTTAGGTGGCTACGTTGCCACCCACGTGATTATGTTGGAAGTAAACATTGACAAATGTATTTATCCAACATATGAATATGAGACGTTGGTTATATCTTGTGTCAGTTACATTGAGAAACACATATTACTGGCATATGTGTTTGTGTTAATGTGTAGGTAGTATATACTGGAGTGTTGGTGTCCTCCAAAATGGGAAGAATCACAAGATAACCACATGCAAACTGTAGTGTGTTGGTATCCTCTAAAATGAGAAGAATCACAAGATAACCACATGTAAACTGTGATGTGTTGGTGTCCTCCAAAATGGGAAGAATCACAAGATAACCACATGCAAACTGTAGTGTGTTGGTGTCCTCCAAAATGGGAAGAATCACAAGATAACCACATGTAAACTGTGATGTGTTGGTGTCCTCCAAAATGGGAAGAATCACAAGATAACCACATGCAAACTGTAGTGTGTTGGTGTCCTCTAAAATGGGAAGAATCACAAGATAACCACATGTGAACTGTGGTGTGTTGGTGTCCTCTAAAATGGGAAGAATTACAAAATAACCACATGTGAACTGTGGTTTGTTGGTGTCCTCTAAAATGGGAAGAATCACAAGATAACCACATGTGAACTGTGATGTGTTGGTGTCCTCTAAAATGGGAAGAATCACAAGATAACCACATGTGAACTGTGATGTGTTGGTGTCCTCTAAAAAGGGAAGAGTCACAAGATAACCACATTTAAGTTGTGGTGTGTTGGTGTCATCTAAAAGAGGAAGGCTTACAATAGTTAAAACTCTTCAATAACTAAATTCCCAGAAGAAATCTTAAACAACAAAAATTTTGTCTTTAAGAACAACGTTTATAAAGTAGCTATGAAGAAGTTGAATGCTGTTCAACTTGTGTCAATGAAAAGGTTAATTTTGGAGGTCTTATATAACGTGCAACTCTAAAGAATGTGTTTGACCTTTGTTCCATTATATGAATTAATTGCTTTAACAGTTTCGAACTTATTGTAGGTATGATATAACTTACTTAATAAGACAAACTTTTGTACAATTAATGCAAGTTTGTCAGTACACATATGTAGCTTGCTTAACTTTGTTTGGCTGTTTTGTTTTAAATTTCGCGCAAAGCTACACGTGAGCTATCTGCGCTAGCCGTCCCTAATTAGCAGTGTAAGACTAAGAGAAGTCAACTTGTCATTACCACCCACTGCCGACTCTTGGGCCACTCTTTTACCAACAAATAGTGGGATTGACACATTATAACGGATAAAAGGGCGAGCATGCGTGGTGCGACGGGGATTCGAACTTGCGACCCTCGGGTTACAAGATGAGTGCCTTAACCACCTGACCATGCCAGTTAAGCGTCCTTTGTTAAATTTATATTAAAACTCCTGAGTCTCCAGATGTGCTTGTTATGTTTGTTTGTTTGCTTAACTGAATCCCGGATTTTAGCGTTGTAAGTTATGATGTGTTCTCATAAATAAATAATAATTAATTAATAAGAGCCCTGTTCCCTTCTTCCAAGAGAATATTTCAGCTTCGTGAACTCACCGAAAATAACCTACAAACATGTTACAAGTGTTTATGAGAGATTTTGGAGCTATACCAATAGAACAGTAATTACGGGCACTCTAAATGAGGTTTTAGGTAGGTCAAGTAGATAAGAAACAGTGTAATGTGGCAAAAAATTACCACTTGTGCCGAGTCGTTAGGAATGTCCTCAGATCTGTGTAAACAGCTCGTGACAAGTCACTAATTTTTCATTTTTTTTTCTTCATATGAAATATTTTCTAACAAGACTTGATGACTTGGTCTCTCTTTGCCTCAAGACTGACGACAGATGGCACCTTGAGGAACATTTAGTTTCTCCAATTTTGGCTCTTGCTAACTGATAATACTAATTACCCTTGAGAACAAGTTATCTACGTGGAGACACGTTTCGGATAAAAAAAATTCCTGGAATTTTTTTTAAACATTGTATAAACTTCCAAACTACAAGTTGAATGATAATTTGTTTTATCATGGATTATACTCTGGCCCCAACAGTTTAGACATACCATTTGTTTAACGTCCATGATAAAAATACATTCAGCCTATCATTTTAACGCTTTGCAGTAACACTGATTTTTTTTCGTAATACTCTTAAAACTCGTTAAATAACTTATTCAAGTCAGCAGTTTAACAATACTTTTACCTTGGGCCTCATTTTATTTTTTAAATAACCATGTTAAAAACACTATATTTACCTGTGCGATTTAAAAGTAATTCGCTGTAACTTGGTGCGGCATGGCGTGGTGGTTGGAGCGCCGGATACACAATCCGCGGGTCGCGAGGATCAAAATCCGTCATCGAACACGTTCGCTTGTAAGTCGTAGAGGCTTTATAATGTGACGACCAAATTCCACTGTTCGTTGGTGAAAAGTAGTCCAAGAGTTGGTGGTGTGTAGTGATGACTAGCTGCCTTTTCTCTCGTCCTTCGTTTCAAAATTATAGATAAGTCTTCGAGTAGCTCTGCGCTGAATTTAAAGAATGGAAGGAAGAAACTTTAAATCACGATTTATGTTCTAAATGACCAAGTTAAGAACTATATCTTTATCTCATTACGGGTGAGGTTACACAATTCTAAGACGAAACAGCAGGTTTTAGTTCGTGTACGTAAAAATAATATGTTTAATTACTTGCACTAATCAGCAGGTTTATTTTGATTTGGCCCAGCAAGGCCAGGTTAAGGCATTCGACTCGTATTCCAAGAGTCGCAGGTTCGAATCCTCGTCACACCAAACATGCTTGCCCTTTCAGCCGTGGGGCTGTTATAATGTTACACTTTATCCCACTATTCGTTGATAAAACAGTAGCCCAAAAGTTTGGCGGTGGGTGGTGATGACTAACTGCCTACCCTCTAGTCTTACACTGCTAAATTAGGGACGGCTAGCGCAGATAGTCCTCGTGTAGTTTTGCGCGAAAATCAAAACAAACAAACCAATCATTTTGATTTGGGAGCTAAGTAGTTAACTTACTTTGACTGAAAGTTGTTATTAATTTATTGAAAGTTTTTTAAACTACATTTTATATCGTAAGTACCCTAGTTTAATGGATGTAAATAAAAGGTTTTTCACAGTTTTTCTAATTGTTATACATGTATAGTAATAAATAGCGCCATCTATACACACCGCCTGAGCCTCGAGCCATCAACAATACGACATCTCCATTTTTAATGTTTTTAGATACGCTGATTTACAGTCCCCTTTTGTAAATTAATGATTGATAACAATCGATGTTTGTTTGTTTGTAAGTTTCCAGGCAAAATTTATTGATGTGTATGTTCTAAGTCCGTAGACTTACCACTGTACCAGCGAGGGACTTGTTAATGCATATAACCGTTGCTGAAAATATTATGTTACTTTCCTTACAACTGAGGTGGTTAACGAACTTAGATGTCAGGTTTTATATCCCCCGAAAGCACAGTGGGTATCAATACTGTTGAAGGGGTGGGTGGGGTGCAGAGCACAGATAACCCATTGTGATACCGTGTGCTTAACTTCACACAAACAAACAAACTGTTACTCTAGGAGCGCCTGTTTCTCTATGCACCCACCGAAAGAGGATGGGGTCGTTTCAGAAATAAGTTTTTACAATTTTCAAACTGTTATTTCGATAGTCAGAGTAAACAGAGTTAAGTTAGCTCATTGTGTAGCTTTTTGCGTAACAACAAAATGAACACCGCGTCTCAACAACTTCACTTTGTTCTCGTCTTAGCTGTATCTCGTAATCTGAGGGTCGCTGGTTCGCATCCCCGTCGCACCAAACATGCTCGCCCTTTCAGCCGTGGGGGTGTTATAATTTACGATCAATCCCACTATTCGTTGGTAAAAGAGTAGTCGAAGAGTTGGCGGTGGGTGGTGATGACTAGCTACCTTCCCTCTAGTCCTACACTGCTAAATTAGGGACGGCTAGCACAGATAGCCCACGCATAACTTTGTGCGAAATTCAGAAAACAAACAAACAACTTAACTGTGTCTGGTTTTGATATTCATTCATAATAAAAACATCTCACCACGGACCGCATCACATTTTGTATGACTTGTTCAGCAGCAAATACGACATAGATAGTACACATATTGTTATTTGTTAGAAGATCTATATTTTCCCTCGCATCCTTACAAATTCCGTTCGTATCTCTCAGTACATAAATGCGAAACTTTTATCATGTTATATATACTTGAGTCCTGCAGGCTCATGTTAAACTTTTATCACTATTATTAATGCCTGGGTAGTTTTACGTAACTCGCGCTAAATAACTGACACGTCACTGCACGTTAAGTAAAACCGAACTGATAAGAAATCCTTAAACGTTGAACCGAGGAATATCTTCGAGGCAAAACTTTTTCATAAGATTTTAGAAACGTGATACTTTCCAAAACATGCCCTATTTGATTTTATATTGCCGCGCTATCCAAACGCTAACACCCTTTTACCTCCAGAAATTCGGAAGCTATGGGGAAGAGCTTCCGTTTTTCTGCTTAATTATCAAAAAATCAACATTCCTTCCTCCACTCTCAACCCTGAGGACTTGGAGTTACCTCGTTTATACTCGTTACTCGTTTCGAGTAGAAAGTTTCTTAAATTTCACTTTAAAAAGCAGACCCACTTGGATCATATATACAGTTATAATTAACGACACTGCAATTAGAATGCCCCTTTTGGAAACCGTGACCGTTGTTAAAGGACGGTCCTCTTTTGTGCAGCATTCATAGTGAATTTACAAACGTTTCCAAAAGTTGACCTAAGTTTCTATGGGTGCCTCGATCGCAAAAGCCCTTTCCGAGAAACTTTTAACGATTTAATAGTGAACATACGAAATTTAGCGTATACCTAGAGACCCCAAACTTCGCAGGACCTGAAATGGTCTAAGCAGACAAAGTTTTAAGTTGTTTTTTGATTCTGATTTTCATTAAGTTAGATCTCTCACAACTGGCTGTGCCTTTGGTGAATCGTATTTGACTACTTACTAGAGAACCACAAAATTGGGACTACTTCTCATCATCTGTAATTTTAGTGTATTAACATAATTTACCAAACATCTTGCAAGAGTTATTCGATTGCATAATGACGTTGCATTGTTTGTTTGTTTTAGAAATTTGCACAAAGCTACTCGAGGGCTATCTGTGCTAGCCGTCTCTAATTTAGCAGTGTAAGACTAGAGGGAAGGCAGCTAGTCATCACCACCCACCGCCAACTCTTGGGCTACTCTTTTACCAACGAAAAGTGGGATTGACCGTCACATTATAACGCCCCCACGGCTGGATAGGGCGAACATGTTTGGCGCGAACCCTCGACCCTCAGATTACGAAGCGCTCGCATCTCTTGAATACAGTGCTTTTACTTAAGAAACACTCGGATTTATTAGTTTGTTTTGAATTTCACGCAAAGCTACTCGAGGATTATCTGCACTAGCTGTCCCTGATTTAAGAATGTAAGACTAGAGGAATGGCAGTTAGTCATCACCACCCACCGCCAATTCTTGGGATACCCTTTTACCGACAAATAGTGAGACTGACCGTCACTTTATCGCTCACACGGCTGAAGGGGCGAGCATGTTTAGTGCGACGGGGACTCGAACTCGCGATCCTCGGAAAACCAGTCGAATTTCTTAACCCATCTGGCCATGCCGGGCCTGATTTGTTCGGGAAATGTTTCCCAAAGTTCTTCTACAAAGTTTGAAATCACGAATTCTAGAAATGGTAATATCTTGATGAGGTCTTTTACGAATAAAAAACGTGATCAATTTAAAAATATTTGGTACTGGCATTTTCTTTGCTTCATCATAATTTTCATAAACATGTATATACTTACGATCTCCTGCTAATATTTCAGAATCAGTCATATGCATGTTTTATATTCTTAGTTTTAACGATAATACTTCATACCCAGAAAGTCAATGATGTTTTTCTCCGAGACAATACTTTTCTTACATGCTAATAAATGTTGTAGACTACGATGACGTTTATCTGGTTATTCGAGAATTAAAATAATTTAGTTACTTTGATATAAAAGTTTTATTATATCCGAAGAATTAGCTTTGACAACTATCGACCTTAAACTGTGTTAACCACAGGCCGTGAATAAGGGTTAGAAAAGAAAAAAAAAGTCTTACATTTTATGTGTGTGTTCAATAAATCATTTCCTAACATGAATAACAAAAATGAAACCGAAACGTGGTTGGTGTGAAAAGCACAGAGATGATGAAATGGATTTCTCAACCTTTCGGCCAGGCGACCTTCATCGATCTCTCAAAGCAACTCTTCGTCATTTATACTACTTATTTATGTTGTTGTTGCTAGACCCATATTTTTTTTTCTATAAACAGTTAGATATTCCGTGATATAGAGATGACATTTGTATGTGTCTTTAACAGCATTTGATGAAACAAAAGAATAATTTATTTGAAACGCGCTTTTAAATTAAATTAACTCTTAAAATTTTCATTTTTGAAATGCCCCATCAGTGACCTAGCGATCAGTCCGTAAATTTATAACGTTAGGACCCGGGTTTCGAAACTCGTAGTTGGCAGAACATAAATGGCCCATTATGTCGCTCTCTGTTTAACGGCGAACAAGAAAGAAGTAAAAAAACATTGTCGAAAAACGTTTACTTTTAACTGAAAAAAAAAAATCAAACCTTGCACGAGCTCGCGAGAACACTACAATGAAGCGTTTGATTGTGTTGTAATCAATGATTAGTGGCGCCGTTTTGAGCTAGTTTTCCTTCGGTCATTTGCTTTACGAGAAGTACACGGAATTATTTTAAAACATTATTTATTTATTTATTTACTCTTAATCACTGTGTATGGTATCGTCATTTGTAGATGGCGCTAGTGATTTAAAGAAAATTCACAGTATTCTAATACGAGTCGAGTTAATAACACCTATAAGATGTTAACATCTTTAAAATAACTGTTAGCAACTTCCGGTCATATGACACCGTAGAGTTAACACTGTTAATGACATTTTAATGCGTTTAAGCAGTATTTTGTGGTCGGATTGTGTTTATTTGTCTGTTTGCAGTGTGAACAAAGATTTGTAAGAGTATATCATTTTTTGTCAGCAGCTTATAGCGAATGTTTTACTTTAAACAGTTATCGATCTCTAAGTTCACCGCTGGGTCAACGTTAAGTTTACAGATTTACAACGCTGAAATTCAAGGTTCGATTTGTTGCTACGGACGTAACGCAAATAGTCCATTTTGTAGCTTGTTCTATAAATTAACAAACAGTCTCCCTCCCGGTACAGTGGTAAGTCTACGGATTTTCAACGCTAAGATTAGGAGTTCGGTTTCCCTCGGTGGACTCAACAGATGACCCGATGTGGCTTTGCTATAAGAAAATATTCATACACGTGCATTAACAAACAGATTTAGCTCCTAAAATCAGTTACCTACTCTGACTGTCAGATTGATTTTTGTTCATTTCTTTTGATAGGAAAATTGGCGCGAATATTTCACACAAATTTTTTTCACTCTGCAGACAAACGTTTCTCAAATCGGTTGTTTTGAAATACAGAGAATTCTGAAAATGTGTAGTTGTTGGTGTGCCGTGAAATGAATAATTTGGTACATCACGTGATAAAATGTGCAGTACACGTTTTTGAGCAAGTCTGTGGGTGTGAGGGACAAGTGGGTTTCAGACTTGAGAAACGTGTTTCTTTCTGTAACATCTGTCAGCAATTAAACTTACCAACTGGTTCATGGGAGGTCATCGCCTTCTTCCTTACTTGAAACCAGAAATGATGTTGTAACTGCCTGATGCATTCCGTTTTGACCTTCATCTAGTTCCATTCTTTATATCCGTATCCAAACTCACTAAAAACTGCTGTCCGTAAATAACGTTTCTAGCATCCATGGGTTGAAACGCCATCTTGCACAACACGGTTCACACGCATCAACCGCTTAATTGTGTTTATTGGTAGTCGAGGGAACGACATCAGATATTCCCTCTGTCGTCACAAACCTAGGAATAGTGAACCAATCATTACACACTTAAAATATGTCTCAAACCTCGAAAGAGTTAAGCCTTAGAAAAGTGATTGTAGGAATAATGTTAAGAAATTCCAATCTGAAAGAAATATATATTTTCTAATTTTTTTAACCTTAAAATGTATTTTCTATTGAAAATAAAGCCTTGTAAGTTTATGACCTGACCTTTCCTCTTTCAGATTAAAAATAACAAGCAGATCATATACATATGTATGTATATTAAACATATCTTTTATTTCTTACCGAACACCCGAAGAACTGTTGTTCATAAAAGTCATACACAAATCGGCGTATATTGCGCACTGTTTTCTGTAGTAATGGCTCAAATAGTATATATTTAATGTCCCATAACAGACTAGACAACCGGTTTCGATACTCTTGGTGAACACGGCATGCATGGCCCGTTACGTATCTTTGTGATTAAATAAACAAACAAACAAAACTATAATATGTTTCGTCTGATTATCAAAATTTCCTTAACGTAAGCTTCTTTTTTCAATAATGATAAAAACAGTTTAATGTTCCAGTATTTTCGAATAGGATGTCTAAGCCTAAAAGCAACAATTAGGTATTAATACGCTGATAAAACTAACAATATACACCAGTAAAGAGCTACTGCGAGCAACATGATAAGATGTCACATAATAACTGAGATGTTTTATAGAATGGCAGAATAAGTTATATTGTGAAAATTCAGTAAGGAGCATCTTTTTGTTTTTTATACATCTTATGCCACTAGGTTTATACCTCAGTCACTGGGATAAATTTCGCAGTGAAATATTGCTTACCGTAAGACAAAAATGGGAGTTTTTAATGGTAATAAGACTACAAGTGTCCATTCTTGACTTGATAAAAACAGTTAAGAAGCATTACAACTGAGAGATCGATTAAAGATGTAACAAACTCCACTAAGTCGAAACTAACAATGAGGTATTTAAGCAAGTTAAATACTTTGAGTTAATAAAACAGCTTGTTTCATATATCGACATTTCTACAATAAGCAGAATACTATAGTTGTATTAAAGTTACAAAATAATCTGATAATGTATCCACAGATAAATATATCAGTCATTCTCAGGAAGATCAGGCCATCTTGAGATGTTCGTTTGTACTTATATATATATTTCGCCATCTTTTTGCGTCGAGCTCTCCAATGGCACAGTCTACGGACTTACAACACTGTAAATTGGGTTTCGATACACTGCTTGGACAGATCACAGATAGCTCGTTGTGTAGATTTATACTTAATTACAAACAAATAGAGAAACACAAATTCGTTTTGTGCTTTAAAAATCCACAACAGTCTATATTCTCTTTATTAACTTGATCTGAAATAAAATGTTATACAGCGAATTTCTTTTTTTTTTTAAAGTTATGCCTAAACAAAATGGCATCTACTAAACTTGCAACACAATTGTATCTCAGAACGGCTGGTATGTGTATTAACACTTTTATTGAAAAAGAGAGAACAACGTTTCGACCTTCAGGTTATCTTCCTTTTCCTGGAGATGGTCCAGGAAGGTCGAAACGTTGTTTTCTTCTTATCATTAAAAGTGTTAATACCCAAATCAACCGTTCTGAGAAACATTTTTATTTCAAGTAGGTTTCTCGTCATCAAGAATTGTAAAACAATAATCATCTGTATTGATTCTAGTGACTAATTTCTTGTTGTTTTCATATTCTGAAGAAGTCTTAACATACGTAGTTTTGGGGGAAAGAGACGTGGTATTTATCATTGCAAGATTTTTTTTGTTAACCCTAGTTAGTGTACTATTTTAAGCCTAAAGTATATTATATTAGCGTGTTACCGTTACGCTCTTACTCGATGAAAAACTCTTACAATGCTCTTTGACTGTCAGATCAATAAAAGTACAGATATATATTGGTTTTTGCACGCATGCAATATCGGTATATTTTTCAGCACGTTTGAAAACGAATTTTATATACGAATGTTTACACAGATTTGGTAATCTAAATTCTACTAATTGTTCAAATGAATTATCAAATTCTCACAGTCCCATAGTAACCAAAAAGCATGCAATTAGATTTCACGAGAATTTTATCATGGTAAACGAGACGATTACAGAATGTTTGTTTTTTTCGGTATTTGTATTCAAAATATGTGTTCACATATATGAGCGCATACGTTTATTAAAATTAAGATATAATGAGTTGTTTTTTTTTTCATCACATTTGTCGTAAACTCGTAAAAAATTCATGAGCATGTGTTATCTATCTTCTTTAAAAAACACTCCTTGTCAGTGTTGATTTTCACGTGCAGAGAAATGTGTTTTGAGTGCAAAAAAATACTACGCGAAAAAAAAATCTCCCAATGAAAAGAAAGTAGTTCATTTAGTGGAAAGGGTTTCTTCGAAAAGGGATTATCAGATTATAGTGTAACGATACTGATCTTTCAAACTTTCTAGTGTAAATGACGTTATTGTGGTCCCGGCTCAGAACTTTGACAAGAAGTGATTTCTATAAAGGGAAGACATTGAGCACGAATATATTTACTGTATTTTTTTTTTCATCCACCATAAACCAAGTCATATCCATCATATCAGTTGTCTGTCTTGCACGCTAGAGTACCTTCAATCTGGAATATCTAGACTTAAAAGAAAAGTAAAGATGAAAAAAAGCTATTGTTAACTCGAGCCAATCTATTACTTGCACGAGAAGGGTATGTGTGTGTAAAGATCGAGGGAAAGATCACGTGCATAGCAGCAATGATGCCGTTTTGTGTTTGTCTGTGAATTTGCACTTCGTAACTGTAAAAATGGATTTTGTAATATCATGTTTCGCTAAACTGCAACAACTTAAGTTTTTGTAAAAGGAAGTGAAAAAAAAATACTTGAGAAACACGAACTTCACATCACAGTTGTTGAAGGAAACTCGTACGTAGCTGAGTTAAACTTTAGCACTTTAACTGCCTTGACGTAGCCTAGTTGTTAAGGCGCTTGATTCGCAGTCTGAGGGCCGCAGAATTGAAACCCAGTTCCGTCCTTTCAGTTATAATGGTCAGTCAATCTCACTGTTCGTTGATAAAGAGTTGCAGACCAAGAGTTGTTGGTGGGTCCTGCCAGATGGTTAGTTTCCCTCTGGTCGGGATTTCAAAATTATGGACTAGGGCAAACAACATAAGCGATTATACTGTAAACAGACAGATAAACATTTTAATTAATAAAATTTTTAGCTTTTATATTTGAAAAAAAAAGGTTTACAATAATATTTGATACCGAAAACAGTTTTCTTTTTTTCTTTTTGTCTAATTCAATTGCAAAGTAGAATTCGTAATAATATAACATTACGTAATAATATAGCATTACGTAACAATACAACATTACGTTTCGTAAATGTGTTTGTATTTTGATCACCTTTTTCATCTCTGGACAATAAATTATTTTTTCCAATCCCACTATTCGTTGGTAAAAGAGTAGCCCAAGAGTTGGCGGTGGGAGTTGATGACTAGCTGCCTTCCCTCTAGTCTTACACTGCAAACCAAGGGACGGCTAGCTCAGATAGCCCTCGTGTAGCTTTTGCGTAAAATTCAAAACCAAACCACCGAGAGGAATCGAACGCCTGAGAGAAACTTGGTAATGCAGCCTGTACAATATCGGGGAAGAAAAAAAAAATCCAATTTGTCACGTGACTTTGGATCACTGGTAGCGCGCTTAATTTTTTCTACAAACACTAGAAAAATCGCTTAATAGAGAAGGGGATATTGATTAACATGCTCCTATTTTATTTGTATTGCGAAATTTTTGCAAACTTTCGTCAGTGAGACAGTTTCAGATATATAAAATTACCCAAAATTTGTTGGCCATCATTTCAGCTGACATCAAAAGTGAACCAAACTATTGAGAAAGATCGGCGGTGTGTACATGGTGGCCACCCGAGAGAGGGTTGAGGTCAAAACGTCCGTGTGCATCCTGCCGGGTTCTGTACTTACCGCTTCTCTGCCTCGGGTATAAATATCATTAATGTGGGTGCGCTAATGATATTAGTTTCGCGGCAAAAAGAAAGGAACAGGATTCAAAATGGCGCCCTGTGTCTGTTTCTACACGTGCTACTAACCCAGGTTTCACTGCCGTTCATGGTGTATTATCTTAACAGTCAGGGGCAAATTACACAATAAACCACGCCTCAGACATAGTATCTTTCTTAGTGAAAGAAGATTCTAAGGTTTGCTTCTCGTGGGTTCGTCTTCATTTGTTTTCTTTTTGTAAACAACGTTATGATCCAGATAAAGACAACATAGGAAACGTACCCTTAATAAGCGGTGAAGGGTAAACTTGAAAAGATATCATCGGTGCTGTTACCCTTCACAAAGTTTGACATACATACATACCATCGAGGGATAGTCGGCTAAGGCTAAGACTTTGTTACATGCAAGCGCTAGAAGGAAAACAGAAATACTTCTGTACGTTCATTGATCTCTCTGGCTGTATTATCTCGTCTGTTCAGCTGAGTTTGTATATTTATAGATGTGATCAACTCGTTTCCTCATTTTGATTCTCCCTAAGATTAAACAGAAATGTATGAAATGGCACTGCTTTTTAGTTTTGCTTTTCCGTAATCTTTTCTTACCCAAAACAAGATGTGTTTTTAACACTTCATTCTGATCCACCCGTCTTTATAAATGACAAACATTTTAGTGTTTGTTGTCATCATAACAGTGATGAGCAAGTGTAGTGTTAAAACCTCACTTAGTATTCTGTACGGAAGAGAGAAACGAATTGGAGATAAGCAGCTGGAGAAAACATACAATTAAATGACTTAGAATACCAATTACATGATTTAAAATACCAATTATATGATTTTGAATACCAATTATATGACTTAGAATACCAGTTACGTCTTAAATACCAATTATATGATTTACAATACCAATTGTAGAATTTAGAATACCCATTATTTGACTAAGAATACCAATTACATGATTTATAATACTAATTATATGACTTAGAATACCAATTATATGATTTATAATACCAATTATATGATTTACAATACCAATTGTAGAATTTAGAATACCCATTATTTGACTAAGAATACCAATTACATGATTTATAATACTAATTATATGACTTAGAATACCAATTATATGACTTCGAACACCAGTTACATGTTTTAAAATACCAATTATGTAATTTAGAATACCCATTATTTGACTTAGAATACCAATTATACGATTTACAATACCACTTATTTGATTTAGAATACCAATTATATGTCTTTAAATTCCAATTCTTTGACTTAGAATACCAATTATACGATTTACAATACCACTTATTTGATTTAGAATACCAATTATATGTCTTTAAATTCCAATTCTTTGACTTAGAACACCAGTTATATGATTTACAATATCAAATATTAGATTTATAAGTTACTAATTTGGTAAAAGTGAGCCCACTTGTCTTGTCAGTTGAAACACCGAACTTTCTTCTCAGTTCCTTTTGTTTGTACCTGTAAATAGACTCTTTGTTTTTAACTTTAACACATTAACTATATATTTTGAAATAATTGGCAAGTTATCATAAACCGTTCATATTTTGTATTAATGATGAAAATAGAATGCATTTGAAAACGTTACTTTAACTGTAAGCCGGTAGACGCGAATTCCAATCTGTTCACAATGTCTTTAGCTTCAGTTTTAGCCATCTAGGTTTTAAGTCTATTTTAGTTGCTTTGACTCATTAGTGAGTTGCTTATTTCTTTGTTTTTCCATAAAGTGTCCTCAAAATGATTCTTTTTTTTTTTTGCGATGTTTACTTGTAGAAATGTGGTAGGAAGATCGTTGCCATGGTAACAAGAAACATGTTTTTAAATTTCGAATGGGTTTATCAAGACTTTTGCTTCATGTGGATAACAGATTAAGATGTGAAATTTCTTTTTTTTTTGTCGTCATATATGTGTAGCCAGTTTGTTGTTCTTAACAATGTACGCCAGTCAACTGTTTCTATAGAAACCAGAAGATTTGACAACACACTAAGACGAGTGTAGATAGTGGTTTCGAACTAAGATAAGTTTAATAATAGAGAAAGGAGTACGGGTTGCAGAAAAACCTATTCTACTACGAGCACGCAGTGCACGTGATTGATGGGCTCTGGCCATAGGGTCCGCCCGTAAGGGCACGCGGTCCACAAGCCCCGTCCTTTTTCCTAGTCTTTCAGTTGAAAAGACAAAATTACTTACTATTCAGTGAACACCGCGAAGCGGCCCTAGCGGTCATACCCTCAATAAACTTGTACATGTCTGCTAACCTACTTCTAACGTCCTATACCAGCATATAGTAAGGTTTCAACATTATAGTGATAATTACCCAAAAGAATATAGTTTTTACTTCATGCGTGTGCGTGTATGTTGAGTAAAACATTCAGTCATGCCTAGTTTGTATAGGTGTGTGCACGAGGAGTGGGGGTGGTGGGCAGTAAAAAGTAAACAGTTTTGTTGCTCATTTTGGCTCTCTTCGTCTGTATCAGTTGCCGTTCTGTTTTGATTGTTGAACGAACATTCGCTTTCTCTTCATTTCTTTTCTTGCTCGGATTGGTCGTTGAAACGACTACAATCGAATTCATCGACCGTCGTTGGACACGATACATCTGCTGGCGGTACAACTGATCATTCGCTTATCTGACGTTTCAACTAATTACTTGCTCTGGCCGAGTTACTCTTGTCTATACGACGTTAAAGTATTCCAGCTGTACTGAATACTCTGTGAAACTTCACTGTTCCATTAAATTCCATGCGTCGCAAATCAAAACTAAGCAGCGTTCGAATCTCTTAAAAGTTTATCAAACGTTTGGCCCATTGAATTTCACTAAACAACGTACCTACTCGATGAGATTCTAGCTTTGTTACCGTCCTAATGTTGGCTAGGCTTGGCTGTCGGGAACTCTTACCTTTTATTTTAGACCAGTAATGACTTGTTGGTAGTAATTGCCTTATAATCGAAGGGATATGAAATGAGTAACAAATGTTGTAATACGCTACACGTATTTGTATAGTAGATTGCGTGAGAACCAGCTTAGCCGACTAAACAAACCAGTTTACTGCTTGTTGTCACCAGTGTAAAGAACGAGCAGCGAGCGTCGTTATTGTGGTTTCGTGCTTGGAACTGCAAAGTCCGAGTTGGCTAACCAGCTTTTTCCCAGTGTATTTCTGTTTGCCCTCGCCACGTGCGCCACTCCGCCATGAGTTTTTCACGTTTATAGCTCATCGAAGCTTTTTACCAGGAAGACGTACGTTACACTGAACTAGTGTAGCTTGTTTGGAATAGGACGAAATATTTTAACAAACCCTGGGATAATACGTTTTTCTTTTCTCGTGTCAGCTAAATACTTTTCAGTTTCCTCGAGCTTCCCACTGTTAATATTTGTCAGCAGCTCCAAAGGTCAGTGTTATTATAATTAGGACAAAGCGAAAAGTTTGTCCTTTTGATTTCTCCAAAGTGATTCCCTTGCTCTTACCGAAGAAGACAGGTTGCTTCCCGTGGATCTATGGACGACACATTCCCTCGGGTCATGTAAAAACTCCTCACGTGCATACATTGGTCAGCAGTTAGGGACATACCACTTAGGAAAGTTGTTGCATGTTATCAGGTTATAGCAGCAACCACATGTTTCGCTCTTCTATTTCCCGCAATGTCACTCAACTTCGAGCTGTGCCAAAGAAGTCACTCGATTGGTTGAGTGCTGGTCACATGATTGCAGCCTCCTGTCGACCGTCAGCTTCATCACAATGACAGACGACTGTCAGAATGCAATAAAATTGTCTTAAGTGCCTCACAATGCATAAAACGTTTTATGATACTCATAGAACATCTAACTGTCTGGGTTTTCATAACAGTCAGCCATCACTCATGACTAACGGATACAGAGATTACAACATCGGACCTCCACAACATCAACAACAGCGCTTTTACAACTTTCGCTACTCGGAAGAAAGTGTGCAGTATGGACAACAACCTTACACTGTGCCTAACCAAAATCAGCGGTTTAGTATGGACATCGCACAGCAAACTGGACAATGTCCAGAAACCCCATCACCACCCTATGTGTCCGCACCGTGTAGTGAACTTTCTCAACTAGCCGATGGCCAATGTTGTCTTCAACATTCACACCAACTTGTCAAAAACCACATCAGCATATTCCCAGAGATTCAAAGAGAGATCTATCCTTGGATGCGTGATTCACGGCAAACACTCAAGAGGAAGCAACATCCATCGACACCAAGTCCTCTTCATCATGTCAAGTCAGTAGCAGGTAGGACTAAGTCATAACGGATTGATAGATTGATGCAATATCATAGGCCGCTGTAAATGCTATTGGACTCCATTAAGAGCTCTGATGGTGAGATACGTAGAGCCATTTAATGTTCACTGGTTTAAAAGTTTTCATTGATTCGCTTAAACCATAATTATGAATTTTACAGTTTTTTTATATAAAATTATTCTTGTATTTATCATACAGATGTATTTACTTTCCATTTTGTGACATGTGTTTCTACAAAATAAGAAACAAAAACAGAATTAATTGCTTCTGCTCAAAATTCTGTTAGAACTAACATTTTCAGCTCAGAAGAAGTTATGTAGATTGGCTTTCCACATTTAAAATAACAACACTAATTCGAGATCTCTTGTGTGTCAGTGTGTATGCTATATTGACAACTATGTATCATAAAGCGTCCTGTATTGATATGTATGTGTCAAATTATGTCATTTCTTGACAACGGTGTTAAAAAGTATCATGTTTTGTCACGTATCTGTCTATTGACAACTATGTGTCAAAGTGTATCATCTATTGAGACGTATATGTCAAAGTGGGTCAAGTCTTGACTACTGTGTGTCAAAAAGCATCGTGTTTTGTCACGTATCTGTCACACTGCGTCTTCTATTGACAACTATGTATCAAAAAGCATCGTATTTTGTCACGTATCTGTTACAGTCCGTCTTCTATTGACAACTATGTGTCAAAGTGTATCCTCTATTGAGACGTATATATCAAAGTGGGTCAAGTCTTGACTACTGTGTGTCAAAAAATATCGTGTTTTGTCACGTATCTATCAAAGTGTGTCTTCTGTTGACACGTGTGTAACTAGTAGGGAAGGTACAATTAAACTTTGTCGCGTCATCGGATTAGAGAGCAGCATACCAGTATTAGTCACTTGGATTGGCTATCCTTGTTTAACTATGTACAACTAATTGAGAGTACGTGGTGGTATATGGTAAACCCGCTACTCTCACCATGTAAAGGTAGTAACGCTACTAGTTCTGTTGTATTTCATGAAATCCTTTAGAATAATCTTTCTTCCACCCAGGCATTGTTAACGGTGGTCGTAGCTTCGAGCATTTGTAATATTAAACTGATTGGTGATTATGAAAAAAAACACAGCGTAGTAAGAAGAATACTTTGATGTTTACACTTGTAGTTACCTGTCTCTTCATTAGGGGGATCTGTTTGATCCGTTAAAATGATTATGTTTCTTTAATTTCTTCAGTTAATTTTAACCATATTAATATATCCTCTTCTGGTTATATTGTCAGTAATGTTTGGTGTATCTATTAATTTGTGTAAATCTTCACGTTTTCGTAATGTTTCTAATTTTGGTATGCGTTGTTTGTCACACCCATGTTTTGAAAACTTCCATATAAGTACTATTATACACCACTTCATATAATTCACTTATTGTGTAAATGTTGGGTTTACTCCACCAGTGTTTGAACTTGTAACTACGAGGTAAATTTCTAATCGTTACATTTCAATTTTAAAAGCGAAACGGTTGAACGTATCTGAAACTTCTGTTCAGTACGTAAGCTTTGTGTTTTTAAAATTGTTCATCTCTACAGCTTAAAAGCTACTTTTGCAAGCGAAACGGCTGAACGTACTCGAAACTGCCTTTCGTCATATCACCTTTATGTTCTCACAGCTTACTAATCAGCACAAATTAATTTAAAAAGCAATTCGTCTTCCACGTCAGCTTTATGGTTTTGAGATTAGTGTATGTCTGATCATTAAACTGCACATGTCTCTGAATGTGGCTGTTATCAAAGTTACCTCCAACATGTAATCGTTGGTCACGATTTAAACACACGCAATATATGAATTCTTCAAGAAAGACGATGCAAGCGTGGATAAAAATTAATAGAGTTGCGGAAGGAATATTGTAACTATTCCAGAGGTGTGAATACATTGTTGAAACTATTAGATAAGTGTGAATACATTGTTGAAACTATTAGATAAGTGTGAATACATTGTTGAAACTATTAGATAAGTGTGAATACATTGTTGAAACTATTAGATAAGTGTGAATACATTGTTGAAACTATTAGATAAGTGTGAATACATTGTTGAAACTATTAGATAAGTGTGAATACATTGTTGAAACTATTAGATAAGTGTGAATACATTGTTGAAACTATTAGATAAGTGTGAATACATTGTTGAATTGTCTAGTGATTTTAACGAGCGTAACAATCGTAGAAATTTGTAATATGGTGTGCTTATTTATGAAATTTTTAAATAAATATATATATATATATATTTATATTGCGTATGTGTGCACGTGCGCTGTATATCCCTCTAACCCAGAATAATGAACCTCCACGTTTCAAAGAAAAGTTAATTTGTTCTGATGGTTTTTCAAAAAAATAGGATGAACAAACTTATAATGTGACCTTTACTTTCAACTGTAAATTACGAACCTTAAAAATTAACTTAGTTATAGAAATGATCGTTACACTTAGTTTTGAAATTACTCGTTATAATTGATCCTGGAACTGTTGTTATGAAACTGTACGTTATAAAATTGGATCGTTTCTTCTACAAGTTTCCATTGTTATTAAGTTACCTAATGTATTCTACATTATTCTCAAAGTCTAGGTAAAAGTCAAAGCTTTGCGAATGTGAAACATAACTGATTGTATCAGAACTTTGATTATTTCAGTAGGTGTGTGTGTTTTTGTTTTCATATCAAAGCCACATCGGGCTATCTGCTGAGTCCACCGAAGAGAATCAAACCCTTCATTTTAGCATTATAAATCCGTAGATTTATCACTGTACTAGCGGAGTACATGTCAGTGAATAATGAGACAAGTTGTTACAATTTATGTTTTCGTATCAGCTATGGTTCATGGACTGCTTGTGCCCCCTTACATCGTCTTCTGTCCTATAGATACCGCCCTTCTACCTTCTTGGGCATTCTTAATGGACGACGTCAGTGAAACCAAACGTTTGTAAATTATGGCTTTTTTTTCCGTCTACGGTGACGTGATCTGTCAACATGCTAAACAGGGAGATACATCGTTTAAAATGCTCGTTTTCTTGTTGCTTTTTAAGCCTACAAATTGATTTATATTTTGCTTGCCATGGTTATGACTAGCTACGAGACACATTTCCACTAATATGTTGTAAATCTTTCTAACGCCGTGCCCTCCAATAAATCTTCGCCTCGGCGGGTCTGTGTTGGCACGACGGTGAAGTCCATAGACACAATCTCTTGTAGACGTCACCACTACATCAACCTGGGAGAACCCCAGCGTGGTGTAGTTATGGCTGCTATTTAAGTCGTTATCTCGCTTAAAGAAGCATACACTGAAGACGACTGTAAAACGACCGCAATAACCATACAATCTGGAAACAGTGAGAACAAAAGAAATCGCTCTTGAATTTAAAAGAGTAAATTTATGTGTCGTGTTAACCGGGAAGAGAATTTCTATCAATTACTTTACTGTATCTTTCTTTTCCTTTTGTACTGGTCATTTTATCTGGCATTAACATTTACTGAAATCCAAATGATATACGACCCAAACCCCGTCAGAATTGTATATAACATCTTAAAAAAAATCCTAGTTAAATAGAGGGAATCTAATATGTTTCTTTAACATATAAAAATCTGAATTTTTATTGAGACACAGAATCCCATATGTCATCAGTATACAACAGAATCTAATATGTTTATTTAATGTATAAAATCTGATTTTTTATTGAGATAAAGAATCCCATATGTCATCAGTATACAACAGAATCTAATATGTTTATTTAATGTATAAAATCTGATTTTTTATTGAGATAAAGAATCCCATATGTCATCAGTATACAACAGAATCTAATATGTTTCTTTAATGTATAAAATCTGATTTTTTTTTTTGCAATATACAGAACCTATTCATTATTTTTGTTACCGCTTGTTGCTTTAATAATAAGTTTTGTCAATCAGTTTGTAGTGTAGCGAGTGTAGGTGTGTGTTTTCTTATAGCAAAGCCACATGGGGCTATCTGTTGAGCTCACCAAGGGGAATCGAACCCCTGATTTTAGCATTGTATATCCGTAGATTTACCGCTTTATTAGTGTGGGGCGTAATGTAGCGAATTCGCATATGAGTGAGCCGTTCGTGTAAAAGCGTAACGTGTATCAAAGAGGCCTGGTTTCACGTGAAATACATTCCACACTCAAGTGCCTACTTTCTCAATACCAAAATAAGTAAAAAAGTGTTTGATGGATCAGTAAAAAAAAAAGAAAGAAAAGGAGCGAAAAAAAAAGAAAACCGCTTCGAACATCTTTATGTATCAATGTTAAACTTCTGTATAAAATACAGCTACGTATAAAACAAACGTATCTGCAATTTGTTGAGAGAGAGAATGTGTGTACGTTTGTGTTAACTGAACGTTAAGCGTGTGAGACAACTACGGTAAATTACAACTGTTTGTATTAATTAGTGGTTATTTGATGTAAATTTTGTAGAGTTACGCGAAGAAAATGAAGAACTCTTATATAATTCGATCTCTTTTGACACCCACGTTGGCACGTGTTGCTATTTATTGTTACTTAATTATAATAATTATCTTTTATGAGTACACGTATGTATTTAAATTTGTATGATGTCACCAGAGGGCAGTGAATGTCACACGTTATACGGGGGGAAGCTCTGTTTTAAACCTCAAATTACCAACTTTTTCACACCCCTCACTACTGTTGATATCTATATATTGTATTATGTTTAGTAAGTTTATGTTTTTGTCTATTACAGTCCTCATAATAAAGAAATAACCAAATAAAAAGTGTATAAAATAAGTAGGACACGTCAGCAGTAACTTATGTCATTAATCGTAAGTTTGGTGCTGTTTTATTTGGTGTTTGTTGTTTACGTTGTATTTCTTTATTGTTTTATTTGAGCTTTACATATTGTTAGAAACTTTTCAACAAACAAATTCATGAATCTACAACCAAGAAAACAACAAGTTCTGACCACTAGGGTGAGAGCGTGTTTGTGTTTTCTTATAGCAAAGCCACATCAAGCTATCTTATTCCAAGACCACCTACTTTAACGTGACAAAACCGGATAATAAATGTAAAATCTGGATATAGAAATGTATTTATAGCTACGTGACTGATAGTACGCAGTCCTATAATATATTTTTTACACTCTAATAATAAAACTTACCAAAACTAGGTACACAAGAGAGGCGGTTTAAAATCGCATGCGCAGTAGAATAAGAGTTAACAACATTCAAACATAACATTTGGGATTATGGCCGAAAGCACCGTTAATAATAAGGGTGTTTACCCCATGACACAGTGCAGTCTTATCATCAAAAAGTATGGTTTTATGATATATGGATTCATGCCAGTGAGCATTTCCAGTCAGCTTGATGGGTAAGGTTATCTCTATTTTTCGTTAATTCACAGACTTTAAAAGCAACCAATTTATTTTCGTGTTGTCAGCTAATTCAGTTCATATTTTCCTGTATAAATTTAACAAAACGCATTCTAAATAATACATTGTTAATATCTAACATTATTTCGCGGAATTTGAAATGATAGGGTGTAACTATGACCTACACAATCTTACTTACTCGACTAAACCTACACAACCAAACTCTGAAGATGCGTAGTAAACACGTTTAGTGGTGGGTATGTTCTCATGTTCCTTCGCCGATGTTAAAATCAATGTTTTGTCTAGAATTAAACCTCATATTACGGAGAGATTCTTCTATCATTCACTAACGGAGGTTTCACACGTTGTACAGTTTTCCTTATTACAACACTCACTGTAAAAAAAACACTGATAACGACAGAGTAGAATCACTAATTTTCTACCAAAAACTCACAATAGTAACTGTTACTGTTAACAGCAGTATCGATGGTTTGGTTTGGTTTGAATTTTGCAAGAGGGCTATCTACGCTAGTCATCCATAATTTAGCAGTGTAAGACGAGAAAGAAGTCAGCTATTCATCACTACCCACCGCCAACCCTTGGGCTACTCTTACCAACGAATAATGGAATTGACCGTCACTTTATTTCGCCTTTACGGCTGAAAGGGCAAGCGTGTTTGTCGTGACGGGGATTCGAACCCGCGACTCTTGGATTACGAGTCGAGGAAATTAACCACCTGGTCATGCCGTGCCGGTATCGATGGAAATAAACACTTTTGTATGACATTTGTTATTAGGGACAAGATAAACCCAAAGTCATGGATGCCATCTGTAGTTTAAGGCACATTATGGCAAGGTGAGTTAAGGCACTTGAATTGTAATCCGAGGGTCGCGAGTTCGAATCCCACCAAACATGGTCGTCCTTCCGGCCCTGTGGGCATTATAATGCACGGTTAATCCTACTATTCGTTGGTAAAAGAGTAGCCCAAGAGTTGGCGGTTGGTGGTGATGACTAGCTGCCTTCCATCTTGTCTTACACTGCTAAATTAGGAACGGCTAGCACAGATAGCCCTTGTGTAGCTTTGCACGAAATTAAAAACAAACCAAACAAACAAACCAATTGTAGTTTTAGGATTAAATAAAAATATTTACGCTGTGAAGTTTGTTGATAGTGAATATTGTATGTGTTAAATGAAGTAATATGATAGTAAGCTTAGCCTTAGCCATCTCTGTTAAGTGGTGTATCCTACCTCCCCTTACTCTTATAGTGTTCTCTAAAGCGCCCCTACCTCCTATGGCAGAAAGGATGACTATAATCGGTGATAGGTTTCGAACCCGTGACCCGGGGATTGCAAGTTAAGTACACCGACCACCAACTCGCCACAAACTCGTGTGTATGCGTATTTATCAAACTACACGTTAGTATATTTTTAGACAAAACATTTGTTTAATGACATTAATAAATATCGTATGCTTGTTTGTTTGTTTCGGAATTTTGCACAAAGCTACTCGAGGGCTATATGTGTTAACCGTCCCTAATTTAGCAGTGTAAGACTAGAGGGAAGGCAACTAGTCATCACCACCCACCGCCAACTCTTGGGCTACTCTTTTACCAACGAATAATTGGAATAACCATCAAATTATAATATTTGGGGCGAAAGGGATGCGAACCCGCGACCCTCAGATTAGGAGTCGCACGCCTTAACACGCTTGGCCATGCCGGGCCAAATATCGTAATATTTGTAATTTGTATTTATACTAGCCTTACTGTCACTGCCCCTAATTTTGAAGTAGTGACTAAAGGAAAGGCAATTAGTCAACAGCACATTAAGGGATTGACTGTCACGCTTATAACATCCCCACAGCTTAATTTTTTTGGTACATATTTAAAGTATCCCACGGATCCAAAACAGGTCTCTAGGTTCGAAACTCACAGTTTTATCCCAGAGCCAATCCTGAACAATACTCCAATCATTTGTCTAATTCCACTTTGTATTTCAAAATTTAGACATTTGGAGTAGAGATAAATCTGGTTATGGAGTTAACAAGGATGTCAGACCGTTACTTTAAATAAACACTGCGTATTCCAATGGGTTAAGTGTTAAGGATCTTAGGTGTTTTTCTTATAGCAAAGCCACATCGGGCTATCTACTGAGCCCACCGAGAGGAATCGAATGCCTGATTTTAGCGTTGTAAATCCGTAGACTTGCCGTTGTATTAGCGGGGGCAGGATTTTCGGATATTTGTTGAAAACTGAATCGTTTTTATCGTAGTTTTTTTTACAGTATGGTGTCACAACTTTGAACCTCATTGTTCAAGTTCTGAAGTTTCCGTTTGATAAAAAAACTGCTTGATATATGTAGACGATCCCCCAACTCTTTCAAATGTTTATCATATCTAAGTGCGCCTTCTCTACAGTTCATTTTCCTTCTGGAATTTTTGACTGGTTCAAGCGGATCGTGGACCACGGGGTCGTGTCAAAAGTTCCCGCCCATGTTTGAATATTTCAATTATCGAGAAGGCAAATGATGGATTAGAATAAGATAAGGCAGCAGCGACCCCCAGCGATGTCATTTGTTTCATTCTAGTTTCCTGGAGAGTGGAGAGAACACGAATGCTGGTGATAAACCGTCGTGAACACGTTGTCCTGTGGTTTGTTCACTTTAGTGTGGGATTTTCTTTTTGCTCCTTCTGATACTCCGTTTATTCTTAACGCGACTTGCATAATGACCAGTTAGTCTGCTCATGAAGAAAGCCAGTCTGCCGTCCTCTTCTCTGAATTTCTTGGCATGAATATGCAATGAGAGAGTTTCTGCTCACGCCCCAGCAGCCGGCGACAGCCGTCGGTTTCATCTGGCTTACTTTCTCCTGTAGTCATTCACACTAAGTTTATTCACTAACTTCTTTGTTAGAAATAGTTTTTGTCTTTGTGGCAGCAAAACCTTTTGGCTACAAAGAACTCGATTATTCATAACCAGGGAGCATGACTCGCACCGAGTTATGTGCGCCGACTGGGCGCTGCTGACAAGCGTGCGGAGATGTAGGAAAAGAAGCGAGCCCAACGGGCGCCTGAAGAGTTAGTTGCTCCACGTCTCGTAACTTGATTACATCCAGGAGTGGGCCACCTTGAACCGTCAATATTTGAACATTTGAGGCCAGGAGTTTTCCTAATAAATACCTATTTTTTCGCTCTATTCGCGGCACCGCTCGCCACCGATATAAATTACACAAACGTTTGTGAACATTTTCAAATATAATATAAACTACTGGCCGCAGCTCTGACGCATGCGTCATTTGTTTTAAAGTAATTAAATTGTTGGTTGTGCCAGAGGTTGGTGGTCGTAATTATTTTTGTATGTTTAGTTTTCTATTCAGTTATCTTCATTTTAAAAATAGCAGAATGATAATACATAAATTTATACCGAAAATATCACTCAATATTTAGCTTGCCAAACATAATATAGAAGATTTATTCACACATCTTTACAGCGAAGATATCATGTTATGATCAACTCGCCTAATATAACGTGAAAGGATTGCATACAGAGATTTATAGCGAATATATCACTCTGTATAACAAGGATATATCAACACTTATCACGACAGACCGTTAAGTTTCACGAAACTTCACGTAGAAAATTGTGTTGCATTTGATACTAGTTTGACTTTCATATCTGTTATAAAGACGTGTATTTCATGTTAAAAACGAATAACCCAAAATCTCATGAAACGTACTATGTAACAAATTGCCTCATACTGAACTTGGTGAACAGCAAAATTAACAAATGGGGCATTTAACCCAGTAATATGTCACATGTCTATTGTTTTTAACATATGTACTACATTTTATTACTCACGTCACATTATTACAACTATTATGTTCGTAGATATATGATATATACGGTATATTTTCTATGCTGTTTTAATTGCGTCTTATCGGTACGTATATAGCGCTCAGAAACGAACTTGCATCCCTAATTTATTTTAGACGGTAAAGAGTGCCTTTTTCTTGGTGGTTGGGTTTAATTTGCTCGCGCAAAGCTACACGAGGACTACCTGCGTTAACCGTCCTTAATTTAGCAATGATAGACAAGAAGGATTAGTTAACATCTTTCAACGCCAACTGCCAGGCTAGTCTTTACTAACGAATAATGGAATTGGTTGTAACATTGTATTACCACCAACGCTGAAAGGGCAAGTATGTATGATGGGCTAGGGATTTGAACCCCAGACCTTCATGTAGCAAATCGAACGCCCTAATAACCAGGTCAGGGGTGTTTAATAGTGGGATAATCCATTGCCTTCATGGATTTTTGTCTCTTCATTAGATTTGGGGTCGAATCTCGTGAGGAGCAGATGTCTTGATATCCTGATACATATTTTTGCGTACTTCAGCTTATGAATATGTAAAAAATAATCTTTTATAGACATTCACGTTCTGTTGTTATTATTTCATGTTGATGTTGTTATTTATATGTAGCAAATAATTATATCACTACTCTTAATAAAATGAAAACATTAAACTAAGTTGTTGTTTTCTGTTTCAGAATTCGACCACCAGCCCGCTAAGAGAATCAGAACAGCTTACACCAGCGCCCAGTTGGTGGAGTTGGAAAAAGAATTTCACTTTAATCGTTATTTGTGTCGACCTCGACGAATTGAAATGGCAAATCTCTTAAATTTGACTGAAAGACAAATTAAAATTTGGTTTCAAAACAGACGTATGAAATACAAGAAGGACCAAAAGAGTGTTCTGGAAAGGTCTCCTAGTCCAAATTCAGGATGCTCTATCAGTTCCCAATTACTTCTTCCGCCAAGTTTGGCTGTTGATGTGCCGCCATCTTCGGCTACAAATATGTCCACGATCTCCACGCCCTCTGATGCCGCCCATCATCCACAGCAAATGGTTATGACTGACTTACCTTTTGGTGTGTTCAAATCGGACTGTACCTCACTTTATGGTCCTAGTTGCCAACAGGATGATAAATTCTTTCGGCTAAAAAGATCCACCTTTGCACCTTCTTCTGAAGTTTCCATGACGACTACAAACCTGGTTGTTCCTGAGGAATCTGGTTCCTCTCGTATGAATTCTAATACCTCGTCTAACCATAAGATTTATCTTTCTCATGGTTCTTCAAATTTAGAAGTAGATGTCTGTGAGCCAACAATCTCCATTACAGATTCAACTGCGTCGCATGAAAGTCCACCGTCCACTGGATTTCTTAGCATGCAACCGGACCTCCAACAGAAAAGTGTCGACCACAGCAATATTATGGGCCTCAATCCTTCTATGAATACACCAACAACGTTTCCTGACGCTTCTCTGTCTACAAAATGCGTACGATATCAGATCTTAGAACCATCAGTACCACAATCAGCATATCCCCACGTTCAGGGAGCTTATTGTCAGCCTTATGAATACACCAAGACAGACGAGTGGACGCAGCCCCAAACTGGTCAACAGTACCAACCAAAATCTCCGTCCGTTACGGCTCCACCCAAACTCACCCATTATACAACGATGTAAAACCTTGGATTATTTGGTTACGTAACAAAGAGAACATTTGATACATTTTGAAAACTAACCACTACATACTCTTCAGGGCTACGTAACAAGGCTCCAGAAAAAAAACATTCTGAAGGTGTCAGTTATTTCAGTCCATAAAAGTTTTCTTAGAATGCCAAATAATTATTAGAAATAACTTTAATATGAAGAATAGTTCCTACTTGTTCGTATAATAATCAAAAATAGTAAATTTTGGTATTATGATTGTGAATACAGAGTCTGAAAATAAATATACCAAAAATAAACTGAATAATTATGGTGTTATTTGAAATAACAACAAAAATGGAATATATATACATGTAATAGGTTTGTAAGTTATAGACTGAATAACAAATAAACTTTTCTTGTCTCCCATCACTCGCTATAATTAATAATCCGAGGATCGAGAGTTCGAATCCCTGTCACACCAAACATGCTCGCCCTTTCAGCCGTGGGTACGTTATAATGTAACGGTCAATCCCATTATTATTCAGTAAAAGAGTAGCCCAAGATGATGAACGGTGATGATTAGCTGTCTTCCTTCTAAACTTAAACTACTAAATTAGGGACGGCTGGCGCAGATAGCTTTCCTGTAGCCTTGCGCGAAATTCGAACCAAACCAAACATTTCGCTATAATTAATATAACTCTGCGTTCTTCCGAGAAAACATTTTCCAACACAGAAGTAGGGATGGGTAAGACAACATTACGAATCCGATTAGTTCTTCAAGGTCCTTTGGTATGTTATGGCAAACTTTTGAAAATCTAAAGGAGCTAAATCGGACGAATGAGAGTGCCATTTGATAGGTCCTCCCTTAACAGTCCAACACTATGGAAAAGTTTGGTTTAAAAACACTTTAACAATTCGAACAAAGTGGGGTGGTGCTCCAAGTCAGGAGTTTCTCAAAGTTCTGAAATAAAGAACTCTTGTGACATCTGTTGACACGAACACCTCGTAACAGTTTGTTTGTCAAAGAAACAAGAACAAAACTAAACTTACGAGCCTATTATTTATGTATTTATATTAAACTTTTGTTCTTATCTTGAACAATAATAAAGTTGTTCACCTTAATATTTAGCATACTCATTGTTGGACACCCTGTGCGTATGGCAAAGATAGTTTACACACACCCACCTGTATGTAAGAATTGTCGTGCGGATACGTGTGTATAAGTGTAGTTTTATTTATGATTCCTTATACGTAAGTAATGCTTCACTACGATAAACACAGCAATACAAATAAGCATACATAATTAATTTCCATATTTTAGTTTTTGTCTAGTCTGTCTTATAATGTGATTACAATAGAAAACATTGTTTAAGCGTTACGTGCACGTATTTGTATTCAACAAACTTCGTTTCTCAGGGTGTGACACTGTTATTGAATCGTGTGAATACCGTATGAAAGTTTAGTGTATTATTTTGTGAACTGTCTCACAAATAATAGTACAGTAAAAATGTAATTCTAGGTGGACAGGATACTGAGTGAACGGAATATTCGAGCTTTTCGTTGTTTTTGTGTAGTAGTTGCTAGTTTAAGATATTAACACTGTCTCACAAGCGCTGCTTAATTAGAAGGGCCGGTGCAGAGTCAATTATTGACCAAAGCAAGTACCGTCCGTGTTTGGACAGACAAAAGATGACCTGGATTTTCCTGTCATTTGATGAACCGGAAACGAGACTCTGGTAGTTTCAACTAGAAGGCAATCGAACAAAAACTTGTCAGATTCCACGTGCAATAATTATGAATGATGGGGTACTGGATGACTTGATGGAAACGCCTCTTTTGACTGGTATTCAGACCAACCCCGGAAAACGGATCGCTTGATTTTAAAAAGCACGTGACATAATTAACTTAATAATTTGTTATTTTAACAATTTCCACTTAACTCATCAAAGTAAATGTCCGTTTGAATTATAGGACCATTTATTTTGGACAGAATGTTCTCTGACGCAAAATTATTTGATATTTCAAAATATTTCAGATAGGGGGAGTGTTTTGTGGGGTGTCTCCCTCTTAATAAAGCCGTCAGGTGAAACGTTAAAGAAGTAAAGAACATTCACTGTTTTTCGTCACTTGCATGTGTCGTTATTTTGTCTTATTTAGAAACACTTGATGCCGTGGGACTCGAGTTTGGCTGATGGCCTCTCACTTATCTGCTTTATTATTGGACAGTGGTTGTGCAGCAGTAATCAACCATCGTTCTGCTCTGCTTAGCTAGTTCCGTCAAACTTGTAACACTATACGGGGTCTGTGGTCACCGGCCGCCTTTCCTGTATCACTCCGAAAACATGACCCGCCAATCATAGCTTTCTCCCAGCCTCGTGCTAATCCTCTCTTCTTGCTGAACACACACAAATGGCTGAATTTTTATAGCAGTCTCTTTCAACATCGAATGTCACGTGCCTGAGAGCACCCAGCTGAGGATTAAACTTAGATAAAAACTACACGTAAAGAATCCGTAATTATTGTGAAAAATAAA
Source organism: Carcinoscorpius rotundicauda (assembly GCA_011833715.1). Lineage (NCBI taxonomy): Eukaryota > Metazoa > Arthropoda > Merostomata > Xiphosura > Limulidae > Carcinoscorpius > Carcinoscorpius rotundicauda. The sequence continues at coordinate 59,618,342 of CM022403.1, read as the reverse complement.
AATTTCCCAATATGAAATACACGTAACCGTAATCGATATTCAACATTGCATTGAGAAAATGTAGCCAATAAAAAAAGTGAAAATATATATATAAATCAAATTATAAAACTGTCTTACAGACACGTATTCAAAAAATGTTATTTTGTTCTAGTTTTTGTTTTAAATGTTCTTGTCCTAAACTGCATCAGATAAGCGGTACGGGTTGTTCCTGTGATAAAAATTTGAATTTCGAAGCTGGGGAGCCAGATTTCTATCCATGTCATTCCCTTAGTGTGGAGTTAGTGTGCTACTGACCCATTACCTTCCCTGTGGTCAGTAGTTTAAAACTAGGGACGGTGACAAATAGGCTTTTCTAGTCTTGTCATAAATACAAAATGGGAGACTTAAAACACAATCAAGAAAAATGCATTTATACTATTAACACTCTGACAAAAACACTAGAATAGCAATCTACAAGGAAAGCTCTGTTGAATGTGTTGAACAAAAACACTAGAATAGCAATCTACAAGGAAAGCTCTGTTGAATGTGTTGAACAAAAACACTAGAATAGCAATCTACAAGGAAAGCTCTGTTGAATGTGTTGAACAAAAACACTAGAATAGCAATCTGCAAGGAAAGCTCTGTTGAATGTATTGAAATAGGTATACCAAAGTACAAAAATGAGTAATATATACAATGTATAGTTTTGTATGTGAAAATCGTAATTATTGTACGAGCTTTAAATAGGAAACTTTGGAAGCTATAAAACAGGAAACCAGTAACACTTCCGTCTTCTTTCTGTACTGATTCGCTGTTTCGGTTTCGATACGCCTGGTGGTCAGAGCTCAACCACAAATAAACTACTGTTTTACTACTTCGAAGTATTGGCAAGCAACCAATCACAATGGTTGCTTCGATTAGTTAATAAACCTTCACCCTAAGGTTGACGTAAATCATTTCGACTTAACTAAAATTTTATTTTGGACAGCTGTTTTCTATGATACGTATGTGTGTGTTGATTCGTCAAAGTTTGCTGTCATGGGAAAAAAAAAGTTAACTCCTGTATCTCGTCTTAATGTGTTAACATATCAATATTTTAACACATGTTTCTTAAACATTTGTCATTATATCCTGAATCTTTTTGGTATATTAACCTCAGTTAATATGTCTCTCAAAAATGTGTTATTTATAGTAACTCTTCTTAAGCGTTATCTTACTCAACATGTCACAAAGTGTTAGGATATGTTTCTGAAAGATGTGTTATTTATAGTGACTCGTTTTCGTGTGTTATTTAAATTGACTCATGAAAGATGTTAGTATGTTTCTGAACATGTGTAATTTGTTGATTTAATGACGAAAGCTTAACGTTTTATTTAACCCCACAACAGTATTAGTTTTTTATCGTGAAAAGTGTTTCGAAACTGTATTTCAGTCTTTGAGAAACTCACAAGAAGACATTGTATTACAATGTACAACGACTCAATGTACGTTTCATTATCATAACTATAACAGTGATAAATATCTACGCATTTTATAACTTTTCTAACCACCACAGTTTGCATACTGATGTATGCGAGAATGAAAATGGATGTATTATTTATAGAAGGTATTCCATAGCATCATCTGTTTTATAAGACTTGGAAAAGAATTACCATAATGCTCTTTATACGCCGTATTGTACCAAATGTTTCTCTCAACAATGTGATTTTGCATATTTCTGCTGCTATTGGTTAGACGGAAACAATAACATGTGAAATTACGATGATCCACATTAGCGCAGTTCGCTAATGTTCGTTGTGTTTGCTCGATGGTAAGCGGCAAGTGTTAGCTATGTGACAATAAATGATGCTGTGGGGAAAGAAACTAAAGGAAACTTCATAACTTAGTTCGCTGTTTTCACAAATATTGGTGTTTAAAGAAAACTAAGAAACTCGACTACCACGTTTCTCGTGTATTAATGATCCACGTGTAAGTAGCTTTATATATAAAATAAATGTGAATTTTTAAGTCCACAAAAAAAATACAGTGAGTTTTTTCTTGTTACTGTGTTCCAGACACCTAAAGAAAATACACATACACACACAGAAATTAGAGTACAAAGTAAAATGTGGTGTTCACGCTCTCCTTGTAAGTGTGAATCAGAAAAACAATAGATTTTATAAATCCTTGATTACATTTATCTTCTGGTATGTATGCCGAATGAACCAGTTTCCAGATACAGACAATCACTGAATAACTACATGAAAATCTACTCGCCCTTGAAGTTAGTATTTTAGAAATATATAGTTATGATTTCGAAAACTTACCTGCGTTGAATTCGTTCTTGTTTCCTAAACAGTTATTGTATTCTACTTAAGCTCATATTTCTCTGTATTTCTGGGTAATGTCAAATGAATAAAGTCCAAACGCTGACTGGATAGGTTTCCTGCTAGAACATCGAAAATCAACTAACAACTCCTTTCGTTAAAGAAAGAAAGAGGAAACTGACCACATGTTTGAAGGCAGTTGTGTAACTGAGTGTAGGAATGTAGAGGGCGTGCTTAGATGTTGGATTATATTTATTAATATAGGTATAAAGGCGTTCCTTTGTATTGGTTTATTTTAGGCTTCAGTTGTTATATAAGTAAAGTCAACTCCTTTCATTATTGTTATGTTGTTGTTTTTTTAAACAACATCTTCAAAAACCCACAAAGTTATATAGATCATGCAACGTTGTACGATTCGCGATCAGTGGTTTTCTTTGAACGAAATGCTTTATGGGCAAAGTTAAGACTCAATTGGGAAAAATGTTTGTTCGAAGTAAAGCACGGTGGACTATTTATGCGAACTTGATGTTGTTATTATTTGAATTAATCACAAATCTACACAAATTGCTGTCTATGCTCTGCCCACCAGCTGTATCGAAACCCGATTTCAAGTCCCCAGTGACGCAGCTGCTAGAAACCGGGTTTCAATACCCGTGGTGGGCAGAGCATAGACAGAAATTTGTTTACATTTGTGCTTAATTCAAATAATTCCAACATCAAGTCCCCAGACATGTCGCTGTGCCACTCTGAGGCAAGGTGGATTGTAAAAACCAATACATTAACGTAGACGTAGATAAACCCACGCCAAATGAATTACCAAATGTGTCTATCTAGCCAATGAGAAAGAAAACAGGCTAAACTTAACAGAAGTCGGGTTATTAGTGTGTTTGGTACGTGTTTGATCTGGTTTTTTGTGTGTGTTCTAGGTTGCAATACTAATATACTTACTACAACAGGAAGTTAGAATAATTGTCCCCTACATTCGGTAAACGCATTCCTATTCACGTTTAATGGGTGTATTCAGTTAAAATGTGGGTTTCTCATGTTATGTTAAGAAGGCAATTAGCAGAGTATTGCGAGATACAGTCGCGTACTGTTAACTAAAGCGTTCTTACCAGCGCTATTAATGTCAGCTTTGAATAAATGAGAGGTTAGTTAATAACGGAGCTGTTAGTAAACAGCACATTCCAAACACTTAAACAAGTCGTATATCAAGTCGTATTTTATCCTGCAGCTTCAGTATTTATCTCGTAAATAGGAATATTATCACATTATTGTCGCTACCAGGAACGCATTACAACCAGCATATAGAAATAAAACTTTTCCTTTTTTAAACACAATTACTATTTCATTGCGACAGTGTAAAAGTGTTAATTACGTTTCACGTAAAATACTAAAAACTGTTAAACGCTACTAATCGTAGATATGACGCAACGCCGAATATTTGCATATAATTTAGGTGCAAAACGGCAAATAACAGTTTGGTTTGTTTTTGAACTTCGCGCAAAGCTACACGAGGGCTATCCGTACTAGCCATCCCTAATTTAGCAATGTAAGACCAGAGGAAAGGCAGCTAGTCACCACCATCTACCGCCAACACTTGGGCTACTCTTTTACCAACGAATAGTGGAATTGACGGTGACATTATAACATCCCCACGGTTGAAAGGACGAACATGTTTGGCGTGACAGGAATTCGAACCCGCGACCCTCGGATTACAAGTCTAGTGTCTTAACCACTGGAAAACAACAGATGGTCCAAGTTTCCAGCCTTAACGTGCAATACAACACACGTTTTATTTGTGTCTTTCTTAGTAACGCGACCCATTTCGTTTCGGAATGTGTTGAGACCGTTTCTTTTGGTCTGTTTCTTTAACTGTTCTGTACGCAGCCTGTTCCTGCTGGTAGCAATCAAAGAAACAAATGTAAGGATATGAATTTGGGCAAGTATGAAACCTATAATCAACCGTAGAGCTCCATATCTTACGTCAAACCAGCTGGAAGTTGTGATTGGTCCAATTGTTAACTCGTGCAGCAGTTCTGTTAATGAAAGGTTCCAGCTAAGAGCACTTACTTCTAACCTTCGCATGTTGATCCAATAGGATGACGGAATTATTAAGCCCCACCAGAACAAAAACACTTGGACAACAACCTCTTATTTAGTTCCTATCTTCTAAACTTTTTTATATTCATCTGTGAAACTATCATCTGTTTGAAATGGTTAACACACCACAACAAAGTTACATGAAAACCTTATGAATGTGCTGTACACAAAAGTTAAGTCACATGAAAACCTAATTAAAGTACTGTACACAGAAGGTAAGTCACATAAAAACCTAATTAAAGTACTGTACACAGAAGTTAACTCACATGAAAACCTAATTAAAGTACTGTACACAGAAGGTAAGTCACATAAAAACCTAATTAAAGTACTGTACACACAAGGTAAGTCACATGAAAACCTAATTAAAGTACTGTACAAAAAAGCGAAGTCACATAAAAACCGAATTAAAGTACTGTACACAAAAGTTAAGTCACATGAAAACCTAATTAAAGTACTGTACAAAAAAGCGAAGTCACATAAAAACCGAATTAAAGTACTGTACACAAAAGTTAACTCACATGAAAACCTAATTAAAGTACTGTACACAGAAGGTAAGTCACATAAAAACCTAATTAAAGTACTGTACACAGAAGGTAAGTCACATAAAAACCTAATTAAAGTACTGTACACACAAGGTAAGTCACATGAAAACCTAATTAAAGTACTGTACACACAAGGTAAGTCACATGAAAACCTAATTAAAGTACTGTACAAAAAAGCGAAGTCACATAAAAACCGAATTAAAGTACTGTACACAAAAGTTAACTCACATGAAAACCTAATTAAAGTACTGTACACAGAAGGTAAGTCACATAAAATCCTAATTAAAGTACTGTACACAGAAGGTAAGTCACATAAAAACCTAATTAAAGTACTGTACACACAAGGTAAGTCACATGAAAACCTAATTAAAGTACTGTACAAAAAAGCGAAGTCACATAAAAACCGAATTAAAGTACTGTACACAAAAGTTAAGTCACATGAAAACCTAATTAAAGTACTGTACACAGAAGGTAAGTCACATAAAAACCTAATTAAAGTACTGTACACAGAAGTTAACTCACATGAAAACCTAATTAAAGTACTGTACAAAAAAGCGAAGTCACATAAAAACCGAATTAAAGTACTGTACACAGAAGTGACGTTACATGAAAACCTAATTAAAGTACTGTACACAAAAGTTAAGTCACATGAAAACCTAATTAAAGTACTGTACACAGAAGGTAAGTCACATGAAAACCTAATTAAAGTACTGTACACAGAAGGTAAGTCACATAAAAACCTAATTAAAGTACTGTACACAGAAGTTAACTCACATGAAAACCTAATTAAAGTACTGTACAAAAAAGCGAAGTCACATAAAAACCGAATTAAAGTACTGTACACAGAAGTGACGTTACATGAAAACCTAATTAAAGTACTGTACACAAAAGTTAAGTCACATGAAAACCTAATTAAAGTACTGTACACAGAAGGTAAGTCACATGAAAACCTAATTAAAGTACTGAACACAGAAGTGACGTTACATGAAAACCTAATTAAAGTACTGAACACAGAAGGTAAGTTACATGAAAACCTAATTAAAGTACTGTACACAGAAGGTAAGTTACATGAAAACTCAATTAAAAAACTGTACAAAGTGTGATTTTTAATATTTTACTTTTTAAAATGTACTTTAAAAGCTCGCTTTCTCAGGGTTTGTGACATATTTTATAAGAGAAAGAACAATTCCAACTTTAACAGATAGATTGTATATTTACATCAGCTATATACTCAGTAATGTTAGACGTTCCTAGAAACTCAAGTGTGATAATACAACACTCACCAAGAGTCAGTGAAAATGTGATATCTACACACAGAATATCTGATACATTCTGAACACTAACTACATATCTTCAGTATAACATTGAAAATATGAGACTTTGAGAAACGTAAAGATATAACTGGTATTTTTGAAACTTTATTTAAGGTAACGAATGCACTAAATCTCAGACTTTATGAAAGGTAATAATTATGCAAGATATTCTAAAAGGGTGTAAAATCAGAAGGCCTTTTCAATGTTATTTAGGAAGTAATGGCTGGGTATACACACACACACACACATATATTTATATATAGTCAATGGAACTTTAATGAATTATTTGTTTTGATTTTTGGAATTTCGCGCAAAGTTATACGAAGGCTGTTTGCGTTAGCCGTCCCTAATCTAGCAGTGTAAAACTAGAGGGAAAGCAGCTCGTCATCACCACCCACCATAAGTTCTTGGGCTACTCTTTTACCAACGAATAGTAGGATTGATCGTAACATTATAACGCCCCCAGGGCTGGAAGGACGAACATGTTTGGTGTAACGGATATTCGAACCTGTGACCCTCATGTTACAACTCAAGCGCTCTTACCACCTGGCCATGCCGGGCCTCAGGAACTAAGTGAGGGCTGTTTTGTAAAATAAATGTTACACCTCTACGAAACGGAATTTGTTTGTTACTTTCTCTAATCGCTAACATCCAGTCATTTATAGACACTTGAAGAATTATACTCTTTATTTAGATGATTGTTTCTCAAACTCTTTCAATCTGAGGCCTCCTTGATGTAAATAAAAACACCCTTGAGCCCCTCCCCTTACTGTATCATTTAATTAATGGAATATTATATGTTATCTGCTTTTTCTTTATATAGAATTCAAATTAATTCAACGTCTTTATTTTTGGTTCATTTTTTTAGCGGCCCCTAGGAAAAGCTTCTTCACGGTTCCCACTTTGGAAAACACTGATCTAGAGGCCCACAGATATATCTCAACACCACGTGCCACACGCCCTTCTGTATTTATCCTTTTATTTTCATCAATCGTCGTGTGAAAGAAGATAGTAAAATATCTAATACGCTTTATTGCACGAGGGCCAGTGGGAAATCTTACCTCACCTCGTCGCGTTATCACGGCTTTCCAAAAAGGTATTGGCTTCTCCTTTCCTGTTACGTCTCAAATTTACTTCCCCTACCCCTCCAGAACAGTAATTTGACAGACAAGATTAATTTATTAATTAGATTTTCTCCAAGCGACTTCCCTCTCGTGCATCTGGAATGAAGTCTGATAAAAGGACAAAAAAAAAGCGTTAAAGGTGTGAGTTTAAGATGTCGTAAATGACACCGGGTGTAGAGAGAGCAAAAGAGGGGTGATGGGGGAGAATCGTTAAATCGTGCATCTCTGGGGCTCGCCGCAGAGGCTCAGAACTGGCTTTCGACAGGCGATTAGCGCCACGACGTGTTATTCTTCATAATTATGGAGAAAACATGTGAATTACTCTGAGCTCTCTTCTGAAGTGGATGCACCACATTAGAGCCAGAAGATGAAACGTTAGCGATTTTCCTCAAACAAACAATATAAGCTGATTAGGCTGACGCTTGGGTGATTATTCTAAAATTAAGGTATGCTTTTCGTCTTTCCAGAGTTAACAGTTCACACGAAGTGAAGGTGGTTTTTAACACAGCGAATGTCTTTGGTTAGTGAAAATTTCGTTCAGTATAAAGGTACATTAATTCAGTAAATTCTTACTGTGTGTAGGATTATGAAAAAGGAAAATACATTTCCTTAGTTGCATCTTTCATTTTTTGTTAAATTAATGTGTGCAATAAAAAAATTTGTTTGTTTGTTTTGAATTTCGCGCAAAGCTACACGAAGGCTATCTGCGCTAGCCGTCTCTAATTTTATAGTGTAAGACCGGAGAGAAGGCAGCTAGTCTGTTTTTTGTTTTGAATTAAGCACAAAGCTACACAATGGGCTATCTGTGCTTTGCCCACCACGGGTATCGAAACCCGGATTTTAGCGTGTAAGTCCGCAGACATACCGCCGAGCCACTGGGGGCTAGGCAGCTAGTCATCACCATCCACCGCTAACTCTTGGGCTAATCTTTTACCAGCGAATAGTGGGATTGATCGTGACACTATAACGCCTACACGGCTGAAAGGACAAGCATATTTGGTATGAAGGAGATTTGAACCCGCGACCCTCACATTACAAGTCGAGCGCTCTAACCACCTGGCCATGCCGGAGTCCATATTAAAAAAATAATAGGAAAAGAAACAGACGAAGAGAAAAACTGAGGAAATAACATAATCAAATGTAATTTACTCATTTAACCCTGAATTTTAAAATCCATATTACACTACTTATTGTGATGTAGAGAGGTGTTATGTCAATATGTAGATGTAATTTTAGAAATTACTTTATTATGACTACTTAGTTGTGTTTTACTTGTTTTCAAATGCAACAACAGGACACCATGGTTATTGTAATATCAGTGACATGGCCACTTTATACAAAAATATTTACTACACTAAAAATAAAGTGTCTCAGAGTTTTGTAGTCGGACTAAATTATACTCAACGCTAATAACAGTGTTGGCTTGGTTTCTGTTGGTTGTTGCTTGGCTCAAAGCTATTCACGTGATGGACTGTCTGGACTCTCAAAGATCCGATAATGTAGGTCGAACAGAATATGTCCTGGACTTAGATGTCGAGATTAAATAATTTTTGGAATACAAAGTTTGTCTTTTATATCTATGTTCTTGCCAGCAACGATATCGAAACGGGAGTCTCTAAAAGAGCTTAAGTTGTATTTTTTTAATGACTTAGATTATCAGTAATGGACACAAAATAAATATTTACTTAAGTTGTATTATTTTAATGACTTAGATGATCAGTAATGGACACAAAATAAATATTTACTTAAGTTGTATTTTTTTAATGACTTAGATGATCAGGAATGGACACAAAATAAATATTTAGAAACTCAAATAACCATAACAATTGTTTAGTTATTGTAATATAAAATTATTACACAATTACCTGTAATATAATTGGTTATTTTATCCTAAATATTTCAGGTGAGACGGAATGAGAAACGTTCATTTACTTAATAATCTATAGGACTTCCTCAGTTGTAGCTTCACCTTGTCTGTTAAAATTATTCATTGTCGTAAGAAACTGCCCCCCCCCCAGTGGCTCAGCGGTACGTCTGCGGACTTACACGCTAAAATCCGGGTTTCGATACCCGTGGTGGGCAGAGCACAGATAGCCCATTGTGTAGCTTTGTGCTTAATTCAAAACAACAACAACGTAAGAAACTATTTAATTTGAGCTAAACGTATTTTTCCTCCTCATAAGAAACTATTTAACTTGAGTTAAACGCACTTTTCCTCCTCATAAGAAACTATTTAACTTGGGTTAAACGTATTTTACTTTTCATAAGAAACTATTTAACTTGGGTTAAACGTATTTTTCTTCTCATAAGAAACTATTTAACTTGGGTTAAACGTATTTTTCTTCTCATAAGAAACTATTTAACTTGGGTTAAACGTACTTTTCTTTCTCATAAGGAACTATTTAACTTGGGTTAAACGTACTTTTCTTCTCATAAGAAACTATTTAACTTGGGTTAAACGTACTTTTCTTTCTCATAAGAAACTATTTAACTTGGGTTAAACGTACTTTTTCTTTTCATAGGAAAGTATCTTACTTGAACTAATTAAAAACTTCCTTTTCTAATCTAGCCTCCCAGTATGATTAATAAAACACTTCTGTCTGTAAAGCACTTTATTTAAACTACACAAATCTCTCTACTAATCATAGGGTATTTTAGAGTCGTAGGACTTTTGTTTTCCTTAATGATTTTTAATCAATTTTCAAACGTCCTTCTTTCTTAATCACGATAAACAAACGTGCAAATATACAGAAGATTAATAAACAGCGCAATTTTCACGATTTTTTCCAAATTAATCAGTTTCATGTAGATTCGATATCATATGATCGTATGGTTTACTCTCTTCGTTGGGAAGACATTCCGCGCGTGCTACATACAGCACTTAATTTATTTTTTTTCCGTGAAGGGGCAAAGTTGCTAAAATTGTTAAGTGAATAAAATAAGTTCGCATACTTATGCTGAATGCATAAACGAAAAATTATGTTTCTCATTTTCCGAGAGAGCAAGTGTCTCCTCCCCACGTTTGGATGCACTAGTTTTTACTTTTATTTCTTTTTTGTTTGTAGTGATGATTGCTACTCAGAAACGTATTAAACAGCCATAAGCTTTTCGTATAACACAAAACCCTGTTCTAACTGTATTGAGAAAAAACTCGTAACCTTATGTCTATTTATGAATCAAAGACAACATTAGCACCTGACCACGTGAAACTGAACAGACCTGTACTTTTAGAAGGAAAGGGCTCTAGTTATATTGGTTTCTAAAATTGAGCTTCCTCGGTTTCACGTGATACTGTCACCTACTTTTATGGTCGTCATATGATATTACTTATGAACGTCGTAAGTTTAAACACATAAACAACTATGACTGCAGCTCATTAAGTTCTCTCCTAATGCTTGCGTAAGTCTTAAGCATTTAGCTAGTAACCTCTGCACTCTTTAATATAAATTAATAACTTTGCAATACTTTGAAACTGGTGTAGAGCATTTGATGGCATCTGCCTGTCCATAAACAATCAAAAGCAAATTAGATCCAACGATATGTGTGTGTGTTTTCTTATAGCAAAGCCACATCGGGCTATCTGCTGAGCCCACCGAGGGTAATCGAATCCCTGATTTTAGCGTTTAAAATCCGGAAAATATGTCGCTGTACTAGCGGGGGGCGAGATAGAACCGGCTACGCGTTGTAAGACATCTCAATAAATTTATTTTCAGTTCAAAATTACCCGAGTTTTTAACTACTAACACAGCAAACAGTAATTTAACGTAAAGTTCGAAACTTCTTTGTTAAGTAAGTAAATATAAGAAACGTGGTAGAGTGTAAGTGTTGTGAGTTTAAACCTCACGGTTTGGGAGTAGCACTATTCACTTATGATCCGAGCAATCTACCTACACAGAACAGAATTAAAAATCAACCCTGCATTGTTATTGTAATTTATTGTACTTTTCTTAAAACTCCTTACAAATAAATTCTTTGTTTGTTTTTGAATTTCGCGCAAGACTACACGAGGGTTAACTGCGCTAGCCGTTCCTCGTTTAACAGTGAAGGACCTGAGGGAAGGCAGCTATTCATCACCATACACCGTCAACTCTTGGGCTACTCTTTTAACAACGAATAGTGAGATTGACCGTCATCTGATAACGCCCTCATGGCTGAAAGGGCGATCATGTTTGGTGTAACAGGGATTCAAACCCTCGACCTTAGGGTTACGAGTCGATTGTTTTATTATATGATTAAACACACAAGGTGGTTTACCACCTGGCCATGCCGGGCCGAACTGTCTACAAATCTGACGTTTCAACTATTGTTTCGTGGTCTTTTTTTCACGTATGTAGAAACGCAGGAACTTCGTCTGACCTAAATAATTGTTGTGGAATACATTAAAACAGAAATATATACCATAAAAAATGTCTTAAAGTAATAATTGCTCGTTTATCGAACCAATGACACACTGTAATATGCGGTTGCAGATAGTGCTTGAAAAACCCATTGACTTTTTAATAAACTTAATCAAAATATTTAACCCTATTTAACGAAGTTTCTAAGTCTTAGCCTGTTTATCTGTTTATCCCGATTTTACTTATGAATGAAATGACGGATTTAGTTAGTAAGAGTTGTCCGTACAATGAAGTCACGAAGTTATAAGAACGTGCTAACTTTCGAAGCTATTAGGAAATGTTACGTTCACATCCGTTATCAATGGTTTGAAGCAGAGATGGAAACTGGTGTGTGACACCTAGCGTGTAATCAAACTGTAACAGAAAGTTGGCTTCAGATCGAGCAGGAAAATAGAGAAGATGTGAATAAGATAAAACGGAAACACGTGAAAGCACCAGAACGTGAGCTACCTTGTGAGTTTAATTTCTTGAAATTACGAATATCGTATTTGTTGACCTACTTACAATACGAGTATTCTAACAACTCTAAGCGATTTAATACAACGAAGCGCTTTTACGCCGAAACAACACAGTTAATGTTCTACAAATATAATAGCCATTAGGCTCACCCTGTGTAAGTGTTGTGAGAAGCTATGATAGATACTTATCGTGGTGTGGTGAAAGTGTTGCAATTCAACTGTATTAACTATTTAGCAGAGTGTTGTAGGACGACTGTCCCGTCACTATTTCATAAGAATAGATTTTATTGTAAGATAACTACTCTGAGCCTGTATAAAACAGCTGTTCGCAAACTACCCTCAGGAGTTTTATGTCTTGTGAGAAACTACGACAATAATTAATTTTGATCATTAATTGTAGAATTCTTAAAAAGTACTGAAGTTAAATAATGTTGTAAGTACACACTAAGTATTAAGGTTAAGTAGCAATTGCAAGTACACTGTAAGTATTGAGGTTAAGTAACGATTTAAGTACACTGTAAGCATTGAGGTTAAGTAACGATTGTAAGTACACTGTAAGTATTGAGGTTAAGTAACGATTTAAGTACACTGTAAGCATTGAGGTTAAGTAGCAATTGTTAATACACTGTAAGTATTGAGGTTAAGTAACGATTGTAAGTACACTGTAAGTATTGAGGTTAAGTAACGATTTAAGTACACTGTAAGCATTGAGGTTAAGTAACGATTGTAAGTACACTGTAAGTATTGAGGTTAAGTAACGATTTAAGTACACTGTAAGCATTGAGGTTAAGTAGCAATTGTTAATACACTGTAAGTATTGAGGTTAAGTAACGATTGTAAGTACACTGTAAGCATTGAGGTTCAGTAACGATTTAAGTACACTGTAAGCATTGAGGTTAAGTAGCAATTGTTAATACACTGTAAGTATTGAGGTTAAGTAACGATTGTAAGTACACTGTAAGTATTGAGGTTAAGTAACGATTTAAGTACACTGTAAGCATTGAGGTTAAGTAACGATTGTAAGTACACTGTAAGTATTGAGGTTAAGTAACGATTTAAGTACACTGTAAGCATTGAGGTTAAGTAGCAATTGTTAATACACTGTAAGTATTGAGGTTAAGTAACGATTGTAAGTACACTGTAAGCATTGAGGTTCAGTAACGATTTAAGTACACTGTAAGCATTGAGGTTAAGTAGCAATTGTTAATACACTGTAAGTATTAAGGTTAAGTAACGATTGTAAGTACACTGTAAGTATTGAGGTTAAGTAACAGTTGTAAGTACATTGCAAGTATTGAGGTTAAGTGACAATTGTAAGTATGGAGGTTAAGAAAAATTGTAAGTACATTGTAAATGCTACAGTATAATGACACTATATATTGTATGTCTCAAAAACGTAACAACAATCACTGTGATAATAAAACAACAGGTGTAAATTCACAGCAATATTTGTAATACATTTTTTGAAGTTCACACGCATTTCGAGGTATTTAGTTTTTTTCGTCATATTTCAATCACTTTTATTCAAAATTCAAAAGCCATTTTGAATTTTAAAATTCCTATTTTAAAACTTGCGTTTTCTTATAGCAAATCCACGTCGGGCTATCTGCTGAGCCCAGAAAGGCGAATCCAACCGCCGATTTGTAAATCCGGAGACTTACCGCTGTACTAGCGGGGGTCTACCTTTTTAAATATTTCTAGTCACCGTTTACTATGGATACATAAATCGTGAATATTAGTTACTCCCAAACATACAGTTCACTGATAGGTTTGAAGGAAAGTGAGTCCTAAAAATTCAATTTTTAACCCTGATTCTTCAAGTGTTGTGTTTTGTTGCTTTGTCGTTTTGTAATGTAAACGATGTTTGTAACAGAACATGTAGTCTGTTTTTACCTCGTCCTTGTCTTTCCGTATCCAACTTCTCAGTAAGGCTGCGGCTTTAAAATTTATTGCAGTAATAAAATGGAAGGATGAAGCGTTTAAGTGAATTTACGTGCTACTTACGTTTGTTACGTGACGACTTTCAACACCCCACGACACAGTAGGCAGGAGTTTATAGGCAGTATGTTATGTTTGATTGCTAAACGAACAACTTCTGGCAGCAGGTGTACTACTTTCTATGATGGAAGGATACTAGACTGCTCTCAGTGTTTCTTCTGACCTCTAACATCACCCAAAATGAATATCATAACAGAAGAGACCGTGTATTAAGGGTGCTGTTTATCAACATAGTAACATGGCGTTGCTTAATAATCCACACTTAAGTGATAAATTACCCAATAATAGTCTTAAACTTCATTGAGTTAAACAGTTCAGTACTCAAAGGAAAACTGGTTTGTTTTGAATTTCGCGCAAAGCTCCACGAGGGCTACCTGTAGTAGTCGTCGCTAATTTAACAGTGTAAGACTAGAGGGAAGGCAGTTAGTCATCATCACCCACCGCCAACTCTTGGGCTACTCTTTTACCAACGAGTAGTGGGATTGACCGTAACTTTATAACGTCATCACGGCTGAAAGGGCTAACATGTTTGGAGTGACGCGGATTCGAACCCGCGACCCTTAGTTTAAGAGTCGAATGTCCTAACCACCTGACCATGCCGGGCCCAGAAGAGTCGAGTGTCCTAACCACCTGGCCATGCCGGGGCCCAGACTATAAATAACGAGCAAAAGGCGACTTAACTCCAGATTTTTCGATGGAATGGATCCAGATGCGACAATGGATTTTGTAGAACATTTCACTTAGTCATTTAAACTCCAGACTATCTTGTGATAGTCTTTTACCAACGAACAGCGGGATAGACTGTGAAATTATAACGCCTCCACGGCTGAAAAGGGACACGAACCCACGACCCTCAGATTACGAGTCGCACGACTTAACTCACCTGGTCATTCTTGGCCCCTTCACAGAGATAAAACATGATTATATCCGTTTCTTTGTCAGTCCTTTGGAGTGAGCGTTGTAACGTGCAAAAACTGTTAATACGATGTGGACTTCAACAGCATAAAAGTTATTGTTATTACGACAGAGAGTTTATTGTTTGTGTTTCACTTCCTTCTTCTGAGTCTACCTTCTCTTTTCTTGTTGTTATATGTAGTTTATTCACCTTATGTTGAGAAATAAGATACATATGTACGGTAGGCGGTTTTTCGTTATCGATTAATCCCAAGGCGCTTCTCACGACAAGAAGCCGCCGTCTAATAGATAATGGTCAGTGTAATGACCGCGGTTTCCAAATGGCCTCTCTGCGAATAACCAGAAAATAGGATTAAAGGAATAAATGAGAGTAAAGTAGCTAATTCGGTTGAAATTCACGACCGAGATGGATGAGACCAGATAAATCTTTGACTGCGGAAATTTCCAGACTTAAGCTTTTCAATGTTAACGTTCCCAGTTGGGGAGGTAGTTATCCGCCCACCTGCCCAGTTGGCCCAAGTTTTGGACATTCGAGCTTACCTATCGACAAGAGCCGAAACTTCCAATTGCGTGAGATCTTATCCTTTAGCACTTAAATTTGGATTCATTAGAATCGAAATGAAACACGTGTCGACTCATTCCAAAGGGAATACAGCGGTTTCGAAGGGAATAAGAAGTGAAATACCTATGTTTCTTTCTTTCCAATGGCGGTTACGCATCTTCGATTTATACTCATGTCTTTATTTCTGACTCATGTCAGTATTTCTACTGACCCCTAACGCCCGACAAACATATATACTGAATTTTTACAACGGGATATTTTTGCTTGCTAGCGTTTCACCAGCGGTATTTGACTCCAATAAGCCATGCCAAATTTCAAGGGAAGAAATCCTTATATTTTATTACGTGTTGTTTTCAATCTGATATGGTATTTTGTGACGCACGACATCTGATAAAAATAGTGATGTTAGAAACCTTCAAAATTCAGAACTGCTAATGTTAAAAAGGGCAACCAACCAGCAGCATTTACCGCCCATCTGGAAGTTCTTAATCCAGTAATGGTATTAACTGTTACTATTATAACACCATCGGAACCAAAAATGACCTGGAACTTGGTATTCCGCATTCCGATAAGTTAACGACTAGATAATTATTGGTTTGAAATGTATATATGTATGTGTTTTTATAATCTAGTTTAGTTTTATACATTTTCAAGACTTCTTAAGAGCTATTTATAAATATATGTTGTTAAAATTTGTATCACAGAAAAAACATGCACATCGCTATATGACATTAAATCAACCTTCATCAGCTAATTCCTGCTGCAGGATAACTCTGATGTTGCCATCTATTTCTATAAGAACCTAATGAAGGTTCCGCGAACCACTGTTTATTAATAAAACTTATCCACCCATCATGTATTTCACTTTATTAGCTGCCCCTCTGGTACGACTCTGTCCACCCTTACTGCTGTAATGGAACTATCTAGGGGCCAGTGAATATCCAACAGGCACATCATAAATCATTTCTGACACCTAAACAACTATATAAAAAAAAAAGAGTAGCGCACATTAGCACAAATGCCCGTGGTCCCCTGAGAGTAAAGATGCGTCAAGTATACATGTCAGAACTATACGCTGTATATTGGAACTCAAGTGACAAAAATATATGTTTGCTCACACGACTCTTGTGGGAAATGGTTAAGCTGGTGGTCAGCTGAGGACAAAGAAATGGCGACTGTAATGAAGGGTGCGTCTTACACGTTTTTGTTTCTGGAACGACCTCTGAAGGTTTATCATTTCATTCTAGTGGGTTTTCCCTATTATACGATTCTCATAGGGCTATCTGTAGACACCTTACCCTTCGTAACCCATCTAATAATAACATAAAGAGTAAAAAACATTATTCTCTCACCTTAAATCAACACTTATGTTACTTAATAACTAGAGTGTGTGCCCTATTTATTTCTATTAGCGATAAGTCATAGCTCAAAAAAAGTCTAATCCTGATTTTTTTCTTTTATAGAGAGAGACATTTTGACTTGAAATAAACTTAAAGCCTTTACCGTGGTTCAGCGGTAAGCTTATAATGGAAAAATACGGGTTTCGATCCCTTCGAGAGACGGAACATAGAAAGCCTATAGACGCAGCGTAAAACAAACAAGCAGGCATTAGCCTAATGTATTCGCTCGCTCATAAAACACTAGCCTTTCTTCAACCAATAGAACTGTATTTATCTTAAACAGTTTGTAGATACGATCTTAGAAATTCCATGGCGTTTTTGTTTGTTATGTGGGTGTCCGTTTACTAAAATCAACTAACTCATGATTTTAATATGATATATTATCAGCTAATTTAGCATTTAATAAATTATTTTATCAGCTAATTCGATGTTTTAGTACATTTATTTTTTTACCAGCTAATTGAACATTTTAATATACTATTTTTATACCATTTTCTCCCTTATCAGATTGGTATTTTATTAAATATATATTAGCCTAGTTTGAACTATAAAAAAGTGTGCAAAAATAATAATATATCGCACGTGTAGAAAATTGGAAAATATTTACGAATATTTGCATCTTAAAGTAAAATCAAAGGCAGCCTTCATTAGTCTCATAAACTGGTATACAATGACAACAATATAAAGTTTTTACCTTACCCTAATTAGAGCATTATAGTACAGTAATTGCTATGATTATATTCAATTGTTACCTTGTTTGTTTGTTTTTTTGTAGTAATTAGTAATTTGTTTCGAATATTCATGTAAAGCTACCAATGATTACCTGTGTTAGTAGTCTCATTATTAGAACTGACAGACCAAAAGGAATTCGATCAGATGATGGAGAACACACTTGATCATTGTTAAATTGTAAAATATCCATTACAAATATTGTAATCTTAAGCGAGATGTGCCCCAGAGGCACTAAAATCGACGTTACGATTTGAAGTTTGTTTGTTTACTGGGGCAGGGACGCCGAATGTTAACTTTGCACAAAATTGTGGCCTGTGCAAAGTCAAACAAAACAATCCGTCTTAGTTTAACAAAACAGCCTCATTCCAAAATCCCTGATATATATATATGAAAGCAATCCTTGGTCACGTGACGTTTTCGTTTTTCACTATGTCTAGGTAAACTACTTCGACTTGACCATGACAAAACCTTTTTGAAACATAATAAAGTATTCTTTGTTTCCCACTCACGCACTAGCCAACCTTTATTTGGTCAGAGGGGAAATTTGCACTCTTCCGACATCAACTGGTTCATTCATAATCGGATGGCGAGATTTTACTCTCACTATTAAACGCACCAACTACCATATGAACCAAATCTTTCTCGCAGTAATGTAACGTGGGTTTACAATGCGTCATTCTTACCAGTTGGTCATGTCGTTCCATCGCTATAATAAGCAAAAATATATGCAAGACAATAGCATTGTTTATATACAAAATAAAATCTCTAATCGTATCTACTTCCTTATTGATTTTATTTGAGTGGTAAATATTTTACCTAATACTACCGTCTGGTTTAATACCTACTCAGAAAACACACAGACCCGAACTACCAGTTTGGTTCCCCTCGGTGGACTCAGCAGATAGCCCGATGTGGCTTTGCTATAAGAAAAAACACACCCCCGAATTACCTCCCTGCTGACCATCCTGGATTCAGTACTAAAAGATACTTAGCTTACTCGTGTCGCAGGTGTTAAAAACCCAAAGGCTCATATATTTTATGAACAGTCGTTGCTACCACAACAAGGCTTATTTTCGTCTAAAAGAAGCATAGCTTATCTTCTAAATACAATCATACTACCGATATGCATTCTAGTGTTCCGGTGTAATTTGTAACAGTAGGTTGTATAATTCGACTTTATTTCTGGGTCTACAGTTATTACATTTCGAGGTGATTTAAGTAGGCCACTGTTTACATGTTTAAGTGAGAAGCTGTAATCCCGTTTTACCTTCACTCTAACCGTAACAGAGAGATCCAGCGTTTCTAAATAAACAATTCCTAGTTTGTTTTTATTTTCGTACTGGAAATTAGCGAAATATGTTTCACTCAAATATTGATTACGCTTCCAAAGTATAAACTCGACAGACAGGAAAATATGTCTCTTGAACCACATTGTGACACAAAAAAATTTCGTATTTTTTTTCCATTGAATTGTAGAAAATATTCAAAGTTTCATGAATCACACAAACATGACTATTTTCGTCAATATGAATGTAAGAAATATTTTTAAAAATTCATCTCTGATCTTGATCGTAACAATAGATTTTAAACAATTTTTTCCGATACTGTTAAATTGCTATTAGATTTTTTAAAAAAATTGAACCGTTGAATATAATTTTTAAGTATGAAACTTTTTCTAGTATTTCGTACTCGTACGGTAATCAGTTAATTTTTCTTAACAGTGTTTTACTGACATTAGGTTGATACCAGGTTCGATCCCAAGACATGAAAAACTTCGCTTTAAATTCTCAAGTTAGTTCCACGCTTTTTTTATGAGAGAACAGGGAAAATGTCGTATTTAGATAGTTGCAGTTGTTTTTTTATTTCGCGTAAATCTGCAAAAGGGCTATCTGCGCTAGTCGTCCCTAATTTAGCAGTGTAAGACAAGAGGGAAGGCAGCTAGTCATCATCACCCACCAGCAACTCTTGGGCTGCTCTTTTACCAACGAATAGTGGGATTGACCATGAAATTATATCGCACCCACGGCTGAAAGGGCGAGCATGTTTGGTGCAATGGGAATTCGAACCCTCGACTTTGAGATTACGAGATTGTTGAAAAGTATCTTACTTTTGTAATATATTAATAACTCAATATATATATACACATATATATATGTGTATGAGAATGTACTTATTATCATAAAAAGGAAAAATAAATAAGTTAATTTTTTCTAGTCCCTAAATTTATCGATACACTGTTCGTCATATAGCTAACGAATCACTTTTATTTATATGTTAAATGATCTGGTTAAAAAGATCTGTACATTTTAGTTAAAATAATTAGAGTTACTGAACTGAAAAACAAACTTTAGCGTTAGAATCCCTCACGCAGACACAGCGCAAATATACCTTGTCAATCCCACTATTCGTTAGTAAAAGAGTAGCCCAAGAGTTGGAGGTGGGTGATGATGACTAACTCTCTTCCCTCTAGTCTTACACTGCTAAATTAAGGACAGCTAGCGCAGATAGCCCTCGAGTAGCTTTGCGCGAAATTCAAAACAAAGAAACAGACATTAATAGCATTGAGCTTGTAAGTGGTTTTGAAATTCTCATCAAAATTACTTTAGTCTATTTGCATGTTTTGTTGTCAGGCGCAAACCTACACAATGGTCTATCTGTTCTGTGTCCTCCACAGATATCAGAACCCGGTTTTTAGCGTCATGAAGCCTTAGAACTGCCGCTAACTCACGAGGTTGTTGTTTTTTTTTAGTTTAAAACCAAACAGTTTAAACTACGTGATTATATGAATGTTGTGTTGTTGTTTTTTTGCTTGAATTCTTTCTTCTTGTTAAACCTACACAGTGCCCTGTCACTCGAATTGTTATGACTTGCTGAGAACTCTTACAAAATTCAAGCATATTTAAATTACCAATAAGTCAGATTGCGAACTATACATGTATCTCAAATACGTGACATGACCTACTGTCGTCAGTGCTAAGTACAGTTACATTACA
This sequence comes from Carcinoscorpius rotundicauda, assembly GCA_011833715.1. Taxonomy (NCBI): domain Eukaryota; kingdom Metazoa; phylum Arthropoda; class Merostomata; order Xiphosura; family Limulidae; genus Carcinoscorpius; species Carcinoscorpius rotundicauda. The sequence continues at coordinate 59,597,520 of CM022403.1, read as the reverse complement.
CAAAAAAAAAGAATAAACATTTGTTTCAGAACACTTCTGTAAAATATAAAATACAATTTTCACATCTACACTTAATTTATAAATTAGATGAACACTTGTACAATTAATTCAATGACTCGTCTGTGAGGGGTATATTGGAGGTACCTAGAACGAGGGACTCCATTGTACTAGCCACAGGAATATCTGGCTTTTTTTTATCATGTTTATTTTAATGAATTACTGCTGTTAAGCACTGCATGTTCTGACATTCAAAACGCTTATAATAATCTATCTTTCTCCAACAGCATAACATGACAGTGAAATTTTACTGCCAATGTAATAGTACTTTGCGAACAAGTTGATGTAACGTTAATAGGGCAACATTAAAGAGACCGTTTCGTACGGAATCTTGACGTATACATGCACGCGAATTATTACTCGTAACAGGAGTTGATGGCTTTTCTTTGGATAGGACATCGACACGCTACACTGAACGAGCCATAAAACGTTATGTAAACTACCTAGATTTTGTCAGAACTGGCACGCGCTTTGTCATTTAGGTGTCCACTGTTTGCTACACGGAATGTCACATGTAAGTAAAAAAAATAAAAAAAATGCGATGACGAATGTCTTTCGAAAATGATAAACTATCTAGAAAAACTTATTGGTCGTTCACTGCACGCGAACCATGCGACTAGAAAACCTAGTCCCACCAAACATATGCTGTCTCGAAAGTTTCGGTACCAGAAAGTTAGGTCTTCCTGATGACGTCAAATTACTAAATTTGGCATGACGTCCAAACACAGACACGTAATTCTGCTTAAAACTGTGTGGTTGATGTTATGTTTATTACAATAATTAAAAACAAAGCTGATAATTCCACCAAAATTAAAAAGTTATTAATGATAATAATACCACATTCTCAGATTTAGCATACAACACCAAGTCAATCATATAATCAAAACTCATGGGATACTTCATTTATATGTATTTACTCTTATAAATATTGACATTTATTAAACAAAGGTGCCTAATTAACATATAAGAAATGCCTTGGCCAGTTTCCGATACCCGTCACACCAAACAGGCTTGTCCTTTCAGCCGTGGAGACGCTGTAAGGTAACGGTCAACCCCACTATTCGTTCATGAAAGATTAGACTAAGAGTTGGCGGTGGGTGATGATGACTAGTTGCCTTCCCTCTAGTCTCACATTGTTAAATTAGGGACGGCTACCGCACTTAGCCCTCGTGTAGCTTTGCGCGAAATTCAAAAACCAAACCAATTGTCGGCAATACTGAATTACGCCATTTGCAAACGTCATTGCGTCTTGAGTGTGACCTGAAGCTTAACATGCATCATGTAATCAAGTGGACTGTTTGTTACTAATAAAAGTTTATTGTGATCGTCTTAAATCATTTCCTGTGAAGTTAATTGTAGGCTTATTTCATTTTAAGTCATATGTTTCGAACCGGTGGCTCATAGTTTCAAATCTGTGATCAAAATGTTTATTGCGTACAAACTGATTTACATTTAATAAAATATTGGGATCACGGTCACCACTCCCCGTCATAGCGCTTAGAAACTGGGTTTAGATACCCACGGTAGGAGGAAACTCCATTGTGTAGCTTTGTGCTTAATTACAGATAAAGAAAAACAACCGTAGAGTAAAAATTAGAAGAGCAAAACAACCATCTTTATTACGACCTGCTTCTTTTTTGTAAATTTCGTGATGACGTGAAACCCACTTGAAGTCAAAATGTATCTCAGGATGGTTGTCACGGGTATTAACACTTTTACTAATAAAGCAGAGAACAATGTTTCGACCTCCTTAGGTCATCAAGTTTAAATGTTGTTCTCAGCCGTCCTCAGACACATTTCTCATGAATACCTTTATTCTGTCTTACTAAACACTTTGGTGAGGCAGTTACTTGTAGAAATATGAAATCGCTATGATAAAAAAACAACGACAGTAACAAACCTCGAATGTAACAAAGAGATCTTCCGCCTTATTTTGGAAATTTGTCTCAAAATCTCAATTACTGAAAACTACGAGTGCATAAGATACTGTTTGTTTGTTTTTTGGATTTCGCGCAAAGCTACACGAGGGTTAGCGCAGATAGCCCTTCCTAATTTAGCACTGTAAGACTAGAGAGAGGGCCAGCGCCACCTCTTAGGCAACTCTTTTACTAACAAAAGTTGGAATTAACCGTCATATTATAACGCCCTTACGGCTGAAAGGGCAAGCAGGTTTGGTGTAACAGTAATTCGAACCCGCGATCCTCAGGTTACAAGTCTAGTGCCTTAACCACCTGGCAATGCCAGGACTGCATAAGATTGCACTATATATCTGTTGTAATAGATACTGTTTAGGAGAGGGCGTGTTTTGTGTTTCTGTTGCAGACGTGGCCATGTTGATGTCATTGACATCAGGAGAAAGAACGGCTCACTTGATCAACGGAAGAGAAAGGCGAGAGAAACACGAAACTTAAGACTGACTAATACTATAATTTGTGTATTACTTTTTGTCATTCTGTGAAGAGATTTCACCTGTGTAAGAGTAAACAATGACGTAGATTTCTGTATGATGGTTTTTAAGGCTATCAGTTTGAAGTCTTTAGTTTATATATGCAGATTAGTCCTTGACTAATACTGACTTTTAAGTCAGTCCTAGAAGTTACTGGTCTAAATTGAAACATGTATGTGTGCCAAACCTGTCAATTATCAGTCTTAATGTGGTTTACATGGGTAAATTAGTCCCATCCGTTGCTGGCTTATTTCAGTGTATGTTTGAATATCTGTCTAATGAAGGTACAAGTTCAACTGGGTTTGTGCGTGTGCACGTGAGTTTTAAAAGCTACGAGTTGAAAGAGACGTCTAGGCCAGTGTTAAGAATTGCCTCTCTATAATGTAATCTGTATTTGTACGGTGTGAAGGACCATAAATCTGAATGGTGTATTAGAGTTTTCCAGTTTACAGTAGTGTATTACAGTACGTAAGAACTAGAAACTAAGGATCTAAAGTTGCGATATTACCTTCATAAGCAATGCATCTTTTCGCCTACACCGTAGTCTGGGTTACCAAGCTAAAGCAGTATACGTTTAATATATAGATTATACATATTGCTAGGACTTCTAAAAATCATTTGGCTTATTCGTGCTTCCATGGCGACAGCGCTGTTATTGGAATTTATATAACACTTCCCTATACGTTAAACACTGCAGTCATCTATTAACCCTACCCAGTGTAGGTCAGTACGTAACGACATTACTAACAATATACATCAATCAGCGAAATGAAAACGGTTTCATATGAATATGGAAGGGTCATGATTCTTTGCAAACCTTCCTGTTTGAATAAAAATAAACTTCGGAATTTTTATTATATATCTATTCGATAAATAATGCAAGGCATTTTAACAAATAACAAGTTGGAAAACATCTCTTTTGGAAGGTTTGTTCATAAGAAAAAAAGAGATGAAAAATTCGTATGTCAGTTTAAGGAACACATAAAATTGACCTGAGCTTCGGGTCGTTTCGTTTGTGGTGGGAGAGGTTACAAGTCTATATAATAGTGAACCACACGTAGGATCCAATCTGATCAATCAAATTAAAACAAACCCGATGAAACGGGTTTTCTCGCAAATCCACGCATACACTAAAGGCTACGTGTGCGCAGTCGCCGCTAATTTTGAGCTAATAGCCTAAAATGAAGGCAGCTAGTCAACAGTGCATATCGATGACACACGAGCTGCAATTATTTCATATTGGGGAGTATGACTGTCGCTTGTATAACGCACTTATGACCTCGAAGTGCGGAGTGTTGTTTTTGAACCAAAGGGTCATAAAACATGAACAATTAGATTCACAGTAAGAACACGCAAGCCACTAAGCCAGGTTTAACACTCAAAAGTTTCAACGGTTCCCACAAGGGAAGACTACGGATCCACGTGGGATTTTGTCGGTTTTCTTTGAATTAATTTTATATTTATTTTTTCCGTACTTCTCTCTTCGCTTATGCCCCCCCAGTGGCTCAGCGGTATGTCTGCGGACTTACATGCTAAAATCCGGGTTTCGATACCCGTGGTGGGCAGAGCACAGATAGCCCATTGTGTAGCTTTGTGCTTAATTCAAAACAAACAAACTTTTCGCTTATATAGAAACTGTGTGGTGAGAAACATAACGTTTTGTGTTTCATTCAGTGTGGTGTGTAACACATATCATTCCTCGTCTCTTACCGTGTATCACTACAACTATTTATCTCTCTTCTAATAGTCCTCTAAGCAGTCAGTGAGAAAAATGACAAAGTTTTGTTTATTTATTATTATTATTTAGAATGTATGGCACCTTATACAAAGAATATTCAGAAAACTTCAAAAGTTTGTAGGAACTATTCAAATCTTGACAAAGGAGGCATTGCAAAGTGTTCTCTTTCCCAATCAGAGATCATCTACAGTCGATGACTGCGCGTGGAACGTCAGGTCAGTGACCCGCAAGGTCATCTTTCAAATGGCTAAAGTCAAGTAAGCCAATAAGAGGATTGAGAATGTCCAAATTGTACAACCTACAAGGTGTGCCATTCCTAATAGACAGGCTCCAGGGAAACTGGAGTCTACTGAAAACCAAAATTTAAATCTAGAAATTCGTAGCGATTTTGATAGCTTTTCTTTGAACCATAAAAAGTGTAAAATTATAATAACAATTTTGCAAAAAGTCATTCGTTCGTCGTGAGAAATGTTTGTCTTCAGGTCTAATTATCTTCGTTTAATTTCAAAATTGTGCATTCCTTCTTGTCTGTTCTTGTTCGCAGAAGTTATTTTACTTTTAATCAACCATGTTACACGAGAAGAAAATTACGAATAGTACAGCTCTGTAACACACGACAAAATTGTGGCGTTGAGAAACAAACAACTTCGGGTAGGAAACTCGGGCCGAGCGTCGTCTGGTTATTAGCGTGCCCAGACTCTGAATCTGAAGGCTCATTGTTCGAGTCCTTCAAAACACGCTCCGTAAATATGACGATTTTTGTTGCGAACCGAAAAGTTGCACAGTGGACAACCACTGCACTCCGGGTAACAAAACGTCACTGATTTATCGCTGAGTAGGAGAGAAATCAGTTACAACCAAACTTACATTCAGTGAAACAATAGTAGAAAATGTGCTCATTTATATCTGTAATCGTAGCTGCAGTACAATAAGAACTCATTCACAGAACAACGTTTTGGTTTTTCTTTCTTTTTATTGATTAAACCACAATTCAGATACATAGATTTAGCAATTAATTATAACTACTTGACGTATGTAAATCGTACAGCCTTCATATATATATGTGTGTGTGTGTGTTTTACTTGGGGCGCTCAGAGGTGCACATACTTCTATTCTCTAATATCATACACACACACACGTTTACAAATTTATGTTTCAGTGAAGCCCTCTAGTGGCACAGCAACATGCCTGTGGACTTTAGAATCCGAGATTCGATACCCGTAGTGGACAAAGCACAAATAGCTCGCTCGCTCTGTAGCTTTTTGCTTAAATTCAATGGCCAACCTACAAAAGATGTAACACGACTCACTGTGACGTTAAGACAGAAGTAATGTTAATACTGTGTTAACAATTATACGATAAAAGTAACTTTCGCCTAACGTTACGATATATAAATTAATATTCAACTGTGATTAGGAGTAACCACGGTTAAACAACGCCTCGAACCTGGTTCCAAGCTATAAGACAGTCTAAGTCTAGTTCGTATTAGGTAAGCCTGATCGGTTTAGTATTCTCTTGACAAGTCGAGTTCGATCCCTTGTAAGCCCATAACGTAAAACACAAAATTATATGAATGTATGTGTGTGTTTGTGAACACTTTTTCGTGATAAATAACTCACAATATTTTCGTCCTTTAATGTTGTACGTTAACACACAAAGTTGTATTTATTTATATCAGTATACTGTTAAAAATTAATAAATGACTCTATATATATCTTTGTATTTATTTACTCTTAAGTGCTGAAAGATATAAGTAGACGTGACTGCCCGTTAATATTGTATTAAATATTTAAAAGTGTTTATGACATTAAGTTATAAAAAACTACATAAATCGCAATTAGCTTGTTTTCTGACGTAAACAAATATTTAAATCCTGTTTTTGTTTGTTTTTTATCCTTGTCCTTGAGGTATAAATCTCCCAAAAGCTAGGGAAAAGAAACAATTAGTGCCTTATAAGCAAATGTGTTGTTTTGCAATAAGTTGATTCCGCATTATGGAAACCGCAGATAGTCCAATGTAGATTTTCTCAAAGCAAACAAATTTATTTGGGGCTGTGCTCTAACTTATGTTTTTATAAGTGCCAAGCAAATCACATTGCACGTAAATGAACTGAAACGAATGGATGTTAACACTAAACTTCAAGTATGTGTTTGTTTTTGAATTTTGCACAAAGCTACACGAGGGCTCTCTGCGCTAACCATTCCTAATTTAGCAGTGTAAGACTAGAGGGAAGGGAGGCTAGTCATCGCCACTCACCGCCAACTCTTGGGCTACTCTTTTATCAAGAAATAGTGGTATTGTCCGTCACTTTTAATGTTCCTACAGCTGAAAGGGCGAGCATGTTTGATGTGACAGAGATAACAAAATTAAACACATTCAGTGCTCTCTGATAATTCATGTAAGTACATAAGCATTTCTTTATCATGGATATTTGTCACTCAGCAATAAATTCGAGATTCACACGCGAATCTCCATTCGAATCCGGAAAAGAATGGAATTCATGTGCAAATATAAATTTTAATAGTAAAATTTGGCCATAACAGCTGCTAAAAGTAACGTTATAAGTTTATCTTGTGACATTTATAATGTCTCTAATAAAACACCTGAAATTTTCTTTTATATCCTTTTGCTTGTTTTTAGCCACATTGGGTTTTCTGCTATGTCCACCGCAAGGAATCGAACTACGGATATATACATTGCAAGTTTGTAAACGGCCCGGCATGGCCAGGTGGTTAAGGCATTCGACTTCGAGGGTCGCGGGTTGGAATCCCTGTCGCACCAAACATGCTGGCCCTTTCAGCCATGTAGGCGTTATAATGTTACGGTCAATCTCACTCTTCGTTAATAAAAGTGTAACCAAAGAGTTGGCGGTGGGTGGTGATGACTAGCTGTATTACTTCTTGTCTTACATTGCTAAATTAGGGACGGCTAGCGCAGATAAATCCTCGAGCTACTTTTCGCGGAATTCAAAGCAAACTAAGCCTTTGTCTGCCATTGAAATACCAAACTACATCTCGTATTTTCGCGCTTTTCCTTCCCAGCAAACTTTACTTAGTTTTCAGAACTTTTTATGATATCCTAAAATTAGCTGAATAACGCTCAAAACAATAATGGTTGTCTTTTATCTACGAATGCCACTAATGTTTATTACTCTGTATAATATTCGTTATGCCACTACGTAGTTATTTTTCATTAAACCTAAAAATAGTTGTAGTTTGTTATAAAATTATAAGGAGCATCTATGCTCTGTCCATTTCGGGTATCGAAACTCGGTTTCTTGAGATATAAGGCTGCAGACATACCAGGAGTAGGATAGCTGGAGAAGATTGAAATTGTTGCCTTTTGACCTTCAATAACGTAACAAGGTCACTATAACCTTTTTTGTCCATTTGCAAACGTCACATATGATTACTATATTTGAGGATATTCACATACATTATAATGTGCTAATTTTCCAGCGTGTACGTTTTAAATGGATCTTTATTTGAAGGTGTCGTTTCTTTGTTTTCCATAAATGATAAGCTTGAAATTGTTTTCCGGAATAGTGTGATAAAAAAAACATGCTAAAGATGTGTTTATTGACCTACAGAAGTAATTAACTGGAATTTAACTATCAGTTAAACTTACAGTTTTCTATTGTGTATGTCACCAAGGTTTGCAACTTGAAGGTACATTCACATAAAGATGTCTTGAATATCATTGCAGTTTAAGTACCCTTTAAGAGACATTCATACAAAAGTGTCTTGAATATCATTGTAGCTTAAGTACCCTTTAAGAGACATTCACACAAAAGTGTCTCGAATATCATTGTAGCTTAAGTACCCTTTAAGAGACATTCACACAAAAGTGTCTCGAATATCATTGTAGCTTAAGTACCCTTTAAGAGACATTCACCCAAAAATGTCTCGAATATCATTGTAGTTTCGGTCGCTTTTAAATATTACATTTATTTTATACAAAACGCTTGACACAGGATCCCTGGTCTACGACAATAAGGTGTTCGTAATTGGTCGTTTTTCTTTGTGTTATTCAAATTTTACAGCCAGAAGCAAATAGCATAAATAAAAGTAACACAAAACAATGGAACAATATTATACCACGCGCAACGTGGTAAGTGTGTTGTAGAAATCGTATTCTGAGTGACTATGGAATATATAGTCTGACCCATTGGTGCATTGTAGATACTGGTGTGATGTAGAAATAAGAAAAAGAGAGAGCGGCTATCTCGCCACCCAGGGGGCATGTGCAGGAATTTAAATTTGATTAGACACACACGTATTATTTATATATATATATATGCCTTATCGAAACACGCACGTGCGTAGAGATAAACGCCATTACATTCACCAAAACGACCAAATCCCTATGTGTAGGGTTATTGAGGGCCTGTTGTCCCTGCTTTCCCCTTGTCATGCCTGCCCCTGCCACCATCGTAGCTTTAGCAAGTAACCCACCTCACTGAGTATGCTTGAATATAATAGGGTTGGGCACTTCGTAAGCAGCCCCTGGCGGTGGAGGGTTGAGTTAAAAACACGTATTCAGCCACAGGCACACAAACATCTCTTGTTTAACACCCTGATGAACAACGAGAGAGGTTTATAATGTGGTCATCAAACATCTCTTGACTGTTGTTTAACACCCTGATGAACAACGAGAGAGGTTTATAATGTGGTCATCTTATTCACAAAAACATATGGGTACTTTAGATGTTGTTTTGAATTAAGCACAAAGCTACACAATGGGCTATCTGTGCTCTGCCCACCACGGGTATCGAAACCCGGATTTTAGCGGGTATTTTAGAAACCGGAAAGTTCCCGTGGACTATGTAGCCGAGGAATGAAAACCAATTTTTAACACCCCCTCCCCTCATCTTGTCCCCTTATCATACGTTGTAGTCGCAGGTAGTACCTATCACGTTCTAAACAAACCAGCGTGGCCTTATCGGGAAAGGTGATGCCTCACATGTTTTGTCTCAGGGTGAGGCGCGCACTCACGTGAAATGTGAAATCGATACACTCTAGCGAGCCGCACACATCTAGTGCCACATGAACGGAGGTACGGGACTGTTCGTTAGAAAACTGTTCTGCTAGTAATGGGTGGCTGAAGGGCGCTACACTATTAGAACCGAGTTTCAACTGAACTTGGGTGTCGAGAATTACACATATACTCTCTGTAGGAGAGAAGAAATAACTTAAAATGGTTAATCAGTTTATCGTGAATAGAGACAAGCAGTCCAAGTAAACTATCATATCTTTAAACAAGACGTACAAAACACTCACCAGAAGCTAGATTTGGGTCTTTTGTATGTTGAAAGAAAGGTTTCTTTAGATTTGTAGTGTTGTACTTCAATGTAAGTAGGTCTTCCTGCTGTGAAACAGCAACGCTAGCTGCCGTTAGCGAAGTACTTTGGTAACTTGACGAAACGGTCAGTGCTGTTTGTGTTCATCGAAAGATCATTTTGAGGATAAAACAACTTCAACAACAACAAAACATGTCTCCGTGGTGAAACGTATTGGATGTTCACAGGGTCGTAATCTGAATATTGCGATACGACACCAAACAAGACTCGCGAAGTTAGTGGCGACATCTGGATACTAAATGAGCCCCTTCTGTGCCGCCACCTCGGAAAAGGAATGTGTTCAATTTCAACCTCACTTTGCGCCAAGATAGAGACAAGTGCTCCACCATTCGTTGCACGCTAGAACAGCGAGGCAGCTGCTTAAAGAGATTCTCTCCTCATCTTAGGTAAACACTGCATAAAGTTTTCACCAAAATAGGACCTGAGAGGGAGTCAGCACCTAAAGTCTTGGCCAGCTACTTCTCTAATGAAACTTTCGCTCGTCAGCTGACTTGGCTTAGTGATTTGTGAGAAGCTATTAATTCACTCGATGTGCAGCGAAAGTTAATGCGGTAAAACCAATAATTACGTGTAGTTAGCGCAAAAAAAAAAAATCCAAAAACCTACTCATACAAGTATGGTATTCTTACGAAAGTGATTTTTTCTCCTGATTTGTTGTTGTTTTAATTTATAGTCTTAAGACAAGGCAAGAATTTTGAAGTGGGAAATTCTTAGAGTTTTCTTTAGGGACGGGAGGAGCTACTAGAGGGGCTGAGCACGCGCATGGCGGGAGGATCAAAGTCGCTGCTGGCGTCTCTCCGATTCACAGAGCCGGTGAAGTTTGCTATTGGTTCTCGTGATCACGTGACGCAACAGAAATGGTCGGATTCCGTTATCAATCCAGAAATGCGCTGGTTGAATGCAAGTGGTGCAAAGAAGCTCGCAGCTGAAATTAGCGACGAAACTTTTACTGCACAATGCCGGAATTTTGGTGAGGATTTTGGTGTCACCGGTGAGATGGAAAACGGATGTGAGAGCGGGTTTATCAACAGCCAGCCGTCCATGGCAGAATTCATGACAGCATTACCTCACATCAATGAATCGTTTCACAGGGGATCTTCGATGAACGGACCGGTCATGCCACCTACACTCTGCCAGCTGGAGAATGCCAATCAACTGCATCCAACTCCTGCCGCGTGTTCAGCGACAGGACAATCTCCATCGCCGCCAACCAAGCATCCCGGCTCGGGCAACGGTCTCAACGTGTCCATCCCCGAATACCCTTGGATGAAAGAAAAGAAATCCACTCGTAAACAGCACCAGGGTAAGCTGATTTCGTTTTCTTTATTTGTTGTTGTTGTTTTGTCCTAAGGTGAACAAACACTACGTGCTTACTTACTTACGATCTCGAACTTCCAATTATCAAACAGACAAGTACCGTGACTACAATTCCCCACCTTTCTCTCCACGTGCGTAATGAGTGTTTAAGATAAGAGCTTACCTGAGTAGCTCGTCAGCCTTTTCGTTCGTCATCCCACGATGCAAGATGTGATGGTAACGCCGGCACGAGGTGAGCGCCACTGGCCGCCGGAGTGAGCAGAGCACCGAGTAAGCATCAATCACTTATCCTGCCCCCGTGACAGTGATCAATCAGGACCTTCGTTCGCGGAGTCACGCCGGGCTTTCTTTTGCCACGGCGTTAGAGATTACAGTTTAGTTATCTTTACGGCGCTTCGTTGGCGAATCTAACTTAGTTAAGCTTTCTACATGCATCTCTCTCTCTGTGTGTGTGTGTGTACACTGTTTACGGTAACAGATGTAATTGACTTAATCGTTAGACGTTAATTAAATTAGGCGTTTTTGTAGAAGGAACAAAACTTTTCTCCCCCAGCAGTCACCGTTGTCAACAATAATAGTTTTCGGGTTTTAGTGCACAGGAATACCTTGTGAGAGAAACTGTAGTCATGAACGTTGTTTGAAGGTGACGGTGTTTAAATATTCGTATCCGTAACGGACGTCGTTTAGTGAGCAGTTTCCATATGGTTATGGAGTTGTTTTGTTGACAATGGTACCTGTTTCTCTTCAGTTATGCGCACGATTCTCGGCAATTCTGTTGAGGTTCACTAGATATATATGAGAGAGGTTTTATTACATGAATATATATATATATTGACCAACGTGCATGTAACGCTTACCTAATCTGTAAACAAAAAATCTAGAACATAATTCTCCTTTCAACTTAGATTTTACTTTTAGAGAACTTATCACAAAGCTCACTGGAATACATCCACGATATCAAATGAATTTAGGCATACATTCAAATGCATGGTTTGAAGGGTGTATTTTTTGCGTATTTTCCTTTACTTCAACACAAACGTTTTATTTCCTCTTGTTTTAAAAACTGTGTTGAAATTCCTATTATGAGCCAGCTGATTATTTTCGAAACTTGAAAGTAAAAGCGAATAGTATCATCCACGTCCAGGAGAGCATGGGTGATGCTAAAAGGAGCGGAAGTTAGGCTACACAATCATATATTGTTGTCGACCGAAAGACGGTCGGATCTTGTGGAGGGCTGGCTGGTCCAACATCTGTCAGGCCCGAGTAATTAATCTCTGTCTGTGCTCCTTAAAACACCTCGAATCCGAAGTTTGTTTTCTGAAAAATTCAAACAGAACATGTGGCATGACAGAACCCTTTTTATATTAAGCATAATTACTGTCACACTGACGATTTCGTGTGAATAGTGTGGTTGTTGAAAGTAACGAAAACAGTTAGGAACTAAAAAGACGAACATATATAACATGGCTTTCTTAACAATACTACGTTTAAAGGTATTTTAAAGAGTTTGGAAAGAACATTTGAAACGATTTCCACGAATAGTTCTCTTTATAACCTCTTGAGACCCTTCGTATTCAATTCACAAGGGGCACTTGTTACCCCAGACTTTAGCATGTGTAATACGTACGTAAGTCTCCAAAGTAACAACACTGAATTGAGTAACATTAACTATGTTCTGTGGTTTTTGTATCTTGCTCATTGCACAGCTTAACGATGTCCAAAACTTATCTTTCAGAGCAGTGAAATAAGCTATGTCATTTTCCTGTCACTTCTGATAAACGCATAGAAACGCATAATGAAACTTACTGTTCATAGCAGAACAGACCACATGGCAGGCTTTGATAACCAAAATCGATATTTACATAAGGGAAATAAACGATATTAGGTATTCAAGTTATAAAAATTCAAATACAACTTAGTACATGAAATGTGCAGAATTCAAGTCGATATCAGCTCATAACACGTGGACATTTCAATACAAGGGTTTGTTGTTCAGAACGTTTTGTTATCTGAAATCCTACGAGATATATAGACTATACATGACAATAATGCAAGATAAGTCAAGTTACGTGTTCAACAATTCTACAGTATTAAAAAAATTAAAGTTACACATTCAACAATTCTACAGTATTAAGATAAGTCAAGTTACGTGTTCAAGAATTCTACAGTATGAAGATAAGTGAAGTTACGTGTTCAACAATTCTACAGTATTAAAATAATTAAAGTTACACATTCAACAATTCTACAGTTTTTAGATAAGTCAAGTTACACATTCAACAATTCTACAGTATTAAGATAAGTCAAGTTACGTGTTCAAGAATTTTACAGTATTAAGATAAGTCAAGTTACACATTCAACAATTCTACAGTATTAAGATAAGTCAAGTTACGTGTTCAACAATTCTACAGCATTAAAATATTAGTACAAGTTACTTGTATATATACACAACAGTTTTACACTATTAGGCCATGTCATGTATTCGACAATCCTTACTGATTCAAAGATGTTAATTAATGAAAATCCTATCATATTAAAAAAAGAGTATTCATCAATGCGGCAGGATACACTCAAGTAAGTTATTCGACAGTTGAGTACATGTAGTGTGCCGTCGACAAGCTTATTTACACAAGTATTTAACACCCATTCAGAGTTCAGATGGTTTTCTCAGCAAAATTAAGAATAATTTAAAATTACTGATGATGAAAATAAATATTACAGATCTCATCATTACAAAGGGTTATTTGAGGACTAACTGATTTCACTGCGGATGTGAAACTAAATTAGTTGGTTTCATTCGTGGAAACTAATAGATGAATGGATTCGTAGAAAAGTGTTTTCTTTCATCACATTTTCAAACTTTCGTCACTTTGTTGCATTTGATAAATATTTAAATAAATAGTTATACTAAAATTAGCCCCGCAGTGGCTCAGCGGTATGCCTGCGGACTTACACGCTAAAATCCGGGTTTCGATACCCGTGGTGGGCAGAGCACAGATAGCCCATTGTGTAGCTTTGAGCTTAATTCAAAACAACAACAATATACTAAAATTTACTGTCGATTCTTGATTATTATTCGCATAGCAGAATTTGAAGTATTCTACACAATGATATCACATTACAGTATTTCGTAAGTACAGTTTGAATGCGCAGTTGTGTTTTTTAGTAACGCCCCAGATTTGTTTGTTTTCTTAATAATTTGGGCTCTGTTAAATAACCAGGTTATTGAAACGCAGTCACTATGATACTGTTGTACATTTAAGGGTTTTTTTTCTAGCTATAACATTGAGTTGTACATATATATGTGTCCTAGAAACTTGACAGGAATTTCCTTTATTATAAAGCTCCCGCACTCACTGCATGGTTTAATATTCTTGCATCAAGTGGCGGAACAATGACATCAGTAGACCCTACAACATCGTCATTGATGTAGTTCTGTACTGCAGAGGCAAAGAACGTTTTATTCAACCAAATTTCAATAGGCAAGTCACTAAATCATGTGACAACCACGTCCGTATGTTTGGGCGAAATTCAAAGCAAACCGTGGGTGTTATGGGGATTCGAACCCGCGACCCTCAGATTACGAGTCGAGCGCCCTTGCTTCTTGGCCACGTCGTGACATCCACTACCATAATAAAGTCAAGATGGGTGTTATGGGAATTCGAACCCGTGACCCTCAGATTACGAGTCGAGCGCCCTTGCTTCTTGGCCACGTCGTGACATCCACTACCATAATAAAGTCAAGATGGGTGTTATGGGAATTCGAACCCGTGACCCTCAGATTACGAGTCGAGCGTCCTTGCTACTTGGCCACTTGACACTGTTTAACTTTTTGTTGGTAGTGAAATACCAAAAGACCACAACAATTTGAACCTCAGCTGTCACAAAGAAAATGTGGCGTCTTGTCGCACGTGATGATTTACAAACACAGATTTTTAGCAAAAGCGATCCACGTGCCTCAGGTAACAGTGCACAACGTGAACAGGAAGGGTCACCTCGTGGATAAACCACACAAGTTGCTGCACGACATATCTGCTAAAGCAGTTAGAGAATGAAACGAGTATCCATCCTATTCAATACGAAGACATGCCGATCAAGTTATCCATGGATATGAGTGCGATTGGACTCTTGAAAGAGCACTGGGCAAACCATCGTCTTCGTAGCTAGGTGGATTATAAAATACAAACACGGAAAATTGGCATGATTTGGATATGCCAACATTGCTACTGACTTTTCTGCCATAAACATTTACATTGCAGTGCTACTGTCAAAAAAGTGGTAAGGCTTGAAATGATTTTAATATAACGTACCCGACTTCTGTGTACATGTGCACATATTATTAACTTATTATATGACGTTCGTACACGTTCATAATATAATTGTGAAATAGTCATATAGGGTCATTGTTATTGAGGTATAGGATCAAAGCTTCCTTCTTCCACGTTTTTCAGCGCAATACAAAACTCTATTACAATTTGGGTAAGTGCTTTCTGAGGGTTTCGCCAGTGAAATTTTTTTCAGAATGAGAAGGGGTAACACAGGGCACCCAGGGACTAAGAGGCCCGCTTCAGAAATTACGCAAAGCTGTCATACGCCCACGAACCTAGCCGAACTCCTGAGACAACTTTAGTTTGTTTGCTTTTTTACGAGAAGAGGGTGGGGAGGAAAAGCCAGCTACGGTCTAGCCGGACCCCCAGCGCTGCTAATAAAATTTTAAGTGAAAGACTGAATTTCAAAAATAAGATGAGATATGTAGAAAAATCTCGTCCTCACATGTCAATATACAACAGTTAAAAGATAACACCACAACATCCATTCTACTTCTTATAAATGTTGGAAAGAACCGGCGCTAAGGAATGGTTAATTAGTTGAGAACTGGGCTCTGCATAGCCAGGTGGTTAAGGCACTTGACTCGTAATCCGAGGGTCGTGGGTTCGAATCCCCGTCACACCAAACATGCTCGCCCTTTCAGCTGTGTGGGGCGTTATAAAGTGACGGTCAATCCCACTATTAGTTGGTAAAAGAGTAGCCCAAGAGTTGACGGTGGGTGGTGATGACTAGTTGCCTTCCCTCTAGCCTTACACTACTAAATTAGGGACGGCTAGCACAGATAGCCCTCGAATAGCTTTGTGCGAAATTCAAAAAACAAACAGACATTTGTCGATAATTATTCTCATTTCAAACACCAATTACCCAATTCAAACATCATTATTTTTATACTATTACATTAGGGTGTTTGTCATAGGCTCTCCTCCATTTAATAATCTACTCGGGTGTTTATCTTTTGGTATAAATCGAATTAAAGTTTAGAATTATCTGTCCTTTCCCCACACGTTGGTTCTCGCTCCCCCTTCATAATCCCCACCTCTTCGTTCCTCCAGTCTTTCCGTTGATCAACGGACATCTGTTCTATCTCTCCTTGTTCTCTCAGTTTATGTGCTATTTAACTGACGAAATATTTCGAAGGACTTTCCAGGTCACTCAGAAATTACGCCTTTCCAGCCAGATCATCCAATTTACCGTTGAATGTTATGTCGATGTGGACTGTAATATATGTCTTTATCTCGTAGGCTTTCAAGTCTCTCAAAGGTTACACCCATCTCTGTGGACAAATACATATTACTGGTCTTGCTTTGAGGTTTATAGAGTCTTTTTGAAGTAATATCCTACTACAACCTTCTTTTTCAACTGGCCAACCAGATAAGTGCTTCACACTCTGCTCTGAAATGTATAGTCCAGTTCTGGTTGCTAAGTGACTCTCCCTCTATTCATACTGCTCTTGTTTGTGTAATTAAGTATTTTCAAAATGAACCATCTATTGCTATGATCAAAGTCACTACTAATATGTCCATTACGCGACTTTGGTTGTGCGGACCAGTCCCAACGTTTCGTTCACATCCTGCTACCAACCTTCATTGCCTTTAACTTAATACCATCTGCCAAGAGTCACTCAATGCTTTTGTGTGTATGTGTGTGTTTTCACCAGTGCACATGTATTCCCAATATGTTTCTCGGCCTTGCTTACCCGAGACTTGGCAGATCTCAATGTCTATAGTATTACGTCATCATTTCTCTCTCACACGAGATGATCAGATGTAGTGGGTGAGATATGTTTCTGGTCAGTTCGAGTACCACTTGGCTGGCTAAAGTCCTTAGTCTTCTAATAACGCCGCTCAAACAACACTAAAAGTACAGTGTATTAGGTGGTGATAGTTTAGCTGTTCTCATGACCGTGTTTTCACTGTCTGTAATTTGTCCATCGCTCAACTCTGATCGTGACTCTTGATTCTGATGAGGTTCTTTTGCTTCCATTATATGAACTGGTTGAGAAGATTTTTTTACTGCTTTCTCTCTCAGATGATCGAAACGTGCAGACATATTATCATATCATTCAGAAAAATGACGGAGTTTCATATGGTTCTTGTTTTGTCAGCGTGAGATCTAGCATCTAACATCCAGCAGACGTTATCCGGTTGATGGAGATTTTGTTATCTGTAGACCACTAATACAGGCTTCTTGCACATCGTTAACGTGTGTCTGTGATGTAAACCCGAGTCTTTCAATGATCTAACCAGATCAGTTTTGCATATGTTCGTTTGTTTGTTTTTAATTACAAGAGGACTGGCTATCTGGTCTAGCCGTCCCTAAGTTAGTAGTGTAAGACTAGAGGGAAGGCAGCTAGTCATCACCACCCACCACGAACTCTTGGGCAACTCTTTTACTAACGAACATCACTTTATAAAATTCCATGACTGAAAGGCCGAGCGTGTTTGGTGTGACGAGAATTCGAATCTACGTCCGTCAGATTACGAGCCTTACATATGTTGAAGAGGACAGAACTTAATTGTCAACATTCACTCGATTTAAGACATATCCCATAAGTCATACACTAACAGTGCATTACTATAATTTATGCATTCACTGTTTTATTCTGTGTGTACCTACCTGTCTTTTTTTTTTAACTGGCAACTCCTACATTTTGCAGACAGATGTACGGATTTTCAGTTAATGTATGTCGAGAACAGCCCAGATAAAGCAACACTGTATAATACAATATAAAAAAATAGTAATTGACAAATAGGAAGTAATCTATCTAATGTAATTCAGCGTTAATCCATATGAATACTCGTTTGATAAACTTAAACCATTTTGACGTATGATGGATTTGGATGGAAAAAAGATGCTCATAAAATTGATGATAAAGCATCTCTATAATTATGCAAATTTTCAGTTATTTTAAAACTTATTAATGAATGAATTCAATCTGGAATACTTGCTATGAATGTAATGTATATGATGCTATTTTATTTTTGTGGTCCCCATTATCGTCCAGAAGAAACTTTATATTGAGACTTTTATGTTTTAACGTCCTATCTCTATTTTCAGACAGATATAACCTATAAACAAAAAGCACTTCTTATCTTGATAGCACGAATGATACGTTCTATGTGTATAAATATATATGTGTGTGTGCTAAAATAACGAAGACGTATTCATATAATGTAAATATCGCTGTCACATAACTTAATAAAGGCACACTGCTGAAACTATAACCCAAAGAAGGAACAAAAAAAACCATAACACATTTTTTTAAATGAACTGCAACATTGTCTTGAAGGGCTATTGGCATTTTACACGTGTTTCAATGATAAACTGTGGTTCTCTGGCTCTTGGTTGGAACGTATTGAAATCCTTCCAATGGAACAGATTTCAGGTCAACTTTATCCAGTCAAGTGATCTATTAAAACGCTGACGCAACTCTAGATTGTCTAAAAGCACTTATGAAACAGGATAAAGTGCTCTATGTTAAGACCTTTGTTGGATTACATTAGCTACTCGAAAAACAAGTGAAGAACATTTTTATTAATACATCAATAGAGATGAAAACATTCTTGAGGAAATACATTTATGAAAGTTGAAGAAAACATGTGGTATGTTAATAAAAGTGAGAAACCATTGAGCTCGTATATTCCTAAAAGTAAACTGGTGCATGCTTGTCCTATATTTCCTTATTTCCACTTAGCATATTCTAATCACTAGAGTTATTTCTTTTTGCGTTCATTAGCACCAGTCTGAAGTACTTTTTATACGTATTTTGAGGATCATCAGTGTTTTTCTTTCACGTGTTCTAAACATCATAATTACGTCCACTATATATGTTGTAAATACCATAGAAAATTATTCTTACGTATTTTTTATGTCTCAAACAACTGCTTACACCTTATCTAAACACCATTACTCTCTCATTACGTGAACTAAACAATACAACTACTTACACTTTATCTAAACACCGTTACTCTCTCATTACGTGAACTAAACAATACAACTATTTATACTTTATCTAAACACCATTACTCTCTCATTACGTGAACTAAACAATACAACTATTTATACTTTATCTAAACACCATCACTCTCTCATTACGTATACTAAACAATAAAAATACACTTTATCTAAACACTATTACTCTCTCATTACGTGAATTAAACAACACAACTACTCACACTTTGTCAAAAGACCATTACTCTTTCATTACGTACACTAAACACCACACTACTTACACTTTATCTAAACACCATTAATTTTTACGTATTCTAAAAGCGACTCTTCACCATTCTTATTTCTAAGCGCTTTACGTATTTTCTCTATCACGTTTTATAAACAGAAGTACTTCATCTTTGTATGTTCTGTCCCTGCAAAGCAACCTAAAAAGTAGCTAGTTCTAAAATAGAAATGCTTCGGTCTAACAAGTAATACTATTTCTTCCCATTCATTAAAAATCTACTATTTCTACCAAATGTAATAATAAAAGTTACATGGAAAGTTTAACTACAATTTGTTAAAAACTAGCATTTAATCTTACTAAACACTTAGCGCGAGCTTTGTTTTAGAAAACATTCAATCTCGATTTGTTTGTTTTATAACAAATCATACTGTGGGTTATGTCTACCACCAAGAATCGGACCTTCGGTTTTAGTTTCTTTTTATGTCTGTAAAATTACAGCTGCGGGATTCGAAAACACGTTACACAACATTTTTTGTTCTCTTTTAAATAAGGCTAACTTGATTTAAGGTTAAATAAAAGTTTTGTTTGTTTTCCGATACCTACAAAACCACCTCCGCAACAGGAATAATTCTACGTTCAATTCCGCGAATATTTTCTTTATAGTTGCACAATTTTCCTCGCTGTAACAGGGCGTATTTGCTGAACATTCATCAGTAAGGAATGCAGAAGACAGTTATAGGGTGCTAGAGGTTGTGCCATTGTCAGTACAGCAACGATGTCTTCGACACAACTGCCTCTCACTTCCATCCGTCTCCATCACCGTCAACCGAACTCAGTCATTTCACCGGCACTCAACTAATTGTTCTCCTTACCTACTCGCTCTGAAATCTGACACCCCCTTCGTTTTCAACGATTAAAAATTTTAAAACTGTCCACGTGTAGTGTTAGTAGCAGTCTTACAGTTAATGAGGTATAAGGTATACTGGTGGATCAACCGGAAAGTTCCCAGGTTTCAGTCTAAGCTTTTACCCCTTTTTGTTTTACGCCGAGCTCGTGAACAGCAAAACAAACAACAACAACAAGAAGAAAAGCGTATTTATTTCACGCACTTTGCGCAAACTTATTTAGCTCGACAGGTTACGTTAATAAACAGCCAACTGAGCAATTGGTTTTAAAATATTAACGCGTCTTCCTAAACGTGCTGCCTATCAGATACGGGCATAATAAACAGTTACGTTGCGTTAATTAAAGAAGAACAGAATGTTCATAGTGTGAAAGGCAATATTTTGGCGGGTTTTCTCGTTTTAATTCGCCCACGTCATGTGAAATTTTTCCTGGTTTAAAACATCCTTTGTTTGTTTATGATGAAGTACAAAACCACAAAATGGAATGTCTATAGCGTGTCCATTTTTAGCATTGTAAGCCATCAGACTTGCTACTTTGTCGATGTGGAGCTTAAAACAGTCAACTTAAGTTTTAATGCAGAATAAAAGGAAAATCCCTTAAGGAATCAGTTTCCTGACCCTTATCACCACATGCTCAGTTTTGTCTTCGATAGCAATTAAATTTCTTCCTAGGAGTGCAACGGTGCGTGACCGTCTCTGTAGATTAGATGAAACTACAGACGTAAGTGGTGTAACAATCGTGATAATTTTGGGTTGTTTCACCAGGCTAACCTGATGGAAAGTAAACTTTCTCAGAAAGTTCTGAGGTGCTTTACGGTTAGAATTTCAGGAACACTTAATGAAACCAGAGGTCAAGGAGTAGCGTTACTTAATGAAGCTAACCTTGCCCCAAGGTGAGCTTTAGGTAATATTTATTTCTCGTGCTGAATCAAATGATACACATTTACGTGATTTGGTTTTCATGAAGTAATATTAACCGTAATTACTTGCACATTGATTCATCAAAATCGTCCAAAAACATTACACTGGACAAAGGCAAACTGCACTTGGTTCTCAAATGGTCATCAATCTGTTCTAACTCAGAGATAAGTACTCCAGTCTTTACGCAATATTTGAGATGCAGATTTTAATTTCTAAACTATTGTTATGCTTACGAGTTGCACTTTGTCTGTGAAATTGCAGACAATTAGCATTAGAAAAACGAGACACTCTGGTATTAAGTATCGGCTTCTTTAAGACACGGGCGTAAATGTGAATATCTTTAGAAAATTGTGCAAATACTGTATTGTAGTAAGATAACTATTATGTTAAAGACTGGTGTTCGATACACAACACAACAGTACTGCAGAAACTCGAACGATGACTCTGGCGGTGGGGGTCGGCTGTGAGTCTACGAGCTTATAACCCTAAAATCCGAGGTTCGATTTCTGCTGCGTGGATAAAACAGACATTTTCAGTGTTATTGATTTCCCTTATCATAATGACCAAGGAAATGAAACGTATTTGGTTGTCACAACTGCAGAAGCTACCAAGATGACATAATTCAGAACTTTGAGTCATTTACAAAAACAACAACAAATGCCCTCCTGTAGTAAAGCTATAAGTTTGCAGACGCATAACACTAAAAAACGGGTTTCGATATCTGTGGGGGGTGCAGTACAGATCAGCCCATTGCATAGTTTTGTGTTTAACTACAAACGACAAACAAACCTTTTGTTAACACACACTTATCCACAGGTTCGCAAATATAAATAAACGTTTATAAATAGTAAAAACAATAAATGAAGATAACATCAAATTGTAGAAGAAATTTAATCGACTATTGTATGAACTGATCGATTATTGTTTAACTGAAAATGTAAGCAAGGGTAAAATTTGGATCGACAACGAGAAATATATTATTCAGTTAGCTAAAAGAATAGTGGTTAAGCATGTTGTATTAAAACCATTTTGGAGGCTTGTCTAGTTGTGCTCCAGCTGACGGATGTGACTCTTGACAATAGTTCCACAGTAGGGATCCGTTGAAAGCTTATAATATCCAAAGCAAAACACTCGTCCCTGCATGCCTTTCAATAATCATTCTAGTGTATGAAGACGAAAGTATCAAAATGTCCATTCATCAGTTCGATCAAACATCTACAGGCGTTGCGTCTGGTGACTTGACCTGTATGTCTTCATATTGAGTAACATAAACACCAGGTAAATTCTTCAGCTGTTTGAGATATTCGACAACTGAACAATTATCTCGTGGAAACAGCTTGTGTACACGTAACTTCTATTATTTTTCCTGTAGATAGTTATTCTGTATTACTTAATGTATTATTTTCTGGGACACCTGGACAGATTTTGCCACTAGCCTTTGTGTTCGTGATTTTCACCTCTTACAAAACGCCACGCTTTTCTTACTAATACTGGGATACAAAATTTACAAGTCTCATTTTGAACGGTCCTGGTCCCTCAAGTTAATTAATCTATATGCCTTTATTTTCTAATTATAATCTTAAAATTTATCTGAATGCATTAATATTTTGCGTTTAAAAGAACTATCGCATATTGTTACTAAAAGAGATCAATTTTTTGGATGAATCAAACTTCTTCAAATGAATCCACACTGTATATATTGTACAAACTACTAGAAAATAGTACCAACTTTACAACTACTGTGGTTTTCGTCAGGTGGCGTGCTGAGTTGCATATATTAGAAAGTGATTTAATGGATGTAACTTTGAGTTTCATCAACTCTTATGAGACAAATTATATTACTACTGCTAAGAGGTACTAACCAGTGGTACTGTGTATCTGGTAAAGATACCACTTTTCATTAGTTATTCACAGTTTCACTTTCCTCAGGCCCCCCAGTGGCACAGTGGTATGTCTGCGAACTTACACACTAAAAACCGGGTTTCGATACCCGTGGTGGGCAGAGCACAGATAGCCCATTGAGTAGCTTTGTGCTTAATTCTAAACAAACAAACACTTTCCTCAGTTTGAGTATCTTGTGTTTTCCTGGGAGACCTAACACTTTTGCTTCAGCCTTGCGCTAATTTTCCAGCTAGATTGATTGTTTCTAGCGTTATAAGCTCACAAACAGCACTCGGTGACTTTCTAGCTAGACCTAACAGCCAATGTTTGTTTCTTTGTTATTTCTTGTCATAGGAATACAGTGATAAGTATAACGCAGCCAGCAATACTGATCGTTTATTGACTCGTTCATTCTATAAAACATGACCCAAACTGTTTGTTTATAATGATTTTAACTGTTCTGAGAAGATGAGTTTCGATTATCCAAAATATTGACACCAGAATATTTAAGAGATCTGTAGCCGCGACTCGTGAAACGTCTCTGAGTTTGTTTGTTGTTGGGTTTTTTTTCCAAAGTACACAATTTTAGCTCATATCTCCAACATCCTTTGACTGATTTAAGATCTAATTACAGCTGTGGACTCAGTAGCTCAAACCCTTTTGATCGATGTATTTGATCGCATCCAAGATCACATAAATTAATATATTCTAATTCTGTCAAAATAAATTTAAAGTGCCGCAGCTATTGAGGATTCTCTTTTGTTTGTTTTGTTTTTCTGTAATAAAATCAAGACCACGTTTCTAACTTTTCTCTCACACTTTCCTGATTTTGATTAAGTCACCCTTTAGTATAAAAATGGTATTATAAATAACATTACATTACAAAATACTAATATGTAATTCCTACTTCGCCAGCATAAGGCGTTATCTACCACAACAATAAACCACAGCATTGTTATAAGTCATCTTTATACAAAACAGCAGTTCCGTCATGTTCGTAGTGAAATGATTTCAAGTTGACATACTATAAAATCATGTTCATTTGCATGTTAATAATCTTTTTAAATTGTGTTCCTCCAACTTCATTACATGTTCGGTAAAACAAAGCCTGATTCTGGTGTTTTTCTCTTTCGAGATTTATTTCATGAACATTGATTTTCTGTGGGCATGAGCGGTTGTTTGTTTGTTTTTTTTAATTTCGCGCAAAGCTGCACGAGGGTTGTCTGCGTTAGCCGTCCTTAATTTAGCAGTGTTAGACCACTCATCGCCGACTCTATGGCTACTCTTTAACCAACGACTGAAAGGGCGATCATGTCTGGTGAGACAGGGATTCGAACCCCCGCAACCCTTAGATTACGATTCGAGTACCTTAACCACCTGGCCATGCCGTGCCATAGGCAGTTATCTATAAAATGGGAATACATTTTACACGTCATGTTTGTTGGTACATCGTTATACAATAATCGTAAAGCAATATAAAACTAGTTTCAGTCCTAATTATATACAACTTTTCAACATTTAAGTACAACCTTGGAACCTTGGAATAAAAATACAAAACTTTCTTTTTCTGAGTATCTCTAGCTGAAAGATGATAAGTCGATTTGGTTCTTTTTATATATACATACCGATTTAGTTTTTTGTATTTTTAATATAAAAATCGTAAAGTAAATTGCTCTAACACAGGGATAAAAACTCCACTGAAGGAACTGACTTGATAATTACAAAAGACCTTATAGGACTCACTTGACGACATAAAGGTTTATTAAAAAATTGACTTCATGTCGGAAGGTTCTCTAAAAGACTGGTTTGATGACAAAAATGTCCTCTCGAGAACTGGCTTGACAGTGGGAAGTCCTCTAAAGGTCGGGCTTTTTGATCAGAAGTCCTTTAAAGGGCTATATTATGGCATAAAATCCCTTCAAAAGGCGAATTGATAGTGAAAAGTCCCTTATAAAATTCATCTGATAACACAAAGTTTTCTAAGTGTGTAAGTTAACGAAGAAAAGTCTTTTAAGGCCTGGTTTAATAATGGAAAGTCACCCAAAAGAATTGCTATATAGCAGAAAGTTTGGCTTCTTGGTGAAAATCCCTTTCAAGGGTTAGCTTAATGGCTTAAAATTCCTCTAAAATACTAGATTGTTGGTGAAAAGTCCTCTCAACCACTAGACTGATGGTGAAAATTAGATCATTTAATAATGCAAAGCTCTACGCCCCTGGTAGAAGGTACCATCACAATGCTGATGTTCTACGTCCCTTTGTTGGAGGTACGTTCACAATTTTGATGTTCTACGCCCCTGGCGGAAGGTATTTTCACAAAGTTGATGTTCTACATCCCTAATGGAATGTACTTTCACAATGTTGATGTCCTACATCCATGGTATAAGGTACTTACACAATGTGGATGTTCCACGTCCTTGGTTGAAAGAACTTTCACAGTGTTGAGTAACCGTGACACTATCATATCTTCCATAATCTTTTCTGCTAGTTGGGTTTTCTTTGAGTTTACCTGCCCACGGTTCTGTTTAATATTTCACATTTCTCAACGTAACAACATCCCTGTTTAATTATTTGTGGCTCTCATGCTGCTTCAACACTTTATATTTGTGATTAAATCAAACAGTAACAAGTAATAATGTTCCTAAGAAGTAGTGCTATTCCAACCAGTGTTAACCTCCCAATGTTGGGGAAAGTTTCAAACAAATAATTCTCATGTATTTTTTGTTTTCACTTTGTTCGTTTCAGAAGATAGATAATCTCTGTTAATGTTTTGAAGAACAATATTTTTGTTAAGGCTTTCTGTGTAGTTCGTTAACAACAGGAGAAAAACAGTATTGGCTAAACACATCGTAATCGGGCTTCGATACCCGTGGTGGGCAGAGCACAAATAGCTCATTGTGTAGCTTTGAGCTTTATTCAAAACAAGAACAGTAATTTGTTTTTGACAACAACGATTCTCTGCATGTGATTTTTTTTATCTAAGTAAAATAAAACATTATTCGAAAACTATTTCAAATGCAAAATTTTTTAGCGAATTCAAATATTGTGCATATTTCTTGAGTTATTCGATTGTTTGTGAAACGATCCGTTCAAAGAAGAAAAAAATCGTATATTGTGTTTTCGTGGTGCGATATGAAAACTTATTATGCTAAAGACACCTTTCGTTTTTTATTAGAACTTCATTTGTATGTCCTAAAACTTTACACGATGCATGAATTGTTAGGAACTTTGATAAAATAATAATAATATTAATTCTCAGTGTACATAATTCCGTCTCAAAGAAGTAATTTCTTAGAACTTGTTATTTGCATTTCGTAATATGAACATTTTTTTAACACTTTATTTGACATTTTAATTACGAGTGTCTGGAATGCAAACTAGAACAAAAACGAAAACAAAACCTAACGAGAACGGAAATCTGCTACGTTAATTACGGTTTCGGAAAAAACAAAAGGAAAAGTTTTCGTCAGAATATGATTCCATATTTTTTGCGACTGTAGCCCCCTCACGCGGAAGTTCTACTGAATTAACTTAAAGAGAAGGATTCAAGGCAAGTTAAAAGGATTCAGGCAATATTTCGGGCCCGGCATGGCCAGGTGGGTCACAGCTTCGACTCGTGATGTGAGGGTTGCGGGTTTGAATCTCCGTCGTACCAAACATGCTCGCTCTATCAACCGTGGGGGCGTTATAATGGTTGGTAAAAGAGTAGCCCAAGAGTTGGCGGTGGGTGGTGTTGACTAACTGCCTTCCCTCTAGTCTTACACTGCTAAGTTACGAACGGCTAGCGCAGATAGCCCTCGTGTAGCTTTGCGCGAAATTCAAACCAAACCAAACCAAACTGTTCTGATATGTGTACCCCTCCCCCAAGTAGCACAGCGGAATGTCCCCGGACTTACAACGCTCGATATCAGATTTCGATACATTTGGAGAATATAAACAGACATCCCTTTGTGCTTAAATGCAAATAAACAAACTATTATTTATTTACTAAACAGTTGAAGCAATATTTTATACGCACGCACACCCATATATACGTATTATAATAAACATTATGCTTTGTACTTTAACAGGTTTATAACTGTGGTTAGAATATTTATTTGTAACGTCAATAATCTAACAGATTTATAGTGTTAAGAATAATAGTTTAAAATATAATTAATTAAACAGGTTTATAATTATAATACTGATTTCTATAACGCATATTAATTATGTACACTTATAATCTCCAGTAATTTAACAGCTTTATAACCATAATTACTAATACGCGTATCGTTTGTTTGTTTTAGAGTAAAGCCAGCCACACAGGGTCACTATTGTTCAGCTGAATATTGTATTGGAGTGCCAATCTTAGAGCGGTGTCATGAACCTAAAATGTGGTGTGCAAATTACAGCTCACAGTCCAGTAAAAACGGCACACACACATCTATATATATTCAGGTTCAAAGAGCCCATAGTCAAAATTTAACTAATCATTAACCATGGGAAATCAAACCTTGGATTTTCATATCGTAAGTGAATAAACTTACCATTGTGTCACTGAAGATCAACTTCCCGTGGTGCTTAGTAATTTAACAGATTTAAAATCAGTTTTGTCTAAAAATTCAGTTGCTTTGTAATCATGATCATAATATAACCCCCAGTGGCACAGATAACCCATTGTGTTTTACTTTAAATAAAGAAACAAATAATTATATGCTCAGACATTTAATAGATTTATAATCGCATTTATAATAAATTTCTCCAATCAGTGACGTCACTAACGCTAAAAATCAGAGGCGGTGTAAGAGGGGCGTTCAATAATTGGAAAGCTAAACACAATACCTTACAGCTTAACACAGTAACTTACAGCTAAACACAGTAACTCACAGCTAAACACAGTAACTTACAGATAAACACAATACCTTACAGCTAAACACAATAACTTACAGCTTAACACAATAACTTACAGCTAAACATAATACCTTACAGCTAAACACAGTAACTTACAGCTAAACACAATAACTTACAGCTTAACACAATAACTTACAGCTAAACATAATAACTTATAGCTAAACACAATAACTTACAGCTAAACATAATAACTTACAGCTAAACATAATACCTTACAGCTAAACACAGTAACTTACAGCTAAACACAATAACTTACAGCTTAACACAATAACTTACAGCTAAACATAATAACTTACAGCTAAACATAATAACTTACAGCTAAACATAATAACTTACAGCTAAACACAATACCTTACAGCTAAACATAATAACTTACAGCTAAACACAGTAACTTACAGCTAAACACAATAACTTACAGCTTAACACAATAACTTACAGCTTAACACAATAACTTACAGCTAAACATAATAACTTACAGCTAAACATAATACCTTACAGCTAAACACAGTAACTTACAGCTAAACACAATAACTTACAGCTTAACACAATAACTTACAGCTAAACATAATAACTTACAGCTAAACATAATAACTTACAGCTTAACACAATAACTTACAGCTAAACATAATAACTTACAGCTAAACATAATAACTTACAGCTTAACACAATAACTTACAGCTAAACATAATAACTTACAGCTAAACATAATACCTTACAGCTAAACACAGTAACTTACAGCTAAACACAATAACTTACAGCTTAACACAATAACTTACAGCTAAACATAATAACTTACAGCTAAACATAATAACTTACAGCTAAACATAATAACTTATAGCTAAACACAATAACTTACAGCTAAACATAATAACTTACAGCTAAACATAATAACTTACAGCTAAACACAGTAACTTACAGCTAAACACAATAACTTACAGCTTAACACAATAACTTACAGCTTAACACAATAACTTACAGCTAAACATAATAACTTACAGCTAAACATAATACCTTACAGCTAAACACAGTAACTTACAGCTAAACACAATAACTTACAGCTTAACACAATAACTTACAGCTAAACATAATAACTTACAGCTAAACATAATAACTTACAGCTTAACACAATAACTTACAGCTAAACATAATAACTTACAGCTAAACATAATAACTTACAGCTTAACACAATAACTTACAGCTAAACATAATAACTTACAGCTAAACATAATACCTTACAGCTAAACACAGTAACTTACAGCTAAACATAATAACTTACAGCTTAACACAATAACTTACAGCTAAACATAATAACTTACAGCTTAACACAATAACTTACAGCTAAACATAATAACTTACAGCTAAACACAATAACTTACAGCTAAACATAATAACTTACAGCTTAACACAATAACTTACAGTTAAACATAATAACTTACAGCTTAACACAATAACCTACAGCTAAACATAATAACTTACAGCTAAACATAATAACTTACAGCTTGACACAATAACTTACAGCTAAACATAATAACTTACAGCTAAACATAATGTCTTACAGCTAAACACAATAACTTACAGCTAAACATAATAACTTACAGCTTGACACAATAACTTACAGCTAAACATAATAACTTACAGCTAAACGCAGTAACTTACAGCTTAACACAATAACTTACAGCTAAACATAATAACTTACAGCTTAACACAATAACTTACAGCTAAACATAATAACTTACAGCTTAACACAATAACTTACAGCTAAACATAATAACTTACAGCTAAACACAATAACTTACAGCTTAACACAATAACTTACAGCTAAACATAATAACTTACAGCTAAACATAATAACTTACAGCTTAACACAATAACTTACAGCTAAACATAATAACTTACAGCTAAACACAATAACTTACACTCAAGTGTAATTTTAAAGTATTCGTTATTTCTTCCTTACCCCCAAATTCTAGCGTATTAAATTACATTCAACCAAGTCTGGTTTTCAAAACCAAAGTACTTTGTACTTTGTACTTTATACTTTATACTTTATACTTTGTACTTTATACTTTGTACTCTGTTTAGATGATTCAAATTACTTACAGATCTACAGGTTTATTTGTACTTATAATACATTTAGTTTCATGTTTATTAGAGCAGCAAAAAGAATATGTAACTACAAAGTAACTTTAACATGTTTAAATCGCAAGAAGGATATAAACCAACACAGTAATTTTAACACGTTACTTTAAAACAGTATGAATGATACTAAACTACACAGTAATTTTAAAATGTCAATTAAAACAATTTGGGAGAATAGAATCGCACAGTAACGTTAACGTGTTTATTAAAACAGCACGAAGGATATGGAGACACTCTTGTAACCTACAACGTCCTCTAAACGAGTACAAGCTTCAGTTTGTGTGTAACACAATGAGGTTAAGGTAAAGCAGAATACACATACAAACATTTAATATACAGGCAGATAAATAAGGCTGCATTACCCTTAAAAGGCATTTACGTAATTGGGTTAAGTTTTTATAATTCAACGTTTAATTTAATGAGATATAGGTTGTACTTATTTATTGTCTGAAAACAACTTCAACGAAAAGTCCACATAAACGGTTTAACGAAACGGCATGTCGTGTATGTTGTATTTTAACGTAATATAATAAAAAATTTCGTTACACGCACACAGTTTAATCAAGTACCAGCCTCTGCTTATGTATTACGTGTACGTGTAATGATAGTTTAACACTAAAATCGCCATTAAGAAACATTTAAATCGTATCCAAACTGTGCACACGAATCTTTATTTTTTAACCGCGAAGCTCGTTATGTGTGAATTATCACATACGAGTAAACATTACAGTGCACGAAAG
The DNA here is from genome assembly GCA_011833715.1 of Carcinoscorpius rotundicauda. Taxonomy (NCBI): domain Eukaryota; kingdom Metazoa; phylum Arthropoda; class Merostomata; order Xiphosura; family Limulidae; genus Carcinoscorpius; species Carcinoscorpius rotundicauda. Next base: position 59,566,627 of record CM022403.1, on the reverse strand, counting down.
CATTTCAAATGACTTAATGACTTCCTTGTATGAGAGTTTTACCAAGTGCTGCAAATTACCCGAGCTATACTGCGCGAAAATTGTTCACGTAGTTAACGTAGATTTCGAACGAAAGGTGAAATTATTTTACTTAGGTAAAACGGTTGGCAGTGACTTAAAGTGAATCTTTTCGCAACACATTCATAAACACCTGTTCTCTTTCTCGCGCTTTGACTCCTCTGGGTCGATTCACGACATCAAATACCGACTTAATAAAAACTTCTTTTAACTTGAAACTTTTAAAGTGTTATAACATGATTTTAGCAACTTAAGACATGCTTGTCAGTGGTAAACACGGCTAGCAGGGTTTCAATCAATTTGTCTAAACCTGAGTGATTATAAACAAACTAGAGGGAATGTTCAGTAGCCGTGGCTGTAAGTAGATCCCAAATCGATCAAGAGATTTAGCTTTTAGCTGATACTTTCTACTGTAAACAAAACAAACAAAAAAACGGAGACATTTTATAAGCCACTATGCCCGCGGCTGAAAATATTAATATATGTTAAAAGTACAGTAAGCGTTTGTATTCCACAAAATAATGGCAGAATATAATATTTAGAACTTTGTAGTTGCCAGAGCAACAACTTTACTAGGAAGTATTTCATGCGGTGAATAAAGAAGTAAAATTTAAAAAGTTACAGCAACTTACTGTTAAACAAATTGTTTATCTATTTTAGCGAAAATATAGGTATGCGGAGAGTAGAGACTCCAGAATTAGCGTTATAAATCATGAGGTTTGTCCCTGAACTACCGAGGGGATCATAATGCATCAATTTCCGAAACGTACAAAGTTGTGCAGGAAGTCTTAGCTTTCTGATTGACGACAAATCTTCATCAGAAACAACAGGGTGAAGAATTGTCAACATTCCGAGAGGTAAGGCTTCAGTTAACAGCCGTCTGTTTTGATTTGCATTTCGTTCACTGAAGAGTCATACGAAATGGTTTAAGGTAAAGTTAAAAAGAAACAAACAGTTACAATATGTTCTGAGTGTTGAAAGATGACGAACGGGAGCTGAGAGAGCATCCATTTCGCCTCGTGATTGAGTGGTACTCATTTTGGAGATATATGATAAATTCACCTCTAATCTCACGTTTTACGAACTTCGCAGCAAGACATGCGTGAACATAACGTGAGCGTTTCTTGTCGGAGAAATGAAGAAAGAAGGCACATGACGTTCGTATTATTCGTGGTAGCAGCTATAGAAACTCCAGTCATAACTGTGGTAAATGGAACTATGTAAAAGTAGGGTTACTGCTAGTGTCGAAACTATTATCAATTGTAAAATGTTACGTGATAACTAGTGTCTGTGCTACTAGATTATTGGAACTGAATTATGGTTGTTTACCTCCTTGTAAAACAGGTTAACAATTATTAGAATGTGGAATTATAGATAAAAAAATGTTTCAGTTTATGACTTCACTGTAATTAGCATTTACCTGATTAAGATATTAATTGTTGTTAAATTGTAGTTAACACATAATGTTTGAAGGTTAATTTGCCTCACTTTGTTTTTATTTGGGGCAAAGTTATATGCGCTATCCTTCCCTAAGTTTGAGATGATAGAATAGAGAGAAAGTAATCAACACTTCTCACCGCCATCTCTTGAGCTGTTCTTTATCAACGAATATCGGAATTGGCCCGAAACATTATTACACCTCCACGGTTGAAAGGGCGAGCATATTAGGCGATGATTTTCAATCCGGTGGCTTGTGAACTGCAAAACGAGAGCCCTAGCCACCAGGCGGAAAAAAAACACGTTTGTTTGTGACTAACCACAGAGTTATTCGAGGGGCTATCTGTGTTCTGCTAAAACGGGTATCGAAACCTGTTTTCTAGCGTTGTAAGTCCGCAGACATACCTCTCTGCCACTGGGGGCATGTAAAGGTTAATACACTCTTTATTTATAAATGTTCTTGACGTATACTTTGTATTTGGGAATTAATAACTAAATATAATGAAATAAAAAAGTGTCAAAATTGGCATTCATGTATCTAAACGTAAGTTAAACTAATACATTTTGTAAGTTTAGTGTAATTTACGATGCTAAATAATCACATTATGTGTATATATATCACACGCGAACTCACATACAAGTTCCTAATCTGTGATATTTGTTGGAACACAACTTGTTCTCAATCAGGGTTAGATTATATAGATCTTTATTAACTTTTCAAGTAATAATTATTGTTTATTTAAATATTAATAATTTTCAAGCATTAAAAATAGATACATAATAAAGAAATAAATTTATGTGACAACTAACAATAAATGATGGATCTCAGTTCGCGATGAAAGTTAGCTTTACTCAAAAATAAAGAATGTTAATTTGTACTTCCTATCTTCTTTATTAAGAAACGAATGCTGCTAAATGGTACTTATTATATCCATTATTAAGAATTGAAAGGTTTTAACTTCGATTTCTATCTGCTATCTTAAGAAATGAATGATGTTAACTTATACTTACTATCTATTTTGTTAAGAAATGAAAGATGATATCTTTTACTTATTATCTTTCATTAAGAAATGAAGGATGCTAACTTGTACTTACTATTCGCATTATTAAGGAATGAAAAATGCTAACATGTACTTACTGTCCTCTTTCTTGAGAAATGAAGGATGCTTATTTGCACTCACTATCTCCTTTATTAAGAAATGAAGTTTGTTAACTTGTAATTACTATCTGCTTTCTTAAGAAATGAAACACACTAAATTGTACTTACTATCTGCTTTATTAAGAAATGAAAAATTCTAAATTATACTTACTATTTGTATTCTCAATAAATTAAAAATGTTAACTTGTTTTTACTGTATACTTTATTAAAAAATGAATGACGTCTACTTTGTTAAGAAATTAAAGACGTTAGTTTGCAGTTGTTACCTGCTTTATTAAGAAATAGAGGATGCTAACTTGTACTTACTAATTACGCGATTAAGAAACGAAAGACGCTAACTTTACTTACTACCAACTTTATTAAGAAATGAAGGACGTTACTCTGTACTTACTGTCTACTTTATTAAAAAATGAAGGATGCTGACTTGTACTTACTATCAGTTTTATTAAAATCTAAAATATACTGACTTGTACTTACTATCTGCTTTATGAAGAATGTTAATCTATACTTCATATCTGCTTCATGAAAAATGGAAAGATGCTAACTTGGATTTACAATCTGCTTTATTAAGAAGCGAAAGTAGTTAACTTCTACTTACCGTCTGCTTTATTAAGAAACAAACGATGCACGCTTGTACTGACTATCTACTCTTTTAATAAATAAGATACTTTAATTTGTACTTGCTATCTGCTTTATTAAGAAATGAAGGAACCTTAATCTCAACATACTAACTGCTTTATTAAGATATAAAGGACGTTAATCTGTACTTACTATCCTCTATATGAAGAAATGAAGGATGCCAATTTGCACTTACTATCTCCTTTATTAACAAATTAATGATGTTAACTTTTACTTACTACCTGATTTAATAAGGAATGGAGGATGCAAACATATTTACTGTCTACTTTATTAAGAAATGTAGGATGCTAAATTGTAATTACTATCTTCTTCGTAAAGAAACGAATGATGCTAACTTGTACTTACTATCTCCTTTATTTGAAAAAAATGAATATTAATATGTTCTTAGTATCTCTTTTATTAAGCAAGAAATAATGCTAACTCGTATCAGTATCTGCTTTATTAAGAAATAAAAAACGTTAATCTTTACTTACTGTTTGCTTTATTAAGAAATGAAGGACCTTGATCCGTACTTTCTAACTGTTTGATTAAGAAATAAAGGATTATAACTTGTATTTTTATGAACTATCTGCTTTATCAAAAACTGAAAGATGCTAACTTGTACTTTCTATATACTTTATTAAGATATAAAAGACGTTACTTTATACTTACTAACTGCTCTATTAAAAAATTAACGATGCTAATTTGTACTTACTGTCTGCTTTATTAAGAAACAAAAGACGCTAACTTCTACTTACTATCTACTATATTAAGAAATGAAGCATCCTACCTCGTACTTACTATCTACTTTAAGAAATCTAAGATGCTAACTTGTACCTACTATCAGCTTTATTAAGAAATCAAGGACGCTAGCTTGTACTTACTATCCAGTTTATCAACAAATGAAAGACACTAACGTGTTCTAACTTTCTGCTTTTATAAGTATATAAGGATTTCAACTTCTACATACTGTCTACTTGATTAAGAAACGAAAGATGGTTACTTCTACTTACTATCTACTATATTAAGAAATGAAGGACGTTAGTCTGTATTTACTATTTGCTTTATTAAGAAAAAAGGATCTAACTTCTACTTACTATCTCCTTTATTAACAAACGAATGATGCTAACTTTTATTTACCACCTACTTTATTGAGAAATGTAGGATGCTAACTTGAACTTACTACCTGCTTTATTACGATCCAAAAGATGCTAACTTCTACTTACTATGTCTGTTATTAAGAAATGAATGATGCTAATTTGTACTTACTATCTTTATTGAAAAATGAATGATGTTATCTCTATACTTGCTCTCTGCTTTGTTGAAAACTGAAAGATGCTAACTTGTACTTAGTATCTCCTTTATCAAGAAATGTAGGACGTTAATGTGAACTTACTCTCTGTTTTATTAAGAAATGAAAGCTGTTAACTTGAACTTACTGTGTGCTTTATCAAGAAGTGTGTCGCACGTTCTCTTGTTATTCTATCCTCAATTAATAATTGAGTAATACTTAATTACAGCTCAAACCATCGTTGTTAAGGTGTGGAGAATCTCATCTTATATTTATGTTTTGTTTACGGTTAAAGTATGATTTGTTTCACTGTACTTTAGAACAAATATGCTACTACCTTTAAAAGATATAATTGACGAGAAATTTTGTGTTTAGTTACTTTGTATTATGACCTAGAATAGTTATTTGTCGTTTAATTTAGTGGGGATATAGAATAACAGTGAACATTTTCAGTATCAGAAAATAGACTGTGTCGTGACATTAATTAGTTGTTCTGTTTCTTCCCCTATACTTTTTGTGTTCACCTTCTCTAACAACATTTATTGTAAAAAACGTAGAATGGTTTCGTGTTGTTTTTAATTACAAATCTTCGTTTTGAGTATTTGCGGTTTCAGAGAGCTTCATAAATACATTTAACGTTTTGTCTTTCATTTTCTTTTAACCCTAATGTACTGTAAAAATGTAATTCTACGTTGTGCTCGTGAAAAAATAAAAAAAGTACTATTTGTTTTGCTGTAAACTGGAAGGTGTATGAAGACACTTCTCCAGTCTTTAACTGTAAATATATTATGCTTGTTTTATTTCTCTTGTGAAAACTCATTTCTTTCCCGTGTTATTTGTTATTGTGAAGTTATTTTATTCTAAGGTTGACCTGGCATGGGCAGGTGGATACGGCACTCGACTCATAATCTGAGGGTCCCGGGGGAGATTCACGTCACACCAAATATTCTTGCCCTTTCAGACGTTGAGGCTTTACAATGTTGCGATCAATCCCACCATTCGTTGGTAAAAGAGTAGCCCAAGAGTTGAGTGTGGATGGTGATGACTAGCTGTCTTCCTTCCAGTATTACACTGCTAGCTTAGGGACGACTGGCGAAAATAGCCTACGTGTAACATTGTATGAAATTCAAAGGAAACAAACAAACAATATGCGTTATCAGTTTCTGATAAACAAAATGTCTATGACGTTCCGTTATCCATGGATTATCCCTCATATTGTATTAGTAGCTTTTAAAGTGAACACATACTTTGTGCTTTGCTTGTTTAAAAAATTAAACACAAATATATCCAACAGGTTATCTGTGCTGTGCTCACCATGGTTATCGAAATCCATTTTTTGTCGATATAATTCCCTGCTACTGAGAAAGGTGGGGTAGGGGGAACTTTCAGAAACGTATCTACCTATCTTTGAGATCATTGCAACGACACCTTTAATTTCATTCACACATCACATTTATACAAATAATACGGTACATACAGAACATTTTTCGAAGTATCCCTTCTAATAATGCAATTAAGTTTTGTTAATACTATGAGCCTAATTTTTTTTTGTATAAACTAATATCTAATATTGCCTGAAATGTTTTATTTTGTACCTAAAGACAAAGAAAAGGAACTTAATTGTTCTTCACACAGCTGCTCTGAAGTTCCTGCTTGATTAGTTCCACAAATTTACGGCAGGGGTGATTTAGTTTGTTTTGAATTTCGCGCAAAGCCACACGAGTGCTATCTGCGCTTGCCGTCCCTAATTTAGCAGTGTAAGAAATTAGGGAAGGCAGTTAGTCATCACCAACTACCGCCAAATCTTGGGCTACCCTTTTTACCAACGAATAGTGGGATTGACCGTCACATAAAATAATTCCAAGACGACTGAAAGGGCGAGCATGCTTGGTGGACATGGATTCGAACCCGCGACGTTCGGATTACGAGTCGAGTGTGTCTTAACCAACTAGTCCTGCCAGACTCGAAAGAGGTCTGTCTGAAACAACTCTATATGTTTAAATCACGATCGAGATTTAAGGGTTACAAATACGTCATATTAAAGACACATTTTTGACCTTAATGCTTTCAGCCGTATGTGCTATATCGATAAGGATATGCTTTCACACATTCACATCAACATGATGTTGTGAACTTAATGACGGTGAAAAAATTTCATTTCATATAATCCAATAAATAATCTGTGTTATTCATAACCATCCTAAAATCTAATTTGTAAACGACTTTAATCATACTGATAACAAATGTAATTCAAGAAGCTATTCATAAAATTGGAGGATATAAATAGCTCGTGTCTCATAACTGTGCCTGTCGTATCTCAGCTGACATAATGAGCTTTGGTATTGATTGTCCGTTTCTTGGGCACAGGACATAGCAAGTATAATGTGGTTGACACATGAAAACATATTCACTCCCCTGGTGAGACATAGCTAAGTTTACGGATTTAGAAAGCTAGAATCCTGGGTTCGATTCCCACTGACATACCTAGCAGCTATCCCAGTATGGCTTTCTTCTCAAATAAACAACCAAATAACATATTAATCTTTACTTTCACCAATGACTTCTGAGAATAACGTTCCCATCCGGTATCAAACCCTGAACTTCCCCGTTCTTCAAAAAGGAAACAAATGCTGAATAATTCTCTTCCCAGCCGTCGTGGTGCTATTTAAGGCAAAATACAAAAGGTTAAGTTACGCTAGCTGTTGAAAGCTGGTATCTTAAAGACGGGAGGTAGTTAAATGGTGTTAACGTGCAATCAAGAAAATTCTCTATGTCATACAAGTGGGATGACTGTAATGGTGAGAAATATCTTCGGTTGAATAGACACATGACGTAACCTGTCCATTTATGCAGTGAAGCTGCAACATGCATAAAGTCCAATTACTGTAAGTCCTAGAAATATTAATGGTTGTTTATAACTAGTGTCATCGTCCACAAAACCGCTATAAGTAACATAACAGAAACTACAAACATGGAGTAAACATTGGCTGATTTTCTTGCTCTTACAACCACCATGGATAAAATATCAGAAACCACAAACATGGATTTAACGTTGGTTGATTTTCTTGCACTCACAACCATCATGGATAAAATATCAGAAACCACAAACATGGAGTTAACGTTGGTTGATTGTTTTGTTCTCACAGCCACCATGGATAAAATATCAGAAACGACAAGCAAGGAGTTAACGTTGGTTGATTTTCTTGCTCTCTCAACCATCATGGATAAATTATAAGAAATCGCAAACATGGAGATAACGTTGGTTGAATTTCTTGCTCTCACAATCATCATGGATAACACATCAGAAACCATAAACCTGAAGTTAAAGATGGCTGAATTTTTTTCCAACATATAAAATGTAATATGTTCCTGTATTTTTTCTTTACAACTTGATTCAAGTTCTATTTAAAAGATTTACACCTCAGTTACTCATACTTAACAACTATTATATTTAAATACATTCTGTCTTTGTACAAAAGAGCTAAAAAGGATGAAACGGGCGAGCTGAATCACGCCTTATTTTCGACCTGATTGGCCACATATTAAAAAATAAAACCTACACAAAATAAATTATTTATTCATCAAAAACAAAAAAACAACAACGCCAACTCTAACAATCGACCAAGAAACTTGGAAATGAATCGAATACGTCAACTCTAACAATCGACCAAGAAACTTGGAAATGAATCGAATACGTCAACTCTAACAATCGACCAAGAAATTTGGAAATGAATCGAATACGTCAACTCTAACAATCGACCAAGAAACTTGGAAATGAATCGAATACGTCAACTCTAACAATCGACCAAGAAACTTGGAAATGAATCGAATACGTCAACTCTAACAATCGACCAAGAAACTTGGAAATGAATCGAATACGTCAACTCTAACAATCGACCAATAAACTTGGAAATGAATCGAATACGTCAACTCTAACAATCGACCAAGAAACTTGGAAATGAATCGAATACGTCAACTCTAACAATCGACCAAGAAACTTGGAAATTAATCGAATACGTCAACTCTAACAATCGACCAAGAAACTTGGAAATAAATCGAATACGTCAACTCTAACAATCGACCAAGAAACTTGGAAATGAATCGAATACGTCATACAAGATTCCTTTTTCATACCGCCCGCTCAGTTATAAACCCAATTTTGCATTAACTGAAAACTTGTATGTACTTTACGTACTAAAGTGATCATTATAAAAACAGCCAGCATATGTTTTAAACCGATACGATACATTTATCTAGACATTAAAAAGCATATTTCATGTTTGTAATATATATATTTATACGATGTTATTATATGCATTAACCGTGAACAAGGGCAAATCGCTAAATAATTCACAAGAATAAATAGCGCTATCAATAGTGATACATATTATTGAAGTTCATAGGTAAATATAATATCATGTAAAAGACATATATATATAAAGTACACTCCGCCTCTATTGGAAGCCTACTCTTTATTTTCCACTTACCTCGTGCAGAATTACGAGTGAGGGGTAGAATTGTGCGAAACCAGAATAGCTTTGTGACAAATGGTAATAAACTTTACAAAACCCAGTATAACTCGACGAAAGCGCATAAATGATAAATTAGGCTTCACATTCAGTGTTTAGTATATGCGTTTTGTTTCGCTTTATTTTCGAACAGGGTTTGTTTAGGCTTAAGCTTGTATATCGCTCAAAGTAACGACAGTTTATTGAAAGTTCATAATATCAGGGTCTTTTCAAGAGAATTGATCGTTCTCACTGAAATATTCATATCAGTAGATACAAAACATCTATACAAGTGTGTATTTGTGTGAATACATTCATATATATATATGCAGGTAAAAAATCATTAAATATCGATTTGTCTGTAATATTACCCACGGTATTGTGACATTACAGTGTACATATGCTCGCCATCCAGCCGTGGTCACAATCACGTGATTTGTTGATTGCTGTAAAACTGTTTTTTTTCACTTCTTTCTTGCCGCAGGTACATCTGTAAACAGTAATACGTAGTTTTTACTTTTATTTTTGTCCGATATTTAAATCCCCCGAGATTTCTCGTTTTCATTGTAGCTTTGTTTTCCACTAACCCTTACATCTTATATGTTTTCACTAAACAACATGAAAACGTCATGTTTTCCCACTGCCAGTAGACTTTCTCTTTAATTAAAATGGCGTGTGTGAGTGGTGAGGGAGACAAGTTTCACGTGAGCTCGAAGTGCTTTTAAACTTTAAAAAAATAAGTTTTCGAAATGTTTATACCGAGTACTGTAATATAATGCATTTAGCATACGAGCAGATTACACTCCATTACTTATACAAATAAGCAAAGCTTGATATAAATAACGTATAATTATAAATAGTTGTGTGTGTTTTTCACAGCAGACATACCACTAATATTTATTAATAAATAGTTTTTTTAGGGACCTGTAGGCATTTTCATCTTTGAAAATCGCTTATACATAAATGCCGTAATCTATTATTACTATCAAAAGCTGTCTTGTGATTAAAATCGTTCTTTAATTGTTAAAAATTACGAATTAGTTAGAATGGGCGTGGTGTAGTTGAGCGTGCTCGGACTGTGAATCCGAAAAATCCATGGTTTGGAGTACGTTTCCTTTGGGGCCGTGAATGAAGCTTAAATTTACTATTCGATCTGACAAAAGTAGTCCCGAAAGTTGGTGATGAGTGACGTTCACTAGCTGTTTTCTCTCGAGTGAAGCGGCTCGGAATTAGTGATAGCTTAGCGCAAATAACATAGCCGATAATATCTGGCTAAATAAACAGAAAATCAATGTGTATGTGCGATATGCAAAACAGTTTCATCCTACTTTATGACCATTAAATTATGCTCTAAAAATAAAATTTAATAAAACAGTCTGGTGTAATCCACAACAAAAATGCCTTCTACTGTTTGCTTCTTCAATAAAGATTGTTTTATTTTTTATTGGTATTAGACTGCTTCTAAGATGCCCCCCCCAGTGATTCAGCGGTATGTCTATGGACTTAGAACGCTAAAATCCAGGTTTCGATACCCGTGGTGGGCAGAGCACAGATAGCCCATTGTGTAGCTTTGTGCTTAATTCCAAACAACAAACAACGTGCTTCTAAGATATACCAAAAAATTACTAAAAATTTGTAATATTGTAAAAAAGGGAGTTGAGGTTCTTCTTACAACAGCAGGTTTCCTTGTGTTAAACCGAACACTTTGTACGTTTTAATGTGGGTCCATCAGCTCACCTTGCGACAAAAATGTTTTTTTTTCAATTAAACCGAACAGTTTGTACGTTTTACGATGGGTCCATTAAATTTGAAATTCAACAACAAATCTAGTCACACCGAAATTTAGGCGCGCTTCGTCCAGACTCACCTCTGAACATGAATTATTGGTGTTGAATACAAAACACAAATATACATAAAAAATAGAAACGAAAAAAAAAAACCAGGTAGAATTTCCCTCTTGTTATGTTATTTATGTTTGAAACGTGTCAGTACACTTTACAGGAATTCAATGTTTTCTCTCGTCTTACTTTTTTGTTACAAACACGCAAACACAAAATAACAGAATTACACCTTAGAGCGCTGGTTGGCTGGCTGTAGTTGAGCACATAGCTACACAATGGGCTATCGGTGCTCTGCCTACTACGAGTATCGAAACCCAATTTGTAGCAGTATGAGCCCGCAGACATGCCGTTGGGCCACTGCGGGGAAATAAGATAGAGATACATATGTTCTAATGCACTGCAAAATTACCATCGATCAACATAATGTTAACTAAAAACAATTACAAATATTGTAATTTTATATACCTAACCTAACCTTAAACTAATCCTAACCTAACCCAACCTTTCTTGTGGAACAGCAATAAATCCGAGGTTAAATTCTCTAAGGAGGACACAACATAGCCCCAGTTGGCTTCGCTCTTAAATAAATAAATAAAACTCCCCTCCTACACTGGAACAACGGTAAGTCTGTAGGCTAACAACTCTAAAAACCGGGTTTCGATACTCGTGATGTGTCTGATTTTGTGCTTATGTACAAACAAACAATCAGTTTACAGATTAACATTTTTTAAATAAGTTTTTCGGGCAATTTTTCGTCTTGTTATTATTGTTCTTAGCACGCAAACCTTGTCAACCATCTACTGTCCTGTCAAATATTGGTTGTAAAAAACAGGGCAAAGTTTTATTTCACTTTGGTTGCTCCGAGAACAAACGGCAAATTCTTATTTCACTCTATTGTTATCCCCCTCGGCAAATTTTAGTCTCCCTTTTAGTAAAATAGTAAAATTTCATTGTTGTAGTGAGGTGCTCTTGGCAGATGTCTGTCATAATATTTGCATTATTGTTTTGTTTTTGCTTTTAGCAGTTTTCACTCGCGGAAAAGTAACGTTTGCCCTCTTGTTTTGTATCTGCTCCTGGAAACTGTCAACCATAAAAGTGAAACTTTCTCCTTGTTTCTTTCTTGTGTTTGGTTTTTGCGACTATCGATACTGTCAGTCACGAAAGGGTAAGGCCTGGTTGTTTTGCGCCAATAAACGCCGAACAACCAAACGAAATGGTAAAGGTAAACTAGAGGTCAGTCGCCACAGATCTAGGTCAACCAATCTACTTAACTAATTTAATTATTAACGTTTATCCTGCTTTATCTATCAGATTAATCTTTCCTTTGGTAAAACATTCGTAATTAATTGTAATTAATTCGTGACGACGGGAATTTCTTTTCTTTGTATAAAATCATTGTCCAGTGATAAGAAACACGAACAACGGCCTGAGATCCTGCAAGAGCAGACGAGGTTATTAAATAATTATCTTACATCTAGTTTCTTTATCATAATTATCTTACATCTAGTTTCTTTATCATAATTATCTTACATCTAGTTTCTTTATCATAATTATCTTACATCTGGTTTCTTTATCATAATTATCTTACATCTAGTTTCTTTATCACATACCAGTCTTCAAAAGGCCCGGCACGACCAGGTGAATAAGGCACTCGAATAGTAATCCGAGGGTTGCGGGTTCGAATTCCTGTCACACCAAACATGCTTGCCCTTTCAGCCGTGGGAGCGTTATAATATGACTGTCGATTCCACTATTCGTTGGTAAAAGAGTAGCCCAAGAGTTGGCGGTGGGTGGTGATGACTAACTGCTTTCGCTGTAGTCTTACACTGCTAAATTAGGGACTGTTAGCGCAGATAGCTAAAAAACAACAACAGAATTTTCAAAATACGGTAGTCCATCATATCAATTTAAAAATATAAGTCCCCCGTTGGTACAGCGGCAAGTCTATGAATTTACAATAAAGTAAGGGTTTTGATTCCCCTTAGTGGACTCAGCATATAGCCTAATGTGGCTTTGCTATAAGATAAAAATACACGCACATAAGAACAAAATGATTTTTTTCTTTATTTGTATTGTGTAAGTCGATAACACGACGGTGGTCCATAGCAATCGGTCATATAATTTATACATCGTAGCCTTAAAAGGTTTTTTGATACATGAAAGTGAAAATTGCAATTTTATGGCAATATCGAGATTGTTTGTCACGCTGGGAATGAAACTAACCGTATGATAAAACGTGAATCATTCGTCACGCTGGGAATGAAACTAACCATGTGATAAAACGTGAATCATTCGTCACGCTGGGAATGAAACTAACCTTATGATAAAACGTGAATCATTCGTCACGCTGGGAATGAAACTAACCTTATGATAAAACGTGAATCATTCGTCACGCTGGGAATGAAATTAACCGTATGATAAAACGTGAATCATTCGTCACGCTGGGAATGAAACTAACCATATGATAAAACTTGAATCATTCGTCACGCTTGGAATGAAACTAACCATATGATAAAACGTGAATCATTCGTCACGCTGGGAATGAAACTAACCATATGATAAAACGTGAATCATTCGTCACGCTGGGAATGAAACTAACCTTATGAGAAAACGTGAATCGTTCGTCACGCTGAAAATGAAAGTGAGGATATAGTATTTTGAAACTGTTGTTTGTCACAGTTCATGGATAATCTTATTGACTCAATGGCATAACGTCTTTTGTTGTCAGGTCGTTTTATTCACAAAACAAAAAGCTTAAAAGAGCAAATAAGGGTGCATGTCTCTGTTAGCAATGAATAGTGGGATTGACCGTAACTTTACAACAGTTAAAAGCACGAGTATGTTTGGTGTGAGAGGGACTCGAACCCATAACCTTCTGATTACAAGTCAAGAGTCTCAACCACCTGGCCATGCAAGTCCTAAGATCGGTGGTTTACAGCCAGTAGTTAGCTGTAAATCAAACTTTTTAGCAAGATACATAAGAATATATCTTTCTCATCTCTCTGTTGTTCTTTGTTTACAGTGCTTAAATAAACGTGTCTAGAGACAGGAGAGATAAAACGTGTAACTGTAAATCTTTATTAGATATGGAATAAAGTAAGTTCTGTTATATAAAATAACCAAACAAACTTGTTTCGTTAAATGCTTCAGTTTACGCCTTCTTAATGAAACTGTTTGTTCGACTGTTTATTCTGCTTTCAATTACCATCACAAGACTCTTAAAACAAAGTATTTTGTTGTAACTTAGTCTCTCACTTTATAGATCTGAAATAATATAAGTTACTAATATTGTCGAAATGTTCAGATACTTTATACTGAAGGTTCTCGTGGAAAGTATCTCTACCAAGTTTCGAATACGACTTACAATAATTGTATTCAATATAAGACGCGAAAATCACTACTAAACGATTGTAATTACACGACACAATCTAGAACTAAAGTTTCGAATTATATGAGTTGCCATCAGTCCGACTCTTGTCATTGATAAAGTTTGACACCCAATGGAATTTTATATAAAATTTGTTAGGATTGTTTTGTTTGTTTTTGAATTTCTCGCAAAGCTACACGAGGGCTATCTGCGCTAGCCGTTCCTAATTTTGTAGTGTAAGACAAGAGGGAAGGCAGCTAGTCATTACCACCCACCGTAAACTCTTGGGCGACTGTTTTACGAACGAATAGTGCAATTGACCGTAACAATGTAACGCCCCCACGACTCGAAGGGCAAGCATGCTTGGTGCGACGGGGATTCGAACCCGAGACACTCGGATTACGAGTCGAACGCCTTAACCCACCAGGCCATGCCCGGCCAGGGACACAGAATGATGTTTTTCTTTGTTCCTTCAGCCACATTTACACTTCTTAGCTGAACTCAAGATATCGACAGTGACTAGAATGACTAGGTTTTCAGTTCGATTTAGTATTCGCAGCTCGGTTTTCGTAAACGTAGGTTTTAGGGCTAAAATTTTAATGTGTTACATTAATTAATGTAACCATTACTTTAATACCTCTGCATCCGTTGTACATCAGAAATTTTTGCGCCAATTTAGAAAATGATATAAAATTGATATCATGAAAAAGGAAGAGTGAATAAATCATTCATTACAATCTGTATATTATGAATTAGAAGCTATGTTTTAACTCAAAGAATCACAGACAACCAAGAAACTTCTGAAATGCTGTACGTAGTGAAGGAATCGCACTAGAACAAAATACAAGCAGTCGTTTTTCAAATGGCCCACCATGGTCAGGTGGTTAAGGCCTTCGACTGTTATCTGAGGGTCACAGGATCGAATCCCCCTAACACCAAGCATACTCGCCCTCTCAGCCGTGGGGGCGTTATAATGTGACGGTCAATCACACTATTCGTTGGTAAAAGAGTAGCACAAGAGTTAGCGGTAGATTGTGATGATCAGTTGCCTTCCCTCTTGTCTTACACTGCTAAATTAGGGAAGGCCAGCGCAGATAGCCCTCGTGTGGCTTTGCGTGAAATTTCAAACAAACCAAAATTTTTTTTTTAATGTTAGACTTGTAGCAATGGTTACAAAGATTCTTTGTTAGTGAAAAACTACTCAGAATGCCAGTTTAACGACACTTCTATGTCTAAGTTATAACATTTATCATTTTTTTCTATTTTTTTAGTCATTTCTACGTAACAGGTCAAAAGTTTGTGATTTACACCGTTAGGTTTATTAACTCAAACCTTATGATTAATTTCTAACTGTAGAATGCTCTGACGAAAACTGAGTTGTTTTTATTTTTGTTATATTATTGCCAAACTATAATTACAAACTCATAAAATTTTGTTTTCGCTAAGGTCATGTATACACATATTTTCAGGAAGAATATTTTAAGACTACTAGCTGACCAGAGTTTTTTTTTTTATTTGTATTGTCTGAGTTACTAGACGTCTCCTCACCAAAATAACCTGATAAAGTCTAGGTCATACATGGGTCAGCTAATGAGAGGAAATGTTTGCTCTGTAACTTAATTCTTAGTTACGCGTGTTATTAACTAGAAAATGAACAAAAAACATTCCACCATCATGTTACTAAACTACACGCATGCGCCTGAGAGTCAATTAGCCTTAAAATGTCCAAATAGCTGTATATATGTCATATGGTAAACAAAAATACGTTAATGAAAAAGATTTAAACCTTTAAAGTTAATAATACCATAACAATTCTAAACCTTCAAAGTCAACAATACCACAATAATTCTAAACCTTTAAGTTAACAATACCCTAATAATACTAAACCTTTAAAAATAACAATACCCTAATAATTTTAAGCCTTTAAAATTTACAATACCCTAATAATTTTAAGCCTTTGAAGTTAACAATACCCTAATAATTTTAAGCCTTTAAAGTTAACAATACCCTAATAATTCTAAACAACACCCAAATAATTTTAGTTTTTCTCTAAAATACACATATGACGAACTAAAAATAAAAAATAAGACTTTATTTTACATTTAAGTTTTAAAAAATTATATGGGATTCCTGTTTTAAAACATAATTTGCTGAGATTCTAAGCTATGCTTTAGGCTATCTATACCACACACCAGGGATCAAATCCCGGATTTTAGATTTGTTTTTCTTCAGAACTCTACAGTACCAAAACATAAAAAAACCTATTCTGCAATCTATAAGAGATAGATAGATAAACATAATTATAAGAAGTAATAAATAACTAGCTGCAATAATATTAATTACATTAATTGTTAATAATCGATTATATTCAGCGCCATAAATCGATAATGACTCAATACAATGTACATGTGTATCTACGTGTACATTAATATTTTAAAAAAGATATAATTTTTAAAAACCCAAAAGCAGTCTGAGGGATTTATAATGCTAAAATTCTGGGCTAGTTAGCTGCGGTGGGTTATGTCCGTTGTGTAGCTTTCTGATTAAGTGATAACTTTTAATAAAACTATATTTAGAGTTTAAGCTCTCAGCCCCAAACATCATTAAGAAATGTCAATTCCTGTTAATCTGGGTGTTTTACCATCAACATTTAGATCAATCGTAATTTATTTTCAATAAAAAAAAATGAACTGTTTTTAATTTCTGTATTTCTTTTAACTATTTTTCTTTTTTAAAAATTAAGTCTAAAGATATTTAGTTTAAGATATCCTTTATTTTGATGTAATTGTTTAATAAAAATGAGGTTACTCCAATAATTAATTTATATATTATTAACCAATACTAGATGAATATCACTCGGCTTATATGAAATATTTTGTCTCTCTTGTCTGGTTCCCCAGTGGCTCAGCGGTATGTCTGAGCACTTACAACGCTAAAAGTCGGAATTTTATACCCGTGGTGGACAGAGCACAGATAGCCCATTGAATCGCTTTGTACTTAATTCAAAACAACAGTTCTTGTCTGTACTTTCAAATTATATATTTTTAAAGTGCCGTGTTTTATGAAATTACATTTATATACTTACTTCATATTAACTGAAAAAGAAGAAAACATATAATTGTATAAAAATAGATATACGAAGTAATGTAAACTAAAAGAAACACACATAAAATCTTTAACTATCCATTGCACATTGTAACAAACAGGTCACAAAGCTATCTTTGACGTGGTAAACATAATTGTGCTTTAGTTCTCTACTTGAATACTTTTCTGTTTAACAGTCGAAACACATCGTGTTATTAGTTCCATCAGATGGAAAATGTTACTTTTAGGTACGTGTGTGTCTTTTCTTATAGCAGAGCCTCGTCGGGTTATCTGACGAGTCCACCGAGGGGAATCGAACGCCTGATTTTAGCTTTATAAATATGTAGACTCATTCAAACCCAGGGTTAAAGGTTATGACCCATTTGAGTCTTATTTAGTGTTTACCGTAATTGGGCGTGAAAAAAGAAGAGAGGAAGTAAAATTTATTGTTTAGAAATTCAAGTTTCAGAAAAGTAAAATGAACAAAATTCACTTATCTGATCTCAACCGTAAAATTTATTATAGATTTAAAGTTTAGAAACTTAAAGGTGTAGAAACACTGAAAATCAATATGTATAAACTTTTGACGTATTTTTAAATCATGTTGTCCTTTTCGGGTTTCGAATAAAACAGGTTATAAAAGATATCATTTGAAGTTTATCTTTCAGCTCTCAGGAGGCGTTTTGTCCATTACCAGAACTCGCATTTCTGAAATGCTGTACCCCCCCCCCGTACCCAATAGCACAGCAGGATGTCTACAGACTTACGACACTAAAAATTGAGCATGAAACCCGTCGTGGGCAGACCAGAGATAGCCCATTGCGAAGCTTTGTGGTTAACGTTAACCGCGTAAACAAATTCTGAAATTCTGTGTTAAAGCACTTCTGACAAATTAGGAGGAGTATGAAAAACAAACAATCTTGATTTTAATGTGGTTTTTGTCACAAACGTTATAAGTTATATTCTTCTGTCCATTAGTACAAGTTATTTAGACTTTCTTGCTTCATGTATGCGGAAAAAACTTATTTATTCAGTAACCTCGTATCGTCTTTCACTAACTGAGTCCGAAAAAAAAATTACCTGATTCCCAAAGCACACAACTTTTAAAGTTCTGAAACCTAGAGGTTTATCAGCACATTTTTCGAATTTATATTAAAAATTGGAAAGTTGGAAGAAAGTGCAATAATTTTGTGTTGTAAACAAAAGTACAAATCGGAACTAAAAAGCTAAATATTTTTAGCATTTTTGAGAAATAGGTTTCAATTATTGTTTACGTATACAAATTCTTTTAAAAAAGTCATTTTGTAGTTGAAACTCTCTAACATTAATAGCAATATTTATTTATAAAATTTACGTTGTATTACACAAAGTGACATCGATGTGCGTTCGTGATGACGAGAAACCGATTCGAAGTATAAATGTATTCTTGTATTCTCAAGACGGCTGGTAAAGATGTTAACCTAATATGACCTAAGAAGGTCGAAACGTTGTTCTATAGTTTAATTTAATTAAAGTTTTAATACCCGTACCAGCTGAGATAGATGTTTGTTTTCTTCACATTAATTGTTAATTTTACATTTATTTGCATAATTAATTTTTTTTTTAAAAAGAAACCCTCAAAGAGCGTGGGAATTCGTGTCTCCTTGTTCGCTGCTTTATCTAAAAAGATTTGCCATATTACACATTTAACTTTGTAAAAACTGAGTGGTTAGAAACATAGGTGATGTGATTTTGCATGTTTTTACAGTGACAACCCATTCGCCCCCCAGTGGCTCAGCGGTATGTCTGCGGACTTACACGCTAAAATCCGTGTTTCGATACCCGTGGTGGGCAGAGCACAGATAGCCCATTGTGTAGCTATGTGCTTAATTCAAAACAACAACAACAACAACGACAACCCATTCGTCGCACAGTTTCCCTCTTATTTTAAAACCAGGGCGAGAAAGCTGAAATACTTTTCATTCTTATGTTCTTTTCTCTTGGAAAAAACACATATACAATCTTATCTAGACTTGTGTTCTACCATTAACATCTCTCTCTTTAAGTACACATTTTATATACAAATAATAAACCGCAGTAACAATAAATGTTTAATGTTCCCTAAAACCCAAATAGCATTGCTGAAGTAACAGTGAATTTATTTTTCTTTTCATTTACATCGGTTGTAGGTCCAAGATTCGATCCCCAATATTCTGCTGAATACATTCCTCACTTTATTGAGGAGCTATAGCTGTGATGGTCAGTTCTACAGTTTAGTTAAGAGTAACCATGTCGGCGATGTGTGATGGTGACTGGTTCCATCTGGTCAGCAGTATGGAGTCTCTAGCCTGGCCGTTTAGCCAATGTGTCACATGAGGCATAGTCAAGTTTTTAAGGCGCTCGACTCGTGAGCTGAGGGTCACGGGTTCAAATCCCCGTCATACCAAACGTGCTCGTCCTTTCAGCCGTGGAGGCGTTATAATGCATCAGTCTATCCCATTATTCATTGGCAAAAGAGTAGCCCAAGATTTGGTGGGAGGTGGTGATGATTAGTTGCCTTTCTTTTAATCTTACACTGCTAAATTGGGTACGGCTTGCGCAGATAGCTCTTGCAGAGCTTTATGCAATATTAAAAAAAGAGAAACAAACCAACTTTGTTCACGACCTATGTAATACCACAGTGTCAGTAATCAAGGGCTCTGTTCGTTAATCAATGTTACTAATATTTTGAAAGTAAAATCCGATAATATGAATTAAAAAGAAATCAATTGATGACCTCAACGAAAACAAAATTGCGAATGGAAAACTAAAATCTCAGCCTAATGTTTGAATCCCCAGAATTATGAGCAGCTTAAAGCATATTTTTCATTTGTTTTTCGTTTGCTATACATTACTACAAGTATATATCAATGTATTTCAAACTAATGTAATATCTCTAAATATAAAGGTAGCTATAACCTATTTTCAAAGTGAATAATTAATTCCACCTCAACTTCAATTTTCGCAAAATCAGTTCTGGAGGCTAGGGGGCGCTTGACTCGCAGTCTGAAGGCCATTGATTCTAACGGTACAGTCAACTGCAAATGTGCTTTCTTTCTTTGCATTCGTGTTTGTTTTCAAGTATATGGTCATCAAATTGGAAACATAATAGCCCCACGAGACAACTATGATAGTCCTTGAATTAAATTTTGTTATTTCAAAATGAGGGTTGTTTTGTCATTAATTGATTTCTTTCAAAGTAGATATTTTCCTATTAAATTATCGGAATATTTATAATTATGTTTCACCGTCGAGTTTCAATTATTAGTGTTTGTAAGAAAAGGGATCTAAAACCTAGATTTTATTTTCGAATTTCTCAATTTCTTAGCCTAATATCTTTTTTTCTAGGTTTGCCTGAGTTTGTTTTGAATTTCGCACAAAGTTACTCGAGAATTAGCTATCTGCGCTACTTATACTTAGCTTTGTAATTCGAATTGTTAGAGTGCTCTGCTGTCTACAAGCAGTCGTTGATGATGATTGGCGGATAGCTTGAAACGTGTTTTTTTGAATGATGTTTTTTCAGTAAACACCCTGATATCATCTCCTTTTGTTATTGCTTTTCATTCTATTACATGAAATAATTTTAAAAAACGCCCTGGCCTGGCATGGCCGAGCGCGTTAAGGCGTGCACTCGTAATCCGAGGGTCGCGCTAAACATGCTCGCCCTCCCAGCCGTGGGGGTGTATAATGTGACGGTCAATCCCACTATTCGTTGGTAAAAGAGTAGCCCAAGAGTTGGCGGTGGGTGGTGATGACTAGCTGCCTTCCCTCTAGTCTTACAATGCTAAATTAGGGACGGCTAGCACAGATAGCCCTCGAGTAGATTTGTGCGAAATTCCAAAAAACAAACAAAAAACGCCCGTAACTTGGAAGTTTTCCGGGAATACTGGATATCTCCGTATTCTTTTTGTGAATATTTCTAAAACAGTCATCACCTTTCAGTTACATAATTGTCGAACCAGTTTTGCAAATGGTTTTATTTATTGTTCGTTATTTTTTTTATTTAAATATATACACACGTGCATGAATACACAGCGTTATTAAAATCGCCACAGTGTTCTTGGTTCACCTTGTCTCTATATCCTGTATATCTCCTCTAGATCAAAACAAAAAAAGGAAAAGAAAAAACAGATCCAGAGCAAGAACATCAAAGTTCCATAAGAATTCCACGTTCAACTGGGTTTTTTCAAGAAACCGAAACACGCCATCTATGAAGGGTTTTAAGCTTTTCAAATATATATAAAAAAAAAAGTTAAAGTGCTCGTAAATCATTTTACACAAAACTTTAACTACCAATGTTAAATTTCCTACGACGAAGATACTTTGGCGTAATCCCAAAATATCCTAAATAATACGTCCTGGAAAGCTGGGCCACCCCAGTAGCTTAGGAGAAAAACAAAAACAAAACACCTTTGACTAATAACATAAACATTTATGGTTCGATTCCCACGGCAGGCACACCTCAGACAGCCTATTCTTGAGTTTAAAACCAAAACAAACAAAACCTAAAATTAGGAGACACAACTAAGTTGTACTCCTGATATTATTAAAAAAGCTGTAAATAATCGATTTGTCCATTAATAGTCAACTTTTATTGTTTGGAAGCCCGGCATGGCCGAGCGCGTTTGGCGTGCGACTCGTAATCCGAGGAACGCGGGTTTGCATCTCAGTTGCGCTAAACATGCTCGCCCTTTCAGCCGTGGGGGCGTTATAATGTTCCGTCAATTCCACTATTCGTTGGTAAAAGAGTAACTCGAGAGTTGTCGGTGGGTGGTGATGACTAGCTGTCTTCCCTCCAGTCTTACACTGCTAAATTATGGACAGCTTAGGTTTTTCCTCCTGGTTGGGGGTTGTGCAGTGGGCTAACAATTTACTCACTTAAAAAACCAGCCTGTTAATGAATCCGCAAGCGATTGCGGCCCTTATGTTACTTCATGGAATCGAGTAGTTTAATGTAATGTAATTTATCGTTTAAAAGAAAAAAATATGTTTGCGTTTTGGAATTTTTAAGTAATATGACAAATAGAAGCTTAAATCTCTATGTTAAGAAAAACTCCTGAAAATGTCAAACATTCACGTTTGAAATATAAAGAGTGTTTCTTTATAACTTAGCAAGGGAAAGAAATCTGGCATATAAAGTTTGCACTTTTTTCTTCAATGATGAATTAGGCTTAACCTTTAGCCACTGCTTAATATCTGTTGCACTTTTATACCTATTTCAAAAGCATTTATCATTAAATTTATAGAAATTATAACAGAAATGTTAGAGATAAGAAACAAATTTATTACATCGATATGCGATAGATTCTGCAAGTTACAAACTAAAGATCTGTACTATTTCTTTATTAAAAGTATACCCTGTTATTTCAATATTATCTCATTCTGACCATTCTGTTCTATATTAACCGATATCAAACCAATAGAATAATTTCTGAATGTTCAATCGTTGAAACAAATTTTGGAATCTCAGTTCGTATGTCTTTTCAACAGTGCAGTAAACGCGGACGCCCTAAATCACAAAGTCATTATTTTTAATAAATCTAAATAATTTGTTGTTTCTTAATTCAGTTCTAAATGTTTTTTATTAATACCAGTAAGAGACTATGAGAAGTTTTAATAGAACGCATAATACATATTTTGACATGATTCTCTTATATAGCTTAGAGACATAAACTAGATGTCCTCAAAGAGTAAATAAAACAGACACTGAAAGTGACAAATATTTCTATTTCTTACTATTGAAATTCCCATGTTTATAGCCTACAGAGTGCACATTCTTCACGTGATTCATGGCATGCGCACCTTTTACTGATGCCATAACAGTACAAATTACAACGTTAAGCGTCCTTTTTGTGACGTCTTTCTAGTACCTACAGACTGACTCACTGAAAATATATAACATTTTAGTGGTTGCAGCCTTCGGAAATCAAATACACAAAGAAAAGAAGTTATATCAAACTCTAGTAAGTTTTTGTTGACACTATAGCATAAAGGTATGTAAACAACATATTGCCTTCAAGTTACATTTTGATAAATCTGAAGAATGTTTGATACACGTGATGGACAAACCAGAGATAGCTCATTACCAAACTCTGCGCTTAGCAACAAACGTTTTGCGTTAAAGTAAAAAAAAATTTCGAGGGACTTGAACCTTTGATTAATGCTGTAAGGAATCGGTTATTTGAGGTAAACTTCTTTTATGGCCTACAAAATTAAATACTAATATCTTTTATCGTATGCGAAATTTATATAAACACAGGTAAAACACATAACAAAGCAATTATATTTAATAGAACTCTGCACGTTCTGCTTTGACTTGTCACAGACGAATTAAAGATGGATAGACAAAAGCAGCTATTTATCCATAACATAAGAAAATCACAAGTCAGACGTGGCACGTGACGCTTCTTTTATTTAATGAAAATAGATACCGGTAAAACTTCTTAAAATATCTCTTGTTATCCAGGTTTCAGTCCTGCTAAAGTACGAAAGAGATGGAAAAAAACAACTTTTTTTTCAGTTTTACACGCGTATTTTAAATTTTAAATCACGTATATGATGTATACTTTAACTACTTATATGTATTTCCTGAGGAATGTTCCATTTTTTACTCAACTAATTATCTTTTATATTATCAATCGTATCATATATGTTACCGTATTGAAGGAGCGAATTACAGATGGTAATTATTATACCATTCTATTGGTTTCTATGGAGCGCGAGATGTCAGCGTAGGTGATTGTTGTTTAGGGTTATTTACGGGTTGCATTTGTTTGTTTTAAATAAAGCACAAAGTTACATGACAGTGTATCTGTGCTCTGCCCATCACGGCTATCACAACCCGGTTTCGAGCGTTGTAAGTCCGCAGACGTGCCACTGAGAAGTAATAGTTGCATTGTAATCCTGGTATTTATTTTAAAACGTGTTAAATGTGTGTTGTAACATAAGCGCGTTTGGTTTAAGGGTTACAATGGTTTCATAATTACTAATGATAAATGACTGTCGTAACATTAGCGCGTATATTTGAAGTCATTTTTTTAATGAGAAATTGAGGTGTTCAGACTCAAGAAGGGGAAACAAGCATGGTGTAAATAAAATATTGTTTCCACTCACAACCATTATTAACAAACTGATCCCCCGTCTTACGAAAAAATAACTCTCGCTATGATTGATCTGCATAGATTTATTTCACTGTGATTCTTAAAGAAGAAACAGCAAAACCGAAAAATCATACAACTGAACCATTAAATAAATGTATCAATTTCGGTCATATAAATGTTTTGTGTAACTTCCATCATATAAATGTTTTGTATTACTTCCATCATGTAGATCTTTTGCACAGTTTCCGTCATGTAGATATTTTGTATAACATCCGTCATATACATTTTTTGTACAATTTCCATCGTATAGATGTTTCTATGTACTGATCAGGTTGTTTCAAAATGCATTATGTACAAATAATGTTTTACATTGTTTTATATATGACGTATGGTTACAAGTCTATACAAATATGATGATAATACGTATTTGTCTTCTGTTAAAATTCCGAAGACGGACTACTGATTTTTAAGAGATCAAAGGATTTTGTGTAAGGAATAATTTTCTTCAAGTTTTTCGCTGCTTTTTATGTTTTAAAATTCAGTCAGAATCCATCTGGTTGAAAGTGTTGCTTTTCTAACATTAAAATGCATTTACTGTCATTATTTACTGTCATTGTTTTTGTAACCGAATGCACCACGAGCCCCTTTTATGCTCTTTGTATTTTGCTTGCCCAGCAGTAGCTAAGGTCGACACTGTCACTAAATAACATGTGTTTAAAACTTCCCACAACATATCCCAGACTACTAAATAAAACCAATAATGAAAACTCACTACAGTTTTTGATTAAATGAATAAAATGTTGTTGTTTTTCAGATGGATCTCGAACAATGGGATGTATCTTTCCTTTGGATAGAATGTATCTTTTTTTGAATAGAATGTATCTTTTCTTTAGATAGGATGTACCTTTCCTTTGGATAGGATGTTTCTTTTCTTTGAATAGGATTATCTTTCCTTTGGACAGGATGTATCTTTTCTTTACATAGAATGCATCTTTCCTTTGGATAGCATGTATCTTTCTTTGAATAAGATATATCTTTCCTTTGGATAGGATCTATCTTTTCTTTGGATAGGATGTATCTTTCCTTTGAATTGGATGAATCCTTTCTTTGGATATGATGTATCTTTCCTTTGAATTGGATGAATCTTTTCTTTGGATATGATGTATCTTTCCTTTGGATAGGATGTATCTTTCTTTTGAATAGGATGTATCTTTCCTATGGATAGGATATATCTTTCCTTTAGATAGGATGTACCTTTCCTTTGGATAGGATGTATCTATTCTTAAGATAGGATGTATCTTTCCTTTGAATAGGATGAATCTTTCCTATGGATGGGATATATCTTTCTTTTGGATAGGATGTATCTTTCCTATGGATAGGATATATCTTTCATTTGAATAGGATGAATCTTTTCTATGGATAGGATGTATCTTTTCTTTAGATAGGATGTATCTTTCCCTTGAATAGAATGTATCTTTTCTTTAGATAGGATGTATCTTTTCTTTGAATATGATGTATCTTTTCTTTAGATAGGATGTATCTTTTCTTTGAATATGATGTATCTTTTTTTGAATAGGATGTATCACTGGTTACCTAATATAACATCGTTATCCATTAAAAAAATAAGATAAAATAAAAATTCGTGAAATGTTTCAGTAGATTATTAATAGCAAAACTGATTTATCACACGCCATTTAGATGAGTCTCACATTGAGTTCTGAAGACGAGATTACAATAAGAACGTTGAGTTTAAAATATCAATTACAGAACACTTTATTACCACAATTCATAAAGAGTTTTCTTAAAACGATGAAGTTAGACACTCTCTTCCATTCTAACGTGAGTAGAAAAACAGACTAATTGATACCCTACTGTCGACAACAGATTAATAGACTCTCTTTCTCTTAAGAACTAAAGGTAATCAATATTCTGTTGAGGAAAGCAGCTTAATTAACATTCTTTCGTGCAAATAACAACTAACTAATACTCTACCATCGAAGTGAATTACTGTGAACGTTGTAGAAAGCAGAATAATTGATAATCTATTGTACAAACAAATTAAACTAACGTTTGTTTGTTCGTCGTAAAAAAAATAATTAACACTGTAATAACCAATTAATATTTTACCGTGTAGGAATCAGTCTTAGCGATATTCTGTTACGATAGGAAAAACACAGATTAATTGAAGTTGTATTCTGTTAACTTACTCAACTGATTATTTACTGTTGGAAGTTGACGAAGTGAAGTACCTTCTTGTTATTCTATTGTACGAAGTGTAATACGTAACATCTGATCCTAAAAGAGGGGTCCTCACAACCTGCAAATACGATACAATACCTTCTTGTTATTCTATTGTAGGAATCGTAATACGTAACATCTGGTCCTAAAAGAGGGGTCCTCACAACCTGCAAATACGATACAAAAATGAGCATCCATTCCCCACAGCATAATTTTCACCTCGAAAAAATTTTGAATAAAAACCTGTGATCAGCAATGCCTTTCTATTCTTTATGTGCTCCACAAAGTCCATCAAGTGTACAAAGACGAGAATTTCCGGTGGTCAGTTTCGTATACTAAAGGCACAGAACTATGTAGGGTATAACTAATAAGTCTTTTGAGGGAAGTGGCAAATTGGCTTAGCCACATGGCTGGATGCTTTTACTGGTTCATTTTTATTGACATTTATCCCCCACAACGATAGTAGTTCTTTGTTGTATAGAGGAATCTCATATTTCATTCACTCTTCAGAAGTTTGGTTTACCATTATAGGTTTAACCTATTGCGACATACTCCATATGAGTTCTTAACATTTCAATCGTATTTTTTCAAGAAGGTGAGGTCCTCCAACCCGTGTATTTTCGACCATAGGAACTGACTAACAGAAGCAAAGTTACACCCGACCAAAAGTTTTCTAAGCACACAGTGATTAAATATATAAGTTGTTACGGTAGAGATTGGGAACAAATTTCTGTTACAAATGTAGCAGAAAAATTAATTTTTGAACTTCCTCTAAAAGCACGTTTAAATGGTACTTACTAATAAAGAAAAGAGTGACTGACACTTTATACCACTACTTTCTTGGGGACAACAGAGCAATTAACACTTTGTACCACTACTTTCTTGGAGACAACAAAGTAATTGAACTTTGTACCAGTACTTTCTTGGAGACAACAAAGTAATTGACAGTTTGTACCAGCACTTTCTTGGAGGCAACAAAGTAATTGACACTTTGTACCACTACTTTCTTGGAGACAACAAAGTAATTGACAGTTTGTACCAGCACTTTCTTGGAGGCAACAAAGTAATTGACACTTTGTACCACTACTTTCTTGGAGACAACAAAGTAATTGACACTTTGTATCACTACTTTCTTGGAGACAACAAAGTAATTGACACTTTGTACCACTACTTTCTTGGGGACAACAAAGTAATTGACTATAAACCACACTGATGCTTGCAACACAATTTGTAAAATAAACCAGTTGACATTATATTTTGATGAAAAGTCTGAAGGTCTACAATGCTGGTTTTGATACATCACTGGTACATCATTGTGCAGCTCTGCGTATGACAACAAATGAACATCAGATTCTTCAGTTGAACTCGAACCTAAAATGTCTCTGTTGTAGAGAGCAGACTAAACAATATTTTGATTTAGAAATATTTGTGTGCTATCTATTAAAATATTTGTTAGTTGAAAGAGGCAACCACGAAGAATGTCAGTTATAACACTAAAAACTTTCAAGAACCGTTTTCTAATGCCTCTTTGTCAGAGTTGAGGTCCTAATTTATTTTTATAGTAATTTATAACTTTTATCCTATATAACCATAATACAATTAAATGTACAAAGACCCGAAATTCAAACCACCACCTACTTTTAAGAACAATAGGAACCCACAACTGTGTACCTAATGGAGGAAAACGAGACGAAAATACAAAGTTTAAATAACCACGTGGATTGTGTAAAATTTTCACCGAATTTTAGCAATCTCTCTAACCTCGATATCAAATATTAGAACCTTAAAATATATCTTACCTTGATTTACTTTTATTTTATCTGATAGCCACATAGAATCGATCCATTGAACGCTTTTCGTATTAGTTTGCAAGTTATATTTGTAATAAAAAAAACAAGCCAGGCATGGAAAGTAACTAGCAAATTATGTACATGTTTCGTACAGTTCTGTAAATCAATATAGACTGAAAAGTTAAAAAAAACAACAACATAATGATTCATTTAAATATAGTATGAATCATACGGCTGTGTGTTCTGTGTACTTTGCTCTAGAGATTTGAGTACTAAATGTCGTGTATACACAGGTCACCTTAAAATCAATACTACTAAAAATTGACTCGGTTACAAATAAGAACGTTTCTTCTAGATTTGTATTGATAGCTATTGTTTAGCAGTTTTTAAATATCATCTTTGAAAATATCTATGGGTGTCCACGAGCTATGCTGTTAATTAAAACAATAGACGAAACAATGGAACATCAAAATAGAAATCGTAAATATGAGACACAGTGTAAAATAAATTTTCAAAGATGCTTTGTGGTCAATATTACAAGACTTATTAAAAAGAAATATAAGACAGAGAACATATCTAAAACAAAACTTCAACGTGATTTGATATTTCACGTGAAAAGAATTTTTGTTTCAGATATGTTCTCTGTCTTATTATGTCTTTTTAATAAGTCTTATAATATTGACCACAAAGAATCTTTGAAAATTTATTTTTAACATATGAAAAATAAGAGACTTAAATTATTGTCCTCGAGTTGGTTGCTGATTAAACCAAGATAAGCTGAGCTATTTAAACAATTAGCACAGTTATAAATCGTAACAAATATTGTACACTTAAGTGTTGTAATGTGTTACAGTTTTTATTATTGTTATTTCCATGTTATTCTATGATCAACTAACGTGTGTATTAATTCGTATCGAGACACAATGTGAATATTTTTATGTAATATTTGTTTAAAAAATCCAACAGACTTCTAAAGAAAACTTATTTTAAATTATTTGCTGGTTGCTGAACAAAAACTCGCAAAATGTGCTATCTGACCACAAATGACCACAGAAGGACTTTACTGTAATTAAGTCATCAATTCATTAAGCCAGGAGTGTGTGAGTGAAGACACATAACAATTGAAACGGTAAAATAAAAATTTTACAATCAAATGTCGGTTTCAGACTCACGGTTTGATAATCTACAGCCGTGGTTTTATCTTTTTAATTACAATTATTGTTTTTTTCTTTTTTATTGCTGTCGTAAGCAAGATAAAAATTACAACTGTAGTGAATAAGATAAAATTACAACTATACAACTATGATGAACAAGATAAAATTACAATTATAAAGATCAAGATAAAATTACAATTGTGATAAACAAAATAAAATTACAACTGTGATGAACAAGATAAAATTGCAACTGGAATTAAAAGTGTTCAGACGAACAGTAAGAAGTTTGAGGACAACAAGTCAAACATCAGATGTAATAAAGAAACAAGGAAAACAAACGAACTTACAACACATAAAGATATTTCTTTATAACAATAATTATACTTTGTCATTTCTTAAACAAACGCATTACTGTAAGCTTACATACTGTTACTGTGACAAGACTAGAACATTTAAATTCACTGTAAAACGATAATGAAACGTGAAGTTAGCTGAGCAAAAGCTGGCTCAAACGTAAAACAGAACCAAAGAGTAATCCACACAAGTAAATAAAAAAACCCAACAAGTCCTCAGTTTCTACCAATCACAACTCTTTATTCTAATAGAAAAGTCGAACTAATAATATCAGAAAGTACAACCAGAAAACACCGTGTGTTCCCAGATGGTGTAAAACGTGAGAAACATTGCTGTCTAAAACCGTTACTTCGTCTATATTAGAGCAAAGTCATGCAAGAAGATCTGATGTGTCCGTTGTGGAGAATCGAACTTCGTATGTTAGTGTTGTAAGTACGTAAAGTTTCCATTGACCCACATTTACACTCTGGAAATGAAGTGCGTGACTTTTGAATAGTTTAAAAATTAAGTTACAAACATTAAGTGTGACAAACTTCCCCCTCACCCTTCCCCCGTCATGACAACCCGTCCAGAGTGTCCTTTTAAGTTAAAGTTAATGACCTGATTAAGTTTCAACGTGAATTAAACTTGACGAACTACATCACGAACTAAAGACAAATTATACAAAAACATAATAATAGCTCGTTGTTTTCTTAGTGAAAAGCTACACAGTGAACTATTTGCAATCTGTCTATCGCGAGAAATCAAACCCAAGATGTTAACGTTATAAGTCCATAAGCCTAGTGCTCAGGCAACAAGGGTTTGGTTTGATTTATTTTGAATTTTGTGCAAAGCTACACGAGGGCTATCTGCGTTAGCCGTCCCTAATTTAGCGACGTAATACGAAAGGGAAGGCAGCTAGTCATCACCACCCACCGCCAATGCTTGGACTACTCTTTTACCGTCACATTACAACGCCCCCACAGCTGAAAGGGCGAGCATGTTTGTTGTGACAGGGATTCAAACCCGCGATCCTTATATTACGTGTCGAGTGTCTTAACGATATGGCCATGCCAGGCCTAAATCATACTTCGAGCACAGAGATCTAACATTGATACTTAGAATGATGCCCCGGCATGGCCATGTGGGTTAAGGTACTCCACTTGTAATCTTATGATCGTGAGTTCGTATCCCTGTCACACCAAACATGCTCGCCCTTTCAGTCGTGGGGGCGTTATAATGTAACGGTCAATCCCACTATTCGTTGGTAAAAGAGTAGCCCAAGAGTTGGCGGTGGATGGTGATGACTAGCTGCTTTCTCTCTAGTCTTAAACTGCTTAATTAGAGACGACTAACGCAGATAGCCCCCGAGTAGCTTTGCGCGAAATTCAAAAAACAAATAAACAATACTTAGAATGTGGCTCCAGTGTGACACAGCGTTAAGTCTGAAGTCTTAAAACACTATAAACTGGGTTTCGATACTCATTATGGACACAGCACAGATAGCCCATTGTATAGCTTTGCGCTTAACAACAAACAAAATTTAGCACACGTGTTGTGTTAGAAGAGTCGGCCTTGAACTACATTCTATTGACGAACGAAAGAAGACGTAAAGAAATTATTTTCTCAGTTTATTAAAACATGCATTTCTTAACTATATCATCATGACAACTACTAGTCGTACATCTCAATAACATAACAGAAACAAACTCCTGTTTTGTACCTTGTAACACAATACAAGAGTGACACATTCATACATGAGTTGTTAAAACATTTGGTGGTAACGTTTAAGTCACAAAATCAGTCATCACTGATAAATGACCAATACCTATAGTGTAAATGTAGGTTATTCTCAACTTTTATTAAAATGTCATTGTATAGGTTTGTTTCTTAGTTTTTGAAGTATTTTTTATTTAATAACATGTTTAAGCAAGGTGAGTATACAAGTGTTAAAACAAAACGTTTCAGGAATAGCCTAAGTGCCCCCCGCTAGTACAGCGGTATGTGTTCGGATTTACAACGCTAAAATCAGGGGTTCGATTCCCCTCATCGGGCTGAGGAGATAGCCCGATGTGGCTTTGGTATAAGAAACACACACACACACACACACACACACACAAACAATAGCCAAGTTTCCTAAGCTGGTTGAGCATCCTGAAATATTATTAGGATAACGGCCGAAAAAGTCGTTAGTATTGATGAAAACACAATATTTTCATGACAATTTTTCTAAGCATGTAACTTGCTCTTAGTTACGTTTTCTATTTAGGAAAGTCTCATAAATTAAAAAAGGAACTCATTGTGCAGCATTGTAGTAAATGATTAATAAGTCTTACCTTAGAGAGAAGACTAGAGAGAAGACGCGACTTGCAAGGTGCTTCCTCTCCCACAACATTTTCTACTGTTCATAATAAAGGAGACTGACCTAAATATCCAAAGACGCTCTCTAATGGAAACGAACTTTGGCATGATTCTCTTATATAGCTTAGAGATATAAACTAGATGTCCCCGAGGAGTAAATAAAACAAACACTGAGAGTGACAAATATTACTATTTCTTACTCTTGAAATTCTTATGTTTATAGCCAACAGAGTGCTTAATTATTCACGTGATTCATGGCATGCGCACCTTTTACCGATGCCATAACAGTACACATTACAACGTTAAGCGTCCATTTTTTGTGGGCCTGGCATGGCCGAGCGCGTAAGGCGTGTGACTCGTAATCCGAGGGTAGCGCTAAACATGCTCGCCCTCCCAGCCGTGGGGGTGTATAATGTGACGGTCAATCCCACTATTCGTTGGTAAAAAAGTAGCCCAAGAGTTGGCGGTGGGTGATGATGACTAGCTGCCTTCCCTCTAGACTTACACTGCTAAATTAGGGACGGCTAGCACAGATAGCCCTCGAGTAGCTTTGTGCGAAATTCCAAAATAAAAAAACAAACTTTTTTGTGACGTCTTTCGAGGACTTACAGACTGACTCACTGACAATATATCACTTTTTAGTGGTTGCGGCCTTCGGAAATCAAATTTTTGTTTTCACTTCTATCTTTGGAGTTCTCTAAAGTGTATCCTTGTAAGCATTATCGTCGGTTTTTATCGACGTTCTTCCAAATAAACAATACTTTTAGTTCAGTTCCTCTAAGTTTTGGTTTTGTTTTTCGTTATGCATCGATCCTTTGGTTGTTTATTAACTTAAAGAGAGAGCAAAAACAAAACCAAAACCGGGGGGGTCTAGATATTTGCGACTGTTGTCACTTGTCGACCGGTCACAAGATTCCTTCTTTCAAGAAACAAGAAAAGGGAGGTTCGTCACTCACAGAAATATTCTTGTATGAATCGTTTCATTTCATTAAGAGATTATTTGGCTTTTATGTTGTTGGGCCCGGCATGGCCAAGCGTGTTCAGGCGTGCTACTCGTAATCCGAGGGTCGCGGGTTCGCATCCACGTTGCACCAAACATGTTTGCCCTTTCAGCCGTGTGGGCGTTATAATGTGACGGTCAATCCCACTATTCGTTGGTAAAAGAGCAGCCCAAGAGTTGGGAGTGGGTGGTGATGACTAGCTAGCTGCCTTCCCTCTTGTCTTACACTGTTAAATCAGGGACGGCTAGTACAGATAGCCTTCGTGTAGCTTTGTGCGAATTTCAAAAAACAAACATTTATGTTGTTTTGCCAATAGATATTAAAAAGACTGTATTGGGGTAAAGTTGAACTACGCCTTGCTAAAACTTTGGTTACTTCGCTCAGGTTATAGCGTTAGACACTATACGTTGATCTCAGTTGTAGTTGTCAAAGAAATAATGATTATTTTAATCCATACTGTCAGATCGTCCATCTTCGTTCTTTCGTCTGTTACTTCTCTCTACTGCGCATGAACAGTGTTGGGGAGTTCTGTCGTGAACGTGCTGATTTATCTTTTATTTGTATTCTCGTTTCAAAGAGACTGTGGTTTGTTTTGCAAATGTTGATGTGCAAGTTTCGTTCTGGAATATCTCTCGCAGTTTCTAAAGATAGTTAGAAAATGCTTTGCACGGGTAAATACGGCCTGTATGCTGTCTATTGTGACACATAAAATACGAAGAAAATAATTTGCTGGTCCTATTCGCCGTCTGTTTGCAGCTCAGCACCAAGCTACGCAATGGGCTATTTGCGCTCTGCCCACAACGGGTATCGAAACCCGGTTTCTAGCGTTTAAGTCTGCAGACCTACTATCACTTGGGGAGGGGAGGGGACATATTTTGTTGGAATGATCCTGTTTTCACTTAAACTTTTAAAACAAATGCTGGTCAGTAAATGACAAAAAATATTGGAGAAAATGTAACACGACTATAAAATGTTAAAATGATTGCGCATAACCCACAATCAGTT
The DNA here is from genome assembly GCA_011833715.1 of Carcinoscorpius rotundicauda. NCBI lineage: Eukaryota > Metazoa > Arthropoda > Merostomata > Xiphosura > Limulidae > Carcinoscorpius > Carcinoscorpius rotundicauda. Next base: position 59,532,265 of record CM022403.1, on the reverse strand, counting down.
CGTTTGTTAAGCTTTCTTTCACAAATTAAAATGATTGCGTATAACCCACAAACATTTTGTTCGTTAAGCTTCCTTTCACAGGTTAAAATGATTGCGCATAACCCACAATCAGTTCATTCGTTAAGCTTTCTTTCACAAATTAAAATGATTGCGTATAACCCACAAACATTTTGTTCGTTAAGCTTCCTTTCACAGGTTAAAATGATTGCGCATAACCCACAATCAGTTCATTCGTTAAGCTTTCTTTCACAAATTAAAATGATTGCGTATAACCCACAAACATTTTGTTCGTTAAGCTTTCTTTCACAAATTAAAATGATTGCGTATAACCCACAATCAGTTCATTCGCTAAGCTTTCTTTCACAAATTAAAATGATTGCGTATAACCCACAAACATTTTGTTCGTTAAGCTTTCTTTCACAAATTAAAATGATTGCGTATAACTCACAATCAGTTCATTCGTTAAGCTTTCTTTCACAAATTAAAATGATTGCGTATAACCCACAAACATTTTGTTCGTTGAACTTTCAAATCTAACAAACATTTTCCTAAATATATTTTATTTGCTTATTCATACTTTAATCTTTAATTTGAAGAAACCAGAACAGATCCAATATGCCTTTCCGCCCACAAAAACCGTATATTTATACCTCAGTGGCGCAGTGTTAAATGTAAAAACCACAATTATTCTTATGTCATACGTTTATGAATACTAAACATTATGAATGTTTAACACAAATTCAGGACTTGATCTTTGATCATTTTTGCACCAACGTATTTCTAGCTTTAATTAAATATCGTAAACATGAGGGTTTTTTTTTTATTATTCTGTTCTACACGACAGGCTTTCTGTGATGTGAACACCGCAGGTATCGAATCCCAGTTTTTAGCGTTATAATCTTTCAGAATTATCTCAGGGGAGCAAGAGGAAGGAAAGATTAGGAAATTGTTTGTTTGTTTTTGAATTTCGCACAAAGCTACTCGAGGGCTATCTGCGCTAGCCCTCCCTAATTTAGCAATGTAAGACTAGAGGGAAGGCAGCTAGTCATCACCACCCACCGCCAACTTTTGGGCTACTCTTTTACCAACGAATAGTGGGATTGACAATCAAATTATAACACCCTCACGGCTGAAAGGGCGAGCTTGTTTGGCGCGACGGGGATGCGAACCTGCGACACTCGGATTACGAGTCGCACGCCGTAACACGCTTGGCCGAGCTGAGCCAGATCAGGAAATAGAAAACGTAGTTTCCGTTAACGAGTGATGAATAACAAACAATAAATCTTCGAAATGTAAATATCTTGGTTCTGCATTACTTGAATACGCATGCGTGACCATATTAGCACGAGACGATATTCTAATGATCATGTCATACAAAGAAACTGAAGTTGGTCACTTTATTTTCGTACGCATATGAAAGAATAAAATATATATAAGAAGAAAAACACTCGTGAGCTGTAATACTAGAGATATAAACTGAACGATATATTTGTAAAATATAAAATAATCTCATACTAGACCAGACGGCAAGGCGTGACCAGGCAGCTAGGACGCTCGACTCGCGATCTGAAAGTAGCAGTTTCGAATACCCTCTCCCACAAAACATGCTCGCCCTGTCAGCTGTGAGGACGTTATAATGTCACAGTTAATCCCATTATACATAAGTGAAATAGTAGCTCAAGATCGGACCTTAAATGTTGATGACTAGCTGCCTTCTCTCTCTAAATTAGGGACTGCTGGCCCAGATAGCCGTTATGTAGCTTTGTGCAAAATTCAAAACAGACCAGAATATGTAATTAAATATATACATAGCATATTTGCGACGACAGTACCATTTTGGTTTCACATGGAAACTTCTCTGTTTTTCTGTGTACTCTTACTATTATCTTGTTTCAGCTATTATTTACTTCGAAATTAATATCAATACGAACTCACATTGTTAGCTCCCTGGCAGCTGAGTTGACGTATAAAAAGGTCCCCTCGCGGCTCAGAGAAAGATCTCGAGACTTACGGGCTATTCTTTACAGTGTTGTTTATATTTGTTGTTGCATAACAAAAACAACACCTTCCTTACTTCCTTAACACCTTCGCAAAGAAGTGGCGTAAGTTTCCCTTGTGGTGAAACTCTCGAGCTGGCGAGCGTAATCCAAACTCGTGCGCTATCGCAAAATATTTCTCGCATTTTAAGCTTTGGTTGCATTATAAGAATAACAGTAAGTCCCGTTGCGTGAATGGTAGGGTGCTATTAATTAACTGCTTTCTTACTGGTCAGCAGTACGAAATTAGGAACGGCGCAAGTAAGCCTACTAACTTTGCCATAAATAAAAAACATATTAAATTATATATATATATATATATATATATATATATATAATATTTACAAAATTTTAAACCTGTGTCTTCACATTTGTCGTTGACTCTTTTTACCAAAGTTAATGGTATTACTTCATTTTCTTTGCTTTCTGTATGTTCTACCTTGTCTTCTGGGTCATCATTTGTAACTCAATCCTGACTACATAGTTTAATGTATAAGAGTATCCACTTAGTAACTTGTAAAAGTGTAAATTGTGTTTATATATATGTATATATTAGTGCAAGGCTCAAACACGAACAGCGAAAAACCTGATATATCACTTCTTAGAAGATGGTTTAAACATGACTTCATAAGTAAGTTCACTTGATCTAATCAGTAGACTTCTTGAAAATGTTTTTTAAGTCAAGTCGAGATAACAAGGCTCGATTTGACGACAGTTCAATAATAATTTGAAAAATGTCTCTTTCTTTTTTTCCAGCATTACTTCAAGGGTTAACAGGTTAATAAAGTTCTACCAGTTTAGCGAGAGATGAAAAAAGTAGATTAAATGTTTATAACACATCGAGTAATTCTCGGATCGAGAAATTGAACAAAAACATCAGAAATCAATTTATAAAGAAATCGATTTCATTCTCTCTTTAAGTCGCGAGATTTCTCGGGGAAACGTATCGATAAAGGTACAAAATATAAATTATGATGCAAGCTGACCGCACAAATAGTTACTGTTGTTGCGAGTCACTGAGAGAAGTGTTATTGGTAATGAGGCATGACATTTTCAGCCATAAATTTTGTATAATGCACTGGATACATTATCTAGCTAAGTGATAAAACTTTTACAATTGTAGTTGTTTATTCGGCTTTATCGCAATATAAAACATGGTTAATTATTAAAATCAACATCTGCATATCGTTGTAACCCTCTATTAAATTTGCGTGATTTTGTAAAGCGTCATCAAACACTGACATGTCCATTAGCGAAATGTATTTATATATATATATATATATCCCCTAAATTTACAAGGCAGCAACGTCTACGTAATATCGTTTAATGTACTTACTTGGCACAAACAAATCACATACAAAATTTCGTTTTTATAAAATCCTCATTGTGCGCAACACAATCTGGCTTGTTCATATTTTCATTAAATATATGTATGTATCCAAATCATCATGGGAAATCACGTCTGTTCTCATAAAGTTACTTGATTGTATCGTGAAACCAAAAATAATGTGTCGAAAACTTAACAACCAGCTTTGAGTATAATTATGTCTTAAGGATTGAAGTTCGTTCGCTGTGGCATTTGTATAATTTCAGTAAATTATCTTTGTGAAAATGATCCACGGATAAAGCTCACTTCGCTTCTCGTTGTTTGTTTTTTTCCTCAGTTATGTCCCCCCCCTCCCATTAAGTCTTAAGATTTATGACGGTAAAAATGCGGTTTTGATGTCCGTAGTGAGAACAGCACAAATAGCTCATTGTGTAACTTTGTGCTTAACAACAGACAAACTATGTCGAAAGCACGATTTCATCTTTCACTTTCTTTCCACGTGCACAGATAGATCACTACTGGCATTTTTTCTCCTTTGTCCACTGAGGTCTTGGCATGGATGCGAGTTTAATGTGGTCGACTAGCAATTTGCAGGTCGTGAATTCGCGTCCCCTCACTGAATTTGCTTGCCCTTACAGAGACGGTATTATAATGTGCAGTCAATGCTACTTTTCGTTGATAAACCAAAAGCTCAACAGTTTGACGGTTGAATGGCTGTCTTCCATCTGGTCTACCACTTTTGTCGTGAAACTCCACGAAAAACGATATTTAACAAACTGTCCACTGAGCAGTCTCAAATTTTCACGTTTTCCCTTTTTTCCACTGAGCTGACTTTACGTTTCGAGTACTTGCCCTATGCATAGAACATCCTAGCTCTATTTATTCCACGTAGTTTCTTATCTACGTTATTACTAGTGGCATATTTTCCGAACTGATTGGCCCTGTACAGCCAGGTGGGTTAAGGCGTTAGACTTGTAATCTGAGGGTCGCGGGTTCGAATCCCCATCACACTAATCATCCTCGTCTGTTAAGCCGTGGGGGCGTTATAATGTTACCGTAAATCCCACTATTCGTTGGTAAAAGAGTAGCCCAAGAGTTGACGGTGGGTGGCGATGAATAGCTGCCTTCCTTCTAGTTTTACACTGGTTAATTATGGACGGCTAATGCAAATAGCCCTCGTGTAGCTTTGCGCGAAATTAAAAACAACAACAACAAACAAACGTAAATGATCACGACATTTGTATTCATCTTGCACCACACGGTGAGATATATACAATAGGCCCAAACGAAAACACATGAACGCCAACATGATTCATTTCTATAAAACTAATTTATTGATGAGAAAGTAACATTAAATCAATGTAAAGAGAATTTGTAAACATTTCTTCTTCTTTTCGCAGAGAGCGGAGAAAACGGCATGCCAAGAAGACTACGAACGGCCTACACGAACACGCAGCTTTTGGAGTTGGAGAAAGAGTTCCACTTCAATAAGTATCTGTGTCGACCTCGTCGAATCGAGATCGCTGCCTCTTTGGATCTGAGTGAAAGGCAGGTGAAGGTGTGGTTTCAGAACCGCCGTATGAAACACAAAAGGCAGACTGCCGTCAACAAAAACGACGAAAAGGGTGGAACAGGTGATAGTGGTACCGAGAGCGTTGACAGAAATGAAAATACCGAAAATAATTCAATGGACAAAGACGAATCTTCTGTATCATCGATTACAAAGGCTCGTGGACAGGATGACCAGACGGAATGTTGTAACATTATGTCGGAAAAGGCGGACTCCTGTTGTGGAAGAACCACAGCCTCCCCCGCAAAATCCGAGTCTAGTGTGAACGGAGTTTCTACGGACACAGAAACTCCTGTTTCTCAGCCTTCTTTAACAGACATAGCCACTGATGTTGGTGAATCTTTACATGTTCTTCAGGGAGACCACAACCCAGCCAATGGTGTCAAGACCCCAGATGGTCCACCTGTCGTCCAGTCAATTGCAACTATCAATGAATGTGTCCATCCCAGAAGCTCAGAAGCCACTTCTAATCCTTCTACCATGGTTATGGAGAGTTCTAACGAGTACCAACCAGAGCACCATTCCCCTGTACTTAGAAACGTTGGTGTTTGTGTCATGAGTCACAGGTCAGGAACGTGTATATCAGAGCCTAACTGTGGTCAGTGTCATCCGCCATGTTCTGTCTATCAACCTGACCCAGCGCAAGATTCCACCCTCAGAAATAGCTCAAATTCTGGGTATTCTTGCCCACAAATACGACCTGTGGGATCCTCCACCTTCCAACGACCTAGGATGTACAATGGTTCCTATCCAACAAATGATATGACGAGTTACATTTCCACTGGTCAGCGGGGGCCCACTCCACCTCTTGTATCTCCTTACTGCTATAGAACACCCCCACCAGCACACTTACAACATCAACAGAGGGTCCACTCAGAAATTTCTTATAACATAACAGGAAACCCTAATAGTTACCACCCCGGCAACTCTTCTTCCACTGTATTTTATCCTCCATCAGGCCATGGTCCCATACCTTCACCCTCGACAACAGGCTGTATCCAGCCTTCTGTACATACCTATCAATTGCCAGGAGGCTTACAGAGCACTCCAGGTCCGACTGGTATTTTGATGAATTCCAACGTTCAAGGACAACACAGGACCACTCTCCATCCTCCTCTACGTCACTATGCGTACGAGGGTGTCATAGAACATGGTCCTGTCAACCAAGCCACATCTCCTCATCAGCACCCTTCTGTTGCTCCTCATCAGCACCCTCCTCTTGCTCCTCATCCCTACATGCATGACTACAGAGGACACAGTTCCGACTATAGACACTATGGTAACTACAACCACGACACCAGCGCCCTTAATGGAAGTGACTCTTATCTTTCAAACGGAATGAACAACAGTGTTAACACTCTACCTTACTGCTACGACCCTTATCGAGTAGATGGCTGCATGGCTGATGACGAGAAAAACTACTCATCAGCCAACGGCCAAAGTGTGTACTGTGATCTTTCAAATAGCAGTGGCAACCGTGTGCCAGACTATAGCGCTACAGCTCCAAAACAAACCTTTTCTTCAACTCCCGCGTTTTACGAGCCCACAGGCTCCGTGGGAGACACTGCGAACATTCCCAGCTACAATCCCTCCCCTGACCAGTATAATGGTCAATGTTCTACGGACAGTGAACTGAGTTTTAACTACTCCGGGTTTTATGACTCTGGAAACTATGGGGAGAGTTCCTGCGGAACAACACAGTTTAACTTTCTCAATAACGTCACCAACGAGTTTTCTACTCCAGAGTATTACCAATTGACCTGATCGAGAGATCGTTTGAGATTTGTGTGTATGTGCGTAAACTCTGTAGAGATGCGTGTCTAGTGTGTTTGAGCCTAGAAGTTTTCTACATAATGACCCTTGCAGGGCTATTTTGGCCATCGTGTATCCATCCCTTCGGTGAAACTAACAACGTCTCTGCTTTCTGCGTACATGCAAAGTGTAACCTTGCTCAGATGTGGGGTAACAATGACCATTTGACCACAAGAAGCAACAATAATGTCACGTTGGCAGTTGTAAGTCAGAAACAGCTGAGAGCGAAGAAAGAACCTTGACCTGTCCAGCCCTCTAGAGATCGGGTTATAACACCATTCACAGAAAATTGATGAATTGTACCTGTGAATTTTAGGACTCAATGAATTTTTAAAAAGTTGTATCAGAGTAAATATTCCTTTTTTTGTCTAGAAATCCTATTAAACATCAAATTTAAGTCTTTGCAATTAGTTCTATTAGTTAGAAAACAAGTTATTGAATATTACAAAAGGAAACAGCTAAGTGCTTGAAAATAAGATAGTTTATGAGTTTAATTTACATGGCAATTTTTTTTCTATAATAATCTAAGTGAGAATAGTGCAATTGTATATAAATATATATACATAATTAATTATGTTAAACGTTAGATTAATCACTAGCTGGATAAAAAAAATATAAGATCGTTTGTTTTATGGTTGACTCAGATGTGATTAAAAGGAAATTTCAGCAAATGTCTTGGTTTATCAGTTACGTTGACGTATTGGTCAATAATATCTTAGCAGTGTGATTGTATTAAAATTTTAGAAATTGTGGGAAATATATATCGTGATGTTGAACCGTAAACTATTTATTTCTGTTTCTCCTTTTGTGTTAAGCCTTGTTATCGAATTATGACGAATAATAAGAAAAGCTGATCTCTTTTAAAAGTTTATAATTTGATAAAAGAACACGCTTTAAAATTGTGTTTTCTTCGAGATGTGACAAGAAACGTGAAAAAGTCCTAACGTTTGCCAACTTTCGTATTTTTACACCGCTAGGGTGCGATGCTTCACTTCGATGCAAGGTTGATATTTTCTTGCATATAAGTGGGATGTACATAACGGGGGATGGACGAGCGGGGACCTCCGAGCACATTTTGGTACAGATTTCCCCACAACTTGCCACGTGTTGAAATGATACACAAACAAGGCTTAACGCAAATAAATTAATAAATGAATAGAAATAAATCACTTAACAAACATTTAAAAAAAAAATTGTATGAATTATTTTATGAGTACAAATATTTTTCCAGGTTTATTATTAACTATTATTACCATTTAATCGTTTAAAATAATACTGACCGCCATCTTTTTTCTAGGTTGGAATGGATGATGACTAATCTTCAAAGAATTGGTGATCTTCTTGCGTGACTAATGTGTCATAATCGCTTAATATCGTCACGTAATTAAAACCACACGATAATCTTCTGAAACACACACATACAGCCAGTAACACGAATGTTTTCTTTGTATTTTACCACAGCCCAGCAGCAGATTCTATGACTTAGGACAGACAGTTTGTCATAAAAGTTATTTTAAGGTAGTTTTACCATTGGACTTTTTGCTAAATCTCTCTAACAACATAGTTTAACAAATATAAACAAAATTTATAAATAAGTCTTCTGTTCACCGTGGGCTTCGCTTTTACCGGAAACGTTTATCCATCCACCAGGTGTCGCGATCAGCAATAAAATTATTTAATTTCTAGAATACAAATATGGATAAATCTAAGAGCCATGCGTTTATGATGGATACATATATCTCTACTTAGTTTCAATGTTAGATTATTTCCTATTGTTGTTTAGCACCATTCGGGCCGACAAGCACCTTTCAGGTGTAAAAGTGCACACCTGCTTGTCAGGTCCCAAAATTTAACTAAAAACAATAATCAAAACTCTATCTTAACACTTTGGGACTCATACGTATTTTGGAATTAATACATTTCTGTTTAAAATAAGATTCAACTTTCGCTTCCACGTAGTTTCGAGAAGTTTCTCGTGAAAGAAACTCGTTCATCGAGTGCTCAGAATATTTCTGCTCTTGCCAAACTTTAGGATAAAATCTGTTTAAAAAATGTGATTTCCTGAAAATATAATGACTCGGGACTTTTTTTTGTGATTTTCCTTTACAGTTTTTCGTGTTACCAATATTTTATGACGTCACAGGACGTGTCGTGAGTATTTATCACTGGACCCAGCTCTTTAAGTTACACGTCGATCCAACAGCTGAATAACACTTGATACAGCTCATTGTAACTTATGACGCCGAAGTAACAGTTAGCCAAGTGGTTTGAACGTTAATTTTTGTTTGATTTATCAAGACATCAATAGCCTTGATGATGATTTAACCTCATTCCTACATCTTCAACATATTAACTTTGATTGGTTTGGTATTTTTGTTTCTCTACTTGAAAAATCGCTGAGTAGACCCAACCTTACGAAGTAGTATTGAAATAAGAGTCTTTCCGCTAACATCAAGAAATTGGTCGAACTTGTCATTCTTCTTCTGTGTGCTTTGTCACTCATAACTGAGACTGGTTATTACGAACTTCAATTCTTGTATAAAAGTTTTAACAACTATTTTACTTAAAGTTAATTTTTACTTTTTCTTGTTCCTGGACAGAAAGTGTTATTTTCCCAATTACTTATGCCTAAAGTAAATAAAATAGACCTATTTTTCTCTTCAAACTTTGCTTTTGTGACCTGGGAGCTTATAATGAAAACGTGATGGGAGACTATATTTTGGAGGCTGATACGTGAAAGAGATTTACGTTACAGTCGCAAATCTCGAAAAACTACTCATTTCTAAACATTTTTGTGTAACTTTAGTACAAATACATGTAAATCTTGATTCGTATGTTGTTTTATTCAGACCTTATGTAAATGAAAATGTACAAATTTGCTCTTTTTACATAGAAAATATGATAACATCTAAATTTCATTATCCGGGTCACAAAAGCAAAGTTTGAAGGTAATAATGGCCATTTTCTGTACTTTTACAACATAAGCAATTAAGAAATAACACATACTATCCAGGTACAAAATTTGTGTTACATAATATAGTTATGCTTGGTGAGACTTGTGGAAAAAAAATTAAAATTATTTTTTCTCACATTAGAATTTCAATATTTTTTATTGTTACTCAGAAAGATTCGTTTTACTTTTCCAGCCTGATTTAACTCCACTGAAATGTATTTACATTTCTTCTGATACGTTATAAGTAATTTTGAGAAACACACATGTCAAAAACTGACAGCTGCTTGTTTTTGATCCTTCATAGAAACGTCACTAGCACGTGACTTTCGTTTACAATAACCTTGTTTTATTTCTTTGTTATTTAATCGTGTTGTTTAATTTTCGTGTTACTCGTTGTTGTTTCATTTCATTTTATTTTGTTTGAAAGTGACATAATATAACACGAAAAAGCTGTAAGAAACGCTTGGAACGTTTAAAGAAACTGTAATAATTTCCACATCGGTAGTTTGTTCCTAACTGTTTTAGCTTTACCATGGATTCCTTTGTCCAATCACATCTCTTTGTTCATTCACCCCTGGAGGAACTCTCAGTCAATATGTCAAGAAAATATAAGTCACTGTTTAAACTATTTTGTAACAGTAGTTGTTCTCACCATGTGCTGTGGTGTTATAAAAAGTTGAAAAAAATTATTATAGTAATAAAACCACTTACACAAACGATGAATTAGGTGGAAAACAATATATGTATTGTTATTTCTTGAAAATATCATTGTTTAAGCTGAGAAAAAGAAATTATATTTAAAAAAATCGAGTTAGAACACGTTTTTCATTTTCTCTGCAAATCACTCCAAATAAATGTTAAATGGTAACAAAATTTCGATTGTAATATATTTTTAACTCAATAGTTATTAAAATACAATTAAAATTATTATCTTATATCTTAGAATTTGATATGTAGTTATTTTCTTTGACACCAGAAGGATATTGTGCGTTTAGGGTTAAGAATTTAGACAATACAGTTTTAGTATCTTAAATTCAAACAGCATTTAGAATTAGTATAAATATCTTTATTTAGGGTTGTCATCGCTATGAACAATTTCAGAGTAATCAGTTACAAATACCAGCATTGGTTCTCAAACAACAGCGAAACTTTCTCATATACGTGTACAAAATATCAGAAGGCAGACCGTTGAAGATAAATATGCTTCTGCGAAAAAAATATTTCAGACGAGATACATTATCTGTATTTTATATACAATTAAAATCTTCTTTCATTTTATTAATTACTAATAAACAACACGCTTTTAGTTCTTTTATTATTATTTTCAGTTTCTTTCACTTAAAACTCACTGTTCCAGTTTTAAACACACATGATTTAGTTGTTTTCCTTTTTTATTTCCCGCTCACCAATCTCTCTTTAGTAGTTCAACTAATTCCTGTTTACAAAACAAATATTTGGATCTATTTCCACATATTTTTGTGTTTATGGTCGTTATTCTTTCAAAGTTTATTTTTTATTACAAATTAAATGAGAGACTCTTGTAATATAAACCCCAGTTTGATGTCTTCTTTACGATACTTTTTTTTTTCAAAACAAATAAATTACAAATAACACACAAAATTTACCCCAAGTCCAACTTGTATTGTTTTCCAGCAAAGTTAGTTTAATATTTCCAACATCAAAGTATTGTATTTTTCTTACACAATAAGTGAATTACTTTTTTGTACCAAGACTACTGGATTCTTCTAGTTACTAGAGGTGTAATTTGTCAAGGTAATCTCATAGATAAATGTTTAAACATTGTACGGTAAGATTAAGAGTAGAGACACATCTGTTATGACGAAATGTTTAGGATGCTGTGCTCCAATCTCTTGTACATAGCAGATTTAAAATACCTGTCTGGTATGGATTCAGTGCAATATCACGAGGCTATGCAATGGTTTCATCAGTTCGAGATGGTTGCACTATTTAGAAATGACACTACTGTAACCTGCAGACAACATTCGATAGATGTATATAATGTGTATATTGTTTACGAAATGGCACGTGTATTTGAGTAGAAAGATGAACTTGGTAATCAAAGGTAGAGATTTTTTTCTTTGTTATTCAAAATTTTGTCGTTACATTTTGTTGAGTGTTGTGTTGTTGAGATTTAAACTATCATTAGTTTTTTTTCAAATGTCTTGTGCTGAAACTATAACCGTGTAACGGTAACTTACTTATTCCAGAAGTCCCAAAACGTTAATGTTATGATGTTCTGATTCTTTCCTTGTTGAATAACAACCTGACATGTTTGTTTTGCAGTAAAATCCTTAGAAGAATAATCATTTGTCGTTGTTTTTATTCCGAGTTTTAATGTACGGTTCTAAGTGAGCATGTGCAGAATCCATGGAAAACACGTACCTGACACGAGCACAAAAGTCACGGAGAAAATGAACATAACTTTTGAAAAGTTGTTTTTTTGTTGTTGTTTTTAATTAAGCACAAAGCTACACAATGGGCTATCTGTGCTCTGCCCACCACGGGTATCGAAACCCGGATTTTAGCGTGTAAATCCGCAGACATACCGCTGAGCCACTGGGGGGCCTTTTGAAAAGTCAAACAAACAGTTCACATTTCGAATTTAAGAAACTGGTGGTTAGTGAGACGCTCGACTCGCAAGCTGAGAGTCACGATTTCGAACCTAATTAAAGAACGTACTCTCCCTTTAAGCTACGGGGGCGTCGTAATGTGATGATTAATTACGCTATTCGATAGCTGGTGTTTACTATCCGTCTTACCTTCCTATTACTTCTAAGCTAGAGAATGCTAGCACAGATAGCTGTCGAGTAGCTTTAAACCAAATTTAACAAAGAAACAAATAAATATGTCAATATCAAAGAATGTTTATGTGGTTTGTTCATAAAGCGCAAAGTCTACAATGTGAAATAAAGGAGTTTGCGCTCACCATGAATATCTAAACTCGGTTTATAACACTTTAGGCTTAACGTTGAGCCACTTGGATAGATGTGTGGGGAGGGAGGAGTATTTTGAGTTAAATGTTTAACACTGCGACAAAAGTAGTTTCATGTGAATTAAGAAAACAAAACTTAAGACGTGTATTAAAACTGCTGTAATTCATTAAGTAAAACTAAAACGGTAAATCTGATACAACGATGAGTTAAAAACAAACAATTAAACAAAAATGTTTAAGTCCACCGTAGGGAATCGAACCTCGGATTTGAGCATTGTTCTCAATTGCACGACGTGCTTACAATGATCTGTAGTCAGCAAACTGTTAGAAAGGTTAGTAAGTAAATTTTTAAGATAATTTTTCTCGATAGTTATCACAAGGTGACAGGTTTAATTTTACATAAAAACGATCCAATACGCTCATTAAACTAAGCTGTAAAATGCGGCCATATTAATTTTTACATTTAAAGTTTCTTCAAAGAACACGGCAGCCTCACTTAATGTTATTATTAATCTGATAAGTAACACAGAAACTCAAATTTCAAGTGTAATTTTTTTTAACGAGTACAATACCTTTTATAAATGACATTTAATTAAATGTCCCTTGCGGTAAAGAATATTAGGCCTTTGTTAGTTTGTTAAGAATCAAGCACAAAGCAACACAATGAGCTATCCGTGCTCTGCCCCATGCAGGTATCGAAACACGGTTTTTAGCGGTGTAAATTCGCAGACATACAGCTGTACCAAGTAGATCTATAGATAACAGGACCGGATAACTTATTCTAATCTGGATCTAATCTATAAGAATATTATACGTGAAACTAGTTAACTTTGTATAGATTTCATTTGAAATTATAATGAATTATTGCTTAATAATTTACTGAATCATTCCATAAGGTGAAATTTAATATTCACCTTCATTAGTAAAGCATTTTCTCTCTTTGTCATATAATTCCCGAAATACGAACTAGTTTTATAAGTATTTGTTTCACCGAATGTTGTTTTTTTTTAATTTTGCGCAAACCTACATGAGTTCCTAACTTAGCAATGTAAGACTAGAGGGAAAGCAGTTAGTCATCACCACCCACCGCCAACTCTTCTACCAACGAATAGTGGGATTGACTGAAATATTATAACACTCCCACAACTGAAAGGACAAGCAGGTTTGATATGACGGAGATTCAAACCCACGACCCTCGGATTACGAGTACAACGCCCTAACCACCTTTTTACCAATTACATTACATAAAATGTCTGTGACACATATCAAACTTACAGGCTACCACGCTCCTATGTTTAATTTCTTTAATTAATATAAAACAACACTTAGCTCTTCTATCTATGGTAAACCCATAATTACTTTATCAATAGAATTTAAATATGAACATATTTCCAGGAAATACATACAATTAACAAGAATAGCTCAAACATTACGTATCTATACATTCAGTTTTTTTCTTTAGAAGTTAGAAACCAGGTTTATTGTGTTTACAATATTTCAACAAAGGAGGAACTTACACAACTTTTCTGGCAGCTGAGTTTCATCCAGGGACTGTTTCTTTGTTATCATTACAAGAACCCCAAGTTTTGTGAAAATTAAGACGCTTATGAACGCATCTGATACAGCATATTCCTTGATGTCTGTATTCGTTCCAGAACAAAAACAGCCCACGGATTCTCATTACCATAAATGTATATCTTTATTTGTGGACTCATTTACATCACAGATTACTTCACGTCAAGATGTAGAATACTGTTTATTCTAGTTTCACTCTGTTTATCTACAATGGAAATGTTTACGAAACATAATTCATTTTTAGTATACAATCTACTTGAACAAAATAGTCTTAACGGTTTCGTACAAATGAGCGAGAATCAACGTGAAAAGAAGAAAGAAAAACGACCGAGAGTTTTCTCATTAGGAATGGAAATTTTATGCAGTTGTGTACCCGTAATTAAATTTTCATTTATCAACATTTATCATTTGGTTCAGGTTGTGTACGCGAGTGTCGGCTACTTTGTTGAATCGAAATTATATTATCTATAATTTTTAAGCTACGAGAGAGAGAGAGAGATAAAACAAAAATAGTGCGTTTCATCCCTAGACAGACGATTGATTTACGCATCCACGCTGATGAAGAGTTTCTGCTTGGGGGAGGGGTAAGAAGAAGGGGGGGTGAGGACATGCGCACCCCATGAAGCCCTGGACAGCCCGATCGATTCTTCTTTTGCACTACTTTAGCCCATTTTAGGAAGATTCAGTTCGATTCAGGCTCGAATGAGTTTATGTTCTTACAACAAATCTAGCGCAGGTTTCTATATTATGGCTCTTTAACTTATATATTTGTTTATTTAAAAACAAGAAGGTTTGACAAAGTCACTGCCTGATCAGAATGGTTGCACTTTTCTAATGAACAGAAACACTTCTTCAGGCTTCAGCTGTGTTAATGAGGATGGTTCATTGAAACTCTAATATTAAAATACATGTGGATTAGAATGGTATATTTATTCACTTATAGGAATATAGGAAATTTTCTCCACTAAGCTATCAATCAACAACTTGTTGTATATGAATGTGTATCTGAGAATCTAATATGTTGAACTATGGCGTTTTGACACTGGTGATGACTTACATGCACTGTTTTCTGAACAAAGATCGACAACTATAAAACTAAGCCTAAAGTGGCTTTAAATCAGAGGAACGTGTTTGAAAATATAATGGTATATTTTTTTCTACGTCATGAAACTTTGTGTTCACATAATTCTGTTATACAAACTCAAACTCTTCAACTGTTTAACAGCGAGGAAAATAAGTAATATACCTTCGATTACATTCTCAGTGCGTTATCCTAAAATCATGAAAACCTTTCTCGTAACTGAAGTTCCATTGTTTAACATCAAACGTTCAATACATGTTAGCTTGGACTACACTCTTACCAATACATGTTTTATTTTTCAAACATTTTTATTTATTTAGAATATATATTATAATGGGTTTCTTGCCATCAAGAATTTGCCTACTTTATTCTATGTATAAATTTTTAAGCGAGTGATTGAGTTACTTGTTATAATAAGGGTCACTCTTTTGTTGTTGTCGTTGTTTTAATTTATCAAACGAGTATATCAATCATCAAATAAACAGAAAATCTTTTCCAAATTTTCCACGTGTCCAACACACAAATTTTAATAACCTAAATGTCGTGTCACAGCACCTTGCATACATACTTTGGATAAGTAACAAGTTCCGCTCATTTTTCACGAACAATATAATAGTTTTACTCGGAAATAGATCGAATGAAAGTGGTAGTTTCGTGATACGTCATAAAAGTTAGCTCACTGCTATATAATATTGGCTTGTTTGTTTGTTTGGGAATTTCGCACAAAGCTACTGGAGGGCTATCTGTTCTAGTCATCCCTAATTTAGCAGTGTAAGACTAGAGGGAAGGCAGCTAGTCATCACCACCCACCGCCAACTCTTGGGCTACTCTTTTAGCAACGAATAGTGGGATTGACCGTCACATTATACACCCCCACGGCTGGGAGGGCGAGTATGTTTAGCGCGACGCGGGCGCGAACCCGTGAATTACGAGTCACACACCTTACGCTATCGGCTATGCCAGGCCCTTGTATAATATTGGTAGTTTACAATTCAATACAAGTATTATAAAAAAATCTTTAAAAATGATTTTTCAGTTATGAATTTCAAAAAAAAAAGTTTATTTACGAAAGTCGATTGGCCATTTTTTATGGCTTTAGCCTCGTTTTGAATTTCGCTACTTTAAGTTTCAAATAATGCCAGGCACCCCTAACCCTAATATCGATGTCAGTATCGTTCCTACATTTAGTTGTGTGATACTACGAAATGCTTTAAGTTGTAGATGCATTATAAGAACCACAGCAAATCTCTTAATGTGGATGTGGACGGTGGACCTAAATTTACATACACGTGTTTCTACAGCGTCCTCTGGTGACTCAGTCTTGGGTATAGAACTGAACTTTACGTGTGGAGATCAACCAATTTCTATGAGGCTGTAAATTTACCACTGTATAACTTTTATATTGTTATTAACAATTAAAAATACACTCTAATTATTAATTAGAAATGTGATTACGACAGGCACTAAACAACAAGAAATCGTATCAGTTACTCACGCCAGGACATCTAGTGAACCAATAAGGTATTTATATATGCATATACGAACCATATACTTAGTTTTGTGAAATCGATCATCAAAGAAATAAGATATTCCTGAATAGAAACTCATCACAAGTGACCAAACAAAAAGATAATTATAAGAAAAATAATTTGTTTGTTTGTTTTGTTTCAAATTTCGCGCAAAGCTACACGAGGGCTGTCCGCGCTAAGAAAAATAAACATGAATTTGCTTTCATTCTAAATATGAAACCGTGTGTTAATTTAAAGTGAAATTAAAATTATTATAAATATTTAAACGGCCTGGCATGTCCAGGTCGTTAGGTCGACAGAGCTATTGAATGGAGAAAAATGTGGTTCATTAGTAGAATCCTACCACTTTCCACTCCTGCTAAGAGACTGACTGTCATTCTTATAACGCATCCATATATTCAAGTGCTTGGAAGTATTTTATGGTTTTGCACAGATTGTACGAGAAGTTCAAGTCTTTGTGTTTTCTTTCTGTGTTTGAACTTATCTATGTAACCATTATGTTTGAACTGACATACCTCACACCACTATTAACGGTACACGCTCATACGATCGAAAAGAAACTAAGAAACTTAAACCAAAGAATTATCAATAGAAGAAATGACATCTATTTCATTCAACAACGTAGAAAGGAACAACTAACCCTAACTTTGTACAGATAAAACTATCAAAACATTTTTATCAATGCTCAAACATTATCCAAGATTTACATGACTTACAGAAACAAAAATGAACCTAGACCAACAACTGGCATGTTGCATTAAACCAAAGATTTATGGACTTATACAACGAAACATAAACCAAGTAAACTCAGGAATGACAGAGGCAAAAAAATCTGCCACAACAAAAACTGGAAAAACTGAGATGCAAACAACAGAAAAGTCACCAACACAACAAACCGTTGACTAACCTCATAATTAACAGATCCGATCAACAATTAAACACAGATAAGATACATCTACTTAACAAAGGATTCAACTTCGCAATAGCACCTAGGTATATTCCAATCTTAGAAATTAAAACATGTTTAGAAGACCTAGCCAGGAGACTTGTGATACTTTCCACAGAAAACAAAAACAACCGAAAACAACCAACAGAAAAAAGATAACTACGACAATTTTATTAACATCCAACAGTCAAACTTCCCAGAAAAAAAATTAAAAATTAACATTTTCCAGAAACACCTAAAAAAAACATTTTAAACGATTTTTTCAAAGAACTTTCTCACAAAGCAACCAACACATTTTCACAACACAGAAAACTAAAAATCAACCTTACAAAAAGAGACATTAATTCCATTAAAAACCTAAAACAAGACAGAAACACAAAAATTCCAAAAGCAGATAAAGGTAACGCTATAGTCATAATGAACACGAATGAATACGTCTAAAAAATGAGAAACGTCCTGTCAGACACAAACAAATTTAAACCAATACACACAAATCCAACATAGAATACAGCTAAACAAAATACTACTAAAAATGAAAAAAGCCAACACAATTTCGCAAACACTTTATTCCTACCTACGCAAAACCGACTCACGCACACCGCAAATATATGGTATCCTCAAACCTCATAAACCAGATTGACCATTACTACCAATGATGTCAACATATGAATCGTTTCATTGCAATCTTGGTAAATACATAGCATGGGAATTCTCCAAACATGTCACATCAGCCAGCTCATTCATTAAAGTCTCCTTCAATTTCAAGTCTAATCTAAATCAACTTAATCATAAAGCCTTAATGGCCAATTTCGATGTTATATCCCTCTTTACAAAAGTTTCAACCACTAAAGCCTGCAAGATAGCCTTAGAACTCTATATCCGAGACCCTAACCCAACTATAGACATTCCCAGCAACCAATTAGCAACCCTCATCGAATTCACTACGATGAAGACAAACTTCTTGTTCAACAACCATAACTGCATACAAACAAATGGGTCTAAGAATGGGTAACCCAGTATCCCCAGTTCCAGCCAATATTTTTATGACACAAATTGAAACACAAGCAATTAACGCACCATTACATCCACCACTATAGTGGTACAGATATGTAGATGACACAATTGCGGGATTCACATCTACAGAACACACACTTAATTTTTTCAATCACATTAACTCTATACATCCCAACATTAACTTCATATTTTAACAAGAGGAAAGCAATCAAATATCATTTCTTAACCTCAAAATTACAAGAACCGATACACAATTTGAGACAGAAATCCACTGAAAAATCACCCATACTAGACTATACATTCCTTGGGACTCAGCACATGAAACAAAACAAAAATTCAACATGCAAAGAAACCAAATAAACACAGCCATACAACTATGCTTACCAGATAAAATTAACGACGAATTAGACAAAATAAAACAATACTTCATCAACATCAATAAGTTTCCTCTACAAACCGTAGAAGACATAATAACACCTACCTAGACAGAAAGCAAAATCAACCAACAAAAGTAAATATACCCCACGATTTAAAAAAAACATAAAACAATATACTGCTGTATACCATATAATCCTGACATCAGCAGAAAAATAACCAACATTTGGCAAAAACTAGTAACAAAATATAACATTCCAGTTAATACTAAATTTATTTAAAAATCAGGCAAAAACCTAAAGCCCATATTGTGTAAAAAATACACTGACAAACACCACACCAACATTATTTATAAAATACAATGTGATAACTACCACGACTTCTGTACTGGAGAAACAAGTAGAAAAATGGAAACCAGATTCAAAGAACTCAAAAAGTCACCTTCACACGTTTTCGAACACTGCAAATTACATAAACACAATATAATTATAAAAAAACATCCAAATACTAAATAAATAAACAAACATAAACAAACGCAAAATTAAAGAAGCCTTACTGATAATAACAACAACTCAAACCCAAAATAAACCAATACAAAGGAACATCTTAATACCTATATTAACAAATATTATCAAACATCTAAGCACGCCCTCTATATTCCTACACTCATTTACACAATCTCCTTCAAATATGTGGTCAACTATTGGTCAGTTACATCTCTTTTTCTTTGTGAACCTGACGATGACTGAAGAAAGTCGAAAGTTGTTCGCTCTTCTATCCACATCAACCGTAATCCTGAGCTCTAACAGAGAGATAACGCAGTTTCTCGAGCTCAGAATTTTATTGCGTTATAACACTAAAATTTTGCCATTGGCATTAATTAATTAACTAATGTTAATAGACACAACTTGTTATTTCTGTTTTATCCTGAGCAGTGGCTCAGAATCCCAGAAAAGTAGAATTAGTAACATGACTAACTTACAATAACTTACAAGAAAATAGTCCCAGTATGGCTGGGTGGTTAGGTCGCTCCTCTCATAATCTGAGGTTCACGGGTTTGAATCTCCTTCAGAAAAAACATGCTCGTCCTTTCAGCCGTGGAGATGTTATAATGTGATGGTCAATACCAAGCTCAAGAATTGGCGGTGGGCAGTAGCAACTAGTTGCTTTCCCTCTACACTGCTAAATTAGGAACGGCTAGTGCAGATAGCTCTCTTGTAGTTTTGCCAGGAGATTAAGGCACTCGACTTGTAATCCGAAGGTCGCAGGTTCGAATCCCCATCACACCAAACATACTCGCCCTTTCAGTCGTGGGGCGTTATAATGTGACGGTCAATCTCACTATTCGTTGGTAAAAGAGTAGCCCAAGAGTTGGCGGTTGGTGGTGATGACTAGCTGCTTTCCCTCTAGTCTTTCACAGCTAAATTAGAGACGACTAGCGCAAATAGCTCTCGTATAGTTTTGCTTGGAATTCAAAACAAACAAACAAGTTTAGAAAATAATACTGGGGTCATAATGTTACCTAATGATATTCAATAAACATCCTTAACAGGGTAGGCCACAAAGGCAATGTATTTGTTTCTTTAAAGGTCAGAAAATGGAAAAATAACACGCCAAAGTTTGGTACAATTTTCGTACGTTTATTGCGTTTATCCCTTTAAAAATTATTTTTTCTAATCTTTCATTTTTTGAAATTTTACTTTGTTACAAATCGGTTTCTTAAGCTTTTTTTTTTTATCAGAAAGAGATCGAAGTCACTTAAAAAACCAAACGAACGAGCAGAATTTTCCCGCTGTGCGATTGGTTACAATGTAACTTGTGATAGCACATAGTCTGACAAAGTTGGATATTTTAAAAGTCAGGCAAGTGTATGAATTTGAAATTACAACTATTATAAATCTGAAAGTTCTGTCTAACGCCATTTCAAAATTTTTTATAACATTTTTATCGAACTATGTCGTTGCTAACGTATTAAAACATGGGTTATGTAGAAGATTAGTCTAAAATCAGCTCGCATAAAAATTATACTTCTTTCAAACGGAAACTGGGTTTCAAAGTAAAAATTGAGATGATAATATGGGGTACTGGTTCCCCAGTGGCACAGCGATATGTCTTCTAACTTTCACCGCTAAAAACCGGGTTTCGATGCCCGTGGCGGGCAGAACACAGATATTCCGTTGTGTGACTTTGTACTTAAGTACAAACAACAACAAGGTACTAGAATTATTCATGTTCTGGATACTTATAAGTATAAAATGTGCCTTAAAGAGTCATTAACCTTATCTTTATCTATTGTCCACTGTAACCAGCATAGCTTTGGCGTCATCATTAGGACATGACGATCTGTTTTAGTTTACACTGTGCTCAAATGTAATTATATACCTGCATATGATATTAACAAATATTTCATTCTCTAACTATACACCTGTGTGTGATAGTGACAAAAATTTGTCCAGAGCATAACAACGAGTTCTTGTTATTTATTTATTCACAATTTATTATAAGATGGCGTCCATTTAAAACACTTAATTACAGTTTCATGACAGATAGTTAAATATATATTATATTTATCGTATCCTTCCTGTTAGTGGTACTTTTAGTGCATTTTTGCCATCACTAGATGTCTTACCAGTTTGCAGAAGCTCAGAAAAAAGTCGTAATGTTACTACCAAGTAAATCTCAGAACAGTGGTAATATTACCACCAAGTATCAGTTCACCAGTGGTAGTTTAATAGAGTTACCACTTAATACTTTGAATGGTTACAATATTGCTACCAATACTGATTCATCAGTGGTGGTTTAATATTGCTACAATTTAATATTTTAAATGGTTACAATATTGATATCAATATTGGTTCATCAGTGGTGGTTTAATATAGTTACCACTTAATACTTTGAATGGTTACAATACTGCTACCAGTACTGATTCATCAGTGGTGGTTTAATATTACTACCATTTAATACTTTGAATGGTTACAATATTGCTACCAATTAAACCATCAGTGGTGGTTTAATATTGCTACCATTTAATACTTTGAATTTGTATGTTCAAAAACGGCTAGTTTGGGTTCAGAAAATATTTTAAATAGAAGAGCGAACAACGTTTCGACCTTCTTCAGTCATCGTCAGGTTCACAAAGAAAGAGGTAACTGACCGGAAGCTGACCACATGTTTGGAAGGGGCTGTGTAACTGAGTGTCGCAATGTAGAGGGCGGGGTTAGATGTTTGAATATATAATTTTATCTATAATATTAATATAGGTATAATGGCGTTCCTTTATATTGGTTTATTTTTGTTTTAAGTTGTTGTATAAGTAAGGCTTCTTTAATTTTGCGTTTGTTTATGTTTGTTTCTTTATTTAGTATTTTAGTGTTTTCTATGGTTACGTTGTGTCTATTTGACTTGCAGTGTTCGAAAACGTGTGAAGGTGACTTTTTATGTTCTTTGAATCTGGTTTCCATTTTTCTACTTGTTTCTCCGATATAGAAGTCGTGGCAGTTATCACATTGTATTTTATAAATAATGTTGGTGTGGTGTTTGTCAGTGTAGTTCTTACATAGTATAGACTTTAGTTTTGTGCCTGGTTTTTGAATGAATTTAGTATTAACTGGAATGTTACATTTTGTTACTAGTTGTTGCCAAATGTTGGTTATTTGTTTGCTGATGTCAGGAATATATGGTATACAGCAGTATATGGTTTCGTGATTTTTTGATTCGTGAGATATATTTACTTTTGTTGGTTGATTTTCTTTCTCTCAAGGTGTGTTCGTATAATGTTTTCTACGGTTTGTGGAGGAAACTTATTGATGTTGATGAAGTATTGTTTTATTTTGTCTAATTCATCGTTAATTTTATCTGGTGAGCATAGTTTTATGGCTGTGTTTATCTGATTTCTTAGTATGCCGAATTTTTGTTACACAACCCCTTCCAAACATGTGGTTAGCTTCCGGTCAGTTACCTCTTTCTTTGTGAACCTGACGATGACCGAAAAAGGTCGAAACGTTGTTTGTTCTTCTATTTAAAATATTTTCTGAACCCAAACGAGCCGTTTTTGCATATAAAAATTCTCAACAAGTGGGTTTCTCGACATCACTAATACTTTGAATGGTTACAATATTGCTACCAATGTTGATTCATCAGTGGTGGTTTAATATTGCTACAATTTAATACTTTGAATGGTTACAATATTGCTACCAATGTTGATTCATCAGTGGTGGTTTAATATTGCTACAATTTAATACTTTGAATGGTTACAATATTGCTACCAATGTTGATTCATCAGTGGTGGTTTAATATTGCCACCATTTAATACTTTGAATGGTTAAAATATTGCTACCAATTAATTACTTCTCGAGACAGTCAGCAATATTTCTATTGAATAATTAATCAAATGTTTTGGCCTGACATTTCTGATTTCATGAAAGCAGACACAGATTACACTAATCTCTTCATGAAACGAGACCTTTAACTTTGCCTTACCTGACGTTACTTAACAGATGTGGAACTAAACAAATCCAAGACCGAGTGAATAATAATCTGTGAATAAACCAAAAATAAGTTTTCGAGACAAAAGTAGCCTATTAAGGTTTTAAATAATTAAGTAATTTGTTTTAATCACTCCAATTACAGTAATGTGTTGCCTGTCAGTCAGTCAGTAGACACTAAAATGACCTCACATAAGGGACGCTCAATGTTGCACTTTATACTGTCATGACGTCAGTAAAACGTGCACAAGACATAATACACGAGAAGAATTATGCAGTCTGCAACAACATTGCATGACATGAACTTCAAAATGAAGAAAGAAGAATGTTTGTTGTTCTTAGTTTTCGTTTTATTTGCTCATGACACAGAACAAGTTCGAGGCCTTGCAAAACTACGTCCAGTTTATTGACAGTAGTTTCTGTTAAAAACGTATATAATTAACTGGTGGTAATATCGGTTTAAACTTTTAGGTAATTCAGTAATAGTTAGCGTAACATCTGTTAACAACTTAAATAATTAATTAGTAGTATGATCTATTAAGAGCTTACATAATAAAGTGGTGGTAGTGTCTGTTTAAAGTTTAAATCAGGTAATACTTTTGCATATTTTATAATTGGATATAATAATTAAGGATTTGAAGTATGGTTTGTTTGTCCCTAACCGCCTGACCATCCCGGGGTAATAATATTCTATTAATGTTTATTCAAAATATAAATAATGTATTATGAAACGATCACTCGTTATGAAGATACACTATTTATTTTAAAAAATATATCTTATATGGCCAGGTGGTTAAGGCACTAGTCTCGTAATCCGAAGGTCGCGGGTTCGAATCTCCGTAACACCAAACATACTCTCCCTTTCAGCCGTGGGAGCGTTATAATGTATCAGTCAACCCCATTATTCGTTGGTAAAAGAGTAGTCCAAGAGTTGGAAGTGGGTGGTGATGATTGGCTGCCTTCCCTTTCCTCTTATACTGGTAAATTAAAGACGGCTATCGTAGATAGCTCCCGTGTAGCTTTGCGCGAAATTCAAACCAACATCTTACATGCACATACGTAATCAGCTGCGTAAAGTTATAAATATTTTACTGTTGTTACAACTACGAAAAAATTAACACTCAAAAAAATAATGCAGGAAAGAGTGAACATACATTGATATATTTTGTGTAAAAAATTAACAAGCTAGGATTCGATCCCAGTAGCTGAAATAACGCGGATAATTAGTTGTGTAACTAGGAGCTGAAACGCCCCCTACTAGTACAGCGGTATGTCTTCGGATTTACAACACAAAAATCAGGCGTTCAATTCCCCTCGGTAGACTCAGCATATATCCCCATGTGGCTTTGCTATAAGAAAAATACACACTTGAGCTGGAACACATAAACAGTTACGACATAAGACGAAAAAATGAACGTATTTACAAATTACAGTTTTAACTTAAGTTTAACGAATAATTTTTCGTAGTTTTCAAACTTTTTTCTGCTTGTAATTTTACGAAAATAAAATGCTATAACCACATAATAAATCATGTGTGAATGACACGAACGTTGATATTTTTACACGATTTTATTTTAGTCTTCATTATTACTTTATTATTTGGCCAGGTTAAACACCTGGCACTCGACTCGTAAGCTAAAGGTTAGAGATTCGAATCCTCGTCACACCAAAAATGCACGCTCCTTCAGCTCCTTCCTTATAATCTCATTGGTAAAAGAGTAATCTTAGAGTTGGCGATGCCCGATAATGACTAGCTGCCTTCCCTTTAGTCTTACACTGGTAAATTTTGGACGGGTTGCGCAAAATCTAAAACGAAACAAGCTGGTCACTTTTTTTACACTAAGAAAAATTGCTATATGTCTCACGTGCAGACTCGATACAGTCACTTGATACAGTCCAGGAGAAACTAATGAAAAGTGCAACCATTTCGAAAACAAGAGACCGAGGAATTTTTTGTCTATTAAAACGAGATCTTTACAGTTTGTACTTGTCTCCTAGTTCTTTCACTGAGGAAAAAATACAAACATGCTTTTCCTTTATTTACCACATACTAGGTGATTAAGGTGGTAATCTAAGGATCACGGATGCAAATCCCCCTCACACGAAACATGCTCCCCTTTTTAGCCGTGGGGGATGTTAAATGCTACGGTCAATCTCACTGCTAAATTAAGGACATCTAGTACAGATATCCCTCGTGTAGCTTTGCTCAAAATTCAACAAACCAGCATCACAGGAGTATAGTATTAATATAGATGGAAACACCAATATAATAATACAATATATCTAAATAAAATAACACAAAAAACTCACAAAGAAAGCTTTCTCCTCTATAGTATACACATAAATAGACATGTGCTAAAAAATACGATAAAGGGTAAGAAAGTTCCTCTGACTTGGAAAGATGCCAACAATAGAAGTAGATTTTGTTACAACTATACTGTACTTTGCCCCCCAGACGCTCAGCGGTATGTCTGCGGACTTACAAGCTAAAATCCGGGTTTCGATACCCGTGGTAGGCAGAGCACAGATAGCCCATTGTGTAGCTTTGTGTTTAATTCAAAACAACAACATACTGTACTTTACCACAAAGATTTACTCCAACATATTTTACCGATATGTGTGAAACTGTACACATCGTAATTGCCATCATGTTAATAAAAGTAAATTTTAGTTTACAGAAAAAAGCCTAAATAAAAAAAAAAACCTTTAACTGTTATCACTTCTTTCACACTCTATTTTTAAAAATGCAAAGTTCGGGTGATCTTACCCGTTATTTTAGACAATTTTATTGAAATGGAAGAACGGAAAACGTGTGTTTAATTTTGACGTAACGGGATTAATGTTGTGTTTTTATGTTTCATCATCCTTACTTCTTGCCCCCCAGTGGCTCAGCGGTATGTCTGCGGACTTACACGCTAAAATCCGGGTTTCGATACCCGTGGTGGGCAGAGCACAGATAGCCCATTGTGTAGCTTTGTGCTTAATTCAAAACAACAACAACAAATCCTTACTTCTTCGTATTAGAAGATCTTTTCCGTATTCAAGGTGGGTTTTACCTGGACAGCCCGCTACAGATATGAATGTAAAGAATTTTGAAGAACATTTTTTACCGCAGAGAGCTTGCTTGTCTCATGAATTAAAGTGGCAACTCTGTCTCAGCTTATACCAACTCCTTCAAGTCTTATTGGATTTCAATTAAGGGCAGGGCCTAAATGACGTTCAGCCACATGTGATCAAAACTGACGTCAGCCACACGCTCGTGCCAGGTGACGAAGGGGCGAATCCTCTGTACAGAAGACCCCGCCTCTCGCTATTTACCCCTGGGTTCCCAGTTTCTTCTCGTTGTTATCCCATTTGTGATGGGTCTAAGGCCTAGAATTAGTCGAGTTAGCTTTAGCAGCAGCCGCGGGAAAAACATTGAAAGGTCCCATCAAAGACTAGAGGGGAAAAAAGAAAACGTTCTTCAGCTTTCGTCGATGTTGTCAGGCGTGATAGATGATGTAGGAAAATAGATCTTTTATCTTCCTGAGAGAACTTTAGATTTGTGGCCTTTGGACGGTTGTGTAAAGTTGTGTGTGTGTGTTTGGCCTAGTCTTGTTGTTTTCATTCGATCCGTAAACAAGGACGAAAGTTAAATGTGAGCCAACGTTTTTACTTCTAAAAACCAGCTGAAAACAGCCTGATAAAAAAATAAAAAAGCTTTCAGTCTTCTCGTGATCTATGACTCGTGTACCGTTACTACAAAATCATTTTCCGCGCTTTGGGGCCTAGGGTGTGTTATAAAATTGACAGTCAGATCCCACTATTCAGTTCGAGCGTTGGTAAAAGAGTCGCCCAAGAGTCGGTGGTGGGTGACGATGATTAGGTGCCTTCCTTCTAGTCTTACACTGCTAAATTAGGGATGGCTAACGCAAATAGCACTCGAGTAGCTTTGGGCGAAATTCAAAACGAATCAAACCAATTAGAGAGACTCAAGTATTGGAGATGGGTGTTGTTGATTAATTATCTGTCCCCTAGTTTTCAACTCATAATTAGGAACAGTTAATGCAGGCATCTCTTGAGTAGTTTTGCGCTGTTATACAAAACTCACATAATTTTTTGTTTTTGAATGAGTCAAAAACGTTTCAAATTCAGAAATCCAATTTAATCAAGGCCTCGTTAAAGAATCTTTTTCCAAACACCCAGATTTAATCATCTACAAGAGCAAAAAAAAACTGCAAATCCGGTTTAAGTTTCAATAATATTTAGTCTTAATTGATCAAGATACGTTATCACGTCAAAATATTTTTAAAGTTTCGAAAAGCTCTTTCAGAAAACGTTAATTTCTTAGAAATGAAATATTTCTTTAGGCTTAAACGTAGTCCACCAATTTATAGACTTAAACGATACAATATGAGGGTTTTTTCTCTCTTTTTCTTATAGTGGAGAGGACTCAAACAGACAGCCCGTGGTGCAGCTTTGCGGTTAAAAAGAAATTAAACTATGGAATAAATAATTACATTTTCTTTGGAGCTACGGTTAATATTCCTCCAAAATAAAATAGAACGTTCTGTCCATCGAAATAGAAACGATTGTTAAATCACCATTTTTGTTGTATTAATACAAAGCTCTCATATGAGACCACTTTCAACATATATTTCTTGTATACTAATTGATAAAGCCATCGAGTGTATGTTTTCTTACACTAAAGCTACAACGGACTAGCGACTGAGTCTTTCCAGGGGAATCGAACCACTAATTTTAGTGTTTTAAATCCGTAGACATATTTCTACATTTCTAATAATTACAATAACACAAGTTTCTACATTTCTAATAATTACAATAAAACAAGTTTTTACAATCCTAATAATTACAATAACACAAGTTTCTACATTTCTAACAATTACAATAACACAAGTTTCTACATTTCTAACAATTACAAGAAAACAAGTTTCTACATTTCTAACAATTACAATAAAACAAGTTTCTACATTTCTAACAATTACAATAACACAAGTTTCTACATTTCTAACAATTACAATAACACAAGTTTCTACATTTCTGACAATTATAATAACACAAGTTTCCACATTTCTAACAATTACAATAACACAAGTTTCCACATTTCTAACAATTACAATGAAACAAGTTTCTACATTTCTAACAATTACAATAAAACAAGTTTCTACATTTCTAAGAATTACAATAACACAAGTTTCTACATTTCTGACAATTATAATAACACAAGTTTCCACATTTCTAACAATTACAATAACACAAGTTTCCACATTTCTAACAATTACAATGAAACAAGTTTCTACATTTCTAACAATTACAATAAAACAAGTTTCTACATTTCTAACAATTATAATAACACAAGTTTCTACATTTCTAACAATTGCAATAACACAAGTTTCTACATTTCTAACAATTACAATAACACAAGTTTCTACATTTCTGACAATTATAATAACACAAGTTTCTACATTTCTAACAATTACAATAAAACAAGTTTCTACATTTCTAACAATTACAATAAAACAAGTTTCTACATTTCTAACAATTACAATAAAACAAGTTTCTACATTTCTAACAATTATAATAACACAAGTTTCTACATTTCTAACAATTACAATAAAACAAGTTTCTACATTTCTAACAATTGCAATAACACAAGTTTCCACATTTCTAACAATTACAATAAAACAAGTTTCTACATTTCTAATAATTACAATATTACAAGTACTTTTTCAAATACTTTTAACTAGTTGAAGTCCAAGTCACCAGTAACAAATAAAAAGCGAAAAGAGAATGTTACCTTATAATTAACCAAAGCGGTGACGTCAAAAGAATGTTGTTACCCCGCTTGTGTAAAGTTTTATAAATAGAATGAATGCAGCTACACTGAATATTTCTTACAACTGAAATGCCAGTTTTAGTTTTCTTTTGTTGGTTATTCGTTTCTTCTTCTTTCTAATATGTCTTTGGAATACTTGCTTACCAAAAATAAAGGTGTCAGTATAACAAAGAAGAGAAAAAAAATGGAATCAGTGCTCACAAATTAGAGAAAATATAGTTAATAATGAAGCACATAACAACACAAAACGAATTGCTATCAGCAAGAGAAACAGAGTTAATATTCGCAATTGAGATAAATGAACAACGTGTGATCAATACTCATATTAAAAATGAAAAATACCCTGTTTTCTTTACATAAGGTAAAAACGAAAATATTCATTACAAATGAAAGGAACAGTGTTAGTAATGAAAGGAAAGACATCAAAAATATGACTTTATATTATATTTAAACTTCTTCAACACAGCTTTCCTCTCTGTTGTCCAAATAATACCAGTTTCGTTTTTCTTTGAACTCAACTTTCGACGCATTATTCACTTTTCTTTGAAACACGTGGTTACCAAACATGTCTTGATTTCAGCTCTAATTTCCATAGGCAACACTTGTTGCACAGAATAAAAAGAAATAAGCGTGGAAGAAGTTATCTCTTTGTTTTTTTCTAAGCAGAAATCTAAACGATGGGCTATCTTTGCCCTACCCAGCGTGAGTATCGAAACTCGATTTGTAATTTAATAAGCTCTCAGGCTTACCGCTGGGCCACCAGGGATCGACAATTTCTACTTGATATGAACATTTCTTATATATAATATATAACTGATGGAACTTGAAAATGCTAGATGAGAGTTTATTTGGATAATATACATTATAGTTTTTAATTACAGTCAAATATATTCCTCTAATCCAGGTCAGAGAACGCTCGTCTTACAGTCAATGTTTAGTAAGCATTAAATAAATATATATGGTAACTACGTTAAACATATTTAATTCGGCTTAATCAGACTTGCTTTCGTATCCGGTACTGGTAACTTTATTTTTAACTGAAGGCTTACCACATCATACTGTGATGACATCTGTGAACAACAGTTGAAGACACTGACATCAGAATAACAACACGAGATTAAAAATCTAACACTTGTAGACGATAGCAAAGGATTAAACATCCGACAGTTGCAGACAATAACATTGGATTAAACACTTGGTATTAAACATCTAACAGTTGTACAGTTTACTAACAACTGACTGTTGTATATGCTGAAGAAAAACTAATATAATATAAAACATTTCACAGTTGTAGAAGTTAACATAGGAACAACACAGTATTAAACATTGTTGTAGATGTTAACATAGGAACAACACAGTATTAAACATTGTTGTAGATGTTAACATAGGAACAACACAGTATTAAACATTGTTGTAGATGTTAACATAGGAATAACACAGTATAAAACATTGTTGTAGATGTTAACATAAGAATAACACAGTATAAAACATTGTTGTAGATGTTAACATAAGAATAACACAGTATAAAACATTGTTGTAGATGTTAACATAAGAATAACACAGTATAAAACATTGTTGTAGATGTTAACATAAGAATAACACAGTATAAAACATTGTTGTAGATGTTAACATAGAGATAACACAGTACAAAACATTGTTGTAGATGTTAACATAAGAATAACACAGTATAAAACATTGTTGTAGATGTTAACATAAGAATAACACAGTATAAAACATTGTTGTAGATGTTAACATAGAGATAACACAGTACAAAACATTGTTGTAGATGTTAACATAAGAATACACAGTATAAAACATCTTATAGTTGTAAATGTTAACATAGGAATACACAGTATAAAAAATTGTTGTAGATGTTAACATAAGAATAACACAGTATAAAAGATTGTTGTGGATGTTAACATAAGAATAACACAGTATAAAACATCTTATAGTTGTAAATGTTAACATAGGAATACACAGTATAAAAAATTGTTGTAGATGTTAACATAAGAATAACACAGTATAAAAGATTGTTGTGGATGTTAACATAAGAATAACACAGTATAAAACATCTTATAGTTGTAAATGTTAACATAGGAATAACACAGTATAAAAAATTGTTGTAGATGTTAACATAAGAATAACACAGTATAAAAGATTGTGGTGGATGTTAACATAGGGATAACACAGTATAAAACATTGTTGTACATGTTAACATAAGAATAACACAGTATAAAACATCTTATAGTTGTAAATGTTAACATAGGAATACACAGTATAAAAAATTGTTGTAGATGTTAACATAAGAATAACACAGTATAAAAGATTGTTGTGGATGTTAACATAAGAATAACACAGTATAAAACATCTTATAGTTGTAAATGTTAACATAGGAATAACACAGTATAAAAAATTGTTGTAGATGTTAACATAAGAATAACACAGTATAAAAGATTGTGGTGGATGTTAACATAAGAATAACACAGTATAAAACATCTTATAGTTGTAAATGTTAACATAGGGATAACACAGTATAAAACATTGTTGTACATGTTAACATAATAACACCGTATAAAACATCTTATTGTTGTAAATGTTAACATAGGAATAACACAGTATAAAAAATTGTTGTAGATGTTAACATAAGAATAACACAGTATAAAAGATTGTTGTGGATGTTAAAATAGGGATAACACAGTAAAAAACATTTTATAGTTGTAGATGTTAACATAGGAATAACACAGTATAAAACATTGTTGTAGATGTTAACATAAGAATAACACAGTATAAAACATGTTACAGTTGAGATGTTTATGAATAAATATCGTACAAGTATCATGATTTCAAGCATGCTATAGCTGTAGAAATTAAAATACAAATAAATTCACCCAGTTTCTCTTCATTATTCGAAATATTGTTCATTTAACTTCTAATACGTGACATATAACCGAAAACTTATTATTTGTATCCAAGTAACTATCAGGTCTTCTCTAAACAAGTAAAGCGTGTTTAGTCTAAACGACAATCTATCTCTGAACGCTCCCCTTGTTGTTAAAAGAAATTCGAGAGATCCCAGAATCTGAAACCTTTTTCACAAGTTGTTTCATACTAAAATAGTGATATCATTACGTTTTATATTAAATTTAACATTTACTATCAGTACCATAAATCTAAAAGAAAAACATGTTCTAAATTTTTTGTTTCTTTTTCTTTTGTTCAATATTCATGCCTTATAAATACGATTATAGTGTATTAGTAGAACCTAAACAATGTTTTTATTTCTCCAATACTGATTATAATGTATTAGTATACCTTAAACAATGTTTTTATTTCCCCAATACTGATTATAGTGTATTAGTAGAACCTAAACAATGTTTTTATTTCCCCAATACTGATTATAATGTATTAGTAGAACCTAAACAATGTTTTTATTTCCCCAATACTGATTATAGTGTATTAGTAGAACCTAAACAATGTTTTTATTTCCCCAATACTGATTATAATGTATTAGTAGAACCTAAACAATGTTTTTATTTCCCCAATACTGATTATAGTGTATTAGTAGAACCTAAACAATGTTTTTATTTCCCCAATACTGATTATAATGTATTAGTAGAACCTAAACAATGTTTTTATTTCCCCAATACTGATTATAGTGTATTAGTAGAACCTAAACAATGTTTTTATTTCCCCAATACTGATTATAATGTATTAGTAGAACCTAAACAATGTTTTTATTTCCCCAATACTGATTATAGTGTATTAGTAGAACCTAAACAATGTTTTTATTTCCCCAATACTGATTATAATGTATTAGTAGAACCTAAACAATGTTTTTATTTCCCCAATACTGATTATAGTGTTTTAGTAGAACCTAAACAATGTTTTTATTTCCCCAATACTGATTATAGTGTATTAGTAGAACCTAAACAATGTTTTTATTTCCCCAATACTGATTATAGTGTTTTAGTAGAACCTAAACAATGTTTTTATTTCTCCAATACTGATTATAATGTATTAGTATACCCTAAACAATGTTTTTATTTCCCCAATACTGATTATAGTGTTTTAGTACAACCTAAACAATGTTTTTATTTCCCCAATACTGATTATAGTGTATTAGTAGAACCTAAACAATGTTTTTATTTCCCCAATACTGATTATAATGTATTAGTAGAACCTAAACAATGTTTTTATTTCCCCAATACTGATTATAGTGTATTAGTAGAACCTAAACAATGTTTTTATTTCCCCAATACTGATTATAATGTATTAGTAGAACCTAAACAATGTTTTTATTTCCCCAATACTGATTATAGTGTATTAGTAGAACCTAAACAATGTTTTTATTTCCCCAATACTGATTATAGTGTTTTAGTAGAACCTAAACAATGTTTTTATTTCTCCAATACTGATTATAATGTATTAGTATACCCTAAACAATGTTTTTATTTCCCCAATACTGATTATAGTGTTTTAGTACAACCTAAACAATGTTTTTATTTCCCCAATACTGATTATAGTGTATTAGTAGAACCTAAACAATGTTTTTATTTCCCCAATACTGATTATAATGTATTAGTAGAACCTAAACAATGTTTTTATTTCCCCAATACTGATTATAGTGTATTAGTAGAACCTAAACAATGTTTTTATTTCCCCAATACTGATTATAATGTATTAGTAGAACCTAAACAATGTTTTTATTTCCCCAATACTGATTATAGTGTATTAGTAGAACCTAAACAATGTTTTTATTTCCCCAATACTGATTATAATGTATTAGTAGAACCTAAACAATGTTTTTATTTCCCCAATACTGATTATAGTGTTTTAGTAGAACCTAAACAATGTTTTTATTTCTCCAATACTGATTATAATGTATTAGTATACCCTAAACAATGTTTTTATTTCCCCAATACTGATTATAGTGTATTAGTAGAACCTAAACAATGTTTTTATTTCCCCAATACTGATTATAGTGTATTAGTAGAACCTAAACAATGTTTTTATTTCCCCAATACTGATTATAATGTATTAGTAGAACCTAAACAATGTTTTTATTTCCCCAATACTGATTATAATGTATTAGTAGAACCTAAACAATGTTTTTATTTCCCCAATACTGATTATAGTGTATTAGTAGAACCTAAACAATGTTTTTATTTCCCCAATACTGATTATAGTGTATTAGTAGAACCTAAACAATGTTTTTATTTCCCCAATACTGATTATAATGTATTAGTAGAACCTAAACAATGTTTTTATTTCCCGAATACTGATTATAGTGTATTAGTAGAACCTAAACAATGTTTTTATTTCCCCAATACTGATTATAATGTATTAGTAGAACCTAAACAATGTTTTTATTTCCCCAATACTGATTATAATGTATTAGTAGAACCTAAACAATGTTTTTATTTCCCCAATACTGATTATAGTGTATTAGTAGAACCTAAACAATGTTTTTATTTCCCCAATACTGATTATAATGTATTAGTAGAACCTAAACAATGTTTTTATTTCCCCAATACTGATTATAGTGTATTAGTAGAACCTAAACAATGTTTTTATTTCCCCAATACTGATTATAGTGTATTAGTAGAACCTAAACAATGTTTTTATTTCTCCAATACTGATTATAATGTATTAGTATACCCTAAACAATGTTTTTATTTCCCCAATACTGATTATAGTGTTTTAATAGAACCTAAACAATGTTTTTATTTCCCCAATACTGATTATAATGTATTAGTAGAACCTAAACAATGTTTTTATTTCCCCAATACTGATTATAATGTATTAGTAGAACCTAAACAATGTTTTTATTTCCACAATACTGATTATAGTGTATTAGTAGAACCTAAACAATGTTTTTATTTCCCCAATACTGATTATAGTGTATTAGTAGAACCTAAACAATGTTTTTATTTCCCCAATACTGATTATAGTGTATTAGTAGAACCTAAACAATGTTTTTATTTCCCCAATACTGATTATAATGTATTAGTAGAACCTAAACAATGTTTTTATTTCCCCAATACTGATTATAGTGTATTAGTAGAACCTAAACAATGTTTTTATTTCCTCAATACTGACTATAATGTATTAGTAGAACCTAAACAAGGATTTTATTTCAACAATAAGAACAACACAAATCGTTAGTTAATATTATTTATTACGATTCTTATTATTTCCTAACTCATTTTTACACGTAAGTTGATTTATTCTACTTAAAATATCTACTAGCCTTAAGCGTGACGTCGAGTTAACTAAGTTGTACTCTAACGAAGTTATCATTAAACTGTATCGATAGAATATATCAAACTCTGCTGAGAAACGGTCGGCTTTCTGAACGTTCGTTAACCCTGGCACTTAGTATTACTCTACCATTTGTCTGGAATTCTTTTCTGTTAAAAATACTGTTCGAGATCACCATGGCAACATGGGCTGTCAGCCATGAGTTATGTAAATATGGAGGAATAGCGTATGTATTGATTTTCTCCGGCTGTGTAGATAATGACAAAGGCCCCAATGCTCTACGCTAATTCTTGACTTTAAAGCCTGTTTCCAAGGAGCCAAGGACGACAACACTTCTAGTAGAAAGGTCTTCAATTGACTCGCTGAATTTCTCACAGTGTTTTGAGTTATAGTGACGAAACAGCATCTAGGTGGATTATAATGTTTTTGAACTCATTTAGAATATTAAAATTCATTCATTCATTGCTTGTTATATACACGTATGTTTTTTAATGTATTTATTTGTTGTTAAGTACAAAGCTAGACAATTAGCCATCTGTGTCAACCACGGGTATCGAAACTCGATTTTAACGTTATTTGTTTATTTACCTGTTGATTGGGTAAACGCGCTGTTGACATTCACTTAATTTTAGTAAGTTTGTTTCATTCTACGAGCTACGCTCGCACGCTTTAAAACAATTTTTAGGTACTTGTGTTAAAACTTTCATGTTAAACATGTTTCTCAGACAGAGTGTTAAAACTGAGAAAGAAAGAGTTGGATAAAACACAGACCAGCTTAATTTACATTTCAGGTTTTTACCATTCATTTTTAAACGTTTTAATTAGCTAACATGCCTATAAACATTTATTATTATCTTAACATGGTTTGTTAAATGTGTAATTCCCCAAATCGTGCCCTCTGCTAAGTTCCAGTGATGTCTGGTGCATTCGTCTCTGTTGTTGTTTTTGAAGATGAAGACTGGAAAGTTAGGGCTAACATTTTCAGACAGTCCTTGAAACAGTCGTGAGTTAAGGTCCGTGCTCTGTGCTAACTATTCTATGATGTTGAAATGTTTAGTTTAAAACCATGACTGTCTTTTCACGCACGGATAAACTGGGTATGATGGTTGTCTTTGTTTGATACTCATCACAATTCTGATGGTGACATACTTGAAAATAAAGATTATTTGTAGTGATATTTATATTACGTATGTGAACACTTATAAGGTTTTCTACTTTTGTGGAAAGCATACTGCATACGGTTCTGTTTGTATGTGGCCATATTGCATTAAGTATTAATTTTATTAACATTTTTAACACATGGATTTTTCTCTCACTCTGGTTTTCCTATTAGCTAAACTTAATATATTTTTATTATTATTTTGATTTATCTAATTCTCAATAATATTAAAGTGTTTTTTTTCACAATATCTTACCATAAACTCTCACATTCACAGAGTTCCTAACTTTTTTGGTGTCTTACACACACTTCAATATCTTTAACCTACCTACCTACCAACATCACTAACCTACCTACCTTCCAACATCACTAACCTACCTACCAATATCACTAATCTACCTACCTGCCAATATCACTAACTTACCTACCTACCAACATCACTAACCTACCTACCTGCCAATATCACTAACCTACCTACCTGCCAATATCACTAACCTACCTACCTATTAATATTACTAACATACCTACCTGCCAATATCATTAACCTACCTACCTGTCAATATCACTAACCTACCTACCTATCAATATCACTAATTTACCTACCTATCAATATCACTAACCTACCTACCTATCAATATCACTAATCTACCTACCTGCCAATATCACTAACCTCCCTACCTGCCAATATCACTAACATACCTACCTGCCAATATCACTAACCTCCCTACCTATCAAAATCACTAACCTACCTACCTATCAATATCACTAATCTACCTACCTGCCAATATCACTATTTTTAGTGTTATCATTATTATATTTGGAATACGAAACAATAGAGAAACAGAACCTACACTAGATGGACAAGTCCGTCCACCCCTTATTGTGCCATTCACGCACAGACTTTAACACGACAAACCTACCAATCTAAATTTGTCTCTCTGTGAATACGTATCACTATATATAAACTTTCGCATCTAATTACTTTATTAAACATGTTACATGGATTACGATATCACTATTTCTAGCAACCACGATTTTTTACTAGCCAGCATAAAAAGTCTAACCCTGACGAGCCCCCGAGTGGCACAGTGATATGTCTCCGGACTTCCACACTAAAAACCTGGTTTCGATACCCGTGATGGGCAGAGCACAGATAGCCCATTGTGTAGCTTTGTGCTTAAATCCAAACAAACAGATAAAACTAACCCCGGTGAATCTAATAAAGGATAAAATCATAGAAAACGTGAATGTGGTATTAATTTACACGTGCTATCTATTACGTGGGAATCGCTTATTCATTAAAACCGTTTATGTGCCAAACAACTATTTTAATATTTTATACTGATGAAAAATTATACACTCCAGGGCTACTGTGTCTGGAAATAATGGAGATCTTTGGTGAAAAACCAGTTGTTTTTTTTGTCCCGTTATCACAAATTATTTCAAACAGATATTTTCAGTGTTGTATTGTGATCAAAAGCTGTGATTTACAACTAGTCATTTCTGTAACGACCTGGTTCTTTATTATCACGTAGCTTCTCTCCATTATTGTATTGTCCATGATGCGAGGTCTTTGCATTTCAACAATCTTCGTGACGACGAAGATCGAATTCTGTTATGAATGCATTTGCTCGTTGAACATTCAATTTATTTCATTGTTACATTTTAGTAAAGGACTTGCCCCCCCCCCAGTAGCTCAGCGGTATGTCTGCGGACTTACACGCTAAAATCCGGGTTTCGATACCCGTGGTGGGCAGAGCACAGATAGCACATTGTGTAGCTTTGTGTTTAATTAGCCCCCCGCTAGTACAACGGTATGTCTCTGGATTTACAACGCTAAAATCAGGGGTTTGATTCCCTTTAGTGGGCTGAGCAGATAGCCCTTTGTGGCTTTGCTATACGAAAAACACAAACACGTAGTAAAGGACTTTCCTGAAAAGTAGGGGGCGCCTTATAGCCCTCACGTGCAACGACTTAAAATATTCTCCGCATTTAACGCTGTTAGTGCGTTATAAGAGTGAGCTTATCCTGGATGGTAGGTAATGCAGTGCTGCCCTCTGGTTGGCTTCGCTCTGATCAGAAACTTTAAGACATGAATGGCACCACATAGTCCAATAGTAGCTTTGTCATAAATATAATATCTTAAATATTGTCATAACACATTATTGACGAAAGTGTTTGCTGTCTGTTACTTAATAACCCTCTACAATAAATCGATCACGAAATATTTTACTTGAGAAAGGTTTTTTTGTTTTTTTTTAAACTACGACTTAGTGGCATCTACTTTTAATAATCTTCCACGTCATTGAACTAAAAAAAAAAATTCCATTAAAGCATGACATAATCTCGAACATCTTCTTACGAAGCTAAATATGCCCGAGTGGTCTTCAGCTGGTAGTTTTAATCTAAACAGCCTTCCTACAACACGGTAAAAGCGACAACTAACATCCGGGTTTCTCTACATAAGACCTTCGAGTAAAGTGATCCAGACAGAACCATTGATCTTTACGTTATCTATAAATCTCCCAAATTATTTTGTCATTAGGCAAAGACAATGCGTGTATCCATTCTCTCTCTGTTACGGGTGGATGGCATATTGCTGGCGTCTCAGGCCAGATAACTGCGTGACTTATCTCGATGCGACTACCGAGGCGAAAATTGCTCTAGAAACTGTTTGAGTTAGTGGCTGATGTGTGTAAGACTGACGTGTTGTTAAAACAAAAGAAGGATTTTTGTCATCAAAATAGTCTCTCTAAATGTATTAATAACTATCAAATGAGACAGTCATCGTCTGGGAGAGAAAGCGATATATATATATTTTAAAAAATATGTCTTAACCTGCAAGTATCCATCATCCTTCCTACTGTTATATTTTATTTAAATGCTCACGTCATGTAATAAAATACAACAAAGTAAACGTAAGCTTTTGTTTCAATACCTCCTTTTCGTCATTACAAATTAGAGACAGTTTTATTTGTTTGTTTGTTTTGCATTAAGCACAAAGCTACACAATGGGCTATCTGTACTCTGCCCACCACGGGTATCGAAACCCGGATTTTAGCGTGTAAGTCCGCAGACATACCGCTGAGCCACTGG
The DNA here is from genome assembly GCA_011833715.1 of Carcinoscorpius rotundicauda. Taxonomy (NCBI): domain Eukaryota; kingdom Metazoa; phylum Arthropoda; class Merostomata; order Xiphosura; family Limulidae; genus Carcinoscorpius; species Carcinoscorpius rotundicauda. The sequence goes on along the minus strand of CM022403.1, from coordinate 59,492,258 downwards.
GGGGCCAGAGACAGTTTTATAAAACACTTTATTATAAACCCTGAAACATTCGAGTTTAGTTCGTTGTTTCCTGTTTCATAAATTTTTATAATTTTTCAAACATAATCGGGATTAGTTTTATTGAGTTTGTTTGTTTGTTTTATTTTTCGCGCAAAACTACTCGAGAGCTATCTGCGCTAGCCGTTCCTAATTTAGCAGTGTAAGACTAGAAGGAAGGAAGCTAGTCATCACCGCCCACCGTTAACTCTTGGGTTACTCTTTTACCAACGAATAGTGGGATTGACCGTCATATTATAACACCCCCACCGCTGAAAGGGCAAGCATGTTTGGTGCGACCGGGATTCAAACCCGTGACCCTCGGATTACGAGTCGAACGCCTTAACACACTTGGCCATACTGGGTCATTTTCTTGAGTTTTATAACCTAATTTAGATTATTAATACTGCAAGCTACTCATAAGTGTTCATAAAGTCGAGAGGACGAAATGTACCTTTGCCTTAACACAAGTGACCATCAAGGAAATGACCAATTTTCAGGGGATATCCACGAATCTACAAAATTGAAAAGTGGCAATCTTATAGAAACAATAAAACTATCCGTGAAACATTGTTATAACCTTTAAACATGAATTTATTGTTTCACGTAAAATTTAAGTATGGAAATGTCTTTTCAAATTTAGAAAAGTTTCTGTTTCGCATATTACACACTTTGTCAATGCTCGATGAAAATAAACAATTACAACCAATTTTAACTTCTTTCAGTGTATTTTGGTCTTATTTTAGTATTTTGGGATCTTCCATTGTTGGGAAAACGAATGTTATTACGACGTTTCAGTCTCTAGGCTGAAATCGTTATCGTACACACCGAAACGTGGTAAAAGCACGTGAGGTAATTCCTCTGCAGAACGTATTCCTGACATAATGTTCAAAATGTCAATACCACGTGTATTTCGAACGCGATCACAAAATATGTCTTTCTTCAACAACTGGCTATTCCTAAAACAACAACATCTGTGGTGAGCAGAACACAGACAGACCATCGTAAAGAGCGCTTAACAACAAATTCAGTCTAAAGTCAACACCAGCACGTGCGTCACAAACCTTAATTATATTTTAAAATAAAAAAATAAGGTTAATTTTTCAATTATAGTTACAAAGTTTCCAGTGAAGTGACACATGTTATAATAGAAAAGAAAGAAGAAATCTGACAAGTTTCAGCTTTAAAGGACCTGCCACGTTTCAAGGCGTTTCGAAACGTCGTTCTCTACACTTCTGTCTCCACGACAGGCAGTTGCTGTCCATTCTACAAAGTTTCGTCATGAGTATTCTGCCTAAACAATCTATCAAATAATATTTATTTTGTAGTTCAGAGTAAATTTTATTAACTCAAGGCAACCACACTACCTTTATCTTGGCACACACCTGTTAGAACATTTTCAACAGACATGGAATATTAGACTGTGTCTGTCAAAAATGAGAAAGAGATATTTAACCCCATCTCACGTGTGTTCTCTTGTTGTAAATATCGTATACATTCTTACTGTTGAAGAAACGTATGCCAAGTTTTCGTATCTCGTAACTGTTGACTATATACTGACAGTTTCCCACAGTATTCAGGGTGTTAAATGCCTTTATAGCATCATGGTAATCGAAATGCATAAGTTACAAGGTGTCACGTGAGTTTCTGTGAACATTTCAATTTTTAATATTTTAAAAATATTGTTACGATAATTACAAAAACGTAGTTGCTACTCTACTGTTACCAGTGATATAAAATATTAAACGGCCACAATAATGTAGCTCATAAAACTATAAAAAAATCGTTCTGTCTTGTTTATATAGAAACCGCTACCGGTAGAGGTCCTCGTATTGCATCATATTAAGTAAAGTGAATTTGTATACCTAACTGATTTTTTTATGTTTACATTTTCGTGTGACTCATACGTGATTAGAAACCACTTTACCAACAAAACCGTGAACGTTGTAACAACGTGGCATATACATACTTTGCAAAACTACGTTTAAACGTGACTGGCCCATATTAATAATTGTAGCGTTAAAGTAATATTACTAAAACACATTAGAAAGAAAGAAAATAAAAAGTTTATTTCATACTTCAAATGTATGTGTAGCAGGCTTTTATTCAATATATATATATATACAAAGTTATCTAGTTGTTAGCCTTAGTAGATGAACGTGGGTCGAAGAGTCTGGGGTTCGAGTCGTAATTCCGTTAAATATGCTCCACATTGTCAGCGTTATAAAAAAAAATCAATTACTTTATTCAGTTCAGAATGCCGAACAAAGCACTTATGGCGTAAAGTGTGCCCGCTGTCTGCTTTCCTTCTGGTCTGCATTTCATCTATATCTGTCTGTTAAAAGGATCTTGATCGACCGTTCAGTTCACGTGCACCTAAAATGCCTTTCACGTTGAAAATGCCAACTCGAAAAGATACACAGAGGAAAATGGCTTAAAGCATTGTAAACAAATGTTACATTTACGTGTTAATTATTATGAGTCGTTCCTCAAATTTTTAAAAGCAATTATTTCATTTTGCGTGAAAGTCCAGAAAAGTAAAACAAACAAAGAAAAATATTAAATGCTTTACAACTGCAAACATCTGTCATATTGAAACACATTAAATAACACTTTTTTTTTTCAATAAGACATTGTATGAAGCTGGATCATACTAACAAACTATTATTTCAGTAACAATAGTCATATAACTGCTGTGAAATGTTTGTCAGAACACTCATTAGCCTACTTACATTATTTATTGAAATACGTTTGGAACAGAACCAAAAAGGCCTGTGTTTCAATAATAAAACGGCCACCTAGTGGTTCTTTGACAAATTCATTTCATGGGAAAAAATAAAATCACTTAGCTGCAAAGAGACTTATACAATTGATATATGAGAAAGAATGTAGCAGCATGCGTCAAATGTAAAGTGTTTATTTAATAATTAGGTTTAAAATATCCTTAATTGGATGTTGCATCAAACCTAATGTCCAGTAATTACCTGGATGCTGTACCAAACATAATGCTCAATAGTTAATTGGGTGTTGCATTAAGCCTAATTTTTCGCTTTAACTCACAGGTAGAAATGAAATTTAAAGAAATAACTTCTGTTTTGAGTGTACCTCAAACTTCACAATCTTGAAGTTAGTGTGAAAGTGTTCACGTATTCCAAAAATAATTTTCTTCTAGATTTTAGGTTTCGTGGTTGACCGAAAATTGTGAGCTCGAAATACACCGAAAAACAGTTGTGTTTGTCATAAAATGCTTCTTAGGCTTAACTCACCAGATATAAACCTTACCGACCCTACTAACTTGGATGAAGAATGGAATTTATAAACAAACAAACAAAAACAACTGTTTCCCTGAGATCAGCAAAAAAAAATCTTCTTAGAGTTAAAACAAAACGTTTAGTAATGTTGCCAGTAGTCAATGGATGTGAAAAATATAATGTTTATTACACACTGCAGGAAAAGTGGATATTCGAGAAACTGACGTTTAACGTGTGTGGTTGTTTTAAATAAAGATATATATATATCTTTATACCAATGCTAGATTTAATGTTGGATATTACATGTAAAATTATAAATAACGCTACAAAGTTGACTATTTAATGGAAGTTTTACTGCAGGGAAACAACAAACCTGATTGTTGACTGAATGTTATACTGACGTTTAAAGTGTGTTATTGATTTTTTTTACGTTTCTCCACTGAAACTTTGCGAAGCTGGGTTTTAAGTGTGTTTTATTATTCAAATATAACAAAGCTGTTCCTCGCTGAGTATGTTTTACAGCAGAAACGGAATTAGAAAGTTTACTTTTGAATGAGTGTATGTTTCACAGAATTTCACAGTTATGCTCTACGTGTGTTTTACCACAGAATGAACTGACAAAGTATGTTTAATCGCAGTACTTTATTTCAAGGTTGGACGTGAACGTGTGTTTTCCTCCAGACATAACATAAAACAGTTGCCTTCACAACATTAAGTGAATGATATTTTAAAAGAGGCCATTCAATTATAAGAACGGGTAGCAAAGTTTTACTTTGTAACAGATGTTACGTGACTTTTGTTTGATATTCGATATAAATCTTATAACTACTCGGCGTCCATTTGTCACTGTTTTTAGTCAGATGTTTACATTGCAATAGATTTATAACTGCTATTTTACAGTCAAAATGGGTACTTATCGGTATCAGGTTCGAGACGTAATACTGCCAAATAGTCTTTGTACTGTTGGCCGTGGGTGTGCTATAAGAGTTGATTCTGCTCTTCGGTTAAGAGTTGCCGCTTCGGACGGCGGGTGCTACTGGCCAGTTGCTCTTCATCTCACTTGCTATTTGGACTGGTTGTTAAGTCCATCGTATGTATAATTTGTCGCTTAGATGAACAAACAAACGTTCATTTTGTTAACCGTCAACATATATCACTGCAATTTCATAACGTAATTTGTATTTATTTCCTTTTTTTATGATGGTTACGAGGTCGGTCAAATGACAGACTTCACGTAGTTAAGATACAGAAAATAACATGATGGTTTAAATATTATTAGTGTTTTACAGCCGAAACATTACACTCTTTCAGTCACATTTTTACAACTGACATATATCTTAATAAGATTTTAAAGTAATTTACAACAGGAATATTAGCGCTATTATTTCTTTTAGAGTTAAAAAAAGGTCGTTACTATTTCAGGGCAATGTACTTTTGTGTTAAACTTTTGTTCATGTTTTTAACTTGGCCCCAAGTTTCACGCCACGAAGTTTTCGGAAACAATGTGATGTAGGTCCACCAACAGGGAACAACACAACCGTGTCAACCATTCCAACTTCACGTACAGAGAGTGTAGGTCAAATACAGATTCATTATCTGTGTCTCGGGATTCGAAGAGACAGGGAAGCGCCCATCCATCATCGGCAGCTTCCCCTCGTGACGGTCGTTGTCATCCCTGCACAGCTGCCGGCCCACGCGCGTGACACCTCGTGCTGCACGAGCTCTGTGAAGACAAGCATCTCAGCTCAGGAGAGCTTTAGCAGTGGTGCTTGGGTAATAGGCTAGCGTTTAGTCTCTCTTTCATCAACTTTTCTTCTTGAAGATTTTCCGGCGCTGATCCGTGTCTCAGAAAGTATGTATCTTATAATGGCCCTATGGCATGACCGATAAAACTTGCTCTTCTCACACTCAGGTTGCGGAGAACTGAATATGTAAAAATTATATGGGATCATAGGCCGAACGTGTATGTTGTTGGTTTTTTAAAAAAATTTGAATCCATTTCTTTTCGTGATTAAAATTCGTGAAATGATATTGTTATTATAAAGAATAATCTTCAAGTTCATCTTATTAACGATACGTGAAACTCATAAACAAATATTACTTACACTTCCTTGAAACTGACTTATTTTCTTAAACTGTAACTTAATAAAGCTCTTAGTTCGTATGCTTGTACGTAAAACGTTTTGCCATTAAAAACACTCACAAGTTACATACCTCTTCGTACATAGTACTGTCTATTGAACAGCAATGAGTACACCACGTACTTTTAAAGATATGTGTTAATCAGATGTGCTAAATAACGAATACGGTGCATATATTCAGAGTTGTCTGCTAACTAGATAGACTAAATAATAAAACGGCGCATACTTTTAAAGACGTGGGTTTAAGTAACACTAATCTAAGGAACAGAACAAGTGAGTAATTTATTTAAAAAAATAGACCGCTAGTCATCACCACCCACCGCCAACCCTTGGGCTACTCTTACCAAAGAATAGTGGGATTGACCGATAAATTATAACGTCCCCACGGCTGAAAGGGCGAGCATATTTGGTGTGACGGGGATTCAAACCCGCGACCCTCGGATTACGAGTCGAGTGCCTTAACCACCTGGTCATGCCAGGCCTAGAGTGACCAAAGCCTTATTTTAGAGTACTGTACACGGTATTTGTGTACTATTAACAACAGCACTGCTTTAACTAATGTATTTTACGTTCAGTAATTTGCTCTTAAACGTGTAATATAACTAATCTATACTCGTTAGCTCTTAAAGTGTAATATAACTACTCCATACTCATTAGCTCTTAAAGTGTTATATAACTACTCTATACTCATTAGCTCTTAAAGTGTAATATAACTAATCTATACTCATTAGCTCTTAAAGTGTAATATAACTAATCTATACTCATTAGCTCTTACAGTGTAATATAACTACTCTATACTCATTAGCTCTTACAGTGTAATATAACTACTCTATACTCATTAGCTCTTACAGTGTAATATAACTACTCTATACTCATTAGCTCTTACAGTGTAATATAGTTTGTGTTTGGTAATGTGCTCTTTTTGTTTACCCTTCCCATATCTATACTAACCGAACGTTTTCTCTATGGTGTAAAAAGTTAAATTAAAATAGCACAACTGTTAACAATTGGGTAGAGTGAAAGATAAAAATTTTAAAAAAATATACAGCCTGGCTTAAAACTGACATTAATCTCACGACCGTCCATAATAACACCGACAGAAACTTTAGTAGGTTTGAGACAGACAAATTACCAGTGCAAGTTAAAAAAAGAAAAGAAATAGACGTTCGGGCTACACCAATCACTGAGAAGCATTACGTACGTCAGAGTCTTCACAGCCAATAACACGACGCCATTTTTAAAGTCCTAAATAACGTTCTTCATGAGAAGAAGAATTTCGCAGCTGAAAATAAAAAAGTTTAAAAGTGAGATTAAAGTAAAACGTGAGTGGTCAAGGAAGACAGCCAATTGAATGAATTATTGTTTCTTAATATTTCTGACATGACCTGACGGTTAAGACGCTGCACTCCTAATCTGAGCTACGCGAGTACGAATCCATCTTATCGAACGTGCTCACTCTTTCACTTGTGAGTGACAGTCATTCTCTCTACTCGTTGCTCTCAGACTAAGAGCTGATGAATGATCTGTGATTGCTAAATCAAGAGTGGCTAAATTATAAATAACCGATCAGCACTACAGCCCCCAGTGCACCAGAATATGTCCAAATCGCCACCCTAACTTTATACCTTAACCTGTGAATATAATCAGTAAACCCTTTTTTTTTTCTGTCTTCAGGAGGCGCACTTCATAAAAATATGAAACAATGTGAACCCCCTTCCAACAAACACACTCGTACATTTCGGTTCCAATGCCATAAGGTATTCATTCATTTATCTATTTTTGTCTGAAACACAACTACGTTGTCGCATAGCAAAAAACCCAACCCACGTGCTATATTTGTCCTCTTGAAACGCGAGAAATACACCAATCTAGTTGTAGTCTATAAACACTAGAATCCAAGTTTGTTTATATCAGACACGTATCAGTGAAAACCAACAGCACAAAGTTTCGATAATGTCTTATTAACCCCCTATTATAAAGTGGTTGGGGGGAGGTATTTAAGTGCAACAGACACATCGATAATGATAAACATTTTCAACACGGACAACTTTGCACAATAATTTGTTGTTTTGCTGTAACGACAGAAACTTTAGTAGTTAATACTTGTGATGTTTTAAACTGTTTTTGGATGACATAACCAAAGTAAGTTAATACAAATGAACTTCTTTCGCGTGATTTTTGCTGAATAGGTATTTATAGCGTTTGCGGCGTGTTTTCTGAACTAAAACGTATTTCGTTTATTGTCTTTAAAAAATATAAGGTTCCCCCCACCTCCCTCTAAGTTCATACACTCCTCTATTTTTTCAGAGGATTTAACGGGTTATAATGTTATGCCTCTGAACTGAATATGCGTTTTCAGTTCAAAACATTAGATATACCGTATTTTCCGCCTAATAAGCCGAATTTCTGGCCCTAAATTTTGGACCTGATTTTTGGGGGTCGGCTTATTGGCCGATCACCAGTTTTGGACCAAAAAATACCGAAGACCAAAATCGGCCCTAAAATCACACCTTTGATCTCACAGTTACGGCAGAGTTATTTCAGTTGAATAAACTTTATTTATTAATATAAAAAGGTCTATACATTACGAATGACATGTATTAATAGAAATAACAAAATTCATAAAATCTCAGAAATTTATTAAAACCCATCAAATTCATCATCTTCATCGTCAAAAGCACCAAATAATAGATTCCAATCCTCGGCAGAGACCTGGTCGTCGTAGGGTCATTCTCTTGTGTTATTGGCTGAGTGAGTGGAATGTTGTCTTCCTCGTCGTCGTCCAACCACAACATATCATCTTCCGTTCCATCCGTTACATTTACTTGTTTTCGACATTTCTTTTAGCACACATTCTGCTTTCTTCCATTCACGGACCTGTTTTTCATTCACACAGTAATTCATATTTGAGGTTTTTAAAGCTAGCTCTACAACTTTAGCTGAAACGAGACTAAGAAATCATTTTGAAGAAACTTGTCACTTCTTAAAAATGGCCTCGGCTTATTGGGCGGTAATGAGCAAAAACCCTCATTTTCAGAGCTGAAAATTGGCCTCGGCTTATTAACCGGAAAATACGGTATCTAAAAAAAATTCTAGTTAATTATGTGTATCAATGACTGGTCATTTTAATGAACACGCTACAAAAAAATGTACCCCACCTCGTATAAAAAGTAACTGGGCCCCCCTTACATTTATTTCCCTATAATTGTGATGACAGTTTTGGCTGATTCGATCACCCCCACCTCCACCCAATTGCGAGGGCTGCGGGGGCATATTTACGCCTCCGACGTAAATGAACAAATAGCCGTCATTAATCACGGCCTTGTTAACGCGTGGACAGAATTATAGAACTTGACCTGTTCACTGCATCAAATGATTAACCTCTCAACCCTGTCTGATTACATTGTGTGGCCATAAAGCAATGAAAGTTGTATCGTAACAGAACCAGGATAAAGCTCAATGACTCTATTAGACATGCTTTAAACACCAATGTCCGTGTGTTGCCCAATGTGTTGTCATTAGCACCAAAGGTAGGAGTTAACAGTAGCACACTAGTTTAAACTTTAATAGTCGGTTTCTAACCAAAGAAAAGGGCTACGAAACGCCTTTTGTCACGACATATGCTCGTTTGTTTCTTTCAAATATTCAATAACGTAACGGGTTAATGAAAGGCCTATCAAACTCCGAGTGCTGCCAATGTCTTCTACTTTGCTTGATGAAAGAGTTGGTAATCCAGGAAAAGGAAATCAGATATTTTCGTAACTACTTTCTACATTTGAAAAAGATTAAAAGAAAAGAGTATAATTGTGTGACAGGGTTTGCGTGATGTTCCTTCAGAATACGCAGTGATCACTTGAGAACTTGAGAACACTTTTTAAGAATGAAACGGTTATTACTTCTCCCCCCCATAAATGTGCAGATCAGAAACTTTGGCGTATTTTTGGTGAGCTATCTCATCTTTCCTAGAAAGATGACAATATTTTAGTGTTAGAAAAATGCAGATCAGAAACTCTGGCGTACTTTTGGTGAACTACATACAATATTTTAGTATTAGGAAGATCAATTAGGCTTCCGTCCATCGTCTGCTCTTATTTTATTGTTTATACATTTTTTTAGGGAAAGGAAGAACCATAGTTCTTGATGAATGTGTAAAGAGGTCGCTCGACTGGTTAACTCGGCTTTACTATGGACTACGAGATAATTAACCCCTCCATGGGGCAATCACTCCCCAGTGAGACCATTAGATAGTTGACGCCAACGAACCGCAAGTGGTTGGAAATTGTCTGTTTCGTCTAGAGAATAAAAAAACAACAAGAAGTCGAAGAAAAACCATTAGAAATTCTCAAAATGTCCGTGAGAATTGTTTGAAATCTATCCACGAAAGCAGTTGAAATAAAACGAGATATCCAGTAATATTAAATAAAATTCATCAATATTAACTGAATAATTTTCAAGTGTTAGATTTGTGTTTGTTTTAACTCACCATTACAAACAAAAAGCGTGCTACAAATGTCTCCATAACACTTTAGTTCTGTGACAATTTATGACAACACAGTTTTAACTTGGTATTAAAGACGGAGAGTTTACTAGAGGTGTTGATATAAAGTTAGATTTGTGATAATACAAGTTATTGCAGTAATAACTTGATATTTAAAACAAAAAAAAAACTTACGAGAGATTTTTACGTATCACGTCAGGTTCGAAAAACCCGGGAGCATTTAGTAGGTAAAGCTATAAATCATATTTTTCACTCAAAAGAAAATCATAAAAATCCGAATCTACAGTTCGACATATTAACTACAAGCCACACCCGGCACTCTGAATTCGTACCCAAATCAGATTTGGCAAAGATTACAACGGGTAAACCTCTTCACATAAAATGTGGAAATAAGTCCAACTAAAACTAACCCTTTATATATAAACTGTTTCAGAAAAGCTCGTCAAGTTGTAAACAAATTACCAAGTGTGCTCATTTAAGTATAAATATTTTCATCCTAGGGATAGTGTCCCTGCTGGTACAGCGGTAAGTCTACGGATTTACAACGCTCAAATCAGGGGTTTGATTCCCCTTGGTGGACTCAGCGGATAGCCCGATGTGGTTTTGCAATAAGAAAAACATACATGCATAATACCCTCGTGGGCACAGCATGACCCTGTGGTTAAGGCATTCGAGGATCGCGGGTTCGAATCTCCGTCACACTAAACTTGCTCGCTCTTTCAGCCGTGAGGGCGTTATAATGTGATGGTCAATCCCACTATTCGTTGGTAAAAGAGTAGCCCAAGAATTGGCGGTGGGTGGTGGTGACTAGCTACTTTCCCTCTAGTCTTACACTGTTAAATTAGGGACGGCTAACGCAGATAGTCCTCATGTAGCTTTGCTTGAATTTCAAAAATAAACAAACCTTAGGGATATAAACATACACTTCTGTGTATGTAAACAAGTATGTGCGTATTGATATAAATAATATGAGTTTGCATATATGAGTATCATATATTTGTCAAATTTTTGAGGATTTTGTTGGCTATAAACACACCATCATGAAGGTTCGTAAAACTAGTTTGCTACCAAAATAAGGCTTAAGAAGATATTTTTAATTTATAAGACAGTCTATACCGAACTGTAGTTTAACCACACTTCTTAAATAAGAAGTTAGTTCTAATGTAACTATAAACATTTACATTATGAAATAGAACGTTGTTTCGAGTAGTCTGTTTGAATATTGTCGAATTATTACTAACATCTGATCAGTGCTAGATACTTACAATGATCAGAACATCGAGTCAGTAATTAAACATTAATTAAATAATATAATGTGTTGCCTTCTCAGCTCAGCACCCTCAACGTCAGCAGTACTCTCGACCGAAATGACTTATTTGTTTCAAACAGAAAAATACTATTTTTTTCCAATGGAAAGTATTCTCATTTTGAGCTTTTCAAAATTAGTTTGTTCGTTTTAAATTATTTTGCATAAAACTGCACAAATGTTTTACCTGAACTGTTGTTCATAACCTTGAGTTGATAGAAACATAGACGAGGAAGGTCAACTGTATCTATTGCATATCTTGGGCAGCTCTTGTCTGACCGAAGAACGGAATTTGACCGTAACTGAACCCTCGGATACATAGGCTACACCCACTTGTTTGTATTGTAAAACCTAACCACAAGCCACGCTCTTCTGTCTGTATTTGTAAAGAAACTAATCACAGAACAAGTCCGTCTGTCTGTATTTGTAAAGAAACTAATCACAGAACACGTCCGTCTGTCTATTTGTAAAGAAACTAATCACAGAACACGTCCGTCTGTGTGTATTTGTAAAGAAACTAATCACAGAACACGTCCGTCTGTCTGTATTTGTAAAGAAACTAATCACAGAACACGTCCGTCTGTCTGTATTTGTAAAGAAACTAATCACAGAACACGTCCGTCTGTCTCTATTTGTAAAAACTAATCACAGAACACGTCCGTCTGTCTGTATTTGTAAAAAAACTAATCACAGAACACGTCCGTCTGTCTGTATTTGTAAAAAAACTAACCATAGGCCACGCCCTTTTGTCTGTATCTGGAAAAAAAAACCTAACCGCAGAACACGTCCGCCTGTCTGTATTTATAAAAAACTAACCCAGGCCACGCCCGCCTCTCTGTATTTGTAAAAAAAATCAGAAAATGTTGAACTGAGTAAAAAAAAATTCTCGAAGGATGAACCTCAAACGTCTCCACATATTAATAAAACGCTCGTTGAAAATAATAGATGGAATAATAAACCAAGCACAACATAAAGCTCATCGAGGGGAAAATAAGAATTCCAGAGAGATCCGATGAAATTCTGTTGTATTTCAAAGTTGCATGGGAAAATGCGACGATACGAAATCATTACTATCTACGTCGTGCGCGTGGATAAGAGCATATACGTGTTTATATGTACGTATAGGAACACTTGACACGGTTTAATAGCGTATTTATTTCCACATCATCGTTGGACTAAGTTAGAAAAACACGAAAAATAATTATTTTACACTGCCTATACAATCATACAATTTGTAGCTTATTGGATCATACCCCGAATTATCCATCTTCGCAGACTTTACTTATAGTACAGGCCCATCATTAGCCCAGTGCTGACACCTGTCACTCTATATGATGTATTACTCTACGTTCCAACTGAGATAATATGAGAAAACTCTACTTCTCACACGAGTTAGGTCCTGAATCAACTGCGTAACGCATCATGTGATCATAATTGGCTTGTGTTCCTTTTTCTTTTTGTCTTAACCCATAATACTACAATAATATTGTGTCCTATTAATTATCCTTTCCTTCGTTGTTTTCCAGTTGGAAAGCGCTGGCTTATTTTCTTTATTCCCTTATTTTCGAGGCTGTTAAATAACAGAAAAAAAAAAGTGTGAAATGAAATCACTATTAAGACTTCAGCACGGGATCTAAACCAGTAACTATATCTCGATAACGTTATAGTTATTAGGATCGTGATTTATATAATGTTTGAAAAAAAATACGACCTCGTTTCCATAAACATGAGCGTACTGCAGCGTTGCACTTCGTCCTTATCGGGGGCGTAGCCCGAAACGTCCAGCTCTAAGAAACTCACTCTTATTTTTTTTTGGAGTGAGTGGTTGTAGTTTTCATCATAATGATTCTGTATCAAACAGAGGTGTTGCACATTGTTATAAAAACCGTGTCATTTCACAAACAAATTGTTTCTTTAAGTAAACACTTCTGTGAACAATTAATTGTTCTAGTTGTGCAAATACACCAGTTTATGCATGTGTGTGCGTTTGTTTTGTTTTTGAATTTCGCACAAAGCTACTCGAGGGCTATCTGTGCTAGCCGTCCCTAATTTAACAGTGCAAGACTAGAGGGAAGGCAGCTAGTCATCACCGCCTGCCGCCAACTCTTGGGCTACTCTTTTTACCAACGAATGGTGGGATTGACCGTTACGTTATAACGCCCCCACGGATGAAAGGGCGAGCATGTTTGGCGCGACGGGGATGCGAACCCGCGACCCTCAGATTACGAGTCACACGCCTCAACACGCTTGGCCATGCCGGGCATGTGTGTGTATGTTTTAGCTCGAAATTTAATATATCTAAATGCGTTGTGAAGTCCCATTTTGCGGAGAGTTCCGGCTTTAAAATAATATTTTATGCAGTGTTTGGCTTTTAATTTATGTTACGAAATGTCTAAAATTACTGATATTATTATATATATGTCGAGTTTTAAGTTACGCTTGAAACTTTATGCCCAGTGTAGTGACTTTGATTACATTCTATCTAAACCCCTCTCTCATACATCCACACACAGTCATTTCCTTCACAACAAGATTCTTGTAAAAGAGAACGCGGTTAATTTGAGACTACACATTTTGGCCAACTTTCCATGAAATCTTAACTGTACGCAAGCCTCGTTTAAACAGATTAACGGCACATCAGTTTGGAACTGCTGTGATTCTGGTTTCTTCGACCATCATCGTCAGCAAAACATCGTTTATTTTGCGATGGAGCTGGGAGTTTGTGAATCTTTTATTAGTCAACTTAAATTATGTGTTTATTATCTTTCTAGTGATAACAAGGTACATGCCTAACTTCATAGAAATGGGGTCAAAGGATTCACTTTCGTAACGATATTTTTCACTTTCCAGATAAGAGACTTTCTCCAGACTGGTTAGGATGTGGTTTCGAAACCCACTGTTGTCCTAAACAAAAGAAGCTATATAAGCTTCTTCTAGAACACTGAAGACTCTCTACTTTGAAATGTTTAACCTTTGCCGTACATTATTCAACAATCTCGATATACCAGATCATGACACTACTCTTGGCGAAATTATACTCCTTAACACGGCTCTCATATTTAGCAAAACACTACTCCGTTAGCCAGTAAACATCATTGTGATAAAGGGCGAAGATAGGTCATGTGGTATAACTCTGAGTTGAAAACCTGTGTGATACCACAAATATTCCCACACTTTAAGTTGTAGATGTGGGGTATAAGAATAATACTCAATCCCTCGACGTGGATGGTAGGTATTAGAGCACTGCTGATTGGTTGTTTTCAATCCAATCACTAATTCAGAATTAGAGAAGCAGAAGTTAGCAGTTAATTGGTTAGGGCGCTCGACTCGCAATCCTCAGATTGCGGGTTTGAATACCCGTGACACCAAACATGCTCATCCTTTCAACTTTAAGGGACGTTATAATGTGATGGACAATCCCACTATTCTTGGTAAAAGAGTATCCCAAAAGTTAGCGGTGAGTAGTGATGACTTACACTGCTAAATTAGGGACGGGTGGCACAGATAGCCTTCGTTTAGCTTTGCGCAAAATTTAAGAAAAACAAACAAATACTAGCTCACAACCTATGTAATCTACAGTGTCAGTAATCAAGGGGTATGTTCGTTAATCAATGATATTGGTATTTTGAAAGTAAAATCTGATAACATGAATTAAAAAAAGAAATCAATCAATCATCTCTTATTCCAAGAAATATATTTTAAGTTATATAATTTTTACCACGTTCGCTCATATACTTTATGGGTTTTGTTGTGTTTGTGGAGAAGCAAAGTCTAACATATCATTTGAATATATGACAAGTAGTACCTGAAGAACATTAAAACATGGCAAGTAGTGTCTCACGAACATTAATGTATGACAAGTAGTACCTGAAGAACATTAAAACATGGCAAGTAGTGTCTCACGAACATTAATGTATGACAAGTAGTACCTGACGAACATTAAAACATGGCAAGCAGTGTCTCACGAACATTAATGTATGACAAGTAGTACCTGAAGAACATTAAAACATGGCAAGTAGTGTCTCACGAACATTAATGTATGACAAGTAGTACCTGACGAACATTAAAACATGGCAAGCAGTGTCTCACGAACATTAATGTATGACAAGTAGTACCTGACGAACATTAAAACATGGCAAGCAGTGTCTCACGAACATTAATGTATGACAAGTAGTACCTGACGAACATTAAAACATGGCAAGTAGTGTCTCACGAACATTAATGTAAAACAAGTAGTACCTGAAGAACATTAAAACATGGCAAGCAGTGTCTCACAAACATTAATGTAAAACAAGTAGTACCTGAAGAACATTAAAACATGGCAAGTAGTGTCTCACGAACATTAATGTAAAACAAGTAGTACCTGAAGAACATTAAAACATGGCAAGTAGTGTCTCACGAACATTAATATATGGCTAATGGTGTCTCACGAACATTAATATACGAGAAGTAGTGTTTCACGAACATTAATATGTGGCTAGTGGTGTCTCATGAATGTTAACATATGACAAGCAGTGTTTTACAAACATTATTATATAACTAGTAGTGTCTCATGAACATTAATATCTCGTAAATATTGTCTGACGAACATTAATTACAATGTGTAACTTTCGTTTTTCAGGCTCTATTAAGAGTTTAAACTCATCCGTTAAACATGGATATTTATTGCATTTTCTGTTTTCTGTAGTTATATTTCGAATAATCTAATATTTTAGTATTCTTTTTTGTGAGTCGCGTGAAACTCGACGACCCGTCTGAAGTCAAATCAATCATGTTGTTTGTGACAAAAAAAGTAACAAAATAAACTTCTTCAAACTACATGGACTCTGGCTTTTCAAAGTGCCTTTATTTTTTTTTAATACTTTATAACTGTTCAGTCACAGGTGACTTAACAATGTGATTTAAAGTTGATTCTTTATACGTAACATACATTACATACATTATTCCGATTAAGGCTAATTTTAATACGTTTATCGGATTCCATCATCTTAATAACATATTTTTACATCACATCAAATACACATTTTAATCACGTACTGGTCGTATTCGGGTATCACAAACATTTAAGTAACGATATTAAAACAACTCGTGAGCTGGCAGCCATTTCTCCTGACACACATTCTTCAGCCTTACGAAATTAGAACTGAATTGTGATTGGTTGTTTAGACCTTCAAGGAACCCAGGAAGGCGGTATAATGAGGAGTGGTGTCACGAGGTAGCCATATTGTCCTACAGTTGGTGACAAGTTGGAATAGCAGCGCCATCTCTTAGTTAGTAACAACATTGCATTTCAAATTGGCTATAAATTTTAATACGCAGGTAATTTTTGCAGTGTTATATACATAAATAACTATTTATTTACACTTCCACAATTAAAAACGCGATACAAAAGTTTATTGTTTAGTGTTGCATTTTAATGAAATTTATAAGTAGTTTTAAGTTTTCAACACGTAACTATAGCAAATAAAATTCCATAGATTGATTAGTTCAATATTTATAATAAAATTATCGAAACAAGGGTTGGTTTGCTTCAGGGAAAAGCTACATTAGACTATCTTCTCTATTCACCAGAAAAATCGAACCCCGGATTTTAACACTGTAAGTCTACCAGGCTATTTGAAATATAAGAATAAAACAAAATACTTATAATAAGAGTGATGTTTTAATGTTAGCTAAAACTGACAACATGTTGACGAAAACTTATGTACACTTATGTAAATATATTGTAACCTACTTACAACACACGTTTATCCATGCTTTATGGGCCTGGCATGGCCAAGCGCGTTAAGGCGTGCACTCGTAATCCGAGGGTGGCGGGTTCGCGCCCGCGTCGCGCTAAACATGCTCGCCCTCCCAGCCGTGGGGGTGTATAATGTGACGGTCAATCCCACTATTCGTTTGTAAAAGAGTAGCCCAAGAGTTGGCGGTGGGTGGTGATGACTAGTTGCCTTCCCTCTAGTCTTACACTGCAAAATTAGGGACGGCTAGCACTGATAGCCCTCGAGTAGCTTTGTGCGAAATTCCAAAAAAACAAAACAAAGCATGATAAATACATTAATCTCGTGCCTATACATCCAACCTCGGTCATCGTCAGGTCGAAACGTTGTTCGCTCCTCTACGTAAAATATTTTCTCAACCCAAACGAGCCGTTTTTACACATATATTTTTTCTACAAGTGGGTTTTCTCTACATCACTGAGACTTAATCATAATTTAGCTTTAGTTTATTTGTTTGTTTTTCTCCCCTCATCCCGAACAACGTAGTAGATGGCGCTACAGCAGTTGTGAAATTCATTTCGAATGTCCACAGATCACGCGGCCTAATTAGTCTTAGCAATTGTTAAAAGTTGGTAACAAATTAAAACCTTTTGTCATACAGAATACAAGATCATTTTTCTTAATAGACAGAAACGGTTCAAGAGTAACTCTGTTTCATCCATTAATCCATTAAAATCTGGAACAAAATGAGTGGTTCATTGACAGTAATCCAGAAAGGTCAATTAATTTCGCTTGTAGCGTCGTCGACTAACGAGTGCACAGCATTAACACAAAGGCGATAGAATAGTTTAACAAGTCTCGTAAATGTAGACTATCACATAATGTACTTAGACATTAATGAATGAACTGCGGTGATTAGGCCATTAATTATCACAGACAACGTTTTTATGCCATGGAAACCATTGCGTTCGGGATTCACCATGTTAATAGGATGGGGGAGATCTCTTACACAACGAACTTTGGGTTTGTATTTTCTGTTGCATAATTATACCACTAGAGGGTACATCTATCACTGCTTATAATATACTGTAAAATTATTTAAAAAAAAAAAAGAAACACTGACAAGGTTTCTTTTTAAACAAATATTAAACAACGCAGTCTATCTTCGCAATAAATCCCCTTTGTAGACGCTCGTGCGTGATGAAAATAATCGCACTGTCCGTTAACGGAAAGCTTTTCTTATCCGTCGTGAGGTGGAGGCAGGAACATTGTTCCTCTGGTGTCATGGTGAGCACCATCTATGGTAGATTCTAATAGAATTCGTCACCAGGGCGAAGAAGACCCCCTGACACAGAAAGGTTACAGAAAACTCTCCATCTGTCAGTCTTCCATGGCCCATAACGACTGCATTCTTCTACCGTTATCCGTTAAAAATCGTTACATGCGTGAGAATATAATTAATGTAAATACAACTTTGGGTCTCACCGAACGTTAACGCCTCCTTCATTCGGCGTGAAAAAAACTGCGCATAAGGAGGTTATTCAGGCGATAGATACCTTTTATGTTATTACTGTGACATCACTTATTGCTCATCATAAAACAGTAAATGGTCAGATGTACTAACACACCTCTATAAACCAATATTCAAAGGGCATATTACAAAAAAAAATGGTGCTAAGAAAAACGAAGGCAACTAAAAAGACAGGACGAAGAAGTCTATTGAATACCTAACACTTCTACAGGTCACGTACTTATGAACTTTGACCTTGTTACACGCATGCGCAACGTTTCTTTTAGGTTGCTTTAAATTATTATTTACGTAAAATGGAAAGAGATTACGTTGTTAGATTACATAATTGTTGATTAATCTTTAGATAGAAGTGCACGCGTGTTATTACGTGAAGCACTTTTAATCTGTGCTTATTCGGTGGGAACTTCAATGGATAATTAAAGAGCATAAGACAATCGGAAATTAATCATACGTCACTTTTAAACAGCTCTGTACGTGATCTAATAGCTGGAAAGAAAGAAAAAACAAAACACGACAAACTTTCGCTCTCTGAGGCCCTTGAGTGTGTTATAAGGGTAACAATTTATTTCTATTATTCGAATAGAGTAGACCAAGAGTTAGCTGGGGTACTGTTGACGAGATTATTTCCCTCTAGTCCATTAATTCGACATTAGAGACGTGTGTGAGAATACTCGAAAACAAACCGAAAACGTTTTTCATAGCACGTGTTTAAGGAGAGCTTCGCGTGCAGAGAATCAAGATGTTACAGTGAACTCGAGTATAATTTAGGCCTAAACGGAAGAGTTTCCGATACTAATGGACGGATAATGATAAATATTAAACTTAACTGTCTTGTCAATATCGGCTACAGCTGTGATCAAACTTCATTTTTACAACGAAACGTTTAAACTGATGTGAAATGTTATTCATTTGATTGTCTGTCCACTGCCATTTTCTCAGAAAAAAAAACAGTCTATCGCCCTCTCTCTCTCTCTCTCTCTCTATATATATATATATATGTATATGTATGTATAATAGCAACAAGAATTGTACTTTATCCAAATATTGCGAAGATGAAATATAAATAGAAAATTAGACAGTAATAGGTGTCTCTAATAAACTCTACACATTCAATTAAGTACAGGTAAGTTTGTCTTACCTCCTTGTTTCTTTAAATGCAAAGCTGGACAGTGGTTTGTCGAGCTGCACCAAAGGGATTGAACCCTAAGTTTTAGCTTTATATGTTATCAAGTTTACTGCTGACCGATTGGAAGTAACTTTAATTTCAGGTATTAAGTAATTACGTGTTTACTTGTTAAACTAAAAATGAAAGGAAGAACAAATTTAACGATAATTTAAACTAAAACGTAACATTGTTAGTCACGAGTTTCAATTCAATTTCGTATTAGTAGTTTTGCCTCCTCGGTGGCAGCTCTCAGTTTGGTTTGTTTTGAATTTCGTCCAGAACTGCACGAGGGCTATCTGTGCGCTGTTCCTAACTGAACGGAGTAAGACTAGAGGGAAGGCAGTTAGCTATAACCACTCATCTCTAACTATCAAACTACTTTTTTGCCAATGAATAGTGGGAGCGACCGTCTAAAAGGGTAAGCATGTTTGGTGTGATGGTGATTCAAACCCGTGACCCTCATATTGCGAGTAAAACGCCCTAAACACTTGATAATGCCGGACGCGGCAGTTTTCAGTGTGTGAAACCAGCATTTTTTTTGTGATTTCCACAATTCAAGTATGTTTAACGTTATTTACTTTAACAGTATTGGTTAGAATATTTAATATGGCCAGTTTTATTATACTTCTATTAGAGATATCGCTTTTCATTGTTAGCGTAGTATATAGATTTAGGAATAGTCTAAACCTCCCAAATCGGTCGAATCTTGTAAAGTGTTACTAGGTTTACGGCCGAAAATATCGCTAACAACGAGGGTATACAACTTCTGAAATAATTCTAACCTTTATAAGTGAGAACAACATCTTTAATTAGATACACTTACTACTGAAATGGACATGTTAATAAGAAGACAGTAACAACGTTACAACACTGTGGTAATTTCTCTCCTATGAGTTTCGGAAGCCCCTTCCCCCATCGCTAGTACAGCAGTAAGTCTACGGATTTACAACGCTAAAATCAGGGATTCGATTCCCCTCGGTGGACTCAGCGGACAGCCCGATGTGGCTTTGCTATAAGAGAAACACATAGCTTCAAAATATGTTACTTGTATAACTCAGTTGATGTTGAACGTAAGTTTTTATGGTTTTTTCTATCGATTCCTCGAACTGCCTGTACATGAGAGACGTGTACACAACAGTCCTTTTTAATTAGTTTCGAAAATATAGTAATTTTAATCTCACTGGCAGTTGAGAAACAGAGTGCTTGTGTAATAATTTCCAAATTATATCGTTGTTTTTCATTTGGAGCCATACACAATATAATCAAATAGCATGCATGCGTTTGTTGTTTATTTCTGGATACATTACTACCATCTCAGCGTTTCGGGGTGTATTCATACTATATCAACTCTTTCTCGATTCACTTCGGTTTCACGGGTACCTCCATTATTATATTAATTTCATATTAATTTTCAGGAGAAGAAAGAGAAACGAAACAGTTATTCTGCTCCTTTCTTTACTCAGAAAATGTTTTACTATTTACTTGTTACGACGTTTCTGACAAGAATGAGATGGAACCACCTTTTCGCTACTTTAAATAAAATTCCAGTTTTGATTAAAGTAATTTCGCACGTCATACTTTATAATAGGTTTGTTGTGACGAGTTTCAGTGAACTGGCACAATAATTCTTACACACACTCGGTCGTTCCTCGAGTGTGTTCCTCTTGAATGGCCAGCTTCGGCGCTGATACCTTCACTGAATCGTGTTATCATCCAAGGGCTTCACTTAGAAATCAACAAGCATTATCTGACGTGGAGTGCATTGCGACAAGCTCATCCATCATGTAGCGAGTGACAAGGATCCAGCACGTGTATATTTCATCTAATTTTATATCCTGATTAAGCCTACTTGTTTCGGGCGAAGAGAAGCGTGAACACGTCCTATGAATTTCCACCAGTAACATTTGATAACGTAACTTGGTAACACAGTTTAGAGCCATATTTAATCCGACTAACCATGTGGACGTCGTTAAAATGTTACAATGTTGTTATTCGCTAGAAATGCAAAAGTGTTTTTTTGAGGTACTCCCACTTGCGAGGACCACACAGAACATGTTGATGGTCTCTACTTAATGTAATGTCTTGAAGATCGTAGTGGTGGCGTTACACGTAGGAAAGGTTAACCAGAAATCTGTGTCCTATGTTCCACTACAAGGGAATTTCTGAATGTCGGTTCCCCATTTTACAGCACTTCCTCTGTACAAAACTTCCGTTTGTAGTTCTATTTCTTTCCAACAGATGGCAATATGCTACACTTAAAGGGTTACGAAAGTTGTTTTGAATTCAGCACAAAGCTACACAATGGGCTATCTGTGCTCTGCGCACCACGGGTATCGAAACCAGGATTTTAGCGTGTAAGTCCGCAGACATACCGCTGAGCCACTGGTGGGCAAGTTACGAAAGAGAAATTCAACTTTGTGAAACAAGAAAGATGTAGTTAATACACACTGTATACGGATTCTCTTCTAGTTTTAAAACATGTTACGAACTATAACCCACGCATCAGTGACCTATGTAAAGAAACGAGATTTAGGAAAGTCGGTAAACTATATTTTTGTCGTAAGTTAATTCTTTACATTAAAATTTAAACGTTCACTGAGGACTTAGGGTTCGTTAAAATATTAGAAGTTCTAATATATTTAATTACCATATTCGGCTAATTCATGTAAATTATGTAAATAAAGGCAAAAGTCCCTTATTTTACGCAGTGTACAAAGATTTTAAAAATTAACCAATGAACAAATACATGTTGCACAGTAACTTGGAGATACCGTAATTACGGTTATTCTATTATCAACACATACGCAGTCAGTATGTATTCCCACACTAGAGAAGACAGTGTTTATTCGTTCGTTCTCTGTAGCCCCCTGGTGGCACAATGGTAAATCTAAGAGCATATAGAGTTCTAAAGATCGGTATATGATATTCACGGTGGGCAGAGAACAGATACCCATCCCGTTACGTGTTTTCGTGCTCAACAACAAATAAGTTTTCTTCGTAACACAACTGCAAAACGTAACCAGATGTTCACGTATCAATCACCACGCCCCCTAGTGGCTCAGCGGTATGTCTGCGGACTTACACGTTAAAATCCGGGTTTCGATACCCGTGATGGGCAGAGCACAGATAGCCCATTGTGTAGCTTTGTGCGTATTTCAAAACAACAACATCACTCAGTATCTTCTGGTTAATACCTTTGTTTTAAATCTCGGTTTATAACTCATAGCTATTTTATAAGCAATAATTTAAAATACGCCACATTATTATCGGTTTCATATTACACTACAGATTTATTATTTTAGTCACTACGATTTTCAATATAGATAGGGGCGTATTCGTAGAATTACAAAATTATCTAAACGCCACCGTTCTCTATGACAGATACATAAAAACATCTAACCACCACCGTTCTCTATGACAGATGCATAAAAACATCTAACCACCACCGTTCTCTATGACAGATACATAGAAACATCTAACCACCACCGTTCTCTACGACAGATACATAAAAGTATCTAACCACCACCGTTCTCTATGACAGATGCATAAAAACATCTAACCACCACCGTTCTCTATGACAGATACATAGAAACATCTAACCACCACCGTTCTCTATGACAGATACATAAAAGTATCTAACCACCACCGTTCTCTATGACAGATGCATAAAAACATCTAACCACCACCGTTCTCTATGACAGATACATAGAAACATCTAACCACCACCGTTCTCTGAGACAGATACGTTTACGCCTGAGACAGAGTATATTTTTAAATTATTGAAAAACAAACCGCATTGCGTAATCACAAGAAAAGACAGATTTTCTACTGTTATATCTTAGTAAGATTCTGTAGCAAGAAAAATTAATTATCCACTGTCCAAAGCAGTGTTTCCACGCTCGTAGTAGGTTTGACGACTAATGTCGTCTGTGGCAACACGGAAACAAACAATTCATCACACAACACATGCTTCCAGAGAAGAAAAGAAAAAAGCTGAGTAGACCTGGGAACTTGTACGAGTTACTCCAAGGATGAGATGAATTTTATATCAGTTGAAACGTTGGAGAAAACATAATATAAAATTCATGGCCAAAGCACGAAATTCCGGCTGACGGCCAATGGATTAATCCGTCAGTCTGAAAAAGAAGTGTGTCATACTGCACAATCTTCATCGAATCCAATCGGTTGCGTGCTACATGGTCATAAATCAACACCCGGTAAGAATTTTGTTTTTAATTATTAAAGCCTTCAGACGTAACTCGCCAACATTTGTATGTACTCAACATAAGTTTTCCTTGTTTTATCTATGTATTCAATCTTAGGCGTTGGTCGAGCAATGCAGCTGTGACCATCATGTTTGGATTTTAGATAACCAGAATGAAAAACAAAGTTCTTATATCTTACATGTTATTTGAGAATATTCTTACTTTGCAAAAAAAAACAACAACAAAAACGCCATCTATTTTCACTTTCAGCGATGAAAAATTGGTACAGAAAGCGACTTAAGATACAAAGCGAGTCATACCTAGTTTGTGTTTGTTTCAACAATGTAGACAGCTTTCGTTAGATTTAGTTAAAGTTGAAAACACGGTCATTTAATATTTTTTTTGGTTCGTAGCCTAAATAGCACAAAGTAATGACACTTAAGTGTCTTGCAACTAAGAAACATTAATGCTTTACTTACTATAAGTAACAACATACGTACACGTGTGTTTTATATTCATTGTAACTGATAGTAACCTTTGTATATCATAACGCACATAACATTAAGTTTCTATTTTTGCACTTAAAGTTTATATTTTTGATTATGTATAGCAAAGTCACAAACCAGATTTAACTTCTTGCACTCGGAATTATGTTTACAATAAATACGGGCATTATTTTGAACACATCGTCAAGTAAGTGTTATAATATTAAATTAGAAATGTTCATTGTGTAAGATTTGAGGTTTAAAACACACAGTTTTTCCATACGCTTACAAACTAGGATGTTAACCACAATTGGTTAAAACTTACCTATGCATATTTTGTAAACTTATTATAACTGGTAAAATATTATCATATTATCATATACATTATCTTCTTTTACTTCTATTATTGGGTTTCAGAAACGTTTGACTCTTTATGGCTAAGTTTCAGAAATGTTTCACTGTTTATGGAAAACTTACTGGCAAAGAAAGAAGTAAGATTGAAAACAGAATAGAACTCTTATAGTGATCTATATAATACAGCAGATGGTTTTATTATATTCTATAATTCTTTGAAGATAACAGTTCTATATTATCGTTTGTAAATCTTTAGAGAATTTGTTTGTTTGTTTGTTTTGGAATTTCTCACAAAGCTACTCGAGGGCTATCTGTGCTAGTCGTCCCTAATTTAGCAGTGTAAGACTAGAGGGAAAGGCAGCTAGTCATCATCACCCACCGCCAACTATTGGGCTACTCTTTTACCAACGAAAAGTGGGATTGACCGTCACATTATAACGCCCCCACGGCTGGGAGGGCGAGCATGTTTGGCGCGACTCGGGCGCGAACCCGCAACCCTCAGATTATGAAGCGCACGTCTTAACGCGCTAGGCCATGCCGGGCCCCTTTGGAGAATGAACAAGGGTACTGTAATAAGTTCCATCAGTAACTGTCCCTAAATTCACCAATATTAAAATAATGTAAATTGTCTTGATTATAACTTTCCTCAGATATATTGTTCAAAACAACTTAAAAGGAACATTACGCTAGATTCCTCACCAGAGAGCTTAGATGACACGTCATGCTATATTCCCCACCAAGTGACTTAGAAGGAACATTGTGCTAGATTCCTCACAAAGTGACTAAAAAGGACGTTATAGCAAATTTTTGTTTATTGTTGAATTATATAAATACAGGAAAACTGTATCGGGTGATGTTTCACGTTCCATCATATTTATACGAAATCCAAGGCAAGCAAGTATCACGCCGCGCTCTTCGTTTATAAGACGCCATATTGATAGTCTGGAAAAAAAAAAGAAATCCATTACTTACGTAGTCACATCACCTTAAAAACATGTTTATTAAATTTATTTAGATCGGTTTGCGATAACGACTTCCTTCTTCTTTTTCTTCCCAATAAATTGCAATAATTGCATGACGTAGTTATTTGTCCTGGGTTGTCTGAGCTCGATAAAAGCAAACATAAATCAATTGTAACTTCTTCCAGTTCGTGGAAGTTTGAAGCTGATGGTTTATAATATAAAACATTCTCATTGGCCACCACCACGAAACAAACAACAACACTAATCGTGTTATTCGTATCTCCCAGCCCTTATAGATCTGTGTGGCATTATAAGTTGACAAGTGCTACTGACATAACATTATCATTAGAATGATCACTAAATGTGATTAATTGTGTGTAATAACCACCCGGAAACAGTTAACTTACACCCCTTTCGCATGAAATGGAACTCTTTTTGTCTCAGTAAATCCTGAAGTTGTGTAGTAAACTATTGGATTTAATTAATATTATTTTAAATTCGAGTAGAAAAAAATAAAGAAAAATACATGTTACACGACCTCGTATTGGGGGTCGTCGAGAGGGGTTGGTGTAAGTCATGAAAGCTCGGCCCACCCCGGTAGGGAACGAGGAATGAAAAAACAGGGCAGTCTCAACCAATCAAAGGCAGCGTCGTGTGCCTCCTTTGACCTCTTACTTCTTCTGGTCTTCTGCATCGCGCATGTCTGACTGATGTAAACAAGCGGGCAGACGAAATCAGTAGCAGAGCCTTCTACAGCGTCGCCGTTGGAAAGGGCTAACGGAAGTAGCAAACCATCGCTTCGTGTGGGGACGTGGTTTAGCTTGACTCAAATTACCCGTCTTGGACTCGATGTGTTATTATGATATATCATTTAACACAATGCGACACAAACAACTGCATACTTCTCGTTAAAAAAAACAACGTAGAATAGATGAACCTTTAACACCGAAAGTTCAGTTAATGGTTAATACTCAACAGAGCAAATATACATATAAATATATATACATGCATATCCGCGATACTCGTTACAAGATGTGCTAATGGAACTTAGCTTTTAGGATTTATAATAAAGCTTCGAAGTGTTAGGTGCATCGTGAAAAATTAGCTCGGAAATCATTTAGGATGTAAATAACTCCGTAAATTACGGCTGTGCCTGGAAACATTTAAACAAAGCACGGGTTCCGACAGGCTTTTGACCTTTAAGAATTGTTTTGTAGTTCCAGAATATAATCCTTACGGACAACAAATAACACAGTCATAAGAAGGCAGTAAAACTATCGAGAACATAACATGTTCGTGCGGTTCATGCAGGTTCATTTAGTTATGGTTGCAAATGGACTGAAAACTAAAACATAATATCAGTAAAATTATTATTGTATTGAAAGTTTAGGTTGTTTATTTGTAGTTAGACCTGAAGCTACTCAGGAGTTGACCTGGGATGTGTACAGCACAGGTGTCGAGACTCGATTTTCATTATTAAAGTCTTCAAACGCACCTCCTAACCAATGGGAAGCTATGTAGAACGATCTTACTTGAATGTATTTATTTATTGTCCATATGATTTGTAATAATCCCACCTCTGCAAGCGACGGTCCAATAAAATTCCTTCACTGTACTGCAGTATTCTCTTATATAATATTCGTGCTAAAAAGTTCACCGCTGAGCGTAATTCCAAACTACTCCGCAAAACAAAACAACAACAAGCCACGAACGGTTGGTAATCACGTGCCTCAGACAGGTGTAAATCTCCGACGAACCGAAGGAAAGAGTGTTAGTTTGATGTAGATAGTAGGTTTGAAGCACGTTTTTTTTCAAATTTTAGAGCGAGAATAGTTATCTGACAAAAACGATAAACACATGTTTGATTAAGATAGTTTTCAAATGGGAGGTAACATGAAATATATACTAACATGCAGAATGTTAATACTGCGGTATTTTAATCCATTGTCAAAGTCAAGTTTGAATTACATCTCATCTCAGACTTTCGTGTTAAAAATATATTAAATTCAATAGAACTAATAATAATTCTTCATACAATTTTAAATAAACCATATTCAATAGAACTAGTGGTAATTCTTCGTACAGTTCTAATTATCCTAAATTCAATTGGACAAGTAATGATTATCATACGAAAATAAAATGTGTAATTGTTTGCACCTTTACAACTCTGAGACGATTCAGTCAATCTCAACCAAAATATGCATGTAAAAACGTGAATTACAAGAAATATCTCGAAAGGGTCAAACTGAACTTAACCCTACTTCAACTTTGTAAATGCTGTTGGTTAATTACACTAAGCCTATTGAGTCGATCTCACTTTAAACAATGTTGAACATTCTATAGAGTATGGGGTGTTTAATGGTTGAATTACCTCAAAATCTTTATTTTTGGTAGATGAAAAAGCTTTGATATAATCTTAAATTTTTGAAACAGAGTTTATGTTTAAGTTATTACTTTTGACTATATTATTGTTTTTAAACTTACGTTGTTATAGTTAAGTTTAAACATTCCTCGCAATTGTTTGGTATTTCAGTTTATATATGTCACAAATGTCTTTTCTTCTCACATATGACAGTTTTAATTTTACGTTTGCTGAAAAAGAAAAATGGAATTTGTAGAACACACACAATATATATAAACAAGATGTATCATCACAGGGTACCAAAAATGTTCTCTTACACGAGTAATTAAAACCAAAATTAAGATTAAGAAATATATTTATTTCGTGCTTTCGAAACTCATACGTCATGCTGTGTAGTGGTCTATAGAGTTCATACTTTTTCTCGTGATTCATGGCATGCTCACGTTTCACTGACACCATTGCCATGTAAATTACAATGTTAAGTGTCCCTTATATACGTCGTTTTATAGGTTGATGAAAGAACAACACATTACTACATAGAGTGACACCTAAAGATGGCCTTCGGTCCCCTTTCGACGAGTATAATCACTATATTAATAAATTTTAACAATATTCAGAATGTTTTATAAGTAACTTTAAAGTCGATTTTCTATTTCACAACTGTAGAAAAATCACAAACAAACTGTAATCTGACTTTTGTCTCAAGCAGTAAAATATTACGACATTGACTAATGACTATTACTGATAATTCTTCACACAATTCTAAATATACATAATTCATTATGAATGTTGACAATTCTTCGTACAATACTATATATATAAATTTAGTTCCAAATTCAATAATATTAACACATCTGACATAATTGTAAATATAAATACCTCAGTATGATTCTTCATACAATACTGTCTACCGCTTGTACAGCGGTATGTCTCTGAGTTTTCAACGCCAAAATTAGGGGTTCGATTCCCCTTGGTGGGCTCGGTGTAGCTTTACTATAAAAAAACATATTTTAAAGCCCCAGCTAGTACAGCGGTAAGTCTCCAGATTTATAACGCTAAAATCAGGGGTTCGATTCCACTCAGTGGACTCAGCAGATTGCCCGATGTGACTTTGTCATAAGAAAAACACACACACGTACAATACTATAATATAAATTTAGTTCTAAGTTCAATTGTATTAACACATCTGACACAATTCTAAATATAAGTAACTCAATATGATTCCTCATACAATACTACAATATAAATTTAGTTCTAAGTTCAATTGTATTAACGATAATTCTTCGCACAATTCTAAATGTGTGTGATTCGCAAAATTCTAAACATATTTAACTCAATATAGAACTAATATCAGATTATTATATGGTCCTAAATATAACTTAAATGAACAGAACTAACACAAGTTTGTTACTTTCAGAAGCGATCGTCTCTTTAAGAATGTGTAATGATTTGAAACAGAAAACATTTTAGTCTAATGTTTCTGGTTTCTTTAACACCATTGTTTCGTATATCCAGTATTTTTTGGTGTTTACTGTTGGTCCATTTGTACATTGTTTGTATTGTTTACCTTTGTTGTAGCTGACGCAACAATTTGTTTGTTATTCTTATAGTAATTCTTATGTTGTTTAATAATGTGTGTTGGTATGTTTATTGTAGTTTTAAAAATAATTAATATTTTATCTGTTGATGGTTTAAGTATCGTCTAGTTTCAACTTAATCTGTCGTTTTCCTTGTCGTTTTTAACATGTAAAGTTAAGCTGGTGAAGGAACGCGAACACATAAAATGACAGATAAATATATAGTTCTTTGTGTGACGTGTAAATAGCAGAGTAAATGTTACTTTTATGATATTAAATTTGAAAATAAAGTTATAAGAACGATACTGCGTTTGAGTTTTACTTACAAGCATATTCCCCCTTTTAATCTCCCATCACACAATAAACATTTTTGAACTTTTATCAACTTTACTGGTACTGAAGGAACTACTTTTGTTGGCTTTATTATGGTTAAGACCAATCAGTCTGTACAATTTCTGAAGTGTAGAAAAAAATAATTAAAATTGTTCTTTACTTCATGCTACAAGGTTGTTGTTTTTTTTAAATACCTCAGTCTACCTTACGTTTAAACAATCGAACTGATGTGTTGAAATCAGTTGGTAAAACGGAAGTTTCCGACTGTGATTACTTACTTCCTCTACCTACAAAATGTATTCATGCGTCTCTGGAGTATAAATCTTATAAAACAGGATTATTCCAATCAAACTTCAGGTGCTGAGTCTCCCGTAATTACGTCATGTTATTGAAGTATCATTTATACACAAAAACAAAGGAAAGCTGAAGTCATATTCAAGCAAGTTGAAGTCTGTAGACGGTTTTCAAGAAGCCTAAATTAAATAGTTACTGTCGAGATCTAGATGGAGTTTTTACTTAAAGAATATTACTTCTGTAAAAGCTTGGTTGCGTAAAAGAAGCAGTAAGAAACAGGAGCACGACGACAATCAACAGGTTCGAAGACAACTATACAAAGAACGATTCAGCTTATAAGCTCGAGATACAAATCTCGAACACAGATTATAAACTTGCAGGTAATAACTAGCTCCGTTCGTTACGACTCTGTAATGTAGATTCTTATTAAGATAAGGTATTTTTCAGGCGAAAGATAATTAATTAGTTTTTATAATAAAGCAGGCGTGGAATGTAACTATGACACAGACCACACCAAAAAAGTCTCTGTATCATCACATTCAGATGTTTTGTTTTTTAATAACACGGTTTTCATTTTTAACTTTTTCACTGCTATAGGTTACAGACAGACAGTTATACTGACATGGTTTTCATTTTTAACTTTTTCATTGTTACGGGTTACAGACAGACAGTTATACTGACACGGTTTTTATTTTTAACTTTTTCATTATTATAGGTTATAGACAGACAGTTATACTGACACGGTTTTTATTTTTAACTTTTTCATTGTTACGGGTTACAGACAGACAGTTATACTGACACGGTTTTCATTTTTAACTTTTTCATTGTTACGGGTTACAGACAGACAGTTATACTGACACGGTTTTTATTTTTAACTTTTTCATTGTTATAGGTTATAGACAGACAGTTATACTGACACGGTTTTTATTTTTAACTTTTTCATTGTTACGGGTTACAGACTGACAGTTATACTGACAGGGTTTTCATTTTTATCTTTTTCATTGTTACGGGTTACAGATAGACAGTTACACTGACACGGTTTTCATCACTTATCGATACTTTCTAATTTTTAAATTTTTAATATAACAAGCTACCATTCTGGACAATTGCAGATAGAATACGCAATCTGGCGAGCATGTGACGTAAGGTGGGTAGATAACAACTGATACAAACTGAAGACGTGTACATAATACAATTAAAATAAATTTCAGTTCGTACAACGTTATAAAATCGTATCCATACGTCAGTGTTTAATATTTTGTTTAGAGCTATATAGAAATTTGAAGCGTTTATAGGTAATGTTATATTTTTATTTTTCTTCAATCTCTGCCTTTGCCATTAATTACAAATTAAATATTGTATATATAACTACAACTACTAGAGTAATGTGAGAGTTAATATTAACTAATATTTAACATTAAGTTATTTATTTTACAATGATTGCATGAAACAGGGTTAGAGAAGTTGGCAGTTTAATGCAGTAAAACTTTCCACACTAAAAGTTAAAACTTTCTAGGGGGGTGCATACACAGAGGCCCCCAATTTTTGCCAGTCCTCTGAAAGTATCGATTCATTTCATCTCTGATTCCTCCCATAAATTAGGGGTTTAGGGAATATGCTCCCCCAAAAGGTTTGAGCTGTGAGTGTGGAAATTTTGGCTTGTTTTGATTTAACAGGGACAATTAAATGATGGAAGTCAGGGAAAAAAAAACACGAGGGAAATTAATGCGAAAATATACAGAAGTGGTACTTGTACCAATCTTTTTAATGCAGATTTTGGACCAAAATCTGATTTCAACTCAGGAATATCGTAAACCAATCATTTATTGTTCTGAAGTAGGGGGAGCTTGTCCCCCTGTACAAGAACTAGGGTGCCTTTAGCACATAAGCAAAAAAAAACAAAAACGTTTGCTTGGTTGATTGAGAAATAGTGAATGTTAACAAGCTGTTCTAAAGGTTTAGATTACCGGGTCGAAACAAGAAATTATTTGATTAGACGACTCGAGTAAAAATTAAAAATGATTCAATTAGTCGACTGAATCAAAATTAGACATTATTTGAATTGTTTGTTTTTTGAAATTCGCACAAATCTACTCGAGGGCTATCTGTGCTAGCCGTCCCTAATTTAGCAGTGTAAGACTAAAAGGAAGGCAGCTAGTCATCACCACCCACCGCCAACACTTGAGCTACTCTTTTACCAACGAAAAGTGGGATTGACCGTAACGTTATAACGCCCCCACGGCTGGGAGGGCGAGCATGTTTTGGCACGACTCGGGCGCGAACCCGCGACCCTCAGATTACAAAGCGCACGCCTTAACGCGCCAGGCCATGCCAGGTCCCCATTATTTGAATAGCCGACTAAGTCAATCTAGAAACTATTTGATTAGACAACCGAGTCTGAATCAGAAATTCTTCATGTGTATCAATTTACACATTTTACAAAGATCTTGGTCCTGTTAGATCGTAATGATCTATCTCTTGTGTATAAAATTTATAAAATAAGTAGAATAATCGCCTTAACAACAACAAAAATCCAAAACGTAAGCTGTGTCAAGGCTTAAAGTCAGTCGTTTCGTATTAACCTCAGTGCAGCGACACCTTTACTATATATATATATAACGTGAGAGAGACACGAGGCTTTTGTTGTTACACGTGTACTGCTCCTACACTAGATTCTCACAAACTCCCCCATCTCACATCTGTCTTTCTCCCTCAAAAGAAAAATGGTCGTCGTCGTCGGGTTCTCACTGATGCCAGTTTCTGATAGCTCATAAATCACAAATCTGTTAGTTTCTACTGTGTGTGTTAGGATATCAGTAAATAAGGGAAGGAGATGTTTTACATCGTGAAAGGCTCGATGTGTTAGATTCAACAACCTGGTGTTGAATCTAGTAATCAACTTTTATTGGAGGCACGATAAAACCGAAACGCGTTCTAAGTGTTAGTCAAACTAACGAGTAAAACTTACGTTTAGTTTAAACGTCATGTTCTCTGATACTTCGTATTCCTGTAATAATACATCTGTATTTTGTATATCTTTCATGTAATAACGCAGCTGTGCTTCGTACTTTGTATCTACAGTTAAGAGCACAGTTGTGTTATTACATATTTTTTCTTATGTAACAACATCGTGTTTTACATCGCACTTAAATTATTCCTTTAGCCCAGTAACATATCCTTGTTCTAACTTAATAAACTCTGTTCTAATTTGATCAAGCTGCTGAAAATTGACTTTGATATCGGATGAAATTGATGAAACTACTTTATAGAAGCCTATTTCTAAAGTTTATGCCACATGTTTTTGCTTACTTACTACGAAATTGATCTTGTGACATAAATATATATGTATATGATTAAATAATTTTAAATATCCCGTCGCTCATATACGCTTCTGGTATTGATTTCGAAATTTCCTGGAAAATGTTCAACACTGCAAACAGCCATATAAACCACACTGCGGGAATGCGTAAAAGCGTTTTATATTATGATTCACTCTTGGCTTTTTTCTATCATTTACAGGTAAGCACCAATACACGTCATTGTTCACACTTTACGAAAACTACAGACATAGTTATTGTTCAAACCTAATGAATGCAAATAAGAGAAAAGTTAAGAAGGATATAACGTAATGATCAGAGGTCTATTTAACCGTTATAGTTAACATACTCGATGAATCGAGTCCACGTGCAATTCATGCGAGAATTTGACTCGTGAAGTTTGTTTGTTTTTTAATTTCGCGCGAAGCTACATGAAGGCTATCTTCGCTAGCCGTCCCTAATTTAGCAGTGCAAGACTGGAGGGAAGGAAGCTAGTCATCACCACCAACCGCAAACTCTTGGGCCTCTCTTTTACCAACAAATAGTGGTGTTCATCGTCACATTATAATGCCCTCACGGTTGAAAGGGCGCGCATGTTTGGTGTGACAGGGATTCGAACCCGCGACCATCAGATTACGAGTCGAACGCCTTTAACTCGTGCAGACAGGCAACAATTTGCTGAACGAATCTCTATTTATGTTTGTTTGTTTTTTCTTTTGATACCATCAATAAGAACGAACTGGGGAGCTCTTCGAATAACATCTTCCATTTTTTAAACGAAAAGCCCAAAGTATGACATAAAATCAATCAATGAAAAAATGTAAGAATGCGCATACCTAAAAAGTTTCATATATTCTCTGTTCATGGGCAAAAAATATATATTTTCTTTATATATTTTAGAAGCATTTATCATAATATGTTCTGACCATCTTAATATATCGTTTTATAACTCAAAACAACAAAATCGAATAAAATACAATATTAATATTGGGGGTTCGATTCCACTCTGTGGACTCAGCTGATAGTTTAATGTGGCTTTGCTATTAGAAAAACATACACCCACATCACTCTTCTCTGATACCTAAAAACAAGAAGGAATTCTCAACAGCCGCGACACTTGAAATTCTTTTAGGCAGGATTAAAGTGAATCAATCTACAAGACCTTTGTTTCCCTTTTTATTAAGCCCGACATAATCAAGTGGTTCAGGTATTGAAATCGGTTAAGAGATGACGGAACTGTAAGTTAAAAGTGTGTACTATAAAACTAAATAAAAACAAACTTAGATCTATTCTATGAGCTTCTTAAAAATGGCTCATATCAGATTTCGGAACAATACTGGTTTGATTCTTATTCGCTGTTCTTACTTGTTCTGGTCACGAGCAGAGATAGTGATAGGCTAGAGTAAAATCCAATTAAGTATAGTTTCGCGAGACGTAATTGTAATAAAGGTTTAAAAAGAACACTCGCTGAAATTATGATTAATAATTCTAAAGGTTTTTGATGGTCCGAATCTAACATTACAAAACATAAAACTTTATCTACGAATAGGAGTCATAATAGTTTTAGTTTCCGCGTATATTCTACGTACTTGAAAATTACGCGAAATTCTGTCCGTTTTAACGTCACTGTTTCACACTAAAGTCAGGGTTAGACTCCTATAAAAACACTGTGAAAATTAAAACTTTCCAAAACTGCTTACGAAACATTAGACAGTAAAAATAAAAATAGACGAAAATGGCATTTTCGAAACAATACATTGAGTGGGCAGTGTCCGACAGGATTCACTTTCGAATCTAAAACTAATTTAGTTGCTACAAAATGTATTGAAGGTCTTATAAGTAATACCAAAGTAAAAAATTTGGACTATGCTGCACAGTTAACACTTGTAAATATTGTATACATTATTCGTCACTTGATACTTGCTTTAACATCTCTATCACTGCGCAGTTAACTCAACAATGATTGGTTCTAGTTTAATAAATACTCATTATATGTGGTACATACTATTTGTTTGTTTTTGTCAGCTTACAAGTAAACCCACGACATAAATCTTACCGTTACCACCTAGAGAAAACTTAAAATTCATAAAATGTGAAATGAAAATATGAGACATTTATGGTACCATGACGTTTTTCCTACACGCCCGATATAAATAAATTTCATTAAATAAAAGTATATTATTATTTTACAACCAGAATTCCTATCTCTGGTACCAAGGTGTAGGTTCGAACCGTGGTGCTCTATAATTTTAAGCTATGTTTTTTTTTACGAAGGGACTGTTTCACAAATGTCTTACATGTCATGATATTTTAATATTATTACCCATACTGGTGTACTTATACACACAGATTGACATCTGTCTGATACGCCGTGCTATCTCCGTACATCTGGCATGACCAACTTTAATACACGCACACCCGATGCGTCAAGACCATCTTTGATACCGATAAATGAACTGGTTTCAGTACAAATAAACGTGATGAGTCATACTTGTCTGTAATAGCCATAACTGGACTGGTTTCAATACAAAAAATGCAATGTGTCATGCTTGTCTTTAATACCTATAACTGGACTGGTTTCAGTACAAAAAGGCGTGATGTGTCATGCTTGTCCTTGGTATTCGTAACATGAGAATTTAACATATACTCCTTTCATAATATTTCATATTTTCATTAGTTTCAAATCGTACACGAATAGTTTCTACATGTATACTTAACAATATACATTATATTTAATAATATGCATTATTACTTTCCTTATAAAATTATCATTTACATGCTTTGTTTTTGTTGT
The DNA here is from genome assembly GCA_011833715.1 of Carcinoscorpius rotundicauda. Lineage (NCBI taxonomy): Eukaryota > Metazoa > Arthropoda > Merostomata > Xiphosura > Limulidae > Carcinoscorpius > Carcinoscorpius rotundicauda. The sequence continues at coordinate 59,455,930 of CM022403.1, read as the reverse complement.
TTTTTTCTTCAGGTTACTCGACGTTTAGCGCTCTTGGTTTATTCAAAATTAACAAGTGCGTATGCAAGGAACTTATTTCATTGTCTTTATGGGTGTGGCGGGGACGGTGTACGTGCGTGTCATTCCTCGTGTAGGTCTACTCAATGCTATTGCCGGCTTCACATATTATATTATATCATTATGACAAATTCGAAAATATTGTTCAACAGATAGTAAAAACAGACAACTCTACTCAGTGGCGGAATTAAAGTTGTGTTTAAGCAGGGGCTAATAATTTGTATAAGCCCCATATCCAATGTAATATTACAAATAATAAAATTATTAATGGGCCCTCATTGAGATCATGTGCCTTCGGGCTGAGCCCCTTCTAGCCCTACCTCAATACGCCACTGACTCAACTTCATACTAACTAGCACCATGAATAGTTTGTTTATACAGGTCTCAACACGTACCATTAACGGTATTGTATTGTCTAAACATATGACTGACATGATACTCGGTTAATTTATATATATATATAACTACTTCATCATGTACTAAACAGAGCTTACTACTATCAACATCTTAACACATAAACCAGTTAATCCGGCTACGTTGTGCATTCTGTGTTGTATCTGTTACACGTGTATCTGATGTGTCATGTTAGTTACAGTTTGGCTGTTAAATAGATTTAAAATCAACCAACCAGTCATGAAACGAATCATTCAACCCTGACAAAGGGTGTTCTTTGTGAATATTAATAGCTGTTTAAAGTTATTTACATCAACTAATAATACCTTTTTCCAAGGCATAACAAACACCCTTCCATAAATCTAGTTCTACTCTGTATCTGATAACAACTTCTGTATTTCTGAGCCTTATTAACCCCAACTGTCTCGTTTCCGTATGGAACACGTCGAGAAATAAGTTTCACAAGCACAATAAGAAAGTGAATAAAACAAACTAACCTCATGAATAAATATTAACGATCGATAAAAGTACATTTGTTTAATCCGAATATGTTTCTTATCAATTTCGCGCAAAGCTATTCGAGGGCTGTCTGCGCTAGCCGTCCCTAATTTAGCAGTGTAAGACTAGAGGAAATGCAGCTAGTCATCACCACCCACCGTCAACTCTCGAGCCACTCTTTTTACCAACAAATAGTGGGATTGATCGTATCATTATAACGCTTACACGGATGAAAAGGCGCGCATGTTTGGTGTAACAGAGATTCGAACCGGCGACCCTCGGATTACGAGTCTTAACACACTTGGCCATTCCGGGCCAAGATTTTACGACACTACAGGAAATTCCAGACGAAACAAAATGTGAACACTCGATAAGAAGTTCCGAACTTAATGGTCTATGATAAGTGAATTCGAGGAACAACAAACAAACCAATCGGTTTTTGCCAGCTAAGCCACCTTTAGCATAATGGTGTGTCTGAGGACTTATATCACTATAAACTGGGTTTTCGTGGTGGGCAGAGCACAGATAGTCCTTTGTGTAGCTTTGTCCTTAATAACGAATCAACAAACAATTTGACCAGCGAAAATGATAATTTAAACAATTTCAGCTGCCATTAGGATACGCCTCAGTGTTTTCCCGGCTACTGAAAAAAAAACAAAAAACAACAACAAAACCGGGAAACGAATACTTTCAGAGAATGCTCTTCTGAGGTTAGCAAATGTTACAAAAATTTTACACTTTATACCGCCAAAGAACAAACACTGTTTGTTGAGTTGAGGTCACAAAAACGAGGTCACAGGTTACGATGGTTCACCTTCACATAAAGTAAATAATAAATAAAAGCGGTTTTGCACGGTGGGTAACATATCAGTTCCGTCGTAATTACGTCTCTGGTCTCATCTGGCTTAATAAATGTCACGTATATCTCATCAAAGGCCTCATGTCAGTCAATCAATACTATAGCTAGGCAGGTTTTAGCTCATTTCTAATGATTCTTTCTCACGCAAGTTGACTCAGTAAACTGATATCACGTGACATACCTTAATTAAACAGATTACGAAAAGTAAGTGGCTGTTACGAAAATAGTCGACTCGTGACAAGTGTTGGTTCGTCGCTAAACCACAGTAAAGTAATGTTCAGGGGAAAAATAAATAAGGTATACGATTGAATTGAGCTTGAATTTATAAACAGACTGTATAAAGATTGATGTAATAATGACACGTGAACATAAATATCGTAAACTGGGCGAAGTAAAAAATACATTTTTTTTGTTGTTTCAGCGCATCTCTATTTTTAGTTTAGATGAGTAATGAATCTGCGATCTTTACGTAACAAAAGCTTCCTGAATAAAGAGTGTAACATTTTATGCGCAGAAGAATTTCGAAGAAAACTTCAACATTTATAATTTATTTTATTTTTTTAAAATTTCGCCCAAAACTACACGAGTTCTATCTGTGCTAGCCGTCCATAATTTAGCAGTGTAAGGCAGCTAGTCATCACCACCCACCGCCAACTCTTGGGCTGCTTTTTACCAACGAATAGTGGGATTGACTGTCACATTATAACGTCGCAACGGTTGAAAGAGTGTTTAGTGTGACGGGGATTCGAAATATTACATGAGCTTTTGTTTGTTTTTAGCACCGAATCCACAATGGACTATCTACTCTGTCCACTGAGAGGAATTGAACAGTCGATTTTTAGGGTTGTAAGTCCATAAATTTGCCATCTGTCTCACCAAGAAGCATATTAAATGAATATGGTACTGGTTGACAAGTATTTTTTTCATGAATGACATAGCTACACACAAAGCAAACCCATGTATGGACCGAAACTTCCTTCACGAGAACAAAATATCAGATATTTAGATGACGTACCAAAGTGCAGAACATCAAGCAAGTATCTGAGTGGAAAATGAAAATGATATTTTGTCTCTAGAATAACACGAGTTTTTATGGTCGTAATAAACCCACATTAAATTTAAATCCATTGGGTATCAATGTGAACGACCAAACTATATCGACAGTGTGTTAAGAGTGTAAGAATATTATGTTTCTTTAGTTTGAAAAACACGCCAATTAAAGTGAAAACTTAGAAAATCGGATCGCGAACAAGCGACAATACTAATTAACGTAGCTATAGTATCATTGATCAAAACTTACCTGTAGTTTCTTAGCCACGTGTATGGTAATAAATATCAAAACCCGATCCAATTATCAAAATATTTTACCCATTTAATATATATTTTACCTCATTGTTTGTACACCATTCAGTTTAGCTGGATCTAGGGTCAAGAGCAGAGGTCAGTAACTTTTAACTTACTTGGCTACAGGAGCATTAGAAGGGATGAAACTAGCCTTTAGCCTAACTTGTTACAGGAATAATAACAGAGGTCAAATATCCTTTGGTCTAACTGTTTCTAAAAACGATATTAATTGTCAAAATGCTCTTTAGTTTACGTGGCTACAGTTATGGTAGCAGAAGTCAAAATATCCTTTATTCTAGCTGACTCTAGAACCAGTACTAGATATCAAAATACCCTTTGGTCTACCTTGTTACAGAAGCAACAGCTGAGATGAAAATAGTTTTTAGTTTACATGGCTCGAGAAAACGTGGCAGAGGCCAAAATACCGTTTAGTCTACCAGAATACAGTAGTTAAAGCAGACGTCAAAATACGTTTTTAAGTTTACTCGACTATAAAAACAAAATAAAAATAGTCAAAATAGATTTTTTTTTTCTTACAAAGAAGCCACGGGTGGTCAAAATATACTTTGGTCTATCTTGCTCTAAGAGCAGTGGCAGAGGTTAAAATCCGCTTCTTGTCTGCATAATGATCCAAACAGTTCGATATACTGAATGTATCGTTATTTTACCAGGACACAGAAGCATTTGTTGGTCAAAATATACTTTGGTCTATCTTGCTCTAAGAGCAGTGGCAGAGGTTAAAATCCGCTTCTTGTCTGCATAATGATCCAAACAGTTCGATATACTGAATGTATCGTTATTATACCAGGACACAGAAGCATTTGTTGGTCAAAATGTATTCCTGGCTTATTCACCTGAAGCTATCGTGATAGTATTTGGAGAATGCATTTGGTTTATCAGATCATAAGAACAGCAAATGCTTAAAATACGTGTTTAGTGGTCAAAATACACTTTTGCTGTAGCAGGCCGTAACTATTATGTATACATAGCCAAACGTAAGCTAGTTGTTAATGTACCCTGCTGCAATACTGGAAGGTCCGATGTTCGCGCAGTGGTGTTGCTGAAATTTTACGGACTCTAAATTTTAATTTTAAAAATTAATTTAGAGGCAGGTAAGGTCAATGAAACGGCGTGTGTTGACGATTAGCCTCCTTCCTTCTAGTCAGTATAGAGATAAAAGTAAAAAAATGAGTAATACGTAATCTTCGGAGGTCTTTTATCAGACCGTCATGTCGAATGAGTTGTTTGTTTGTTTGTTTTGGAATTTCGCACAAAGCTACTCGAGGGCTATCTGTGCTAGCCGTCCCTAATTTAGCAGTGTAAGACTAGAGGGAAGGCAGCTAGTCATCACCACCCACCGCCAACTGTTGGGCTACTCTTTTATCAACGAATAGTGGGATTGACCGTCACATTATACGCCCCCACGGCTGGGAGGGCGAGCATGTTTAGCGCGACTCGGGCGCGAACCCGCGACCCTCGGATTACGAGCGCACGCCTTAACGCGCTCGGCCATGCCAGGCCTCGAATGAGTTGAAGTCAGTGTTTGAAAACAAAATCAGTGTCTACGTGTTAAATCATTGTATAGACCTGTTGTATAGACCTACCTAGAACATGATGACATCGGAAACCTTAAGTACCTTAGAGGAACTGGATCAGTGTTTAAGTCCATATAAAAATAAGATGTCATTTGACGTATAGAGCAATTCTTCGCTTACGCTTACTACTCTTAATTCTTATGTTTATATAAAAACAAGAACACGTTAAATAAAACAGCTTACGATGGGTCAAAGATTTTATCCAGTTTGATTGCTTCAAACCTTCTTCACCGGCCCAGCGTGACCTGGTGGTCAAGGCACTCGACTCGTAATTTGAGGGTCGCGGTTTCAAATCCTCGTCACACCAAACATGCTCCCCCGTTCAGCCGTGGGTACGTTATAACGTGACGGTCAATCCAACTATTTATTGGTAAATGAGTAGCCCAAGAGTTGGCGGTTGGTGGTGATGACAGGCTGCCTTTCCTCTCGTCTTACACTGCTAAATTAGGAATGGATAGCGTAGAGAGCCCTCGCGTACCTTTGCGCGAAATTCAAAACAAACAAACCAAACTTTCCCCAACAAATGGCTTAACGATAATCCTGTAGGCTTAAGACGCTAAAAATCGGGGTTTGAGACCTGTTATGGCAGAGCATTGTGTTTCTTTGTGCTAAAAAGTAATCAAACCAAGTTGTTTTGTTTTATATTTAATTATTCTTAATAGCCACATTCCTTCCAGTATTATTTGATTTAAGTTCTGAATATAACTTATAAAATTTACATTATTTCTCAGACGTAAAGGCACTTTCAACAGTTTTTCTAACATTTGCTTATTTCTGTGTTTTTAGCCGAGGCATATTGGCTCATAGAACGGCTATGGGTATGTTTTTTATTTCGTTTTTCAAGCACAAACTTTTAGCTCATAACTCCATTATCTACTGACCGATTTGAAATTTAATTACAGTTTTCAACTCAGGAGGTCAAACGCTTTAGGCTGATGTATTCCAATTTAAAGGTAAACTAGTAGAAATCCTGATGAGTAATAAGATCAAATGGGGATCGCTGACACATAAATATTAAAAAGGGAAACAAAGGTCTCACAAATTAATTGTCACTAATCCTGCCTAAAAAAAAAACAGTTTTTAAAGTGCCGCGGATATTGACGATTCTCTCTTCTTTTACCAAATATTCAACTAGTTAATTTCAAACTTTAATAACGTCAGTTTTGTTTCTTAAAAACGTAAGATGTCGAATAAAAAATAGTTCCATCTGCATACGGACTTTATCACCAGTTTGTTTTATTAACATACATTTATTTAGCTGTTTGCTATTCTGTGTAATCAGCTGGAGTAAACTGCTTTTTACCAGTGAATAGTGGGATTGACCGTAATATTATAACGCCCCCACGGCTAAAAGAGCGAGGGTGTTCAGTTTGATGGGGATTCGAATCCGCGACTCTCGGCTTACGAGAGAGTGTCTTATCCACTTGGCCATGCCGGGTTTTGGTTCACGTTCACTTACATTATACGTATTGTTCCATCCAAGCTAAATACACATATCCGATTGTAATCAATCTTTTTATAAACAAATTCGAATGTGACTTTCGTACAAGTGTAAAGTGTCCCTTTTTCAGTGTTATAAAATTTGTTTTTACATAAAAATGTAGTTCTGATTAGAAAGAACTCGTTTCGCAAAATGCGGGTCGGGGGTTTGAGTCCTCTTCCCACCAAACTTGCTTGCCCTTTCACCCGTGGGAGCGTATAACATACAGTCAATCCCATTGTTCGCTGGTTAATACAACTGGTAGATTCTACAGTTTTTCTTGCCTCTCTCACCCAAGCGGCACAGCAGTGTCCGAGAACTTACAATGCTAGAAACCAGATTTCAATAGCCGTAGTGGGCAGAGCACAGAAAACCCTCTGAGTAGCTTTGTGCTTAATTATAAATAAATACACAGTTTCTCTTTCAAAAAAAGACAAACGAACCAACCATTCGTGTTTATTGGCTAGCACGTGTAACCTATTTCTATTTTGCTGACCACCCTTTGCTCGTGGTATGTCACCACGACCGTCAGTAAATTGGCACGATCGATCACTACGAAAACTACGACATATCGAAAGAGATCTGTCTTCGAGGCTACTTTTACAGTCTTTGGATGTTTCTGTTCCAGACAGTGGAGCCTGCTTGACAGTTTCTGGTGTTGAACCAATGTCTGCTAATCTTCTAAACGTTCTCTTGTTCCTCGAGGGATTCGTTTGTTACCACTGCATGAGAAACTGCAAACTCTTTGGTCTTAGTGTACGCATCCAACATCTCAGACGTCTGAGATGTTTCTAACTTCATTGGCTCGTCCATTGACACTTGCTCGGGAAGATTTGGATGATGTAGTGCACGTTTTGGGGTCACAGTGAGTTAGCACCTCCAACACTTCCTGTGCTAATGATCGTTTCCATCAATAAGAGACCTCCACTGGTGAATTGTCAATAGCAGGCTTACAGATGGAGGACCTAATTGTCTCTCTTCTTTACGACGCCTTCGAGCTAAATTCCGATCTTAATTACAGAGATTCAACTTTGGAACAAAGGCGAAGTGAAGAAACGATGGAAAACAGATACCGAGAACTAGGCGTTGTCATGAAGAGCAAAATATAAGCGCAAAACGTACATATATTTGTATACAAACAAATCTTAGTCAGTTCGTCCAGTCCAAGGATTGAAACACGTCGTCGGGGTTTTTCTCAACTTTTAATAACCACATGTTGTTTATAACAGATATGTCTCTATGTATGTATTATACATTAAGTATCTGAAAAACAAATCGTATTACAATTTAATAAATTAAAAGAGTAAACATGGCTGTCTGTAATCGGCTAGTGAAGTGAAAAGTTCAGATGTCACTTAAGTATCTGCTTCAATCGACTAGTGAAGTGAAAGTAAAAGAATATCTCCAGCAGAAGATATGAGGAATCAACATTTCTTGTTAACAAGAAAATTCGTTAATACTTGAGTTATAAGTTAATGAACCGAACAGTGTGAGTAATAGCATTACATAACACGCAGAGAAATAACCAAATGAACGAAGAGAACTATTTCATGTAACCAATACACGCTTGATATTCAAGTTTAGTAATGCGGCCGATTTCTCACATATAAACTATCTATACGGAGAGAGATCTCGTATCAGAATTGCAATTGAAAACAATAACAGCATTCTGCTCCTGAAAACCGTAAAGAAATAAAACTAAGATGTATTGTTATCAGCTACAAACCTACGAAATTAGCAGCCAGCACGCGAAGCATGCTATCAAACACGAGGCTTCGCGCAGTGCTACGGCAAGCACGAGCTCAAGCGTTGGAAGCCATCGATCAGTCTGCACGTGGATCAATAATTCACCCTGTTTTGTTTTTTTCTCTCTTCCGTTGAGAGACCTCCAGTTTCTATACTATAGACACCTTGCATTAGGTAAGAGAATTATTGTGTGTGAGTAACGCTGAGTTATCAGGCCTGCTACATCGGGACTGGTCCAAAACAAAATGGAGGAAGAAGCAAGCAGGTCATGGAGTCGAAGAGGCGCCGGAGTGACTAGTCGCTCGAGCCGCTTGCGACACGAGCAAAACCGGGCAGGCACCAGCTAGTGACACGAGCAACTTTAATCAACATAAACCATTTTCACCAAGTTCTTTTTACGAACTGTTTGTTAAGACGAAACGAGTTACTAGCGAAACGCATTTGTGCTAAAATTTAAAACGTTCATCTATTTCAAAACGATAATGTATCGATACGTCTGATCATCCGATGTGTTGTTCGTCTTACCACGTGTGTATTTTTGGTTTCTTCTCAAAGCTAGGTGTGTTTTGTAGGCCTAATTTTCTCCTTCAAACCCCTTTCTTTGAGATGCTTATAGCGACACGTGTATAGAAATAACGATAGCAACCATTAACGCACGTGCTTATTTCTACCTGAACAAAGGACTGTTCCATCATCACAAAATTGGTACACGTTCTTTGGTTTTTGTTTACCATCTATCCACGAGAAACTACCAGCATTTCTCCGAGCACTTTATTTGTTTCTGAAAGAACAGTCTACCTGCTTCAATACAACCAATACACACGTACGTACATACATATCCCATTAGAGTCGATATTTAATAACGACCCAAGAAAAACGTTCCCGTTAAAATTCATTAGTATACACCGAACGGCACGAAACGAGTTAGAAGGAGAGTGGAACACGCGACATTGATTGGGTCCATGAAAGGTAAAACTGTGTAAGGACCGTACAAAACGACAGCTGTTTGTATCTATCAGACCAGCAATCACGCAAAAGCCTCGCTTTACTTCGTTCCACATGGTAAGCAGGAAAGGTTTTCCGTACATTCAGGTAGGAGCACTCATACATACAATATTGGTGCATATATATATATATATATACATACAAGCATTAAATACACACACGTGCTCACTTCTAACAGAATCAATTGGTCTCTAAGCAGCGAGACATAAAGTTGTGTTTTTCCACCTTTGCTCCTAATATTTTCAACAGTACTGTTTAGCAGGATTGAACATATATGTATAAATATGAAGCTAGCTTGTGCTTTGACAGTTCTGGTGTGTGCGCTTGTTGACAGACGCTGTGTACAATCCAGGTAAGATGAAGAATTTGTGTGTGTTAATATTAGTGGAAATTACGAGACGCTTAAATAGTATTAAATAGTGTGGTTTCCATAATTTCAACAATAACAGAGTAACACTGAAGGCAGTCATTAAAACCTGTTACAAACATACGATATCTGGAACCGACACACGTGTTGGTCAAAGCTAAGCAGACTTTGGAAACCTAAACTATTTTTCGTCCAATCAGATTAAAGTTCACTTGAAAAGCAGTAATGAATAAAATGTTCTAAATGCAAATAACGTGATGCTCGCGCTAAAATTTAAATGTCAGATCAGTACAAAAAAACAAACAAACCAAAAACCATTCTTGTACCTTACTAACTGAACTCATTAATAAAAAGAAAACGAGTCATTTACTGAACTTCAGATTTCAATGTTTGGAAGTTAGAGAAATTATCTTAAACTATGCTAGAAATGTACAATAAGTAACAGCCATTTTTTGAAGTAACATCTGCCTAGCAAGTCCCCAGATAGTACAGCGGTAAATCTACTGATTTACAACGCTAAAATCAGGGGTTCGATTCATCTCGGTGAACTCAACAGATAGTTCGATGTGGCTTTGTTACAAGAAAACACACACACGTTATCTACTATCAAAGCTAGTTGCCACCAAGAAATATTTTTAATAGTCAAGAGAAAACTTTATGTTAAATCAACCAGTTAGCTCCAACCAAGAACTATTTTTAATAGTCAAGAGAAAACTCTATATTAAATCAACTAGTTAGCTGCCACCAAGAAATATTTTTAATAGTCAAGATAAAACTTTATGTTAAATCAACCAGTTAGTTGCCACCAAGAAATATTTTTAATAGTCAAGATAAAACTCTATATTAAATCAACCAGTTAGCTGCCACCAAGAAATATTTTTAATAGTCAAGAGAAAACTTTATATTAAATCAACCAGTTAGCTGCCACTAAGAAATATTTTTAATAGTCAAGAGAAAACTTTATATTAAATCAACCAGTTAGCTGCCACCAAGAAATATTTTTAATAGTCAAGAGAAAACTTTATATTAAATCAACCAGTTAGTTGCCACCAAGAAATATTTTAATGTTCAAAACTTCTGTTTTAAAAATTTATCAGACTCTAATAGGTGGTAGTTCGTTGAAGAAACTGAAGACAAAACATAAGACGTCATATTATTTTAAGTCACTGGTGACTGGTTGGTTTTTGTATAAATAACTGATACTCAAGGTTGCTTATGTCAATTTAATTCGAGTGACTTTAGGTATTCAAGGTACCAAACTACTAACAACTAATTTCTCAGTTGCCAAAACAACTGTTCTTGAATATACAAATTCGTTTAGTGTGAAGGTTAGCAAAATATTGCAGAGTAAGAACAGAATTTATCACATAACATTACACAAAATGTACAAAAGCAACTATTATCAGCGCATAATATGAATTATTTGTCATTAAACGAAAATAAGAAACGGTTCTGAAATACGTAATGATTTTGGAATAGTATGTGGTTTATATTTAACGCATGCTAAAAATATAGAAACTGTACTCATACGTTAACAATTTGAACTATCTATATAATACAACATAATTGCAAAAAAACATATGGTTTGACTTCAGAATATATAAAAACAGTGCAAATGTTAGGAAGTATGCAAACGATACAAAACTACACATACAATGTGTGTGTGTTTATCTGTATATGTCAATATAGTTTTGAAAATATAGGACATGTATTCAAGTTATGCTTGAAACTATCGAAATTCGTGTATGGAAATATACGTGAAACCAAATTTTCGAAACTGTATGAATTGTGTTAATGGCGTGTTAAAAATTGAAAATCTAACTCATATAAAAAATAACACGATATGGAACTAAATACAGAAATAATAATGTATGTTTAAAGATGTATGACTTTTGTTTATTTGTGTAACTTTTGTTTTAAAGCATTAAAGTTCAGGTTATATAAAAAGTTCTGGAACTGACTGTATGATCAATTTCAGGAAACAAACGTGTGTTTTGTATTCAGCGTATGGTATAACATTTGAGAATTTAGGTACTGTTATCCTTTTGGAAACTGTATATCATACACAAAATGATTCACTAACGATAAAAACGTTGCTTTATCTTATAAATATTTGTCATTTTATGTGATTCGAAACTCGTTATGATGAGTTCCTCAACTTTGTTTCACTGACTAATAAATTTTACTTTTTATTTTTGCTTCTGGAGTTCATGTTTTATATTGTCACTTTTATTAGACGTGTGAATAGGGCTAATGTTTTATATTGTCACTTTTATTAAACATGTGAATGGGGCTAATGTTTTATATTGTCACTTTTATTAAACATGTGAATGGGGCTAATGTTTTATATTGTCACTTTTATTAGACGTGTGAATAGGGCTAATGTTTTATATTGTTATTTTTATTAGACCTGTGAATGGGGCTAATATTTTATATTGTCACTTTTATTAATCGTACAAGTAATTTTAGACTGCTTTCTTTTATAATGCAGAGAAATACATCTGATAATATGAACTACGTTATAAGATATCTATCTTTTCATAATACGTTTTCTTTACATAAAGATTACGCGTAACATATTTCTTCTCCATTATGGCTGCTCGGATGACACATTATCTACTTATATAGTTTCTATGCATGTAGATATAAACATGATAAAATCCGGAAATAGAATTTGCATGTTCGAGCATATTAAATGTGTTTATTAAAACTAGTATAGGCCTGTCAAGACTGTGTTACACAACTACACAAACATCCATTACAACATAAGAGTTAAAGCTCTAAACAGGACAGTACCGTTGCTGTTTCGCACCAAACATATGCCTACAAAAATAGAAAAACTTACTTTAAGTATGTGGTATAATTTGATGGTTCATTACATACTTTTGTATTTCAATATAAAAATATTATTTCTACATCCAAAACATCTTTACAAGTTCATGGACAGGCTTTTAGAGAGGGATTTTTAGCAAATAGTAATAATAATAAAAAAACGGCAGGCAACAGTTTGGATAAAAACATCAACGTTTCGAAGTCTCAGTTATGAGACTCTGATTTTAAGCCTAATATTTTGAGATACATGAATCCTTACTAATATTTTATCCTATAACACATACATAATGTTGCGGTTTATTTTAATCAGACTTTTCTAAAATAGCATCAGACCGTCGTGAAATTTATGACTCACATTGCATCGACCAGCTCAATTTTAAAAAGACCTCTGTAAATGTTAGCACACCTTTTTAACAAAATACGGAAAGTTAGTTGTCTAGCTTTAACAAGATCTCTGTACATGTTAGCACACTTTTCTAACAAAATACGATAAATTTAGTTGTCTAGTTTCTACAAATACCTCTATAAATGTTACTATACTTTTCTAGCAAAATACGCTAAGTATATATGCAAAAACGGTTCGTTTGGGTTGAGAAAAATATTTTACGTGGAAGAGCGAACAATGTTTCGACTTTCTTTGGCCATAGTCAGGTTCACAAAGAAAGAAAGAGGTAACTGACCTCTACGTAAAATATTTTCTCAACCCAAACGAGCCGTTTTTGCATATATATTTCTCTAGTGGGTTTTCTCGACATCACTTAAAATACGATAAGTTCTGTTGTTTAGTTTCAACACAGACCTCTGTAAATGTGAGTGCAACTTCCTCACAAAATACGGTAAATTTTGTTCTCTAGTTTCAAAGTTTTGTAAATGTATGAATACTTTAATAAAAAAAATAATTTTGTTACCTATCTTTAGCTTGAGCTCTCTAAACGTCAATACACTTTGCTAACAAAATACTTTTCACTTAACTGTCTAGTTTCGATATGAACTCTGTTAATGCATTTTCACTTTCCTCAAAAGAACGGTACATTTATTTTTTCTGTAAATTTCAACATAGCTTAGTCATAAAAGAGCACTTTAATAGTCTACAAAAGGACCAATAAAACATATTTAAAAGTCTACGGTTTCCACGTGACTTTTTTATGTTTAATTTACATGACAAAATATATTTAGTGGTTTACTGTTTTCGTATTGTATGAAAGTCAAAACTTCTTGCTTCAAAACAGCACGTCAATTAACACACGAGCACATCTAGTAACGTCACTAAACACTTCATTTATAAAACGTAACATATCGAGTACGATAGTCTGTCACATCGCTATACACTTTACTTATAAAACATGTTTAGTAATAGAATTTGTAATTTCACTATATGCTTTTTTATAGAGATAACACAGCTGGTACGATAGTTTGAAACGTCACTATACACTTATAAAACATAACACATCTAGTACGATAGTTTGTAACTTCAGAATATACTTTACTTGTAAAACATAACACATCTAGTACGATAGTTTGTAACTTCAGAATATACTTTACTTGTAAAACATAGCACATCTAATACGATAGTTTGTAACTTAAGTATATACTTTACTTGTAAAACATAGCACATTTAGTACGATAGTTTGTAACTTCAGAATATACTTTACTTGTAAAACATAACACATCTAGTACGATAGTTTGTAACTTCAGAATATACTTTACTTGTAAAACATAACACATCTAGTACGATAGTTTGTAACTTCAGAATATACTTTACTTGTAAAACATAGCACATCTAATACGATAGTTTGTAACTTAAGTATATACTTTACTTGTAAAACATAACACATCTAGTACGATAGTTTGTAACTTCAGAATATACTTTACTTGTAAAACATAACACATCTAGTACGATAGTTTGTAACTTCAGAATATACTTTACTTGTAAAACATAGCACATTTAGTACGATAGTTTATAACTTCAGAATATACTTTACTTGTAAAACATAGCATATTTAGTACGATAGTTTGTAACTTCAGAATATACTTTACTTGTAAAACATAGCACAATAGTTTGTAATTCCAGTACACAGTTTACTTAAACAAAGGATATTTATTAAATTTGTTATAAATTTCATAATGCACTATACTCATTAAAAATATTGCACGAAACTTAATAAAAATAAATCCCATTTAGAAGGCTAGCTTGTGACGTCACAATACACTTTGTTCATTAAATGGGGAACACTTAATAAAAAATCAACTCTTGAGTAATTTTTATTAATATTTTTTGTAACTTTTTGATTTATAAATCATTAAGTTGTCATGTCTCTTATAATCCCAGTCTGATTGTCTGTTATAATCCCAGTATGATTATCTGTTATAATCCCAGTATGATTGTCTGTTATAATCCCAGTATGATTGTCTGTTATAATCTCAGTATGATTGTCTCTCATAATCCCAGTCTGATTGTCTGTTATAATCTCAGTCTGATTGTCTGTTATAATCTCAGTCTGATTGTCTGTTATAATCCCAGTATGATTATCTGTTATAATCCCAGTATGATTGTCTGTTATAATCCCAGTATGATTGTCTGTTATAATCCCAGTCTGATTGTCTGTTATAATCTCAGTATGATTGTCTCTCATAATCCCAGTCTGATTGTCTGTTATAATCTCAGTCTGATTGTCTGTTATAATCCCAGTATGATTGTCTGTTATAATCCCAGTATGATTGTCTGTTATAATCCCAGTATGATTGATTTAAATGATTGTGCATCACAACAACAAAGTACAACATGCTTTTAGTGACACAACCATGAGACACAAGACATTTATATTTGTATAAGTATGTTGTGCACCATGTTAAAGTATCACAACCATGAGACACAAGACATTTATATTTGTATAAGTATGTTGTGCACCATGTTAAAGTATCACAACCATGAGACACAAGACATTTATATTTGTATAAGTATGTTGTGCACCATGTTAAAGTATCACAACCATGAGACACAAGACATTTATATTTGTATAAGTATGTTGTGCACCATGTTAAAGTATCACAACCATGAGACACAAGACATTTATATTTGTATAAGTATGTTGTGCACCATGTTAAAGTATCACAACCATGAGACACAAGACATTTATATTTGTATAAGTATGTTGTGCACCATGTTAAAGTATCACAACCATGAGACACAAGACATTTATATTTGTATAAGTATGTTGTGCACCATGTTAAAGTATCACAACCACGAGGTGCAAAACTATTACAGTATTACAGCAAGACGTATTTCATGTTAACACCAATCACTCGGCTGTCTTTATCAACTTTCATAATTTTTGTTCATGTTTTCAAAATGGCTTCTCTCAGAGTCGGTTCACGTGACGTTATAAAGGCCTATACCCCATAACAAGAGGATTAGATAATATATAAGTAAGGACTGATGATTATATTACAAATTTTAAAGTAAGACAGGTATTTGTATATGTTCTTGGTTACATTTCAAGAAATAACACAGAAGCAACAATGACGGTTTTAAACGATTATAACAAAAGCTATGTAAAAACATGTTTAATTACAAACTAAACTCTGCTGTGTTGCCGTCTGTGAACGCTATACGTCTAATATTAGTAGCAATACAGCGTCTACGTTGAATTACAATAAACAAGCAGGCTAGAAATTATTAAGAAATAATTTAAAAAAAATTATGATTTTTGAAAGTCATTATTCTCTTATAAATATTTCCCGAAAATATAGGTGTTAAAAACACGCTTTTCATTACCGCGAAAAATATAAGAATCCTTAGAAAATTTGTAACAAAAGACTTTACACCTCTCGTGGATCAAAGCTGATTCTGATTTGCCCAACCCAATCAGTAAAGAAAATGACAGCTCAACGTGTGTCCTGCATTACCGGATAACGTTATTGAATACAGGCTAATAATGTTTCTTAAATCTTTTACATAATTTATTTTTCTTTATCACTCATCAGTGATTAATGGGCTTTTATAGAAACGGGTGTGATAAAAACATTAATGGTTTTTAAAATGATCCGCGGTATACTTTCCTGTAACAATACATAAATATTCTTCAATCACAAGCACAACCGGCTAAATCAAGGGGGGCCTGTCCCCCTCCCCAATTTTGACTCGATGTCGAAATGTTTCTTTGGATCCTGTTGTTTTAGTTTTAAATTTAATGGTCACTGGTAGCATATCGAAGTGCCTTCAATCTTCGGTGAGTCACCTTCCTACATATTCAAATATGTTCCATGACCTACGTTGGCAAGTAGCTTTAACTTTTAGCATTTTAATATGTTTCGATTGGATACTTTAGACAGATTTATTTTAGAGCGTAAGTAATTCTTATCTTAACATATATTTTGTGATTGTTTTATCATTACAACACGTTTCTTAAGCCACTGTCTTCTCAAGAAAAACAATCATTACAACATGTTTCGAAAGATACGTGTCTTAAGCCACTGTCTTCTCAAGAAAAACAATCATTACAACATGTTTCGAAAGATACGTGTCTTAAGCCACTGTCTTCTCAAGAAAAACCATCATTACAACATGTTTCGAAAGATACGTGTCTTAAGCCACTGTCTTCTCAAGAAAAACAATCATTACAACATGTTTCGAAAGATACGTGTCTTAAGCCACTGTCTTCTCAAGAAAAACCATCATTACAACATGTTTCGAAAGATACGTGTCTTAAGCCACTATCTTCTCAAGAAAAACAATCATTACAACATGTTTCGAAAGATGCGTGTCTTAAGCCACTGTCTTCTCAAACGTCAATACATTCTTATTAATATCGTATTTTTGTACAATTATTTGTTCAGACTTCAATTTCTTCAAACTACAAAGTTTCTACATTTTCTTTACAGTTAGACTATTGCCAACTGCTTTAATGTTTATTCTAAAAGCTACGAGAAACAGCTTTACATTTATTTATCGGCTCAGGTTCCTGAAGAATAAGAAAAATCTGAAAAAAAAATTAATTAATTTCTTAAAGAAGAGAAATCGGGAAAAAATCACCAATTAAGATTAACCTTAATATAGTACGATGTATCAAGAGTCGTGGAATAACAAAAACATTAAATGTAACTAAATAGAAAACTTCCTCGCCCAACAGGCGTCCATATTGAAATATTCTAAACTTTTTGCTCACTAAAGGGACTTTATTTTAAATAAATTCAAGATTAAATTTCATAAAACAATATTATTAAAATGTTGTCAAAGAAAGTAAAGAAACAGCCTAAAAATAACCGAAAACCCACTTGTAGAGAAAAATATAAATGTGAAAATGACTCGTTTGGGTTGAGAAAAATATTATGCAGATGAGCGAACAACGTTTCGATCTTCTTCGTGAACGTGACGATGACCAAAGAATGTCGAAACGTTGTTCACTCCTCAACATAAGAAATTTTCTCAACCCAAACGAGCCGTTTTTACATACCTAACCGAGTATTTCATTTCGAATTTTGGTTTGTTTGGTTGGTTGATTAATTAGTTGGAAGAAATAAAAGTAATTTTTTTTTCTAACATATTATTATACATGAAGTGGTTTGATCCACGCTGTACTTATTATAAAGAAATTTTGGAGTTCGTTACGAGATTAATGAATTAAAAAAACATGTTTTTCGAAACCTTCAAACTTACTGATAAACGGACAATCGGATTAATGTTATATATAGTTTGTATAACTGATGTATATTGGTTGTATTTATGTATAATACCGGGAAATATGAAATAAGAAATGTCACATGTTAACGACAAATCTCAGTAACTACTGTACGAATATAATGTTTGATGCTATATAATTCAGTTTCCAGCCAAAACTCTTTTATTATCTGTAATTGTAACTTTATTCTGAATGTGTATCATAGTTATGTCTATCTTAAAGATTTACATAACATGACATTAACCAATAAAAAATGTCTATAAGAAATTACATTCTATATAGGTGTTTGTCTGGAATAAGTGTAAAACGAAACGTAAGAATTAACGCACTTACACTCTGGGTAACATCAGACATGAAACGTATATTAGCACGCATGTAAACCTGGTATTCCGAGCTATCTTATACTTACACAACTACTGTTAAAATATACTAAAAGGTAATACAAATTATGCTAAAAGCTAATATCAACTACGTTGAAAGCTAGTCCAGAGTTTATATAATAAATTTAACGCTGGGCTCTAGTATACTTACACAACTACTGTTAGAACATGCTAAAAGCGTTAAAATTGTGTTAGAAACTATGTTGAAAGCACGTACGTAGTCAGCGTGATATACGTTCGTAATCAATGTATTTCTGTACGAAACGAGAAACACATGTAATGGTAGAATGTATTACAAATGTTAGTACTATTTGCGTTTAACTAGAATTTCTTCGGTAATTTCAATCGACTCTGTTATAACCCTCAGCTAGCTCCTCCATATTGAAACTTTCGTCTCGATACAGACGCAGCCTTCAAGTTGCTATTCAAGTTAGGCCTAACTGCAGTAAACCAATCGCACGTCGTGAGTGAGGGATGTGACGTGCTTCATGGCGGAGCTACGACCGTCCTTTGCGTAGCGACAGTTTGTCAGTCATCGGACTGTCATCACTTCACCAGACACTAGAGCTAAGCACACGTGCACAACGATTTGGCGCAATACTGTTGATGTAAATATACAAGACTTCTAACCGTAAGCTTACAGTACCTGCACACGGTCCATAGAAATGTATCAAGTTTAAAACTTTCTCTCCACAGGTTGCTATGGTTACCAGTTCGTGCGTCTGAAGATTCGGAACAGCCTCCTTCCGTCTGAAACTGTGCGATCCGTCGGCGAGACCAGATCCTCACTGAATCAACTGGTTCGCAACGGAAA
The DNA here is from genome assembly GCA_011833715.1 of Carcinoscorpius rotundicauda. NCBI lineage: Eukaryota > Metazoa > Arthropoda > Merostomata > Xiphosura > Limulidae > Carcinoscorpius > Carcinoscorpius rotundicauda. The sequence continues at coordinate 59,436,882 of CM022403.1, read as the reverse complement.
AGTAATTTGGAGAAACCTTGGCAGTCGATCTATCCCTAACTAATACTAAACAACTGGAGGGCCGGCTCTGAGCGCCATTGGTCGGTGCAGTCACGTGGTTCATTTAACTCGCATATTTCTGTCAACCTCTCTTGATGATTTACCATCCATTTATTTACTGATTTATCTCCAAGTGCGACAGCTAATTTGAGGCTCATCCTTAAAAAGCGCTAGTCCGCCGGATAGTGCACAAGTTATGAATTCTAATGTCGTCTATCCTAGTGTGTGTCACAAGAGTGAGACGGGGGGATACGGCGCGCAACCGTACGGCTCCGACCTCACCGCTCAGGTGTACTACGGTCAACCCGCAGAGCCTCTCTCGGGTACAGGCAACCATTATATTAACGGCGGCTTGGTTAGCTCCTTCCCAGGTCCGGATCCGCGTGGAGATACAAATGGACATTTACCTCATCCTATCATTAACGATACAAACGGACTCAGCTACACCAATCTGGACCAACACGGTTATGGACAACTGAGCCACCCTCACTCTGGGGGTAGTCCTGGAATACACCCAGCTTACAGTTCGACGGGAGACGTGAGTCCGAGATGTCCAACTGGAACATTTGGCTATAGGAACATCGATTATGGACATTCGGGTCATGAGATGGCCAATCACCATAGCATTCACCATCATGCAGACCATCCATCTATCAACTTAGGCGACGGCTGTGGGCCTCGGCCAACGTCCACCGTCACAGGCCTACCAACCGCTACCACCTATCCCTACTTTGACCCGCTGGCTCTATCTCGAAGAAATGGATATGGCTACCAGGAGGGCTACGACACGATCATGCGGGACAGCTGTCAGCCCAACGGCGCTTTTCAGGGCCACAATCTGTCTGCTCAACATACTGCGGCACCCGTTCCCACCTACAAATGGATGCAGGTCAAACGAAACGTGCCCAAACCAGGTGAGTCATCTTCGTTGGTACCGTAAATGTAAATTGTGTTAAGGCGACCGAAAGCATCTGAGCCTCTGCCAAATATTTTGTACGTTCCGTCGCACAATAGCGTCGCTCAAGGGTAGTGCACACACACACACACACACAAACAAACTATCCATATCTAAGAATGTAATAAATCAGTTGGTCAACACGGGAAGCAGTCACCTTCAGTGGCTCTCAAAATAGCTTCAATAGTTCTCACCGTCACCAAAAACTCAGAATATCGAGTTCATTTCGTAGTCGCGGTCAGCGAGAGAAGGTCATTTTTTTAAACCAGCGGTCTCCCGCAACAGTTTCGTAGGTGTGAGACCCACGGGTAATGCGCTGTAGGAATCGTTTTCTTGACACCCGACAATTCGAGTCTTCCCTACCTTTGGCCATCACGGGTGGTCGGCCATAAATCTCTAATTATTCTTTTACTCAAACAACTCTTGGTTGTGGTCATTTGTTGGGCGAAACAAATATTTATGTTCGCGGTGGAAATACTTCTCCTCTGGAGACATATTTCCTGACATAAGTAGCCCTTACTCTGGTTGGCTGAAAGAAGTTCCAAACACTTAAATATGGCTTGTATTTCACTCTAAGTTAAAAAAAGAAACCAAATTTGGAAAGATTAACCTTTGTCTTTGGTTTTTGGTTGGTTGGGGCCTCGGTATGGCCAGTTGGTTTGGGCTTTTGGCTCGTATTCCGAGGGTCGCAGGTTCGAATCCCCGTCACGCCAAACATGCTCACCCTTTCAGCCGTGGGGGCGTTATAATGTGACAGTCAATCCCACTATTCGTTGATGAAAGAGTAGCCCAAGAGTTGGCGGTGGGTGATGATGACTAGCTGCCTTCCTTCTAGTCTTACACTGCTAAATTAGGGACGGTTATCGCAAACAGCGCTCGTGTATTTTTGCGCGAAATTCTAAAATAAACAAATAAATGGTTGGTTGTTGTTTTTCTCTTCAAAATTAAGGCCCTAAATCTATGTTTCCTAACGACTGACGCTCTCTGTCTTCCGTTCACTAATGACAACTTATTTCTGATCAAAGGAGCGAAGGTGGTAACGATAAGGTCGTTTTATCAACGAAACCACTGTTCGATTACCATAGGCTGAAGAGACATGTGATTAATTACCATAGTTAACATCTTAACGAATTACGTTTGGCCAGAATATTTCACTTACGCTAATGAAGGTGAACGCGGTTATTCGCCTGCACCGACACAGTCGTGGGGTTGGAGAGACGGCGACCTTCTCACGACCATGGACTTTTTAAACTCGACTTTGGAAGACTTCAACGAAACTGACATTAACTCCGCCGCACGGAATTTTTAGGCTCGAAGGTTCAGTAAGGTAACAAGTCCCCAGGAATAGATTTCTCAGACTTCTTTGCAGGCTGGATCGAATGCTTGACGTTATAATAATTAATTACGTCTTAATGAAGTATACGAATAATTAATCTGGATTAACTTCTGAATTAGGAATACAGTTAATAGAAGGTCACGTGACGATCTGCTGTGATATAAGGTCCTTAATTTGTTGCACACGTGTTTTGTATGCATAAAATCGTATACGTTAAGATAACGTGAAGGTTCCCTCTTTTCGTGAAGTGCTGTCTGAAGATAGGTTAATAGGTCATTGGAAGTTAGGAAAAGGTCACTAGGTTAATCATATGAATTATGACATTAAGATGTGATAACGCAGCCTAGGTCGGTGATTATACTGAAACACCAGGACGCTATCATTCGTGATCAACAAACACGTGTGTGTTTGTTTGTTTTTAAATTTTCGTGCAATACTACAAAGTGGGTGTCTGGGTATAACCGTCCCTAATTTTGAATCGATAAATTACTGGAAACCAAACAGCGTGACCCTCCAGCTGTTTGGCTGCCCGAGTCCGATTGACTTGTGGAATTTGACTGTCACTCTTATCGCACACGCACGACTACCAATGCGTGGAACTCATCTTTGAGATGATGAGACATAAAATATTAATTACGTGAATTAAAAGTGAATACGAGAATCCCGGTTCACGTCCCGTTGTGGTAAAATCGTGATCCGCGTGTCGAGTCCGTGGGCGCGATGCAGAAATAACTGTCAGATTCCTGTATTCAGTTAATGTCGAATAGAGTGGTGGATGGTGTGGACTAGCTGCCTTCTCTCTAGCCTATCGCAGAGAGCCCTGTTCGGGACTTTACGCTAATATCCAAAAAGTCTAAAATAAACGCATATTTCATGATAAACAAATGCCAGTTTACCTCCTTGTGGTTGTAGCGGGCGTGAAACAAGAAGCAAAAAGAAACACAACAGCTCTTCAGCGGAAGCTAAAGTCTTGTATTTGTTTAGTTAAACATGTACAGAATAAATAAAATATATTTGTCGAAAACAACTCGATAAGAGCAAAGTAGGCAGTGATAAAAGCCTGGAAACGAATCTGGATTCTTTCCAAATACGCGTATTATATTTGGTCTGGATTCCATCCAAATACGCATATTATATCTGGGAATTCACCTTAAAAACATGGGGGGGAGGTTAGAAAAGCAAAGTTCTCTTGAATCGAGAGAGAGATAATCATAGCTTTTAACGAAAGCTACAGAGTTCAGTGAGCTTTGTTACGTCTCAAATGAATGAAAAATTGATTGCATTACACACGCCAGCTAAGGGCCAAGCCTAAACATTTATTGTACACAGTCAAAAGTGAAGGCGGTTTCAGTATTATTGTCATTCATTTTTATTCATGTCCTTAATGATATATTATTGTACTGCTACCATTATTCTATATTATAATATAGAATAGCTATAGTTAGATAGATTGATAGGGTATAAATGTAAAGAAAATAATTTATGCCTACATATTGTATGAACTTCTAATCCAAAAAAAAAAATTATATATATATATATATATTTATTTAAATGAAGTTACAACTTTCTGGACACATTCACAAACATAGGTTTAAAGGTTAATTTTTAACATTTTTTACCCTTTAAACCAGGGCATTTTCAGTATCTTTTATCGAGAATTTCTGTAAGCTGTAACTTTATTTTATTCATGACCCCATTTTTTTCTTTATTAAGATTTCTGACTTGCACATCCAAAAAAATATCTAATTTATTGCTAACGGATAAGAAAACCTGGTTTTAATTCAAATATATTAGCAACCAAACATACAACCGGACCATTTAGGTACAGCATATATGCATATGTAAGTTTGTTTTTGAAATTCAGTCAAAAATACATTGACATACGTGTAACATTTATCGTATTTGATAGCGCGTGGCACGAGCTAGTGTCAGTTTCAAAGCACGCAACGAATAAAATACTAGTCTCGTGTTAATGCAGTTGTTTGTATTTTCCATGAAAGTTTCCTTTAAATCTAACTTATAACGAAAGTCATTCTTGATGAATGTTCTGAAAGTCAGGACTAATTGTTTATTCAAATTAATTGAATAAAAGATTTATTATAAAACAAAGATTATTTATTTAAAATTATGAGTGACGTTACTGCAGTAATTTAAGATAACACAGAATGGTCGCTACAGTATCCGCTGAATGAACGGCCGTTGATTCGTTGGTTTATTTTGCTTTTGAATTTCGCGCAAAGCTACACGAGGGCAACTCGCGCTAGCCGTCCCTGATTTAGCGGTGTAAGCCTAGAGGGAAGGCAGCTAGTCATCACCACCCATCGCCAACTCTTGGGCTACTCTTTTACCCCAACGAATAGTGGGATTGACCGTCACTTTTTAATACCCTCACTGCTGAAAGGGCGAACATATTTGGTGTGACGGGGATTCAAACCCGCGACCCTCGGCTTACGAGCAAATGCCTCATCTGCCTGGCCATATCGGGCCTTGATTCGTTCGTAGCTCGTGTCTCGTTAGGAAGTCTAAATAGCCCAACGTTTGTTTGGTCTTTATCGACACTGTATCTTTACACGTGTTCATCATACACTTTTAATGAGTTACTGAAATCGAACCATAGATATTTTAGTTAAATCGAACATAAGTGTATAATATACTGAAGTCGTGTCAATTACGTAGTAACTAAAATGGCCGCGGTTTCATATTCATGACAATATTAACTATAACAAAGCGCTGGTAATAATAACACTTTGACTTTTGGAATCAGTATTTATTTCATTGTCATTTGACCTGAACAAATTTTGCCATAATTCGCTCATCACCGTGTTGCGTGTGTTTTCAAGTTACACTCGATCGGTATGTTTATTCTACGTAAGACGCTGTGCTATGCCATTCGTTTTCAACAAAGGAGGTAATGTCTGATTTTCTCCGCGTATCTTTGTCCGATCAATTAGAAATTATATGTTTATTAAAAAGTTGTTTTTACCACCTTTAAATCTAAATATCTCATGACTTCCTTCTAATCTAAAGAAAGCGTGAAACGATATTCTAATATAAACATATGTTTTTATTTGGTTCTTTTTAAGGCAATTTTTTTGTATTCTCGTGAAGGATATGTTTTAGCACGTGTCACCAGGCTTGCCGGTATCTATTTACCAGAAACACCTGTTTGGTAAACCGCAATAATCACAGTTTAAAACAGTTCTATATTTAAATCACTTTCAAGAAATGACAACACAGTTTTTAATGCTGTATGGACGTATAACACATAAAGCAAAATCCAACCCACTTTTTTCTTCTTGTTAGAATAAATATACTATCGTTAACAACTACAAAACGTGCTGATAAGACATTGACACTAGTCTGGTGTGGATTATAAACAAGTACAAATTTTAGATTTAGTAAAAACAAAGACTGATTAAAATATTTTGAAGTTAAAGCCATCACGTTTTCTTGCGGCTTCTTAACTTGTGATCCTTATGTGTTATTATATTTGTCCTTCACGTGAAATTAAGAAAAAAAAAAAACCCTTAAGAAACAAACAAAAAAAATTCGTCTCGACTCTTCAAAATTCTGGAGTCGCCCCTACATCACAGAGCTAACTAATTTGTGCGCAGAAGTTTGTGGCTAGACCCCTGTTTTTAAATAGTTCGTAACTAATTTACATAAGAAGAAAGCTCAGAAAACATTTATCAAAATCGAAGACTGATTATTGGACGAGTCGTAACATATTCCGAAACGACCTGATGTTAACCAGACCAACACGAGGATATAAACCACACCGACTTCACGATCGGGACACCTATTTATCTGTCTCGTGTCCTGCTATATCAAGAGAAAAATGACGCAATTATTTTTGTGTCAAATTTAGATGGGTATTTCGTCTGAAAAATTATACAAACACAAAACAAAAGTATGACATATAAAAAAAGAGTGCAAAAAACACAACAAAGCACATTTAATTTAAAGTTACTATTAGAGACATAATTTCAAATGTAACACGTTCAGACGATTACTGAAGATCAGTGTCATTTGTGAGCACACTTTAATAATACAATGTTAAACTAAATCGGGAAAATAACACTAATACACACTTAGTATAAAGTGTGAAAAATTCAACCGCAGCCTCTTTGCGCATGTCATTATAACACATAACTAAATGATTGTTTGAGGTGAGCTCCTATATATTTGCTTTGAAAATATCAGCACATCTGGCAATGGAAAATTCTTTACTAAATACACAGTCACTAAGAGTCAAGTTAAAATTAGACATCTATTTAAATATTTATGTTGTCGGTGTTCTAATAACATACAAATATAACATTATTTCTTACTAAGCCTAATAAAGTACTAGAAAATTGGTGTAACATTTTTCAAACAGTGTTTATCGCTCATACAGTACACACGTCGTGAAACTGATAACGTTTTACTATAACGAGTCTTTCATTTTCAAAAACAACCAACAGTAAATATCCAACCAGATCTGATCAAATTAAATTTGGTTTTTATTCACATTTCAGTTTAAGTGTCAAATCAACATGTACCTGGACTTTGGCGTTATTTTTGTAAACTAACATAGAAAGAATGTTATCATTAAGTGTAATTTTTGTGTCATTGTTGTAAATTAACACAAAAAGAATATTATCATTAAATGTCATTTTCTTGTATCATTGTTGTAAACTAGTACACAAACAATATTATCATTAAACGTAATTTTCTTGTATCATTGTTGTAAACTAGTACACAAACAATATTATCATTAAACGTAATTTTCTTGTATCATTGTTGTAAACTAGTACACAAACAATATTATCATTAAACGTAATTTTCTTGTATCATTGTTGTAAACTAGTACACAAACAATATTATCATTAAATGTCATTTTCTTGTATCATTGTTGTAAACTAGTACACAAACAATATTATCATTAAACGTAATTTTCTTGTATCATTGTTGTAAACTAGTACACAAACAATATTATCATTAAACGTAATTTTCTTGTATCATTGTTGTAAACTAGTACACAAACAATATTATCATTAAACGTAATTTTCTTGTATCATTGTTGTAAACTAGTACACAAACAATATTATCATTAAACGTCATTTTCTTGTATCATTGTTGTAAACTAGTACACAAACAATATTATCATTAAATGTCATTTTCTTGTATCATTGTTGTAAACTAGTACACAAACAATATTATCATTAAACGTAATTTTCTTGTATCATTGTTGTAAACTAGTACACAAACAATATTATCATTAAACGTAATTTTCTTGTATCATTGTTGTAAACTAGTACACAAACAATATTATCATTAAACGTAATTTTCTTGTATCATTGTTGTAAACTAGTACACAAACAATATTATCATTAAACGTCATTTTCTTGTATCATTGTTGTAAACTAGTACACAAACAAAATTATCATTAAATGTCATTTTCTTGTATCATTGTTGTAAACTAGTACACAAACAATATTATCATTAAATGTCATTTTCTTGTATCATTGTTGTAAACTAGTACACAAACAATATTATCATTAAATGTCATTTTCTTGTATCATTGTTGTAAATTAGTACACAAACAATATTATCATTAAATGTCATTTTCTTGTATCATTGTTGTAACTTAAAGTGTAACATGAATATTTTATTTAAAAAAAAACACAATTTCGTTTTTACTTTCAGAGGAAGTGCAATTAATCCTTATTTTGTGTTCATAATTCGCACATTCTGTTTGTTATTTTTTCAATCTTACGTATTTTGCTCTGATGTAAAAAATAAGCTGAAACTAAAAGCTAATGGTCCTTTTTACTTCTATCAACAAGCATTTCTCAAATCTACTGAGCGTATACCACCTTAAAGAGATGTACTCTTTCCAATGGAAAACGTTATTATGTGTACTATGATTTGTTTTTGCCCACTTTCCTTCGTATTCTACAGATTACGAGTTAAACACTGAATATCTCGAGAATAAAAACTCCTCGTTAAAAAGAGAATTTGATAAACAATTCCGCAAGTGGTGGAACAGATGTGAACAAATTCAATTAAATAACAATCTACAGATAACTCCAAAGATAATCCAATAACAAGTGGTATTAAAATTTATAAAGATGCACGCCATATAATGAATGATAAGACGGTCCCCATTAAAACGAAGACAGAATTAAAGCTATTTGAATAAGCACACACGGTCGTAACCGAGTGTTCACTAACACTGATATTTTATTCTTGTATTTGAAAACAACAAATAAGCATCCACAGCTTAAACGCTGAAACTGACGAGAGAGTGACACTGATATTAAACAAAGTAATCTATCACCTGATTGGTACGTCTAAGAACAAGAAAGAAAAAAATTTGTAACGTGATTAACTTCTGTATTAGTGTTTGCCGCCAACTTTATCACCTAATCAATTGATGCCGGCGAGAGGAGAGTACTTAACAAAGTCTATCCTAATTTTTGTACTAAATGTCACTGATTATAAAGATATCTATTTGAATACCTGATCTCTTCGATTCGAGTAAGATGTAGTTCTGTCGCGAGCCACTGATACTCAGCGAAATAAAAAAAAGAAAATCTGGATATTTAAAAAGAACAAGAAAAATAATATTAGCCTATTGTTTGAATCGAGTTACCGAACCTATTAATTATTCCTGACTTATTTGATATTCAAAATATGAGTTGGCGTACGTTTTTTTTTTATAATTGCTTATTCGTGACGTTAAATGGATAAATGTAGTCTTACTGCTTATTGCTGCCTTTTAAGTAAAGACCTGTACATATTTAACGTCTCAGCCGTCAGTTTGTATGTTACTGTTTAACTGCTTGTTCCTGCCTTCTAAATAAAAACATGTACATTTTTAACGTTCTCAGCCATTTGTTTGTGTATTACGGTTTTACTGCTTATTGCTGCCTTCTAAATAAAAACATGTACATTTTTAACGTTCTCAGCCATTTGTTTGTGAATTACTGTTTTACTGCTTGTTCCTGCCTTCTAAATAAAAACATGTACATTTTTAACGTTCTCAGCTATCAGTTTGTGTATTACGGTTTTACTGCTTATTGCTGCCTTCTAAATAAAAACATGTACATTTTTAACGTTCTCAACCATTAGTTTGTGTATTACGGTTTTACTGCTTATTGCTGCCTTCTAAATAAAAACATGTACATTTTTAACGTTCTCAGCCATTTGTTTGTGAATTACTGTTTTACTGCTTATTGCTGCCTTCTAAATAAAAACATGTACATTTTTAACGTTCTCAGCCATTTGTTTGTGAATTACTGTTTTACTGCTTGTTCCTGCCTTCTAAATAAAAACATGTACATTTTTAACGTTCTCAGCTATCAGTTTGTGTATTACGGTTTTACTGCTTATTGCTGCCTTCTAAATAAAAACATGTACATTTTTAACGTTCTCAACCATTAGTTTGTGTATTACGGTTTTACTGCTTATTGCTGCCTTCTAAATAAAAACATGTACATTTTTAACGTTCTCAACCATTAGTTTGTGAATTACTGTTTTACTGCTTATTGCTGCCTTCTAAATAAAAACATGTACATTTTTAACGTTCTCAACCATTAGTTTGTATGTTACTGTTTAACTGCTTGTTCCTGCCTTCTAAATAAAAACATGTACATTTTTAACGTTCTCAGCCATTAGTTTGTACGTGTGCATGTGGTACGTAAACTGTCAAACTGTATAACACTCATGAATAATGACAGATCGCTGAACTATCTGACTGGCACGAGATCAAAGAAAATGTCAAACTAAAGGCATGTCTTCTATAAGTCAAAGATTGACTTAAAAATCCCCATGTTTCTCGAGTGTTTGTATAAAAAGAAGTCGTCTGATGGATGTTTTTTAAACAACTTTGGATCTCGGCTCAATTTCACCCAAGTGGTTAGCTCTGCACCTGTCTTACGCAAATAGTTTCGATTCCTTCTAAACCAAACAAACTACTCCACGCTATGCAGTGTATTAGCTCAAAAAATGAAACTTTCACACAGTGACGAATTAGCTGTTAATTCGCTTGACATTTGTGGTCAACAAAATTTTTATTTGTTATGTTGTTTTTCCCACAAACAATGTTACTAGTTTATGACATATTGTTTGACCTTTGAATATTGTTATTAATTTATGGCAAAATGTTCTTCCAGCAAATATTGTTACTAGTCTGACTTCAGTCCACCGATAGAATGTTCGTTTGTGTAGTCAGTACACTGCAGATTTAATAAAATCTTGGTTTTCAAAATACATTTATTACTTTTCATCAATATCAAAATGTCCTTAGTAGTTTTTAGCTTTCTTTAAACAAGATTAAAGATAGCTTACAATGACCAAATTCATAACTTAATAAAAACAAGGTTCAAGAAGTCTTGATAGAAATGAATAAAAACTCTATAACCCAGCGGTTTTGAAAGGTGGACCTTCCTTATTCAGGGATACGCACATACAGTACGAAATGACCAGTGTAAGAAACGTAAAATAAAGCAGAACATCTTTTTTTTTATATATAATAAAAAAATCCCAGCCTAACGTTAGACAATTCGTGCCATATGTGTCTTTCTACGTCATCCATAAAGTTGTACTGTATGTATAATAGTTCAAAACAAATACACTTGATATAATAAACTGTGCAGCTGAATTTTATTATAATGAGCTCTTACTTAAGCCTAACTATTTCGTAATTTAGAATTGTTTACTCTTTAATGCACGTTTTTTGTGTTTAGTTTCCGAACGACCCATAAGTTTATAAATATTTCCACTAAGACTTCAGAATTGTCCAGTTTCTCAAATGTCAACCATAATCAATTGCGATAAATATTTAACACCACAAAAAGAAATTTTTTTTATTGTTATTTTAAAGTATTTCAGATGACCGTCTACCTATTGCCCACATATTACGCAAAATCTCTACGGGTCAAGTTTATTCACTGGTTGTTTGTACGGAAACATGTTTTTAGTCACAATCCTGGTGAGGTCTGTAAGTAGTTGCCATCTTTTAATATGAGACTTAAATGTTTGGGCTTTTGGAAGTTCATTTGGGTTTGCCTTCAGTTTGAAGGAAATTTCTTTACGAGGAAAAATTCTTTACTGGAAATAAAACTCTTCGTTTACGGCAAAATTTTTAGAATGCAATCATATTTAAAATATAAGAAACTTTAATAGGCAAACACTGTATTGAAGACAAACACTTTATTAGAAAATATTCCTCGTTGAACGTGAAATAGACAAACACTTTACTAAGTGTGAAAACCAAACTGAATTACCATATGTCTATTACTAACTGGAGAACAAATTACAAAAGTGGAGTCTCCCTCTGGTACAACAATAAGTCTACGGATTTAAAACCCTGAGATCAGGCGTTCGATTACCCGCGGTGAACTCAGCAAATGGCCCCACGTGGCTTTGCTATAAGGCAACAAACACACACACCAAAGTCGAAATGTGTAAAAATATACGAAATAAAGTATTTTTGTAAAGTAATAAAAACTACTGACAGAATGTTGTCGTTTTGTTCTTATTTTTAGTGTGTGGCTGTTTTATAAGAACAATTCATTCTACACGATTTACAATGTGTCTGTTTTGTTGATTGATTTACTGTTTATTCTACAGGGTTCAATGTGTCTGTTTTGTTTGTTAAAGTACAATTTATACTACGGGGTTTATTATGTGTTTGTTTTGTTAATTAATGTTTGTTCGTTTGTTTTTGAATTTTATGAACAGGCTATTTGCGTGTGTGTGTGTGTTTTCTTATAGCAAAGCCACTTCAAGCTATCTGCTGAGTTCACCGCGGGTAATCGAACGCCTGATCTTAGAGTTGCAAATCCATAGACTTAGCGCTGTACTCGACTTTTGTAAATTTTGGACTATCTACGTTACCTGTCCCTAACTTAGCAATGTAATACTAGAGAAAAGATAGCTAGCCATCACTACCCACTACCAACTTTTGTGCTGCACTTTTACCAACGAATAGTAGTATTGACCGTCACATCATAACTCCCTTACGGCTGAAAGGCGAGCATGTTTTGTATGACTAGGATTTGAACCCGCGACCCTCATATTTAGAAACTTTACCAGAGATACAATGCCGATCATACGCTTATTGTTGTTGTTTTTGTAGGTTTACCCATGTTAACGTGGGATCAAACACACATCATACGACTTAAAGATCCGGTTATATACAATATCATAAACGTATCGAAAACTTTTTCTTTGTTTTAAATATTTATTCGTGCCTATTATATCACATGTATGTGGATTTTGGATTGAACTCGGTGCGAAAATCTTATCATCCATTTTTACTACCTGTCCGACCTGTTTATTTTAGCAACTGTTTCGTTTCTGTTGCGTCAATTGTTTGTTTTTAATTTCGCGCAAAGCGACACAAGGATTATATCACTAACCGCCCTTTGTTTGTTTGTTTTTTGAATTTCGCACAGAGCTACTCGAGTGCTATCTGTGCTAGGGCGTACCGAATTTAGCAGTGTATGACTAGAGTATGTTTGGCGCGATGGGGATGCGAACCCGCGACCCTCAGATTAGGGGTTGCACGCCTGAACATGCTTGGCCATGCCGGGCTGCTAACCGTCCTTAAGTTAGAAGTGTAAGACTAGAGGGAAGGTTGTTTGTCATCACTAGCCCTCGCCAACTCTTGGGCTACTATTTTGCTAACTAATAGTGGGATTGATCGCCACATTATAACGCCCTCACAGCTGAAAGGGCGAGCATGTTTGGTATGACGGGGATTACAACCTGCGACCCTCAAATTACGAGTCAAGATCCTTAATCACCTGGCCGTGGCGGGTCCTGTTACGTCAACTATACGAGATTGGCACGTGAATAAAACACGTGTTAAGACAAAGTACATTTCAAAGCTCATAATAACTTTATTATAGGATAATTTCGACATATTTTCTTAGAATGACGGAAGACATGTTTCACTTCTTCTGAAACAGTTTTTGAAGTGAGATATACTGTGTCCAAGCTCTTCTCATTCCACATTCCACTCAATATTTTCCATGTTTATATGGTAATGTTCCGTCAGGACAAGTGCTTTCTATGGTATAACCAGTTTACATCTCAGTTGTTGTTGTTATTTTTTTGATTATCCAATAGAAACTTGACAGCGATAATGTTGGAAGTTTCTCATATGTTCGTAATATAAAAGATATAACATTTCGAACACGTACCACGGATAATGGCCTTTCATAGAAACTTTTTAGAAACAAAAAAACGAACAAACCACCAATAATATTTGGGTTCAGTGCATTATTATAGCCCCCCAGTGGCTAAGCGGTATGTCTGCGGACTTACACGCTGAAATCCGGGTTTCGATACCTGTAGTGGGCAGTTTAATAGTCCCCCAGTGGCTCAGCGGTATGTCTGCGGACTTACACGCTAAAATCCGGGTTTCGATACCCGTGGTGGGCAGAGCACAGATAGCCCATTGTGTAGCTTTGTGCTTAAGTCAAAACAACAACAGCATTATTATATTTTCTACGCGTCGCATGAACGTGTCTGACGAACAACTTTTCTGTGTGCATTTAGTTTCTTTCGTGTATAACTTATGTTTAAACATTCTACTTATTTACAAAAAAATTGCGCAAAGTAACATATGGTCAGTCTGAACACAGCCGTTTTTAACTTTTAAATTATTAACCGAAAAAAACTGCACCCACTTCGAATTCTTGGTTTACTCTTGTTTTGTCAATTAGTGAAATTTCTTACTGTCACACTTATTATGCACCTAAAATTCCAAAGTGCGGAGCTTTTGTTTTTGCTACAGTGGGTCGCGAACCATGAACCCTCAACTTCATAGTCCAGACAAGATATTCACAAGACAACGCCTCACTCCAAGCTTGCTTGTTACACTTGAACACACTATTTCTAGTGAAAGTTTCTCGGTTTTATACGTGTAAATCTGGGGTTACTCCTCTGTCACATGACATTTTGTACACTTCAGAACCGAAAAAAAAATGTTTACAGACGTAAATGACAAGTTACGCAGGGTGTTATTTCTCTGTAAAGAAAACTAAAAATCTCCAAAGACTTGTATTCTAAACGCCTTTACATACAGTGATGTAAGCGAATCACAACCAGCGGACCAATGAGAGTGCAGTTGAACGTTCATTCCATCATCGTTAGGTGGCCAGTTTGCGAAGTTCTGTTATCGAATATCCCAGCTCTTTCTCCTACAAAAAAAAACGTGGGAATTTCTCACGTGGGTCAGGATCTTTTGTGAAGACATCCATATCACACAAGGGAGCGTGAGTCACCTAGAACTTTAGTGTAAAACAAAAAGCACTTTTCTGATTTTAAAGTATAACACTGTTATATTCTCACCCGTGATAACAGAGCTACTTAAACAATTTGAATATTGTTCTGATAAGGTCGCATTGAAACTACAGATAACCTCATGAGCTCAGGGAAGTATTTCACTTGACTTTTCAGATTTGTTATTTCAAAGCTTGTGGCCGTGTCTACTATATTCATATGATACGTATTTTTTAAATGCGAGAGTCTCAAACGTACAGCCTTACTTTTTTTGTAATTTTCTCATTTTGTTCAAATAAATTAGTTTTACATTTTTTATTAGTCTTCCATTTAAACAGCCCTGCAGGACAAGTTGGGTTAAGGCACTCGATTCGTAATCTGAGGGTAGCGAGTTCGAATCCCCGTCACACCAAACATGCTCGACCTTTCAGCCATGGAGGACTTATAATGTCACGATCGATCCCACTGTTCGTTTGGTAAAAGCGTAGCCTAAGAATTGGTGTTGGGTGGTGATAACTAGCTGTCTTCCCTCTAGTTTTATACTGCTAAATGAGGGGCGGCAGAGCAGATAGCCATCTTGTAGCTTTGCGCGAAATTCAAAGATTAAAATTAAAACAAGAGCATAGTACATTCCATACGTTTGAAAAAGCAGGTGTCCCTAAATGTTTTCAAATGATAAACTTACGTGAGATAATTTACGTTCATCTGTCACTATTACAACTGTTTATAAAACCGAATCTAAAAGGACGAGCGCCACTTGTAATCAGTTTTCTTAATTATGTATCTCTTTCCAATGCTAAGTGTTTCTAACACCTGGAAAATTGCTTGCTCGTTGCTAAGCGCAAAGCCAAACAACCTGTCGTCTGTGCTGTGTCAACCAGGAGTATCGAAACCGGTTCTTAGCGTTATAAGCTTTCAGGCTTACTGCTGAGCCACTGAAGGCTGGGCATACCTGCAAGAAAGAAAAAAACAAAATATCTTGTCGGCTTCATTACTTTTCTTACACGAAATTCCATATAAATGTCGTATTATATTCGCTGAGCAGATCTTGTCTGAACAGTAAGCTTCAAATCATGTGTAGTTACAATTCATAATTTCACAGAAAACAATACCATGCCTTGTATCTCCAAACGGCTGGTGTGGGTATTAACACTTTTATGAATAAAGCAGAGAACAACGTTCCGACCTTCCTAGGTCATCTTCAGGTTGACAAATAGGGTGATGAGTAATACCATGCTTTACCAATTATTTACTCAGTGGATCTATAATGAAATACCACGTGTATCAAAAGAGTTTGCAACTTAAATTATCTGAGCCAGTGATGACTACTAGTGTACATAACCTGACCACGCGGCTCCATTATATTATTATCAAAACACTTAAAACTCGTTTTATGTAACATCTGACAATATAAGGACTCGTTTTGGGTATTATCACGACACCTTTAGACAGCTAAGTGAGTAAACTGTTGACTTAAATAACCCGCGTGAGTATCATTTTGTTACGAATTAACTTTGTATTACCTGGCTAAAAAAAAGACATCTTAAGAGTGTAAACTACCTGGCTAATTAAAACATTCGCCCAGCAGTGGCTCAGCGGTATGTCTGCGGACTTACAACGCTAAAATCCGGGTTTCGATACCCGTGGTGGGCAGAGCACGGACAGCCAATTGTGTAGCTTTGTGCTTCATACAAAACAAACAAACAAACAAATTAAAATATTCCGAGTATCATGGTCACATGTAGAAAAGTATAGTTTTTATTATCTGGACGCATAATGACTTATTGTACTTATTATCTTGAAACACGGACTTCTGTTTGGTGTTAATTGACATGTTAATACGAGTCTGGTTTGTACTAACTAAATAGGTAAAGGCTTATTGTACTTATATTGAAACGGAGACTACTGTCTGGGATTAATTGACAAGATAAGTCTAGGTTCTATTATCTAAACATATAATGACATATTGTACTTATCTTGGAACAAAGACTTTTATTCAGTATGATTGGAACACGTAAAGCTTCCTTGTTGTGTTGCACACGTAAATACTTCTGTTCTTTGTTAATTGGTTACGTAAAGACTCCCCGTGTGGCGTACCATAATTAATCTCGGACCACCCTATCCCAAAGTATTATATCTCGTACACTAGATATTAAGATTTCAAATACCCGGAAATATTTATTTTAAAGTAGAAGTGAAGCGAATTTCGATATGTGTTAACTTTACAATATGTGCCAACAAAATTTTCTTTCTCGACACAAATATATTTTAATATATCAAAACAATACAATTTATGATAACAGTTAATACAAATAGTTGATATAAATAATTATTTATATACAAACAGTTTAGAAATTCAGAAACAATATCCAGTCTTCTGGTCTGGTCAGAAATGAGTTGCTGCCATCAACAACCTAACGATGGAGAGCATCAGACGTTATGAAACATTAGATTTTGAAAAGAAATAATCAATACCAGTCAACCAACAATTTTCTTTTTTAGAATTCCGTGCAAAGCTATGCGATGGTTATCTGCGCTAGCCGTCCCTAATCTAGCAGTGTAAGACTAGAGGGAAGGCAGCGAGTTATCACTACACACCGCTAGCTCTGGGCGACTCTTTTACTAACGAATTGTGGCATTGACCGTCACATTATAATGCCCCCACAGTTGAAAGGGCGAGCATGTTTGGTGCGACCGGAATTCGAACCCGCGACCCTCAAATTACGAGTCGAAGGCTTTAACGCGCTTGGCCATGCCGGGCCCGACTAAACGGAAGGCAAATAGTCATCACTACCCACCGCCAACTCATGGGCTGCTCTTTTACCAGCGAATAGTGGGACTGACTGTGATATCATAACGCCACCATGGCTGAAAGGGCAAGTATGTTTGAAACCTTAACCACCTACCTGGACGTGTATTAATACACAGCTATACTTCATTTGACAGAAATGCTAGCTAGATCAATTATTGTTTGGCTTTACCTGACTTACAAGCTTACTTTACACAGAGAAAGAAAATTATCTAATATACTCATGGAAATACTTACGTCCGAAGTTAATTCTCTGAAGTTGAACGGTTTGTAAAGATCTAAATTTGTAACTTTTTGGGTCAAATTCTGTAGTTTTCTTATTAATAAGCATTAACCACAGTTACAGCCTCCGAGGCTTATAGTATACTGACTGTAGCTTGCCAACAACATAAAACTGCCTCCTAGCACGTAGGTTTGTAAGCTTGCTAGGCGAGAAGATAAGCCGAACGTTCAACAATATCCGAAGACACGCTAGTATTTTCGCAAAACATATAATGTTGATTCTTGGCCTCGAAAATCTTCTATAAATTTAGAGAACAGGCGGAACTTGCACAATACATATACAACAATATATGTCACATGCATTAAACTGAAACAAAAGTAGATATTAAAATAAATGTATAATAGTAAATCCATTACAATCCAAAAACTCGAAGATCCATGTGTGTGCCATTTGGTTATGTACGCACGATTGATGTTTGCATTACGTATACAAGTAATGACTCCTTTCTTCCTTCCCGGTAGCCCAACTGCAAGTGTATGGGCTAACAACACTAACAAAATGAGGATGAGGTATCCCAGGTGGGCACAGCACAGACAGCCCATTGTGTAGTTTTGCGCTTAGCAATAAACAAACAAGACGTCTTCTAATGTTTATTATTTTAACACAAAGACTTCAGTTTTGCATTATCTTACACATGAGGAATTCAGGTTTGTATTATTTTGACACATAAATATCCCAGGTTTGTATTATTCTGACACATAAAGACCTTAGGTTTGTATTATTCTACACATAAGGAATTCGGGTTTGTATTATTCCGACACTAAAAGACCTCAGGTTTGTTTTTTTTAACACATAAAGACTTCAGGTTTGTATTATTCTGTACATGAGAAATTCGAGTTTGTATTATTCTGAAACATAAAGACCTCAGGTTTATATTATTCTGACACATAAAGACTTCAGGTTTGTATTATTCTAACACATAAAGACCTCAGGTTTGTATTATTCTGACACATAAAGACTTCAGGTTTGTATTATTCTGAGATTTAATAGCTTCACATATCTGTTATTGTAGCACACAGTAACCTCATACCTGTATTATTTTGACATACAAAAACTCCAGATATGTATTATCTTGACCAGTAAAAATACCCATTTTCGGAGCAGATATAACTGGTAGTTCATGCGAAGGGCTAGTGGTCCTACGTTCTTTTCTGGAATTGTCCGACAGTTTTACAACTATATACTAATATCTGACATGTTCGCCAAACATGAAAAAAAATATATTAAAATTTTGGTTTAAACTACTCTCACAGCATAACATCACAGAGTACATTTTATTGGAGTGTTTCAATGTAGACACAGTTTTCAAGGAAAGTGCTTCGCTTTTCTGTTACAACACACATGAGATTTTCATTAAAGAAAAATAATTATGGTTTTATATTTGAAAGCTCTCTCTTTTTTGTATTTTTTATTGGTTAAATCTGAAACTTAGTCGTTTTTATTTGTAATTTTATTGGTTAATCTGAAACTAACTCGTTTTTCTTTGTAATTTTATTGGTTAAATCTGAAACTTACTCGTCTTTCTTTGTAATTTTATTGGTTAAATCTAAAACTTACTCGTTTTTCTTTATAATTTTATTGGTTAATCTGAAACTTACTCGCTTTTCTTTGTAATTTCATTGGTTAAATCTGAAACTTACTCGTTTATCTTTGTAATTTTATTGGTTAAATCTGAAACTTAGTCGTTTTTATTTGTAATTTTATTGGTTAAATCTGAAACTTACTCGTTTTTCTTTGTAATTTTATTGGTTAAATCTGAAACTAACTCGTTTCTCTTTGTAATTTCATTGGTTAAATCTGAAACTTACTCGTTTATCTTTGTAATTTTATTGGTTAAATCTGAAACTTACTCGTTTTTCTTTGTAATTTTATTGGTTTAATCTGAAACTTAGTCGTTTTTCTTTGTAATTTTATTGGTTAAATCTGAAACTTACTCGTTTTTCTTTGTAATTTTATTGGTTTAATCTGAAACTTAGTCGTTTTTCTTTGTAATTTTATTGGTTTAATCTGAAACATATCACTTTTGTGAAAAGCTCAATAGTTTTGTTTATTGCTCAGCTATGGAAAAGTTATAAAAATATTATCCAATGATCGGTGCGGTAGTTTCCGATATCTGAGCTTTGAACGCATGCGTCACAAGATCCACTATAATCAGGTACCTCAAAACTCCAGATATATACATATGACAATTTTGAGTTATTTTGTTATTTGAACATGAAAGTTTTCTATATCTTTACAACATAAATGTATAAACGCTTCAGGACTGTATTATCTGAACATGTACAGATTTAAATTCTATACATTCCAGATATTCCAGACTTATACTGTTTGAACATGAGACTTTTACGTTCTTATTACTAAAACATAAACATCTGACCAAAAGAAGATTTTCGTATTAATTACCTACTTATATAAATGCTACAAGTTTTTAACATTTATGAAGACTTACGTAATTGAGGGGACAAAACAACTGTACGTTTCACAAATACACCATTTATTCACGACTTTATACATGAAGACGTAGAGTTTATATAATCTGAGTATATACTTAAAGACTCCACCCTTGCGTTATTTGAGAATCTAAATTCATTTTTTAGTACTGTACGAATGGTTGAATTTTTATATCATGTAGACATGCTTAGCCAGGTGGTTAAGGCACTCCACTCGTAATTTGAGGGTTGTGGGTTGGAATCACTATCCCATGAAACATGCTCACCCTTTCAGTCGTGGGGTCGTTATAATGTAACGGTCAATCCCGCTATTCGTTGCTAAAAGAGCAGCCCAAGAGTTGGCGGTGGATGGTGATGACTAGCTGATTTTCCTTTAGTCTTACACTGCAAAATTAGGGACAGCTAGCGCAGATAGTCCTCGTGTAGCTTTGCACGAAATTCAAAACAAACCAACCAATCCGAGATATGTGGACCTCAACTGATTGTAATGCAGGTATATGTAACTCTAAGTATGTTTTACCTGGACATGTATGTTTCAAATGATATACAATACTCCATGAAATTGGAACTCTAATTTCGCATTACATAGATATGTGTATCTCAAATTATATATAGTATTGCACGAACTCATCACTTTGAATGCATATTATCAGGCTATTTAGAATAAAAATTTGTATTTAGTAGGTATGAATTTTAATGAACTGCATATTATCTGAATCTGTAAGCATTTTTGTTTATTTTTATTATTATTATTTAACAATGTGAAGACTCCTAATTAATTAGATATTATCTGAACATGTAAGTATTCTTAGTTATTTGATTATTATTTAACAATGTAAACCCCCCTAATTAATTAGATATTATCTGAACGTATAAGTATTTTCAGTTAATTGATTATTGTTTAACAATGTGAAAAATCCTAATTAATTAGATATTATCTAGACGTATAAGTATTCTTAGTTAATTGGTTATTGTTTAACAATGTGAAAACTCCTAATTAATTAGATGTTATCTGAACGTGTAATTATTCTTAATTAATTGATTATCAACTCCTAATTAACTGTATATTGTGTGGACATGTATTAACGCTGAGCTATTTCTCATCTAGTCACGTTAAGTCTTCTAATGAACTGTATATTATCTTGACGTGTAAAGTCTCCTAATGACATGGGACAGTAGTAAGTCTTCGGACTTGTAACGCTAAAATAAGGGGTTCGATTTCTCGCAGTGAACACAGCACATGGTCCTTTGTGACTTTGCAGTGAACCAATCAAAATAATAAAAAATCCTATCATTGCATGTCATTAAATAAACAATGCTTTAAAATAATACAAAACATAAAACAGAAGTTCTTGTATACCTTGAACCAGTACGTTGTTTTGATACTACACCTGTTATCAAACAGCTTTATAAACTTTCATAACATCCTCTCTACTTTAAAATATTACAAAACATAAAACAGAAGTTCTTGTATACTCTGAACCAGTACGTTGTTTTTATACCACACCTGTTATCAAACAGCTTTATAAACTTTCATAACATCCTCTTTACTTTAAAATATAACAAAACATAAAACAGAAGTTCTTGTATACCCTGAACCAGTACGTTGTTTTTATACTACACTTGTTATCAAACAGCTTTATAAACTTTCATAACATCCTCTCTACTTTAAAATATTACAAAACATAAAACAGAAGTTTTTGTATACCCTGAACCAGTACGTTGTTTTTATACTACACTTGTTATCAAACAGCTTTATAAACTTTCATAACATCCTCTTTACTTTAAAATATAACAAAACATAAAACAAAAGTTCTTGTATACCCTGAACCAGTACGTTGTTTTTATACTACACTTGTTATCAAACAGCTTTATAAACTTTCATAACATCCTCTTTACTTTAAAATATAACAAAACATAAAACAGAAGTTCTTGTATACCCTGAACCAGTACGTTGTTTTTATACTACACTTGTTATCAAACAGCTTTATAAACTTTCATAACATCCTCTTTACTTTAAAATATAACAAAACATAAAACAGAAGTTCTTGTATACCCTGAACCAGTACGTTGTTTTTATACTACACTTGTTATCAAACAGCTTTATAAACTTTCATAACATCCTCTCTACTTTAAAATATAACAAAACATAAAACAGAAGTTCTTGTATACTCTGAACCAGTACGTTGTTTTTATACTACACTTGTTATCAAACAGCTTTATAAACTTTCATAACATCCTCTCTACTTTAAAATATTACAAAACATAAAACAGAAGTTCTTGTATACCCTGAACCAGTACGTTGTTTTTATACTACACTTGTTATCAAACAGCTTTATAAACTTTCATAACATCCTCTTTACTTCAAGTAGAAAAAAATCGTCCCTCCTTTGTTTTTCTTTACCTCTTTTTTCCCCACTCGTCTTCAATCACCTGTAGGTTTGCTCTTCATCAGTTACATATCGTTCTTACCTGGATCACTTTCTGTATGTTAACTGTTCCATTATAGCATTCTTACAGTGTGTTTGTTACGTTTCTCACTGAACTTTAAACTCTGTGGAAGCTACAAGGCTAGTATATGCCAGCGGCCACGGTGACGTTGATAAATAGTGCCACTTAAATAAATAAATTATTCTAATTAGCCTTTTCAATTCCACTAGAGCATATGTTTGTACGATGTGAAAACACCTTTTATTTGTAGTTACTGATGAAGGCGAGGGAGTGGCCATATTTTGACCCCAACGTAGTTTCAGACATATTTTTAAACCATACATTTACCAAATGGCTTGTTGGTCCGTGACCTTGTTGAAAACGGAAACCTTCATACCAGATGAGTCACATGTAATAATAAGTTAATCACTTAGTCACTCCAGGTCTTTTTAAATATTTTTATGTAGAAGATTAGTAATTTAAGCATGCTTTGGTTAGTTCGTTACGTTGAATATTGGAAAAGGCAAAACATAGAATTATTCAACACGATGCAACATGTGGACTCCAAGTTGGTAACTGAAAGGTTTATAAATGGTTCTTCGTTGCTATAATACACTAATCCAAAATTTCTGAGAATACAGTAAATCATGGTTCTCGAATACGGTATTTTAATATTATTGAGAATACACTATATCAACATTATTAGGAATGCACTATATAAACATTACTGGCCATACAGTATATAAACATTATTAGACATATTGTGAATCAACATTACTGGATTGTTTTATGCGAATACTGACATGTTTTCTCCTATCAGGAGACTTACGTCTATTTCAAATCTCTGACTTTTAAATTATATACGATTCAGCCAATATTTTCAGTAAACCATCGTACAATTCACTTAGAATTATATTTATATTAAGGCCTAATGTTACTCACTTTATACGATATATTTTATATGAGATTCAATTTTTGTTATGCGCATATGTAGTGAGTAACATAAAAGTGTTGTTGTAGGTTAAACTACCAACTAGTTGTCACTCAGTGTATATATATATTAATATATATATATGTAGTTAACTTTTTAGTAGTTTAACTATAAAAAAACATTTTTATTTTATCTCTTTCAACAACCACTACACGTATTTTCCTACGAAGTTTTATTATACCTTGTATTGAGTAACTGAACAGTATTTGTATATAGAGGAAAGGAAGGGGTGTTGATTCTTCATATCTTACAGTCTTGGTAAAAAGTGCATTACGTACCCGCGTGTAGCAATGTTACGTAATGTTACATTCTCACGCCCGGTTAGTATGAAACGTACTTACACACCAGCTTGAGTACAGCTGGTCCCCTACTGTAAAGCTGACTGTAAAAGTAATAACTTATTTCTCAGAACCTTCCCCCTCAGTGGTACAGCAGAATGTCTGCGGACTTAAAACACTAGGAATCAGGTTTCGATACCCGTGGCGAGCAGAGCACAGATAGTCCATTAATTCCAAACAAACATTCACAAACATATGAATGATTACAGAAGAACAAGTGAACGAACTTAATACGTTTAGATGCAATTCTATCGCGAACATCTCATTTGCGTGTGTGTGTTACAACGAATTGCTCAGTTTTGTTTCATTGCTAACCCTGGAGTCTAGCATACGGCTTTGAAAATTGGTATACACCAAGAACTGTAGTTTCAAAGAAGGTCTCGTGTTTCTTAACGATGTATTCGTTAATAAGAAATTAAGTCCATGATGAATGCTTAAGTAACTCTGTTCCCTTTATGGAACTATTGAAGTTTTCAGGTCAATTGGATGTCACCTCACCCAGTTATCCACTCTTTAGTTGGTAAGGATGGAAGTTAAACAGAATCCCAGAGTTACGTCTCAGGAATTGATTTAGCATAATGTGTGGTGACAGACCCATGTTTGAATCCTATTCACGTGTACAAAACCATGTTTCGTTTATTCAAACAAATTCTTTATCCGTATATTAAAGTGCCCATTTTCTGCATTCATCTATACATGTCAGAAAATAATTCACGCTTGCTGTAGAGACAAATTGAACACTTTGTTCTATCTCCTTTTGTTGTTGTTGTTATTTAGTTCGCAGAAGAAACACGTGTAATTCATTATTCATCGAAAGTAAAAGTACCACACTGGATGAAATTCGATCATTTTAGTAGGGTTTCTAATACCTTTGTAATCGTTCAGTTTCTGTGGGCTTAAATTACACCATGTAACATAAATTTTGTTCTTGGATAGTATGTGTTATTACACCATGTAACACAAATTTTGTTCTTGGATAGTATGTGTTATTTTTTAATTGTTTACGTTGCAAAAGTACAGAAAATGGTCATTATTACCTCCAAACTTTGCTTTTGTGATCTGCATAATGAAATTTAGAAATTAACTTATTTTCAATGTAAAAACGGGCAAATTTGCACATTTTCATTTACATGAAGTCTAAATAAAACAACATACGAATCAAGATTTACATGTATTTATACTAAAGTACACAAAAATGTTTAGAAGTGAATAGTTTTTCAAGATTTGAGACTGTAATGTAAATCACTTTCACGTATCAGCCCCCAAATATAGTCTCCCATCATGTTTTCGTTTTACGCTCCCAGGTCACAAAAGCGAAGTTTGAAGAGAAAAATAGGTCTTTTCCGTTTACTTCAGGCATAAGCAATAACACTTTTTGCCCAGGAACAAGAAAGGTAAAAATTTTGTTACATAGTGTTATTATTGCGCGCTCTGTTCACTTATCATAAAATTAGGTCCTGATGTTTATATTTTGTATTTATTTTCGAGTTGTTTCTCACTTGTTTTGTCTATGAAATCTGTCGTGTCAAATATAAGTCGTTGCTCTAGTTACATTTTTTTTTTCAGGCAATAAGGCCGAATACGGCTTCACAAACAGCGTGGGCGGCGTAAACGCCACTGTTATGGGGGCTGGCTCCGGCCGGACCAACTTTACCACCAAGCAGCTCACGGAACTGGAGAAAGAGTTCCATTTCAACAAGTACCTCACTCGGGCTCGGCGGATCGAGATTGCCACAGCTCTGCAGCTCAACGAAACCCAGGTAAAAATCTGGTTTCAGAACCGGAGAATGAAACAGAAAAAGCGAATAAAAGAAGGACTTATTCCACCAGACTCGCTGGTTTCCGAATCAAATACACCGACCTCAGTCGCCAGCACTACGTCACCGGTGTCCTCACCAGTAGCTCTTACGACCAAAGACTCCAGCCAATAGGATGTGGTATATAAAGTAAACTGTCGTGTGACTGGTCATTTTGAAGCTGCTTTTATCTCCTTTTTTTGACTATTGAAAATACTGGTTGATTTTTTCGTGAAGATAGGCAGCTATTTATACAGGGTGAGCATCAGATGTCAGTACTATTTGTACAGGGTGAGCATCAGATGTCAGTACTTTCAACTGAGTCATCAGTAACCGAATTATGCAAAGTTCCATATTTTACTCATGTACATAACACAAAACATACTTTGAAACTTTTTTGTTTGAGTTCTCGTGAAATTGGTCTTATACTGACATCTAAAACGTGTAAATAGAATATATATATATGTGTGTATGTGTGTGTGTGTGTGTGCGTGAGAATGCTTAAGTTATTACATCACTCACAACTTTCGCTTTAAAGCTTTGCATGGGGTAGTGAAAAATGAAAAGTAACTGATCAGAGAGATGGGGGGTAGTCATCGATGTTCGTCGAATTCAAAGGTCCTCGTTCCTTCCCTCCAGATACGATTTATCAGTCCAGACCTGTAACCTCAAACAAACTCGTTCGATTTGTTGATCCAGTTTTGAGGCCTCACCACGCTTTCTACATTAGGTTCCTCAAATGACAAGTGTTATGGTATTTTTGTACGAAACAAGTCAAGGTACCTACTAGTGTTGTTATTCACCGAATATGTTGAATTATGTTGACTTCGCTCAATAAATCCAAATACTGTTCTTCAACCACGCACGAGACCTTTTTTATTTGTTTAATCAGCATACTCTGAGGATTTATATCTTAGTTTTATGAAAGCACCAATAAAAGACAAGATAACAAAAACCAAGAACAGAATACCCAAGATTTATAAAAATATTTTTACGTACGAACGTATATATATATACACACATATTTAACAATATATATACATATAACAATATTCTGTTCAACTATAGTGTTCGTGAATTAAATAACCATTGTTGTTGAAAACCATATATGGCAAGTTAGTAACACTGGATATAGTAGTATATATTGTGTTAATAATGCTATTTTACCTTTAAATATGTATATATATATATGTATATAAGTTTTACTGTGTAGCATAACTGGTGTACGTACAAATAATCATAGATTTTATTTCTCGATGGATTCACCAGCATGGAGTTTCCTGGAGCAAGACAAAAATAGCGCCCTCTGTTAGTTAGTCGGTCATCATTAAATATTCAAATCTAATCAGGTCATAATATCGCTTCTAAGCAAACCTGTTATTTTATTAAAATGTTTTGATGCTCAAAATGTTCGTAATTTTCTTAAACCGTTTCAGTTTCAAGCTTTGTTTTCGTATTCGATAAACGCACCATTAACTTCAGTAACTCTTATCATTACATATCGCAATATTTCCTTTTGATTGCAAGTCATGTTACCCGAAGTGGTAGCTGGTTGACTGAATTATCATTTCAGAAGAACCAGAAGGAACTTGGTTGGAGAATGTTTAGCTGCGTATCCCCTTTTCCCCTACCAGCTAACGCCACTCAAGACCATTCCCTTTGTTGGGTAAGCCAGCCTTCAGTCTCTCCACCTTTCGGCGTAAACAGACTAGAGGTTAGGATATTATTTCGTTCGGAGTACGGCTGCAAGGAGATTGGAGAACTGTCAAATAATGATTAATTCCTTCGAGTTTTTGCTTTCAGAGAGTCGCCATTAATTCGGAGAGTCAGCGCTGCTGAGACCCGGTAATTGGCAGTCTGGTTCTCCGGCCGGTCGTGGACGTTTGGCATGAGCCATATCCCTTCAGTAATGTAGGATAGGGAAGGTGAGGGGGACGCTAACCGACAGTAATATATGCTACTCCCTTCTCCTCCCGTCGGTGCCTCAACCAAATTATAAGCTTTGAGAAAGCACAAAAACGTGACCTCACATTTGCTGTTAATCTTAGACACCGTGTGAGTAGTTAAGTATAATTGTATAGCCAGTGCGTTGAACTTTAATATTAAACTGATTTCTTCGACTCTCATAAGGAAAAAAACAAAACTAAACTAAATGCGACTTTTAAAACTTGGATTATTATAACTTTCCCTCGTCATCAATAAAATTCGATCTATCGAAATATGTACGAAATTTCATACCTAGAAATTGCTATTGGAGTGTGATAAGCAGCAATGCAATAAGTGTAAGACTGTAAGATACTCCTTCGTATTGTCTGTGTTATTAAAGAAGCAAATTGGAGCCTCGTGTCTGACGTCAAAAGAGAAAATTTATTGCCGCCAACCGATGGCGACCACACTTACGTTCAGCATGAGTTTGACTGGGCGTGTTGGTAGTATTTCTCTCTTGTTCGTTCGACTAACATTGTTTACGTCCATTAGGCAATGCTGAAAGGGATAGCCATACATCACACAGCGTACAGGTACCGATCGGGACATAAGCTGCCATTAATCATTTCAACGTGATGTTTTTGCTCTCTATATATACTATTGCGTTTTTGTTGTTGTTTTTCATCGGAATGTCGCACGTCTTGCTCTGTCGCCGTTGGTCCGTGCCTTGATTCATCTCCAACAGCTGACAGGTTTAGCTGTCAATTGACTCACACCCTGTTCTGATTGGTTCTATCCAGTGGCCGCACAACATTCTGAGTTAAAAATGATAAAACACATCTTTAAGTAATCTGACTCTAACCTGACAAGTAGTCATTGCCACAAGCAAAAGCCGAAGGAAATATAGTTTCTTAAAAACCAAAATTGATAGATATGAATAACCTGTGACAGTATCGTCATATGCTAAAGATAACATATAATGTGTTGTATCAATTTTCAGAACATTTTTACATCAGATAATTAATAAACCCAAAACATTCGCTTTGGTCATATGGATATACATATAAACTGCCTGCTCGAGGAACTTCACATTCTAATGCTAGTGATTGATTGATACGAAGAGAATCAATATAATGTAGGACCCATTTTCAGGTTTACCTCAACATGTTTATTAATCCATGGATTAAAATAAATGAGTTTAACAGTTGAACTTAAGTGTCTCAGTCAAATGGACGATTTATGTACAATTAGCGTTGTTTTATATCTGGGCTTTAACAAATTATCTCTTAAAGGCTCCACAGTGGCCCAGCAGTCTGTTTGTTTGTTTTGAACTTCAGGCAAAGCTATACGAGGGCCATCTGCACTATCCGTCCCTAATTTAGTAGTTTAAGACTAGAGAGAAGGCAGCTAGTCATCACCAACCACCGCCAACTCTTGGGCTAGTCTTTTACCAAAGAATAGTGGGATAGATCGTACCATTATAACGCCCCCACAGTTGAAAGGACGAGCGTGTTTGGTGTGAAGGGGATTTGAACCCGTGACTCTCGGATTACGACTCGAGGGCCTTAACCGCCTGACCATGCCGAGCTCCCGGAAGTATGTCCGTGGACTCACATCGCTATAAACCGGGTTTCGATACCCGTGGTGGGCAGAGCACAGATAGCCCATTGTGTAGCTTTTTACATAATTCTGAACAAAAACGAAGCTCCCTTGTAGATTTTGTAATAAAAAATAAAAATTACCATTTGAGAAACATTAATTCTTCATACGATATTAAGTGTGGTATGTCTAGAAGAATGCATAAAATTACTATTACAAATGTACATTCTGTATTCTAATCGACCTCAGTATTTGTATTTGATGCAGGTGTAGTAACGCGTGTCATGTTTAGCAATACGTCTTTCGTCACTCAACTAGCTAGTGACGTTAGAACGAGAAGAGTCCATCTTCCACTGCCACTAGGGTAGATAAGAACTATGCGTATGATATGTAAAAATTGTATTAACTTTATATCGATTTATATTTTAACTTAACGTCGCATATCCCGACCCTGCCATAAACCTGAATTAAAATTAAAACAAAACTTGTTTAACACAAAATTATTAGTTAATGTCAGCCTGACATGATTTAATTATAGCCTTAAATATTTAACTAAATTAATTATTTTTTTGCAAAAAACATCTTTCATCGCTTATGACAAATCGTTTAATCAGAACAATTAAGGAAACGTTTTTCGTTTCGTTTTGCCATTCTTGTCACCCATAAAAATAAAACTTGAGTAAGGTTTGTTTGTTGTGAATTTCGCGCAAAGCTACTCGAAGGCTATCTGCGCTAGCCGTCCCTAATTTAGCAGTGTAAGACTAGAGGTA
Source organism: Carcinoscorpius rotundicauda (assembly GCA_011833715.1). NCBI lineage: Eukaryota > Metazoa > Arthropoda > Merostomata > Xiphosura > Limulidae > Carcinoscorpius > Carcinoscorpius rotundicauda. The sequence continues at coordinate 59,406,881 of CM022403.1, read as the reverse complement.
AGGCAGCTAGTCATCACTACCCACAGCCAACTCTTGGGCTACTCTTTTAACCAAAGAATAGTGGGATTGACCGTAACATTATAACGCCCCCACGGCTGGAAGGTCGAGCATGTTTGGTGCTACCGGGATTTTAACCCACAATCCTCGGATTACGAGTCGAACGTCTTAACACGCTTGGCCATGCCGGACCCCTTGTGTGAAGAAAAGAAAAGCGTTTCAACAGTTGGTTTGGGGAGAATGGCCTAATTTATCACAACCTCATCACATATTCTCTCTGCTCTATGTTACCCAGAGTTTTTAACTCACCCTCACAATAATGACAGAAAAAATTAGACATGCAAAACAGGAGGCAACATGCAGTTACGAGCTTCGTGTCTTTAAATACGAATTAATTTTAATCGACGTTGTCACGACATCCATTAGAATACTTCACCCTTTTATTTACCGTCCCGTTGATGATCCGTCACGTGCTATGACGCTTTTGTTCTGGCGCTACAAATGATTTGGTGGCTTACCACAGACTATGTGCTTGGAATATCTGAATGAGAAGGTCAGGGAGGGGGCACTGAAGTATACCATAATTTTGTTCAATCATCCATCATATAGCAGTTATGTGTTTTAACTGAGTATAAATGTACAAAGTGTGCTTGACCAGTGTACATTCAATAGCTTGCTCACATTCAGCGTCTATTCAACAGCGTTGCTTCAAGCAGTTCGTGGGGCTGATCTATATAATCGTACTTTCCATGAAGGAAGGCTTATAAAAGGCGTTAACCGCCAGTTGTGAGAGCCTTAAAAGTGACTCCATACTGTGAGCACCTTTAATGCGGGGGCAACCCCGGGGTTGCGGCCAGCTGGGAAAGGATTAGAGAAAATATCTGGTCTGGACAATGGTCAGAAGCTTTTGATTCTATATTTGTTGCTGTTAACAGTAGATCTTCCGTGTCGCTTAAGAAACGAGATCAACAGAAGTCAACAGTTGACCATTTAACGCGTTAGGTTCGTCTAAAAGAGCTCTGTTTTGGTTTATCAGACATAGTGTTGTTGCTATTTTGATAACGGACGAGACTGCCTCAGCCATGGTCTGAAACGAACCTATTAGGTATAGTGTGTTGTTTTTCTCGACAACTCAATACAATAATGCCTTGAAGCCACTGTTATTAATATTCTAAATGAATTATTTTAACGCTTGTATACCACATTTTCTAACTAATATGGTATGAAGAACAAATAATCTACATCTTATGACCAGTTAGGGCGTTAAACACTGTTTTATCTCTGTTGTGTTGTCTCGAAACAAAAGAATTTCAAACTGACAAAAAAACAAACAAACTGGTCCTTTGAAATAGTTTTTCTTTTTTGGTCAAGCTGTGAGTCTAGAGTAGCTAAGTAGTTAACGTAACTACGGATTGAAGAGTCCAGAGTTCGAGACGAGACGTTACTCGATACGTTCCTTACTTCCAAATGTGAGCACTTTATAAACTAGCAGCGAGAGTAAAACTCTGGTATTTGGTCCAAATATCCCTTGTGACGGCGGGTGGCGTTGTTTGACTTTTTTCTCTGGCCAGTTGCTCCAGATGTTTGATACGTGAATTCCGAGGTTTACCTTCCTGACAAATTAAACCATTTTTGAACACGTCATAATCTTACTTGCTTTGAAGTTATTTTAGTCACATGTTTCAACGTGAAAGTACAGCCAGTTAACATCATTTTCGTACTGCCTGAGTGCTCTTCAGTAATGATGTCTGTCTGAGAAACAGTATTAATTATTTGACAAACCGTAGATGTCGGTGAAAAGAAATTTCACCTTCCAATATGATGGCGGCAAAGTTAAGTTCATTGACTTTATCTTGTGAGTTCGTGGAGGTTAGGTGTCGGCTTACTCGTGGAATATTATGAATTTAAAACACATATCTTAATTTGACCTGTGAACTTGTTGAGTTAAACCTCCAATGTAAAGTATAGTTCTCAATTAAGGCAGAAAAAAGTACTCAAAAATATAACCAGAACATACCTACAATGGAATGTAATCAGTACCTACCTATACAGAAATATAACCAGTACCTACCTACAATGGAATGTAACCAGTACCTACCTACAATGGAATGTAACCAGAACCTACCTACAATGGAATGTAACCAGTACCTACCTATACAGAAATATAACCAGTACCTACCTACAATGGAATGTAACCAGTACCTACCTACAATGGAATGTAACCAGTACCTACCTACAATGGAATGTAACCAGAACATACCTACAATGGAATGTAATCAGTACCTACCTATACAGAAATATAACCAGTACCTACCTACAGTGGAATGTAACCAATATCTACCTATACAAGAATGTAACCAGTACCTACCTACAGTGGAATGTAACCAGTACCTACCTACAGTGGAATGTAACCAATATCTACCTACAGTAGAATGTAACCAATACCAACCTACAGTGGAATGTAACCAACATCTACCTACAATGGAATGTAATCAGTACCTACCTATACAAAAATATAACCAGTACCTACCTACAGTGTAATGTAACCAGTACCTACCTACAGTGGAATTTAACCAATACCAACCTACAGTGGAATGTAATCAGTACCTACCTATACAAAAATATAACCAGTACCTACCTACAGTGTAATGTTACCAGTACCTACCTACAGTGGAATGTAACCAATATCTACCTATACCTGAATGTAACTAATATCTACCAATACAGGAATACAACTAACATCTACCTACACAGGAATGTAATAAATACATACTGACTTCATAATGTATTCAGTATTTATCGACACAGAAATAGGTATTAATATCGACCTAAACAAGAATGTAATAAACATATACTGACTTCATAATGTATTCAGTATTTATTTACACATAAATAGGTATTAATATCTACCTAAACAAGAATGTAATAAATACATACTGACTTCATAATGTATTCAGTATTTATTTACACATAAATAGGTATTAATATTTACCTAAACAAGAATGTAATAAACATATACTGACTAAATATTAAATACATACTGACTTCACAATGTATTCAGTATTTATTTACACATAAATAGGTATTAATATCGACCTAAACAAGAATGTAATAAACATATACTGACTTCATAATGTATTCAGTATTTATTTACACATAAATAGGTATTAATATCTACCTTAGGCTGTGAAAGTAGTCAGTGACAAACTGGAAGATTAAAAGTTTTTCTTTACTAAAGTACCTATATTTATATAAACACGGTTAATCCACAATGTATATTTAACAAAGAAGGTTATTATATAACCTCCATTACGTATCTGTATAATTTAAAAGTAATTTCTTCTTTTTCACAGCGATAAAAACAGAACGAAAAGTAAATCGCTCCAAATTGTCTCATGTACATGTTTATAAATTCATATACGACTTCTGTGTTCAACAGTAAAGCTCTTTACGTATTGTTACTACTTCTGGTAACCAAAGCTTCTACTCAAGGATAACGAATTAAGACAATTAAGGCGTTAATTAACTTATTAGACTCGTTACTGCGAAAAAGAAACTTCATTATCGAACGAGAAACGCTAAAAAAAACAAAACCTATTTCCTGACAAAGAACAAAAACTTAAATACACGAACATGGCTAGTACACCAAGGAAACACGTGTACGTTCAGTCTTTTATTTTTTTTTCTCTACTTAGCTTTACATTTTTAATTCAGCTGTAAATAAATGGTTCGTGTTCACAGAACACGTTCGTGGGCTTAGACCACACGTGCTTGTGGTGAGAAATCTAGCGTTCATTTATCACAAGGCCAACACTCCGTGAAGGTAAGTTTGAAAGCGATAACTCCCTACTCTCATAAACGTCTTCGACTTAGGAGCCGAGTAAAAGACTCAGACGATCAAAATGTGTGACGACGTTGCCTAAATAGGTATCATAAAAAAACAGTAAAAGGGTTACAGCTTTTCTTTCACAGCGGAGTAAATTGTTCATGATATTTTAGTAGACGAATTATATTTATTTTAATTGTGTTTATTAGCTAGATTAACAATATCTTAAAATGTCATTATAGCAGACCTGAAAAAACTTACATGATTACGAGATATCTCAGTTTTTGCGAAGATTATAGTCAAGATATAATACCTGAAGAAAGTGGCTTTTATTCTCCATAAACATGCGAATATCTATTCATATATATATATAACATGCTTGGACAACAAGAGGTTTAACTTGCTATGAATAATTTTCATCATGAGCATAGGCTGTTAAATAAAAATGTCTGTGTTACTAAACTTTAATTTTGCATGAAAATTTAACTGTGAATATAAATTGATTAAAACATAGGCCATTACTAAGGGTTTTATTCTCTATAAGATTATTATATGTGGATATAGAATGTAAGGGTTTTATTCCCCATAAGATTATTAAATGTGGATATAGAATGTAAGGGTTTTATTCCCCATAAAATAATTAAGTGTCAGTATATAATATAAGAGTTTTATTCCCCATAAAATAATTAAGTGTCAGTATATAATATAAGAGTTTTATTCCCCATAAAATAATTAAGTGTCAGTATATAATATAAAGAGTTTTATTCCCTATAAGATTATTATATGTGGATATAGAATGTAAGGGTTTTATTCTCTATAAGATTATTAAATGTGGATATAGAATGTAAGGGTTTTATTCCCCATAAGATTATTAAATGTGGATATAGAATGTAAGGGTTTTATTCCCCATAAAATAATTAAGTGTCAGTATATAATATAAGAGTTTTATTCCCCATAAAATAATTAAGTGTCAGTATATAATATAAGAGTTTTATTCCCTATAAGATTAATAAATGTAGTTATAGAATATGAGGGTTTTGTTTTTTACAAATTATTAAATGTGGGTATAGAATGTAAGGGTTTTATTCTCCATACGATTATTAAATGTAGGTATGGAATATGAGGGTTTTGTTCTCTACAAATTATTAAATGCGAGCATAGCGCGTAAAGGTTTTATTTTCTATAAGGTTATTAAATGTGTGTATATAAGGTAAGGATTTATTCTCTATAAAATTTTTAAATGTTGATATAAAATGTAGGGGTTTTATTCTCTATAAGATTATTAAATTTGGGTATATAACGTAAGAGTTTTATTCCCATGAGATTATTAAATGTGGGTATAGAATACTTAAATAATAAAAACATGATTCATTAAAGGCTGCTTTCCGGATAATGAATTTTAAATGTTAACACGTGTTAAACTAACACTTCTTTCTTTAATTAAAAACAAAATTGTCGAGTCTTGCGAGATGATTGACAGCTAAAAATACGCTATCAGTATTATTACTTTGTTGTTGCACGTGGATAACGTATGCTGATTGGAAAGCGGACATATGAACTTTGCAGCATCTTTTGTCGTTTTCCAGCGCTCGTTTTTGTTTTTGACGCAGAAATTTCTCACATTAATTCTAGACCGTGCATAGCCAAATGTGTTAAGGCGTTCGAATCGTAATCCGAGGGTCATGGGTTCGAATCTCGGTCGCAACAAACATGCTCGCCCTTTCAGGATTGAGGGTGTTGTAATTTCACGGCCAATCCCACTATTCATTGGTAAAAGAGTAGCCTCAGAGTTGGCAGTGATGACAAGCTGCCTTCCCTCTAGTCTTACACTGCTAAATTAGGGACGCCTAGCACAGATAGCCTTCGAGTGACTTTGTGCGAAATTCAAAACAAACAACATTATTTCTATAACCATTATTCCTTTTGACACACATTTTTGCCTCGTTACGTCACAGTTAACCCTAAAAACTACATTAACTTTAGAGTCGGATGCGTCATTTTGAAAAATTTTGATTATCTGCTAAAGATGCCGTATAACATTTGTCACTTTCAATACATTACTTGCTCGCGTGTTTCACATCATGTCGTTTTAATAAATCCTGTGGTCACGTGATTAGCGATAAGATCGCATAGGAAAAAAATGTAATCGCTTTTGAAACCGTCTAGACTACCAAACTCATCCATTGGGTATCAATCAACACATAGTTTAAACAGTCTCTATTCTTCAACAAAGCACATCGGCGAGACTCCCAATTAAATACACAACAATGTCAGTGAATAATTAACAATATTAACAATTGTACTACGCTCTGAGAAACAGTAAACGATCTTTGTCCAATAATATTTCGAAAGTTTTATTCTTACACAATTTGAAATAATTTCAAATGTTTTTCAAAAACTATTCTCATACGTATTTTATATTTTTGGATTCTTCCTTTAAACAGTTAATAAAATTTTATTGTAAAAAAAAAACTTTTTTCTCTCAATATTTCAATCATGTCGTTTATTAAAAGTTGATTCATTCTTGAATACCAAAACAAACGTTAACTTTTTGTTTTGTGTCCTTTTTACCCTTTCTTTACCAGTTATGGTTTAAAAAATAGACCAAATTTTACCATAATTCAAAAGCATTAATATAGCCTAAATTATGTATTAAAAAACGTAACTAATAGACCAAATTTTACCATAATTCAAAAACATTAATACAGCCTAAATTATATATTAAAAATGTAGCTAATAGACCAAATTTTTACCATAATTCAAAAGCATTAATATAGCCTAAATTATGTATTAAAAACGTAACTAATAGACCAAATTTTACCATAATTCAAAAACATTAATACAGCCTAAATTATATATTAAAAATGTAGCTAATAGACCAAATTTTTACCATAATTCAAAAGCATTAATATGGCGTGTTTTGTATCATATTTACAGCCGCTACTTGAAAGTAGAACAGGCTGGTTTATTGTTCTTTGGTGAGTTAATTAGCTGTGCCTATGGTGCAGTTTAATAACGAACGTTTCAACTGAGTGTACACGTGTTTAACGAACACGAAGGAAACTTGAAAATTCTGTTTGAATCCAACTGATGATGCACGTGAACCGTTGCGTGTAAATCACGTGTATTAAGAACACAAAATTTACACTTTCTCTCTCCATCTTTATGAATATATGCAGAGTTTATTTTCAGTAATATATGTAAATATAAAGAAAGATCTATGTTATTACAATACCTCTTCATTAACCTAACAATATCTAATAAAAAACAAAACCACAACCTATCACATGACGAGTCACTTGAAACTGAAGATCTATCCAATGCTTCTCTACCCAGCATGGTCATGGTGGTTAAGACACCCGAATCCTCATCTGAGGGTCGCGGGTTCGAATCCCGGTCGCACCATCATGCTCGCCCTTTCAGCCGTAAGGGCGTTATAATGTGACGATCAGTCCCACTAGTTGTTGGTAAAAGAATAGCCTAAGAGTTGGCGGGGGGTGGTAATAACTAGCTAGCTGTCTTTTCTCTTGTCTTACATTGCACAATTAGGGACGGTTTGCGCAGATACCCCTCGTGTAGCTTTGGGCGAAATTCAAAAACAAACAAATACACAAACCGATGCTTCTCTCTGTCTCAAAAAGTGAAAAGAAGTTTAAAAAAATAGAAGAAAAGATTATGACGTTTTTAACAAATTAAAAAAAATCAATCGGTTATTACAAACCTGACTTGTGAAGATATTATCCACCACAAACAAGCGTGATAATTGTATGAGGTTATCTTGAATATGACCAAGAAAGGTCAAAAGGTTATTCTCTGCTTATCAATAAATGCGTCGATACCCATACCAGCCGTTCTGAAATATATTTTAATATCAAGTGGGTTTCTTGTCATCAAGACTGATAATTAATTATACATTGCCAAGTTTCAACCATAAACTGATCGATCTAGTAACACGTTTTCAACCACATCTCAAACTTATTTACATAGTAACAAATATTCAACCATATTCCAAACTAATATAAATAAATAAATAAATAAAAATTCAACCCTAAAATAAACTGCTTCACACAGTAAAAAGTTTTCAATCATATCCAAAACTAATAATCTACATTGTAACAAGTTTCAACTACAGCTTAACATGGTCTACCCAGTAAAAAAAAAAAAGAAAAAAAAGAAGCAATAACTCGAATTTGTCTGCACAGTAAAACGTTTTCAACCACAGATCAAACGAATTTACATGGTAACAAGTTTTCAACCATAAAACAAACTGATTTTCATAGTAACAAGTTTTCAACCGTATCCAAAACTAATCTACATAGTAACAAGTTTTCAACCGTATCCAAAACTAATCTACATAGTAACAAGTTTTCAACCGTATCCAAAACTAATCTACATAGTAACAAGTTTTCAACCGTATCTAAAGCTAATCTACATAGTAACAAGTTTTCAACCGTATCTAAAACTAATCTACATAGTAACAAGTTTTTCAATCACAACCGAAACTGATTTACGTATTAAGAAGTTTCCAGCCATATCCCACACAGATATACAATGCAACAAATTTTCAAAGAATTTCTAACCCCCAAAATATCAGTTTGATGCCTGTATGCAGATTAGATAATGAGAAATTCATGTAACGTTGAAGTTAAATAAAGGAGATAGTATTTACAGTTCGTGTGTTTTCTCACTAGTTATTTTTTCATTGTTCATATGCTAAACATATCTTCGTATTTTTAAAACAAGGGTATAGCAACAATACTTCTGTATTGGTCTGAACATAAGAACAAGGAAGGCCATCACAATAACATTTATGAACATAAAATAATCAAAAGACTTGAACCTTTATGGCCTCACGGTTCATATGTATGTATATATTTATTCAACTAGTGGCAAAGCGCTAAGTCTGAAGGTTTGTTTATACTGCTAAAAATCTGGTTTTAGGTTTTGCTACCCGAGACACAGTCAGCTCAGATGGTTCATTGTATATGTTTTTGTGTTCAACAATAAACGAACTCTCAGATTAAAGTTAGGTACAAGTAAATATCTTTATCTCAGCAAAAAATGTTTGTGTTAAATTTTTACCAGAGCTTTGTTTCTCAATGGTTGAGCAGCTCGTAGTAAGGCACTCTTTGAAGAGCTTAAAACTATATCCTTCATTCTCTGTCACATTCTCTATCTGAAGCTTAATTTGAGAGATATGCGTTGGTTTATTTCGAATTTCGCGCAAAGCTACACAAGGGCTATCTGCGCTAGCCGTCCCTAATTCAGGATAGTTAGCATTTACCCAAAAATAATGAGATTGACCGTCACATTACAACGCCCCCACGCCTGAAAGTGTGACGGGGATTCGAACCATTGACCCTCGGATTACGACTTGAATGCCTTAACCACCTGGCCAAGAAATATGGGACGCCAGTTTTTCTATGGTAGGTTCATTAATGCATGTTTTAAGAGGCATCGAACCAGAACTAAACGCACACTAAATGAAGACTTCAGCAGCAGAATCAAAACTTTATTCCTCTGATAACTACTCAAATTTCTCACTTTTTCTTTTTTTCAAACTCAGCCAGGTGTCGCCACCGTTAGAGAATATACATTTATTTCGCAACACTTTCTATGTCACAAAACTTGCAGGGCACGTAGGGGTAAATCCCCTGGGTTATTAATTTGAAGACACTTTTATTATTTTTCCAACGAAGTTTTAAAGCATGTCGCACAATTGGATCTTGTCGGGATGCGATATGATTTTTACAATACATCACAGCAACATTTTCACCGAAGTATGATTTGTTGTTGTTGTTTTGAATTAAGAACAAAGCTACGCAATGGGCTATCTGTGCTCTGCCCACCACGGGTATCGAAACCCGGATTTTAGCGTGTAAGTCCGCAGACATACCGCTGAGCCACTGGGGGGCCCGAAGTATGAAGATTAATAGTTATTACCTTTGTCAATATTATGACTCTTGTTCAGCTTCAACGGTGACCAGACAAGACTTTTTTCTTGTTATCATAAAATTTCTTGCTATTTACACAAGGATTTGAATACTAATTATAAACAATTGCATGGTTTTCAAACGAAGACAAATTTACTAGTGTATAAAATAGAAATGTTTATTGTTGAAAGTACAGATATTTACAACAGAAAGTAGAAATGTTCATTGTTGATAGAAGAAATGTTTATTGTTGAAAGTACAGATATTTACAACAGAAAGTAGAAATGCCCATTGTTGATAGAAGAAATGTTTATTGTTGAAAGTACAGATATTTACAACAGAAAGTAGAAATGCCCATTGTTGATAGAAGAAATGTTTATTGTTGAAAGTACAGATATTTAGAACAGAAAGTAGAAATGTTCATTGTTGATAGTAGAAATGTTTATTGTTGAAAGTACAGATATTTATTACAGAAAGTAGAAATGTTCATTGTTGATAGTAGAAATGTTTATTGTTGAAAGTACAGATATTTACAACAGAAAGTAGAAATGTTCATTGTTGATAGTAGAAATGTTTATTGTTGAAAGTACAGATATTCATTGTACACAGTACAGATATTCATTATACACAGTACAGATATTCATTATACACAGTACAGATATTCATTGTACACAGTACAGATGTTTATTATACACAGTACAGATATTCATTATACACAGTACAGATATTCATTATACACAGTGGAGCTGTCCATTGTATAATGTGGAGTTGCTCATTTTTAAAAAGTCCACTTATCAGTTGTTTAATTAATTAAATTACTTAATAAAGTTAATTTGTTAATGACTTGATAATTTATTTAATAAAGCTTATGTATTAATGAATTTCTTGGTGTTAATATAACATTAATATTCTGTGTTTGCTAATTTACAATGCTTAATATATATACGTAAACGGGCCTTGCATGGTCAAGCGTGTTAAGACATTCGCGAGTTCGAATCCCCGTCGCACCAAACATGCTCTCCCTTTCAGCCGTGGGGGCGTTATAATGTGACGTTCAATCCCACTGTTCTTTTGTAAAAGAGCAGTCCAAGAGTTGGCGGTGGGTGGTGATGACTAGCTGCCTTCCCTCTAGTCTTACACTGCTAAATTAGAGACGGCTAGCACAGATAGCCCTCCAGTAGCATTGCGCGAAATTCAAAAAAACAAATATGTGTATATATACTTATATGAAGCATATAAATTCTATTTCTAGTCTTAACTTTGTTCATATTAACTTCAAGAATACGAGTTGATGATATTTTACATGACAAGTAATCTGGTTAACTTGCTTTGTTATCATCTGTTAATATTCTATCTTTACTTAACAACTACAATGAGAAGACTCATACGGTAGAAATACTGGGAAACAAGATATCAGGAACAAAAAAAATAGAGGTTTAATATTTCCACGTGAAAGGGTCAACTGAAGTTCTTTAAACAATTCGTAAGTTTGCCCTCAGTTACATGAAGAACCTTGCTTACCCAAAAGTAAGGGGCTGGGCTTAGAGAGAATTCATGATAAACGTAAACAAACATGTTGCAGTTTCCGTCCAACAGTTCACGATGGAAGTTAGTGAAAAAATTTATTCTGTTGATTTTGAATTTTGTGTTGGTCTATAAAGTTTCTAATATGTACGTGTGCTCGATCTCCAAGAAAGAAACACATGGCTTGAGTGTGTGCGACTACTTAACGTAACACTCGAATATGTCTAATGTGCTTGAATTTGTTAAGTAACATAGGTCGTTTTCCACATTAAGGTAGGTCCGCCCTGGCCAGATGGTTAAGGCTCTTGACTCGTTACTGAGGGTCACGGGTTCGAATCCCCATCACATCAAACATGCTCGCCTCATCAGCCATGGGGATATCATAATGTTACAGTCAATCCCACTATCTGTTGGTAAAACAGTAGCCCAGTAGTTGGCGGCGGGTGGTAATGACTATCTGCCTTCCCTCTAATCTTACTATGCACAATTGTGGACGGTTAGCGCAGGTAGCCCTCGTGTAGCTTTATGTGAAATACAAAACAAACCAAACCAATCCATATTAAGTAGGCTTAAAGTAACAGTTCTTTGTAAACCACTCTTTTCTACGTGCAGTTGGACTGTTTGTTTTTTAATTTCGCGCAAACCCACACGAGAGATATCTGCGCTAGCTGTCCCTAATTAAGCAGTGTAAGACAAGAGAGAAGGCAGCTAGTCATCAACACCCATCGCCAAATCTTGAGGTACTCTTTTACCAACTAATAATGGGATTGACTATCACGAAATAATGCCCTCACGGATAAAAAGACGAACGTGTTCGGTGTGACGCAGTTTCGATTCAGTGACCCTCGGATTGCGAGTCGAGTACCCTAACGTTAGCTCCAGCCCATGCCGGACCTGTACAGTAGGAAGTGTCTCTCTCGAAGTATAAATGTGAGTGGTTCGAACTTAAACACAATATTCCATTTTCAGTGTTTTTGTGTTCCACGTTAAAGATCTTGACTGCTAAGTAACACTAAAAAGCAACAATATAGAGAAAAAAAAACCCTACAGAAACCGAATTATTCAGAAAGAAAGAATGGTTCCTTCAAACTAATATCCAGTATTTCCAGACTCACATTTGGTTGGTCTTGTTTGTTTGTTTTGGAATTTCGCACAAAGCTACTCGAGGGCTATCTGTGCTAGCCGTCCCTAATTTAGCAGTGTAAGACTAGAGGTGAGGCAGCTAGTCATCACCACCCACCGCCAACTCTTGGGCTACTCTTTTACCAACGAATAGTGGGATTGACCGTCACATTATACACCCCCACGGCTGGGAGGGCGAGCATGTTTAGCGCGACGCGGGCGCGAACCCGCGACCCTCGGATTACGAGTCGCACGCCTTACGCGCTTGGCCACGCCAGGCCATTTGGTTAGTCAATCATTCAATAACATTCAACTCATTTTCTTTCCAGCACACTCATTCTTTTGATGTATTTATCTTTTAATAACGACAAGAAACAGATATTGAAATAACTGGACGTGCTAAGTATCTCAACTCATGAGGACAAACTCGCGAACATTGAGACAACTACTGATATATTTGTAACAAGTTATAAGTTTCTGAAGCTACGTGTGCTGCACATTTGGTCAAACTATTTCATAAAGGCGATAATGAACTCCAACTATTCGATCTTACAAGGGTAGCCCAAGAGTTGGCGGTGGGCGCTATAGACTTACTGCCTTCCCTCCAACATGTCAGTTCAAAATTAGGGCTGTATAGCGCTCTTAGTAGATTCATGAGCTTTTTATTTTCGTTTTAGTTGACAACCGTTTATTAATACAAGAACAGAATACATTACTGTTTCTGCTCGCCAGTCTGAAATCGGTTTTCATTTCACTTTGACACTAAACGAACTCCATGTCCCCAGTAGAAAACCATACTTAAAGCCGAAAATTATTGCATAAAATATTTAGAGATTTTCCAAACGCAACTCAAGCTGAGCCTAAAAGCTTCGTTGCGTGTGGTAAACGGATGGATTCTGTTGAAACAGGTATATAGTGCCTATCATGCACTCTCTCAGAGTGATAGTAAAGTATGTACGGGGCTCGTTGTGGTGTAGCTCGTGGAGCAACAAAAGATATGGTTAAAACCGAAACTATCCGTGTAATCGAGACAACGTGATTCCTAAATGTAGTGTGTGAACAACGGATCTATCATACATAAAACATGACAGAACGATAGAGATGCCTGGTGATTGAGATTTTATCCAAGTGAAACGATATCTCAGGCAGTATTTGATCCAAATACGAATGTGATATGATTTAAAAGTATTGATTTCCAATACGGAAGTTCGCGTTACGTATCATATATATATATACACACACACATATACGAGATTTCTGTTTTCTCTCTCTTTTCTCAATACATTATATTGTTCGGAAAGAATATTTCTTATTAAATAATAAAATAAATATAAAGTGAAATAACTAAATCGTAATTTGTCAGTCCTACACTTAAAACAATAATTTTCTTACTGTAAAATATCTGTCAAAACAGTCTTTGAGTTATAAAACTTGTTGTTGTTGTTGTTTAGAATTAAGCACAAAGCTGCACAATGGGCTATCTGTGCTCTGCCCACCACGTGTATCGAAACCCGGATTTTAGCGTGTAAGTCCGCAGACATACCGCTGAGCCACTGGGGGGCAGTTATATATAAAACTACGTTGATTTGACTAAAGTAACAGTTGCCATACAAAACTTAATAGAATAGACGACAACTGCTCGTTGTGAAGACAAGCGTAGAGGACGACGTTTCAAAAGTCTTCCGCCTTTCATCCTCGACCTGAATACGAAAGGCGGAAGACTTTCGAAACGTCGTCCTCCACACTTGTGTCTCCACAACAATGCAGTTGTCGTCTATTCTACTAAGTTTCATCATGCTTAAATAATCTATCATAGCAACTAGGTGGTTGGCCCCTTACTACAGATAGGAGAGTGGTGTGTTATATACAACTTCCGTTGTAACTGGATTACCACTGAAGTACTGGTCTCCTAAATGAGATGGTTCCACAACAACGAGATTACCTCAGAAAACAGACTTTATTAGGGAGAGTGGGGGAGGTATATTGAAACATCCCTTGCAGCAATTGGTTGATTTATCTTTCAGCTCAGAACAGTAAGTTACAATAAAACTATTCCGTATTCCAAGTTTATTGTTAACTGTTATCTCTGTTCCCACACAATTGTTTTATAGTTTTTTTTCTTTACCAAATATCCTGATTTCCATTTCGAGACAGGGAATTTTAACTCTTCTCTCGACTGATTAATTTAACAGTAAAACTGAATGTTAAGAGCTGACCTCCTCTTACCAAAAATTCAAACCAACAGTCTGAGGAGCTTTATATTTACAAAAAAAAAGGCTCGGGATGGCCAGGTGGGTCAAGGCGTTCGACTCGTAATCCGAGGGTCGCGTGTTCGAATCCCGGTTGCACCAAACATGCTCGCCCTTTCAGCTGTGGGGGCATTATAATGTGTCGGTCAATCCCACTATTCGTTGGTAAAAGAGTAGCCCAAGAGTTGGCGGTAAGTGGTGATGACTAGCTGTCTTCCCTCTAGCCTTACACTGCTAAATTAGGGACGGCTAACGCAGATTGCCCTCGAGTAGCTTTGCGCGAAATTCAAAAAACAAACAAACAAACAACACAAAAACAACACAACGGTAGGATTAACCGCCACCATATAGCAGCTCCACGGTTAAAGGGGCAAACATGTTTATGGTGACGTAAATTCGGACCCGTGATCCTCAGACTGCGAGTTAAATGTCCTAACTATCTAGCTATGCCGAATCTAAGTGGTGATAACTTATGGACCCTGATATTTTCAAGTTGGCACAATAAACTTTAGGCTAAACCTACATCCGCAGTTAAAAAAAGTCTTTTTCACATATTGGCGATGAATCATTATTCTTGTCTTGAGTTCTTGGAAACTGTGTAAACACTACAATGAGTGGTGAGCTAACCATTTCATGTAAAACATTTATCCGTTGTTGTAAAACTCCAACTATTTTCGTTTCTATTACACACTTTTTGGTAAAAATTGCATATTTTAATATCAATAATTTTCTGGAAAGATTTTTTTCATGAATAAAAATATGGTCGTGGAAATTATTTAAAGATATTACTTGTTTTTTGATAAGCAAGCATAAATCTACGCAGTGGGCTATCTGCGCTCTGCTCACCGAGGGTATTGAAACCTGGATTCTAGCGTTGTAAGTCTGCAGATATATCATTTACCACTGAGGGCCGAGAGACTGGTTAACTGCAGAATATGATTAAAAGGCTACAGAATGGTAAAATAAAAAAAGGGATTTAGGAAATGAAAAATGGGATTGGTTAACTAGAAAATCGTATTATAAAGTAGAGAAGCGAAATGGTAAATTACAACATAAGATTTGTGGAATGAAGAATGAGATTGGTAAACTACAAAATCGGATTGTAAAGTACAGAAGGGAAATGGTAAATCACAACATGGGATTTGTGGAATAAAGAATGATATTGGTAAACTACAAAATCGGATTGTAAAGTAGAGAAGGGAAATGGTAAATCACAACATGGGATTTAGGGAATAAAGAATGAGATTGGTAAACTACAAAATCGGATTGTAAAGTACAGAAGGGAAATGGTAAATCACAACATGGGATTTGTGGAATGAAGAATGAGATTGGTAAACCTACAAAATCGGATTGTAAAGAACAGAAGGGAAATGGAAAATCACAACATGGGATTTATGAAATGAAGAATTGGATTGGTAAACCACAAAATCGGATTGTAAAGAACAGAAGGGAAATGGAAAATCACAACATGGGATTTATGAAATGAAGAATTGGATTGGTAAACCACAAAATCGGATTGTAAAGTGCAGAAGGGAAATAGTAAATCACAACATGGGATTTGTGGAATGAAGAATGAGATTGGTAAACTACAAAATCGGATTGTAAAGTGCAGAAGGGAAATGGTAAATCACAACATGGGATTTGTGGAATAAAGAATGAGATTGGTAAACTACAAAATCGGATTGTAAAGTACAGAAGAGAAATGATAAATTACAACATAGGATTTGTGGAATGAAGAATTGGATTGGTAAACTACAAAATCGGATTGTAAAGTGCAGAAGGGAAATGGTAAATTACAAAATGGGATTTGTGGAATGAAGAATGAGATTGCTAAACTACTAAATCGGATCGTAAAGTAGAGAAGGGAAATGGTAAACCACAACAAGAGATTTGTGGAATGAAGAATGAGATTGGTAAACTACAAAATCGGATTGTAAAGTAGAGAAGGGAAATGGTAGATCACAACATGGGTTTGGTAAACTACAAAATCGGATTGTAAAGTAAAGAAGGGAAATGGTAAATCACAACATGGGATTTATGGAATAAAGAATGAGATTGGTAAATTACAAAATCGGATTGTAAAGTACAGAAGGAAAAATGGTAAATCACAACAAGAGATTTGTGAAATGAAGAATTGGATTGGTAAACTACAAAATCGGATTGTAAAGTGCAGAAGGGAAATGGTAAATTACAACATGGGATTGGTCAACTATAAAATCAGATTGTAAAGTGCAGAAGGGAAATGGTAAATTACAACATGGCATTGGTAAACTACAAAACCGGATTGTAAAGTAGAGAAGGGTAATGTTAAATCACAACATGGGATTTAGGGAATAAAGAATGAGATTGGTAAACTACAAAATCGGATTGTAAAGTACAGAAGGGAAATGGTAAATCACAACATGAGATTTGTGGAAAGAAGAATGAGATTGGTAAACTACAAAATCGAATTGTAAAGTAGAGAAGGGAAATGGTAAATCACAACATGGGATTTATGGAATAAAGAATGGGATTGGTAAACTACAAAATCGGATTGTAAAGTACAGAAGGGAAATGGTAAATCACAACATGGGATTTGTGGAATGAAGAATGAGATTGGTAAACCTACAAAATCGGATTGTAAAGAACAGAAGGGAAATGGTAAATCACAACATGGGATTTATGAAATGAAGAATTGGATTGGTAAACCACAAAATCGGATTGTAAAGTACAGAAGGGAAATGGTAAATTACAAAATGGGATTTGTGGAATGAAGAATGAGATTGGTAAACTACAAAATCGGATTGTAAAGTGCAGAAGGGAAATGGTAAATCACAACATGGGATTTGTGGAATGAAGAATGATATTGGTAAACTACAAAATCGAATTGTAAAGTAGAGAAGGGAAATGGTAAATCACAACATGGGATTTATGGAATAAAGAATGGGATTGGTAAACTACAAAATCGGATTGTAAAGTGCAGAAGGGAAGTGGTAAATTACAAAATGGGATTTGTGGAATGAAGAATGAGATTGCTAAACTACTAAATCGGATCGTAAAGTAGAGAAGGGAAATGGTAAATCACAACAAGAGATTTGTAGAATGAAGAATGAGATTGGTAAACTACAAAATCGAATTGTAAAGTAGAGAAGGGAAATGGTAGATCACAACATGGGATTGGTAAACTACAAAATCGGATTGTAAAGTAGAGAAGGGAAATGGTAAATCACAACATGGGATTTGTGGAATAAAGAATGAGATTGGTAAACTACAAAATCGGATTGTAAAGTACAGAAGGGAAATGGTAAATCACAACAAGAGATTTGTGGAATGAAGAATGAGATTGGTAAACTACAAAATCGGATTGTAAAGTGCAGAAGGGAAATGGTAAATTACAACATGGGATTGGTCAACTATAAAATCGGATTGTAAAGTGCAGAAGGGAAATGGTAAATTACAACATGGGATTGGTAAACTAGAAAACCGGATTGTAAAGTAGAGAAGGGTAATGTTAAATCACAACATGGGATTTAGGGAATAAAGAATGAGATTGGTAAACTACAAAATCGGATTGTAAAGTACAAAAGGGAAATGGTAAATCACAACAAGAGATTTGTGGAATAAAGAATGAGATTGGTAAACTACAAAATCGGATTGTAAAGTACAGAAGGGAAATGGTAAATTACAACATGGGATTTGCGGAATGAAGAATGAGATTGATAAACTACAAAATCGGATTGTAAAGTACAGAAGGGAAATGGTAAATCACAACATGGGATTTGTGGAATAAAGAATGAGATTGGTAAACTACAAAATCGGATTGTAAAGTACAGAAGGGAAATGGTAAATCACAACATGGGATTTATGGAATAAAGAATGGGATTGGTAAACTATAAAATCGGATTGTAAAGTGCAGAAGGGAAATAGTAAATCACAACATGGGATTTGTGGAATAAAGAATGAGATTGGTAAACTACAAAATCGGATTGTAAAGTACAGAAGAGAAATGGTAAATTACAACATAGGATTTGTGGAATGAAGAATTGGATTGGTAAACTACAAAATCGGATTGTAAAGTGCAAAAGGGAAATGGTAAATCACAACATTGGATTTGTGGAATGAAGAATGATATTGGTAAACTACAAAATCGGATTGTAAAGTACAGAAGAGAAATGGTAAATTACAACATAGGATTTGTGGAATGAAGAATTGGATTGGTAAACTACAAAATCGGATTGTAAAGTACAGAAGGGAAATGGTAAATCACAACATGGAATTTGTGGAATGAATAATGAGATTGGTAAATAAGAAATTTAGATTGCTAGGCTAGAAGGTGAAAACAATTCCTAGTATTAGACACATCTGTAACATACGCAATGATATTTTTATTTGAGTTTAAATAACATCCACACAGCCCTAAAGCCAGGCGTAAAACTTCTAAAGCCACAATCTTTCGAAAGCCTCTATTCATCGCAACAACACACTGTTTACTGAAACACATTGAAAGAAAAGAGAGAAGGTGGAAAAAAACATCTTTCTGTACAATGACCGTGAATAGAAGAAGACAAAACAAAACATCTGATAGGTTTACCTACCACCAAGCAAGCTGATCAAAGTGATAAGTCGAAGCGTTATGCAGGGTAGGCTCCACAACGACTTAACGGGCGTTGTTCGAGCTGATCTAACCTGACGGTTTAAGTGTGGCGTGTTTCATGCTAAAGTAAATACGGGCTTATTCCCTTACAGCCCCCCTCCCCATCGAGGTCGTGCTCTATTATATCTTTCCCGATTTGTGTCGCCTTGTGATAATATTGTTTTTCGATATGATTTTCTTGAATGGACTCTTGGCAGCGTTGTTGGTGTACAAGGAGATTACGGAAGACAGGTTGGAATCTTATCGGCCAGCCGAATGACATTCGTCGGAGTGCGTGCACGGGGAAGGGTATCCCACCTCACAAGTTGTGGTACACATTTCGTATCATATTAATTGTGAGCGTCGATCAGTTAGACGTTTAAATGTTATTGTCATCTGTCATCCGTGACGACAACGGACGAGTGGCGAGCATGACAAAGACCGTAATTGTCTGAATAAGGCAGTTCGATAGACTGTGAGTGCGCGAGGATGACACGACAATGTGCTGTAACCAATTATAACTTTGGAAAGAAAATTAATGTATCGCGTTGAAGGGTTTATCCAATAATTTTATTCGTCGTTCCGAAATTATAGGATCACGTAGAACACGACATTCAAAGCGTATTGATAATTTTCCACAGCTCAGTCGATCATTCTAGCATTTATGTACGAAATAACCTTCGAATATTCGCAGTTTAAATCCTCGTTTGTAAGAAAAGGTAGTAGTTATTTATGGCTGGGTGTCAGACAAAACGTTGAACGAGTTAAATTCGTTTTTGTCAATTTGATCGACGCGAAAGATCTCGCGTGCAGTCAGTTAAGTTTGTTCGAAACCGGTTTAGCGTGGTATTAAAATACCTTATACTTTGAATCAGTTGATGGTCACAACTCAGGTTCAGTTGGAAGGCAGAAGACCAGAAAGGATCAACTCTTGCTTCACTTGACAGCGTTGGAAATTTTGCTTCGTTCACCTTAGTGAGACATTAATCACTGTCACTTTGCCCCCTAGCGGAAAAACCTTACAGGTAATTAACCAATTGTGTAATTTTTTGAGCGTCTCTTCTGAAAGAGTTGTAGTCTGATTTGGCTACTAATTATGCTAATTAGAAAAGATGGTAAACGCGCCCTTAGTCAATATGGTAGCAGAGTACCACTTGCGAAGCATTGTCGCCTCATATCTTCTAGATTAAGGTCATCTCTCATTCGAAACCCGTTCTTCTAGATCTAAATTAACCACCTCGGTGACATGTGGCAGTTCGCTAATCATTGTGAGAAATTCTTTGATTTTCATCGCAACGAAAATTCAGCGACGAGTTACCT
This sequence comes from Carcinoscorpius rotundicauda, assembly GCA_011833715.1. Lineage (NCBI taxonomy): Eukaryota > Metazoa > Arthropoda > Merostomata > Xiphosura > Limulidae > Carcinoscorpius > Carcinoscorpius rotundicauda. The sequence continues at coordinate 59,386,298 of CM022403.1, read as the reverse complement.
TGCCCGGGCTCAACTAACGAAAGTGCTGCCCTAAACAATGAAACTGCGCAAAAGAATCGTTAAAGGACCATTGGTCGCCCTCAAACTGATGGCACTCCGTTGGGGTCATCCGGAAAGAGACAACCTGTCAGCTCTGTTCTGAAACTCACCCAGATATCCGGACGTGCCCTTTTCTCAATGGTGTCAGATCTTCGGTGACAGACGTCTCCTAGCAGATCTTCTTTACGATATTAACAATGTAATACAGTCTCACGTGGACAGGTAAGGTCGACGACAAATGGACAAAGAAAATTTCGACGTCTTTTGCAATCACTGTTGAATGGGACCAGAAAGAGCCTTTTTTTACTCTCTCCCAACTGGAAAAGCGGAACATTTGAAACAGCATGATGAGAGGAGTATTTGACAAGACAATAAATGACTGTCTTGTCTTTCACTTGGTCCGTCATGCAAGTCATGAACGTCAGCTGACTCGTGTTTGTTGTGACACTGACCTAATAGGGCATGAAAGAACGCTCACTACTGAGGTGGGACTCATGTCACGTGAGGTCCAAAGATGTTTATTTAGGAGCAGTAGGTACACAGAAGGTTCTTGTTGTTTTTCTTTTACTCTTCCACAAGGCGAATAAGTAAATACAACCTTTCGTTTTTATCCTCACAGTCTGTTTGTTTGTTTTTGAATTTCGCGCAAAGCTACACGAGGGCTATCTGCGCTAGCCGTCCCCAGTTTAGCAGAGTAAAACTGGAGGAAAGGCAACTGGTCATCATCACCTACCGCCAACTCTTGGGCTATTCTTTTACCAACGAATAGTGTGATTGAGCGAAACATTACAATGCCTCATGGCTGAAAGGGCAAGTATGTTTGGTGCGACGTGGATTCAAACCCACAACCCTCAGATTACGAGTCGAGCGCCTTACCTACCTAACCAACAACTTGAATACGTCGAAAAGACAGCTATATAGATATATATTTATTAGACTGTGCAGGGCTGACGAAAAGGTGAGAAGGCAGTTGCCCCAGAACCCGGCAGAGTTCACTAGAAATACACCCTATTTACTGAGCTTATTTATTTAATTAATTGAAATTAAACACAAACTACACAAAGGGCTATCTGTGCTCTGCTTACCACGGGTAACAAAACCCGATTTCTAGCGTTATAAGTCCATAAACGTACAGCTGTGTCACTGGAGAAGTAGGTATAATGAGCTAAAAAAGCTTTTGCTTTTCATGGTTTCATGAAGAAATTTATCACCCAAATACCTTGTATGACAAAGTAAATAAATAGAATAAAGGCAGGGGCGATGATATTACTAACCCCTCTATTGTGTTATTTTACATTATGATATAAATAACCCCTTTATTGTCTTTTTTGTGTTATTTTACATTATGATATTACTAACCCTTTTATTGTGTTATTTTACATTATGATATAACTAACCCCTTTATTGTCTTATTTTAAATTATGTTATTTTACATTGTGATATTACTAACCCCTTTATTCTGTTATTTTACATTATGAAATTACTAACCTCTTTATTGTGTTATTTTACATTACGATATTACAAACACCTTTATTGTGTTATTTTACATTATGATATTACTAACCCTTTTATTATGTTATTTTACATTATGATATAACTAACCCCTTTATTGTCTTATTTTAAATTATGATATTACCAACCCTTTATTGTGTTATTTTACATTATGATATTACTAACCATTTATTGTGTTATTTTACATTATGATATTACCAACTCCTCTATTCTGTTATTTTACATTGTGATATTACTAACCCCTTTATTCTGTTATTTTACATTATGATATTACCAACTCGTTTATTGTGTTATTTTACATTACGATATTACAAACACCTTTATTGTGTTAATTTACATTATGATATTACTAACCCCTTTATTGTGTTATTTTAAATTATGATATTACTAACACTTTTTTGTGTTATTTTACATTATGATATTACAAACTCCTTTATTGTGTTATTCGACATCATGATATTACCAACACCTTTATTGTGTTATTTTAAATTATGATATTACTAACCTTTTTATTGTGTTACATTACATTATGATATTACTAACCATTTTATTGTGCTATTTTACATCATAAAGAAAAAATAAAATTAATTGGAAATTACCCCCCACTTGAGGACATTGTTCTGTGTGCGGGAGGCCTCACTACAGCTACATACGAACGTAGCTATTTCATACATTTAATAAAAAAACTTAATATAGTTAGGCTTGCCTCATAAAATATCCTTAACAACAGATACCACTTAAAGCGAACTGATAATTTATAAAATTCCAATGTCTAAGCCCTACTGTTTTTTTTTATCGTAAGTAACCCATGCAGACCCTTATGTCGCCAGAATGATCTAACCGTTTTACCAGATGTCTCTCACCATTCAGACTAATCAATGAACATTTAACAAATATCTGTTTAATATACAATATAGACAGCTACTTAAATAGCTGTAGACTAAAAGAAGTTTCCGTTATGGAAATCGATTGACTTTACACAGTGTAATGTTTGTTTTGAATTTCACGCAAAGCTACACGAGGGCTATCTGTGCTAGCTGTCCCGAATTTTGTGGTGTAAGACTAGCGGAAAGGTTGCTAATCATCACCACCCACCGGCAACTCTTGGGTTACTTTTTTACCAAGGAATAGTGGGATTAGTCGAGACATTATAACGCCCCAACGACTATGGTTGATGTGATGGGGATTGAAACCCGCGACCTTCAAATTACGAGTCTGGGCGCCCTAACAACCAGGCTACACCGGGCCCACAGCGTAATGAATATGAATCAGGTAAAGATATGTCATATCTTTAAACTCCCAAAACTATACCATCACTGCCTTTATTTGCAATGTTTAAAGACAATAGTTCGAAATGGACTGCTAGCGCGGACCTCAAAGTCCACTGTTATAAATTAACTCTGGTGTACATATATATATATATACATACACGCACACACTCACACATATTTTAAACTAATGTCTGAAACGTTTCATTGTTCCTAGATTTCACAGAACGTACTGAAAGAATTTAAACATTTTCTTAATAAAGAAAACTATCTTTACCATTCAGATAATAAAACATAACTCTTTATTTCTGTTCGCGTTCTATCCATGAGGCTTCATCAGAGTTGATAGTACAATAACTGACGAAACTTCACTGATGTAAAAATTGGAGTGTATAAGAGATCTTTCTTATCTCTGACTCTGTTGTCAAAAGTCTGAAACGATAAAATATATTTTTTTACTTCAGTAAGACGTAGAATCGTTATATGGTTATTCTCCTTTACGTGTTCCCGCCCTCTAGTGGCAAAGCGGCATTTTTGTGGACTTTAAACGCTAGAAATAGGGTTTTGATACCCGTGATTGGCAGAACACAGGTACTCCATTGTGTAGCTTTTGTGATTAATTATACACAAGCAAACCGATTCGTGTCCTACATGTGGGACAGTGATATATTTACGGACTTACGACGCAAAAATCCGCAATTCTATTCCCTGTGGTGCACAGGGAACAAACAGACAAATCTTATTTATATAAAAGTAATTAGAGCACACAACTAAATCACCAAATGCACAAAAAAGGGTTAAGTTTAGAAGAAATAAAACAATACCTCATTCTGTACATTTCTCCAGGCCCGGCTTGGCCACGTGGTTAAGACACTCGACTCGTAATCCAACGGTGGCGGATTCGATTCCCCGTCGCACCAAAATGCTCGCCCTTTCAGGCCTGAGGGTGTTATATAGTGACGGCCAATCCCACTATTCGTTGGTAAAAGAGTAGCCCACGAGTTGGCGGTGGGTGATGATGACTAACTGCCTTCCCTGTAGTTTTACACTGCTAAATAGGGACGGCTAGCACAGATAACCTTCGTGTAGTTGTGCACGAAATTCAAAACAAACCAAAACCATTTCTTCCAAAAGTTATATAAAAAAATATTAAAATATGATCAGACTATGCACGTGACATAAGCACGTGTTAAAAATTGAAATGAGCCAAGACCAATAAAATGTTTCATAGAAATCCGTAGCTATCTTGAACAACTTAGTTTTACTGTTTGATATTTTAATAAGGGAAACCAGTGTGTATTTTTGAGAATTTTTTGTTCATAAACTTCATTGTTATATCTTAAGCTAATGTGTAGTTGATAAAGTTATTGGTTTTATGTTTTAATAATTTGTTTATTTTCAGATTTTCGAATGTCTATATTTTGTCAATGTGTATCAAATTATTTTAGTAAGTTTCTGTGATGCAAGAAACCGTTGCATTGACTTCGCGTTTTGTTAGTAAATAATAAAACTGAATATTTAATATTTTCGATTACTCGATAATTTAAATATTGCAGACGTTGTTAGTTATATTAATAAATTCATGACTTCTTTATTTATATAAAAGTTTTAATCACTTCATAATAAAAGGTGGGTATACAAATAAAGACCGTGATATTGGTGCAACACTAAAATATAATGGCCTCTCTCTAAGAGGAGAGAACTCTCCAGTGTAATAGCGACAGGTATGCTGACTTAACAACGCTAAAAATCGGATTTTGATACCTGTGGTGGGCAAAGCACCGATAGCCCATTGTGTAGCTATGTGCTTACCTTTAAACTAAGAGGTGGGCAAAGTGACGGTACTTATAACGTTTCTAACTTGACGGTTTCGATGCTCGATGGTAATCCATAGTCGAACATGCTCTTCCTTTCAACCATGAGAGCGCTGTAATGTGACAATTAATCGCATTATTCATTGTTATAATAGTGGTCCAATAGTTAGCGGTGGGTGGTGATGATTAGCTGTTTTCTCTCTTACCAGTTACTGCTCAGTTAGATACTGCTAGCAAAATTCTACAGACAAATAAGCTAAGTACTTTTTTACTACATTTGTTATACGCTGTGTGAACGTAAACCACCTGAATACACACATACTATCACCTTTATAACAGTCCTCACCATTACCAGACAAACAAGCCCGTGTGTGCACCATGTTTTTCCTTGGAACATATAGTATTTGGTATTTTGGAATTTCGCACAAAACTACTCGAGGCCTATCTGTGCTAGCCGTACCTAATTTAGCGGTGTAAGACTAGAGGAAAGGCAGTTAGTCATCACCACCCACCGCCAACTCTTGGGTTACTTTTTTACCAACGAAAAGTGGGATTGACCGTCACATTATAACGCCCCCACGGCTGAAAGGGCGAGCATGTTTGGCGCGACGCGGGCGCGAACCCGCGAACCTCGGATTACGAGTCGCGCGCCTTACGCGCTTGGCCATGCCGGGACACCTTGGAACAACTATCCAAATTTGGATTTTTTAAACCGACATACAGTGAAATCTAAGGGTGCTTCAGGGACAAATGTTTGTGTTCGAAGAATATGTGTATCCTGTGATGCTAGCTATTTCCTATTGGTGAAGATGTGTCAGGCCGAACCTCCAGGGCGTGGTTCCAGATAAGAGTCCTGTAATTTACACGTTTATCACGTTGCAAATAATTATAGCTATAAAAAGTTATGGGGAGGGCTTTGTTCCGAGCCCGTCTGTGACAGAAGACCTCACATCGTCCGCCATTTTACATCCACTGAGTCTGCCATTGGGTTACAGAGAATAGTTATTACCAAATCTTCTGATTTCAACCTTCAAGAAGATGTATTTACCGTTATGCAAAACTTGAGAATTTTTCTAAATCTGTGTGAATTATTCCCAGCTCGGTTCCATGTTTTCAGTTCACCAATCCATTGCAAGACTTCGAATTGGATCACATCATGTCAGCTTGTGTTTTGCTGACAGTATTCTACATAGATGTTGGTCTGCCTTGGCGCGGGTTTTTTGGTGTAAACCTGGCTTTATTCTTCACGCTAGTACGAAACAAAAACTCTTTAGTTGCTTCCAACTTGTAATACAAAATTTACACAAAGGACTGCAATGTCAGTGTTCTTGAAGACCCCACTTGTAAACATGTGTAACATGAAGTAGCAGCCAAATATCTAATTCTTAGTGTGATGAGAATAGGTCTTCTTTAGTCAATGACTCAAGTAATCATTACACACTGAATCCTTCTATAATCTTGACCAAACAACATTTCGGACAGGAATTCTACTATACCTTTATTCTTGGGATCTCCTATGAATTTACTCCACTCTCTTGGGATGGGTAGTTTGAGATCGTGAATTTGGGCGCCATTGTTCTATAAAAACTGCCCTTAAATGGCATCTATTTTTCTTTCAGCTCCCATATAACTCTGTATATCTGAAAATCAACCAATCAAGATGCATGTTTTTATTTGACCATTTCTATGACAACCATACCATCCAGTATCCAAACTGTGATAATTCTTGTTTATATACAGCTATGTTACTAATCAGTGATACATAACTCTTTATTTGTATTGGCAGCTCTTGTATTATCACTACTAACTTTCGCTTCGATCTATTTGTCTGGAGGCTTCAATGTTTTAATACTTGGCTTCATGGAATCTAGTGGTACTGGAATCTAGTCGTCTTCCACAAAATGTTTCAGTTCTTTGATTACCGTATCATTAGTAGTAACAAACTTAAATGCAATATCTGCGGGTTCTTTCACATCAAGGTTCAAACCACGTGGGTTTATCATGTAGTCAACATTCAACCCAGATGGATGTAGCAAAAAGCAGGTGATTACATTAACAGTATTATTTACATTTGGTTACACGTAACGTGGTGCAGCCATCTTTTGAATTCTTATCGTGTCTTACAAGTTGACACAGCTGAGTGTTATGAACAGAGTAGTAATGGACCATCTGACCATGTTTTTTTATTAAGAACAAAGATAGACAAAGATATTTACGGACTTACGACGCAAAAATCCGCAATTCTATTCCCTGTGGTGCACAGGGAACAAACAGACAAATCTTATTTATATAAAAGTAAGTAGAGCACACAACTAAATCACCAAATGCACAAAAAAGGGTTAAGTTTAGAAGAAATAAAACAATACTTCATTCTATACATTTCTCCAGGCCCGGCATGGCCGGGTGGTTAAAACACTCGACTCGTAATCCATCGGTGGCGGGTTCGATTCCCCGTCGCACCAAAATACTCGTCCTTTCAGGCGTGGGGGTGTTATATAATGAAGATCAATCCCACAACAAGGTCATCCGAAACAAGGGTATTGAAACCCGGCTTCTAGCGTTGTAATTTCCCAGACTGTGCACAATGAAACAAAGACAAAATGAAGATCTGTCATCCACAACGTTCTTCAATAAGCTGGTCAGCTGTAATTTACAGATTACCAAAAAGACAACAGACTATCCAAGATATAAGAAGGCTCAAAGTGGCCACGTGGCTTGTGCGCTCCACTCATAATCTTAGAGTCGCGGGTTCGAATCCCCGTCACGCCAAACATGCTGGCGCTTTCAGCCGTTGAGGCATTATAATATGACGGTCACTCCTGCTGTTCTTTGGTAAAAGAATAGCCCAAGAGTTACACTGCAAAGTTAGGGCCGGCTAGCGCAGATAGTCATCGTGTTGCTTTGGGCAACATTAAAAACAAACAAAGCTTTAGAACAACAACACTAGCAAAAATACCCAAAAAAGCGATAAACAAATAAAGACCACACATATGCTGCATTAATTAGACAATACTCCATAGAAAAAAAACAACGCATACGCTGTATCCATCAGACAATATTATAAAGACCACACATACGCTGTATCCATCAGACAATATTATAAAGACCACACATACGCTGTATCCATCAGACAATATTATAAAGACCACACATACGCTGCATTCATTAAACAATATTATAAAGACCACACATACGCTGTATCCATCAGACAATATTATAAAGACCACACATACGCTGTATCCATCAGACAATATTATAAAGACCACACATACGCTGTATCCATCAGACAATATTATAAAGACCACACATACGCTGTATCCATCAGACAATATTATAAAGACCACACATACGCTGCATTCATTAAACAATATTCCAGAGGACATATTTGCAAACATTTTAACAGAGATTTAATTGCTGGAATATACAGTTCTCATGAGCTGGTATGTTCATGCTGTAACCTACGGGCCTGGTGGTTTATTACAGCCGTTAACTCGCAATTTGTGAGTTGCAGGATCGAATCCCATCATCAAATATACTCTTCCTTATAGCCGTGAAGTCATAATGTGACAATCAATCCCACTATTCGCTGCTAAAGAGTTGCCTTGCCCAAGAGATAGAGGTGAAAGGTATTGACCAGCTAATAAAGAATACTCCAAGAGTTTGGCAATAGGTAGTTGAATTGTGTTTAATAGCAAGCTGTTTTATCTTTAGTATACTGTTTCAAAATTAGCCTTGGTGATCCTCGAGTAGCTTTGCGTGAAACTCGATAAACAAACAGAGCTCCAATAATGCGAAGTTAATTGGTATTTACACGCTAAAACGGCAAAGGCAGAATCCCTCCTGTGCATGGATGTTTGTCGAAAGCAAACTCTCGTCCGTTTAGTTGTAAAAGTACATGATCGCCCAGATTTATAGAGCTAAGAGACGTCGGTTTTCCTTTTCTAAAATTGGAGCCATGCATGTTATTAGTAGAGCAAACAGTTGTTCTGAAGTTAACCGATATCTTATCCGCTGGGTGCTGATTCAACTCCCTATTGTTATTATGCATATTGTTATATTACTGTTTTATCATATTCTCAAATTTGGTTAAATATTTTCCCAAGGGAAAACTTAAAAGCACATTAATGGTGATTGTCACAAATAGGTAGAAATGATTCACCTAAAAAAATATAGTACATATATAGGAGGTTTCATCACCTGGTTATAGACAAGTTGGTATTCTATATAAAAAAAAAGACAGTCAGTACCTCTATTCGACTAATCGTAGCCATGTAGGCGGCGGGTGTTGTTGACTGGTTAGCCTTCCTTCGGTCAACATATTAAAATTAGGTATGACATGCCTGAACCTGGTGGTCTTATTTCTGACTGCATCACCTGGTTACAGACAAGTTGGTATTCTATATGAAAAAAAAGACAGTCAGTACCTCTATTCGACTAATCGCAGCCATGTAGGCGGCGGGTGTTGTTGACTGGTTAGCCTTCCTTCGGTCAACATTTCAAAATTAGGTATTACATGCCTGAACCTGGTGGTCTTATTTCTGACTGTTTAGTTCGTGTGTCATCTTGTAGATGGCGTTTTGGTTAAAAATCCCACAATATTGATTGAAATATAAAACACTTAAATAGATTGCACGTATATCATCACAGCTTTAACAGTCTTTATTTGTTATTAATTTCCAGAGCAATATCCAAGCTATATGAATAATTAACAAATTAATTTGTTATTTTAAATTGACTTCTCCCATTTATGTCTGGTTAGACATGATTTGTGTTTCATCAACTGTCGTTGTCCCCCTGGGTAATTATTACAACGTTAATTTTCAATATTGTCTCATCTTGCAACAGATTTTTAGCACTAGATTTGATTTGACACGTTTTAAATATCGCGCAAAGCTAATCTGGGGTTATCTGCGCTAGCCGTCCCTAATTTAGTAGTGTAAGACTAGAGGGAAGGCAGCTAGTTATTACCGCTCACCGCAAACTCTTGGGCTACTCTTTTACCAACGAATAGTGGAATTGACCAAACATTATAACGACTCCACAACAGAAAGGACGAGCATATTTGGGTTCTGGAATTTGAGTCCCACTAGATTTGATTACACTGGTTCTTTTTCTTTCCAAGTTTAGACTTATAGAGTTATTAAAATTATATAATTTTGGGAAAGCAGTTGGTTTAATGCAGGGGCGTAATTTCAACAAAATATTGTGTCGAAGGCAGGGCAAAGATAAACCTTAATTGACGCCCTTGTTTAAATGCATTGTGTATCTTATCGATCGTGTGGAATTGTAGTATACGGGTTACACCACTAGATAGGCGGTACCTTTCGTGACTTACAACGCTAAAATCCTGGGTTCGATTTCCTCATGATGGACACGATGCAGATAGTACATTATGTATTTTTGCACCAAAACATGAAACACTGTTTTAATAGTGTGTGTGTGTGTGTGTGTGTGTACATATATACCATGATCAACTGCATCCTGCAGCTTTAGCGCCATCTGGTGTATTGACACAAAACCCATAGTTTTCGCTATGATTTTCTGTGATGTAACTTGGACCGCCCCCCAGTGGCTCAGCGGTATGTCTGCGGACTTACACGCTAAAATCCGGGTTTCGATACCCGTGGTGGGCAGAGCACAGATAGCCCATTGTGTAGCTTTGTGCTTAATTCAAAAACAACAACAACAACAAAGTAACTCGGACCTGTACAAATAAAAATTTTCTCACTTTATAATTTATAATAATATTTTCTTGTATTTAATATTTAACTTAATGATTTCCCTCTGACGACTAATAACTTTTATGGTCCCTGAATAATCATCGAATTTCTTCGTGACAAAATATGAACATGTTTGGTAAAAACAACGCAGGCAAAAACAATTGTGCAAAAAATTTCTACGATAAATTACTGTGCGCCCCCTACTGGCACAGCGGTATGTCTGCGGACTAACACGCTAAAATCTGGGTTTCGATACCCGTGGTGGTCAGAACACAGACAGCCCATTGTGTAGCTTTGTTCTTAACTCCGAATAATAACAAGTTACTGGGCATATCTGAATTACAACGTGCGGCTGTTAGAAGATAATTACGAAACATTCCGTATGGAGGCGCTGCACTGTATAACTGATGGGGTATTTAGTCATTTCTGAAACACTCGCCAAGGAAAGACTTCCGGTGGTACAACAGCAATTCTGGTCGCTTTATCACACTAAAAACGGCTTTTGATACCCGTGGTGGGCAGAGCACATTTAGCCCATCCTATGTCTTTAAGCTTATTAATAAACAAAAGACAAAGAAAACTTCCAAGCCACTTTTGTTGTTCTTGTTTTCTAAAACATGAGTCGAAACGACCATAGAGACACGTTGTCAGTTACTCCAGTTATTCGAGCTTATTTGATTTGTTTGCTTTTAAGCATAATGTAAATCGTGTACTCTGGTCACCATGGGTGACCTTTCAGAACCTATTGCTTCACTACAATAGAAGAAGGTCTTGGAATGAAAAACCGTAAACTATGAATGTTTCACCTCAAGCAGAATATCATATTCGAAACTTTCTTTTCTACATTAATTGACATAGAACTTCCCAGAAAGCTACTCGAGGGCTATCTGCGTTAGTCGTCCCTAATTTAGTAGTGTAAGACCAGAGGAAAGGCAGCTAGTCATCACCACCCACCGACAACTATTGGGCTACTCTTTTACCAACGGATTGGCCGTCAAATTGTAACGTCCCCATGGCTGAAAGGTCGAACATGTTTGGTGTGACCGAGATTCTAACCCACAACCCTCGGATTACGAGTCGAGTACCTTACCGATCTGGCTATTTCGGGCCATTTACAGACCCACAATTGTTGTTATTATGTTTTAAGGCATGTGTAAGCCTTAGTCTTTGGCAAGCGTTTCTATATCATATTGTGATTTCAAAGTTAAGCCTAAAAAAGGCCATTCAAATGAAAGAAAACAAACGCAACCTACTAATAGGTATATTAAGCTGGATTTATATCAAATATAGAAAAACGTAATTCCAGGTTTACGATTTTTCAAATACCATTGGTACGCACCTGACATATTTAAAAATCGATTTTTCATACAACAACAAATCTTTAACGTTATAATCTCTAGGAATCTTTGTTAAAGGGAGATTTAAAAGCACATTAATGGTGATTGTGATAAATAAATAGAAATAATCCACCTATATAAATACAATTAGGAGGTTTCATCAAATGATTATAGACTAGTGGGTGTTCTATAAGAAAAAGACAGTCGGAACCTCTGTTTGACTAAACTTAGTCATGTAGGCGGCGTGTGTTGTTGTCTGATTAACTTTCCTCCGGTCAACATTTCAAAATTATGGATTACTATGTGTGAAGCTTGTGGTCTCAGTTGTGGCTGTTTAATTCGTGTATCACACAAGATGGCGTTTTTTTAAAAGTTATTTGTTATTTTGAATTAAGCACAAAGCTACACAATGGGCTATCTGTGCTCTGCCCACCACGCGTATCGAAACCCGGATTTTAGCGTGTAAGTCCGCAGACATACCGCTGAGCCATTGGGGGGGCAGCATTTTAAAATTACAGAGTGTAACAGATAAACTTTCTGAATTTATAAATAAACAAACTTAGAGACTGTTTTCTGTCATTATAATTGGAATTTGTATAAAACTAACTTAAGCCACCTTTAAATGCTTCGTTTCAGTATTTTATTGGCAAGAAAAAGTTTTATGTGGTATTTGATTAATTACAGAATACATTTTTATTTTTATTGGCACTAAAACTAAGTATTTTTAATTCTTTCTTAGTAATTACCAATTACTTTAAGGTCAACATTAAATTTAAAACTCCTTAATTAAATAACACTTTTTTTATTATAAGCTGTACTAAATATGCTCATTTATTTACCCAGGAATGATTCATTAAAATAGAACATTAAGAATGGTATTTAATTAATAAAAATATATATTTAAAGAATGTTCTAGATAGACCGAAACGACTCGGATCCCATGTTAATTTTAATTTAGTTTCATTAATTTATTATTTATTATATATTTTTTGCATTTTTAACGAAATCAAAGAGGGCTCTCTGCTGTGACTACCTCAGATAATTATTTATTTGTTGTTGTTGTTTTAATTTCGCACAAAGCGACACGAGGGCTATCTGTGCTAGCCGTCCCTAATTTAGCAGTGTAAGACTAGAGGGAAGGCAGCTAGTCATCACCACCCACCGCCAACTCTTGGGCTACTCTTTTACCAACGAAAAGTAGGATTGACCGTCACATTGTAACGCCCCCACGGCTGGGAGGGCGAGCATGTTTGGCGCGACGCGGGCCCGAACCCGCGACCTTCGGATGACGAGTCGCGCGCCTTACGCGTTTGGCCATGCCGGGCCTGTAAGACTAGAGGAAAGGCAGCTTTTAATCACCACCCACCGCCAAGTCTTGGGCTACTCTTTGACCAACGAGTAGTGGGATTGGCCGTAATGTTATAACGCCGACGTGGCTGAAAGGGCGAGCATGTTTGGTGTGGCAGGGATTCGAACCCGCGACCCACGGATTACGAGTAACTCCATTCGTTCAGCTATTGTTAGAAGCTAATCTTACAGCGTGTACTCCATGGAAAGAAATGTACATCGCTCCGCTATTGTTAGAGATTAATATTACTGAATACCTCAGATTACGAGTAGCCCCCCAGTGGCTCAGCCATGGAAAGAAATGTACATCGCTTGGCTATTGTTAGAGATTAATATTACTGAATACCTCAGATTACGAGTAGCCCCCATCAGTGGCTCAGCGGTATGTCTGCGGACTTACACCCTAAAATCCGGGTTTCGATACTCGTGGTGGGCAGAGCACAGATAGCCCATTGTGTAGCTTTGTGCTTAATTCAAAACAACAAGATTACGAGTCAAACGCCTTAACCCATCTGGCCATGCGGGGCCTCAGAGAATTGACCCCCGGATTTTACAATTCAACGTATATAGATTCATTTCTGTCCTACTGGAGGAAATGGAAAACCACAAAATATATTTTTTTAATGCAGTTAAAGTTAAGTCACTAAGTTCATACTAGTTTGAATGTGATAATCTTTCGTAATAGCAAAAAATATTTGCAATCAAATGAGTAATTTGTGTACATGGAGTAGAAATTTTTTTATCTGTTTAATAAAGTAAAAGAGCAAATAAAAACAGTTGAAGTAATGTTCCTTTTTTAACAAACAAAGCCAAATCGGGTACAAATAAACAGAAATACAAAACTCGATTTTTTTTTTAGTCTAACAGAAAATATTCAATATTAAACTGCATTGCTTCCCATATACTTTCTTCAATTAAACAGAATGAATTCCATTGCTTTACACTGAATTATCAAGAACACCTCACACACAAGCACAATACAGGAAGCTTCTAAGAAAATCCAATATATGGAGAATACTAATATATGATGGCTCCGGTAAAAGGAACTTACACATATGGTTAGCCGTCAAAGTGATGAACAGGGAAATTCTAATTCACTTTTTTTCTACTCAATTTTGGTCAACTCTCACGGAATATTACGTGCACTACAATTACGAGTTTGCTGCCTCTTATGCGTGTTGTTGAGTTTGTAGTATACGCATATCCAAGGTCTATATAAGGCGCTAAACTTGTGTGTTTCTACACGCTTTCCATTTGTAGATGATCTCGAATATTTTATTCTTATCAATTTATTGTATATATCGCGTTATCTTGCGTTCTATCCAGTTGGTGAAGATAACAACACATCTCATTACGTTTCAATTTCTATGCATCGAGAAGCGAAAAAAAAAATTGAGCGAGATTGTTTTATAATACACGTGAAATATCTTTAACTTCTGTAGCACATTTCTTTTATACCGCCGGTATAGCGGTGAGTCTACGGATTTGCAACGCTAAAATAAGAGGTTCGATTCCCGTCGGTGGACTCAGCAGATACTCCGATGTGATTTTGCTATATAAAAACACACATCCTCAAAGGAATTTCGTATCAACAAGAGCTTTGCCACATTTCGCGAAAGCAGCGACACAGTTGCTCAAAACGTTTACCAGCACTCGTCAACGTTCAGTGTTATGGGATTACTTATTATTCTGCCAAACACGTTAATAAATTTTAATTTTCATTCGTTTCATATTGAAATAATGAGCAGAAGGTATCCAAAACTGTTTTGCAATAAAGAAGAAAAAAAAATGTTGGTTGCGCCATCTATTGCTTATATGTCGTAGTATAAACACAATAATAAAAATACAAATATAAATATTAAAATTATAATTAATACCTATTTCTATGTCGATATACTGACTAAATCAAACTTGTAGTCTGAATCACAGCTATTATGTGAAAGCCATTTAAAAATAATGATGTTTCATTGTAGGTGTTAACTACTTCACTGTCATAATATATTTTCAAGTTTCATAGACAGACAAAACAATAAGAAATTGATAACATAAATTAGATAAGTCGATCGGATTAAAATATTATTAATTAATTACCACATTTCTCTTATTATCATTATTATTATGTAACAATAATAATTTAAATACTTCAATAATACCGTATTTTACTGCAGTACAAAGAAATAACACAAACATGCGACCTTAACGTCCCCCTATTTTTACGAAGATCAAAATCTAAAATTATAATAAGTTACTGCCCAGATTTTCCATTACCCTAATGCCCTGCTTCTGTAAATTATCGGCCTGGCAGGCCAGGTAGTTAAGGCATTCCACTCATAATTTGAGGGTCTCATGTTCGAATCCCCGTCACACCCAGTATCCTCGGACTTTCAGCCGTGAAGGCGTTGAAAAGTGACGATCAATCCCACTGTTAGTAGGTAAAAGAGTAGCCCAAGAGTTGGCGGTGAGTGGTGATGACCATCTACCTTTCCTCTAGTCTTACACTGCAAAATTAGGGACGGCTAGCGTGTATATAGCCCACGTGTAGCTTTGCGCGAAATTCAAAACAAATAAACAATCTGTGAATTATCCGGTAAAATATTTTCTAGATCCCGTCCATAATAAGAAGTTTAATTAAAGACCTATAGATGGCCTTCGAAACCAAAAATAATTCAAAATGTTCTGTTATGGAGGAACTCGCGAATTTAAAAATTACTAAATTGTCTCAGAGAAGCTATAAACTTTATCACTTTTGTTACTTCAGTATTTAATCTTCTCTGGAGGGTTAGTTTTATTCTTTCTTTTACCAGATAGAGAGAAAGACAGGCCGATTGATTGATGTTATAAATGTGAAACAAAGATTTAAAGACTTTGAACTGTATACATTACAACACTCTAATTCAAACTAATATCTGATACAAAAATTTTTAGTTGTTTATATGTAACTGAGTCATAATTAATTAGAGAAGGCTGATTTTTTTTTTAATTAAACATAAAGTTACACAATGGGTCATCTGCGCTTTATTAACCACAGGCATCGAAATCCGGTTTCTAGCGGAGTAAGTCTGCAGACATGCCACTGTTGGGCAATCAGAATAGTTTCAAATTCGTGAAAAAAAAATACATTTACCTGAAAAACAAAACAGGAACCTTATGATTGTTACATAAAACATTGTTAAACAAAGTTCGTTGAAATCTTTACCCTAACGTTGGCAACAAACTACAATAAAAACAAAACAAAAAAAATCATTGAAATAATATTTGTTTCTCAGTTGTGTAGTTCATTGTACCGAATTGCGTACAGCGCATGCGTCAAAAATAGTCTAAAATTGCCCCCAAGGCGCTGGTTGGCCCTGTGGTAGAGCTGTATTTCTTTATATATAGAACACGAGTTCACCCTCTGGTTGATCTTTGGGTTTCAGGACTGCCATTGCGTTCAATACCACTAAATATTTCCCGCACTTTAAACTATGCTAGCGTTATAAAAGTGACAGTCAGTTCATGTAGGTTTATAGGTGCTACTGACTAGCTGCAATCCCTCTGATCAGTAGTTCAAAACCAGAGATGAAAGTAAATCGCTTCAGTAGCTGTGTCATAATCAGTACAAAATTCAAATATAAACGTTAAAATTATAAACCACATTTTGTAAGTCATTACATTGTAATAATTTTTTCTTAAAACTTAAATCAGAATACGTGTTTTATGACGTGAAAAACTGTGCCATATTAGTAAATATATTCTACGGTATATCCTCCTTTATCATGCAGAATATCTTTGTATCATTACAGACACTTTGGTATAAGATCTTAATGTCACTTCTCTTCTGGGTTATTTTTCTGTGAAACTAAATGTTTACAAAAATTGAATCACGAAGATGGACAAAATTTGATACGATGAGTGAATTTTTCGTTAAAGTACTGTGTTTGTAACACTTGATGAGAATGGGTTAAAGGTCAAATTTCAAAGGTCAATATTTCCGGAATTGGCTAACAACAAGCCATATACCCTCACCAGGTCAAGTGGTTTATACTAAACATGAAATCCTGACCCACGGGGAGGGAGAGAACGTGCGGTCAGGAAGTACGATTGACTATAATTTATTTTTTAACTGTTATTAATGTTATATAAACTGGAACGTGTTTTGTTGTGAGATAAGTCATATTATTACGTATCTTATCTTACTAGGACTACATGCACACATGATAGTCTGAGGATCAGTTTATCTCTTATTCTTTTATCTAATAACTTAAATATTTATTTCTCTCAGATAAAAACTTATTTATATTGGCAATATCAGATCATACTTGTTTTTACACTTACAATATCAAATCATGTTGTGTTTACACTAACAATATCAGATCATATTTGTGTTTACACTAACAATATAATATCATATTGTGTTTACACTAACAATATCAGATCATATTGTGTTTACACTAACAATATAAGATCATATTTGCGTTTGCACTAACAATATCAGATGGTATTTGTATTTACACTAACAATATCAGATCATATTGTGTTTACACTAACAATATCAAATCATATTTGTGTTTACACTAACAATATAATATCATATTGTGTTTACACTAACAATATCAGATAGTATTTGTGTTTATGCTAGCAATATCAGATCATGTTGCATTTACACTAACAACATCAGATCATATTGTGTTTACACTAACAATATCAGATCATATTGTGTTTGCACTAACAATATCAGATGGTATTTGTATTTACACTAAAAATATCAGATCGTATTTGTGTTTGCACTAACAATATTATATCGTATTTATGTTTACACTGACAATATCAGATAATATTTGTTTTCAAAATGACAACATCAGATCATATTTTAAAAGAAGTGATCAAACATTTGTTAAATATGTAAGTCAAAATAATTCGACATATTGTAAAACAAATATAAATTCAACAACAAAGTTATTTTTTATGAATAAACATCTTTTCCGTGCTAATTATTAACCACCATCTCTCTACCTAATTAAGCAGATTTTATTTCTTTGCATATAACATAACATCAAAGGAAGTCAGAAAACCTATCATTGTATCTAAACTAAACTATTAGAGACAATTTGTAGTTTAATTTTGAAATTCTGAGTCAAGTTGCTGGTTATAAGTTTATATTTTATTACAAGTTACAGCTTTTTCAGTGAAGAAGAATATATTTTTAAACAGGTACGACGTTTCTTACACTGGTTCCACCATTTTCAAGAACACACAAAACAACTCGCGTTATAATATTAAAAAGTCAGCCCTTATAATTCATGTATTTATCAAATATTTTATTAAATTACATTAAATTAACAGAATCCACCACATCTGAAGGCAACCCATTCCAAAGACTAACTACCTTGCTAGAAAAATTAAAACCGTCTTAGCTACCAAAATTAATCTTGTGTCCACTTGTCCTACCATTCTCACCATTAAGTATACAGAGAAAAGACACATCAAGCCTTGCGATTCCCTTAACAATCTTAATAAAATCAGTCATATCTCCTTCTTAATCTCCCCTGACCATTTTACCAAACCTCCTCTGAAAGCACCATTACAGCAGCCCTCCTCTGAAGGCACCATTACAGAGACCCTCCTCTGAAGGCACCATTATAGCAATCCTCCTCTGAAGGCACCATTATAGCCACCCTCATCTGAAGGCACCAGTATAGCAACCCTTCTCTGAAACCTTTTGAGTAATTCAATGTCCTTTCCAAGAAAAGGAGCCCCAAACCGAAACGCTGAACTTTGAATGTGGCTTAAGCCTAAATAATGGCCTATACAATTAAATTATAACATCTTTAGAAATGTATTAATTAGCTGTCTCTGTAATTATAATCTAAAAGTACATTTACTTTATGACTTGCAACAACTCGTTGCTTGGATGGCTTAAGAAACTGTTGAACCAGAAAAACTTCCCTTTGTTCCTTAACACTGATAACGTTATTCCAATCAGCACTATAATTGTAATTCAAGATAATTTACACACATATAAACGAAAGCTTTCCTAAACAAGATTTTGTGTTCATATTTAATGATTCTCAGAATCGGGCACAATACATTTATTCTTTTTTACTTCCACTAAGTTGGTGAGAACCATGGACGCCCGCAAGAAGGGGCAAAAACGAACATTTGTCCACCCCTTACATTTCACAAAAAAACTACACTTTTTGTGATGTAAATTTTAACATCGTAGTTGTAGAAAATATTTTGTAGAAACTGTTATTAAAACTTTAAATTTGTTTTAGCTTTTAAGTACACATAACTTATATTCTGTTAGTCTGTTGACTTACACTGTAAAAGATTATCCCCTATATAAATGTTTGTTCCCCCTGAAAATAGTTCTGTGAACACTCACAGTGTGAACTCATTATACAAAAATTTTGTCAACACACTAAACTTTCGTTTCTTTTAACCTGTACTTCAGGCTTTCCTGGATTAAAAGTTTTGATCAATCAATGAAGGTACAAAGTTGAGGGGCTGTGTGAAAGAATCCCATGACTGACGTGCTGTTAATTATTTTGAACGAAAGCATTAAAATGTTTCTTTGTTATTTTTAATGTACATATAAAATGTATAGGTCCTTTTTTAAAATTTATGTTACTATGACAATCGTACGAATTGAGCAGACAGAATTTAATTTTGACAGTACTATTTTTAATAATGATCAGTAGGCGGCGCTAAGTACATAATATGATGTTGTTTTGAATTAAGCACAAAGCTACACAACGGGCTATCTGTGCTCTGCCCACCACGGGTATCGAAACCCGGATTTTAGCGTGTAAGTCCGCAGATATACCGCTGAGCCACTGGGGGGCTGATAAAATATTTTATTTTAAAAAAATTAGTTTCATCAGAATGAAAATATTTGAAAAATGATTAAATACTTATCTTTTTTTACTTTTAAGTCTACGGATCACGTGTTTTATTAATTGTACGGTGTTTTTTTGCTTATGAATAATTTCTAACTTAAAGAAGCAACAACAAAAAGCATACACCTTCAAAGTTTCCCACAGTTGTCAAGATGTTCAAACAACGTGTCCTATCTGACAACGCGTGCAGACTGAGTTTCCCACTGGATAACTTTAATTCAAGCATATAAGCCTGGCGTGTTCAGTGATCAATGTGGCAGGCTATCTGTTCCGGAGGTCAATGGTTCGAGTCTCGTTGCTGAGAAAACACAAAACTATTCGTACTTTGTGGGGAATGGGTGCGTTATAAAAGTAACTGTTAAATTCTACTATTATATTAGTGCAATCTAAGAGGGGTGGTTGAATGCTATTGACTAGCCGTCTGCTCTTTAGTTTATCTGCTCAAAATTAGGGAATACTGAGACAGATGGCTCTTCCTGTAGTTTTGCGCGAATATACAAATCAAACAAACAGCTCAAACAAGATTACCTCTGTTAAAGTGTGTTTTTCTTGTAGCAAAACCACAGCGAGCTATCTGCTCAGCCCACCGAGGGGAATCGAACTCCTGACTTGAGGGTTGTAAATCCGGAGACATACCGCTGTACTAGCGGGGGGCGTGTTAAAGTTCTTGTGTTTATCTGATAAACGTTTTACATAGAATGAACTATAAACCTTCGCAGTTTAGGCCTAACCGTTGCTTATTTTGAACGACAAACCAGAAGAAAAGTAATTATTCAACTGCACCAGCCATCTTAACCATGTACTGATAAACAACTGATGAAATTGACTGTCACTCTTATACTTACAACGTATCCACGGCTCTAACTTTGCGCGAAATACAAAACAAGCCGCACGACCTTATATCGCTTAGAGATATAACCCTCTTAGATCACAGAAAGGATCTAACTTCCGATGAAGAAAATTATCTGTCACTTTTCGATCCAAAGACTTGTCTTTCTAATGACATATTTTGTTAATTTAAATTTTAAAACGTAACCCAGATTTTAATGTTCGTGTTTCATTTTCTAACTCCAATACTTTTTAGCTCATTTCTATGTTTGTTTTTTTCTGCAATCGAGATATAGAAACGTGCGTAGCCATGGGAACAAACTTTGTTTCGTCGTATTTTACACTCCGAAATCCATTAACTAGTTTCTGTTCTGCTCTTTGTTATTAAACACAAAGCTACTCAAAGGGCTGACTGTGCTCTGCCACCTGGTTTCTAGTGGTATAAGTCTGTGATCTGCCAACCACCTGGTTTCTAGTGGTATAAGTCTGTGCTCTGCCAACCACCTGGTTTCTAGTGGTATAAGTCTGTGCTCTGCCAACCACCTGGTTTCTAGTGGTATAAGTCTGTGCTCTGCCGACCACCTGGTTTTTAGTGGTATAAGTCTGTGCTCTGCCAACCACCTGGTTTCTAGTGGTATAAGTCTGTGCTCTGCCGACCACCTGGTTTTTAGTGGTATAAGTCTGTGCTCTGCCAACTACCTGGTTTCTAGTGGTATAAGTCTGTGATCTGCCAACCACCTGGTTTCTAGTGGTATAAGTCTGTGCTCTGCCAACCCCTGGATTTTAGTGGTATAAGTCTGTGCTCTGCCAACCACCTGGTTTCTAGTGGTATAAGTCTGTGCTCTGCCAACCACCTGGTTTCTAGTGGTTTAAGTCCGCAGATATACCATTTTGCCACAGGGGAGGGGTCATTGATCAATATGAACTCTTAAATGAATTAACTCCCAGTGTTTGTTTCGAAGCAAAGCCACATTGGGCTCTCTGATGTCTCCACTAGTGGTAATAGAACCCCGAAGTTTAAAGTTGTAAGTCCGTAAACTTATTGCTGTCCGGTAAGGCCCTGCATGGCCAGGGGGTTAAGGCACTCGACTCGTAATCCGAAGGTCGCGGGTTCGAATTTCCGTCACACCAAACATGGTCTCCTTTCAACTGTGGGTGCGTTATAATCTACGATCAATCCCACTATTAGTTGGTAAAAAAAAGAGTTAGTTTGCAGTGGATAGCGAAGACTAGATGCCTTACACTATTAAATTATGAACGGTTAGCGCAAATAGACCTCGTGTAGCTTGGGCGCGAAATTCAAAGGACAGCACAGATAGCCTTTTGCACAGTTGAATAATTAAATAAAACTTTAAAACATTTTAAATTTTATTTTCGGATTTTTTTTTCGCACGAGCACGCATATATCAATTGAAACTCAAGGGATAACTTTATTTAGAAAGTTTATCTCCTTAATTATTGTTGTCTCATCTAGTGTTTTGTGTTTTTCTTTTCATTGTTTTCAGGAAAAACATTTGTTCACAAATTTTACACATAAGATCTCGTGCGTTTCACTCAAGTATATTATTAACACGTGACATTTGTAGATTTGATCTCTTCTCACTCACGTTTTGCTAGTATACTGAGAGTGGGAAACAAAAGATAAAACAACATTCGCTCATACGGTAACACAATTACCACTGTCACATAGATATCAACTCTGATGTCAGTTCTGATGATGGTAACATAGCTACCATCATGGTGTAGATATCGGTTTTGATAATGGTAACACAGTTACCGTTGCCATATAGGTGCCAATTCTGATGGTGGTAACACAGTTACCATTGTCGTATAAATTCCAGTTCTGATAACGGTAACATACTTACCACCATCATATAGATAGCAGCTCTGGTGACTGTAACATAGTTCATTGTCACATAGATATCAACTCTGATGTCATTTCTGATAATGGTAACATAATTGTCATTGTGGTGTAGATACCAATTCTAATTATGGTAACACAGTAACCGAAACTACTCGGCTGTAATTAATAATAAAGTTTTAACCTTTCATTGTGCCAAAAGAAAACATCGATTTTGGTGTTGATGTCTTAATTTAAATGTATGTTGGCTTGAGAAACACAACACACAAATTTCATATTTCAAGTATTTTTCAGTGATATATCATCACGTATGAGGAAAAGACCCAATCATAGGAGAGTTTTCTCCTAATCTTTCAGTAATAATTCTCCTTTTTCTCTTGACCGGGAATGAATTTTCGATAGATTCTTCACTTACGACTAGACCCACCGAACTTTCTGTACACGACAGAGTTAAATTAATGACTATTTAGTCTTCGTAAAGAAGACTCGTTGGGTGAGATAAACTAAGTCTTTTCTTTTATCTTTCTTATCTGTGTGGTCCTCGGGGTTTCCAGTTTCACAACATAGTTTTAATTTCCTTATATATTCAGTATAGATCGTGTGGTATGTTTACAGTTTTTCTGTGTATTTATTACAAAGCGATCGTCTCGTTTAAGTGGTCTGCTCGTTTTCGGTGCTTGTTTTATCTGTGTGTGTGTGTGTGTTATGGTCAGTGTTTAGGCTCAAAAACAAGGTACGGTCAGAGATGCCCCTCTTGTATCCCTATTTGTAAAATTATTCTGTTAATGTTTTATTTTTATTTATACGTACTTAAATTACGTTTTTAATTCAGTTCAAAACCAATGTCGTGCTTAGAAACGTATTCTAGCGGCATTAGTTTACTTGATAAAAACAAACAGAACTCGAACTCCTAACTAATACTGACCAGCTGCTATACACGTCAGAAACCAGTCCTCTCACAACGTGTGTTTACTCACTCTCAAGTCTGGGGTTCGTCTTTCGACATTACTCCAAGTTCCTCTGACTTTTCCCGATCAAAGCTCGTTGTTGAAACAGAACGCTGTTTGCTGGTAAACCTCAAATTTCCAGCGCTTTGTCTCAGAACATCGCTCCTCATAAGGCAAACAAGTGGATTATAGACTTACGGTGTATGTTTACAAAGAACCGATATGCCCATCTGTTTGCTTAGATTTAGCGTATGGTTCTTGTGATTTGATGGTGTAAACGTTGTCTCAGTTACAGTGAAGCATTAATATAGGATTCAAATTGAAAATATAATTTAGAAACAGATTTATTTTCCAAGGAATGAAGATGTAAATTTGTACTTTAATTTAAAAATACAACATCGCCAAATTTTACAACGTTTCGACCCGTTACTGCCGAGTCATCAAATAAGAGTTACTTACTGATGACCCAGTAATATGGGTCGGAACATTGCAGTAATTAGAATGTAAACTTTTTACTTGTAAAAGTTGCCGTCATTGTATGTCTGACTTAATTATTGGAACCAGTGTGTTCCTCACTAAACATTAAACTCGTAATTTCGTTCTTAATGTTGATACTTGTTACACTCTGATTGGTGTATCACGCTTGTCACGTGATACTAACTTTACTTTTATCGCATCGAAAAAAAAATGCATCACTCTTCTCTTTTCCTAAGATCATTGTATAAGGGAAAGATTTAGCTCCTGTGGAAAGCATAAAACACAAACAAGCACTGATTGAGTCATAAATCATTTTTGACTGTAGCTCAATCCCTGGCTCCCCATTGGTTGGGAGCCTCCGGCTGCTGTTTTGACAGTTTGTTCAAGATGTGTATGTGACAGAGCGTCAACTGCGCAGCAGGAGAACTCCTTTCGAGCCTTTGATTGGTTTACCTACTAATGACGAAAGTGATAAGTCATTGAAGCTGTCATAGGGGGACAATACGCCCGAATATTTCAGGTGTTGCAGTTATCAATGTAAGCGATCTATACCCTGAACCAGGAGTCGAATGGTTATTCTAATTAACAACAGTCTATGACAAGACTATTCATGGCGGTATTGGAGTTTAACAAACAAATAAGACCCTCCAATAAAGTTTGCCGCCACTATAAAACACGGATGAAGAACTGTAGCCCTGGCGAACCTTACTCTCCTGGGACAGCCCGGTTTCCGGAGAGTGATTGATTTGTTGGAAGATTTAAAGCCGGTCATCAATCACTGCTTGACCACAACCCTTCCTTGACGTCCTTCACGCGGAAGTGGTCACTGTGTGACAACAAAAAGTTCGTTTTGACTTGCAGGTGTGCTGGATTTTATATTTCATCTAAAACGCTCGAGACAGATTAAATCTTAATGGAACACCTTACAAATATAATGCCTCTTATTTTTCATTCATTCGTAAAACGTTTTTCTTATTTTATTTTATTTTTTTTTCGTAATGCAAGAGTCATACGCAAAGTTGCCCCTAGAGGCACAGCGGTATGCTTACTGACTTACAACGTAAGAAACCGAATTTTGATACCCTTGGAGAGCAGAGCACGGATAGCTCATTGTGTAGCTATTTTCATAAATTTCACATAGAAATGAAATATTAGGGGGCGCCACTTAAAATATAATACTCACAAAAGCGAAGTAAAAATGGAAAACATCCCCAGTTATTGATTTGTTTTTATTCAAGGACTTCCGTCTCATACAGTCAGTCATCTCACGAGATGTTAACTGAAATGTTTCTTCTAAAACTAAACAACGTAACTATATATTACTTGTTACGTAATCGTAGTTTCCAGTTGGGAATTAAAAAAAATAATTTTAAAATTATCTTTAATGTGCTGCTAAAATGAAGACAGATAACGTTCTATTCGACCACGTGCTCTTAACTCACGATTCCTTAATCCATGAAGTCGTTGTTGATTTGAATTAAGCACAAAGCTGCACACGTGTATCAAAACCAGGATTTTAGCGTGTAAGTCCGCAGACATACCGCTGAGCTACTGGGGGGCTTCAACTTGTCACTTTGTACAGATCACCCTCAATTTATTGGTATGTACTACATATAGCCCATTTTATGAGCTTTGTAATCGTATTACATAATATAGTCCATTTTACAAATTACCTATTGTATCACGTAATATAACCCATTTTACGAGATCTAATCTTATTACATAATACAATCCGATTTTACACACTATCTC
The DNA here is from genome assembly GCA_011833715.1 of Carcinoscorpius rotundicauda. Taxonomy (NCBI): domain Eukaryota; kingdom Metazoa; phylum Arthropoda; class Merostomata; order Xiphosura; family Limulidae; genus Carcinoscorpius; species Carcinoscorpius rotundicauda. Next base: position 59,360,518 of record CM022403.1, on the reverse strand, counting down.
ATCGCCTTTGTGAGTTATTTAATCGTATTACAAATTACGACCCACTTTACGAGCTACTTAATAATATTATGTACTTGAACCCATTGTACGACCCATCTTATCATTTATAAAGATTGTTAAAATTATTACTCAAGATTTAAATTCTCGGTACAACCCCCTTACAATAACCCATGTGTTAAGGTGTGGGTCGCAATAACCCATATATTAAAGCAATATCCACTACACATCACACCAAACAACCGACGAAAGAACATCGTGCAATGTAACATTAAAGTAATCCAAACATATAGAAACAAATAACAAAGTTGTTCTTGTTACAAGTACATGGAGTTTCGACTGTTACATATACCAAGTTTCAAGATGTAGCTGACTTTACTTCGGAATAAGAAGCCTCTAGAACGCGGCTCGAAGGTCAGATCGACGGTTTATTACGGTAAAAAAAATCAGTGTTCCATTTTTGATATGGACACACCATCCATTCTGCACATTTCTGCTTTTAAAAACACGCAAACAAACAAAATGAAACGATTCTGTATATATATATATATACATATATATATATATGAATGTTTATTTTCGAAAGTATGTGAGATTTGTTATTTGATAGTCCTTAGTTTTAAAACTTATCAGTTGTTTGAACTTTAGGTAAACGTACGTATCTGCTGATACGTCAAACAATCGCAAGAGCCTTTGTGAGATTTAGCGAAGATGTTGCGTTCATAGGACTAAATAGGTCAGTTTATTACGAACATTACTGTTTCTACTGCTCATTGTTTCTGTTCATGTGCTTTTAAAGTTCAGATATTTTTATCGTGTGTCAGTCACTACGTCATCTCACGATCAGTTACACAGATTTCTACTGAAACTCAAACACACGCTCACGTACGCGCATATTAACCTCAGACAATAAAGTTTCCAGGATTATTTTTATCTGGGGGTACAAGAGGCAGCAAAGAGTTAGTTTGGGGGGCTGTAAAAAATTAACACTTTTATGTCCGTGGGAGTCACAATATAAAGAGAATCACATTATTTAAAGGACTAACTTGCTCGTGATAATTCAGATGGGAGCGCCCCCTATATCACTAAGCTCATCCCTTGTTTTTATTTTTAAAAAGTTTAAAAGAATAAATCACTCGTGATAATTTAAATGGGAGTCTACCCTCCTACACCACTAAGCTCATGTCGGTTTAGGCACCCAATGTCTCGTTTTCATTTTTAAAACGTTTAAATGAATAAATTAGTCGTGATGTCTCAGATGGGGGTCTGTCCCCCACGTGCTACTAAGCTCGTGTCAATGTATGCATCTCACGTCTCGTTTCTACTGCTTGATTATTTATTCTGTGCTTTAATGTCCATCATCACTTTATTCGGGTGTTTTTCTGTCCAATAATACACCTCTCTTCACTCTTTTCTGTCTCTTGGAGCCTTAACGGTTGGCGAGAAATCATACTGTTCGATAAACGTGTATTGATTTTTGATAAGGAGTTTGGTTTTCACTGTTGCAAAGAAACTTTATATTTATCATGAACATCACAAATGGGGTCATTTGGAACCTGTTGAAAATATATTATACCCAAAACTTTTATCCACTAGAACCAATGAACATTAATAAAACGGATATATAAAACTAGTAGCAGTGGTCCTGACAAATACAGTTATTAACTGCTGTTTCAATGAAATTACTGTTGGTGTCTTGAAGTAAAATTCAAATATTACCATATATTCAACAATACTTTACATTTATATAGTCTGTTTGTTTAGAATTTCGCGCGAAGCTACACAAGGGCTATCTGCTTTACCCATCTCTAATTTAGCAGTGCAAAACTAGACGAAAGGCAACTAGCTAGTAACCACCATCCACTCCTAAAGTCTTGGACTTTTACCAACGAATAGTGAGATTGACCGTATGATTTATATAGCCTTCCGAGTTCCAAAACATGTTTCCAACTGTTAAATAACGCTGTTTTATATGTCTCTCTTGTTATTACTATATGAAATGTGTGAGCTCTCAACAAAAGGTTATGGATCATTAGATTATTTTATGTTGTTCTTGAAAACAGGAACACGTGGACAGACAAGTCATTCAGAGCTGGTAAGTCGGGTTCGAATTCGTGTGATGCCATAAAATATTCCACCACACTTTTAACTGGGAGTACATTATAAGAGTTAAACCTATAATGTTGTTTCATTTAAGTGTAACTATTGCCGTTCGAGTTATAAACCCAGAGTATTGTTGTTTGAGTTAAGTTTAAGTATTGCTGTTTGAGTTTCACCCAGCGTATTTTTGTTGGGATTAACTTTAAGTTTTGCTGTTTGAGTTATAAACCTAGAGTATCGTTATTTGGGTTAACTGCTTGTTTATCGAACAGGATTACTTAACACAAAAGCGCAAATCTAATATTTAAAAAAAACAACAAATTCACAAAATTATATAGTTAGTATTGTCAGTCCAAAAAGTAGACAAAAATTGCTCGCGAAAGTTGGTATTATTTTCTTAGTGCAAAACTACGCATTGAACTGTCCACATTACATCCATTAGATACGACCCTGCATGACCAGGTGTTTAAGGCACTCGACTCGCAATCTGAGGGTTGCGGGTTCGAATCCCCGTCACACCAAACATGCTCGCCCTTTCTGCCGTGGGGGCGTTATAATGTTACGATCAATCCCACTATTCGTTGGCAAAAGAGTACCCCAAGAATTGTCTGTGGGTGGTGACGACTAGCTGCCTTCCCTCTAGTTTTACACTGCTAAATTATGGACGGCTAGCGCAGATAGCCCTCGAGTAGCTTTGTGCGAAATTCTAAACAAAACTAAACCAAAAATATCCATCATAAAATAAAAATATTTTGTTTGCAACTTTATACAAGTATATTATAATGAAGCCACTATAATTCTAGTAACTGAACTGAAAAACGTGGAACTTTTTCCGCCTTTGACCATTTGATTTACAGATAAATTTTAACAATATACTGACATCCAATTATTATTATTATTGCGTGTTAGTAAACGCAAGAATTGTACCCTAACTTAGTCCTTTCCTACCATCCAATCACTATCGCCGAAAGAATCAACCAATCACTGTTGCTGACGTATTTTATGCCACTTTCTAGTTGCTTTAGCCTGTACGAAAAGTAACGATAAATGAAAATTAAAGCACTATTTTATCCTTTTATCCAATGAGAGAAAGCGATTTTAATGCGATAGCATCATAACTTGTTCAGTTTTAAAGTGCTGTAAAGTTCCCTGCTGTAAAACTACTTGAACGAACTCCACTGGTATAACTCACTTTTATTTATTTGTTCTCTCCCGATATCGCCAGGAGTGGGGCCATCTGTTTGCCAGAGTTCGTCTCTCCCCACATGAGTTTGTTGAGAACAGAAAGGCCCTGATTTATTGCCAGTTTGCTGTTTCGATTAGGTAATAGTACTGTAATATCTTTCCGTTGTACTCTGCTCAACCGTGGAGCGGTAAACATGGTCGATTTTTCAGCGTCGCAGATTGTTTAGCTGAGAGAGGTGGGAGTAGCTTCGCGTTTCGTCCGCTAGGGTGCAATTAGCGTACGACGTTCCCACGTTGTGGCACAATCTCCGGCACTATTTTAACGTTAACAAAGTAATTTAGACCCGTCTGATCGTATCTAAAGCAGTTTAGCGGCCAACTGAAACTTTGGACAGCTATATAAACTAGTTTTTTCTTAGTTTCGCAAATAAATCAGCGTCTTTCTTTGTTTTAAATAGATGCAAAGAAAAAAAAAAGAGATACAGTCATACTATTAACGTGCAATATTTAAAGCTCTGTTATGTACATAAGGCTCAAACAACTTTGATTTCTAACGTAAGTAACACATTTGTCCCCACTGGGTGAACGTTAAGTCGGTAAACTTACTTATAACACTTAAATCAGGGTTTCTATCTATGTCCGTGGTGAGCAAAACGCCCCCCAGTGGCTCAGCGGTATGTCTGCGAACTTACACGTTCCGGGTTTCGATACCCGTGGTGGGCAGAGCACAGATAGCCCAGTGTGTAGCTTTGTGCTTAATTCAAAAACAACAACAACAACGGTGAGCAAAACAAATAGCCCTCAGTGTAGCTTTGTGTTTGATAAGAAACAAAGCAAACTTACTAATCAGTGATGTCGAGAAACCCACTTGACGATGACCGAAGAAGGTCGAAACGTTGTTCGCTCTTCTATTTGAAGTGTTTTCTGAGCCCAAAAGAGCCGTTTTTTGCATATAAAAAGCAAACTTACTATAAATACAAATAAGACAATGAAATGAATATAGGCTGTTTTACTCAAAATTAACTAACACACACACACACACACACACACATATATGTTTGTTTGTTTTTGGAATTTCGCACAAAGCTACTCGAGGGCTATCTGTGCTAGCCGTCCCTAATTTAACAGTGTAAGACTAGAGGGAAGGTAGCTAGTCATCACCACCCACCGCCAACTCTTGGGCTACTCTTTTACAAACGAATAGTGGGATTGACCGTGACATAAATACACCCCCACGGCTGGGAGGGCGAGCATGTTTAGCGCGACTCGGGCGCGAACCCGCGACCCTCGGATTACGAGTGCACGCCTTAACGCGCTCGGCCATGCCAGGCCTCACATATATATATACATTCAAATAACAATGAATTAACCAGCTGAATCCTTAGACACACACATATATATTACATTCAAACAAAAATAAATAAACCTTATAGACGTGTATTTTCCTCCAAACTATTAGATTTTCTCTCGTTACGAGCAACTACTGTGTCACTAACAGCACGTTAACATGTCTCTGTGAGATAACTGAATCATATCAAGCCACAGTCTTGGCATCGACTGGTCGTTGGACCACTTCTGTCACAGTCTGTGGATAGCTGGCTGGCGTCTCTTCACTGCTCGTTCTTTAATTCAGGGGATGTTATCATGTTACCTTCAATACCATTTTTTGTTGGTGAAAAAGTAGTCCAAGAGTTAGCGGCAGGCGGTATTGATTAGCTTCCTCTGCTCTGGTCTATCACTTCTAAATTAGGAACAGCTGACGCAGATAGTCCTTAAGTAGCTGTGGGATAAAGTTAGCAATTACGAATGTCAAGTCTGTCTGGATGCGGGAACACTTTACTTTCATCTTAACTGTTGTGCATTTTATTTCCAGGTCACACTTCTTGGTTTCTGGATTGTTTGGAAAGCTACAGGGAACACGTGATAATAAATCTGTAACCCGAACCTTCAATTATCTCTTAATCTGTTTAATATATAACCAATGTATATGTCAGTTATTTCTTAATCTGTTTAGTATATAACCAATGTATATGTCAGTTATTTCTTAATCTGTTTAGTATATAACCAATGTATATGTCAGCTATTTCTTAATCTGTTTAGTATATAGCCAATGTATATGTCACTTGTTTCTTAATCTGTTTAGTATATTACCAGTGTATAGGTCAGCTATCTCTTAATCTGTTTAGTATATCACCGGTGTATATATCAGCTATCTCTTAATCTGTTTAGTATATCACCAGTGTATATGTCAGCTATCTCTTAATCTGTTTAGTACATTACCAGTGTATATGTCAGCTATCTCTTAATCTGTTTAGTACATTACTAGTGTATATGTCAGCTATCTCTTAATCTGTTTAGTACATTACCAGTGTATATGTCAGTTATCTCTTAATCTGTTTAGTACATTACCAGTGTATATGTCAGCTATCTCTTAATCTGTTTAGTATATCACCAGTGTATATGTCAGCTATCTCTTAATCTGTTTAGTACATTACCAGTGTATATGTCAGCTATCTCTTAATCTGTTTAGTACATTACCAGTGTATATGTCAGCTATCTCTTAATCTGTTTAGTACATTACTAGTGTATATGTCAGCTATCTCTTAATCTGTTTAGTACATTACCAGTGTATATGTCAGTTATCTCTTAATCTGTTTAGTACATTACCAGTGTATATATCAGCTATCTCTTAATCTGTTTAGTACATTACCAGTGTATATGTCAGCTATCTCTTAATCTGTTTAGTACATTACTAGTGTATATGTCAGCTATCTCTTAATCTGTTTAGTACATTACTAGTGTATATGTCAGCTATCGCTGAACTTGTTTAGTACATTACCAGTGTATATGTCAGCTATCTCTTAATCTGTTTAGTGTATTACCAGTGTATATGTCAGCTATCTCTTAATCTGTTTAGTACATTACTAGTGTATATGTCAGCTATCTCTTAATCTGTTTAGTACATTACCAGTGTATATGTCAGCTATCTCTTAATCTGTTTAGTATATCACCAGTGTATATGTCAGCTATCTCTTAATCTGTTTAGTACATTACCAGTGTATATGTCAGCTATCTCTTAATCTGTTTAGTACATTACTAGTGTATATGTCAGCTATCTCTTAATCTGTTTAGTACATTACTAGTGTATATGTCAGCTATCGCTGAACTTGTTTAGTACATTACCAGTGTATATGTCAGCTATCTCTTAATCTGTTTAGTGTATTACCAGTGTATATGTCAGCTATCTCTTAATCTGTTTAGTACATTACTAGTGTATATGTCAGCTATCTCTTAATCTGTTTAGTACATTACCAGTGTATATGTCAGCTATCTCTTAATCTGTTTAGTACATTACTAGTGTATATGTCAGCTATCTCTGAACTTGTTTAGTACATTACCAGTGTATATGTCAGCTATCTCTTAATCTGTTTAGTGTATTACCAGTGTATATGTCAGCTATCTCTTAATCTGTTTAGTACATTACTAGTGTATATGTCAGCTATCTCTTAATCTGTTTAGTACATTACCAGTGTATATGTCAGCTATCTCTTAATCTGTTTAGTACATTACCAGTGTATATGTCAGTTATCTCTTAATCTGTTTAGTACATTACCAGTGTATATGTCAGCTATCTCTGAACTTGTTTAGTACATTACCAGTGTATATGTCAGTTATCTCTTAATCTGTTTAGTGTATTACCAGTGTATATGTCAGCTATCTCTTAATCTGTTTAGTACATTACCAGTGTATATGTCAGTTATCTCTTAATCTGTTTAGTGTATTACCAGTGTATATGTCAGCTATCTCTTAATCTGTTTAGTGTATTACCAGTGTATATGTCAGCTATCTCTTAATCTGTTTAGTGTATTACCAGTGTATATGTCAGTTATTTCTTAATCTGTTTAGTATATTACCAGTGTATATGTCAGCTATCTCTTAATCTGTTTAGTACATTACCAGTGTATATGTCAGCTATCTCTTAATCTGTTTAGTACATTACCAGTGTATATGTCAGCTATCTCTTAATCTGTTTAGTACATTACCAGTGTATATGTCAGCTATCTCTTAATCTGTTTAGTATATCACCAGTGTATATGTCAGCTATCTCTTAATCTGTTTAGTACATTACCAGTGTATATGTCAGCTATCTCTTAATCTGTTTAGTACATCACCAGTGTATATTTCAGCTATCTCTTAATCTGTTTAGTACATTACCAGTGTATATGTCAGCTATCTCTTAATCTGTTTAGTATATTATCAGTGTATATGTCAGCTATCTCTTAATCTGTTTAGTACATTACCAGTGTATATGTCAGTTATCTCTTAATCTGTTTAGTGTATTACCAGTGTATATGTCAGCTATCTCTTAATCTGTTTAGTGTATTACCAGTGTATATGTCAGCTATCTCTTATTCTGTTTAGTGTATTACCAGTGTATATGTCAGTTATTTCTTAATCTGTTTAGTATATTACCAGTGTATATGTCAGCTATTTCTTAATCTGTTTAGTACATTACCAGTGTATATGTCAGCTATCTCTTAATCTGTTTAGTACATTACCAGTGTATATGTCAGCTATCTCTTAATCTGTTTAGTATATCACCAGTGTATATGTCAGCTATCTCTTAATCTGTTTAGTACATTACCAGTGTATATGTCAGCTATCTCTTAATCTGTTTAGTACATTACCAGTGTATATGTCAGCTATCTCTTAATCTGTTTAGTATATTACCAGTGTATATGTCAGCTATCTCTGAACTTGTTTAGTACATTACTAGTGTATATGTCAGCTATCTCTTAATCTCTTTAGTACATTACCAGTGTATATGTCAGTTATCTCTTAATCTGTTTAGTGTATTACCAGTGTATATGTCAGCTATCTCTTAATCTGTTTAGTGTATTGCCAGTGTATATGTCAGCTATCTCTTAATCTGTTTAGTGTATTACCAGTGTATATGTCAGCTATCTCTTAATCTGTTTAGTGTATTACCAGTGTATATGTCAGCTATCTCTTAATCTGTTTAGTGTATTACCAGTGTATATGTCAGCTATCTCTGAGCCTGTTTAGTGTATTACCAGTGTATATGTCAGTTATCTCTGAACTTGTTTAGTATATAACCAATGTATATGTCAGCTATCTCTTAATCTGTTTTCTGTTTTAAAATGGCGACGGATTACGGGGATTCTGATTGGGGTGTTTCAGATTACACACTTAACTGATAGTGTGGTGCATTATATTTTTTGCTAATACTTAACGATGAAAATGATGAGACTAGGGGACATAAATATTAATTTTGATGAGGAAGACATCACCTTCAACTAGAAAAGCTTCATATTTTGAACAGATTGGTTGGATTTTAAGGCGAGTTACATTCAGATATAGTGAAAACAGTTAACTTAATACAGCTTAACAAAACACCTGATAAATATGTGAATGATAAGAGCTGATTTTGGAGTTGTCGGTTCTTCCTTAAGGATTATAGTTTAGTTTTGTGGATAGACCAGACTAGGTGGACCCATAGCTTGTATATTATTATTATTATATAATGCAATTGTTTAATACCCTGAGATACGACAGTACATTTTTTCTTCAGAACTTATCGTAAAGCAGTCTTATCGTAGTGAAAAACGAGGTTGGATATCTCGGGCTATCGCTCGGTTTTCTATAGTTTGTTGCCATGGTTACCAGATAGAAACAATTTCACTTATCGACAGTTTCGTTACTCTCACGATAGAATCGAAACTTCTGAAACTATTAATCAAATGGTACGTACTCAGAATAGCCGAAAGTGGCCACAAGATAACGCTCACAATGACGCTTATATAAACCGAATCAGCGTTCTTGGTGACGTCAAATATTTCCACCCGCTCTCCGTTTAGCAGCCCTGACAAACAACACTCGATAACTGTTCTCATCTGAAAATCAACAAATGCACAACAGCGTCGAAGAACAGCCTCACGTTTGTCAGAGTGGACATCGTACACATATAAATTGTAATAAAATTGCAAGCGGAGACTGCATATCACTTATTCAGTGATGTCGAGAAACCCACTTGTTGAGAATTTTATATGCAAACACGGCTCGTTTGGGTTGAAAAACCTGGGTTGTGAACCTGACGATGACCGAAGAAGGTCGAAACGTTGTTCGCTCTTCTATGTAAAATATTTTCTCAGCCGTTTTTGCATATAAAATATCACTTATTCGTTCTGAAAACATATGTTCACCAAAATAGTCCACTTTATACAGTTAAACAACAAACAAAATATCGTGTATATATTTATATCTATGTATGTGTATAAAATATTTATATCATCATAATTTCTTCATTACAATGAAAATAATTGATATGCATGCTTTATTAGCTAGCATAACATATATCTTTCTCGCACTTGGCATGAAGAAGATGGACATACTGACAGAAATTATAAAAAAAATCGATTAGATTTTGGGCCTAAGCCTAGATGTAAGGAGACAGAGCAAAAAAATGATATACTGATTAATGCTAATTAATTAATTAGATTATGTAAACTAAAACTGAGAAGACAAACAACAATGTTTGTCACAGGTTCTAATAATGGTGACAATAATCAGCTAAGACAACTAATAAACATGTTGACTGAGTCAAGAAAATTGTATGTTTGTTTATTTGTCTTTACTTTTAATACACAGTGACACAATGTGTCCGAAAATAAACTATATACACACGTGTGTGTGTTTGTGTGAGTGTGTGTTATCTTTAGAATTTTGGAGTAAACGTACCATATCAGCGACATGAGGGTAAAGGTTGTATCTGCTCTCAAATACATCTTCTGATTGATTTATATTTACTTTATTATCAGCTAAGTTCTAGTATCTAGAAACATGCTGCACATAGTTTCAACTAAGTTCTAGTATCTAGAAACATGCTGCACATAGTTTCAACTAAGTTCTAGTATCTAGAAACATACTGCACATAGTTTCAACTAAGTTCTAGTATCTATAAACATGCTACACATAGTTTCAACTAAGTTCTAGTATCTAGAAACATGCTACACATAGTTTGAACAAAGTTCTAGTATCTAGAAACATGCTACACATAGTTTCAACTAAGTTCTAGTATTTATAAACATGCTACACATATTTTGAACTAAGTTCTAGTATCTAGAAACATGCTGCACATAGTTTCAACTAAGTTCTAGTATCTAGAAACATACTGCACATAGTTTCAGCTAAGTTTTAGTATCTAAAAATATACTACGCAAAATTTCTTTTATCTTTTGTGTGGTCGAAAAAGTTTATTATTCGTGTCGGAATATCCGCACTATATTTTCTTGACCAAGAATACAGTGAAAAGACTCGATAGTGTTATCTAAGTGTCTTTCAGAGCACACACATACTTTTGTTCACTGTAACATTCCATTTCTCTGTGTAGGTTTTACAAAAAATATGATGATTAAAGGTTTACATCAATGTTTATGAGATAAATGGAGAATGCATGTTGGAGGCTCACAGAAATTCGTTTTAGTTAAATTCTTAAATTATGGTTAACCATAAAGCAAGTGGTTTCCAGTCATTTCTGATGGGCTTTTATTCTCGTTTGCAATAATTGTTCGCTGTTCTCTCTACCCTACGTTGAAGCTTAAAACTTTGACTAACACAAATGAATAATAAATAACCTCGTGGTTTGTGACGTACAGTTAATCAGGGAAGTTTATGTCTGTTTTTATTTTCCTGATTCTGCCTCCTAACTTCTCGTATTTGTTTCCTGTGTTGCAGATAAAGTGTTACAACAAAAACCACATAGACCTCGTTTATGGAGTGTAGAAAACTCGTGTGTGTGTATGTTTCTTATAACAAAGCCACATTGGGCTACCTGCCAAGTCCACCGATGGGAATCGAACCCCTGATTTTAGCGTTGTAAATCCGTATGCTTAATGCTGTACCAGCAGAGGACGAGAAAACTCGTGAGATTATTATTTCACTCTGCCCAAAGTCAGACTGTTTTGACCGGAAATAACCGGCTGGTCACACCTTCGTTGTGACTCAGTGGCGAATATGAAGATTTTATATGCTAAGTTCCAGGTTAAATTCCCGCAGTGGGAACACTATACGTATGGTGTAGTTTCATAGTTACCAATTAACATCATCTAAATATATTAGAAACCAAAAATGTATGTTTTTTAAATGAAAAAAAGAGATGGATATAGAAATAAACTTATATTTTGTTTGTTTGTTTCTTTTTTTTACGTGGAAAATTGAATCCAGTTTTTTCATGGCAATATGAAGACGCCTTTCAAAGAAAATAAATAAAATGTGTGCAAAACAAAAAGTTGTGTAATTAACATATTAAACACAACTGGACTTTATTACTGTGTCTGGTTATAGCACGTTCACACAATAAACCATATATGTTTAACAGTATTTATTTCTATTCATAAATATACAAATATACATACGCTTTTGTACACGTAGTGAGAAGTGTTAAGTGTCGAGGACCTGTTTAAAATTTGTACCCAAAGCTATACAAATCACTTACTCATAATTCTAAGCTGTTATACCAGAAGAAAAGCAGCTCTAATCAACAAACAACCGCCGCCAACTCTTGAACTACTCCTGTATGACCAGATAGTGAGATTTGACCCTCACTTTGATGGTGCAGTCCCAACTCTAAAAGAAGGAGGGCGTTTCGGTAGTACAGGACTGGAGCTCCAAATCCTTGGATTCACAGTACTTGTGTGTTTAATAAATGGTACCTGTGTATTTTATGAATGGTACCTGTGTATTTTATGAATGGTACCTGTGTATTTTATGAATGATACCTGTGTATTTAATGAATGGTACATGTGTATTTAATGAATGATACCTGTGTATTTAATGAATGGTACTTGTGTTTTTATGAATGGTACCTGTGTATTTAATGAATGGTACCTGTGTATTTAATGAATGGTACATGTGTATTTAATGAATGATACCTGTGTATTTAATGAATGGTACCTGTGTTTTTATGAATGGTACCTGTGTATTTAATAAATGATACCTGTGTATTTTATGAATGGTACCTGTGTATTTAATGAATGGTACCTGTGTATTTAATGAATGGTACTTGTGTATTTAATGAACAGTACCTGTGTATTTAATCGCCTGTATTTGCTCCTTGTGTTTAATTTATTCAGTACTTTTAAAAAAAATTAGCATGAATAGAAATTAAATTTCAAACACTGTGTATTTATTCCAGTCAGTGCACAAGAAGAGAGGAGCAGGGGGACTGATCCCCCACCAATAACTATGCATAATGTAATGTTGCTTATTTTTTATGCACATATTGAATGGTTGATATGATTCATGTGTGTATAACATGTGTGTGCCCTCCCCCTATAGGTTGAAGTCAAACTTACATTTCTGTGCTTGGCCCTGTAGCTCTATGGCATAACTCCCACATAGCCCGACACGGGAAGGTGGTTAGGGCATTCGACTCGCAATCTGAGGGTCGCGGGTTCGAATCCCCGTTACTTCAAACACGCTCGCCTTTTCGGCCGTGGGCGAGTTATAATCTGACGGTCAATCCCACTATTCGTTGTTAATAGAGTAGTCCAAGAGTTAGTGGTGGGTGGTGACGACTAGCTGCCTTCCCTCCCGGCTTACACTGCTAAATTAGGGACGACTAGGGCAGATAACCCTCGTGTAGCTTTGCGCGAAATTAAAAAAAAAAGACCAAATCCTCCCACATATAACCTAAGTTGAATTGCCTTGTATTTGTTTTACCCTCCTTGTCTGATAAGTTATTTTATATTCATGTGCAACTATTCCCCAAAACTTGCTGGTTCGTATTGCTGAATATTCTCCGTATGAATTAGCAACAAACAAAGTTAGTTACTTGCCCTGCTCTGATCTTTCACAAGTGGTGTAAATATTAACAAAGCTACGCCTAACTCTGGTATCGAAGCCCGATTTTTAGCGTTATAAGCCTTCAAACTTACCGCTATGCCACTGAGGGAGAATAATCAGAATAATGGAAAGTTCGAAATTAATTTTTTTGTTCATAGATTTCGAACTTAATTATACACTCAGGGCTTTTTGTACGGCAGCAAAGCAAGAACTTCGAACTCACAATTTGGCACGCTGACAACTTTACGCCGCAAAGACTTAGTAGTGTCAAATGACCTGGCGTTCGATTATAGAAACCATAATCGATTACAACATTACTTTCTAGGGATATGCTGGTTTTATACTGTTGTTCTATCCTCATTTCTCAACCACGCCACCAGAAGGCGCGATGTTTATGTTGTAAATGAGCCATAGTTTATACTGGTATTTCTATTGGTTAACGGCCTCCAGAAACAACCAATCTGAGCTTTTGTTGTATAATTAGAGGCCTAAAACAATAACTGGAATTTATTCTGGTCTGAAATAAAACAAACACGAGCTTAGCACTTGAAAATCATATTGTACAAAATAAAATTCGATGATGAGGTATAATTGTTCAAACGTTAAGCCATGACTTTCTCGCGTGTTTCTTTATTACATATTTATTCTGGGCAGTCAAATACATCAAATATAAACAAGATAAAATTATAAATTGTCACGACACTTGAAATTCTTTTAAGCAGGATTAGAGTAAATTAAGTTGCGAGATCTTAAGCGCATTCAAATACATCAATCGAAAGGATTTGACCTCTTGAGTCCAAAACTGTAATTAGATCTCAAATCGGTCAAGAATTGACGAAGTTATGAGTTAAATATTTGTACTTGAGAATAATAAAAAAAAGCTAAAAGTCGTTTATTCGCAACCTAAAAAATATTTACGAACAAACACAACTAATCAGCAATGGTTTTATTTCAACCATTAAGAAAATATTTTAAAAGTGTTGTTAACTGATTACAATCTCAGATTGATCGGTTCTCAAGTTCCTCTCAATTCTTTACCTTAACATTTCAACCAATTTTCTAAACTATTAACTGGACGTTATAACGTTTGTTATTAAACACAAAGCTACACAATGATTTGTTTGTTTTGGAATTTCGCGCAAAGCTACTCGAGGGCTATTTGTGCTAGCCGTCCCTAATTTAGCAGTGTAAGACTAGAGGGAAGGCAGCTAGTCATCACCACCCACCGCCAACTCTTGGGCTACTCTTTTAACAACGAAAAGTGGGATTGACCGTCACATTATAACGCCCCCACGGCTGGGAGGGCGAGCATGTTTAACGCGACGCGGGCGCAAACCCGCGACCCTCGGATTACGAGTCGCGCGCCTTACGCGCTTGGCCATGCAGAGCCGCTACACATGACAAGATATACAAATCCCTCAGCGGGTATCGAGACCAGGTTGTCTTCGTTAAAAACCTACAGATCTGCCTCTGTGCCACTGTGAGTAACTTTATATTGTTTGTTTGTTTCTTTCTTTTATAGCAAAACCACATTGAACAAGTCCGTGGGTCCGCAGCTGCGGATCGCACCACGGATTATAGAGTTTCACATCCGTAAAACTAAAGCTTTTCCGCAAAGGAAGAATGCAGAAGCAGAATAATTATATATTAACCCTTTTTTCTCTCTCTCTCTTTCTCTAAACTTAAAAACACTTAAGGAACAGCTAATTTTACTAAAATTGAGGAAATTGTGACGTCAGTTTTTGTGTACTGAAGTTAATATATATATATGTATGTATGTGTGCTGTTGATATTCGTATCTGATATCGTAGATCAGCGACAAGCACACTATTTGCTCAAATGTGGTTTAAATTTCTGGACTTACAATAATGAAATTTAAGGCTCGATTACATGCGATAGTCAAAACGCGTATAGTCCATCGAAAAACCAACGACAATTGTAATCGTTACGCCAGGAAATAAAACACTTTCCACTGCATTGTATCCCACAATATCGTGTTTTTTTTAAATTTGTGTTTGTGCGTAAGGAACAGCTAAAAATAAACTGTATAGTTCAATTTTTAAGTGCCTTCAGTGGTTAAGAGGCAAGGCTGAAGACATGTAATGCTAAAAAGTAGGTTTTGATACCCGTGACTTATAGAGCAGTTTAAATAAGTTGTAAGTTTTCAATATAAAGTTCTGTTCCCCGTTGTTTATGGCCTCACAACAATAAAATCCAGAGCTTATATCCTCACCTAGTGGCAACAACAGAAATTAATATTTTTGAGAATGCAGTGGTATTAAGGTATACACGATAACTTAAGTTGATATTAAAAATCAATAGGTGTAATATTTTACTAATTTCTCTTTTACTTTCTCTTACTAACAGCATGCTAGAGGTGATAAGAGGTTTACAGATAATACTACATTTCACGTTATCATATGTCATTATGAAGTCAAAAAACATTTAAAAAAGCATTCATGCTTTTAATTAATAGCATGCATATGTTTTGTAAAATTAACCTGGTTCATTCTATTGATTTTTTTTTAATATCTACAAAATATGTATTTTTGCAGAACACACAACCATATATACATATACGTAATTAACAATATATTGTCAAGAGATGGCGCTACGTATCACCTAATAAGAAATACTGCGATAAGGTTAGAATTGAAGCTATTACATTTAAAAATCACTTCTTGTCTTGCAAACGTGTTGGCTTATCAAATGTACAAGATTTTGAATGAATAATTATCATTAATAATCACATTTTAAATATAAACAGGGCTACTGGTAAAAATAGTGAAGGAAAACAAATCACAATAAGGAAATCAATTAAGTGTTGTTTGTTTTTTGGAATTTCGCACAAAACTACTCGAGGACTATCTCTGCTAGCCGTCCCTAATTTAGCAATGTAAGACTAGAGAGAAAGCAGCTAGTCATCACCACCCACCGCCAACTCTTGGGCCACTCGTTTACCAACAAGTAGTGGGGATTGACCTTCACATCATAACGCGCTGACGGCTGGGAGGGCGAGAATGTTTGGTGCGACTCAGACGCGAACCCGCGACCTTCAGATTACGAAGCACACGCCTCAAAGCGTTAGGACAATCAACTAACAAAACGTGTTAACATAAAACGTTTTCCATTCAAAATATATCTAGTCTCCAAAAACGAAATGAAATACACAATGAAGTAAAACAATATAAACAACATAAAACTTTTGAGTATAAGTAAAGCTTAAAACATAAATAATTTAATATAATATTTACTCTACTAAAAAGTTTTGTTATTCGTTTTTTTAATTTTTCGTGTGGCTTCGGTTACTTTAGTAAAGAACTGAATGTGTGGACAAACTAGAAATGTTACTACGTCACAGTTTCTCGCGTGTGTAGAAAAACGAACTTCTCCAACGTAGAAATGAGCCATTTTGAAACTAGTTTGTTTATTTCCTTTTCTTTTCAAATTAATAATAATTAATGATGACAAAACAACATCGCATTTTTACAGAATGCTTCGGATACTTTAAATATACTTTGACTAAGATAAAAATGTTGGACTTTAAGATAGGAATAATGTCACGTAAAAATACCTATGAAATTCCCGTAATGATTTAATGTGAAATAAACGATTAGAAAGAATATATTTTTACTGAATTAAAGTAAAATTATACATATATATCAGAAATTTGTTAAACCATGAACGTGCAAGAAACCAACATTTATATTTGGTGAATAAAATGTTTTACTATTCTATTATAAAAAAGTACAAATAAAATAACTTTATGTATTAGGCTAAACTTTGTACTGTTAAAAACGAAATAATTAAAATTTAAACAAAACAAAATACGTTAAAACTTTAACACTTATTCTCATTTATTTGCTACACGACAAAAGCTTGTTGAATTTTTAAACATGCATTTATTTTTGGGTTTTATAATCAGTTTTAAAGGCAACAGGTCAGCCTAAAAATATAATATTTTTAGAGATAGTTTTTATACAAAAACAAAGAACGCACAGATATGTTCCTCGTTTTTACTTATAAAACGTTTCCTAGAGGGCAGCACTATTAGATAATTATTTTATTTTTATGTACAACACATAAAATATTTTTAAAAATGAGCATGTACCACTTTAGAGAAATTTTATGACGTACTTCTGACGTAAGTATAAAATATTTAATATATTTGGGGGTAACTTAAAACATTATTTCCGTTTTTAGTTTTGCACTCAGATTTTTAAAGTTTAATGTGTTTGTATTTACTAACAATTGATAAATTTAAAGACGCCGATGTTGGTGTTGTTGTTTTGAATTAAGCACAATGCTACACAATGGGCTATCTGTGCTCTGCCCACCACGTGGATCGATACCCGGATTTTAGCGTGTAAGTCCGCACACATACCGCTGAGCCACTGGGGGATAAACACGCCAACGTTGGTCATCTTACAACTCTCTAAATACCTGCAGATAATATTAACGTCTTATTTTTAGTATAGCGAAGTTTATATTTTACAAGTTTTATTCGTGTGTTTATTTTATAAATAAATGTTAATTACTTGATGTAAACGTAGCTCATTCTTTGAGAAAACTACTATAAGAAAGTAAAAATGCAAATGCCAAAGCACGACTTTTTTATTAAAATTAGAATACAAACTATTATAACAAAGTATTGGTATATCAAAAATCAGTATACAAACAATTTGGAGTAGAATAGTACTTACTGATTCAATTTAATTATCAAGTTTATCATTACAGACAGGAATAAAAATTATTAGTCAAATAAAATGTGTTCATTTTATAAATAAATGTTAATTACTTGATGTAAACGTAGCTCATTCTTTGAGAAAAACTACGATAAAAAAGTAAAAATCAAAATGCTAAAGCATGACTTTAATTTATCACAAATTAGTGTACAAACAATTTGGAGTAGAATAGTACTTACTGATTTAATTTAATTATCCAGTTTATCACTACAGACAGGAATAAAAACAATTAGTCAAATAAAATTTTAACATCATAAACTAGATGGCGGTAAAATCTAAATTAAAAGGACAAGAAATTAAAATATAAAGCCAGCTTTACGAAATTTCTTTAACTCCTAAATTTGGACGAAGAATCTAATTAATTGGATTATTTGAACAATGAAAATAAATTGACAATATATTTTTTTCAAGTTTTGGTATTTTTATTGTCTTTATAATTGTGTATTTAATAAACGAAAAACGTAAAGGCCAGTCTCGTGATGAAAAGAAACCCAATTGAAGTAAAAATGTATTCACAAGACGGCTGTTATGAGTATCAAAACGTTAATTAGAATACGGTAGAGAAGGTTCTGTAATTTATTTTAATTAAAGTTTTAACACCCATACCAGCCGCCTTGATAACAAATAAAGGCAAGTTTGTTTATTTGTTTTTAACTTTAAAACGTTCACTGTGTGCAAAAAAAACAAAAACAGCTGATAAATCCAAACGACAAAATTAAGAATCTTAAATTGCAAATTATCGTTTGTGTACAAATCATGGATGTAATTTCCTTTATTCAGCAACAGTAGATGGCGCTATCGTAGTATTTAAATATAGCATTATTTTGCTAGCAAAATAAATGGCTTGAAATTTGTATTGGAGAGGAATATGTCTGCTATAAATTAATAATTATGGACTCATTTATTTTTTTAAAAAACTTGTGAGTTATTAAAATTAAAATGTATTCAACTACAAGCTGGAGAACATGTCTACTGGACGGAAGTTTCGTCTATTCATGACTAATGAAAGGTTATCTTTGGATATGTAAAGTTTTTCCTTCATATCTAATTATATAAAAAACCGCTAAAACGCCCATAAAATCTGCAAAATACAACACGTGTAACAGCACATTTTCACGTATCTGTGCACGAACCCAACAGCCCATCATGCCAAATTTAATGAAGATCTGTCTATAGAGGTGAAGTAGTGATTAAAAACACAAAACATGCCCACATTATATACCATTATATTTATGTAGATACATCAGTAGCCGAAGAAACATTACTTGTTTTTTACTTTTCTTTTGTTTATGTACAATTAATTTATTCAATAAGAGCACGTGTGCAAGGAAGAGGAAGGCTTGGTCTCTTCTGTGTTTGACACAAACTTTTAAAATCTCTGAATATCAATTATTCAGAACCTGAAGTGTGTTAAAACAGTGATAAATTTTGTATTGTCGTACAAACCAAACCTACACGTTATAACAGTGATAAATTTTGTATTGTCGTACAAACCAAACCTACGCGTTATAACAGTGATAAATTTTGTATTGTCGTACAAACCAAACCTACACGTTATAACAGTGATAAATTTTGTATTGTCGTACAAACCAAACCTACACGTTATAACAGTGATAAATTTTGTATTGTCGTACAAACCAAACCTACACGTTATAACAGTAATATTGACGTAAGTAAGGGCTTCTTGTTTTGGGATCATTGATGAAAATAATTTGATTTTGGTTTTACTTTCACTAAATCACTCGTTTTGTGCAATCATAGTCAAATATTGTTTGAAAAAAGAAATATTCTATCATTTGCTCAGGTATACACAGTTGGTACCACAATGTAATTCTCATTCTAGAATACCAACACGTTACTTTATTGTGGTTAAAACTGTATATATAACAAGTGTTATATCTATATATATATATACATAATTTGCATTTCATGTGATAGAACAAAATACATATATTATGGGTCATTTATAATTATGTTTTTTTACATGGGACAGAAATTGAAAATGATCTCTTATTATCTTAAATAACAACTTTAAAACCATAATTAGTTTAATCTGTAAAATAAATAGGATGTTATTTGTTATTACCTCTAATAAAAAATTCGTGGAGTTAAAAGGAGTTAACGATACTGACTTGAATTCCAGGTTACTACTACACAATGAAGTATTTCCACCGCGGGTATCTAAACCTGAATTTTAGCTTTATAATTCTTCAAACTTACTTTTCGCTGAACCACAAAAATGCGATAAGAAACAAGATGCAAATTTTCGTACGGAACGTACACGAAAGTAATAAGTTTCATGTTTGTCCACCATCAGAGACATTTCGATCAAAACTACATTTGAAAATTAATTTGTAAAATATAAAATTTTCTAAACTTCAACGCGTTAAATTTAGCGACTGTAGCTTACATATTTGTCTACAACGCTAGTTATTAAAATAAATATATCTATATTTCAACATATACTTAACAACGATCCAATCCTGGCACATTCTGTTTTCAGTTAGCTAGTGTTTTTTAGTTCACACTTATCGTAACAACGTGGCTTTCGTCTCAACCATTCATATAATTATTTACTGCTGTCAAATCCTATCGAAGTCACATACCCCAGACCTCTTGTTATTTGCTCCGCTTGGTAACATCCCAGAGGAAAATTGGTCCTGGTCCCGCCCAACTGTTCTCAAGGCCATTTTAGTCTACCAAAAGAAGACTTTAAACAAAGTCACGTGAATAAAGATTATTTTGAAACATCCAATGAATAAAGATTATTTACATTGTACGTAACAGTCGTGCACACGTATGTCCAATCGAGTTTAAGTTAAACCAAAGAAAAGTGAAAGACAGAAATTTAAACTTACGTCTTAATATATCGTTCATAAACATCTGCGTTTAAATTTCAAGGCTTTTTTTCTTTTTCTCGTCTTAATATTAAAACCTAGTCATTACCATGTCAAGATATCATCGACTAATTACGAGGACCTGTGCTTATTTCATATAAATAAACATATAGGTATTAACTTAATATTGACCTTCTTACGTTTGAATAATTAAAATTCACATATAATCTTAATTGAAAAGAATATCGTGTGGGTAGCAAAAATTAGAAAGATATTCAATAAACTTCTAAAGTAAACTGAAATTTGAATAGCATATCCATCTTGTGGTTTCGCTCATGTGTAAACCTCCAAACAACATTTCGCATACACATTATTTTATAATCTGTATAACTTTAAACAATATTACTTACATGCACTGTTTCATAATATGAATACCTTTAAACAATATTACTTACATGCACTGTTTTATAATATGCACACCTTTAAACAATATTACTTACGTGCACTGTTTCATAATATGTATACCTTTAAACAATATTACTTACATGCACTGTTTCATAATATGCATACCTTTAAACAATATTACTTACGTGCACTGTTTCATAATATGCATACCTTTAAACAATATTACTTACGTGCACTGTTTCATAATATGCATACCTTTAAACAATATTACTTACATGCACTGTTTCATAATCTGTATAACTTTAAACAATATTACTTACATGCACTGTTTCATAACATGCACACCTTTAAACAATATTACTTACATGCACTGTTTCATAATATGTATAACTTTAAACAATATTACTTACATGCACTGTTTCATAATATGCACACCTTTAAACAATATTACTTACATGTACTGTTTCATAATATGTATAACTTTAAACAATATTACTTACATGCACTGTTTCATAATATGCACACCTTTAAACAATATTACTTACATGTACTGTTTCATAATATGTATAACTTTAAACAATATTACTTACATGCACTGTTTCATAATATGCATACCTTTAAACAATATTACTTACATGCACTGTTTCATAATATGCATACCTTTAAACAATATTACTTACATGCACTGTTTCATAATATGCATACCTTTAAACAATATTACTTACGTGCACTGTTTCATAATATGCATACCTTTAAACAATATTACTTACGTGCACTGTTTCATAATATGCATACCTTTAAACAATATTACTTACATGCACTGTTTCATAATCTGTATAACTTTAAACAATATTACTTACATGCACTGTTTCATAATATGCACACCTTTAAACAATATTACTTACATGCACTGTTTCATAATATGTATAACTTTAAACAATATTACTTACATGCACTGTTTCATAATATGCATACCTTTAAACAATATTACTTACATGCACTGTTTCATAATATGCATACCTTTAAACAATATTACTTACATGCACTGTTTCATAATATGCATACCTTTAAACAATATTACTTACGTGCACTGTTTCATAATATGCATACCTTTAAACAATATTACTTACGTGCACTGTTTCATAATATGCATACCTTTAAACAATATTACTTACATGCACTGTTTCATAATCTGTATAACTTTAAACAATATTACTTACATGCACTGTTTCATAATATGCACACCTTTAAACAATATTACTTACATGCACTGTTTCATAATATGTATAACTTTAAACAATATTACTTACATGCACTGTTTCATAATATGCACACCTTTAAACAATATTACTTACATGTACTGTTTCATAATATGTATAACTTTAAACAATATTACTTACATGCACTGTTTCATAATATGCACACCTTTAAACAATATTACTTACATGTACTGTTTCATAATATGTATAACTTTAAACAATATTACTTACATGCACTGTTTCATAATATGCATACCTTTAAACAATATTACTTACATGCACTGTTTCATAATATGCATACCTTTAAACAATATTACTTACATGCACTGTTTCATAACATGCATACCTTTAAACAATATTACTTACATGCACTGTTTCATAATATGTATACCTTTAAACAATATTACTTACATGCACTGTTTCATATACTCTCGCGAACCTCGAAAAAAAACTCTAAATTATCCTTTCATGAACTTATGTTTTGCATCAAATTGTTCCGCAGCTTACATATAGGCCTGACATAACCAGGTGGGTTAAGGCTATCGACTCGTAATCTGAGGGTTGCGGGTTCCAATCTCCGTCGCACAAGACATGCTTGCTCATTCAGCCGTGGGGGCGTTAGAATTTGACGGTCAATCCCACTATTCGTTGGTAAAAGAGTAACCCAAGAATTGGCGGTGGGTGGTTATAACTAGCTGCCTTCCCTCTCGCCTTACACTGCTAAATTAAGATCGGCCAGAGCACATAACGTCTTATTTTTAGTATAGTGAAGTTTATATTTTATAAATTTTATTGGTGTGTTTATTTTATAAATAAATGTTAATTACTTGATGTAAACATAGCTCATTCTTTGAGAAAAACTACGATAAAAAAGTAAAAATCAAAATGCTAAAGCATGACTTTAATTTATCAAAAATTAGTGTACAAAAAATTTGGAGTAGAATAGTACTGACTGATTTAATTTAATTATCCAGTTTATCATTACAGGCAGGAATAAAAACAATTAGTCAAATAAAATTTTAACATCATATACTAGATGGCGGTAAAATCTAAATGAAAAGGACAAGAATTGTTATTGTTATTTTGAATTAAGCACAAAGCCACACAATGGGCTATCTGTGCTCTGCCCACCACGGGTATCGAAAGCCGGATTTTAGCGTGTAAATCCGCAGACATACCGCTGAGCTACTGGGGGGCAAATGACAAGAAATTAAAATATAAAGACAGCTTTACGAAATTTCTTTAACTCCTAAATTTGGACGAAGAATCTAATTAATTGGATTATTTGAACAATGAAAATGAATTAACAATATATTTTTTCAAGTTTTAGTATTTTTATTATCGTTATAATTGTGCATTTAATAAATGAAAAACGTAAAGGCCAGTCTCGTTATTGAGGAGAAACCCACTCGAAGTAAAAATGTATTCACAAGACGGCTGTTATGAGTATCAAAACGTTAATTAAGAATACGGTAAAGAAGGTTCTGTAATTTATTTTAATTAAAGGTTTAATACCCATACCAGCCGTCTTGATAACACATAAAGGCAAGTTTGTTTATTTGTTTTTAACTTTAAAACGTTCACTGTGTGCAAAAAAAAAACAGCTGATAAATCCAAACGACAAAATTAAGAATCTTAAATTGCAAATTATCGTTTGTGTTCAAATCATGGATACAATTTCCTTTATTTAGCAACAGTAGGTGGCGCTATGGTAGTATTTAAATATAGCATTATATTTAATAAATAAATTGGCTTAAATTTGTATTGGAGAGGAATACGTCTGCCATAAATTAATAATTATGGACTCATTTTAATTTTTTTAAAACTTGTGAGTTATTAAAATTAAAATGTATTCAACTACAAGCTGGAGAACATGTCTACTGGACGGAAGTTACGTCTATTCATGACGAATGAAAGGTTATCTTTGGATATGTGAAGTTCTTTCCTTCATATCTAATTATATAAAAAAACCGCTCAAACGCCCATAAAATCTGCAAATTACAACATGTGTAACAGCAAATTTTCACGTATCTGTGCACGAACCCAACAGACCATCATGCCAAATTTAATGAAGATCTCTCTAAAGAGGTGAAGTAGTGATTAAAAACACAAAACGTGCCCACATTATGTACCATTATATTTATGTAGATACATCAGTAGCCGAAGAAACATTACTTGTTTTTTACTTTTTGTTTGTTTAAGTACAATTCATTTATTCAGTAAGAGCACGTGCGCAAGGAAGAGGAAGGCTTGGGCTCTTCTGTGTTCGACACAAACTTTTAAAATCTCTGAATATCAATCATTCAGAACCTGAAATGTGTTAAAGCAGTGATAAATTTTGTATTGTCGTACAAACCAAACCTACACGTTATAACAGTGATAAATTTTGTATTGTCGTACAAACCAAACCTACACGTTATAACAGTGGTAAATTTTGTATTGTCGTACAAACCAAACCTACACGTTACAACAGTGATAAATTTTGTATTGTCGTACACGTTATAACAGTGATAAATTTTGTATTGTCGTACAAACCAAACCTACACGTTATAACAGTGATAACTTTTGTATTGTCGTACAAATTAAACCTACACGTTATAACAGTGATAAATTTTGTATTGTCGTACAAACCAAACCTACGCATTATACCAGTAATATTGACGTAAGTAATGGCTTCTTGTTTTGGGATCATTGATGAAGATAATTTGATTTTGGTTTTACTTTCACTAAATCACTCGTTTTATGGAATCATAGTCAAACATTGTTTGAAAAAAGAAATATTCTATCATTTGCTCAGGTATACACAGTTGGTACCACAATGTAATTCTCATTCTAGAATACCAACACGTTACTTTATTGTGGTTAAAACTGTATATATAACAAGTGTTATATCTATATATATATATACATAATTTGCATTTCATGTGATAGAACAAAATACATATATTATGGGTCATTTATAATTATGTTTTTTTACATGGGACAGAAATTGAAAATGATCTCTTATTATCTTAAATAACAACTTTAAAACCATAATTAGTTTAATCTGTAAAATAAATAGGATGTTATTTGTTGTTACCTCTAATAAAGAAATTCGTGGAGATAAAATGAGTTAACGATACTGACTTGAATTCCAGGTTACTACTACACAATGAGGTATTTCCACCGCGGGTATCTAAACATCTATATGTATAACTTTAAACAATATTACTTACATGCATTGTTTCATAATATGTATAACTTTAAACAATATTACTTACATGCACTGTTTCATAATATGTATAACTTTAAACAATATTACTTACATGCATTGTTTCATAATATGTATAACTTTAAACAATATTACTTACATGCATTGTTTCATAATATGTATAACTTTAAACAATATTACTTACATGCATTGTTTCATAATATGTATAACTTTAAACAATATTACTCACATGCACTGTTTCATAATATGTATAACTTTAAACAATATTACTTTCATGCATTGTTTCATAATATGTATAACTTTAAACAATATTACTTACATGCATTGTTTCATAATATGTATAACTTTAAACAATATTACTTACATGCATTGTTTCATAATATGCATACCTTTAAACAATATTACTTACATGCACTGTTTCATAATATGTATACCTTTAAACAATATTACTTACATGCACTGTTTCATAATATGCATACCTTTAAACAATATTACTTACGTGCACTGTTTCATAATATGTATACCTTTAAACAATATTACTTACATGCACTGTTTCATATACTCTCGCGAACCTCGAAAAAAAACTCTAAATTATCCTTTCATGAACTTATGTTTTGCATCAAATTGTTCCGCAGCTTACATATAGGCCTGACATAACCAGGTGGGTTAAGGCTTTCGACTCGTAATCTGAGGGTTGCGGGTTCCAATCTCCGTCGCACAAGACATGCTTGCTCATTCAGCCGTGGGGGCGTTAGAATTTGACGGTCAATCCCACTATTCGTTGGTAAAAGAATAACCCAAGAATTGGCGGTGGGTGGTTATAACTAGCTGCCTTCCCTCTCGCCTTACACTGCTAAATTAAGATCGGCTAGAGCACATAACGTCTTATTTTTAGCATAGTAAAGTTTATATTTTATAAATTTTATTGGTGTGTTTATTTTATAAATAAATGTTAATTACTTGATGTAAACATAGCTCGTTCTTTAAAAAAACTACGATAAAAAAGTAAAAATCAAAATGCTAAAGCATGACTTTAATTTATCAAAAATACGTGTAAAAAAAACAACTTGGAGTAGAATAGTACTTACTGATTTAATTTAATTATCCAGTTTATCATTACAGGCAGGAATAAAAACAATTAGTCAAATAAAATTTTAACATTATAAACTAGATGGCGGTAAAATCTAAATGTAAAGGACAAGAAATTAAAATATGAAGCCAGCTTTACGAAATTTCTTTAACTCCTAAATTTGGACGAAGAATCTAATTAATTGGATTATTTGAACAATGAAAATGAATTAACAATATATTTTTTTCAAGTTTTAGTATTTTTATTATCGTTATAATTGTGCATTTAATAAATGAAAAACGTAAAGGCCAGTCTCGTGATGAGGAGTTTCTACCCACTTGAAGTAAAAATGTATTCAAAAGACGGTTGGTATGGGTATCAAAACTTTAATTAGAATAAGGTATAGAAAGTTCTATAATTTATTTTAATTAAAGTTTTAACACCCATACCAGCCGTCTTGATAACACATAAAGGCAAGTTTGTTTATTTGTTTTTAACTTTAAAACGTTCACTGTGTGCAAAAACACGAAACAGCTGATAAATCCAAACGACAAAATTAAGAATCTTAAATTGCAAATTATCGTTTGTGTACAAATCATGGATGTAATTTCCTTTATTCAGCAAAGTAGATGGCGCTTAAATATAGCATTATTTTGCTAGCAAAATAAACTGGCTTGATATTTGTATTGGAGAGGAATATGTCTGCTATAAATTAATAATTATGGACTCATTTTAATTTTTTAAAAACTTGTGAGTTATTAAAATTAAAATGTATTCAACTACAAGCTGGAGAACATGTCTACTGGACGGAAGTTACGTCTATTCATGACTAATGAAAGGTTATCTTTGGATATGTGAAGTTCTTTCCTTCATATCTAATTATATAAAAAACCGCTGAAACGCCCATAAAATCTGCAAAATACAACACGTGTAACAACACATTTTCACGTATCTGTGCACGAACCCAACAGACCATCATGCCAAATTTAATGAAGATCTCTCTAAAGAGGTGAAGTAGTGATTAAAAACACAAAACGTGCCCACATTATGTACCATTATATTTATGTAGATACATCAGTAGCCGAAGAAACATTACTTGTTTTTACTTTTCTTTTGTTTAAATACAATTAATTTATTCAGTAAAAGCACGTGCGCAAGGAAGAGGATGGCTTGGTCTATTCTGTGTTTGACACAAACTTTTAAAATCTCTGAATTTGCAGGGTGGTCGCTAGAAAAGCGGAAAATTTGTCAAACAGCTATCTATTTTTACAGTTTTTTAAAGACATATGTTATATTACACTCATAGATGCTCAAAATGCATTTTATGATATTAAAATCATGCATTTTATTCATGATGTAAAGAAATCAAAATAGAAATGAGTAAGCACGCATTTTATTCATGATCTCATCCGACCCTTAAATTTTCCGCTTTTCTAGCGACCACCCTGCAAATTATTCAAAACCTGAAGTGTGTTAAAATAGTGATAAATTTTGTATTGTCGTACAAACCAAACCTACACGTTATTACAGTGATATTGACGTTAGTAAAGGCTTCTTGTTTTGGGTCTATCTATGAAGTTAATTTTGATTTCACTTTCACTAAATCACTCGTTTTCTCCAATAACAGTCAAATATTGCTTTAAAAAAAGAAATATTCTTTCATTTGCTGATATATATATGTACATATAGTTGGTACCACAATGTAATTCTCATTCTAGAATTCCAAGACTTTACTTTATTGTGATGAAAATTGAATAAATAATAAATGTTATATCTAGATATATATACACATAATTGTATTTCATGTAATTAAACAAAATACATTTATGATGCCTCATTTAAAATCACGATTTTTTTAAAATGAGACAGAAATTAAAAATGGTCTCTTATTATATTAAATAACAACTTTAACACTATAATTAGTCTAGTATATAATATTAATTGGATGTTATTTAAAATCATCTCTTACAATATTAAATAACAAGGCGACAATTAGTTGAATCTATAATATAAATAGGATGTTATTTGTTATTACCTCCAATAAAGAAATTCGTGGAGTTAAAATGAGTTAACGATACTGACTTGAATGCCGGGTTACTAATACACAATAAGGTATTTCCACCGCGGGTATCTAAACCTGAATTTTAGCTTTATAATTCTTCAAACTTACTTATCGCTGAACTAGAAAAATGCGATAAGAAACAAGATGCAAATATTCGTACGGAATGTACACGAAAATAATAAGTTTCATGTTTGTCCACCATCAGAGACATTTCGATCAAAACTACATTTGAAAATTAATTTGTAGAATATAAAATTTTCTAAACTTTAACGCGTTAAATTTAGCGACTGTGGCTTACATATACGTCTACAACGCTAGTTATTAAAATAAATATATCTATATTTGAACATATACTTAACAACGAACCAATCTTGGTACATTCTGTTTTCAGTTAGCTAGTGTTTTTTAGTTCACACTTATCGTAACAACGTGGCTTTCGTCTCAACCATTCATTACAATTATTTACTGCTGTCCAATCCTATCGAAGTCACATACTCCAGACCTCTTGTTATTTGCTCCGCTTGGTAACATCCCAGAGGAAAACTGCTCCTAGTCCCGCCCAACTGTTCTCAAGGCCATTTTAGTCTACCAAAAGAAGACTTGAAAGAAAGTCACGTGAATAAATATCATTTTGAAACATCCAATGAATAAAGATTATTTACAGTGAACGTAACAGTCGTGCACACGTATGTCCAATCGAGTTTAAGTTAAACCGAAGAAAAGTGAAAGACAGAAATTTAAACTTACGTCTTAATATATCGTTCATAAACATCTGCGTTTAAATTTCAAGGTTTTTTTTTTCTCTTTCTTGTCTTAATATTAAAACCTAGTCATTACCATGTTAAGAAATCATCGATTAATTACGAGGACTTATGCTTATAGATACCTTTGCTTATTTCATATAAATAAACATATAGGTATTAACTCAATATTGACCTTCTTACGTTTGAATAATTAAAATTCACATATAATCTTAATTGAAAAGAATATCGTGTGGGTAGCAAAAATTAGAAAGATATTCAATAAACTTCTAAAGTAAACTGAAATTTGAATAACATATCCATCTTGTGGTTTCACTCATGTGTAAACCTCCAAACAACATTTCGCATACACATTATTTTATAATCTGTATAACTTTAAACAATATTACTTACGTGCACTGTTTCATAATATGTATACCTTTAAATAATATTACTTACATGCACTGTTTCATAATATGCACACCTTTAAACAATATTACTTACATGCACTGTTTCATAATATGCACACCTTTAAACAATATTACTTACATGCACTGTTTCATAATATGCACACCTTTAAACAATATTACTTACGTGCACTGTTTCATAATATGCATACCTTTAAACAATATTACTTACATGCACTGTTTCATAATATGTATAACTTTAAACAATATTACTTACAAGCACTGTTTCATATACTCTCGCGAACCTCGAAAAACAACTCTAAATTATCCTTTCATGAACTTATGTTTTGCATCAAATTGTTCCGCAGCTTACATATAGGCCTGACATAACCAGGTGGGTTAAGGCTTTCGACTCGTAATCTGAGGGTTACGGGTTCCAATCTCCGTCGCACAAGACCTGCTTTTTCATTCAGCCGTGGGGGCGTTAGAATTTGACGGTCAATCCCACTATTCGTTGGTAAAAGAGTAACCCAAGAGTTGGCGGTGGGTGGTTATAACTAGCTGCCTTCCCTCTCGCCTTACACTGCTAAATTAAGATCGGCTAGAGCACATAACGTCTTATTTTTAGTATAGTGAAGTTTATATTTTATAAATTTTATTGGTGTGTTTATTTTATAAATAAATGTTAATTACTTGATGTAAACACAGCTCATTCTTTGAGAAAAACTACGATAAAAAAGTAAAAATCAAAATGCTAAAGCATGACTTTAATTCATCAAAAATTAGTGTACAAAAAATTTGGAGTAGAATAGTACTGACTGATTTAATTTAATTATCCAGTTTATCATTACAGACAGGAATAAAAACAATTAGTCAAATAAAATTTTAACATCATATACTAGATGGCGGTAAAATCTAAATGAAAAGGACAAGAAATTAAAATATAAAGCCAGCTTTACGAAATTTTTTTAACTCCTAAATTTGGACGAAGAATGTAATTAATTAGATTATTTGAACAATGAAAATAAATTAACAATATATTTTTTCAAGTTTTGGTATTCTTATTGTCTTTATAATTGTCCATTTAATAAATGAAAAACGTAAAGGCCAGTCTCGTGATGAGGAGAACCCCACTTGAAGTAAAAATGTATTCAAAAGACGGTTGGTATGGGTATCAAAACTTTAATTAGAATAAGGTATAGAAAGTTCTATAATTTATTTTAATTAAAGTTTTAACACCCATACCAGCCGTCTTGATAACACATAAAGGTAAGTTTGTTTATTTGTTTTTAACTTTAAAACGTTCACTGTGTGCAAAAAAAAGACAGCTGATAAATCCAAACGACAAAATTAAGAATCTTAAATTGCAAATTATCGTTTGTGTACAAATCATGGATGTAATTTCCTTTATTCAGCAACAGTAGATGGCGCTATCGTAGTATTTAAATATAGCATTATTTTGCTAGCAAAATAAACTGGCTTGAAATTTGTATTGGAGAGGAATATGTCTGCTATAAATTAATAATTATGGACTCGTTTTAATTTTTTTAAAACTTGTGAGTTATTAAAATTAAAATGTATTCAACTACAAGCTGGAGAACATGTCTAATGGACAGAAGTTACGTCTATTCATGACTAATGAAAGGTTATCTTTGGATATGTAAAGTTCTTTCCTTCATATCTAATCATATAAAAAAACCGCTAAAACGCCTATAAAATCTGCAAAATACAACACGTGTAACAGCACATTTTCACGTATCTGTGCACGAACCCAACAGACCATCATGCCAAATTTAATGAGGATCTGTCTGAAGAGGTGAAGTAGTGATTAAAAACACAAAACATGCCCACATTATGTAACATTATATTTATGTAGATACATCAGTAGCCGAAGAAACATTACTTGTTTTTTACTTTTCTTTTGTTTAACCAGAATTAATTTATTCAGTAAGAGCACGCGTGCAAGGAAGAGGAAGGCTTGGTCTCTTCTGTGTTTGACACAAACTTTTTAAATCTCTGAATATCAATTATTCAGAACCTGAAGTGTGTTAAAACAGTGATAAATTTTGTATTGTTGTACAAACCAAACTTACACGTTATAACAGTGATAAATTTTGTATTGTCGTACACGTTATAACAGTGATTAATTTTGTATTGTCGTACAAACCAAACCTACACGTTAAAACAGTGATAAATTTTGTATTGTCGTACAAACCAAACCTACACGTTATAACAGTGATAAATTTTGTATTGTCGTACAAACCAAACCTACACGTTATAACAGTGATAAATTTTGTATTGTCATACAAACCAAACCTACGCGTTATAACAGTGATAAATTTTGTATTGTCGTACAAACCAAACCTACGCGTTATAACAGTGATAAATTTTGTATTGTCGTACAAACCAAACCTACACGTTATAACAGTGATAAATTTTGTATTGTCGTACAAACCAAACCTACGCGTTATAACAGTGATAAATTTTGTATTGTCGTACAAACCAAACCTACGCGTTATAACAGTGATAAATTTTGTATTGTCGTACAAACCAAACCTACACGTTATAACAGTGATAAATTTTGTATTGTCGTACAAACCAAACCTACGCGCTATAACAGTAATATTGACGTAATTAATGGCTTCTTGTTTTGGGTTCATTGATGAAAATAATTTGATTTTGGTTTTACTTTCACTAAATCACTCCTTTTGTGCAATCATAGTCAAATATTGTTTAAAAAAAGAAATATTCTATCATTTGCTCAGGTATACACAGTTGGTATCACAATGTAATTCTCATTCTAGAATTCCAACACGTTACTTTATTGTGGTTAAAACTGTATATATAACAAGTGTTATATCTATATATATATATATACATAATTTGTATTTCATGTGATAGAACAAAATACATATATTATGGGTCATTTATAATTATGTTTTTTTACATAGGAGAGAAATTAAAAATGATCTCTTATTATCTTAAATAACAATTTTAAAACCATAATTAGTTTAATCTGTAAAATAAATAGGATGTTATTTGTTATTACCTCTAATAAAGAAATTCGTGGAGTTAAAATGAGTTATAGCGATACTGACTTGAATACCAGGTTACTACTACACAATGAAGTATTTCCACCGCGGGTATCTAAACCTGAATTTTAGCTTTATAATTCTTCAAACTTACTTGTCGCTGAACCACAAAAATGCGATAAGACACAAGATGCAAATATTCGTACGGAATGTACACGAAAATAATAAGTTTCATGTTTGTCCACCATTAGAGACATTTCGATCAAAACTACATTTGAAAATTAATTTGTAGAATATAAAATTTTCTAAACTTCAACGCGTTAAATTTAGCGACTGTAGCTTACATATACGTCTACAACGCTAGTTATTAAAATAAATACCTCTATATTTGAACATATACTTAACAACGATCCAATCCTGGCACATTCTGCTTTCAGTTAGCTGGTGTTTTTTAGTTCACACTTATCGTAACAACGTGGCTTTCGCCTCAAACATTCATTACAATTATTTACTGCTGTCCAATCCTAACGAAGTCACATACTCCAGACCTCTTGTTATTTGCTCCGCTTGGTAACATCCCAGAGGAAAACTGCTACTAGTCCCGCCCCATTGTTCTCAAGGCCATTTTAGTCTACCAAAAGAAGACTTTAAACAAAGTCACGTGGATAAAGATCATTTTGAAACATCCAATGAATAAAGATTATTTACAGTATACATTACGATCGTGCACATATATGTCCAATCCAGTTTAAGTTAAACCGAAGAAAAGTGAAAGACAGAAATTTAAACTTACGTTAAAATGCATTGTTCATTTGCGTTAGAAATTCAGCAATAGTAGATGGCGCTATTGTATTAATTGAAGGTGCAGTTAGCTCACCACAGTGTAACATTATTTTGCTAACAAAATAAATTGGCTTGAAATTTGTATATAAATTAATAATTACGGACTCATTTTAAAAATTCAATAAAGCGTGAGTTATTAAAAAATACAAATTAAAATGTATTCAACTACTAGCTGGAGTACTTCTCCAATGGACGGAAGTTACGTCTATTCATGACTAATGAAAGGTTATCTTTGGATATGTAATGTTTTTTTCCTTCATATCTAATTATAAAAAAATCGCTAAAGCTCTCATAAAAACTGCAAAAGACAACGTTAGTGACAGCCAGAGGCGTAGATCATGGGGGTATACGTCCCCCCTTCATTTTAGGTGGAGGGTATGGTGCATACAATCATCCCTCCCTACAGTTTGGTCTGTTGAATTGTTTTATTGCATCACAGGCCTGACATGGCCAGGTGGATTAAGGCTTTATACTCGTAATCTGAGGGTTTGTGAGTTCGAATCCCCGTCACACCAAACATGCTCGGTCAGTCCCACTATTCGTTGGTAAAAGAGTAGTCCAAATGTTGGCGGTGGGTGGTGATGACTAGATGCCTTCCCTTTTGTCTTACACTGCTAAATAAATATTAGCTAGCGCAGATGGCCTTCGAGTAGCTTTGCGCGAAATTCAAAAACAAACAAACAAACAAACAGTAGCTGTTCCCCTAGTAAGTCAACGGATAGTTCATGGTAAGTTGAACATAGATAGATCATAGTATATTAATCACCAATAAACATCTTATAACTAACTATACGAATAAATTCAGTATTCAAGATGACAAAAAATTTGAATGACAGACACAAGTAAATTTTATTTATAAAATGTTTCAGAATTTTTACCTTTGACACATTATGGGACAATATATTTATAAACTCAAGTAACCATGATTAAAAAGTTTTGCAATTTCGTTTAAATATACGTAATTTCCCTTAAAAGTATCTCACATTGACAGCTTTCGTATTAATGACTTTTGAAATTGTTGCATATAAACAGCTAAGTTTGTTTGTTTGTTTTAAATTTAGCAGTGATCACCACCGACCGCCAACTCTTGGGCTACTCTTTTACCAATGAATAGTGGGATTCACTGTAATATTATTTCGCCCCACGCCTAAAAGGGCGAGCATGTTTAGTGCAACGGGAATGCGAACCCGCGACCCTCGAGTGACGAATTGCATGCCTCAACCCACCTGGCTATGCCGGACCTAAACAGCTAGGAAAACTCACTTTTCCATAATTCTACGTGAAAATAAATTATGTTGATTATATCAAACGTGCGGATTTAATATACATTATTTTGAAGAAAGGCGTTCCATTTCTGATATTATAAAAGCGTTTTAAAAAAAAAGGTAATAAAAAGGTTCTATTATTGTTTATTTTCGCGAGGGTTTATTTTTGCGATGAAACGCTGTTATTGTCTCATTTATTATAAATGGTGGAAACACACAAAATCAACTTTCTTTTTGTTGTTGCATAATGGTGATAAAATAATGTTAGAAAATTACCTTGAGGTGTTGAAAAGTCATGTGTAGTTTCATCCAAACCTGGGTTGAACTACGTGAGGTATTGTGTATACAGATGGACACTAGTATTTATATATATACGTATACTATTATGACGTATGACAATTTTTTTTCTTAGTTTCACACGATATATAGTAAATACCGTGTCTATTATAAACTACAAGTCATATTATATATACATATGTAATACGTCTTCTATAGCAAAATGCTGGATGATATAAAACCGTCGTTTGAGAAGGTAATAAAATATGATAATAGCGTTAGACGTATTTTGTAAAATTTACATAAAGGGGAGAAACTGATATATTTTTAACCAATCTGAGAGCTGCAGACGTGAAGTTTACACCCATAAAGTTTGTTAACTCTCACTAAACGAGCTAGTTTCTTCTGATTTCGCCGCCCCTTAGTTAAACGAGATCATCATTGGCTTACTCAATGTAAACGTCAGACTAAGACCCGCGAGAATGGGTATTTTATGACCCGGCAAATACAGAATTTCTCAGTCTACTGTACGTCATCACTAGTGATGAGAAACTCCCTCCCGTTGTTTCGGAATGAGCCTCATGCGTGCGCACTGTAAGAAAGCGATAATATGTTGTCTGATCCAAGTTATTGGATAAAACAAACAAACTTCAGGTGACTAGAACTAAAAGGCTTGAGTGTCATTTATCTAGTGAAATTAAAATGGTGATTAAAGAGAATGTTTTCGCTACAGAATTACTATTAATAAATACAATGAATTCATATAATTTATTGGAGGAAATTAATTATTCCACTTTATATGTATAAATTTATTTTCTGGACATCCCTATATATTTTTCCTTTGGTAAAAATATATTCAAACGAAGTATGCATTGAAAAACTATTTCAAATCCTTAGGTTAGCTTTATGTTTCGTCCTGAAAAAATTAATTTGATGTGTGTATATATTGACATTTTTATTCAAATGATAATTCAATTATTATAGGATATGCAATAATAGCAGGATATTAAACGATTCGAACAGTTTCAGACTCATCAACTCAAATCGATTGTGTGGACCAAGAAAATCAAGTTCTTTCGTTCTTTACTTTTTTTTTACAACAACACGATTGTACCATTGGTCAGCATCCCTCCCTCTTTCCATCAACCAAATTAACATGCTAAAATACTCACCGAACAGAGGCTCAGGAATAGCGACCAGAAGTTATTAGCTGTACTATTGGCCAGTACACGTACCTCCAACCAACCAATCACAACATCCTCTATATCTAGCTACAAGCTTCATTGTTTTTGCGGTTCGTCTGAGATTGTAGTCAACAAATTATATATTAATTCCCAGTCAATTGACGATTAATGTTGATCAAAACCACATTTACGGAGGAGTAAACATTTTTGACCACGCCTGGTTTTAAATCAAAATTATTGGTTGACTGTAGTTAAACACAAAACCACACAATGGTTATCTGTACTCTGCCCGTCACCGGTATCCATAATCAGTTTCTCGCGTTGTAAGTACGCAGACCTCTGTGCCACTGAGAAATACATACCACGAATACAGATAGGCAGACAAGTTTCGAAAAGATATGGTATTCAGATAAAAGCTAAAGGGACAATGTTCTGCGTATGGTGTTTTGGAGAGTGCGTGTTTGTTTTTTGTTGCTGTTTTTCACTCATTGCAGTGAAAATGCGTTTTATATCGAATTGAGAAATATTTATTATTTGTACTATTAATACATGGTTCCGAATTATTAAGCAAGCAACTGTTAAACTTGTCCAAACTCAAAATGAAGTTCGATGTTATTATTCCACTCAATATTTATAACTGAGTTGTAATGAAAACACATTTAACAACACCGCTTTGTTTTCTGATTCGTCAATATTCATGATTAGACAAGAGCAATCCTGGATTAAGGCATGAGTGTACTGGACCGAAGTCCAGGGCCTCACACTAATTATGGGGTCTCCAGCTTTGACTCTTGATCGATGTATTTCACGTGGAGGTTCTGTCTCGAGGTGGTGAAACGTTACGGACCAATAAAACCCTTAATTTGGCTTTGATGAAGAGAGGTAGAATACGGTGTTGCTTATTACGCTTGTAATAAGCGTAAATATTTTTTTTTTAGAGTCAGTTTAATATTTTGAGAATCATGGGTTGTAGTTTTTATGGCTTATTTTGAAATCGTTTAAAGGTTTGGTTTTGTTTCTAATGGCCGACTTCAATACACAATAAAATGGTTGTAGTGGTATTTTTAATGATTTACTGCATCAATGAATATCCTGTTGTTTTTTTTCTCGTAAAAACTGGAAACACTGGCACATACAGAACCTAATATTGAAAATACTTAACTAAGTAAATTGACGCTTTTGTGTCTGAAATAAAAAAGAAAAGTCTTTCGTTTCTTTATCTCTTGAAAGAACTATTATGAATAAGTTATATATTTCAAAACATATGTTGTATATATAAATGTTGTATAACTCTCTAGGACCTAGTGATCAGAATACCCGACTCACGAGTTAGGGTCGAGAGATCGAATTCAATTACTAAGCATGATCGCTTTTTCAACTTTGGGAGCGTTAAAACGTATGTTTGTTTTTAAATTTCGCTCAAAGCTACTCGAGGGTTATCTGCACTAGCTTCCTTAATTTAGCAGTGTAAGACTAGAGGGAAGGCAGCTAATCTTCACCACCCACCACCAACTCTTGGGGGCTACTCTTTTACCGACGAATAGTGGGATTGATCGTGACATTATAACGCCCCCACGGCTTAAAGGGCGAGCATGTTTGGAGCGACGGAGGTTTCGAACCCGCGACCCTCATATTACGGGTCGAACGCCTAAATCCACCTGGCCATGCCAGACCAAAGCGTTCAAACGTAATGGTCAATCCTACTGTTTATCGATAAAGAGTGGCTCAAGAGTTGGCGGTGAGTGGTATTTACTGGCCGATGTTCCAACTAGTGCAGATAGCTTTCGAGTACGTTTGTAAAAAAAAATCGGCAAATAATTAAAGACTTTGCAAAGTGACATGCATCACAGTACTTTGAAGGTAAAACTACATGTAGTAAAAGTCTAATTCACGTCTGTCTGAGAAAAGATCACTTTCAAACAGCCAATTTCGGAATAATCTATTACGGTGGATAAACCGTAATAGAGGTGATTCTTGAAGAGGTCAGGAGAACTTTACCCTCCCGGGTTCGCAAGACCTAAAATCCCAACACTCTAGAGTTTGCAAACATCTGTATATTTTACAATGGTTGCTGATCGAATGCGAATAAATGTATTTCTCTTTATTTTGGTAGCTTAAAATAAGGAATATTGAATGATACAAACATGACTTTCCCTTGTGTGTGTGTGTGTGTATAATACACTACGAGTTTTAAAAGTTTATGACAAAGGAGGCGGGATCGAGGTGCCCTCCTCTTTATTACGGGCATGGCAACGAGTCATAAATAAAAATTTGTCTTTAATAATTGCTTTATTAGCTATTCAGATGCACAATACAAGTAAGTATAAACGATATTTCCAGCCTACGTAAAATAAATATTTCGTTGTCAATATAATTAATCACATAGAAAAAATATTAACCAACCAATTAAAAAACGCATGGTTTCTCTTCAACAATGATTAGAAATCGTACATGACTTGGGCCACCCCCTCTTATCGCTCTAACCAATAAAAGGAAAAACGGTCTTGATCTTATTGGTTTACCTTAAATCTGGGGCGTGCAAATAAATTAAGGGCTAGGTTATATATTGTGGAGTGATATTAAAAATAAACTGAAGAAGATAATATTGTAAAATTGGCATACCCTTAAATAATATGCCTTAGTATATACAGGTTTGGGAGGAAAAGTAATGTATTTTCAATTTTATTCCATTATAAATATATTCTACATGAGTAGTAAGTTCATGTCTTTGTCTTTAAATGTATAAATATAATTTTCACTTATTTATTTAAAATTAAAAAAGAGAGGTAAAGAAATTAATAAAGCACGAAGTGTTGTGTTTGAAATTTTTATATATATTTTTTTTTAAATTGTGTAGCAAAAACAAACAACATATATGAAAGTTTACGTGTATTTCTTGTAGATAGAGAGGAGTGCCATCTGACGTTTTAACAGATTATCTGACCAATCACAATCTGAATAAGTAATAATAATATTAATTTCAATACTCTTAGCTTTACACTGAAAAGGAAAGGAGTGATAAAATTAAGTAAACACGAACTAAACGTAGTTCGCATATTACGTATCAAAATATCATATATTCTATTTCTTTTATGATACACTTGCTTTTGCAACGCCTCTTTTAATCGAAACTGGTTGTAAATATTGACAGCTTCTGTCAAATTTCGTTTCACTATTGGTTAGCACAGCGCATTTCAACTGGGTGAATAGTTCGCCTGGGGCTTAACGAGGGTTAAGCAATCGGGTGAAGCGCTATTATCAATTATCAAACAAATTCTAAGCGTTAAAAGGTTATTAGTTATTATTATTTATTCCAGTTGTAGTTTAATAAATACATTAATTTTTTGTTTCATTTTATGTTGTATTCATTCTAGTTATAGTTTGATGTATATTTAACTTGTAATAAAGAATTTTGTATTTTAATTTACTATTTCCTCCTGTTTCTCGAAATATGTTGAAAAACTTGCGAGGGTGAATGATGTTAGAAAATGTTGTGGAGCTCTGGATCAGAATAGTTTTTGTGAAGTTTAGTATTTTAGGTATATGTTTGAAAATGCTATCCTCAGCTGGCGAAAGCTCAGAAAACTATAGTAAAGAAAAACAATGATGCGTAGAACTAAATAATATGCAGCACAATTATATTTTTAGTACAATACTGTAATTGTAGTTATGTCATGCAAAATGCGTAAAGTTATTGGCTGTCAGTGTTAAGTAAACTGACATAAATTCCGCATCCACCTTTTTATGAATAAGAATTTCATCAAATATAAAAATAAAAACTAATATATATTGAACAGTGTTTGATATATTGCATAAACGTAAGTAGAATACGAGATTATTATTTTTCCGAGATATTTTTGTTGGTTATCTACAATTACGAAGTTAGGCTTATGCATGTTTGGCCAATTGTTCTCGAACTTTCTCAAAATATTAAAAGGTGTTGAATTAATGTCAGTACTTATCGAAATGTTGTGCATAAATGATTACTTTAGCAATACATCTGAGAAAAACAACAGTATTAAATGTATATTTAATATTATTAGAAGTATTTATTAGGGATTGGCCTTGACACTGTTTAATAAAATGTTTTTCAAAGGTTTGTGAGTGACAATACCGTTCGTGGAAGACATATTACTTGTAGCGTTACCTAAATTATATGCACACATCAGTTACACATAGTGATAAAGGTCATAATGACTAAATATCCAAGACTGTAGGTTTGCTTATTGAAAGTTTAAAAATTTTTCCTGTTGGAGTAACATGCAGACAAAAAAATGACCTACAAGAAGAAGGTCCATGTGTGAATTAATTTTTATTTTTGAGGAAATTGTGAATTTCTTGTTTATTTTTAAACTAAATTTCTAGTCTTTGTTACTGCTAATGGCAACTCATTCCATAAGCTGATCTCTCTATCATAAAACTTAAGATGTAAATTGGAGCCATGTCTTTTCTAAGTTCAAAAGTTATGTCTTTATCCTGTTGTTTTCAGAATATAGCAGAAATAAATTGAAGACTGATCATATTGACTTTTCTAGATAATTTTTTCAACTCTTATCTTATTTTTCTTAATATTTTAATAAAATGATTCTCCATTTTTGACACTATCATAATGAAGCTTCTCTAACCTTTTTCAGTAAGCCAAAATATAGGGACACGAGACCGTAACTGTTACATTATGTTAGGTGACGCCTAACTAGTAATCTACAGGAAGGGAGAATTTCTTTGACTTCTATTTGGATGTCTATTAATCTAATTTCTTTTTGCTTTGCTAATAATATCAACAGAGCACAGTATTGACAGCTTGAGTGACTTGTACAACCACCACTAATTATGTGAAGTCCTTTTTGTGGTCAGGTTATGGATTGGGCTCCTGCCTATGTTAAACGTGTAATCCAACTTTTGATGACCCCAAATACATTATGTTGATCTTACTTCAGGCCATTTGTCAAAGCAACCAATAGATCAAAGTCTCTGTAAAGACATTTAACAAAAAATAGTGGTTCCGTTTGACTGGATTCTACTATTTTTTGGTTTTTCCTAATTATCAATCCGTTGTACAGGCCAGTTTACAAGTTGTGATTTTTTCCAAAGCCCAACTCGTGTGATTTTTTTAACTTATCTTTTTTGTTGCACCTCATCAAAACCTTTTTTAAAAAAAATCTAAGTACACTTTTCTTATCAGTATCAACCAGCTAACACGTATTATGCTCGGAAACAGCAGATAAGAAAAAAAGGTTATGCTTCAGTGA
Organism: Carcinoscorpius rotundicauda; assembly: GCA_011833715.1. NCBI lineage: Eukaryota > Metazoa > Arthropoda > Merostomata > Xiphosura > Limulidae > Carcinoscorpius > Carcinoscorpius rotundicauda. The sequence continues at coordinate 59,318,788 of CM022403.1, read as the reverse complement.
ATCTATGTTGATCTTTTAATGAATTGTCACGACAATATTATCATCTCTTTCAAAATTAAAATTTTCAAGTTTCTAATCCTGTGTTGATGTACCGTTTAACTGTTGATGTTGTGTGAACAGAAAAAAATTCAATATTTTAAAGTATATTAAAAAAAACAACTACGAAAGTAACGGGTCGCAAAGTAAATGCACCAAAGTTTCGAATTCTTAATTTAGGGTATTAATTAATTTAAGCTTTAATTAAACTTTTCTCAGTGTAATTTCCATATTACTTTATAACCATGTTCATCTAATCTCGATTTATCTTTAGAGCAAGAAATTTATTAAACTGTAGTTTTTGTTTAAAAGAAATATGCATTAGTACATTGAAAATGGTTGGCCTCGAGGTAAGGCAAGAAAGATAACTGTTTAGGGCCACTCACTGTTGTGGGCTTACAAAAATAATGAAATCACAAAACTTCCAAATCACATGGTTGATCCATCAACAAACATATGTTGTTGGGTGATCCATTAACAAGTACATGAGATTATTCTGTTTTACAGTTAGTCACGTGTTTTTAAGGCTAAACAGTACGCAGCTGTGCAGTGGATGAATCACTGGCTGTGAATATACTGGTATTAGTGGACTGGCTGCTCAGTAGAATGGTACTTATACTTAGAATCATGGACTATTATAGGAATCATTTCTCTTGGTCTGGAATCATGTGAAATAACTTCATTCAACTGCTTCCAGTTAGTAGTTTCATTTCCTATAGTTTCTCAGCTCAGAATCATCGATGGCTGTATGAAGATAGTCCCTGTGTAAGTTTGCATGAAACTTATTAGAAATGGTATCGTGTACTTATTTTTGAAGATTATTTTTATCTTTGTATTCCACACTAACATAAAATATGTGGACTCTGCTGTGGGATTCAAAGGTCCCCTTCCTGATTCCCAAAAGTCCCAATGTATCAGTCTAGTCCTTCCGTCATCTCCAATTATGTGTTAGATTCTCCTGAGGAATTCTCTACCCAAAAATAAACCCCATTAAGACTGTTCTGATCACAAGTTCATATTTGGTCCCACGAGCTTGTGAGTGAATATATGGAGACAAATTCACTGAAAAGATCCTAAAAGGGACCAAGAACAAACTTTTTGTTAATTTCTGGGAACATTTTAGCTCCTCTTGAGGTAATACCCGAATCTTTCTGGTTTCAAACTATAGGAAGAGGAGTCTGAAGATAACAAACTTCATAAACACGACAGGAATTAATGTAGGAGTTATAATTTAAACAGTTTATTTTTTCTTTTGGTGGATGGTTTGTTTGAGTTTGGAGTCGAAGAACTGAAACGCAGTCTTTAATATTATAAATAGTCTCCCACCATCTCCAACTATTTTTCTCCCAATACAAGAATATTTGAGGGTGAAATTTCTCCCCAAAAAGTAAATGATATTCAATAGGAGTAAAGTGGACTTGTTTTTGAAAAAGAAAACAAAAACAGTTTGATTTTTGGTGAATAATGCTTTCTGATGAAACAGTAGAATGGATATGCATCCGTAAAAGCAGGTCAGATAAGTCCCAGTACTAATAGTGTATTGAAAAATAGGTCTTAGTACTAATACTGCTTTAAAAACAAGTCCTGGTACTTATCCTGCCTTAAAAATAACCCAGTACTAAATACTGTATTAAAAATAAGTCCTAGTACTAATATAATCTTCAAAAATAAGTTACATTACTCAGTATTGTTAGAGTCTCGCTCTTGTTTCTAAACAATCAATGATACATATTTTGTATTAACTTCAAACAAGTGTCAAGAAAACTTTGTTCTATATTCCTGTGGATTTTCATAATTTGTAGTAAAAGAGGAAATGGGTAGATTGAGAGAAGGCAAGGTGAATATAGTATTATGAAGTTTTATAAGTTGTGAAATACTTTAACTTGAAACAATGCCTTATTTCAGGGCAAAGTAGCCCCAAATATTGGAGCTAGACATGAATATTCCCAGTTGTGTTGGATTCATGTGGGTGTCTCATTTATCTTGCTTCTATTTGGTATGAAAGTTTTCTTATTTTCCCAGAACTAATGACAGTAATTTTATTTTCCTTTATTGTCTGTGCTGTGTATTCCCCAATATTTCCAAGTAATTGTAATAAAGACATTTATTACTAGTGATACTGATTGTTGAGAAAAACAGCTTGAAGTAAAATGATTTGTTTTTATGGTGTGGTCACTTTTACCTTTGTTGTTGGTGCATCTTAGTCCCTTTTGAAAAATATTTTAACTTTCTGTTTTTGGTTGCTTGGATTTTTTATTTTAAAAACTTTTCTAAGATTTGTTTGTGTTCTGAAGTTCTGGATTTAATTTTCTAGTACTGACAATTCATTTCTCTTTGATAAATTGTTTAGTCACAGTATTCATGATAAAACTTTATAGAATGGACAGCAACTGCCTGTCGTGGAGACACAGATGTAGAGAACGACATTTTGAAAGTCTTCAAGTCAGCGCGTGTGTAGGTGCTGACAGTCTTTCACAGTGTCCTGGTAGATTGTGGAGAGCAAGTTGTTATTTTTTTTATTCATTTCTCAATTATAATTAGTGTAAGGTAATTTAATTTCATTATTAATATTTTTTTGCAGTGACAAAAAACACACATATTTAAGCACATAAAGTACGGAATCTCTATTTTCAGCCTCCAGTATTTACCTTTCTGTGGAAATTTGTTTTTCAGGTGTTTCTGCTGTACTCCCAACTATTTTTTAAACATTTGCTGAGCCAGTAAACAAGTTCTCACCCCCTTAAAATGGTGTTTAATGGTAATATGTACCAACATGAGAGAAACATGGTACTTCCCTCAAGTACATTGTGTAAACCAAATGTTTATTATTTTTTCTTGTGGCACTACACTGTTTAAATATGTCATTTTTATTAGTCATTTGTCAAAATATATCTTGCACTGCACCTAAATTTAAAATTTTTAGTTGAAAGTTTCTAATACATATAATTTTGTCTGGTTCCTTGAAAAATGGGCAGGATTTTCTTGTTCATTTTTGCAATTCATCAGTGTGCATGGATGGTTTATTGAAGCTTGTCCATTTGCTACTTTCTTCCTCAGAGTTGACCAACTCATCCTTATTTTACTCTTTGTTTCATTTTGATTCTATTTGTGTGGTCTTTATCCATTTCCGTGATTACTAGATACAGATATTGTCAACAACGTCACTTATCTTCTCTGACCATTACAAATCTCATAAAAATAATTCTAATAAGTTATCCTCCTCACATTTCTATTCCAGAATGAAATAGCAACCATATAACTCGAGAGCTTTGGAAAGATGGACCATTTGAAAGTGTTCAGGTTATAGGATTTCTATTTCATTTTTATCAAGACTTCGTGGACCTACATGTTATTAGAACATAATTATTTTAGAATGGATCCTCCTTTATTTTTTAGGACCCATTTGTCTCCTTTGGTCATATGCTTCATTTTCAAACTACATATTCCTTTAGAAGACCTGAGCTGTTTGAAGGAGTGATCACATCTTTTTCTTCGTCCATCCTTGTATTTTATGTCATCATTCAAAACCTTATTGTCTCTTTGTCACACATAGGCATTACAATATTAACTCACTTTTACATCTGTACTTATAGACAGTTGAAACTATTTTTTTTTTGATGTAAGGTTTCATGGTTTTTCTAGTAGGTTTAACAGGTCAGTTTGTTACTCATAGGAAATATAACATTTTTCATCTTTTTAATGTCATTGCTGATCAAGTTCATTTCAACCCTTCTCTCAGTGATGGACCTTACAAATATTTTGTGATTCCTTTTTTATCCATTCATCTGTTTATTGAATATTTTCAATTAATGGTGTTTAATGGTAACCATGGTCCAAAATTCACATAATTTCTAACTGGTCCACCTTAGCAACATGTGGATACATGATAATTTAATTTTATTAGTTTCTGATATGTGAGTCATTTTTAAAATAAAGCTAAAAATATTTATGTATTTTTCCTTTTTTCACTTAACTTTAAGTGGGGAGCCAATAAATTAAAAAGCTGAAATTGAACTAACTCGTTATAGAATGGCCATTAAAACAAGTCAAATTATATGTAACTGTTTATAGAAGTTTTATTTGTTTCATGTGTACAAAATAGCTTCTTGGTGTGGATTTCTGTACATGGTGAGGGGACCACGTACCTTCCCAGGGAAGGTTCTGTTATTTCAGTTTACCTCTGGGATCTAAACATCCACCCACATGTTTGCTGTTTGTGGCAACCTGTGAAGGGGAGGAGAGGATCCTGGTGGTTAATGGGTCCAACCCTAACACACAAATGTGACCTCGAATTCCTGTAGATGGGCAGCCTTGGGATTGCCTCCCTTGGGTTAACTGGCTGGTCCACTTGGGCTAGGGTCAACAAAATACCAGTGTTGGATGTTCTCAACAGGTGTTGTGGACATTATATCTGATGCTGGTGTTTGGGTGTAGTGCTCATGAAACCCAGGTGTTGTTGATGTGTCCTTGTTTGACATTGTAGTGCATTTTCTCATATGGCTCCATGGTGGGTGGGGTCCATGGGCACTGAAATTTCCTTCTCTTTGTTATGGATATTCCAGTTAAAAATCTTAATAAAATAATGAAAAAAACAGTCTATTGGTAAACGATCACGTCTTGGAGATTCTGAGCAGCAATCTTCACCATCTGTTGTACCTCATTTTCTTATATTGTATTCACTTTCAGACAAATCTTTAGGGCAAATATCTCCTTGTCATACAGAAGGGACTAGAGGGACTTGCTGGCTCTCTAAAATCAGTAAAGAAGCTACGCTCTGGTGACACATTGGTGAAAACATCTACATCTCAACACAGTGAACTCCTCTTGCATTCAAAGGCAATTGGGGATATACCTTTTGAGGTGAAACCTCATACTACTTTGAATTCGTCATGAGGAGTTATTGTTGAGAGGGATTTGAAGAACAACCCATAATCGGAGATTCTCGTTAGTTTCTCCACCCAAGGAATTTCTGTAGTGAGGCATATATCCACTTGCAAAGATGAAATTATGGTGCTGATCAATGTCCTCATTCTCACACGTCACCACGACCACCTGCTACCATCAAGTCAGGATATCTTAATTGCAGATTAAGGCCATACATTTCACACCCTCTCCAATGTTTCCAATGTCAATGGTTCGGTCACTCGAAGATTTCATGTCATAGTTTCTTGATGTATGCTTGTTGCAGTGGCAAGGACCATGATGCCTAAGAGTGTGAAACAGACTCTCATTGCATCATTTGCAGTGGTTCTCACCCGTCCTGCTTTTGTTCTTGCCCTAAATGGTTGAAAAAAAAATTGCTGTGTTTGAAAACGATTCATAACATTACCTATCCTGAGGCTCGAAAATTACTGTCCACCACCTCATCTTGGACGTATACTGCTGCACTTTGTTCCACAACTATAGTCGAAGTGCAGACAGTTCTCTCTGTGCCTCCTAAAGAATTGTTCTCCAAACAAATGAAAGGCCTTTTGACCTCCATGGTTAAAAAAGTTGATGAATCAACTTCAATACCCATCTCTGTCTTTTATATACATTCCACCAAACCCTAAGATTCACATCGTTTGGTTCCAGGTACAGGCATTTCCTCGGATACAACTTCTTCCACCTCAAGATGCAAAATGATCATTCATTCACATCCTCAGTCTTTGGAATCCCCTTACAACAGCAAAGACCTCCCAATCAACCCAGGGCAGGATCCATAGAGGTCAATAGATCTTTTTTGAATAAGGAAACTAAGAAAAAAGGCGTGGTCGTAAACAAAAGGCTTCTTCATCCAGTACACCTACAGGTAAATAAAAATGGCCACCCTAATACAATGGAAGTGTCGAAGTTTACGTTCTAATCTGGATAACATCTGAACATTGATTGCTTCCTACAATCCTGTATGTTTTTCCTCACAGGAAACATTTCTTAAACCTGCCAATACAGTCACCTTTTATCAGTTTTCTTTGTACAGAAATGATGGGCTGTGTGATGGATAAGTGGATGAAGGGCTGGCACTGTTGGTTGATCAGCATGTGGTCACCCTGTTTTTTGCCGCTCCACACACCCTTGATTCCTTAGGTCATACCATCACTGTTTGTTCTCTCAATCTTTTGCCTGGAGTAACCTGTGATCAATCAGACCTTGATGCTCTCATTGAACAGTTGCTGTCTCCCTTTTTAATCCTAAGGGACATTGATAGACATCATCCAATCTGTAGAGGGTGTTGTTCTGTAGAGTGTATGCTCTCTGATTACAACCTTTCTGATTTTAATACTGGTTCTTGTACTTATTTTCATGCACCTAGTTAGTCCTTTACTGCTATTGATCTCTCAATTCGCACCCCTTCTCTGTTCTCCCACTTTTCATGGAGGGTTGACAATACCCACAAGGCAGTGATCATTTTCCTGTAATTTTGAGAGAAACTGGCCATAGTTGATGCCACCTGATCCACATGCCCTGATGGAAGCTGGATCAGGCAAACTGGTTCTCTTTCACTGCTCTTACAGAACTTGATTCTGTCATTGTCTGTAAGCTATCAATAGACGACTGTGTGGCAGTAGTAACTGACTGTATTATACAAGCAGCTGCTCAATGTATTCCTGAAATTTCATCATGTTTTTTCACTATATCTTTATTTATGGTGTAATCCTGCCTGCCACATGGCACAGAAGGATCAAAAATGGGCCTGGGATACTTTTTGTAGGTATCCCACACTCTCGCTCCTTATCGCTTTCCAGCAGGCCCATGCACATGCTCGGTGGGTAAGACGTCAAAGTCAGAAAGAATCTAACATTGAGTTCACAACCAGCATATCTTCTACCATTAGTTTCAAATTCATATGGGACAAGATTTGGAAGGTCAGTGGGTAATATAACTCTGTCCCCCTCTCGATCTTGGTCTCTGTTGGCCAGGAAGAATCTGATATCTGGAGCATCGCTGATACTCTAGTTGAAAGCTTTTGTCAGGTATCTAGCACTTCTGCTTCTTCCTCCACCTTTTCAGCCATCATGACTTGGGCACAGCAATCACCTCTTTCCTTTCAAGCTGATTTTCTCTATGACTATAATCGTTCCTTTACACTGGTGGAACTCAAACTGGCCCATCATCAGTCTAGCAGTACATCGGTTGGATCTGATAATGTACATTATGACATGGTGTGCCATCTATCTCCTGCTTTCCTTGCTATTCTTCTGATTATTTTTAACTGGATCTGGCAGGAAAATGTTTTTCCTGATGTCTGACACCTATCTTTCTCCAATTGCCTTGATGTAAGACCTTAGAGAGGATGGTTAATGCTCATCTTGTTTGGTTCCTCAAATCAACCTCCTCTCACCCACCCAATGTGAGTTCCGATGACAGCGGCACATCATGGACCACCTGATTTGATTGAAAAACGTCAATCAGGGAAGCCTTTCTCAAATGACAACATCTTGTATTAATTTTCTTTGACATTGAGAATTCTTATAATACAACATGGAGGTATGGAATTTTGTGAGATTTCCATATATATTGGTTACGTGGCCACTTGTCCACCTTTATTAAAAAATTTTTAACGGACAGGAGAGTTTGTGTGGGTTGAACACTTTCCCGTTCTGTTCTACAGGAACTTGGAGTCCCGCAGAGCTGTGTTCTAAGTATCACACTTTTCAGTATAAAACTTAATGGCATCACTGAACAACTCCCTTTCACTGTTGCAAATGGTCTTTATGTTGACAACTTTCACATCTCATATCAGTCATTGAACATGAGATATATTGACTGGCAGTTACAGACTGCCCTCAATTGTTTACTGAAGTGGACCACGGCAAACAGCTTTAACTTCTCCTTCTCTAAAGCCGATTGCATGCACTTTTGCTGCCAATGGTGTATTCACCCTGATCTTGAACTCTGTATCAGTGAAGTTGTGCTATCTGTGGCTCCTGAGACTAAGTTCTTGAGGTTTATCTTTGACCATAAGCTGAACTTTATACCACATGTCAAGCATCTATGGGTCAAATATACGAGAGCACTGAACATCCTTCGTGTCCTGTCTTCCACCACTTGGGGAGTGGATTGATGTTGTATGCTGAAGATAGATTGTGCTCTTATTAAGTCGAAACTCGACTATAGATCACTGGTCTATGACTCTGCCAGACCATCGACCTTAAAGATGCTAGACCATATTCATCATCAAGGACTTTGGCTCTGCACTGGGGCTTTCCACACTTGTACCTAAAGTCTCATGAACCTTCTTTGCACTTTTGGCATTTGCACCTGTCTTTACTCTGTGCTTCGAAACTCCGTTCCTTACCAAAGCATCGTACCTGGGGTTGTATTTTCCTTCCTCGATGGGCCATGCTTTTTCAGACAAGATGATCTGCCATTGTTCATTTTGGCCTTCATATCCAGGAGCAGTTGGATGAATTGGGGCTATCCTTGGATAACATTGCTGTATCCACTGGTCATCCCATTCCACCATGACTTCTTACAGTCCCCAATTGTGACCTATCTTTAAGTCATCTGAGAAAAGTAGACACTCCTGATTGAAAATACTGTCTGTTACTTGCTGAATATCTTTCAAACCATTCTTCCATTCCTATTTATACAGATGGTTCAAAATCAGGTGACTCTGTGGGCTCTGCCATTGTTTGTTGTGGATTGGTTGTTCCATGCGGAATCACCTCTACAGTTTCTGTGTTCACTGCTGAACTGTATGTCATTTCTCTTGCCATGGATCACATAGAAGGTAAGCAGTACTCAAACTGCACTATTTATACTGACTCGCTCAGTTCTCTACTGGCCCTGGAATCTCTTCATGTTGGTTCACACCCTGTTCTCGCTGATATTCAAAATCTGTGCCAACTGGCAGTTGACTTGGAGTGAGCAACGCAAAAACAAGCTTTTCCAGATAAAACCCTATATTGGAGTTTGGCCATCTTGCTTTAGTAAGAAATGGAAAGAGGAAGTTGTTCTAACAAGACTACACATTGGTCACAATTTTTTAACTCATTGTTTTCATTTATCTGGAACTGATGCACCAGTGTGTAGTTTGTGTAACACTCAGATCACTGTAAGCAACATTTTACTTTCTTGTCCTTGTTATGGCTCTCTCATTGTTGGCAACATTTTAAACATGTTCTATCCCAAGGTTTGTCCATAATGTTAGAGAATGTTATTAGTGACAGTGACACTGTCCAGCTTGGTAATGTTTTTAGTTTTATAAAGGCCAGTAATGTTTTTAATGCATTTAAGTTTTTTAATTTATCCATTATGCCTTTTTAATGTGGCTTCCTTTTAAAAATCACAGTTCATTTAGTTCGATCTGACATTAGAAACTGGCCGTAACATTAAATAACTCCAAACCAGGAAGGCCAACTTAGTGACAAATGCTGCTGTTTGAACTGTCCATTTGAACTACCTATTAGTCATCCTGGCGAGTTATTATTATAATTTTGCTACACGTCTTTAAAAACCTTTTTATTACCTTTCTTTTTGAAAATTGCCCTAAAACCAAATAACTCAGAACCAGGATTGGAAGGGTCAACTTCAGGTCACTGATGGTGATTTTTGTACATACCTGTTAGTATGTACAAGTTATGATTATTACAGCTATACTACAGAAAGTCCTTTTCAACTTGAATTACTGAAGTTTTTCTCTTGATGTTTAGACAAGATATAAACATTGGTTTTATGCTGTTTATGTCTTTTTTAAACTTTGTTTTGCTTTATATTAATTTTCTTTTATGAATTTTACTGAATTTACTTCTAACTTTTTACCAGATGTTTGGGGCAGATAGTCTAGCTGCTTTGTGCCATAAAACACTAAATAATCAACCAATCGGTGTACAAAATGGTACAAAATGAGTATTATATATAAAAGTGGAAATATAATGTGATCAGTGTGCCTAATTTTCAGGGGGCCAGGCCCCTTGGCTATGCCTCTGGATAGATTCTAAGCATAAAAAAAATTAACCATTTTGCAAAGATGTGACTGTACTATGTAGGGAAGAAATATTCGGAAGATTATTAGTCTGTTACATATTTTCCCCTTTATATATCAAAAAGATTGAGTAGAACACATGAAAATGCTTGCATCAATAAAATTTCTCGTTGCAAGTGGTAAATTCATACTTGTTTTTAAATATAACTTTGTTCTTCACACTGTCAGTTAGGTACGAAATATGTTAATTGCAAAGTTTTACACACAAAGATACTGCAGATATGTAATTTAATTCATAATCTGTAAAGTGATACATTTTTATTAGTATTCTATAGAAGTCACTTTTTGATGAATGTTTTGTCATATAATTGTCTCCACCTATAAAAATTATCTTTTCGTATTGAATGAAATTTGATAAGTGTTTCAAAGTTCATTTTTCTTAGTTTGTCTAAAAGTGCTAATAATTGTTTTTAATTATATTCACTGCAGTAGTCCCCTGTAAATTAGAAAAATATATTTTTTATTTCTTCAGTGTAGGAATATGAATTTTTTTATTCAATTCACAATTTTGCACTATTTTGTCCCTCTCTAGAATATTTTCTGTGGACATTCATGGTAATAGTATTCAAGACACTTATTGGACAAATTTGCATCAAAATTAAAAAAAAACATCTTTTATAAAAATGTTAGATTGACATGTGGTAGCAATAAACTTATAGAATCGGTTACTTTTCTATATAAGTACACAATAACTAAAATTTTATTTCTATAAATTATTAGAAATATATCAGAGAGTACTGAGAATAGCTCAAAAGACTACAAGAAAGGAGTCATTAATTAATATCCCTTAAATTAGTGTTGTAAAAAACTAATTCTTTTCAAATAAAATATATAGTAATAGAAGGGCTCATGAAATAACAATGAACTCTTCATATACAATATTTTGTTTCCTTTGTTATTGGCTAGACATGGCCTGGTGGTTAAGGCATTTGACTCAACCTGAGGGTTGTGGGTTTGAATCCTCATCACACCCAACATGCTTGCCCTTGCAACTGTGAAGACATTATAATGTGATGGTCAATCCCACTATTTCTTAGTAAAAGTTTAGCCAAAGAATTGGCAGTGGGTGGTGATGACCAACTGGCTTCCCTCTCGTCTTACATTACAAAATTAGGAACGGCTATTGCAGGTAGCTTTGTGCAAAATTCAAACAAACCAAACCAATCCTTTATTATTGTAAAATGAAATGTCAAATTTTCAGTAACAAAGGTGTGGATAAACAGTTATTTAATATTTAATTAAATCGTTTTTAATAATAACCTCTAAGTAGAGGGTTATTTTAAACTATTTCTCAACAAGAGCAATTGTTTGCATTGTTGGTGCCTACAGAAGAACAAGTAAAACTTGTACTATACCAGTAGTGTCGACTGGATTTAAAAACAGCTGTTGGCACAGTTTAGCCTTATAACTTACCAGTAAGACTAGTGGTCCAGATAACCAAACGAACAATTAGTAGGGCTACTGTAGTTCTAGTAGAAATATAACTAATTTCCTGGGTCAACTCCATGGAACCAGTAACTGGGAATTTTTAGAGGGAAGAGGATTGGCTGATATAAATGTTTGGCCTTCCAGCATTGGTTTACAAGGATATTACAACTACATGTAGTGCATCTGCACTAAAATTAAAAAAGAAATCCTGAATATTTTGCATTATGGCAGGCCAAAAAGTAATAGTAGTTTAAAACTGTGATGAGATATGTGAACAATATCTCATAGTAATTAGTATTTGTAAAAGAAAATCAAATGTTTATTTTTATATGGCTATTAATGTAAACATAACATAATTGTTTACCTCAATTTAAGTTATTAAAATAGCACTTCTATTGTTTGTTTTTTTAAATGAAAGTATATGGTTTGATCACCATTGTTTTAATCTGAACTCCTTTACTGGAGTAAACTATACTGTTGTTTAATATTAAAAACATAATTGGCAGGAGTTTTGTAACATCTAAAATAATGACAAAAAAACACATTATATTGACATAACTTCATTTTAGGATGTGATTTTATTGGACTGAGAATAAAACTTATTAATTTGTGATGAATTTTTGAACATGTTTTTGCAGTTTTCAATGTTTAGAAACATGATGGTTGCCATTTAAGGGAAAGTTTTTTATTTCAAGGAGGAGTTTTGTAACATCTAAAATAATGACAAAAAAACGCATTATTTTGACATAACTTCACTTTAGGATGTGATTTTATTGGACTGAGAATAAAACTTATTAATTTGTGGTGAATTTTTGAACATGTTTTGCAGTTTTCAATGTTTAGAAACATGATGGTTGCCATTTAAGGGAAAGTTTTTTATTTCAAGGAGGAGTTTTGTAACATCTAAAATAATGACAAAAAAACGCATTATTTTGACATAACTTCACTTTAGGATGTGATTTTATTGGACTGAGAATAAAACTTATTAATTTGTGGTGAATTTTTGAACATGTTTTTGCAGTTTTCAATGTTTTGAAACATGATGGTTGCTATTTAAGGGAAAGCTTTTTATTTCAAGTTTTTATCAATTTTAGATAAATAAGGTGTTCTAAAATTGATAAGAACTTGAAAAAACTTAAATGACAGCCATCATCATTTCATGCTAGTATCTACAACATTGTCTCTGTTTAAGGGTTAAAGAAATACAAACGAAAAAGTGCATATAAAAAATAACTAAAATATGATAATTAAAACTGTGCAAAAATTTTTGTTTATCACATATGTAATGATTTGTATTAACTAATTTTACTTGATTTTGTGTGTGTCAGCTTATAAACAATTTTTTTTTTAATGCCATGTATTTGTTATATGTGATGAATAGGTTGGTACCACTGTGTTTATTGAAACCAAAGATGCAAGATTTTAACCAATGTTTAGTGTAAATGTTCAACCATGCTTAGATCAACTTGTAGATACATTTGTTTCAATTGTTTTCTGGCATTTAAATTACAGAAATATTTTGCTCATTGACTGGAACATGAAACTTCACTCTAATGGGACCGAACTAGGCTTAACATAAGTTTATGTGCATTTTTTTGTCTGTCTGTCTGACATTCAAGATTTATTTATGTTACCCAGGAAGTATATATTTATATGCAAAATGTTTCCTAAATTCATTTAGATTATTTGTTTACAATACATTTAAGCAAGAATGTAACATTTCTTTGTAGGCCTAACTGTAGTTGTGTCACAGTGTTGTATGTAGTTTTTTTAAGGATTCCAACAATCATTTGTGATTGTAATTAGGTTCTCATTGCAACTGCAGTAATTTTAACATTCAAAAACATCTTACTGCACAATATAACTTTAGATTTCTACATCTGTTGAAAATAGTAAGAAAAAGTGTATGTTCTTGTGTAGAAGTAACTGAAAAAATCAGTTTAGACTTGTAATAATTAACGAACAGACTTTAGTTGTTGTGATACAAAACTGCAAGTAATGTATTATACACTTGTTAACATTTCATATTGGCTTGTGTGAACAATACATTGTTGCCTGCACTAGATCAGGCTAAAGCACAATGTGTAAATTAGGACACACTCAAAGTTCTGAATTACATTTATTGTTTAAACTGTAAAACAATATATTTCTGCAATCAATGAAAAACATTGTTTGCCATGCATATAATTACCACCAAATATACACGAATCTTGTGATCTGCTAAAGTTATCAATTTAATTAATATTTAGAATATGAATGAATCAAGAAAGAGTAATAGTAATTATTATCTTTAAGAGATGCACAAATTCTTATCTAACCAAGAGAAGGTGCAACATATATCAACTAATGAATAAAATTTTAACAGATTTAATGTATATTAACCATGAACAAAATGTTTATGAGGTTTAATATATTCAACATATATCAACTAATGAATAAAATTTTGATGAGGTTTAATGGATTCAACATATATTAACTAATGAATAAAATTTTATTAAGATTTAATAGTCAGTTATGATCGCACATATACATTTAAGTTCATTTGTCTCATTTTTTAAAGGATTAATACAGAATCTTAGAATAAACTGAAGTAAAATATTTTGATCACACATCTTTCAACTTTTGCTGCTTGTCCCTTGATGTCTGTTGTATTAAGGAGAGAAAAAAATCTATTTAATGATTATTCACAGAAAACAAGTATGTGTGTACAAAGTAATTTAGGCTTAGCACATGTTACACCCAAAAGTTATGGAATGGTGTCAAATAGGAATTATTTCATTACAAAAATTATCATTTTAAATCTTATTATAGTATTCTGCATGAAACAACAGACTTGACCAATGGCAGCCATGAACTGCTAATTTCCAGGCATTAGTTTGCTTAACAATCATTTCTTTGTGTCTGTCTGTACAGACACAAAATAGGAAATTGCTTAACAATCATTTCTTTGTGTTGATGTAGAAGATTCTTTGATTATTCTTGGTTTCCAGAATTTATCTGGATTGATCTGTATGTAATTGTCCCATTCTGTTTTATTTCCAGCCAAACATGGCACATTTTTTCCAGGACAAACATATGTTTTCATCATATTTTTATATCCCTTAACTCTTGCCCTAAGTGTCTTCAGTTTCTCCACTGTGGGTTTGTTTACAGAAACATTTGTTTGTTTGTTTGCTTTTGGAATTTCGCACAAAGCTACTTGAGGGCTATCTGTGCTAGCCGTCCCTAATTTAGCAGTGTAAGACTAGAGGGAAGGCAGCTAGTCATCACCACCCACCGCCAACTCTTGGGCTACTCTTTTACCAACGAATAGTGGGATTGACCGTCGCATTATACACCCCCACGGCTGGGAGGGGCGAGCATGTTTAGCGTGATGCGGGCGTGAACCCGCGATCCTCGGATTACGAGCGCACGCCTTAACGCGCTCGGCCATGCCAGGCCCTTACAGAAACATGGAATTTCATAAATGATATTTTTTTATGGCTTGTACTTAAGTGTGTATTATTCACTGGAAATAAAAGCCACACGTATAAAAACAAGCTACGGATGAGTAAAGGCAATTCATATTTAAAATAGGAGTGCTGCCTTACCAAAGTTAAATAATGTGAAATAATTAAAATAGGAGTGCTGCCTCACCAAGGTGAAATAATATGAAATAATTAAAATAGGAGTGCTGCCTTACGAAAGTTAAATAATGTGAAATAATTAAAATAGGAGTGCTGCCTTACCAAGGTGAAATAATATGAAATAATTAAAATAGGAGTGCTGCCAAGGTGAAATAATTAAAATAAGAGTACTGCCTTACCAAGGTCAAATAATTAAAATAGGAAAATAGGAGTACTGCCTTACCAAGGTCAAATAATATGAAATAATTAAAATAGGAGTGCTGCTTTGAAAGGTCAAATAATATAAAAACACACTGGCTAAATTAAAAACGTTTTGGAAATTTGTATGGAACAAAACATGGGGAGAGGTAAGAGAAAATTGTTAAAATTAACATAGCATAGAAGCTGTTTTCTACACTTTCATAAATACTTTAAATCCACTGCTAAATGTCTTGAACAAAAACTGCTGATCTTAAGTCCAAACACACATCTATTATTTTTTTGCAACAAAGTTTAACCTCCTATTAAATATTATTCTTAAAGAACTAGGATAATTCAAGTGTGTCATTCAGTCTCTTCCGTAAACTTACTAGCAGGTGGATAATATTAATATGACACGCACAAGTTCATGCAATAATCACAAACAATTAAATAATATCAAGAAATGGTGCATTTTCTTTCTTTACCAAGGCTTTACCGGTTATGTTTGCAAATTGCTGGCTTTACTGTGATGTTCAGAAAGTAGAGAACATTAGTGCAGCTTGCTTACTTGAAGATAACCATGGACAAGATTGTGTCATGGAGGGAAACAGCTGAATATAAGCAGAAACAAGTTGGTTAGTGTAAATTTTGTTTTATTGGAGGGTGAGAACAGTAATTCTGAGTTTGGTAAGGTGTAATGTTGTTAGATCACTTTGGACTCAGGTTTTACTCTTCAAGACATTATGAGAATTGGGATACTCAACTTCACATGTAAAAATATAAGAAAATACATTCACTTCAGTAAGGAAGCGTGTTATGTTAATACAATAATAAAAAGGCAGACAACTATTTATAAAGGAAGAGTTTTATTGATGGTGGTACAAGCTACATGGGGAAGAGATATCAGTGTTCTACTGAAACCTGCAGTGTTATCAGTAATACTTCTTTGTGCTTATAAATTAGTGCTTGCAACTAAACTAAACAACTAAAAATATATTTTATAAGCTGTACTGATTGGCAAGTTGATTTTTCAGTTTTACCACTCTTGTTGGAAGTCATTACTGGTAACACAACACTTGAGACTGCTTGGCAGGTAATAAAGTATAGTAAGGATGTTGTTGAATGTTTACAGTTTAGCTGCTTGGCACTATTTCTCTTGTGTAGTAACTGTAGAAGCTAATATTGTTAAAAGTGTAAAGCAGAAAAACTGCTTAAGAGTACAAGTAACTGTGGAGGTATGCAACACACATAGATGTGTGACTCTTTTAAGGAGTACTGTCTTTGGCTGGGTGATCATTGTACAGATGAACTGTGGGATAGTTTAAGACCCAGTGAATTCTGTGCTAAAGATGGCTCCACTAAAGCAGATTTGGTAATACTAGGATGTTTGGGGAAGCTCTAAGGTTATTGTTAAATTAGTACAGTGTTGAAGGAGTATGAGGGTAAACAAATTAATAGTGCAGACAATGAAAGAAGAAGACTGGCAAAGACAGATTTACAACATAAGTGTAATAATTGTGTTAAAGATTTACAACACAAGTGTAATAATTGTATTAAAGAATAGTCTATTAGATTTAAAGATAAACATAGTATAATCAAAAATAAGATGTTTTTTATTCTAATGTTAAGATCTATATGAATAAAATATACAAATTTAGTACTCTAATGCCAGAGCACGATGCTCTTTAACATTTTAAAGTGCTGTGTTGTTGAAGGAGGAGGTTTTTTGAATTAGCAAGTGAAAATAAATATGGAATCCAGTTTGTTAACTTAAAGCAAATTCATTTATTTTGTTAGTAATGTTTCCTACAGTCTACATTCACTGATAGGCCTGACTTCACAAACAATGTTTCAACAAAATTCCAAAACTAATTGTATGCCTAACTCATGATTAAAAACTGAAGTCACTTATTTGGGACATTCCTACAAATTGATTCATAATTAACAACATGTAGTTTACTAACTAACTGAATGACTTACTGACTCAATTAATATTCTTTTACTGTTTCTGAACTAATTGAATCTTTCTTACAGTGTTCTTATATTGTACACTATTTCATGAACATTGGAGATACCACAGAGGCCTAAATATTTGTAAAACTTATAGACTTTACACAATTATTACATAATGTAAACTATTACCATTAGTGAATGGAACATTAAAAATTAAGCTTTAGAACAATACCATGTAATTCAAATTAATCAAACTTGGTTAGTTTCATTAAACAAAATTTAAAGAAAAAAAACTACTAAAAGCCATGTTAAACTCGAAATATAAATAACAAAATGACCCTCTTCGTCAACCTGAAGATGACCTAGGAAGGTTGAAACGTTGTTCTCTGTTTATCAATAAAAGTTAAAATCCAGCTGTTCTGAGATACATTTTTATTTCAAGTGAGTTTCTAATAATCAAGGAACTTGGTTAGATTTGGAGAATATTAATAATAGGAATTATTTTTAAAACAGGAGCTAGGTTTACTCATCATATAAAAAAAAATAACTTCAGCTTATTTGTATTGAAGGTGTAAAAACTAGTGTTAGTTAGAATATTGAATCTATATAATATACAAGTTGAAATTTCAGTTAAGGATGAAAACTTCTTATTTGATAAATGCTCTAGGCCATTTGATCATACAGATTATGTCAATGTGTAATGTAATATAAGAGTTGCCGAAAGTTAATAAACTGTTAAAGACTACTGATGCAATAACTATGAAAGACCATACTGGTTGGAATAGTGTAGAGTCATATTGCAAAGGAAAGGTTTCTCAACATGATTCAGGATGTTTTTCCCTTTGGGTTTACTTTAACCTTTATCTTGTATAGTTGTAGTTTCACATAAAACATGGCTGGGAAAAAAATATTAAGTTTGTTTCATTCCAGTTGCCTTTGTTCCTGCGTCATTCTGTACAAGAAAACATCTGTTACAAACATGGATGGTTTGCCATGATGCTGTATGTTGTTTAAGCCTAATCATTTGAAGATACCATGTCCAGTAAATGTTACTATCCCTTACTGGAAAATAATAAATACATGTATTTTGTTTGTGAATTAATAAAGTTTATTGATTACCTTGTGTTCTGTATTTCCTTCTTTCCTGAGTTAGTAATTCAGAGATCTATTTAAGTAGGATACCATTTGAGGAAGAATTATCATTGCATAATTTGGTTTGATGCTTTGCTACAATCCAAGATTAAAAGGAAATTTTAGTTACTAATTTTCAGAAAATCAATTTTGAAGCCATTAAATAAGGTTTATCAGTTGTGAATTGAATTCATGAAAATTGTGATGCGAGAAACCATTGGAATTTGTTTAATAGTAAGTTACTTCTGACTGAAGAGAAACATATTCCTAAAAAGGGAAACAAATACAAAGTTTAATTAGATGTATGGAAGATTTATAGGAAAATTGTGATGTTGGTTAACTTAAAAAGGCTTATAAAAAACTGCTTACTGTGAATGTTAAAATTGTCTGCAAAGATTTTAGTTTAATGTAATAAATGTAAGCAAAATTTTAAAATAAAGGTTTGACCTAATGGCAACTTTTCTGTTGTAGTCATGTGATGAGGTTAAATATTTTAATGTTCTCTGTTTTCACAAAAGAAGTTTTCAGCAAAATTCGTAAGTATTTATTGGAAATTTTGAAATTAACCTTGGATCATATCGGTATCAGTCCCCTGGTGGTAGGTCAAAAGATTGAGAGATTAAATATTAATAAAATACCAAAACCAGGCAAGGGTTTTCACAAGGCTTTAAGGATGTCTGGACCTCTCCTTTGTTTTCATTTTTGGAATGCAGTAAAATGGGTAGGTGCCCACTTTATTAGAACAGTGCTCATCCTATTAATGTTATTGAAGGGGAGTGTTAAGAGTTATCCCAAAAATTATGTAGGTAAATAGTCTTCTGTTATCAGAAAACTTAACAGGCTGTAAATATAACCTCTACAAAAATAATTTAGAGTATTATGTAGTAACTCCAACTTTAATTCATAAAGGGAAGTCTTGCATTTCTAACCAGTTAAATTTATTCAAGGATGTTACTTGAATGATGAATGTGTAATGGAATTTAGTGTACTTAAACTTTAAAAAAAACCTTTGATAAGGTACTTCATAGAAGATAAGATTTAAAAAAAAAAAAT
This sequence comes from Carcinoscorpius rotundicauda, assembly GCA_011833715.1. Taxonomy (NCBI): domain Eukaryota; kingdom Metazoa; phylum Arthropoda; class Merostomata; order Xiphosura; family Limulidae; genus Carcinoscorpius; species Carcinoscorpius rotundicauda. The sequence goes on along the minus strand of CM022403.1, from coordinate 59,299,414 downwards.
CCAATCACTAGGATATTAGAAGAGACAAGTTAACTGGATTGTAGGGGGATCCATATGGCTGAAAGAGAGAAAAATAAATTATCAGTGAAGTGTAGTAGATAGATTTGTGTAGAAAATTTCATTTATAACAGTAAAACATATTAACATTTGTATCATTACAATTAAATAACATATACATTAATCAAATACTATTTTGGATGACAAGTTTCATTGGTTTGTTTTTGTTTAAATACCTTGATACAAATAGTACCATACTTCATATATTTATGTAAGATTTTAATTGTTTGATAATTATGCGATCTTTTTGTGTTTACATGTAATTTTTTTTTCTAATTAATTATTTGTATAGCACTGTTTTCAACCATACTTTCACATTCGATACTTTTCTTTTTAATGTTCTTTGCACAGAAATCATTTTATGTGTTTCTTTTTGTTTATGGTTTTTCGCAATATTATACTATGTTATATCACTCCGGTAGAAAATTTTATTTGTGGGTAATATAAATGTTTAATCTGCGAATAAGGCCTACTTTTTTTTTATTTGCGCCGCTCTTTTAAGCAACAATTTTTTTTTTCAGCGAAAATAGTGTGTTATATCGAAACTGGTGGATCCAAGGAAATCGTAAGGACTCTGTGTCTTTGTTTTCACTCAAATTCACGTTTTGGTGAGAAAAATAAAAACCACAAGTGATGTTTATTAATAATTACGTTCTTTGGTGTTTTTATCTGCTCGCTTTATGTTGTTTTTTTCCTTTTTACTTGTTTTAGCAATTATATTTATTGGTACTGATTTTTTATGGGGCATTTCTTTATCATTTTAATTTCTTTTTCACATTTTCGTAGGCGCATATTCTTAGTGTTTTTATTATTAATTCGTTTTATTTTTCGAATTATACTGTGCGGAATATAAAAAGTTATAAACTCCGTTGCGTTTCATCTTTTTATGAATTTTAAACCAGACTGTTTCTTTTACTTTATGCTTACGTTTGTGGAGTTTATAATTTTTTTTCTTTGCAGCTTTTTATATTTTTATGTTGCTTGTTAATATGTTCAACAGCTAATTATCGTTTGTGTAGAATGAATATGTAATGTGTATTGCGTAGGATGCATACCGCTGTCTGATTCTCAATCTATTTTGGCACAGAGAGCCTCGCTGCGTTGTGCCATAAAACACCAAATCAACCAACCAACCAACTTAATCTGTTTGTCTGCGTCGTGGCAGCAGTCTTGTGCTGCAGGGTTTCCCTTAAATTCTTCCCCATTCTTAAACGGCTTCAAACTCAACTGTACAGTTATCCTATTCGTTCAACATTTTACGGGATTTGGATAATGTTGGTCTTTCGGCACGAAGCGAGTTGCAATTGGTATTATTTTTTTACGCAAACGCGTTGGTGTAACAAAGCTAACCAATCTGAATTTAAACCAGCTCCAGCAAACATGTAGGAGGTTCTGATAGGCCAGTTGGCGATTAGTGAATACTACAAGTATGAACGTCCAAATAAAACATGGAATTACGAAAACAGCGACTTCCATTGGTCACAAATGGAAAAGACGGTCTTAAGCTTTGGTACAAGGAGGTAATTTATTGGATAAAAATAGGTAAGGGTACCGTGTGATTGGTCAATCTTTAGGATACTTAAGTAAGTGGAACGTTCTGAAATAATTAGATCACGTAAGCCTTATCTACTCCTGAATGAGTTGACTGTAAGGTTTGTAGGAAGTTTTGCGTGAGATTGTAGAAACATTTTAGAAACCGAAATAATTTGTGAGAGTAAAATTATAACTCCATGTTCAGTAGTTTTTGTAGCATTAGATTAGTTTCAGTAACCATCAAGACGCTTGTTTGTTTATTTAATTTCTTGCGAAGCTACTACTGAGTGTAAATCTTTCTACGTTAGCACTTATGGAAGCTAGTCAACACTAATCGACTTTGGACTACTTACTGGAATAACAGTATTGACCATCATATTAATGAATGGCAGTCCTCGGTTTGTATAGATGAGGAACCATTAAAGGGAAGCTAAACAAAAAAGACAAGGAAGGATACCGAGGATAAACTAAATAGGGTTTAATTATAGTTTTTTCTTCGACTATTCATGGATAGGATGGTTTTACGGATAAAGAGGGAGAAAATAATCGGATTATTCTACCCAGGGAGAACGGATAGACGATATAACTGATTATGCAAAATGTGAAGTTAACAGTAATGTTTTTTTGTTTTGTTTTGCATGTAGGGGCTAATGGTGAATAGAAGGTCAGAATGGCTAATTGATAAGTACAAGGTATTTATAAATTATTTTTAAATTAATCTATAAGAAAATGGACATAATAATGTACAGGATACAGCAGAGAATTAGCTGTGGGGATGGAAATGAAAAATTATAAGTGGGTCATCAAGGGCTGAATGCTAGGCTTAAGTGGACTTGTGGGATAAGTTTAATGGGAAGAATAGCGTTTTGGTAAAATTGATTTAAATTTAAATAGAGTAGGGGTTGGTTTGATTGTAAGGGTTATTAGTTCAGGCGTACTGGAAAATTTTAAACCGACTAAACAGTAATAAGAAACAGGATAAAGTAAATGCAAAAGTAAATAAAGTAAAGCTTAGTAAGTAAACTATAGTTCTAAAGGTATGCTTAATTGTTAGTGTTGTGACGTTAGAAGCATAAGAAACAAAATAGAACATTTCAGGGCACTGGAGGATTTTGATACAGTGGAAATAGTGGAGACATTATTAAACGTAGCCAATTTTGTTGAGGAAGTTGTTTTAAATAGAAGACTACAGGTTATTTAATAGAAACAGAGCATTAAAGAGAGCTGGATAGCAGCTTCATAATTTATATGTGAAATGTGGGCCGAATCCTGTTGAAGTGGATGTTATCAAAGGTAATAGGAAGGAGATTGAATCCATCTGGGTTTCTTATATTGGATATAAAAGGAAAAGGCTTTTAGTGGGAACTTGTTACAGACTGCCAAATGATATTAATGAGAAACATTTCAATGAGATTGAGCTGTTAATGGAGTCGTAATTATGAATGATTTTAATTTCAGGCATATAGATTGGGAAATGCTGGAGTCAAACTATGAGGAAGAAAGGTTTTTAAAACTTCAAGATGGTTTTTTCACCAGTTGATCAAGGAACCTACTAGTGTAACACTATTTTAATGTATGAATCATTGACAAGCTGGAACTTGTAGGACATCTGGGAGCAAGTGATCATTACTCAAGTGGATTTTGTTGTTGTTGCATACAAATCATGAATGATATTTTTGTTAATTTCGAGTAGTGTAACAAGAATTATTTGTAGTGAAATGGGTAGCTGAGCTACGTGGAGAGACACTGATTAAATTTAGTCGTCATTGCCACAGTAGTTCTTGTTCAGCTGCTAAAATCTCTCGTTAAAATAATTCAAAGGTCATTTTAATGTTAAAAGAATATTTTGACAGCCCAGGTTTCTCAACGTTTCTACCCACATTTCTCTAATGAGTACTTACGTTAACATTCTAAGATAGTGTACTACAAGTGAAATTATAAAAAAATATTTACAAATACCAAACTGTTACATGGTTTGAAGTTTTAAACCAATATAAAGGAACACTGTTTTACCTAAACTGATAAGTAACATAACATCCAACTGCATCGCCCCCTACAATCCTATATCTGTTTATACTTTCGTCCCTAAGATGCATGTTGGGCAATGGTTACTTGCAAATTCTCTCTCTTTGTTAACCAGAAGATGACCTAGGAAGGTCAAAAGTTTGTTCTTTATTTATCAGTAAAAGTGTTAATACCCATACCAGCTGTTCTGAGATACATTTTTATTTCAAGTGGGTTTCTCGTCATCAAGAATTCAGAACTTTAAATTGATTGGTTTTACAGGATGATGATATATATTCTAGAAGATTGGTTAAATGGAAAATTAAGACATTGAAAGGATCAAGATAAGGGGTTGGATGAAAATGTAAAAATTAACGGGAAGGATTTTCAAAAATATATTAACGCTAAACAAAATATTAGAATGAGGAGATAGGACCTTTGAGGGATAATAACAAAGGCTTGCATCTGATGATGAGATAGTTGGGTTGTAAATTTTTCTTCAGTTTTTACTATCAAAGATTCAAGCAGTATTCCATGCATTAAACAGTTGACAGATGGAAACAGGATCAAAAAATGTAATAACATTTCTTGAGGTTAAGAAAAAATTGTGAAATTTTTAAAGAAGCATAAGGTTACCAGGTCAGATATTTCATTGAGGGTTGTGATTGTATACGAGTAAGTTGTTACTTGTTTTTTGTCAGTTTTATAATAATGGGTACTTACAGAGGATTAGAAGTTAGCTGAAGTAACTCTTCTTTTCAAGGGAATTGTTAAATTTTCTCAATAATTATATACCCATTAGTCTTGCATCAAGTTTAGGAAAAGTTTCAAAAAGACTAATAAAAGATGCTTTGCAAAGTCATTTAACAAAATATAATTTTTTTTGGATAGTCAATGCAGTTTTGCTGAGGGGAAGTATTGACTTATTAATTTCTTAACCTTCTTTGAAAAGGTTATTGCTTGTGTAGATTTGGTATATTTAGATTTTCAGAAAGCTTTTGGAAAGGTGCCCCATATAAGGCTTGTTTAAAATTGTTCCTAAGGGTGTGGGGGATAAGTTAGAAAATTGGAGAAAGCAGGAGGTTATAAGTAGAGTTCAGACTGGATTAATGTTGCAAGTGGTGTGCCTCAGGGCACAGTCTTGGGACATTTGCTCTTTTTGGTTTACATTGATGGCAGAGGTGAAGAAATGGTCAATAAATTATTCATATTTGCTGATGATGTCAAGTTGTTGCTGGCTGTGTAGAGGATGCTGCTGATTTACAAAGGGATTTGGATCATTTAATGAGTTGAGCAAGTAAATGGTAGATGGGTTTTTTAATAAATGCTACATGTGGGTGTTTCATTTATGTTAGGTGTTAATAAGTCTATTTTGGAAGCACAACTAAAATCTTGTACACGATAAATCATTTAAATTTAATTCTGTAGATGAAATAATTAATTTGGACAGATGTTGTCTGATAACAGCTAAAATTAATGAAAAAAGATCTGCATTTGTAGCATTAGATAAATTGAAGATTGGATTGTTTCCAAAAATGCAAACCCGAGCTCGAGTGACTCAGTGGGGTTTTCTTTGGGCAAAAATGCTATATTACAATGTGTAAATGTCATGCTGAGATAAAAATGGTTTTGTAAGTTTTTAGAAAGCAAAAGAAACTAAGTTTAAAATGCTGCTGGAAATGAGAGTAAGCTGGATTTTATAAAAGAGGAAGAATACGGATTGTCTGTGGGAGTGGACTTTCAACACAAGTTTTAAGGGTTTTTTTGTAACTGGATATACAAAACAACTGTAACTGGATTTTGTTTATCAGATGCAAACACGAGACAGTTTTGTAGTAGAAAATATTGTAACAAATTGTATTTACACTTGAACAATGACCATCATCAACTGATACTGCTATCAACAACATTCCTGCTGTTTAAAGGTTAATGGAGTAAGTTTGAACAGCTAATTAGCAAGTGTGTTTTAAAAATAGAAAATGCTATTCTCATGTTTTGTGGGGAAAGAAACTTGTTTAATCAAAATATGGCAGAAATTATAAATACAGTGGCACCTCGGTTCTCGAACTTAATCAGTTCCAGAAGGCTGTTCGAAAACTGAATCAATTTTTTCCACAAGAAATACTGTAAGTTAAATTTAAACCATTACAGATCTACAAAAATTACACTTTATGAAATATCTTAAGTAAAAATAGTTTATAGTTTTTATGGTTGACATGCAAGTATTATTATGATTTTACAGGTAAAAATAAACACAATAATAAAACAAAATGAAATTTAACTGCACTTTACCTGTCCTGAGGAGAGCTGATGGTGTAAGTGAAAGATGGTGAGGAACATGGAGAGTAGGAGGGTTATTGTTTGTAAGGGGAGTCACTTTCCATAAAAACTTCAGGTAACTCTCCTGGGGTTCTTTTTCTTTTCTGTCTCTTTGCACTGCTACAACTTTCTTGAGACTCGCTGAACCTATTTCTCACTAAAAACTTGTCTAATGAGGTTTGTTTCTGCCTGGCACCCTCCTCATGTCTCACCGCACCATGTATGCCACTTCTCTTCCTAAATTTTTCAAACGACTTACTACTAGCTTTTGAGGTATCACTTGTATCAGCACTCGTTCCAGGAGGTCAGCATGCAACTGCTTTGCTTCTTGATAAATGAAGGTCTCAGAAATGCTATCACCAGCTAACAGTTTTTTGTTTATCCAAATCAACTGTTTTTCTACCTCCTGCATTGTGTGTGATCTTTGTTTCGTAAGCAGTGTCACTCCTTTTGCAACATAAGCTACTTTGAAGACCTTATTTTTCAGTATGGTGCAGACTGTAGACTTCGCCATACAAAACTGCGAAGCAAGATCAGACATGAACACCACTCTCATACTTCGCAACGAGATCTTTTTTCACCTCTGTTGTGGTTCTAACAACTCTTTTTTTTGGTTTGCTGTTTTCATTATCCTTCTTTGACTCCATGGTGGCTTATTTAATCGGAATATTTAGAAAAACAACAAAAAGAAAAATGAAAGGATTCATATCGGATTTTAGCAGGGTTGTGGACTGAGTGACAGGTGCAGGTAAAATGTTTTTGGCAAGCTTAGCTTGGGCCGAAATTGGTTGAAGGGTCGTTTGGGTTATTTCAGAGATTCAGGCCACGACGGGTTGGTTCAGAAACTGAATTTATGTTTGAAAAGAAGATACTTTTTTTTTTCTCAAACAATATGTTCGAAAACCAAATTGTTCAAGAAGGGAGTCGTTCGAGAACCGAGGCACCACTGTAATTATAATCTGACTCGTTGATAAAGTATCAGGATTAAGTTTGAAATCCACTGATTACTTTCAGCAATATTTGCCCTACTAATGGAACTGGATGATAAGTAGAATTTTGTAATTATTAATTAATCACATTTAGTTAATTGGTTTTTCTCATGAGATCTTGATTAATTTATTATGTCTGAGTACTGACATTAGTAAGTTAAGCTTAAGAAGGGCCTGGCATGGCCGAGCGCGTTAAGGCGTGCACTCGTAATCCGAGGGTCGCAGGTTCGCGCCCGTGTCGCGCTAAACATGCTCGCCCTCCCAGCCGTGGGGGTGTATAATGTGATGGTCAATCCCACTATTCGTTGGTAAAAGAGTAGCCCAAGAGTTGGCGGTGGGTGGTGATGACTAGCTGCCTTCCCTCTAGTCTTACACTGCTAAATTAGGGACGGCTAGCACAGATAGCCCTCGAGTAGCTTTGTGCGAAATTCCAAAACAAACAAACAATCCCACTTACAAATGTACTCCAGCACCCATGTTGTGTTAGATAGCAGGAATTACTTAGTAATATTAGGTTTCTTTAGCTAGTCTGTGTTCAGTGTTTATAAGGTGGGAAGACAGTTCCAGAATGAAAGCCATTCATGTGATCAAATAAAACCATTATTTCAAACTTTTTTTAAAATTTTTTTACACTTTACCTGTATGGCTGAAATTACATATACTACCCTTAGTAACATGATAGTAAACAGAAAAAAACTTCTAAAAACCTCAGAGAAACCAATCTATAGATTCATTATTTGTGTTGATTACTTATGTTACTTCAGAATTCAGTAACTGATGAATGATCACTTCTCTGAAATATTCTCAATGTTAAATATTGAGTCTAATTTGCTATTCATGGAGACTGCCTTCCATGTTACTCAAAAGATTTATTTTATGCCTAGCTACCTGTTAAAAACTAATAGGTAATCAAGTTCTTAAGGTTAGCCTAGTAACATTCCTTACTATAGGATACTTAATACAATACTTTTTTAAAGATTGGGAAAAGTTGAAAAGAAAATCCATTTAAAATTCACTGTAGACTTGAGGTTTAACATTTACATATATTAGATGTATATTGGTGATGTTTTTAATTTTATTTTATCATGTGAAAAATTAGTTTTTTGCTGAAGTGGTCAGGGTTGGATTGGTTGGAATAGAAGTGGGGAAAAGAGCAAACAGCATTTTGAAATATTCACAGAAATTTCAAGTAAAGTACACAAAGTGTGGGAAAGTTTAGAACATTTGATCTGAGGTTCATCCTCTTTATTCAAGCCTCAGCCTTAATGCACGAAGGCACGAGAAACTATTTTAGTTCCCTACTAACAACAACATTATTTCTCTCTTAAAATGAATTGCAATTGTCATAATTATTTCTTGAATATGTTAATAAATTTCAAGTATCTTGTTGATATATACAAATCTGCGTTATTTTCTTTTCAGGTACATTAGAGTAACAATCGTAGTTTTAATTAAATATACCAGTATTTTTAACTGTTTAATAAATGTTAAAAGGTGCTCAGTTTAAGTGGAAATTGGTGTACATAAGCTACAAACTTTTGGACTGACCAAGTCTAGACTATTCAATTGGTGGACGTGTGTACAAAGAAAAATATTTTGTTATAAAATAAAAGTAATTATAAATGTTTTGTAATAAACTTTTTCTGACTTTTGTAAGCCATATATAAGTCAGTTTGAAAAATTGCTAGAAAATGTTGGCAGATCTAAGAAGTCGTACAAATAAATAAAGCATAGTTTAGAGATAATTAATCAGTTTGAAAATTCAGAAAGAGAAACAAAAGAATGTTACAGAAGAAAACCTGGCCAATAAGATACAGTTGAGGAATTAAAAGATTTATTGGAGGACCAGAATTTTAGAAGAGAAAGAAGCTTATCCACTGGCTAAAAGAAATGCTTAACAAATGTTAAAATAACAGTATAAAAAAAGAGAAAACTGCAGAATGGATCATTATTATAGGTAATATTCAATTGAATGATCTTAAATAGATACAGGAATAGCCCAGTCATCTTCAAAGAAATGTACATAAACATTTCCACGATAGAGATATTTTGCGGGTTACGTAAAGATTGTTACCGGAAAATTGGACCATCTGGTTTCTGGAGTTGTCAGCTTATTTCCACTACAGTTACCATATTTCATATTGTGTATTCCAGTGTACAGATTTTAGTCAGATTAGATAGAAAGTAAACTTTCCATGTTCACTGTTTTTTAGCCACTTGTCAGGTCAGTTGGTCACTACTGGTTCAGCTCAACAACTTTGCCAGTCCATGTGATTTCACAAAATCTGATTAAATATATTTGAATTGTAATAGCTTTTTATTGTACTTGCATTGGTGTTCCTGGACATGTTATGGAAGCAGTGAACCAGTCCTTAGTGTCCATTTTAGAAATGCTATTCTGGTTCATAGCAAGCTTCTTTAGTAAGCTCTGATCTAGGTCCATAAACTATTAAATGGGATGATTATGTGTTGGCAGGTAATTTATCACTTCTGTATGAAGTTACTTTGGGGTTACCATATGGGGATAAATAAACAGTTTTCATATTTCTATAACTGGCTAAGATATGAGAAGTTACCTTGTTCTGAAGTTGAGTTGGACTCTGAAAGATACTGTCATTCAATTTGAGAAAAAAGAAGACATTTTTTTTGTCTCCAAATTATTTTTCCACCAAAAGTTATGTAGTATTCTTAATTTATATCTGCTTCACTTCAAATGTCCCATGATAGGGTCTAACAGTGCTGAATTAAAATTGGGTTATGAAACTTTTCATGAGTAGAGGACAAATTGCCCCTTTAACCACATAAAGTATATTCATATTTTCAAATGCATGTTTTTATACATCTAATTGTCAGAAAACAGTGTATTTACATAGTTTTTTTTTAATTTCAGTTAATATTTTTGATTGGTGATTCTTCTATTTGTCCGTTTTAATACTGACCTTTTCTGTGTACTCCAGTTACACATGTAAAAAACAATATTTTATAACACTGCTCACGCCCGCATCGCGCTAAACATGCTCACCCTTCCAGCCGTGGGTGTGTTTAATGTTACGGTCAATCCCACTATTCATTGATAAAAGAGTAGACCAAGAGTTGGTGGTGATGACTAGCTGCCTTCCCTCTTGTCTTACACTGCTAAATTAGGGACGGCTAGCACAGATAGCCCTTGAGTAGCTTTGTGCGAAATTCCAAAACAAATATAACTGCAATCATGTAGAGTTAAAGCGTACTTGAAACCAGTTTCTACGTCAAATGTAAAACAACTTTTTTTTCTCATCGGGAAGTATGTAGAGAATGTATTAGGACCAACTTGGCATTACTTTACTGGTAAGTTAGTTGAATATTAAACAGCGAACGTAGTCTTCTGCCCAAAAATCTGTTTTATAATTTTCATGCGATACTACAAAAATATCTGACCCTAACTTTAAACCATTACTCGAATATTCTAGTTTTATATTAAACAACCTTGATAGTGTTACGTAGAAAAACAGTTTATACGTGAACTGTGTGTTCCAGTCAGACAACAGCACATACTCTTGTTTAACCCAGTGCTTGAGTTGTGAAAAAAAAAGGAATGGACAGGTTTGATACCCACTTTGAGAACTGTAGACTGCTTCTGCTTGAATTGAATAACAACGGGATCAATTTCATTTCTTCTTTAAAAAAGTTAACAAGCGGAAAGCCTTGTCTGTACGTTTTACCTCAGTGCAAGCACTGGTGTAACCCCCCAAAAAATATGATTTGACCATCAGATTTAGCATGCAAGGCTGCAAAGTTCAGATTTTAAGACAGTTGGCTGCGAACGGTGAACCCACGAATATATCGTGTGGCATACTAACAACAGTATCATGCTTAGATTTATTCCAAACATAAATATTTTTTCAAATAAAATTAATTTTGCGACAAGTGTGAGGTACGAAATTCTGAGAGCGGGTAATTAAAATGCTCCACTGGTAATACGAGGGACGCGCCCCTCGGTGTGGATTCCTGTACGTCCCAGGGAAGGTTCTGTTCTTTCTGGTTACCTCCTCTGGGACCTAAACATCCACCCACGTTTGCCATGCGTGGCGACCTGTGAAGGAGTGGAGAGGATCCTGGTGGTTGAGGAGTCCAACCCTCACACACCGCTTTGGCCTTGAATTCCTACAGACGGGCGAACTTTGGGTGGCCCTCCTTGGGTTAATTGGCTGGTCCACTTGGGCTAGACTCAACCAAGTACCAGTGTTGGAAGTTCTCAACGGGTGTTGTGGATATTGTGTCTGATGCTGGTGTTTGGGACTAGTGCCTCCCCTTGTAGGGCTCCATGGTGGGTGGGTTAGTGGGCACCGAAATTCTTTTTTTATAAATCATTCTACGAAAAATTTAAAATAGCGAAAAAATAGTCAATAGGTAAACGATCACGTCTTGAAGATTCTGAGCAGCAATCTTCAACATCTGTAACACACGTACCTCATTTTCTTATATTACATTCTCTTTCAGAAAAACCTTTAGGGCAAATGTCCTTTTTTATCCAGAAGGGACTAGAGGGACTTGCTGGTTCTCCAAATTCAGTAAAGAAGCTTCGATCTGGAGACATTGGTTGAAACATCCACATCTCAACACAGTGAACTCCTTTTCAAAGGCAATTGGGGATGTACCTACTGAGGTTACCCCTCATGCTATCTTGAATTCATTACGAGGAGTTATTGTTGAAAGGGATTTGAAGAACGTTCCCGAGTTAGATATTATCGCTGATTTCTCAACTCAAGGAGTTTCTGCAGTGAGGCGCATCTCCACCACCAAAGATGGAGTTAGATTGCCGACAAATATCCTTGTTTTGACATTTACATCACTACGTGCACCTGCCACCATCAAGGCAGCTTATCTAAATTGCAGGGTATGGCCATACATCCCAAACCCTCTCTAATGTTTCCAATGTTAGAGGGTTGGCCACTCAAAAACGCCATGTCGTGGTTCCCTGATATGTGCTCGTTGTGGTGGCAAGGACAACGATGCTTATGAGTATGACACGGAACTACATTGTGTCAACTGCAGTGGTTGGAAGAAAATGAGGTGCAGGATTTGAAAATAACTCATAACATTAGTTATCCTGAGGCTTGGAAATTACTGTCTGCCATTTCATCTCGGACATGTGCTGCTGCACTTCGTTTCACAACTACAGTGGGAATGCAGACAGATCTCTGTTCCTCTCATAGTTTCAACAAACCCCAAGATCCACATCCTTTGGTTTCAAATACAGACATTTCTTCAGATACATCTTTTTATCCCACACCAAGATGCAAAATAATCATTCGTTCGCATTCTCAGCCACTGGAATCCCCTTCCAACAACAAAGACCTGCCCAATCGACAAAGGGCAGGATCCATGAAGGTCGATAGGCCTCCTCCGAATAAGGACAGTAAGGAAAAAAGACGTGGTCGTAAATAGAAGGGTTCTCCAGCCACTTCGCCTACCCATCATTAAAAATGGCCACCCTGATACAATGGAACTGTCGAGGTTTACGTTCTAGTCTGGATGACATCAAAACACTGATTGCATTCTACCATTTTTACAAGAAACATTTTGAAACCTTCCAATACAGTTACCTTTTGGCAGTTTTATCTGTACAGAAATGACAGGCTGTGTGATGGACGAGTACATGGTGGGATGGTACTGTTGGTTGACCAGCATATGCCACCCTGTCTTTGTCATTCAACACATTCTTAGAGGCCATAGCCATCCGTGTTTCCTTTGGTCATACCATCACTGTCTGTTCTCTCTACTTGTCCCCTGGAGAGACATATGATCAATCAGACCCTGATGCTCTCATTGAACAGTTGTCATCTCCCTTTCTAATCCTGGGGGTCTTTAATGGACATCATCTGCTGTGGGGAAGTGCTGTAATTGGTAGGAGGGGTCGTTCTGTAGAACATATGCTCTCTGATTACAATCTTTCTCTTTTCAATACTGGTTCTTCCATTTTTTTCACGCTTCACGCACCTAGTCAGTCCTATACCGCTATTGATTTCTCTGTTTGCTCCCCTTCATTTTTCTCCCATTTTTCATGGAGGGTTGACAATAATCCACGAGGCAGTGATCATTTTCCTATACTTTTGAAAGACTGGCCATGGTCGATGCCACCCTACCCCGTGGCCCAGTGGAAGCTGGATCAGGCAGACTGGTCCACTTTCACTGCTTTTGTAGAACTTGATCCTACCATCGTCAGTCAGTTATCAATAGACGACTGTGTGACAGCAGTAACTGACTGTATTATACAAGCAGCTGCTCAGTGTACTCCTAAAACCTCGACACGTTTTCCACAAGATCCTCGTCCATGGTGGAATCCTGCCTGCCACATGGCATGGAAAGCTTTAAAGCAGGCTTGGGATACTTTCCATAGATAACCCACACTTTCAAACTGCATGACTTTCCAATGGGCCCGTGCACATGCTATGTGGGTAAGACATCAAAGCCAGAAGGAATCTTGAATTAAGTTCACAACTAACATATCTTCCACCACCAGTTTCCTAGTCATATAGGACAGGGTTTGAAAGGTCAGTGGGCACTACAGTTCTGTCCCTATCTTGATCTTACTCCCTGATGACCAAGAGGTAGCTGATGTCCAGAGCATTGCCGATATTCTAGGTGTAAAGCTTTTCTGGGTATCTAGCACTTCTGCTTGTTCCTCCACCTTTGCCATCAAGAGTCGAGCAGAGCATTCACCTCTTCCCTTTCGAATTGACTTCTCTTTGAATATAATCGCCCCTTTACACCGGTGGAACTGAAAATGGCCATCAGTCTGGCAGTACATCTGTTGGACCTGATGGTGTACACTATGGCATGCTGCACTATCTCTCCTGCTTCTCTCGATGTTCTTTCAATTGTTTTTAAACAGATCTGGCACGAGAATGTTTTTCTTCATGGTTGACACTAGGCTATTATCTTACCTTTCTCTAAGCCTGGGAAAGATCCCAAGATTCCTTCAAACTACCGTCTAGTTGTTTTGACGAGCTGTCTCTAATACCTTAGAGAGGATGGTTAATGATTGTCTTGTTTGGTTCCTCACATGAAACTACCTTCTCTCACCCACCCAGTGTGGGTTCCGATGACAGCACTCCACCATGGACCATTTAATTCGACTTGAAACATCAATCAGAAAAGCCATTCTCGAACGACATTTTTTATCAATATTCTTTGACATTGAGAAGGCTTATGACACTACATGGAGGTATGTCATTTTGCAAGACCATATATATATATATATATGGGTTAGTGGCATTTTACCAATGTTTATTAAAAAAATGTTAATGGGCAGGAGATTCCAAGTACGTCTGGGTTCGACACTTTCCTGTTATTTTCTACAGGAATTTGGGGTTTCTCAGGGCTGTGTTTTCAGTGTCACACTTTTCAGTATAAAGAATAATGCCATTACTGAACAACTCCCTCTCACTGTTGCAAACGGGCTCTGTCAATGACTTTCACGTCTCGTGTCAGTTGTCGAACATGAGAAACATTGAGCAGCAACTACAAACTGCCCTCAATCGTGTACTGAAGTGGACCACAGCGAATGGCTTTAATTTCTCTCTCTAAAACTGTTTGCATGCACTTTTGCCGCCAATGGAGAATTCACCCTGATCCTGAATTCCATATCAGTGAAGTTTTGCTACCAGTGGTCCCTGAGACCAAGTTCTTGGAGCTTATCTTTGACCATTATTCCACACTTAAAGCAACTACGGGTCAAATGCAAAAGAGCACTGACCATCCTCAGTGTACTATCTACTATCAATGTTTTATATTAAAGATATATCGTGCTCTTATTCGATCAAAACTCGACTGTGGATCACTGGTCTATGGCTATGCCAGAATATTGGCCTTACATATGCTGGACCCGTTTATCATTAAGGACTTAGACTCTGCACTGAGGCTTTCCGCACCTCCTCCGTTCAAAGCTTATTCGTAGAATCTCGTGAATTTTCTTTGAACCTTCATCACTTGCAACTATCTTTACTATATTTTTTGAAACTTCGTTTCTTACGAAAGCATCCCACCAAGGGTTGTGTTTTCCTTCCTCAATGGGCCATACTTTTCAGAACAGACTATCTGCCATTTCTTCTTTTGGCCCTTGGATCCAGCTGCAATTGAATGAATTGGGTCTGTCCTTGCAACATTGCAGAATCCACTGGTCAGCCCATTCCACCATGGCTTGTTACAGTCCCCAAATGTGACCTTTCTTTAAGTCATCTGAGAAAGACAGAT
The DNA here is from genome assembly GCA_011833715.1 of Carcinoscorpius rotundicauda. Classification (NCBI taxonomy): domain Eukaryota; kingdom Metazoa; phylum Arthropoda; class Merostomata; order Xiphosura; family Limulidae; genus Carcinoscorpius; species Carcinoscorpius rotundicauda. Next base: position 59,284,277 of record CM022403.1, on the reverse strand, counting down.
ACTCTCGATTGGAAGTACCGTCTTTTATTTACTGAACATCTTTCAAAAAATCTTTCCATTCCAATATATAGGGATAGTTCCAAATTGGGTAACTTTGTGGGCTCTGCCAATGGTTTGTTGCAGTTCGGTGGTTGCATGCAGAATCCTCTCCACAGCTTCTATGTTCACTGCTGAACTGTATGCCATTTCTCTTGCCCTGGATCATATTGAAGCTAAGCAGTACTCTAACTGCACTATTTATACTGACTCGCTCAGTTCTCTACTGGCCCTGGAATCGTTTCACGTTAGCTCGCAATCCTGTTCTCGCTGATATTCCAAACCAACTGACCCATTTCTCATTATCATCTACTTCTATCCAGTTTTTCTGGATACTAGGCCATGTTGGTATTCGTGGTAACGAGCTTGCAGATACGGCAGCTAAATCTACCTGCTCTGGCACTATCACCACTGTGTATATTCAATATATAGACTATGGTCCTGTATTCAAGGCTCTGCTCCGTGTCAGTTGGTAGTCAACTTGGAGTGAGCAACGCGATAACAAGCTTTTCCATATAAAAAAGCATCCCACCAAGAATTGTGTTTTGCTAACGGGAAAACAAATAAAAAACAAAATAATATTACCAGAACTATGTTTTCAGTTTAGTTGTTTAGAATTAAGCACAAAGCTGCAAAATGGGCTATCTGTGCTCTGCCCACCACGGTATCGAAACCCGGATTTTAGCGTGTAAGTCCGCAGACATACCGCTGAACCACTGGGGGGCAAAACCATGTTTTCACAAATAAAATAGAGAAATCCAGTTTCACTTGCCATAATAAAGTGCAGTAATATTTGGCTTATTGTATTTTTTTAACAGCTTTCTCTACGACTTTTCAGAGAAGAGCATATAATAGTTTTAGAATCGATTATTTTAACAAATGTCTTACATAAACAGTGTTCATTTAATTATTGATTTTACTTATCAAAACATTCATTTCGATGAAGAAAATATGACGTTAATGTAAGAAGCTCTACGTCAAAGCCAAAGTCATTGCTGTATTCCAGTCAGAAACGAGACTATGACTGAAAGGACAAGCATATTTGGTGTAACGGAGATTCAAACATCCTTACCACCTGGGTCATGCCGTGCGACCAATGGGATCCTCAGCAAAAGAATGTGTTACGTTTTTTTTTATGTTTTAAGAACGCAACAGAAAGTCACAGATAACTTGTATAATTTATTGCACTAAACTAAATATATATATGTAACAGATATAACGTTAATTATATATTAACAATGACAGACATTCAGTTTTAACATTCAAAATCAATTACAACACAAAATGGTACTGGCCTGTATCTAATATAATGATCGAGAATGAAAGTCCAGAAACAATTTACAGTTCAATCAATTTTGATCACGTTCCTTTTACGATGAATGTCCCTCGTCTTCCAATTTGCCTCGGTTTCTCTTAACAGTCCCGTACGTGTCGACACTCAGCACAACAGTAATTCAGATGAATCGTGGAGATTGACGAAACAAAATCACAGTTCCTGTAGATCTGGCCCTAGTTAAAAGTTAAGTTGAATAACCACACAGCGAACGTTGGAAACTTCTCAAATAAAGACACTACTTCTTGAATAAACTAATGACTGACTCTTCTTTTTTTGAATAATTCTAATGTCTGACTCCTTTCTTCTCTCTCGCATCTTCGTCTGTTTATATATTTTTAGGACTCCTTTTCTCGAACATTTACCGGAACTACGACAGAGTAATCTGCGCATGTATGTTTTTGTACGAGATTCTACGTCCAGACGCTAGGCCGCCAAACATTTCCATTTATATGATCTACCTAATTCTAGTAAGTTCCAAATGTTATTCTAAACGAAGAACAACGTATTTCACTGTCTAAACCTAGAAACAGTAATACAAATATGAAAATATAAATAATAGAAATGAAAATTTAAACACAACACGACATGTTGTCGTTTACAAAATATTTACACGAGATTTACATAACAAATGCAAGAAATAGTAATTGAAATATTCCTTTACAGTATTTTTCTCGGAAACCCCTTATGAACCAACTAAATATTGCCTTATGCCACTGTTTTGTAACAAATACTGTTAATTGTAATCACATTTCGCCAAATCACAACACACAAAGCATCTCCCTTACAACAATTGTTGAAAAGATATTTCCCAAACTTGACATTTAAATTTTTATTCCATGAATGTCCTACTAAGTTATAAAGGTGATTTCTTAACCGTTTAAACGTAGCTGACACTACAAATACACAAAACGTTTTTGCAACGTACATTAACATTGAGCACAATTTCTAAAACTATCTAAAATTACACGACAAACTGGGATAGAAACCCAAATAGCCCGAACGCATCAGAACTGAGCAAAATATTTTTTTTATTTCACGCAAAGCTACACCAGAACTACATGTCCTTAATGTAGCAACGTAAGAGACTAAAAGGAAGTCAGCTAGTCACCATTACCCACGGCCAACTATTTTATCAACGAATAGTATAGTTGACTGTCACGTTATGCTGCCCCCATGCCTGAAAGGGCGAGAATATTTGGTGCGACGAGAATTCGAACTCGCCACCCTTGGTTGATTGGCTGGTTCAATGTTTTATGGCACAAAGCAGCTAGGCTATCTGCACCAAAGGTCCCGTAAAAATAAATTAAATGTCGTAAAAATACATAAAAGGAAATGAAGTTAAAACAAAACAGCATTGAAAAATAGAAAAAGTATAAAATCAATGTTGATACCTAGTGTTAAGAGAGAAAGCAGAGTAAGAGAAGTTGTAAAGGACTTTCTCTAACAAAACAGTAATTATCAAAACTTGCCACGAAGACTGACAGGTAAGTAAAAGAACCACCATCAGTCACCTGAAGTTGGCCTTTCCAGTTCTGGTTCTGGGTTATGTGTCATTATGGCCAGTATCAAAAAGTAAAGTAATAAAAGTGTTAAAAGACAACCAGCATAATTGTAATAACTCGCAAGGACGACAAACAAGTAGTTTAAACAGCAGCGTTAGTCATTTGTTTGTTTTTGAATTTCGCACAAAGCTACTCGAGGACTGTCTGTCCTGACCGTCCTAATTTAGTAGGGAAGGCAGCTAGTTATCACCACCCACCGCCAACTCTTGGACTACCAACGAATAGTGGGATTGACCGCGACATTATAACGCCCCAACGACTGGGAAGGCGAGCATATTTGGCCCGAACCCGCGACCCTCAGATTACGAAGCGCACCCCTTAACGCGCTAGGCCATGCCGGGCCCGCAGCGTTAGTCACATGAAGTAGGCCTTTTCAGTCCTGGTGTCCAGTTATTTAATGTTATGGCCATTGTCCAATTTCAAATAGAACTAGAAAGATTGAGATTCTTAAAAGGGAACCACAATTAAAAATGTTTAATGAATGAATATCAAACACTTTAAGAGCATTAACAATATTAATGCCAATTAAAAAAATAAACACTTTATCAAAGTGGACTGGGTCATCGTCAACAATAACACTGTCTAATGTAATGGACAAACCTTGGGATAAAACATATTTAAAATACTGCCGTCGTTGAAAGTCGAAACGACAGCAAGAAAGTAAAATGTGGCTTGTAGTGATTTGAGTGTTTTTCAAACTACACACTGGTGCATCAGTTCCAGATAAAAGAAAATGAGTTAAAAAACTGTGACCAATGCGTAGCTTAGTTAGAACAACTTCCTCCTTCCGAACCTTAGGGAAGCTAGAGGGCCAAAGTCCAATCACAAAAATTACAAAAGGCGAATGAAAGTTACTTAAAACTAACCTAATTCTGAAAGAAAATACGGCTTACTTAAGCGAGTTAAGGTAAAGAGCCACTGACAGTGTTACCTTCAAAACTAGTAAAACTACAGAATTAGCGGGAACAACGCGGGTATGTCTCAGAACTTATAACACTATAATCAGGGGCTCGATTCCCCTCGGTGGGCTGAGCAGATAGCGCTTTGTGGCTTTCTTATACGAAAAACACACACAAAAAATTTTATATTTGATACTGACTACTTTGTTGGTGGACCTAAAGTTAATAAGGTAAGGTACTAATTTCTAAAGTTAAAAATTAAAAGTATTTCTTTTGTCATTGGTCAAAACCGTTACATGATGCTTTGTTAGTTCTTCAGTGGACCAGCGGTAAGTTTTTGAACTTCAACGTTAAAATCCAGAATTCGATTCCCCCAGTGCACAGAACGTAGATAAGTATGTGCAGTTTTGAAATGTGCAATAATACAATCAAATAAGTACATTTTATTAAATACCAAGTTAAAAGTTCGCTCTTGAATAACAAACAAACCGGTGGTCGAATTTATTGTAGAGCTGAAAACTTTACATAACTGTTATTTATCTGCATTAATTGTTTGGTTTGTTTGTTTTGGAATTTCGCACAAAGCTACTCGAGGGTTATCTGTGCTAGCCGTCCCTAATTTAGCAGTGTAAGACTAGAGGGAAGGCAGCTAGTCATCACTACCCACCGCCAACTCTTGAGCTACTCTTTTACCAACGAATAGTGGGATTGACCGTAACATTATACAACCCCTCGGCTGGGAGGGCGAGCATGTTTAGCGCAACCCTCGGATTACGAGCGCACGCCTTAACGCGCTCGGCCATGCCAGGCCCTGCATTAATTAATTGTATAATATTACAATAAACTAATGATATATTTATTAGTATATATAGATTATACTAAAATAGGTTTTGTTAATCATAAACAGTAGATATAATGAAGTGATTATATGATAATTTATATTCTTTTAGAGATGTAAAATACTTTTCACTACACATTATAATTGTTAGCATATATAAATATGGTATAGTCTTATTTTTTGTTAATTTGTTCGACAGTTTTTAATATATCCGCGTTGTTCCCGCTAATTCTGTAGTTTTACTAGTTTTGAAGGTAACACTGTCAGTGGCTCTTTACCTTAACTCGCTTAAGTAAGCCGTATTTTCTTTCAGAGTTAGGTTAGTTTTAAGTACCTTTCATTCGCCTTTTATAATTTTCATGATTGAAATTTTAACTTTATCTTATTTGATTACTGATGTTGTGTTATTTTGATTCTAAAGGTATACAGCCTTGCAAAATTTCAGTTAAACGTTAAGCCTAACTATTGCGGTGTGTATTATTCAAAATCATAGAATAAGTGGCGCCATTTCTGTCGTAAATTAAAGTGATTTACCATTCGTAATAAATTAAGGAACGATTGGCCGTTAAAGAATGTAAAATGTTAGAGATTTCTTGTTCGAATATTAAAAGGATATTTCAAAACAGTTATAAATTATACTGTTTTTTGTTTAACTTTCAATTTTTTAAAACTAAATTTGTAGTTTTACTTTACCATTTAAAAAAATATTAAATATACATGAGTATAGGCCAGGTCACTAGTGAAAAAAATTAATATTGTGTTCATGAGAAAATTTAAGTGTAGATCATCTAGGAGATGAAAACATTCAATATCAGATTAAAATATATTACTTATTAGTAATGGAGAAGGAAAGAACATAAGTATCCAAAACTATCTCTAATTATTAAAATAATTTTATTTTGTAACTTCACAATTTCGTTGAGAAATATAAACTAAATTTATACACCACCCACAACTTTGTCATAAATGACTGAAGTATTGTGACAATTTTAAGTGCATGGTATAATTTACAGAAAATTTGAATTTTCTGGATGCAGAATTCTTAGTTTTGCAAATGAAAAGTTACTACATTTTTTATAATTGGAATTGTTTTATCTCATTGTTCTATATGTGTTAAGAGTTTAGAACACATTACATTTTTACTGCTTTTACTTAGTAACAAAGTTTTTTTTGTTATAGTTATTATTTTTCTTTGTTTGATAAAATAATAAATTGGCTTACAACATCTGTATTTTTTTATGAAATTGATAGGAAATAAAACATATGGAATCAGTGGATCTTTGGCTTTAAACTTGGCCACAAATATGATTAGATAAGTCTTGTAAAAGATGTTCTTGAAAGTGTTTTTTTGTAAATGTCTTTCCTTTTGAAGGAGTGAAAATCGGCAAACCTTACACTGTAAAGTGTTACATTATATTAAGCATAACACTCTTTTAATATTTCATGTACTTGATGACAAAATAGGGCATGAGAAAGGGAGGGAATTCTATTTATCCATAATTTGTCATTGATCTTTATTTTCTGTATTGAAACTAACGGTTTTTACTCTTTGATATGTTAAAGAAAGCAAAATTATACTACAGTCTGTAGCATTTTATTTTACAGTAATCATGGGCAAAAAGAAACAGAAGGATGCAAGTCCAGTTCCAGAAGAAGAGTATATTGTGGAAAAGATTTTGGATAAAAGAATAGAGGCTGGAAAAGTGGAATATTTTTTAAAATGGAAAGGATATCCAGAGTAAGTTGTCATATTAATATTATTGATGTGTAGTATCTTAAAGTTATCTGTTGGTCATTGTTTGCCATGAGAGAAACTTAATGGATATTTTCATAAGATGGGTGGAAATAGATGTTTTAAAAAGATGGAAGGTATACTGAACTGTAAGATTGAAAATTTTGTTTAAAAAAATAAAGTCAGATTGTATGTTTGAGAAACAATGGCTCAAGGTCTTAAAACCAACAGCAAGGACTTTATAAATAATTTTAAGGTAAGTGAATTGATAACTTGAGATTGTACTCTTGAAAGATTATGATGGCCAGTTTATTGTTGAGAGCTGCGAGTTGGCTGGACTTTTTTTTTTCTGTGTCCTCAGTTCTTTGGTGTGTGAACTTGTAACATTAAAAAAGTCTGGTTTCAGCACTAGTTGTGAGCACAGCACAGATAGCCCACTATTTAGCTTAGTGCGTGAGAGCAAAAATTTAATTTCTCCAAGAAAAGATGCAACATTTCTGCCCTTGACCGTTCTATTGGACAGATTAAAATTTAATTCAATTATGTAGATATTAATGCTTTAATTGTAGGTGTGAACAGTAGAAGATTAAAAACAGATAAAGTACCAGAGTCAACCACTGTTTACCCCAGGATTTTAAAAGAAGGCAGAAATCAGATATGGAAGGTGCATTCTTGATTGGTTAAGCGAGTGGGGCAGTTGCCTGGAGACTGAAAAACTGATGTTTTTAAAGGAGAATGGTTGATAGCATTTCACTGTAGAGTATAGGCTGGTTAGTCTTAATACTGTAATGTCAAAATCCCAATTAATTTGGTGAGAGAACCTTTACGAATCACTCAGTGAATATGATGAGTGAATTGCAATATAAACCACCACTTGCCTAACTAATGAGTTATATTGGAAATGTTGCTTGTTATTCATTAAGGGAAAGGGTGAATTCATTTAATACCAACCAGCATACCATGTGACATATCAAATTCAATATGTGGATGAAGTTTTTTAACATGTGCTTTTAAATTAAGAAATCAAATAATGTATAATACTGAAGTTTGAATTATAATTTGCAGTTTGTTACTAAACTAGTTGACATAAATTCTTAAAATAGTAGTTAGGTAAAATTATGAAAACAAGTTAACAAGTGGAATGAGGTGACCTTTGACCTGCATATAGAGGGTTAAAGGACCAAATTATCCAATGTCCCTTGATCATGTTAACATTCTTTTCAGTTGGTTGTGTAGAATATGAAATAACTTGAATAAGGGCATCAGGCTGTAGTTTGAAACTATTTCTGAAAAGGGTTGGTGTGGTAGAATTTGTTACTCTTTAGACACTTTTCTGCTGAGAGGTATCTCAGAATTGTGGAGTAAAAGTGAGACAACAGGATTGAACTTCTCGGTGTCTGTGTAGATCTTGTGGTTTGTAAAACAAACCAGTAGACATTTAAAGTCAGTAGCAGTTAAAATGGTGAATGATTGTCATATAGCTTCTCATCACAAATTTGTTGGAATAAACAGGACTTGATAAAGGAGAGAAATGATGAAGTAACATTATGTTCTCTTCAGATACAGCTATTGTAAAGGTTACATTTTCTCATGAATTGTAGGATGTCCACTTTCATAAGTTAAAAAAGGTTATAGATGGACCATACATTCTTGATTTTGAAAGCCAACTATAAAGATGAAATTCTTCAGGAAGGTAATATTTTCATCTCTGTAGAGATAGGGATAAGTGAAGTGCAAATAAGGTGTTACAGTTACCTCTGTAGATATTTCAGTATTTCGTAAACTCGATTTGTCATGTCTGTCTGTTGTTAGCCTCAAGCGTGTGCATGCATAATCTGAAGGGAAGGGAGAGTTGGTGTTTTGAATGTCATGATTAATAGTGAAGATTCTGAGTTTGATCATTTCAGTTCCGACAAAAGGTTCATAGGTAAAGTTGAGCCAGTCATGTTAGTTTTATTGTTATGAGGATCTATACTAGAATATAATGTCACTAAATATTTGAGCTTTTGTTTTCACTGACATATAAGACTCTTGTATATGCATACAAGTGTAGTTTGTGTGTGTCTATGTATGCTTTTTTTTACATTGTTTGAATGTTGATTTAAATACCAAACATATTTTTATCGTTAATACTTGCATATTTTAGAATGGCTGCACCAGTGATTTAAATGTGCCTTAACTATCTGAGCTGTATACACTGTATAATGTTACCAAACACAACCACTCACATTCACTTAAATTCCGTATAACATGCATGTGAATAAAACAGCAAAGAGGTGCAGTATCCACAACAGAAAGCTTAGTGACCACACTAGCAATATTAGCCAACCACATGTCACAAATTGTGACATGGAGATATGTTAAGAAAAGGTGAAAAGTGTTGTTTCCTTCTGGGTTCATTGAGCACCATAATTTTAATTTCAAGGATTCTTGAAAAAAAAACTAAATTTTGATCAGTCAGTACCTTGTCAATGGTGGTTCACATGTAAACAAATATGTCAAGTTCAAAATAAATGATGAAATCATTAGGTAAGGTGGGCAAAGCTTTGTTGTTGTTGGACAATTCATGTATGTCACAATGGATTTAAAAAGTCTTGTCAAATACCTTGTCACCGATGTGCGACTTGTTCTTAACAATTACTCTACCCTCCTTTAAATAATCAATCAGTCTTGGTAACAGCTTTCATCTGGATTGCTGGTATTGGAGTAAGACAACAGGCCTGACCACACTTCAGGAAGCTCTTTCAGTATGTTTAAAAAATCCTTCTGTCTGCAATGGTTCATCAGAAGCAGGGTCTGTGGAAACAGAAATGATCCAAGAGTGTTGCTGGTGGAGATGACGTTCTTGGAGAGGCAGAAAAGTCTACTAGATAGATATCCAAGAGCTATGTAGCATTTGTCTTCTGTGGTACATGTTTAGTATGATTACATGAACGTACTGCTCTCAACTATAGTCACGAGGCTTGTAAAGGAAGAGGAAACATCTCCCACTGAACTCAACATGACTGTGAAGAGTGACAATGATTTCAATAGATGCAAGACTAACTCTTAGTAAAGTTGCATCACAAGCAGAAAAGATCTAAAAAGAATGTGGGTGTTATGTAGTCTAAAGTGACATTGGATAGTGTAAACGTATGAAGTCAGTAGCATGTGTAAACTCTGTGAATCAGTAATATCATTTACATTGAAACAGCTGAAATACTTAGTTGAAATATTGCCAGGTATCATGGTAGGTGAAATCCAGGTTTTGGATGAGTTTAGTATGTACACAAAGGAGAAAATATCTAAAGAGATGACATCTGGTGCATGTTTATAAGTACTAGGGTGATGTATTTGCTTTGAAGGGCTTGGGTGACTTAAATAAATATAATAAATTGCCAAAGATTGGGAATACTCTAATTATAAACTATGGACAAGCAGACATTGAAAGATGATTGCCAATTAATGAGAAGGTTCTTACATCAGAGGGGTTATCACATCTGTTTGAGAGTACAATAAGAAATACTGTTATCAGATGACAGAATATACTTGCTGCCAATAGAAAGAGATGTTGTAAGCTCAGCAAAGGTGTCCTATTTAATATAAAAAAGAAGAAAAAAAGATGAAGAGAAACAGAAAAAAAAGGAAAAGAGAAAACTAGAATAATATGAAAGAAAGAGAGATGAATGCAGAGAAGCACCGTAAGGACAGTGAGAAAGGTATTGCTGAAATGGTAGAAGTGAACCCTTCATCCATTGAAGAAACAAGGAGACTAGTGATTGCACTGAGAAAAGATGACTTTATTGGAGCTAAGGGTGCACAAATGTCTTTTTCTAATGCATGAACAAAAAAAGAGATGCCAGGAGATGATCGATCTGAGGAAGAGAATTCTCTTGGGTGAAAGTATTGAAAGAAGCAGAAAGTAGAATAAAATAACTGATTATTCTGCAGTTTTAGTGCATTATAGGAGTACAGGGGTCTTATAATGATAACCCCAATTGCCAAAATCAACCTTGAAATTTAAATTTTCTGTATAGCATTGCATGTGGTATTTCTGTCAATATTCCAATAATGTTTCTACAATATTCAGTAATCAAACTAGCTTTGGCAGTGATGGGAGCAGAGTAGTTGTATGAACATGATCATTGGTCATAAGTATGGTTGTGTGGATATTACTAGCTCAGTTGTTTGTAATACAGAACGATTAACCAAACACACTAATTCAGCCAAATTCTATCATGGCCACTGATAAGAAAAGGTTTGTGATAAACATGAAATCATGGTAACTGATCAGATGTGTTTATGTTCAAAATTAAAGCAGAATAAGTAAGAACTGTTTAGTAACTAAAGTTGTGTTTTGTTACATTTATCTATTCTTTAGTTTTTCATTACTGTAAAATTAAGAGCAAAATTCAAGTCAGGTACTAGTTCACAGTACCTATGGTTAAACACAGAGGGGAAACAAAAATTAGTCAGAAAAACTCTTTGACTTGTGTGCTGTTTGAAGTCTGTTTATTTTGGTGGTTTTTTTTTATTATCAGGTCTGAAAATACTTGGGAGCCTGAGGAGAATCTTGACTGTCCAGAGCTTATTTCCGAGTTTGAAGAAAAACGGAAAGTAGACGTGGAAGAAAACAAAGATACCTCAGACAAAAAAAGAAAGATTAACGGAACTGAAAAGTGTGAAAGTTCTCAAAAGAAAAAGAAAAAAGTGGAGGTAACATAATTGTGTACAAAATTGCAGAAAACTGGAGTCAAAGTATTTCATTGTCGTTCCAAATGTTTAGTAGTGATTTCTGCCACAAAATGTACAAGTTTTCTTTCTCATTACGGGCTTCTAAATCTTTTCATGATTACTATTTATCATTTCACTGTCTACACATGTTATGGAACTGTGTACAACCATTATTTAAGTCTTTAAAGGTCTGGTATTAACCACGTAGATGTTTGGATTTTTATGCGACTATTACAGAAGTTTCCCAAGTTTAGTAGTTTCAGCTTTTAAATAAGTAACAAGATACTAATACTTTTTGAGTGCATGCTGCCTCCCCAGTTGTGCAGCAATGTGTTTGCACACTTGCAACGTGAGAAACCAAGGTTTTGTTTTGCATCCTGGGCAAAATGCAGATAGCCCATTGTGTAGTGTTGTATTCAGCTTCAAACAGAAAACAAGTGTGTATTTATATAAAAATCAATTGATACTGAATGAATTGTTTTTATTTATATATAAAAATGTAAGCTATAATTTATTATGTATTAGAAAATGGGTGGAAGTGGGTTTGGTCATCTCTGTCCAGTATTGTATAATGTTTTAGCTTTCATTTGATTTCACTTACCCGCAGTTAGGGCAGTGTAATTTGATAAGTCACATTACTTCCTTAACTACTACATACCATACAGCATGTTTCAAAATGTCTTGATGATGTGTCTTCTGAAGGATTGGTTGCAGTATTTATAAAACACTTTTGTTTGGAACAAATAGTTGGTGAGCATTGGATACTCAGTCATCACAACCATAAGCTGAACAAGGAAGGCATGGCACTTTGGAAAGTGTTGACGCTCACTAGTCACGGGTGGTGTAAAAACTACACCAAAACAGCTCAAAATTATTTTGAACTGTGATGTACAACTTGAGAGATTAGTGAATGTAATACAACCATCCATTGAGGGCTGATGACTATAATTTACATGTGATGTGATGAATGTAATATTTCATTTTTTTTCATAACTTTTTGGGTCACAAAATGTCCTTCCATTTATAGCATTGTAACAGGAGAATAATGCAGGAATCATATTAAAAGTGTTTTTGTTTCTTAAAAAAATAGAAAATTACAATCGTTTTTTTAAAGATGTTTGACACTGCTTGTCAGATGATTCATAATGTATTTCATCGTTGCTTTTTAATTTTACCCCCGAATATATTTTCTCCCTTTATTTTTAAGATCTATATATAGTTGGTTTATTATAAAGTTTCCATTGTAAACTTAGCTAACAATAAATAGGCTTGAGATAATTTTTGAGACTGTAAAATAAAAACACCAAAAACCTTTGTACAAAAAGTCCAATATAAAACTGTTAGTAATTGTAACTTTCTTTAAGTAAACAGTGTGTTAGATTATAATCTTTGGTAATGCAGAATAAAGGTGTTTTTTAATTGTTTAAGATTGTTACTCAGTTGGTTTGGAGATTTTGTTGAGAATGTTTAATGAAATTTGAGCAACAGTAAGGGAAAGCCAAAGAAATTTTTGAACATGTCTGCACTGTTCTACTAATTAGTGTATATTTTGTTCACAAGATTACAAAACTCTTTAAGGGCTTTAAAAAATTTGAGATTTCTTTATAGTGAACTGATAGTGAAACATCACCTTTTTAAAAGCATTTGAGTTATAGGATCTTATATTTCTGCATTAACTTGGTTTTACAAATGTACGTGTTTTCATAACATCACTATGGCCCAGCATGGCCAGGTGGTTAAGACACTTGACTCATAATATGAGGGTTGAGAGTTTGAATCCCCATCACAACAAACATGCTCACCCCTTTTAGCTGTTGGGGCATTATAATGTTACGGTCAATCCCACTATTCATTGGTAAAAGAGTAGCCCAAGAGTTGGCAGTGGCTGGCAATGACTAGCTGCCTTCCCTCTAGTCTTGCACTGTTAAAGTAGGGACGACTAGTGCAGATGGCCCAAAAGTACCTTTTGTGTGATATTCAAAACAAACCAAGCATTTTGAATTATTATATCTATGTTTATCTATAAATATGCTGAAAAGGAAATTGTCTTGTTCATAAATGGCATTGATTCCCTTTTAATTAATATTGCATGTTCCAAGCAAGTGTTATTTTTAATATAAAGTTTGAATTGGTGAAAGCCAAAGCATGTGTCATGCTGTTTAAATTGTAATGTTTTGATGGTCAGTGACTTCCAAAGAAAGGAAGCTACTTATGTAGGTCAGAAATGTAGGTTAAAGCTACTTACATAGGTCAAATATGTGAGGTGACTTAAAACTGTTGTAACTAATTGAATATACCAGTCCAACTAGAAGAATGCATTCAGAATGCATTAATGTAACAGCACTCTGCCTGAAAAATGTTTTATTTTTTTAGAATCAACAAAGAAATGTACATTATTTTAGAAGATTCAGCTACATCTGCTTTGAAAGAGAAAACATAATAAACCAAGTATTTTCTGTTTTGATATAACATTGTACTGGCCTTGATTTGAATGTTTACTGAAAATATGTATGAGCTTTATAAGTGGCTTCCTAAAATTATCAGGCAGGGGTAAGAAATATGTATAACTAAATGAAATAGCAACAGGTGAAGAAATCGTGTTGGCTTTTATTATTTTACAACTAAAAATTTTGCCAGTTAGAATTATTTGGTAATATTAATGCTTGGATGGTGTTATTTGATTTATCCAACTTGACATTTACAACTGTTTTGGAGTGACAAACAGATTTACCCCATGGGGTCACAAAAACTTTTTCTTGTAGTTCGATGGTCTGGATTCTTACCCATTTTTAAATTCTTACCTTAGTACTCGGAGATGCCAACCATTACGATTTTGGTGTATACATTATGACTATATGCTCACACAGATAAATATTACTACTTGTTGCAACTCCTAAATTATTATATATTATATAGGCTTGTACAATAAAATAAATTGTTCCCCCAGGGCTTGAAAGGGGTGAAAAGAAAATTTCTCGTGAGATATAAATAAATTTTGATAATAAATAAAAGACATAGTCCAAATGGCTACTTGCGATAATCATGTTTGTGCTTGAAATAATAACAAAATATTTGTATCTCCGATGTCTACCAATAGTTTGAGTGTGTTGCTTCTCCATACTGTTACTTGGGGGAATCCATAGTTACGTCGTCAGTGCTTGTCAGCCAATCAGTGCTCACGTAGATGGGTATTTCTCGTTTTCTAAGAGGCATAGAAACACCAACGCGATCATTCACAAGATGGGAAAAAAGAGGCCTCGTCCACCAGATTGTTTTGTTTCTGGTAAATCTAAAAGGATTAAAACTGTGAAAGGGCTCGGTCTACAATCATTACACTCAGTTATTTGAAATAGTTGGCGTCTCTGAGTATTGCATGTGCATACATTTCAAAGTAAATTAGTGCATTTTGATGTTGGAAAAAGTACAAAAAAGGCCAAATTCTAAATTGAATAACTGATATATCTAAAACACAGCTAAAATTTAAATACACACACAAAGGGTTAAAAGTACTTGTGAAAATAGTTACTGTTTTATAACATTCTATGTTTTAATTGGGATTAAAAACAAGCTAACACAATTCTACTGAAATTAGTAAATATTGTATTGAAAAAAAAGGATTATTCCATGTAATATCTGTTCTTAATTATGTGTTTAAGTAACTTATATTAAGGAAGGAAGGAATTATGTAGATGTGGTTATCAGCTATCTAGTTATGGACGTATATCATGGACGTATTGTAAAAAGAGTATGCCTGAAATTGATCCTTATCTAATATTGTTTTTAGTACAGTGTTCCTGAGATAGAATAATACATTTTCTTTTAGATTTTACATGGTTAAGAACTATGCTTGTTATAATTAGTAGATATTTATTCAGGTTTTGCATGCATTATATGTACAATATATATATATATATAAGAAATTTTGATACCATATGTATTATGACAGTAATTGTATGTGGTGCATGTACATCTTGTTTTTATCATTCTTCTAGGAGGATAACAAACTAAGAGGTTTTGACAGAGGTCTTGACCCCGAACGAATAATCGGAGCAACAGATTCAAGTGGAGAACTCATGTTTCTGATAAAATGGTATATCAACAAATGCAGTAACATCTGCAGTTGTCTTCATATTGTATCTATTTTCATGGTTAAATACGTATGTGAGAGAATTTTAAATATAGAAATACGATAATTTACATTTGTTTCAAATATTTTAGAGGGAGGAAAAAAGCCGGTGATGTTAGACTAATATAATCAATGAAAGTTGTCAGATATAATAGAGCGTTGTGTAAAAACACCACAGGTCTTTAAGGAAGATGTCCTCTACATTAATTACTGAGCTTGAAAAATTTAGAAATGACAAAAAAAAAACTTATTTTTATTTATTTCTCTTTACAAATTGAGAAGGAAGGCCTAACACTATGAATAAATTTCTGTAGAAACCCCAATAAAAGTTAAATACACCTACCCTTTGTAATGTGGAAGTAGTTTTCTTCTGTTACTATTCAATATATTTGTGATTTGAAACTAAAAACTGGCATTACAGTTGGTGTTTGATAGATTTGATGCATAAGCCTTGTTTCTAAAATATATTAACAAGATATTTTGCATAGTTATACAAGTTAATTGTAATCACCACAAAACAGTTTCTAAAAAAATTGTTAAAAATGGGTGTGTAGTGTGTGTGTGTGTATTATGCTTAGTGTAGAGATGTACGATTAGTTACATCTGAATTTTGTTTCATTAGATACTCTTTTTATTTATTTATATATATAAAGCAACTTGCAATTTTAAAAAAATGTAAATGTTCAATTAAGAATGTCTTAACAGAAGCTTCATTTTATCACCTTAATCACCAATGGTGGTTAGAGGTATTGTTTCATCCCTGTGTGTGCATTTGTCAGCAGAATTTGGACTGACCGAACTTAGAAGTGATTAGCTTTTGGGGGGTCAGGGTCATGAAAATAAACAATCTGTTAATGTGGGGTCCAATTTTACATCCTACAATTACAATTATTGGATTTTGATGAAAGTTTGTGGACATTTAGGGTGTTATTCCTTATTATTCTGCCAAAAATGTTCCACATCTATTGATAACAAACATACAAACACATTTTTGTATTTTCATGAAAGCCGAATATGGTCAACTGTGCTTTGTTGAGGTATGTTTTCATCTGAGTGCCCCTCAGTGTGGATTCCTGTATGTGGAGAGGGGACCTCTCATGGGGAAGGTTCTGTTATTTCAGTTTACCTCCTCTGGGTTCCAAACATACACCCACATGTTTGCTGCACATGGTGACTTGTGAAGGAGAGGAGAGGATTTTGGTGGTTGAGGGGGTTCAACCCTGACACACCTTGAATTCCTGTAGATGGGTGGCCTTGAGGTGGCCCCCCTAAGGTCAGTTGGCTGGTTCACTTGGGCTAGGGTCAACCAAGTACCAGTGTTAGATGTTCTCAGCAGTTGTTGTGGGTATTGTATCAGATGCTGGTGTTTGGGTATAGTGCTTGCTAAATCCTGGCATTGTAGTGCATCCCGCTTCTAGGGCTCCATAGTGGGTGGGACAGTGGGTACTAAAATTTTTTTTATAATGGATCTTTTAAATAAAGACTTAAATAAAATAGTGAAAAAACAGTCCATATGTCAATGATCACATCTTAAAGATTCTGAGCAGCAACCTTCAACATTTTCTTATACTACATTCTTTCAGACAAATCTTTAGAGCAGACGTATCTCTCTTTTTTTTTTTATTCAGAAGGGATTACAGGGGCTTGCTGGCTCTCCAGATTCAGTAAAGATTTGATCTGGTTACATATTGGTGGAAACATTCATATCTCAACACAGTAAACTCCTTGCATTCAAAGGCAATTGGGGATATACCTATATAGGTTATGCCTCATGCTAGTTTAAATTTGTCACAAGGAGTTGTTATTGAGAGGAACTTGAAGAACATCCCCAAGTCAGAGATTCTTGCTGGTTTCTTTACCCAAGGAATTTCTGCAGTGAGGCACATTTCCACTTGCATAGATGGAAATATGATGCCCACCAGTGTACTTGTTCTGACATTTACATCACCATGTCCACCTGCCACCGTCAAGGCAGGTTATCTTAATTGCAAAATATGGCCATACCTTCCAAATCCTCTGGGATGTTTCCAGTGTCAGCAGTTCGGTCACTCAAAAACATCATTCTCATTGTAGTGGCAAGGACCACGATGTCTATGAGTGTGAAACAGATTCTCATTGCGTTAGTTTTCAGTGGCTCTCGTCTGTCCTACTTTTGTTTTTGCCCTAAATTGTTGGAAGAAAGAGGTTCAGCATTTGAAAACAATTCAAAACATTACTTATCCTGAGGATTGAAAGTCGCTGTTTGGATGTATGCTGCTGCACTTCATTCCACTACTACAGTGGCAGTGCAGATGGATCTCTCTGTGCTTCCAAAAGAATCATTCTCATACCAAATGAAAAGTCTTTTGATCTCCATAGTTAAGAAAGTTGATGAATCAACTTCAACACCCATCTCTGTCTTGCACATACATTCCACCAAACCCCAAGATCCACTTCCTTTGGTTCCAGGTATGAGCATTTCCTTGGGAACGTCTTCTTTTCCCTCTCCAAGTTGCAAAACAATTGTTCATACATGTTCTTAGTTGCTGGAATCCTCTTCCAACAACAAAGACCTGTCCAGTTATTCCAGAGCAGGATCCGTGGAGGTTGACCGTCCTCCCTCAGATAAAGACAGTAAAGAAAAAAGATGTGGTCGTAAACGGAAGGACTCACCACCCAGTTTGCCTACACATAAATAAAAATGGCCACCTTAAATACAATGGAACTGTTGAGGTTTACGTTCTAATCTGTCTAACATCAAAGCACAGATTGCTTCCTACTGTCCTGTATGTCTTTCTTTACACGAAACATTTCTGAAACCTGCCAGTACAGTCACCTTTTGGCAGTTTTCTTTGAACAAAAATGACAGGCTGTGCAATGGAGGGGTGGCACTGTTGGTTGATCAGCATATGCTCACCCTGTCTTTGCAGCTCCTTACACCCTTGAAGGCTGTAGCCATCTGTGTTTCCTTGTGTTGTACCATCACTGTTTGTTCTCTCTATCTTTTGCCTGGAGAAACCTGTGATCAATCAGACCTTAATGCTCTCATTGAACAGTTGCTGTCTCCCTTTTTAATCCTAAGGGACATTGATAGACATCATCCAATCTGGGGTGGGGGTTGTTCTGTAGAGTGTATGCTCTCTGATCACAACCTTTCTGATTTTAATACTGGTTCTTGTACTTATTTTCATGCACCCAGTTAGTCCTTTACTGCTGTTGATCTCTCAATTTGCACCCCTTCTCTGTTCTTCCACTTTTCATGGAGGGTTGACAAATACCCACAAGCCAGTGATCATTTTCCTGTAATTTTGAGAGAGTGGCCATGCTTAGTGCCACCCGATCCACATGCCCTGATGGAAGCTGGATCAGGCAAACTGGTTCTCTTTCATTGCTCTTACAGAATTTGATTCTGCCACTGTCTGTAAGCCATCAATAGACGACTGTGTGGCAGTAGTAACAGACTGTATTATACAGGCATTCTGCTTTTTTGACATGTTTTCCATGATATCCTCATCTGTGGTAGAATCCTGCCTGCTACGTGATATGGAAAGTTCAAAACAGGCCTGGGATACTGCATCACTTTCTAGGAGGCCCATGCACATGCTCGATAGGTAAGATGTCAAAGCCAGAAGGACTTTTGGATTAAGTTTGCAACCACCAGTTTCAAAGCCATAGAGGACAAGATATGAAAGGTCAATGGGCAATATAATTCTGTACCCCTCTTGATCTTCTTTGTGCAGGAAGTAGCTGATACTCTAGGTCAGTGATGGCAAACCTATGGCACGCAAGGCCACGATTGCTGGCACGTGATAGGATTCCCGCATCTTTGCTAAGAAGTATGTAGAATTTCAGGAAAACTATACTTGGACTAATAAATTCTGTGCCCTGCGTAAAACACTTGAGAAAATAGAGTGTGGAGGGATCTTGGAAGAAAACGTTGTAAAGAGTTGTGAAAATGAAATTCTTAAAGTGTGGAATTCTTTACCAATTAATTTTAAGTCAATGAAATTACTTCGAATAGCTCTTCTTACTTTGTGTGGATCATCTTACGCTTGTGAGTAGCTGTTTTCAACTTTGAATTTCATCAAATCAGACAGAAGAAACAAGCTTACAGATGACCTTTGCTGCATGTGTTGCTCTCAAATCAACAAAATATGAACCATCAATTAACAAGTTATCTGAGTGTTCATAACAGCAGAGATCGCATTGATTTAATAAAATTCAAGACAAAATATACAAATTTTAAGTCAGGCTATTTATTAGTTTCATTGAAATTTTTGTAATTCGACTTTTTTTAAAATAAAGATACTCATCAAAAAGTCGGTTTTTTATTGGAAAGTAACTGTCATTTTTATGAAAATCCTGGCACGTTCGGATAGACAAAATAATTTTGGGTCACAATTGAGGCACACAATCTCTAAAAGGTTCGCCATCACTGCTCTAGGTGAAAACTTTTGCCAGATGTCTAGCACTTATGCTTCTTTTTCCACTTTCTTAGCCATCATGACTTGGGCACAGCAATCACCTCTTTCCTTTCAAGCTGATTGTCTCTATGACTATAATCATCCCTTTACACTGGTGGATTTCAAACTTGCAGTACATCGGCTGGACCTGATGATATACACTATGACATGCTGTGCCATCCATCTCCTGCTTCTTTCACTGTTCTAATTGTTTTTAACTTGATCTGGCAGGAAAATATTTTTTTTTATCCATGGTGCCAGACTATTGTCCTACATTTCTCTAAACTCGGGAAGGATTCCAAGATTCCTTCAAACTACCGTCCAATTTTTGGGACGAGCTGTCTTTGTAAGACCTTGGAAAGAATGGTTAATGGTAGTCTTGTTTGATTCGAGGGATCAAACAACCTCTTCTTGCCCATCCAGTGTGGGTTCTCACAACAGCGCTTTCACCATGGACCACCTGATTTGACTTGAAACCTCAATCAGAGAAGCCTTTCTCAAATGACATCTTGTATAAGTATTTTTTAATAATGAGAAGTATTTTGGTACAACATAGAGGTATGGCATTTTGTGAGACCTCCATACATATACATGGGTTACGTGGCCATTTGCCCATATTTTAATTTGTTTATTTTTAATGGATAGAAGATTCAAATTTCAAGTGGGTTCAACACTTTCTTCATTTCAGACTGCCCTCAATTGTTTACTGAAGTGGACAACAGCAAATGGCTTTAACTTTAAGTTGTGCTGCCTGTGGTCCCTGAGACAAAAGTTCTTGGGGCTTATCTTTGTCTGTAAGCTGACCTCTGTACCACAAATGAAGCAGCTACAGGTCAAATGTACAAGAGCACTGAACATCCTTCATGTCCTCTCTTCCAACACTTGGGTAGCAGATCAATGTTCTGTGCTAAAGATATATTGTGCTCTTATTCGATTGAAATTTGACTATGGATCACTGGTCTATGGCTCTGCCAGAATATCAGCTTTAAAGATGCTGGACCCCGTTCATTATTAAGGACTTTGGCTCTGCACTGGAGTTTCTGCACTTCCTCAATACATAACTTGTACATAGTCTCATGACCCTCCTTTGCACCTCTTCCGTTTGCAACTGTCTTGACTATATGTTTCGAAACTTTGTTTCTTACCAAAGCATCCCACCGAGGGTTGTGTTTTCCTTCCTCAGTGGGCCATGCTTTTTCAGAACAGATAATTTGCTTTTGGTCTTCATATCCAGGTGCAGTTGTATGAATTGGGTCTGGCTTTGGATAACACTGCTGTCTCCACTGGTCAGCCCATCCCACCATGACTTATTACAGTCCCCAAATGTGACCTTTAAGTCGTCTGAGAAAAGCAGATACTCTCGATTGGAAGTACCGTCTTTTATTTACTGAACATCTTTCAAACAATCTTTCCATTCCAATATATAGGGATAGTTCCAAATTGGGTAACTCTGTGGGCTCTGCCAATGGTTTGTTGCAGTTCGGTAGTTGCATGCAGAATCCTCTCCACAGCTCCTATGTTCACTGCTGAACTGTATGCCATTTCTCTTGCCCTGGATCATATTGAAGCTAAGCAGTACTCAAACTGCACTATTGATACTGACTCGCTCAGTTCTCTACTGGCCCTGGAATCGTTTCACGTTAGCTCGCAATCCTGTTCTCGCTGATATTCCAAACCAACTGACCCATTTCTCATTATCATCTACTTCTATCCAGTTTTTCTGGATACTAGGCCACGTTGGTATTCGTGGTAACGAGCTTGCAGATACGGCAGCTAAATCTATCTGCTCTGGCACTATCACCACTGTGTCTATTCAATACGTGGACTGTGGTCCTCTATTCAAGGCTTGGCTCCATGCCAGCCGGCAGTCGACCTAAAGTGAGCATTGCGAAAACAAATTTTTCCAAATAAAACCCAATATTGGACTTTGGCTGTCTTGTTTCAGTAAGGATCGGAAAGAGGAAGTTGATCTAATTAGACTACACATTGGTCAGTTTTTTAACTCATTGTTTTCTTTTATCTGGAACTGATGCACCAGTGTGTAGTCCGTGTAACACTCAGGTCACAATAAGACGTATTTTAGTTTCTTGCCATCGTTACAACTCAATGAAGGCACCGTTTTACATGTTTTGTCCCAAGGTTTATCTGTGATGTTAGTGTTATTAGTGACAGTGACACTGTCTACCTCAGAAATGGTTTTAGTTTTTTAATGCCATTCAAGTTTCTTAAGTTATACATTAGACCTTCTTTTAATTTAATTTCATTTTAAGAGTCAAAGTACATCTAGTTCAATTTGAAAATGGTCATAACATCAAGTAACTCGAAACCAGGACTGGAAAGGCCGACTTCAGGTGACTGATGCTGCGTTTTGAACCATCCATTAGTTATCCTTGCGAGTTATGATAATTAAAATTTTGCTAAAAGTCTTTTCAAGCTTGTATTACTTTCTGAAAATGGCAATAATGTCAAATAACTCAAAACCAAGACTAAAAATGACAATTTTTACACAGTCTACAGCATTAAGAGAAAACTACAGTATTACAACTTCAGGTGACTAATGCTGATTTTTAAACTTACCCATTAGTCTTCCTGGCAAGTTATGATAATTACAGTTATGCTACAGAAAGTCCTCAACAAGTTGTAATACTGTAGTTTTTCTCTTAATGCCGTAGACTGTGTAAAAATTGGATTCAATGCAAAAATTAAACTTTGACTTGTTTTACCTTTAATTTCCTTTTATGAATTTTACTGTTCAAATTTAACTTTTTACCATAAGCCTAGTTGCTCTGTGCCATAAAACACAAAACCAACCAACCAGCCCCCTGTAGGTTACTGTTTGTTTTTTTATTTGAATAGATACTAATTATAATTTTCTTTAGGACATTCTTTAGTATCTCCAGTTACAAATTACTTTTTTTTCTTTCCAGATATTTTTTATGAACATTTGATATTAAAATGGTACGTGATTTATTAACAGGAAAGGAAGTGATGAAGCAGACCTTGTCCCAGCACGACTAGCAAATGTTAAATGTCCACAGGTTGTGATACAGTTCTATGAAGAAAGGCTTACGTGGCACACGAGCTCCACTTCTGAGGATGAAGATAAAAAAGAGAAGGAATCATCTTCGTAGTCTGTGTATTTCTTGTTGTTAATATAATAGATGTGCCATCAAAAAGACTTCAAAGCCTACTGTTTCTTAATCGAGGTTAAGTGATAAAAATCCTTGTTGTCATCTGAGGATTTTTGTATTTTAATGCATTTTCCTTGTTTTTTGTGTTCATTTTAGAATTTAAATGTAATTTTTCAGTCTCTCTCTCTCTGTAGTTTGTTTTGTGAACATTTATCTCTTCAGGAAGATCTGACAAAATTAAATATCTGGCATAAGAAAAACTGTGAATCTGTTTACGTAAAACTTTGTAACATGTTAGTTTATTATTGAATTTTGTTTCTGAATTCAGTGTTATAAAGTTTAAAGAGAGCTAAAAATTCAGTACTTTGTTTCAAAAGAGGAAGAATATGAAAGATCTTCAATGATTATTAGTCCATTCGATCATCTAAGTTTGTAATATATATATTTTTATTAACTAGATACTAAGTTAAACCTAATTTGTTATCTTGGCTGCTAACCTGCTGATATCTTGCTGGAGTCATTGTTCTGTGTTAGTGGCCATGATTCAACCCCAAGTCCTTTCAGTGTAGAAGTATTGTGGTTTGTCTGCAACCTAAGATACCAACTAAAAATTAGGTTTAGTTAAATGTATAGACTACTAACGTGGTATCTAACCACCACAACCTTATCTTAAGTACTCAGTCTAAAGGGGTTTTCACACTTGTGTATATATACTTAGGCAGTGTAAAAGTACAGCTAATTCATTGTGAAATGTGTTTCTGTTTAGTGCATTCTTTCTATAATAAAACAACACAGCAGCAAAAATACAAGTTTGAGAAACCGGTATTAATTTTGTTTAGCATTTTAAGAATGTTTTATTTTTCTGTTTTCACGTTTTATGTAGCTTTTTTCTCCTTGTATATCATACGTAGTGGGTAGGAACATGTTTGAACTTGTAAAGTGGTTATGTCATTTTGTACAGAAACCTGTGTAACTGGTATTTGTGTTACTGTTATATTATACATTTTAGGTAATAAATCAGTGAACACGTGCTGTTTGTTTCAATGATTGTGTGTGTTTTTGATAATATAGGATCTAAACATTTCTAATAGTATCAACTCTTTTTATTTATATCTTCAGAAAATAGTTTGTATTCAGTTTATGTAAAGGAAATAACATTAACTGCCAGTGGTGAAAACGTAAAAGAAAATAAATTAGTACACGTATCAAAGTTACAAAACATATCACTGAAGTACACGTGTATTCGTAGAGAAAAATGAATGAGCACAACAATAAGTGTGCAACTCGTACAAAATTCTGAGAATATTATATCTTGTATGAAGTACAGTGTCATTCAGAACTGTATATTTACATGATATTTTAACGCATTTGTGGGCCTATAGTGAGCTGTGTTACATTGAGCACATGGGATTGGTCTGCTTATTAACAGGAGATTTGGTATGAAATGATGCCTTGACTAAATCATGAGACTGATGACAAAGTGAAATATGAAATGAACAATGTTTATTGCAACAAAAGTAAAGCACAAACTGCTTACCTTTTAATATTGTATTCCATATTCAACATTTCTTAGTTCCTAAGCAGTGTTGCACTTATTTGGTACTGCTGGTGTTACACGTGCTACTGCTAATTATAATTATCACAACAATAAAGATTTGACCATGATCTACGTATCATTACTGCTTTCACTTTTTTTACATGATGTGTTCCAACAGTATCACTCCTGAGCAGAATGGAATTGCTAACCAGATTGAATGAAATATGCTTAAAGTTTTTCTAAACCATGTGTAACATGAAACTCGTACATGTACTGTAACATCACAATAAGATAAAAAAAAATCCATGGAACATTCCAACAGCACACTGCCACCAGCCATATATTGCCCTATATATTCTTAATGTTTCTCAAATCTCTGTATCCTGGTTTAAAACAAGCTTGTGAGAAGTTTTTGTAATTTCAGTTATGAGAAATTGTTGCCATTTGTTGCACGTTATTGATAAAGGTTTTATTTTTGTTGGAACATAGATGTTGTAACCTCATGTTTCAGAAATTAGAAACTGTTGACAGGATGTTTTGCTTGTAACAAGATGAGAGATCAGTTGAGGCCCAAAGGGAAAAATTAATGCAGTTACTTCAAACCAAAATAAATCAAATGAAAGAAAGCCTGGAATAGCCATGTGGTTAGGGTGCTTGATTCGCAATCTGCGGTCATAGGTTCGAATCTCCGTTTCACCAGACATGTTTGCCTTTTCAGCTGCAGAGTTTGTTTGTTTTTGAATTTCACGCAAAGCTACTCTAGGGCTATCTGGGCTAGCCGTCCCTAATTTAGCAGTGTAATACTAGAGGGAAGGCAGCTAGTCATCACCACCCACCTCCAACTCTTTGGGCTACTCTTTTACCAACGAATAGTGGGATTGACTGTAACATTATAATGCCCCCATGCCTGAAAGGGTAAGTATATTTGATGCAACGGGGATTTGAACCCGTGACCCTCTGATTACGATTCGAATGCCTTAACACGCTTAACTGTGTTGGACCCCAGCTGCAGAGTCACGTCCTACTGTTCATTGGTAAAAGAGTTGGCAGCGGGTAACAATGATTGTTTTTCCTTTAGTTTTTCACAGCAAAGTTATGGACAGTTAACACAGAAGCCTCGTGTAGCTTTACATGAAATTAGAACCAAATAAATAAAAGAAAATTAAATAGGAATACTTAAACTTTAAGTTCCATTGTAAGTTCACTTAAATTTCAACTGACTTTGAAAGTCATGTGAAACTATATTTATTTAAACAATGAATAAAAATACGTAAAACACCATAAAGTCACAAAAATGGTAGAAGTATTGAGGTATTAGTTATTGAATATTGCATTGTATACCTGTATTTTTGTTTGGGGAATCTGGGAGTGTCATATTTGACCCTACTCCCAAGTTAACATCTTATTACAGATGCTCAAGGGCTATGGGTTAATGGAGGATTTTCAATAGTGCAGTGGAATCTGGAAATTGTGAAGAGTCTGGGTGAGAGTATTTTATGCTCGTATTTTACAACGTGTGTATTGGCAATGATATATACTGTATTTTATATCTTAAACCATATAAGGTATTTTTAATTTAGTTCGCCAGCCTGTTTTTCTACTTTGAATTATTACTCGTAATTAAGCGTAAATTAGGTACGTGTACGTCTGGGCTTCAGTGTGTGTTTCAACAGGGACAGCTTCTCACTAATGAATTAATATGTACGTAGCATTCCAGGAAGTTTCAGTTCCAGACTTAGTTGGACAAGAAAAGTGTTAATGGACATTAAATCGGTCTGTGATGTAAAAAAAATGTGTCAGCTGGTTTGTCTTTTGGATACTTTTAATACACAAAAGTTTTAAATCGATAACTGGGTTCTTCTGGTTAAAACGATACAGAGGTGTATAAAAGCCAAAAGTTTGATAAGCATCAACCACTGCTGGATAGCAGCTTAACAGCACAGAGGAATGCTTCAATCAGAGTGTCCCCTATTGTGACAGCAGAAAATCTATGGACTTGCAACTCTTAAAAGCTGGGGTTTAGTTCCCCCTATGAATACAGTAGACCAGACCCTAAACAACTACTGATCTCTGAGCAAACTTATCAAAAGAAACAAATACTTTGTGTGATGGTGCTGGCCAGGTTTTTTTCTCTGATGTCCAATTGTTTCATTGCTAATAATTTTGGTGTAGTATATAATTTTGGATAACTTGCACACCAATTTAGGGACTGGTGAATGATCTATAGAAATGTAATTTGGAACACACCATATTGCACGATGAAACCACCCTGATCAAGGTGCAAAGCAATAGGGATGTTTCTTTAGGTAATTATCAGAAAGTAAAACCAGGTTACGAGTAGATAGCATTAAGTCTTTCACAGTGGGCATGAATGAAAGCAAATATTGTGAAAATTAATGCATTCAGTAAAGGAGTAAACTGCCACTCTTACAAGTATTCTTCTAAATTAATAAGGTGATGGCCAAAATATAAGCAAAACCACTTGCCATTAGATCATTGAAACTCTGATGGAAATGTGAATATTTCCATCTATTCCCTTGAAATAGTTGTATTGCGTGTAATACATCCAGAGTTGTTCTGTATATTTACAGAACACAAAGAGCTTTTCTGCAATCTCCATAGATTTTCAAAAGGATGTCTTGTAAGATGCAGAACTTCCAATAAATTGTATTTGAACCCAAGCCTGTTCTCTAGACATTTGAAAAACAAGCAACAAATCCTATCACAAGCACTGGAACATATCAAAAAACTGGGTTCTACAAAGAAATATTTTCTAACCACGCTTCCAGAAGAGGCTATAAATCATAGCTGTTTGTCATCAAAAGTTACCTTGATAATTAGTTTGGTGAGAACTTTTAGCAAAGTTGTGTTAAAACCAATGTCCGCAAGATGATTAGGATTGGTGAAACTGAAACTCTGTGGCTCGCATTTTGTCATGAAATAAAAAGTTACTGCCCTACTTTTATAGCCGTTATAAGATTGACGGTAAATTTTTATTAATCGACCAACCCGCGAATTGTGTTTTATCACTGCCTTCCTTCTAGTTTATTAGTTCAAATTTACGTAGCATTTGTGTGGAATGAAATTCAATAAATGAAACATTACGTTTTGTTTTATTAAGGTGTTGTGCTGTGTTAATTGTATTGTGTAATTGTGCTTATCTGAAGAATGAAACAAAATTATAGAAAGTCTTTTTTCGAAAAAAACGAGTCCCAAACATGTTTACGGAACTGTAGGAGTGTTGCAGTTGGGTGTTAGGTTATTAATTAGTATAGGTATAAAGGTGTTCCTTTATGTTGGTTCCAACTGCTAAGTAGGACTTCTTTGATTTTGCGTTTGTTTGTATTTGTTTTCCCATTTAGTATCTGGGTGTTTGCTATGGATATGTCGTCCTTATTTGATTTGCAGTCTTTTAAAACGTGCGAAAGTGTTTTTTTTATGTTCTTTGAATCTCGTTTCCATTTTTTGCTTGTTTCTCCAAAATAGAAGTCGTGTCAGTGTAGTTTTTACACAGTATGGACTTTAGTTTCGTACTTGGCTTTTGAATCAGTTCAGTACTGAAATGTTATGGTTCGTTGTAAGTTTGTTGCCAGGTTCATATCTGAAGAACACAGTTTTTTTAACCACATAACCCAAGACACCCCAACATTAAGTTCACCTGTGAACACAAGAAAACTAACCAAAAACCATTTCTCAAGATCACACGAACCGGTGTGAAATCAGAAATCCAGAAAAAAATCACCCATACTGGATTATACATTCCCTGGGACTCGGCACGTGAAGAAAGCAAATTAACAAAACAAAATAACATCGACACGAACAAATTTCTTCCAAAAATCGTTGGAAGAAGTTTACACCTAGACCAGCAACAAACAAACAATAATAAATTCCAAGAAACTAAATTATAAAACCTTACACTGCTGCATAACATATCTGATATCAGCGAAAAAATAACCAACATTTGGGAAAAAAAACTTGTAATAAAATACAGTAAACACTAAAGTTATTCGAAAACTAGGTACAAAACTAAAGTCCATGCTATGTAAAAACTACAGTAATAAACAAAACACAAATATTATTTGTAAAATGCAATGCCACGACTTCTGTATTGAAGAAACAAGCAAAAAAATGAAACCAGTTTCAAAGAACATAAGCACTTCCGCACGTTTCTCGAACACTGCAAATCAGTTAAGCGCAACTTAACTATAGAAAACACTCACACACACTTTCGTCTCTAACAGGTGCCCGACAACGGTTTGTTGCAAACTCTCTTTGTTAACCTGAAGAAGACCGAAACGTTCTGTACTTTATTTAAATCAAAGTTTTAATACCCGTGCAACATGTCTTGAGAATACATTTTTACTTCGAGTGGGTTTCTTATCCTCAGGTCAAACGTGTTTTTTTTTAGTATTTTTTTCCAGCTGTTTGTTGACGAATCATTCAAAACATATCTGCAGGTCTCCCATAACGAAAAGACCCATGCGACTAGCTGGGTTCTAATTTCAAAGTAGAATGTATTAAAATATATATAGCAGCAAAAAAAGTATTTTGATTTTTAAAAGTACACGAAAGCAACATATTATTTTAACCATTCGTTACATTTAGGCGTCTATAGATGGCAGCACATCCGAAATACAAATAGTTTCTTGGCAGACTATTCGTGATAAAAATAACGTATTGTTTTTTTAAGTTTGTTCATTATGGAATTGTCAACTGGACTGGATTTCGCCACCTCTAAACTAAGCTTAAGTTCTTATTGATTTGAAGCTCGTAAACGAACACCAGTGAGCAAAGTTTAAATTATAATGAAATAAATGAAAATGTTCGCAGTAATTGGGGCCTGGCATGGCCAGGTGGGTTGACTCGTAATCTGAGGGTCGCGGGATCGCATACCCGTTGCACCATCCATAATCACCTTTTCAGCCGTGAGGGCGTCATAATGTTACGGTCAATCCCACTATTCGTTGGTAAAAGAGTTGGTGGGTGGTGATGACTAGCTGCCTTCCCTCTTGTCTTACATTGCTAAGTAGGGGCGGCTAGCGAAGATAGCACTCGAGTAGCCTTGCGCGAAATAAAAAAAATAACAAAGCAGTAATTGGTTTTGTAATTAAAATTGCAGAGTTATATTTATGCTGTGCCCGGAATGGCCAGGTGGGTTAAAGCGTTCGACTCGTAATTTGAGGGCCACGAGTTCGAATCTCCCGTCTCAACAAACAAGCTCGTCCTTTCAGCCGTAAAGGCATAAAATGTTATGGTCAATCCCAATATTCGTTGGTAAAAGAGTTGGCGGTGGATGGTGATGACTAATTGCCTTCCTTCTTGTCGTACACTGCTACATTAGGGATAACTAGCGCAGATAGCCCTCGTGTAACTTTGCGCAAAATGCAAAACAAGCAAATGAATGTCTGGAACAATTAAATGTTCGTTACTGAACATACACGTGTCAAATGCTCATTGTTGCTATCGACATCCTGATATTAATCAGTTTGAATTTCGCGCAAAGCTACACTAGGGCTATCTGCGCTAGCCGTCCTTAATTTAGCAGTGTAAGACTAAAGGGAAGTCAACTATTCATCACCATCCACCTCCAACTCTTGGACTACTCTTTTACCAACGAATAGTGGAATTGATCGTAATATTATAACATTCCCGGGGATGAAAGAGCGAGCATGTTCGGGGCTCGGAAGACTCGAACCCGCGATCCTCAGATTACAAGTTGAGTGTCTTAACTCATTAAACTTCGAATCCTGACGAATGAATTTATTGCAAATATATTGTGTGACTTTGCTCTAAAAAGAAAAAAAAAACAACACAACACCAACTAAACGTGTGCCGGAGAACAGAGATGTAAAACATGCTTTTGTTTTTCTTGTTAGATTTGGCCACGCTTCCTTTTCATCTATAAGACGATGTTCTTCAGTTTTTCTCCTTTTGTCTTCCGACAATGCAACGAAATAAATTTTATCGAAATGACTTTCATGTATCGATTTGTGGGTTAACTGATTATTATTAAACTTAAGTTTTTTATCAGCACTCGATTTTCCAGATCCAAAGTAAAAAAAATATATATAAGGCAGCTGTGAAGAATGTGACAATTAATTTGTTCTGTTTTCAAAATGTGAAACACGTCTTTCAAGCAGTAGAAAGATAACATTCAAATTACGCATGCTGGTAGATTTATATTGATTTTTAGATGCCATGAAATAATACAGGCTTAATACGTTGGTTGTTATTTTTATTAAAACAGTTATGGTGAAAGTAATAACTTTTGCCTTTTAAAATTGAAAAATTATAACCAACGTTTTTCAATAAGAGAAATGAGAGCAAATCTTTCTCTGTCTTTCTGTGTTCGAAGCTCTGTTATTAATTAAATAAATTATAGACAGGATATATCTGTTGCCCAATAGATGGAAACAGTATATTTATGCTACGTCTATAAGTCGATTTTGCATTCGAATTTAAATTAATCTGAGCTTAGCTATCTGCTATTGTTAACAATATTTGTTAACAGATAAATAATTTACGACAATTAAGTCATGTAAGGTTGTGGAGTGAATTCAATTATTATATACACAATTGATTCCGTTTCATAATCCTTGACCTAAGTAATGTATTACACCATTTCAATCATTTGGTATATATTTCTTTATTATATTCAGATGTTAAGATAATTTTGACACGTGTTCAGATAATTTTTTTTTCCAACTGACCACTGCTATTACCACAACCAATTATTGTGAGAAGGTGGCCACTGACACAGAAATGAAAGTCACGTGTATTTTCGTAAGTAAGGACAAATCAAATCAGTACAATTTCGGATCGTTTGTGTGTAGTTTGTTTGTTTGTTTTGGAAATTCGCACAAAGCTACTCGAGGGCTATCTGTGCTAGCCGTCCCTAATTTAGCAGCGTAAGACTAGAGGGAAGGCAGCTAGTCATCACCACCCACCGCCAACTCTTGGGCTACTCTTTTACCAACGAATAGTGGGATTGACCGTCACATTATACACCCCCACGGCTGGGAGGGCGAGCATGTTAAGCGCGACGCGGGCACGAACCCGCGACCCTCGGATTACGAGTGCACGCGTTAACGCGCTCGGCCATGCCAGGCCTCTTGTGTGGAGTTAAGCAAAAAGCTACGCAATGTAGTTTCTGCACTCTGCCCACTACAGACATTTAAACCCAGTTTTTTAGCGTTCTAAGTTCGCAGAGATACCACTGTTCCACAGTGAATATACACTGTTTTGTGTAGTGATAATGGCTATGCAAATTATTATTTATGTTTTATTTTTATGCAGTTAGGTTTGTTTCCTATCGAAACCGTTAAAGTTTCTTTAAATTCTTGTCCAGTTACCACTGGCTTGTTATAAAATTTCGGTTTATTGTAAATTTTTATATTTTGTTATGGTGTGAGCGCCTTTTTCTGGCTGGCGAAACACAATTAATATTAATTTTACTCATGATCTGACATTAGTTTTAGGTTCATTATATTTTTTAATACTGTATTTTTTATCCAGTACGTTATGTTTTTCAAAAATGAGAAGAATGTATAATGATTGTATTCCAACCACACTATGTCCACCACGTCCATTACCAAAGACGCGTTTCGCTCAATCCAGGATTATTCATAATACGTTTGGAGTTTTAAAAAGTAAGTATTTGAAGTGACTTAACATAATGTATTCCAACGCTTGCAAAATGCATCAGCAGTTCTTTAGCAAAAAACAAACAAACATAGGTGATAAAGTCCCCCTTTAGGACAGCGGTAAGTTTAAGGATTTGAGAAACTCTTTGTCCCTAGGTTCGACACTCCGCGATGGACAAACCAGAAAATTCAATGTTATTTCGTATATGGCTTATAAATAAAAAAAACACATAGATGAAAAATAATATAATTTAGGTACTTATTCTGAATCGCACAGGTTTAGGTAAAAGAGGGATAGATAATATTCTGTATGCGAGAAAAACAGTAAACACTGTTGTACATACATACATGGGCCAGGTGGGTTAAGGTGTTCGACTCGTAATCTAGAGGTCGCGGGTTCAAATCCCCGTCGTACCAAACATGCTCGTCCTTTCAGCCGTGGGGGCGTTATTAAGTAACGGTCAATCCCACTGTTCGTTGGTAAAAGAGTTGCCCAAGAGTTGGCTGTGGATGGTAATGACTAGTTGCCTTCCCTCTAGCCCTACACTGCTAAATTAGGGACGGCTAGCGAAGATAGCCCTTGAGTAGCTTTGCGCGAAATTCAAAACAAACAAAGCAACATACATTATATGAATATAGCTTCATTGTTATGTAGATAAAGATATATTTATCCTTTTTTATCTTCATTAAATTTCAATTGTTTGACTTTTTAGTGGTGTAATTTTGAAACTAAATAAATTTATACAAGACTATTGTAGCACATAGCCTGGTGGGCAGAGGTACAGCCGGATTGGGGTAAGGCGCCTCACAATCTAGTAATATTGATGTTAGTTTTCAGCTTCTCTATATAATAAACTCTTGTTTACTATTCTTTAATCACAAAATAAATAAGTCTCCTATAAACATTACATTTGATATGTTTTAACAATCATTTTATTAAAGAATTATATCATTTTCAACTTATCAATTCACTGGCCTTCTGTAAAATGTTCTGTACCTTGAGTGTAACATTGGCCTTCTGTAAAATGTTCTGTACCTTGAGTGTAACATTGGCCTTCTGTAAAATGTTCCCTACACTGTCTCACTAGTAGTGGGGTAACCAGGTTTTACACTCAAGGTAATCAGACAATCAGAACATTGAATTCCGGAACACTATAGTTCAAATACAAACAATATAACCACAGCACACAAACTTTCAAGCATAAGTAATAATATCAAAACACCTGATTTCTGGATAACCATGATTCAAATACAAACAAAATAACCAAAGCACGGGATTTCTGGAATGCTCCTGCTCCAAAAAGCGGTGTTTGTGTTTGAAATTTCCAATTAAATAATCGAAATATTTGCGTTTTTTTATTTCAATGTTGACACGCTTTTTAGAAATTATAAAATATATCAAGTGTTCCAAGGTCTCCGTGGCACAGACAGCTTTTCAAATGTTTCTAATTGTGAATATATATTTACTAGGCTGAAAGCGACAGCTGTTGGCCACGTGTTTAATAATGTAAACAGCCACTCTGAGCAGTACTGCAAAGAGACTTGGTTGAGCTTATAAAAACAACGTTGAATGGTAAAATAAATAATTTCTCTTACCAGCTTCTGCTATTCAACAGTTGTCTCTATTCGCAACACTTTGCCTCATTTGAATTATATTTACAAATCCCAGAAGCAAGTAAAATCTATCAACTTTGATCTCTTTTTCAGTTCAATATGGCGGTGGCTGCATTGTAAAAAAAATAAAATAATATAACGTATATTACTCAAACAATTGTTGTTTGTTGTTGTTGTTTTGAATTAAGCACAAAGCTACACAATAGGCTATCTGTGCTCTGCCCACCACGGGTATCGAAACTCGGATTTTAGCGTGTAAGTCCGCAGACATACCGCTGAGCCACTGGGTGAATACTCATACAAACAAGGGTTAATAAACGTGTATCATAACGATTTATTTTTAGCGTGTAAAAAATGTATGTTACAGAACAAGTTAATAATATAAGCTTGAAAAGATCAGACGTTATTATTTATTTATGTGTCTTCTGTATAAAATTATTTTGTTATTGATGTTTAAAACGGAAGCAATTTCGAAATATTTGTCAAGCAGCGAATTATTAAAGCGTGAGTTTTTAATCACAAGTTTTACTGTGGTTTATTTGGGGTGAAGTACTTTTAATGTATTTAAGAAAAAACGTTTTGTTTTACTTGGCTCTAATTCTTTCATGGTGTTCCAGACGTTTCACAGTTTTGTACCCCAGTTATGGGTCCTCGTGACGATCACGCTACCTTTTTATTAATTTTTCACCCTTGAGGAAGAAAGGGCAGGATCAATAAACCTGTTCGTGTTTGGGAGAAACGTTCGTATGCTTACCACTAGGCGACGCTCTTTGATATTCTTTAAAATTTCCGTGACGTATTAACTACATCGGCAACAGAAATGTATTGAATTTGATAATAATTATATTTGTTGTTGTTTGCTATGAAGCACCAAGCTACACAGAGGGCTACCTGTGCTCTGCTAACCACGGGTATCGAAACCCTGCTTCCAAGCAATATAAGTCTACAGACATATCACTGTGCAGTAAGGGGGCCAGTAATTGTTATAAGCGGGCGAAGTACCAAAGTCTTGAATGACGATATTGAAAATGCATTATGATACACTCCTGAATTTTCACCACAAAACACGCTTTCTGTTAACTTACACTGGCACAATACTTAAGAGACTAAAACGTGTATGAGCAGTGAGAACCAACTTTACGAGTACTCGTCTACGTCGTTGACCCATAAGTCCTCTTGACCTATATTATACGTCTGTCTAACGTATCTCGTAAATTTTAACTTCAGAATCTCGCTTCTCCCAGTTCATCACGATAACCATTAGAAAATCATCGGATTTCAGAACTACCACATCACATATGACATTTGGGGACACGAAACGTTCGGCCTAATACAAACTATAAGTTGGTCAGAAAACGAAATAAAGTATGCAGAAGTATCGTCAGACAACATTTTAATCAACAGTCAAAGTTGCCATAAGCTTTGATATTCGATGTAAGTGTTTATATTATATGGCTACAGCGGTACGAGTAGTTGTTTATTCAATCCATGTATGGCAGATGTTACCCATATCAGATATAGTTGGTTCATGATGTTAGAAAAAAACAAACATATAGACGCAAGAAGTCTCGATAGAAATGAAATAGAAACCCTATAACCCGAGCGCTTTCTTCTTCAGGAGCAAACTCGGTGTGTAAGGTTTTTGTTTCATTCCTATTAAGATATGACTCGTTGTTATTGTTGTTTCCAAAGAAACAAGTGTGTTAACCAGTTTTGGTCCAGAAGAATGATTTGTCGAGTTCCTTTCTGTACAGGAAATTATTTAATCGTGAAAAAAGAAAACAAAAAGGAAGAGCAATTCCTTTCAACAAAACCATTGTCTTGGAGTAATTACAATTAGCTTTCTCAGATTGTGTTATTCCGAGATTTCTTTCTGTAAATAATCACTGATTGCTGTTGACGCCATTTTGTTTGAGAGATTTCTATTTGCTCAAAGTATGGACGCGATTATTACTGACATACATCCGATTTTGCTATCTCGTTCATAGTTAATTAATAAATCAGTCATTAAAATTGTAATAAAATCAGTTTTTATTTACTGGTATATTTTTTTAGCCATTTGTTATATTCGAGTAAAATACATTTGTTATTAAGATTTGTCGTAACAGCACATTCTATACTCCCAATTAATGATTCATCGGCATATTGTTTACTTAACTGTTTAAAAAAAAAATATTTTCTGAACAAATTTTACTGTCGCAAAATAAAGTTAAATGACTGTTTGTTAACATCATCACGTCTGTTATTATTTTCAGTAATATTCTTCCCTGATGAAGAAATATTGTGATGATAGAGAATAGATGAAACAGTAAATAGTTTATTTCCTTTTATATTTTCTTTCTTTTTATCGCCTGTAATGCAATGAACAGGTGGTTACAGCACTGGACTCGTAATCCGAGGGTCATGGGTTCGGATCTCCCTCACACCGAACATGCTTGCCCTTTCTGCCGTGGGGGCGTTATAATGTCCCGATCAATCCCACTATTTGTTGATAAAAGGGAAGCCCAAGAGTTGGCGATGGACGGTGATGACTAGCTGTCATCCCTCTAGTCTTACACTGCTAGAGGAGATAACCGTTCTGTGAATTTGCGCGAAATTAAAAAACAAGCATTACTTACTGTTATTTATTTTATTATCTTTATATATATATAATTTTTTGCTTTAGATCTTGGTGTACTTTGTTTTCAATTACCATATCCTACTATCCGATATTGAATGTTTTTCAATGTGTTTTAGAATGTTTTCTTTCATTTCATTGTTTTCAATTATATATAACATCTTACGTTTAGTTTTCCCATGTTTTTATTTATTTATTTATTAAAAGTCCCTCTGGTGGGTTAGCGGTAAGTTTACGGACTTACAACGTTAAAATCCGGGGTTCGATTCCCCGGGTTCGACAGAGAGCAAACGGACTACTGTGGGGCATTGTACAAAAACAACAACAATTTATTTCAAAATAACACTTTAATTTTAATAAGCATCGAAGGTTATTATTTTAATTTTTAATATATTATTATAGACATAAATTCGGTGTTAAAATACTTGTAATTTAATATTTATGTTAGAGTATTTGTTAGAACAACGTAAACATCAATAATCCTGGAAAAATACTTCCCTCACCCTGTAGATCATACTGTGCCAAGCGCCCTCTGAAGTTTTGAAATAATTAAGTAATCTGTATCAATTTCAGTAAGTAATATTATATAATTTTGAAATTAAAAACATAACATACGTAACGAAACGTGTAAGCGTGGTTTCATATAGACCATAAAGGTTTTAAAATAGGTATTAGTATCGATTTGAAATCAAACACTGGAGAAACATTTTAAAATATACTCATCCTTACGGTTACGAACGAAAGGCCTCTTCAGTACTGATAACAGCAAATATTACGTGGTGGATATCAAACTAAACGTTCTTATTTGCTTTCACGAATAAGAGTTATTGGAATTAATTTTTACTTTATATTTATAAAGGATTCGTGTTTAAATTCAGATGTGTCTAAAGTGGAGAATTTGCTTTTAATAAACCAAATGGCTTACTTATATTTTGGGCACCAGTTTCTGCAAGGTTGATTGTAGATTTTCATGGTCAAATATGGTTGCTATATAAAGTTTTTACCTTTCATTATTAATCTCTCGAGTACCTCCGGTTTATTTAAACCTGTTGTGACTCTTTTAGTTTCTTTACAACAATAAGACAATTTTTTTTGGTAATTACTTCACGTGTTTGCATGGCGAACCTATGTACCTCACCTTTCGTTACAAGGACAAGCTCGTGCGAAGTTACTGTATTTGAAACCACAACGAACTAAATATTAGTCACGTGATAAACATGCTTCTGTCAGTGTCTGTAATTGGAGGAACGTTCTTTATCTCGGGTTGCTTCCCAAGTTACCGTTCTAAAAGCGTTGGGTAGTGAGTATTGTTATGTTCATGTCGTTCTTCTGTTTTTGTCTTTGGCGAAATGAAAAATTAGAGATAAGAAAACAACTAACCTGTTTTTTATGCATTGGGTGAACGCATCGTTAGAAAGTAAATTTGAACCATGTGCTCGTATAACTTTGAAAATTAGATTTTAATTGAAACTTATAAATGGAATATATATATATATATATTTTCTTTCAGCGTATCATTTCCCAGTTTGTTTGTCAGCATAGGTAGGGTTAGCAGGTAGTTGAATATTTCACAGGAAAATGTTAATGAAAAAATACGTAAAAAACTAAGGCATAATTTCCAAATTTATGTAATATTGCAGGTATTGTTACAGAATAGTCATTCAACACTTTACGATTCTTAACCTTAGGCTAATTGTCTTTGTGTTTTGAATTTCGCGCAAAGCTATTCGAGGGCTGTCTGCGCCCTTAGACTAACCTTATTCTGTTCATTTAATGTGAGTGATATGTATCATTTGACACCCTTAGGACATTATAACGTAAACTAATACTTAAAAAAAAATTAATCACATTGTATTGTTTTAAGACAGTTTCGGTTCCTCATATTGTTCGAGTAAATAGCATAACATTGTACAAAAACAAATATACAATTAAAATAATAAAAAATGTAGATTTGTCCTATGTTATCGTTGAGTGTCTCTTAGCATGACTGAAATGCTAAACAATTACTTTACGTGGTGGGCGGTATAAGAAGTTCGGATATTTGGATCTGAGTAAAATACAGTTAACCTCTTTAAAGTCCATGAAATAATTTAAGTTCATACATTAACTTAAGCCTATACAGTCACTGGAGACGGACACTTTAGGTAGCTTAACTTAAACCTCTACAGTAACTGTGGTGGGCACTTTAGGAAGCTTAACTTAAACCTCTACAGCCACTGGGGTGGGCACTTTAGGTAGCTTAATTTAAACCTCTACAGTAACTGTGGTGGGCACTTTTGGTAGCTTAACTTAAACCTCTACACCCACTGGGATGGGCACTTTAGGTAGCTTAACTTAAACCTCTACAGTAACTGTGGTGGGCACTTTTGGTAGCTTAACTTAAACCTCTACACCCACTGGGGTGGGCACTTTAGGTAGCTTAACTTAAACCTCTACAGTAACTTGGGTGGGCACTTTGGGAAGCTTAACTTAAACCTCTACAGCCACTGGGGTGGGCACTTTAGGTAGCTTAACTTAAACCTCTACAGCCACTGGGGTGGGCACTTTAGGTAGCTTAATTTAAACCTCTACAGTAACTGTGGTGGGCACTTTAGGAAGCTTAACTTAAACCTCTACAGCCACTGGGGTGGGCACTTTAGGTAGCTTAATTTAAACCTCTACAGTAACTGTGGTGGGCACTTTTGGTAGCTTAACTTAAACCTCTACACCCACTGGGATGGGCACTTTAGGTAGCTTAACTTAAACCTCTACAGTAACTGTGGTGGGCACTTTTGGTAGCTTAACTTAAACCTCTACACCCACTGGGGTGGGCACTTTAGGTAGCTTAACTTAAACCTCTACAGTAACTTGGGTGGGCACTTTGGGTAGCTTAATTTAAACCTCTACAGTAACTGTGGTGGGCACTTTTGGTAGCTTAACTTAAACCTCTACACCCACTGGGGTGGGCACTTTAGGTAGCTTAACTTAAACCTCTACAGTAACTTGGGTGGGCACTTTGGGTAGCTTAATTTAAACCTCTACAGTAACTGTGGTGGGCACTTTTGGTAGCTTAACTTAAACCTCTACAGTCACTGGGGTGGGCACTTTAGGTAGCTTAACTTAAACATCTATAGTCACTGGGGACGGGTAATTTTTTCTTGTTACTGATAATCATGATCCAGAATCTACAAAAGAGATTCACGTTAAATAATTTACCAGTATTTTTTTTTTGTTAGGTCCAGTGAATTTCCTTCATCATTACGTAAGCTTCATCACATCTTTTCGGTAGAATGCAAGTGAGATGTAGTGAATTTAACAGTCTACTAGTGCTGCATGAAAATACTTTTCTGTTTGGACAATAATTTTGATTCGCAGATATCATGAACTGAATCTCATCATAAAAAGCATGTAAAAATAGTTTCATACGGATTTTTGTTTTCAAATTCTTAGTGCAGACATCTGTAACAAGTTACAGTTCAACAGTATGTGCTAATCTCGTTCTTAAGAATTATCACATACGTTTGTAACTTGGCTCAAGATGTGGCTATTTTACTATCTTGCTGGATATTTTGTTAAATTTGTCATAACTGACTTTTTGGAATATTTATTATACGTAAAAGGAGATACGGAAATCAACATTTCTAATTTACCTTTTTCTTTTTTCCTGATATTGTGGGTGACATGGAATTCTGAGAAAGCTTAGTGGAGCTTAGATTCATAATGCTATTCTAACTCACGTTAGCTATTGTTCCAAATTGCTTTGCTTTAATTTGATTTTAGTTTTTTCTTATTAGAAGCAGCACAGCGGCTCAGAGAATAGCTCAGAGACAGACGTTTAGTTCATAACTTCACCTTTTGACTGATTTGAGATCTAATTCCATTCGCGGCTACTAAGGATTCCCTCTTGTTTAGATCTTCTGACAGCCTCATAATACAAAAGTAACATTTCACGTAAAAGACAAAACGGAAATTATTCTTCAGTTTTATACTTTAAATTTGAATTAATATGATCGATTTCTTTGTTAAAGACCATGTTATTACGAAGCACCTTTCGTGGTTTCCAGTCAAGTTTCACATTTTGACTCTTTGAATCTCCTAGTTTACAATTTTAGTAACTGACTTCTCAGGTTAAGTTCACCTGACAATTTCACAGGCTTATTTGTAAAAAAATAAAATAAAATAATATTGGTGGCCTGAATAGAGGTTGAACCTGGGTTATTGAGAACCATACGTTTGAAGTGATTTTTTTACGTTCATTTGAACTCTCATAAATATAAAGTTTGAAT
This sequence comes from Carcinoscorpius rotundicauda, assembly GCA_011833715.1. Classification (NCBI taxonomy): domain Eukaryota; kingdom Metazoa; phylum Arthropoda; class Merostomata; order Xiphosura; family Limulidae; genus Carcinoscorpius; species Carcinoscorpius rotundicauda. Next base: position 59,243,786 of record CM022403.1, on the reverse strand, counting down.
ATTTGTTAGCACAGGAAGGCTGTTTCTGAAAGTGTGAATGATTTATGGTGGTGAGGAGGGGATAGACGTTGTTATGTTACAGTGTTAAGAATATCTGAAATGTGCTCATCTTCAAGGTTCTTGCATCAGGCTGGAAGAGCCTTACAGAAGTTTACTTCTGGCCTTTTAACCAAGGAAATGAACAGAAGTTTGTGGGCTCCTGTCTGAGCTGTTGGACATTTTCTCTTTCTTGTTTTTGCACCCAGTATACAGAGAGGGTAACACCATTGGTCACTACGAAATTTAAGACCTGGTTGACCTGAAACCATTGTTTCTGAATTATATCACTGGATTAATATTCAAAAGGAATTTATACCTGTCATTGGAGAATAATGTCCACCTTACCACCAGTTCTCAGTCTCTCGTAATGACATGTATCATATGGAACATTTTAAGGAGAGATTGAAGACTTCTGGCCAGTCATATAAGACTTCCCAAACTGATAGGAATGTTACTCATATGCGAATTTCCACGAGGAGAGGTAAGCTATTCCATATAAGGCTTCCCAAGAAGAAAGTTAGATTATTCACACTAAGATTCCCAAGAAGAGAGGTAAGCTAGTTATATAAGGCTTCCCGAAAATAGAGGTAAAGTATTCATATGGGGCTTCCCAAGAAGAAAAGTAAACTATTCATATGAGGCTTCCCAAGAAGAAAAGTAAACTATTCATATAAGGCTTCCCAAGATGAGAGAGAGACTATTCATATGAGGCTTAGCAATATGATAAAAAGGTTATCAAAGATGGCAGAGATCATCTGGAAACTCATACTAAGCAGAACAGCAACATGCTGTGTAAATGACTCCAATATGTCAACTTTCTTACACCATACAAAATCTAGACGTTTGTACATACGATGTATATTTAATAAGAATCTATATCAAACGTTTACTTCTACAATATTTTGTCTGGATGACATTTTGATATTTGTGTATTAGTGAGAAGAAAACAATGAAAGTATCTCTGTTGTTGTGGACAATTATACTAATTGTCAGCCATTTTGTTTCAGGCTGTACGTAAATAGTAAATGAAATGTGTGATGATATTTCACATATACATATTTTTAGCATACAATTCCTGGATGGCTTGTAAAACACAGTGAACACAATGTTTTTGGTATCGAATTAATTATATTTAAGGCGTGCGACTCGTAATCTGAGGGTCACGGGTTCGTATCCCCATTGCACCAAACAAGAGGAATATGGTAGTTCTCGTAGCTCAGTCATTAACAGAAGTACGCTGGAGAAGCAGTTGTGCTTTCTTTACTCATTGGAGACGCTAAAAAAACTTACAATGGTAATAAACACTTACGTTCTTAACACTTAGCCATAAAAGGGTTGCTGTTACTAGCTGATAACCTAGAAGGAAGTCTGACAAGAGAGGGAGGTATTTATTACTCATAAAACCAGATTTAAGATGGCGCATGAATTATTATATTTAATTTTATGTGACTTATATAGGGTTAAAGGTATAATAAATGTATAATTTTTAAAAGCATAAAGCTATACGATGGGCTATCTGAGCTCTGTCCACCACTGGTATCGAAACCTGATTTCTAGCGTTGCAAGCCCACTGGGGGCAAAGTTAAGGTTTTTGTTTGTTTTAAAAGTTAAGCACAAAATTGTACAGTGGGCTATCTACGCACAGCCCACTACAGAGATCGAAACCTTGTTTCTAAGGTGGTAAGTCCGCAGACATACCTCTATGTTACTGTGGCGACTTTCGTTTCATCATTGCTTTGTTAACTTATGATAAAGGTCTTCTACTTTACTATAGTACTTTATCGTGCTCTAATGTTATTTACTTCTTCGTAAACTCCAATGTGTTTTTCTTTCGTTTTAAAATAAAGCTAAATTTTACATTGACTTGTATTGTAAATAATCTGTGGAGCTCGTTGTTTCGTACAATTGCCAGGGTAACCAGTGTAATCCGACTGCACTAAGTGGCACACTGGTATATCTGTGGACTAACAAAGACAGAAAACTGGTTTCGATACCAGTGATGAGCAGTGATAGCCCATTGTATAACTTTATACTTAATTACAAACAAACAAACTGACGCAACTACAAAAATGATCCCCTCAAACAAAACGTTATTGGGCCTCCTACCTTTATTCTCTCTTTTTAGAAGTTCATAATTTTTAAGCTCTATTTTGGCTTCCCCCGCTGCAATTGCGAGGGCGTACTAACGTCACTGATATTGATTCAAAAATTAAGGATCGTTCGAAGTTACAGACAGGGGGTGGATGGATGGTTATGATGTGCAGGTATCATAACTTAAACTTTTTAATAACACATCACGTAATAAACTTTAGTAACATCGTATGTGATAACACTTTTCATTATAAGTTTTTCAAATGCTCGTATAATTTTCTGCAAGTAGTTACAAGTTCTACACGAACAAGATTTGCCTAAACCTGAAATATACTAATCTTTCCCTTAGGAATTCCCACACTTGTTAGTCGCCTTCTCTCGCCTACTTTCACATCTGTCTATGTAAATGATTTGTTACATTTGTCTTTCTGGGGCTTCTGGAATGCTGGATACATATAATTTCTCTTTGCTGTTGCTAAAAAGCCAGGTTTGAAAACCGTGGTAGTTTTGTTCTTAACAATAAACAAACAAACCCTTTTCAGTTTATTGGATTTAGCCAGATGACATCAATGACATGGCATTCTGGGAAGTCCTAAGCGAAGGGATTGTTATTTTTTAACACCGTGAAGTTACAAGAAGAAATAACTGTGCAATTTTTTTTTTAAACATGTGACTCGGTCAGGTTTATTTTAAATTGTCGAACCCCTTCGGAGCACAGTTTTTTGTGTGTTTTTTTTCACAGTACAAAATAGCAACTTGGAGACTGACGTTATCTGATTTTGGAGAAACGGACTTTGGTACGATTATTTTTATTTAGTTACGCGTGAAAAGTGTTTAGAACTGTTACAAAATTAATTATCGCATGGAAAATATTGCCTTCAATGCATTACTTTGACACAAGAAGGCTTTATCAGAAGTTTTTCCTACTAGACTTAAATACAAAACAAAATCTTCCCTGAAAGTGCTTCCGGAAAATTCTTGTAGTACACTATTATACAGGAATATATCATCAGAAGTATTTCCGTATAATATAAGTTAATACATGAACAAACAATTGAAAATATCTTCCTGATACAGGAACGTAACTGGAAGTACACAACGATACAGGAACAAATAACGAGAAGTATTTTCCTTTAGTAGACTGTGATATAGAAACATATAACCGGAAGTACTTCCCTGTGATATTCGGAACAAGTAACCGGAAGTATTTTCCCAAAGTACACTATGATTTGTTTTTTTGTTTGTTTTTTGAATTAAGCACAAAGCTACACAATGGGCTATCTGTGCTCTGTCCACCACGAGTATCGAAACCCGGATTTTAGCGTGTAAGTCCACAGACATACCGCTGAGCCATTGGGGGGCATACACTATGATACAGAAACATATGAAGGGAAGCATTTCTCTACAAGACACTGTTGTGAAAAACAAAACACTCTCACGAGAAGCCCTCTAGTGGCACAGCACTATGTCTGCGGGATTTATACTGCTAGAAATCAGGTTCCCGATACCCGTGGTAGGCAGAGCATAAATAACTCTTTGTATAGATTTGTGCTTAATAAAACCACAACAGCAAAACTCTCACGAGAAGGTTTTCTTTTGGTTTGTTTTTAATTTCGCGCAAAGCTAATTAATGGTTGTCTGCTCAAGCGGTACCTAATTTAGCAGTAAAAGAATAGATGAATGACAGTTAGTCAATGCCACCCACCCTCAGCTTTTGGGATACTTTTTTTTTACCAATGAATAGTGGGATTGACTGTCACATTATAACGTTCCCGCGGCTAAAATGGTAAGCATATTCGGTTACGAGGAATCGAACCCTCGACCTTCGGATTGTAAGTCGGGCGAATTAACCACCAGGCTGTGTTAGGCCCACGAAATACTGTCACGAAATAAATAAAAATAGCCTCACGGATGTTATTTTTTGTAAACACTGTCAGCAAACATATCTGTTGGGAAGCGTGTATGTTTTTTTCTTATAGCAAAGCCACACCGGGTTATCTGCTCATCCCCACCGAGGCGAATTTAACCCCTGATTTTCGCGTTGTAAATTCGCAGACATATTGCTGTACAACCGGGGGCATTTGTTGTATAAATAATAATAATTAGCCAAACAAAGAACTGCGTTAAGACCTTACGGTTAAGTAGTACCGATTCAATAAATTAAAAACAAACAAACAACAGTCATTTATCGCCCTGTTAAAGAAAGTTTAAGAGGATTCTACGGGAAATTAAAATATAAGCATGAACTAGTAATAGGAAATACGTAAGAAGTCGTATATATATTTGTGTGTTTTTATGTGGTCTATGTATTAAATAATTAATTTTAAGCTTTGTATCTCTAACTGAATAATAATTTTCTGTTTATTTGTTTTAATCTAAGACACATATTTTAAAGATATAGAAAAATAACAACCCTGGACCATCCACTGCTATTTTATAGTTGTCTTATACTTGTCTCCAGTGGCATAGCGCTATGTCTGCAGACTTCTACCTCTAGAAACCGACACAAAATAATACAATACTTCGACTTACAAGTGGGTTTTCGTGCTCAAGTACAAATTGTCTGATTTAGTCCACTTCTCTGAGGTTGTGGAAATGTGTTTATATTTCTGTTTCAAACTTTTGTTCCCTACACGCACCCAATCGTGATGTTTAACCTTTCACCTTTCAGGTCTTACCACCATTGTCACAGTATCTATTCAACCAGTTACCACTGTATTGGTTCCTTGCTTTTCCACTACACTTAACTAGATAATTCAAAACGAGTGGGTGTGTTTTTCTAATAGCAAAGCCATATCTGGATATCTGATGAGTCTACCGAGGGGTTTCGAATCCCCGATTTTAGCGTTGTAAATCCGAAGACTTTCCGCTGTACCAGCGGAGGACAATTCAAATGAACAACGACTGATGTATGTGAATAGAAAGTCCTTTTGTCTGGTCAATATAATGTTCAAAAATAAAACAACAGACAGGGTATTTTACGATGTGAGATGGATCTTTATACAGCGTATCTAATCTCATATTTCTGGTACGTAAAAAAAAGCAAAACAAAAAATTAGCAATTTTAAATTAAATCAACAACATTCCAGTTTTTGGTGCGATCCTTTCTACTGATGTGAATTGGTTATATGTAATAGACATTTTTCTCTCTTTTTTTTCCTAACCTTGAATCAAATAGTTCTATTAGTTTCCTTTGTAAGTTTTAATTTATTTTAGTGATTCATCGATAGGGGCGCTAGTAGAACGTAATCTGCAAGATATGTAACCCGATGATACGGTTTCTTCTAGGTCATTGGTAACTTATTAGTTATACACGGTAAACTATACGTGATATATATATTTTCTTTTTTTAATATACAGCATGTGCCTACGGGCGTACTGATTTGGCAGTTTCTTATTAGGGCGTCATTCCTTCGAAATGTATGGTCATATTTTTCAAACGAGTTTTTCCTTTTTCCTTACCACTTGCTTCTAGTCGGTAAAATACACTGTACGTCTCTAGTGTATCATTTGTTGTTTGGGCCCGGCATGGCCAAGCGTAATCTGAGGGTCGCGAGTTCGCATCCCCGTCGAGCCACACATGCTCGCCCCTTTCAGCCGTGGGGACGTTATAATGTAACGACCAATTCCACTATTCGTTGGTAAAAGAATAGCCCAAGAGTTGGCGGTGGGTGGTGATGACTAGCTGCCTTCCCTCTAGTCTTACACTGCTAAATTAGGGACGGCTAGCACAGATAGCCCTCGAGTAGTTTTGCACGAAATTCAAAAACAAAACAAACACAATCTTTATTGTTTGTATACGTCTTCGTTTTTTTTTAATCTATTTAGAAAAAGAAAACCGAATCGATCAGTGTAACGCTGTTTCTGAAGTGGATTTTTTTTTAATCTGTGCTTCTTCTTTGTTCTCTATTTCAGAGTTCAATAAATCATCACATACTTTTCGACTGTTTTTGAAGCTCGTGAACCACGTATTTAAATTTAGTATCTTTGTGCATCTTTTTTACGTGTTATTCAATGTGAGTTTCGCAGCTTTTATTGACAGAAAGTAGTTTAACTCAATAAAAATATTTTTATGTCACTTTTTATCCACCAAGTAGAGTTGTTAAACTTGTGCATAATAATTGCCAAGTGCATCGTATTGTGTCCAAAAAAATGAATCCCAACGATGTCGCTTTGATTATTAGCGCTACACTTCCGTTTTTTAAAAAGAAAACAAGGTGAAAAAACACGAGATTTTAGAACGAGACATAGCTCTATATGATTCTGCACGCTGTTTGTTTTTGTCTCGTTGTTTTACGAAACAACAGCAGAAACTAATACCGTCTCGGGAAGGTTTATGCACCAATGATACACGGTTAAAACGATTTACTGTGTTTTTAGTAAAATTTCTACTCTATATGTCTACACAGAGCTTTATTCATATTCGATTAATAAAGACTAAACTGGGTGGACATGTTAAGCGTGCGTTTAAAACAAATTACACCAATAACTTCGAAGTAAGTAGAGCAACAGGTTGTGGCGACATCAACTACACAAAACAACTCCTTACAGTTTCTTAATTTTTGTGTATAGCTAGGCAAAGTTACTTAAACTACAAAATCTATGTTGTTGTTTTTTTTTATCTTAGTTACAAATATCTTAAGAGGATTAAACTTGATACCATAAAACAGTTGGTGTCAGTTAAAAGTAAACGCTGTCATCACCACCCACCGCCAACTCTTTGGCTACTCTTTTACCAACGAATAGTGGGATTGATCGTGACGTTATAACGCCCCCAGGGCTGAACGGATGAGCATGTGTGGCGTGGCGGGGATTCGAACTCGCGACCCTTGGATTACGAGTCGATAGTCTCAACCACCTGGCCATCCTAGGTCAAAATTGTGTTTAATTACTTAATCAGAAAGTAGCAGAACACGTACACGTTTAACATACGATCACGTGCTACCTCGCGCACTGCATGCACCTGTATACTTATAAACGTACTAATTAACATAACACATATAATCTTATTTTCATGTTCACTGTTATTCTGCAATAGTACTTTGCAAAATAAATAAAAAAAATCGATTGTGTTTTCCGAAATAAGAATATATAACTATGTAGTAGATAGAGTAATTTCAAGACGATTCGGGCACGGTTGGCCCTCTGGTGGAACTGCACATCTCTCTCTCTCTGGGACACGGGTTGGCATACTTATAAAATACGAAGATAATTCTTCTTAATACGAAGCCTGGTGTCAATTAATGTTATGCATTCCGGATGTGTATTTTCATGAAATTTTCAACAATTATAAAGGTTAAACGTTTGTTACTGACAGATTTTGTGCGCACGTCTTTTGGAATATACTATAAAAGAACTTCAGCAGTTGTGAAATGTTTGTCCGAAAGTAGTGATAGTTTCGTGAAATTTCGACTGTTACAAACATTCAACCATGTCTTTGTGTCTGTTTGTTTGTTTATGAATTTCGCGTAAAGCTACTCGAGGGCTATCTGCGCTAGTCGTCCCTAATTTAGCAGCGTAAGAAAAGAAGGAAGGCAGCTAGTCATCACCACCTACCGCCAACCTACTTGGGCTACTCTTTAACCAACGAGTAGTGGGATTGACCGTCCTATTATAACGCCTCCAGGGCTGAACGGGTGAGCATGTTTGATGTGATGGAGATTCGAACCTGCGACCCTATGATTACGTGTCGAATGCCTTAACCACCTGGCCATGCCGGGTCCCGTCTTTACGAGTGAGAAAGAAAAATCAGTTTTGGGAATGTGATATAGCTTGTTTTGTACTCTTCTAGCACTACGCGAAAGGCCTCTTCGGCACTGAATGTGGCATATATAGTGTGTTTCACTTATGATAACACATTATTCTTTGCTTTCCCTCCATTACTCGAATTACAAAAAAATATTAAAGGCTGTCCAACTCAAAGTGTGTGAAGGGGGATCGCATCCCCTAAATTGCATCAACATATTTAAAAAGAAGTGAGAACAGCCTCAGATATTATGAGAATGCGCAGGTTTAAATATGGCTAAACAACATGCTTTTCCAGCTTCACTAACTTCTTGAAGCGGTCCCACTTCTTATTGGCTCCGTTGGTATAAGAACACATGAATGAATGTTGAGCTTAGGTGAATACGTCAGGTCATAGTTAAGGAGCGTCACCTAGTGCAGCATTAAGTTACTTTCCTGAGAAAATCTGTTTGCTACTTTGTCGTGTTTTTTTTCTTCTAGTGGCTTTTTTGTTTTTTAACAGGAAAGAAAAGGTGGCGGGTATGACTGGGGGTACCCAGCTTTTCACGTTGTTAAAAAAAATTAAAATGGGTAAGTGAATAAAAGTACACGATGTATATTCATTTTTCCTAAGGTCGAGCAATTCTTGCCTTATGGAAATTTCAAATAAAGGAGAGGAGAGAGAGCTGTACCTGTCTATCTGTATGTACATAATTCATAACTATAAAACCATATAGAATTCTGTGGGTACCATTAAAAGTCTTCACTAGACCATGGGCCTGGCATGGCCTAGCGCGTTAAGGCGTGTGCTTCGTAATCTGAGGGTCGCGGGTTCGCGCCTGAGTCGCGCCAAACATGCTCGCCCTCCCAGCCGTGGGGGCGTTATAATTTGACGGTCAATCCCACTTTTCGTTGGTAGAAAAGTAGCCCAAGAGTTGGCAGTGGGTGGTGATGACTAGCTGCCTTCCCTCTAGTTTTACACTGCTAAATTAGGGACGGCTAGCACAGATAGCCCTCGAGTAGCTTTGTGCGAAATTCAGAAACAAACAAACAATCACTAGACCATACGGTTGCTGAATATCAAGAAATATAAAACGCACAATTAGAATTTGAATAGTAAAGATGAGTTGACTGACAAAAACATTTTCAAGATAATAAAGTCCTTTGAAAATGAAACATTTAATGATAATCGATAATGATATTAGAGGCCAGCATTTAATGTTATTAACATTACAACGCAAGCGTCAAGTCCCTTAACTTGGGCCCCCCAGTGGCTCAGCGGTATGTCTGCGGACTTACACGCTAAAATCCGGGTTTCGATACCCGTGGTGGGCAGAGCACAGATAGCCCATTGTGTAGCTTTGTGCTTAATTCAAAACAACCCCTTAACTTGGAACTGATAAACTGAAGCACCCACCGTCAACTCGTAGGTTACACTTGTCTGACGAAACAGTGGGATTTGAATGTCATTCTCATAGCTCAACCAATAACGAAAAGAACGGAATGTGGTTTTTATTGCAACGGGATGCGAACCATGAACCGTCGACTTTGTAGTCTGAGAACGCAAGCTATCACGTCACGCTCAGCTTTTGATTGCGCTTTGGAAACGGTTAATATCTTTGACTAAGCGAATAAGTAATTTGATTCAAATGTAAGTAAACTTAAACGCAAATTGGATCGAGTTTTCCTGGCGTAGGTTCTTTACGATTTTACGAGATTCTGTTAACGGGAAATTAATTGGTAAATGTCTCGTTGTCCATCTGTATAACACTTGCAACAACAAGAAAAGTGAACCTGGTAGTAAAATAAACACATTTAAACGACATAGTTTGAGTAAATAGAATTCACCACTTCATAAATGTTAACTGCTTCTTTCAGCCTCGCTCAGAGTGTACTGGTTATGACAGGGTGCCACGTAAGAGAATTAAATTCTTTTGAACATGGCTTCATTCACCCTCAACTAACGAGGAAAACCAACGAAACAATATCTTTCGAAGGTTACGTAACAAGCTACACAATGGACTATTTGTTTTCTGCCCATCACCGGTATCAAAACCTGATTTTTACATTTTCAGTTCTGAGAAATGCATTAAATATTGTGGTGACCATACTATACTTCAATACAAAACAGCTTTATCATTGCTTTTGTGTTCTGGTGATTAGGGTTCTTGACTCGCAATCTGGGGGTCGCAAGTTCGATCACCTCACCAAATATGGTCACTTCTTTCATTCATACGAGTTATAACGTAGAAGTTAATCCTGTTATGTGTTGTTGAAATGTGTATTTTGTCTTCGCACAAAGCCACGTTGGGCTATCTGCTATGTCCGCCGTGAGGGAATCAAGCCCTGGATTTTTGCGTTTCAATTCTGTTAACTTACCCTTAACTCACTAAACTTTTCGGGTGAAGAGTAGTCCAAGACCTGTTGGTGTTGCCTAACTGCCTCCCCTCAAACTAACAGACAAAACACTGCAAACCCCTTAATCGATCAACAAACTAACAAACACTGCAAACCCCTTAGTCTATCAACAAACTAACTAACACTGCAAACCCCTTAGTCTATCAACAAACTAACTAACAAACACTGCAAACCCCTTAGTCGATCAACAAACTAACTAACAAACACTGCAAACCCCTTAGTCGATCAACAAACTAACTAACAAACACTGCAAACCCCTTAGTCGATCAACAAACTAACTAACAAACACTGCAAACCCCTTAGTCGATCAACAAACTAACAAACACTCCAAACCCCTTATTCAATCAACAAACTAACTAATAAACACTGCAAACCTCTTAGTCGATCAACAAACTAACTAACAAACACTGCAAACCTCTTAGTCGATCAACAAACTAACTAACAAACACTGCAAACACCTTAGTCTATCAACAAACTAACTAACAAACACTGCAAACCCCTTAGTCGATCAACAAACTAACTAACAAACACTGCAAACCCCTTAGTCTGTCAACAAACTAACTAACAAACACTGCAAACCTCTTAGTCGATCAACAAACTAACTAACAAACACTGCAAACCCCTTAGTCTGTCAACAAACTAACTAACAAACACTGCAAAACCTTTAGTCTGTCAACAAACTAACTAACAAACACTGCAAACCCCTTAGTCGATCAACAAACTAACAAACACTCCAAACCCCTTATTCGATCAACAAACTAACTAACAAACACTGCAAACCCCTTAGTCGATCAATAAACTAACAAACACTGCAAACCCCTTAGTCTATCAACAAACTAACTAACAAACACTGCAAACCCCTTAGTCGATCAACAAACTAACAAACACTCCAAACCCCTTATTCGATCAACAAACTAACTAACAAACACTGCAAACCCCTTAGTCGATCAATAAACTAACAAGCACTGCAAATCCCTTAGTCTATCAACAAACTAACTAACAAACACTGCAAACCCCTTAGTCGATCAACAAACTAACTAACAAACACTGCAAACCCCTTAGTCTGTCAACAAACTAACTAACAAACACTGCAAACCCCTTAGTCTGTCAACAAACTAACTAACAAACACTGCAAACCCCTTAGTCGATCAACAAACTAACAAACACTACGAACCCTATAGTGGTTCAACAAACTAACAAACAAACACTACAAACCCTCTAGTGGTTCAACAAACAAACACTACAAACTAACAAACACTGCAGGATCCAATACTTACAAGAACAAATAAAGAACCAAATTTATCATCCACAAATTTCACGTACAAAACATTGAAACGTTAAACAACAGACTCCCACATAGTTCGTTAAATTATTTCGAGAAAAACTGGCACAATAATGACTTACGATGCGAACACTAAAAATATCCTTATATACCTTTACCATTTCAATACATAAATAATGAATGCAAATGAGTTAAGGCCACCTGATGCTAGACAACTAAATTATTAGCTTTAACAAAGGTATATATGTCACTGCTCTCATAAAAACTCAAAGTCGATAAAAAAGAACACTGTGAACTATTTACGAAAGAGTATTTAACACAATAATTAGCTTTATGGACATGGCCCTGAAAGTGGTCATAGAGAGTACGCGGAGTAGCTGAGATCTCTAATGTAATTAATTACCTACACGGACATGGCCCTGAAAGTGGTCACAGAGAGTGTATGGATCATCTGAGAACTGATCCTCTTGTAGTAATTATAACACTATTAAATAGAAATCATTGACCATGTACTGAGGAGAGGAAGAGGTCCATATTGCACCTGACCCTATAAGGTCAACAATGCGACCAGCAGCAACCTACACTTTTTGGTTTGGTTAAAATATCGCGCAAAGCTACATGAGGGCTATCTGTACTAGCCTTCCCTAATTAGCAGTGTAAGACGAGAGGAATGGCAGCTAGTTATCACCACCCACCGCCAACTCTTGGGCTACTCTTTTACCAATGAATAGTGGGATTGACCGTAACATTATAATGTCCCCACAACAGAAATGGTAAGCATGTTTGGTGGGACGGAGATTCGAACCCCGACCGTCAGATTGCGAGTCAAGCGTCCTAACTTTCTGACCATGCTTCCTAGATTCAAACAAATTTGTTGTAAATAGCAGAAGGAGCGAAGGACATTTAGACAAATAAAAGTAGACAACGAAAGAAATATCTCTCACAAACCATTGGAAGCGTTACTTTTATGTTATATTCACTTGTGATAAATCGATGTCGTGAAATTGTACACGAAATAGTTTGACTTGTACTGGTTTATAATAATATAACAACCAATTGCTAATTCGTGTGATAATTTTTGATTATCGTTTGATTATCTTTATTAGTTTCTTTTTGTCCCCCTGCAATACTCCCTAATTTAGCAGTGTAAGACTAAAAGGAAGGCACTTAGTCATCACCACCCACCGTCAACTCTTGGGCTAATCTTTTACCAACGAATAATGGAATTGACCATCACATTATAACGCTTCCACAGCTGAAAGGATAAGTATGCTTAATGTGACAGGGATTTGAACTCCGCCCCTACGATTCTAGTGCCTTAATCACCTGGCCATGCCAGGCCCTAGAACATTAATACAGATATAAAGTTTATAGTTACTATATAAGTAAAGTGTGTAAAAGTGGAGTGTTACAGCATCCTTGGGCCTCCTGTTAGTACAGCGGTATGTCTCCGGATTTACAACGCTAAAATCGGGGATTCGATTCCCGTCTGTAGGCTCAGCAGATAGCCCGATGTGGCTTTGCTATAAGAATACACACAAACACATAGCATCCTTGGTGTTGATGCCTCTAGTATAAAATTTTCATATATCTTTGAGTTGAGGAAAAGATGTCGAAAAAAACTGTGCATATAACAAATATTTCTCTCTAATTTCCAGTTTTGTCCTAGACGCAGTAATCTTTGATTGGTAGGAATAAATGTGAACCACCTAGACGAACTCAACTTAAAACTATAACTAATTTCTATATATCTAACTGCCAGTACCAGTTTTCTTCCGTATGACATGGACTGGGCTTGTTTTATTGTGTATACAGTAAGGCCGTGCTCATTTCGCCCTGGCAACAGTAACACAACTACTCAGCGCAAACTCGTTAGACAGGTCGGGTTAGATATACTCTGTGCGCATGTGTATATTCTTTGTGACGTAGAACAGCTGTGACCTAATGGGAAGGGAAGGAACACGTTGCTTGTTTATGTAATGAAAAATACGAATTTCTCCGAAACAAACGCCGTAGAAAGGTACCCAGTGTTCAGCTCTAGAAATACTTTATTTTTAGTATTCTGAAAAAACAACAACAATTCGTTATTTCCAATCTGTTATTGCAGATGCTCTAAGATGGAATTCGAATAATCAATTTGGGTGTGGCTATGGAAAAGTTACAACTTCCCTGACACAGTGTTTTCTTCGTGAAATGCTTTCTGGTGAAATGAATGTATTTAATGGAGAAATTAACCCCTGTTATGTGTTAATGAAATCAGTAGGAGCATCTCTGTAAGATGACAACACTAAATTGTGGCGAGGAAATAATCAACATCACCTTAAGTTCAACTCAACCTTCAAACTGACAGGTTACTTTGTTATGACATTTTTATTCTATTTATTTAGTCAGCAGGCAGTTGGGTGAAACGAATTTTATCCATATTTGCATGTCTTTAATAATATATGTGTTTTTTCTTATAGCAAAGCCACATCAGGCTATCTACTGAGCCCACCGAGGGGAATCGAACCCCTGATTTTAGCGTTGTAAATCCGGAGACATACCGCTGTACTAGCGGGGGTGCGATGTCTGAGTGAAATAGCCCTAAAACTTAATAAAAGGTACATTGATACAACGGATCGTATTACTTTGGTTAATCGACAAAATAAAAGTGGACACTGGACGAGTGAAAATTAAAACAGCTTTAAAGAGATTTACGTGATATCTCGAAGTAAACTGAAAAACGTATGGAGATAATCTAATTCAAGAACAAAATATGTAATGAAATTCTGCTTCTAAACTATATCTGTTGTTTTTTTCTTATCATACAATATGTTCTTTTACTTAAATATACACGTATAGGTACTATAGAACAATATCCGTTTCCATGAATTGGTTTGTTTTGAATTACGCGCAAAGCTACTCGAGGGATATCTCCGCTAGCCGTCCCTAATTTTGCAGTGTAAGACTAGAGGGAAGGCAGTTAGTCATCATCACCCACTGCTCACTCCTTTGGTACTCTTTTACCAATGAAGAGTGGGACTCACCACCACGTTATAACGCCCCTACAGCTGAAAGGGCGAGCATGTTTGGTATGATGAGGATTCGAACCTGTGGCTCTCAGATTACGATTCGAGTGCCTCAACAAGCTGACCACGCCGAGCCCCATTTTCCATGAAATTGTCAGCACAGTTGTATTTGATAGAAAATAAGCATAGAAAAAGAAGTTTTTACCATCCAATTTACAATTATTTATCAACGTCATATCATATGAAATAGATATGTTCAGGATTTTGTGATGTAATTCTGTACGAAAGCATATGTAATACTTGTGATGTAGAAAATATCTAAATAAATATAGAGCGATTTTAATGTGATGACTTAATTCGTTCACTGAGGGTAAAGATGTGTGTTTTCTTGTAGCATAGCCGCATCGGGCTATCTGCTGATGGCAAGGAGTGGGAGATTTTGATTATATATTTTCAACCAATAGTAACTACTGTAACTCGAGCAAGATTACAACTGTTAAGACCAAAGACGTTCGAGAAATTATATCTTTCAGCAAAATCATAAACACTTAATTCTTGAGAATGGAGTTAAACATTACTTTAAATTCACCATCATACGTTATATTATTTATTTATACAATTTCATTGCTTTTCATTTAGTGTTTTAAACTATTATTAGAAGCTCAAACAAAAGGATTAACATTATTAGAACAATGAAATATTTTGCTTTATTGTTGTTTTATGTGCAAAGTAATTTTGACGATTTAAAATTCCATTTTTGTTAAACCTCTAAAATAACATATATTTATATCTTCAGCAACACACACAGATTTATTCGTCCATTTCTGGAGATACCGTTGCTCTTAACAAGTTGAAAGTTATTGGCGTGTAAAAGCAAAATTAGCATTCAATAAGGTTGAATGTATACATTGTTTCATTTTGAGTTAGCTCTAGTATTCGTAATGGCCAATAGATGGCAACTCATAACTTCATCGAGCTACCAGCTGTTTGAAGTTGTATCACTCCGCCAGAGAAACAAAGATGAATTGAAACTTTTAAACAAAAATAATTTGTCTTGATTAAAAATGGGTAAAAGATAGTTTTTGTAAATTAGATTATGTAAAAACAGTTTAGAAAAATAACTATCTCTTATGTGAATATCGTATCAATGGCTCTATATATAACGGCAGAGGAATACACTACTCTCCGTCTATAATAAACAGGGTGCTGAATGTTTCGTTGTCAGATGGTGTTAGTGGGTGTTGGAGGGTAGTGTTATCTGAGCGTAATTTTTTCTGTCGTTCGAAATTTACTTAAAACAAGCCTTTTATTGCTAGTTTAAGCCTTCAGTCTGCTTATTTCGAGTGATTCACCGATAAAATGGCAGATGTCGATGTTATTTGCCATCGTGAAACATTTAACGGCGAAATGCTAGGACCTGCAGAAGACGCTGGCTCAAAGTCTACGTCAAGGCCAATAGTTATCGAGCGCCAAGAGCCATCTAGTGGATATGACGAAAACAACTGTGATCAACACAGTAGCCAGAGTGAGGGAAATGATGTTGAAGGGCAAAAACTAGTTGACGGTGTTCAACGTAGGAGAAGGAGTCGGAGGGGCAAATACAAGCATAAAAAACGGAAGTGGAAGCCTTATTATAAATTATCTTGGCAAGAAAGGCGAGAAGTTGACGAACGAGAAACTATGAGAGCAAATCGTGTTCGAGAAGTTAGGTTTGCTCATGGACAGGCGTTAGCACCGTACAATACAACACAGTTTTTAATGGACGATCACAACGTTCAGGAACCCGATTATGAACATATTAATAATGGACACCGTCATATTCAGAAAGAGAACATGGGTGATTCTTCGGAAGAATTTTACAGCTCCCCAGAAGACGAGGAAGATTTCTTGCACCAACAGTTCTGTGAGGCTTACGAAGACATTCATGCCGAGCGTCTAAATTCTATGTCCAAGAATGACCTTGTTCAAGAGTACATTCAGCTTGAAGATAAGCTTGAAGAACTGGAAATGAAACTAAAAGACGCTAAAGCTAAAGTTTGTGTGTCATTGTGCAAATCTGTAATTGACAGCGAAGTGCAGACACCTAGTGCTAAAGAGTCGGAACAGTGGGAAAAAACTAGGATATTTAGAGAAGAAATAACAAAACTGATGAAAGAAAACCAGCAACTGAAGAATGAAAATGAAAAACTGAGAAATATGGTTAGTGATAGTTCTTGGTAATCATCATAAACTCGCAGACCGTTTATCCGTCATCTCACATACAAATCTACAAAACATTAACTCATTGCTATCCTACTTTTATATTTCTGTTGTGTGTACTGTTCTGTCGTTATTGTAACTTCTAAGGTCTAGATTCTAAAATTTACCATTTAAACTATGGAAAGAAAAATATGTACAGTAACGAACTTTCAACGTTAATGTGTAAATACCGTGATTACCAATTAAAATGTTTCGTTTCACTAGTGTAGTCATTAATATTAATTTAGTCAAAATCCACCAAATTTCTGATGCGTACGTCTGGGTGACAAAAGCTAAAGATAAAAAAAAAAAAATCAGGTAAGTTCACGAACCGATTAACCTTTTCAAGGTTATTTTTGATACAACTTGCAATTAAAATTAACCAGTAGACCTAAGGTAACTTGAATAGCTCGTCTGAACTTTAATAACACTGTTGAACAAAGGTCGTTATCTCATGTAGTCTTCACAATATAAGAACACAGAAGCAAATGAATTTTACACTGATACTTAAATATCAGTGAATATTTTCCAGTGGATTGTTTGTTGTTAAATGTTAAGTTACAGAATGGGTTATCTGCGCAGTACCTACCAAAGTATAGAAACAGTTTTTTAGTTTTATAAGCCTTCAGATTTACCGTCGAGCCACGTTTTACTGCCTAATTAAGATTTTAAATTTAAGCACCGTTATTTCTGAGGAAAATATTTCGTAATGTGTTTTGAATTATAAAATGTATACATCTTTTACACCTTAAACGAAATTATAAGTAACTAATAACGTATCCAAGCATACTTATTCTAAGGCTCGAAAATGCTTGCGATTGAAGTTTTTTAGCTTATTTTAGGCGAAACTGTTCACTGTAATGTGTTATCTAAGAAACAAACAGAACACTTACAGTACCGTGCAAAAGTGTTAAGGCAAAGTCAAAAATTAAATTTCAGGCTACTTTCAAATAACAATGGAAGGTAAATCACAGGTGAAACATCAAACTTTTATTAATCTCCATATTTAGTTCAACAGAAACTCAGTGGAAGTGTTTGAGTTCAGTAAATGGTTAATATTTTGTGTCTCACTCTTGTTTTAATAACTGTAGAGAAGCTTTCAAGTACTGTTGCAACATATTAAACAAAGTGTCCTTTGGTATTTTTACGCCATATGTATTTAATACACTTCCATAAAGTTTGTCGGAAGTAAATTTTGAGTTGTCAAGTTTTTGATCTATCAAATCCCAAATCTGTTCAAATGAGTGGAGATCGAGGAGATCGCATCATTTGAATGACTCTAGCAGCTTCTTTCTTAGCTAAGTAATTTTTGCATAGGGTGGATGAGTGGTTGAGATAATCATTTTCTTGGTAGAAGAATCCTTTACCAATAATACTTATACCACTGGCTATACCCTGACGATCAGTATCTGATGGTATTTGCGCTTGTCCATTGTTCCATCTATTTTGCAAATATTTCTCGTCGCATCAGAAGTAAAATACTCCCTAACCATCATATTGTCTCTCCCATGGTTTATGGTAGGTGCTATAGATTGAGGTAAGTATATTCCATCTTTTTTCCATATGACCCAAATATTTCAAACTTGGACTCTTATGTTCATGTCACCCTTTTACAATCATCAGCAGTCCGGTTTTGTATTTTCAGCAAAGAGATTGAAATAAAGGATTTTTAACTGCCACATGATCAAATATTCCATTCTCGTTTCGTCTTCTTGATAATGTAGAACTGGACACTTTTCTCTTATTTGATACATGGTCATTTATGTCATGCTTGAGGTCAGTGACAGTTTTCCTTCTGTCCGTATAAATCACTGTGTGAAAATGTTCTGCCTCTTCTTTCCCTATTTTCAAATTTACCTGTCTCGGTCTCACGATGTATGGTGTACTTGAGATCATTTGGGGACCAATTTCAAGCGTGCAGTAATTTATTGGGGAGCCTAACCAGTATCATGTAAAGTTTTTTTATACGAACTCTCTGCTCTTAGGATAATTCTGTATCTTTTTTTGAACCGTGGCATGACAACAAAACTTAATATAGTGTTAAATAAATACTTTTTTTTTCTTTTTTCAAGGTTTATTTGCGGATTGCTATAAAATTGGTTTCTTCTAACATTTTCCGGTGGCATATGCTATCTCCTTGGTAGCTACTTTCTGTATAGTTAAGACACTGTCTGAGATAACATAATAGTTAGTTCATAACCTAAATTTGATCAGTATGATCATCCAAGCAGAACTCTAATGACATGTCCTTAGTAGAAGTATATGGGAATTCTAAAAAAATTGTAAGTGTTTTCACCTTGGCTCATTCAATTGTCAACAGGGGTCACTGAAGGATTACCGTAGTGTTGGAATTTACATTCTATAATGGTATGGAATAATTAGTCTAGGGATTTACAACATTAAAATCAAGGGTTCGATTCCCTTCGATAGACTCAGCAGATAGCCCGATGTGGTTTTGCTTTCAGAAAAACACACACATACGTGGAAGTATTAACCCATAAAATGAAAATAATAAAATATTCTCTTGTTCTTACACTTTTGCGCAATGCTATAAGTAAAACATTTTTGTTCTTGTTTATTGATATAATAATATGATTTTACTTACTTAACTCATTTTTCTGATAGAAAAATAAACATTTAAAATAAAAACTTGTATACATATATACTTATGAACAATTATTCTGGTGCCTAGAATACAAAGTAAACTAACTGAGACACATGTATGTTCTCATTTTTTATCAGTAGAAAACTATATATAAGATAAATCAATAAATACGGTAGTATGAAGAACATGTTTCTATTACCTACGGTGGTTGGTTCTAATACAGTAAATTTGATAGCGTTTTATATATTTTTGTTCAGTTACTAGTAATTTTTAATTTCCATGAACTAATAATTGCTATTTTTGAACATGCTAGCATTACTACTTTTAAATATTTGTAAAATATACGAATATATTAATTTTCATTTTAAATTATGCGATGATTCGTTTAGGTCGCGAAATATTTTCCCATTGTTCCACTTCCGGATACAAAGATAACACTTTGCTCTACTTGTGTTAACTACTCATGAATTATGTGCGTATTTCATAAAATAATGATAAGATATACAAACAATTTGTATTCCTGTCATTCTGTTTGGTGGCAAAATATAGTATATACATATGCATATATGTGTACACATACACATAAGGCTTATTTTATTGGACACGTACACACCAAGCTCATTTCTTCGACCACAATTGTACGGTTTACGTAACGCACTATAGGCCTAACTTCTTAAATGAAATTAAACACTTACTTGCGAAGTTTCGCTTATATCATTGTACCTTTCGTCACTTTTGGTAGTTCGTTTGAACACAATTTAAAGATTGAAATGACTAATTATATCAGGCTATCAAACTAGCTAACAGTAATCAATTCAGCCGCTATTATAAGCTCTCTAATAAATCAATAATCTACTATATCCTTACTTCTATTTTTAAATTTCAAATAATTTCCTTAACCTCCAGACGATAAGCTCTTTGCTTATCACGTGATAACAACACTCCCTGGAAAACCACAATTTGAACAAAAACATTGTCTTAAAAAATAATAAAAGTTTCTTGTGTTTCATAATTTATGATATGTTAGATTTCACATCATGATTTATAAAAGTATATACCAAGTACTGTGGTTAAAAAATTAAGTTATTTCTCACGTATAGATTTGTTTGGTATTACAAAATCATAACTTGTGTAACTGATTTTCCCTTACCTTTTTCAACAAACTTCGTTTAATTTTATTAGATATTTTTTTACGAAAATCTTTCAAACATATGTTCGCACTGACAGACATCTATTCACATTTTACCTACAATCGCCTTACTGTTGTGCATTGGATTGATATACACAGATTTTTAAGACAGTTTGCGATGTGTTTATATATATATACTGATAAATATAAGTGACTTTTGAACCACAGTAAAAATGGTAGTGGAGGCGTGTTTTGTAATTTCAGTTATATTGTGATGTTTTTCGTTTATTTTAAATTCATTATTGTTCTATGATACTGGTTTTAATTGCTTATGAACAGTTAATGTATTACATAATACAGTAATTATTGATATATATTTCTCTGAGACTGTGACCTCCACGTTTACCCTACGTTCACAACGACTTATTTCTTAAGGTTTTTATTTGTATTCAACCAGATCTGCATGTTATTCTTAGATAAACATGCAAGCCACAGCCCCCAGCCACTTGGTTCTCTGATTATATTTTATATAGTATTCTAAAGTGAGCTATAGAAGAATATTAACTCTCTGAAAAACTATTAATTACAGCAGCCAACAGGCGTAATTAAGTGAATATTCTGTTTATGTTTTGTATAACTACACGAATGTGTTTGATGTGTTAATAGGCGTAAGTTAGAGCATATTCAAAACGATTTAGTGGTTGAATTACTGTCTGACATTAACTGGCACAAGCGTTGAAGGAAATAGGTTTTTAAAAAGTCCTTAAAAAGAAATGTCCAATAAACAGAAGTAATGTTAAATAAGATTAATTGATAATTAGTGATAACAATAAAGAATCCTCAATAGCTGCAGCTGTAATTAGATCTCAAATCGGGCGACAGATGGAGCTATGAGTTAAAATTTTACACTTGAAAAACAACATTTCGGAGCCATTCTGTGAGCTGCTATGTAGTAACTGAAAATATTCAAATATTTCAAAAGAAAATTTAGTTCAATTTGAAATTAAATTTGTAATGGTTATGTTTGTTATATTTTTATATTTTTTTTATTGGGACGACATTTCGATTACATTTTCAGCGAAGGTCTCAAAAGAAAAATCGAAATGTCACGTTATTGAAAAACAAGAAAAGCTCAACCCATTATAAATGTTCTCTAAAATAGGTTAGCAATTAAAATCCGGGGTTCGATTCCCTTTGTTGGAAAGAGTGCAGATAATCTATGCTTAATTTCTGTCGACAAAAACAAATAAGAACGATCATAATAAATTTCGACGTTTCAATAACTACTTATTCAGGAACATTAAATTGGCGAAAATGACTGTTGATACTTTAAGCGATCGCAAAAATTTATTTTAATTTACCACACTTGGGACGTTTTGTTATGGACAAGTAATCACATTGACTTTTTTGTTACAAAAAACGTTTCGTTACAGCATACATTGTATCATCTTTTCAAAGTTTTCTTTTTCTTTTTTTTTGTGAGTGGTGAACTTTGTTACCAGATTCCTCACTGGGGCCTGGCATGGCCAAGTGTTAAGGCGTGCGACTAGTAATCTGAGGGTCGCGGATTCGCATCCCTGTCGCGCCAAACATGCTCGCTCTTTCATCCGTGGGTGCGTTATAATGTCACAGTCAATCCCACTATTTGTTGGTAAAATAGTAGCCCAAAAGTTGGCGGTGGCTGGTGATGACTAGCTGCCTTCCCTCGAGTCTTACACTGCTAAATTAGGGACGGCTAGCATAGATAGCCCTCGAGCAGCTTTGTGCGAAATTCAAAACAAACAAGATTCTCCACTACTATTATGTTGGAGGACAGCATCTCTCTCTCAGACCTAAATTGTTTTCACTATAATTTATGTTTCACACAGCTGTTCAAAGCAACTCCTACCCTGTAACATAATACGATGTTTAGACACCTTCTCATCCTCTGAGTGTTATGTCATATTTGAATAATCCCTAAATGATGGTGCAGTTTACGATCTATTATCGTTTTTTTGTTATTACCACCAAACAATTTTATATTTAAACAAAAGGGAATTCTCAATAGCTGTGGCAGTTGAAAGGCAGGGTTAGAGTAAATTGATCTCCGATACTTCATTGTTTCTTTTTATTAGCTACCAGCTAGAGTGTCCCTACCCTGAATGGAAGTTATGTAAATTTAGGATTAATGAAAGGTTATATTTGGACGTGAAGCAAAGTCGCCCATAAAAACTGCAAAATGCAAAACCATATCACATGAGGTGAGACAGTGGTACAAACCGCCCATAAAAACCCACTAAATGCAAAACTGAAAATTTGTATGTATGCCACCTGTAATGACCTAATGAACCTTCATACCTACTTTGGTGAAGATTCATCCATACCCTGCGAAGTAGTTACATGGACAAACAACAAACAGCACTATTATATTTTTATCGGTATTTTTGTGTGCCAGCGTACATACAATTCATATTTATTACTCATAATATATATTTCAGTTTACCCTCGAACTTAAATTAATTTAAGCAGAATTAGAGTAAATTAATATTTGAGACCGTGGGTGTGGTCAGGTACGTCATTCGAAAGGGTTTGACCTCTGGAGTCGAAAACTGTAATTAGCGCTCAAATCGGTCAGAAATGACGGAGCGATAATAAATGTTTGTTCGTGAAAAAATTAAAACAAATCAGAGCCGTTATGCCGCGGCAGCACATTACTTGTCACAAAAGTAGTACTTATAACAAAATTGCCACGTTGTTGTTTTAAATTCAGCAAAAAGCTACACAATGGGCTATCTGTGCTCTGCCCACCACGGGTATCGAATCCACAGGCACACCGCTGAGCCACTGGGAGTCAGTGTCATAAAAGTGCACCCGTTACGTGTTGTTCTAGTAACGAAATGTGAAGAGGCCTTGCTTTCGAATTTCATTCGAAAACGGCATAACCACCGCGTGCGAAAATGAGACAGTGGAGTATCAGATGTACATTAGATATATAATCACTGCTCAGCTTTTCTTTTCCACGTGTAAATTAAATAATATTTCTGGCATATTGGAGGCCAGGTTGGTTAAGGCGTTCGTCTCGTAATCTGAGGGTCGCGGGTTCGAATCTCCGTCACACCAAACATGCTTGCCGTTTCAGCCGTGGGAGTGTTATAATGTATCAGTCAATCCCACTATTCATTGGTAAAAGAGTAGCCCAAGAGCTGGCGGTGGATGATGATCACTAGCTGCCATCCCTTTAGTCTTACACTGCTAAATTGGGACGGCTGGCGCAGATAATCTTCATGTAGTTTTGTGCGAAATTTAAAAAAAATCAAACAAATGAAACTTAAGTCGCGAAATGCTTCTGAAGAATAGTAAGATACTGGATCTGGAAATGTTGTTGTTGTTTTTGAATTAAGCACAAAGCTACACAATGTGCTATCTGTGCTCTGCCCACCACGGATATCGAAACCCGGATTTTAGCGTGTAAGTCCGCAGACATACCGCTGAGCCACTGGGGGACAGATCTGGAAATAGCACAGTAGTTTTTGTTGTTTTTTCGCCTAATTACAAAATCTTGGTATGACCAGGTGGTTAAGGCACTCGACTCGTAATCCGAGGATCGCGGGTTCGAATCCCCTCCAACCAAAAGTGTTTGCCCGTTAAGTTGTGGGGTCGTAACAATTTTATGGTAAATCCCAACGAATAGTGGAAAAAGAGTAACACAAATATTGACGGTGGGTGGGGATGACTAGATGTTAAATTAGGGACGGCTGGCGCAGATAACCCTCGTGTAGGTTTGCGCGAAATTGAAAAAAACAAACAATTTTCTGTTTATGGATATTGTTGAACATTATTTGACGTCATACCGTTGTATGTCAATCTATATAGACATTTTAGACAAATTGTTATCAACGGTTAAATACGATTTCGTCACGACGTTCCAAACGTGAACCTACATTCACAAAGTTAAAGGAGGTATTCTGTTGTAACGGATTTGTTTTTTTAAAGATTAATTTTCATGTGGACGTCACATTTCAGTTTTTTAGCTTTACTTATATATATAAGTACATTAATTTAACTGCATGTTAAATCTAGATACAGCTTGATTTTTTAAAAATAATGTTCTTTTTTAATTAAGGACTCCCAGTGGCTCAGCGGTATGTCTGCGGACTTACAACGCTAAAAACCGGGTTTCGATATCCGTGGTGGGCAGAGCAGAGATAGCCCATTGAATAGCTTTGTGATTAATTCAAAACAACGTTTTAATTAATTATTCTTCTCACTTAATCCCCCCACCATTAAAAATAAACAGTTGTGTTGAAAAAGAAGTTAACAAATACAACTGTATGGGAAACATTTTGACCTCATGTTTTATTAACAAATACAACTGTATGGGAAACATTTGACCTCATGTTTTAGACGAAATGGTTCTTTCTGCTTAAGTATAATCTAGTTTAATATAATAAGGATAAGCATGGACCTCAATCGATCATTATATTTGCCACTTGTCATATTAACGAGTTGATTAGCTACTTATGAGAATTTCCGTATGGTGACGCTATATAATTTCTGTTTAAAAACAGAGCTGATCTTTCTACGCCTAAACTCGTGAATGTACTTTTTTTCAGACAAAATTGGTTTACCGATTTAAAATGAGTTATCAAATAATTGTTTTTAAAGTCAAGGTCGTATGTGTATATAACATATTAAATGTTATTAATTTACACTTCACTAATTATAATTTTCAAATATCAGACAAAAGTTTATTTTTCTTTTCCATTTTTATCGCGATAATTCTAATTCAAATACGAAACGGCCAGGCATAGCCAGGCGGGTTAAGGCTTTCGACTCGTTACCTGACCGTCGCGGGTTTGAATCCCCGTTGCACCAAACATGCTCGCCCTTTCAGCCGTGGGGGCGTTATAATGTGACGGTCAACCCCACTATTCGTTGGTAAAAGAGTAACCTAAGTGTTATCAGCAGGTGGTGATGACTAACTGCCTTCCCTCTGGCCTTACACTGCTAAATTAGGGACGGCTAGCTCAGATAGCCCTTGAATAGCTTTGCGCGAAATTCAAAAAACGAACAAAATACCAAACATGACTCTGAAGGCTATGTGAATTTCGTCTGTTTTTATTTTTATATCAGAGTTGTTTAGCTACTAAACTCGAGGTAGGTGCAGTCACAAATAGAG
Organism: Carcinoscorpius rotundicauda; assembly: GCA_011833715.1. Lineage (NCBI taxonomy): Eukaryota > Metazoa > Arthropoda > Merostomata > Xiphosura > Limulidae > Carcinoscorpius > Carcinoscorpius rotundicauda. The sequence continues at coordinate 59,218,094 of CM022403.1, read as the reverse complement.
CCAAAAACACTCAACGAAAAAATAACACTAAAAGCTGCGTCCCAAAAATATTTATTTACAAAACGGAAAAAAGAAACAAATATGTTTTGAAAATAACTTCCACGGTATATCAGTCATCTCAAAATCGTAGTGTACGTCTCAATAGGTTTGTTTTAATCTCTAGTTGAGTTTGTTGACTTGAACCAAATATTAATTGTGATACATATATCCTGCAACAGTTGTCTAAAAGTTAAACCGCTGAAGCAAAACGTGAAAAGAATGTGGATTTATGAATCACAGCGATTTACTTTTTGTTTCCTGCCCTTAAAACTAGTAGGTTAATACAACTAAACTTAACATGATTCGTAAAGAGAATGCTTTTTGTTGTTTTTTTATTTCGCGCAAGACTACACGAGAGCTGTATGCGCTAACCGTCCCCAATGTGCTTAAGACCAGAGGAAAGGCAACTAGTCATCACCACCCACTTTTACCAACGAATATTGGGATTGACCGGTTCATTATAACGAGAGCAAAGAGAAATAAAGCTATTTGTCAAATTTTGTGAATTTTTTTCTCTGTAATGGGCGAAAACAAGAATCAAACTATATTAGCAGTTAATTTTGAACGAATTAATAGGGCAAATAATTATGATTACAACATAAATGACAGAACAATGTTTTAACGTTTATAAAGGACATCTGTTGTCTTGCGTTACAGTGTTACATGTCTCACCTACCGTTATCTTTTTATCTCCTAAAAAGCACTATCTGTAGTAATTGTGGAATAACGTTCCTTAACTGGTAGTAACGACAACACTACACTTATTGATTTATGTACCAGACGAGCTTGCAATGTCCGTTCGATTGTGATAACGACAACACTAAACGTATATTATTCAATCTTTGAAGTTTGTATTAATGTACAAAATATATTGTTACATTAGAAGTAAGTTACCTCACAACACAATACTGCCTCAGTTAAAGGCTTGTGTTTGAAAGGAACGTCCATAAAGAAGCTAGGTCTGGGCCTCATCGCCAGATGTTTTGGGGCGCTCGACTCACAATCCGAAGGTTGCGGGTTCGAATCCCAGTCACACCAAACATTCTCGCCTTTGCAGCCGTGAGAGCATTATAATGTGACGGTCAGTCCCGACTATTCGTCAGCAAAAGAGTAGCCCAAGAGTTTGCGGCGAGTGGTGATGACTAACTGCCTTCCCTCTTATCTTCAGCTGCTACGTTACGGACAGTTACTGCATACAGCTCTCGTGTAGTTTTGGCGCGAAATTCAAATACAGATAAGCAACGAAGAAGCTGCGAACCTAAATGTTGAATGTCCACTTAAAGTGAAATAAATTTGGCATTTCATAAGATTTATTATTAGTAATAAATGCAAGATTTCGTTACATATAGCATCAGTTCGGTTTGTTGTTACACTAAATCACTGATCGCACTAGCGATCTAACAACGTCCGTTAGTACTAATGATAACAACAAATATTTCCTGTAAAAAAAAAAAAGAAGACCTAAATGATGGTAATAATCAATCAGAGCTTTGATGAAATTTAAATTAGAACGTAAACCTCTACAGTTCCACTGTATTAGGCCCGTGACTCGTAATCTGAGGGTTGTGGGTTCGAATTACCGTCATACCAAACATGCTCGCCCTTTCAGCCGTGGGGGCATTATAGTGTGACGGTCAATCCTACTATTCGTTGGTATAAGAGTAGCTCAAGACTTAGCGGCGGGTGGTGATGACTAGCTGCCTTCCCTCTAGTCTTACACTGCTAAATTAGGGACGGCTAGCGCAAATTTGTGTAGTGTTGTGTTGCACAGCTTTGCGCGAAATTCAAAAAAACAAACCAAACCAATCCACTATATGAAAGTGGCAGTTTTTACTTATATGAAGCAGAATTGGGTGGAGAGCCCTTCTGTTTTCGAACACGTCGTTTCTCTTTATTAGAAGGTCTGTTTCGACAGTGTGGATATGTAAAAATGTATGAAATATATCAGAGAGTGTGTTTTGTGTATCAAACTCCGTTCCAGGCTTCCATATTTAGCATGATTCAAGATTTAAGAGCCCGCATCGTAATCGATTTATACGACAAACTTACGTATACGCGCTGTCTTTCCAGATTACCTTTGGGTACTAGTTTACGAAGACCGACGCTGCTATTGGTTCACGCAATTTCATATTTACGAAGACCGACGCTGCTATTGGTTCTCGCAATTTCATAACTCTGTTGAAATTCTTCCAGACACTGAAATACTGATGCTCTCAATATATTCGTAGAAAACTATATTCAAGATTTGGACGTACAAAACAACATGATGACCCAATATTAATTACTTATATATATTTTTATAAACCTCATAATTCAATTTTGATAGAATCAATAATGATAGAAACAGGGGCGTATTTAGCTAAAGTAGGGGCTAAAGGGGGCTCAGTCCCACAGCCCAGGGCCCACACAACCTTAAAGCCAACACTAAATAGGTTTTTCAAGTTAAAAGGAACCTGTTCTTTTTCTGTAGAGTGTGCAGGGAGGGGGGCAGCCTGGGGCTCGAAACTTCCCAATAACTAAGTGCGTACAGACTCAAGCATTTTGAGGAGCGTAATGCTATTTCGTGTTGAACAGATGTTAATGTTATTATGGTTTATAACACTTTGGTATGTGTGTGTGTGTGTTTACTGTGGCCCTTACCTCAGTAGTGGTTTAATGTATGTGCGATAGGCCCTGTTCTTGATTTGCAGTCATCATGCTTTATGCCTTCAAGTGATAAATAATTAAACTATTTATTTATATTTTTATCTTCAGTTCACTGAAATTGACGCACTTACTGCTACGATTTTCTTTTGCTTTGGTAAAAATTCCAGTAGTTGTGAATTACGGGCCTGGCATGGCCAGGTGGTTAAAACATTCAGCTCGCAATCTGAGGATCGCAGGTCCGAATTCCCCGTCACACCAAACATGCTCGCCCTTTCAGCTGATGAACCTGACCCCCAGTGGCTCAGCGGTATGTCTGCGGACTTACACGCTGAAATCCGGGTTTCGATACCCGTGGTGGGCAGAGCACAGATAGCCCATTGTGTAGCTTTGTGCTTAATTCAAAATAACAAAAACAACTGACGAACCTAGCGCCCTAACCACATGGCCATGTCGGTTCTCGACAACTAGAAATGATATACACTGACTGAACTTTGAGGTCAGGCGAAATCCACCAGCCACAGCTGTTTCGTGTGACTTCAAACTTGTCTTAAGCACGTTTACGTAGTTCGATCCATTTTCTGTGGTGTTTCATAAACTATCAAAAATACCGAATTCATTCTCATTGGTCATGTTAGACATTAATAAGCTATCCAGGGTTATACCTCATTGGTTTAAACTGAACACTTGTTTTGCTTCGTGTAGGCATCTTCTAGCCTTTCCATTACTTTAAAGTGGGGTTTGCATCCCAGTCGCGCCAAAGATGCTCGCCCTTTCAGCCGTGGGAACGTTATAATGTGACGGTCAATCCCACTATTCATTGGTTAAAGAGTAGCCCAAGAGTTGGAGGTAGGTGGTGATGACTAGCTGCCTTCCCTCTAGTCTTACACTGCTAAATTAGGGACGGCTAGCACAGATAGCCCTCGAGTAGCTTTGTGTGAAATTCAAAAACAAACAGACAAATAAACTTTAATATTTTAGATGATATTTGCAAAGTGCAGGAACCTGTCTGTACCTTCTCGTCACCCAACCATCTCGCAGTGTGCTCTATAGTTTGGTTATTCAGATAAGTTACATTGAAGATATTGGTTTCATTGCCATATTTAGATGGGTTGCTGAAGGGGACTCATGGTCTTAGTGGGGGCTCATTGACAATTGTTATTCTGTGTAAAATTACATGGGACATAAAGCCCGCAAGAAGTACGAATGTTTCCTCAATTGCAGTGGATGTTTATAATAAATATGCTGTACTTACGATTTTACCAGTTATTTCCGGTCCCCCTCCGGTTACTCTTCGGATTTACAACTCTAAAATCAGGATTTCGATTCCCCTCGGTGGACACAGCAGATAACCCGATGTGGCTTTGTTACAAAAAACACAAACACACTAAGTTGTTTCTGAGTTTGATATTTTGACAATTTTCGTAAAACTGTTTCACTTTGGCATAATGTATGTTTACCAGAAACCCCAGTTTCAGACGTAAAAATCGTGACCTAATGTAAAAAGTATTGGTTTAATTGTGTTATTCATAAAAACTGTTGGATTAAAATCGAATAGTTAACTGTTATTCAGGTACATTGGCAGTAGATATATGCAAACCAGTTAAGCTTGTTACGAAAACAGAATAACGCCCTTGGAAACTAATATTTATTAAAATTAGACGAAAGCTAGTCAAATAATAACATTTGGCTTTGCTTCTAGTGTTTGGATGCAGTCTGATAATTTGGAACAAATAGATTAGAACTCTGAAGTTCACACATTTCAACGTTATGTGTTTAATTCACTATGTTGAAATACACACCAATAAAACAATGACTGTGAAGTCGTTTCTCGAGCGTCACAATTTCGGTTTCTGTAAGACGTGTTTTTTTGTTGTTTTTTTATGTGATGTGCTTGAATGTAGAGAAATTTGATTTTTCTTTGTGCACCGAATAGTAACGTGCCGTACAGTCTGTGAGATGTGTTTGTTTGATTGATTATTTGCAATTAAGCACAAAGCTACACTGTGAGCTATCTGTGATCTGTCCACCACGGGTATCGAAACCCGTTCTATAGCAGTGCGAGTCCCCAGACGTGTCACCGAGGGAGGGGGTGTGAACGAAGGGCACTACTACTTGAATATTACGCAGTTTTTGTTTTTTGTTCACCCTCATGAGAACAATCTAACGTCTCAAGGTCGAGGATATTATTTGATAACATGTTTATAAATAGAAACGGCTATCAGCATAGATGTCATCATTTTCTAATCCACCTCCCATCTCCATTCAGCTCAGTAATAAGTTTCATGGCTCATAAATAAAATAAAATAATAAAAACACTTCTGGATTCGATTTCTGTGGTGGGCGCACTACAGATACGTAGCTCTGCGCTTAACGACAAATCACCCCCCCGATAAAAGTTATTTCAGGTCACGTTCCCTAATATCAAAGTAATGCTCAGAATACAGCTTAGAAAAACATTAACCCGATTTCTGTCGTACATAACTGCTCTTTTAAGTTGGATGTGAGAAACGCAGGAAAAAGCTTCATTGTTTTCAAATGTGAACGTACGTCAATAAATAAAAATACAGAAATTATTAACAAAGGACGACCTGAAAATCAGGAGAATTAATCACAGTCGATGCGAATATTTGGGAAACTGAGTTTCTAAAGTGTACGATTTTTGAGTGTTTGAAATATCTCAACTTACACGTTTTAAGTAAGTTACTTCACCTTCGAAGGATTACCTGAAAACGACATCTGTTTACATTACAAAGTTTTTAGTATTTCTAGAAAAGTCAGTAACAATATAGTATTAACTTCACAGACCTGGTGATTAGGGCTCTCTGCTAGAGGGTTCGAAACCCTGCCATCGGATATACTCGCTCTTTCAGATGTAGTGACGTCATAATGTGATTGTTCGTTGGTAAAAGAGTATCTCAAAAGTAGGCGGTGGGTGGTGTTGACTGGGTGCCATTCCCTCTGATCTATCAATGTTAAATTAGGAACAATTAGCGCAGATAGTGTTCTTGTAGCTTTGCGCAAAATACAAAGCAGACCAAATCTTGTATTAGTTTCGTTTGTTCCTAAATGGCCCTGCATGGCCAGGTGGTTAAGGCACTCGACTCGTAATCCGAGGGTAGCGGGTTCGAATCCCCGTCACACGAAACATGCTTGTCCTTTCAACCGTGGGGTCGTTATAATTTCACGGTCAATCACACAATTAGTTGGTAAAAGAACAGCCCAAGAGTTGGCGGTGGGTTGTAATGACTAGTTGCCTTTCCTCTAGTCTTTCGCTGCTAAATTAGGGACGGATAGCGCAGATAGCCCTCGTGTAGCTTTACGCGAAATTAAAAAAAACAAACCAATCGTTTGTTCGCTTGTTATAAAGATACGTGTTCTGTTCAGCAAACAAATACGTCATCTGCAGCACTCGTAACATTTTATGCCGCCAGATATCACTAGTAAAGCCAAATACGATATGACATTTGACAAACCTTTTAGAAGTTGGCTGTAGAAAGAAGATGAAATGTAATGAGACAAGGTGTCACTACGAATCACTTGTTGAAACGAATGAAACCAAAATATTGAGTGCTTCTTAAATGAGTTATCTCATTTCCTTTGGATGTAAAAGGGAACATTATTTTGTGTGTGTTTGTGATACAGGAAAGGTCAATCTTCTAAGGCGAGCGCTCGAGCCATTCCTAGATTTAGCTCTGGAACTTTTCTTTAAATACATTATACCCACACATGTCACGTTCAATCGAGCTATACTGCAACGTTTCAAAAACCAAAACAGGAAAAAAATACCTTATAAAAGAATACGTGTTTCGGTTGCTTACTTGTAACTTAGTTACATCACAAAGATATATATATATCACAAAGTTTTCAATTGTTTCTACTCTTACCAAGAATAAATCTCTGCATTATTAATAACATACCTTCAGAACGCTGTTGCTTAAAGTACACATAAAGTTGTTGTTTTTTTAAATAAAGATACACAAATAAAATCAAAATTGATTGTGAAATATTGGTGGGCTTCTTCACAACTGTCAGGTTGGTTTTGATTTCGCACAAAGCTACACGAGAGCTATCTACGCTAATTTAGCAGTGTAAGACTAGAGGGAAGGTAGCTATTCATCACCACCAACCGCCAACTCTTGGGCTACTCTTTTACCAAAGAATAGTGGGATTGATCGTTACATTATAACGCCCCTACGACTGAAAGGGGGAGCATGTTTTGTGCGACAGGGACTCGAACTCGCGCTCGTCAGATTACGAGTCAAACGCCTCAACTCACCTGGCCATGCCGAGCCATAATAAATAAATAAGAAAATAAAAATGTCTCGACTTTCACCAGGCAATATTGGAGTAAGATGTACAGACGAGAAAACACATATACGTGGACTTGCTAGGTTTTGGGGATATGTTATAAGACATCACTTTTTGCATTTGCTTTTCCCAAAATGGAAACTTTTTCTCAATATTTAATGGTCAAATTAAGTGAAGTCAAAATAAAGAAAAATATATATATAACCAGAAAAAAGTACTTATAAACCCAGAGACTGTTTGATTGTTTAAATCAGATATTCGTAAAGCTACACGTCCATCGTTTCATTACCTTCTCAGTTTATAATTGGTAGATTAAAGAAAAGTCGTGTAGTGAACAACACCCACCTTTTCAACCACTGGGGACCAGGCGTGGTCAGGAGGTTAAGGCACTCGACTGACAAGCTGAGGGTCGCGGGTTCGAATCCCCCGCACACCGAACATGCTCGCCCTTTCACCCGTGGGGACGTTATAATGTGACGATCAATCCTAATATTAATTACTAAAAGAGTTGATGGTGAGTGGTGATGACTAGCTGTCGTTTATCTTGTCTTACACTGCTAAATTAGGGACGGCTAGCGTAGATAGCCCTCGTATAACTTTGCGCTAAATTCAAAAACAAACAAACAAATCAACTATTGAGTTACTTGGACCTTGACTCCCAGCGTCACAGTGGTGTGTCTGCGGACTTATACTGCTGGGAAGCAGTCTGGGAGGCTGAACACAGGACCACATCGAGTCTAAAATCTCAAATATTCACATGTAACGTTTAAAAATTTGTGTGAACAGTATTATTTCTAAAAATTCAGAACGAGCCCGTCTTTATAAAAATGCGTTTCTCTGATGCTGTTATTGGAAAACCAGATTCTTGAAATCAGAGCTAGCATGTTTGTACAAATAAAAATATTTATAAAACTAAGTAAGCAGTATTTTTAATGCAATAAAGGAACACATCGTAATCTGAGGATGGTTCGAATCCCAGTCGCACTAAACGTTATAATGGGGCGTTATAATGGGACAGTTAATCCCACTATTCGTTGGTAAAAGAGTAGCCCAAGAGTTGGCGGTGGCTGGTGATGACAAGCTGCCTTCCTTCTAGTCTAACGCTGCTAAATTATGGGACGGTTAGCACAGATAGCCCTCGAGTAGTTTTGCTCAAAAGAGAAAAAAACAAATAAACAAACTCTCCAACATCAAAATAAGTAAAAAAAACAAACAGAAGAGCAAATTGCGTTAAGCAGTTTGATGTCATATATGGTTTATAAGAATGATGAACAAGTTTCTATTTTCGATTGGAATAGCCCAAGAGTCGATGATGGTATACGATTTACTAGCCGCCTTTCTTTTTCTAGTTCATCAGTACACAGAGATGGCTGTCGTGTGATTTTGTTTCTTTTATATTATGTATACTAATTTGTATTCTTTCACTTCCAGGTAAAGAATCCATGGTCATACTTTCAACAGTACAGAGACGTGTGGATGCAAAGCAAAGATAAAAATAATTTGGTCTAACTAGTCTTGAAACGACCTTTGATGTGTCCTGGGTGGTTTCAAACCGGCGCTTGACAATAACAACCAACAAGAATATCTGAAACCATAAAGATAAATATGTAGAATCACCACAGTTACATACTAGCTCGTGGCGTCATCTGTTGATAAGTATTTACACTATAATGCACGAGATCGTGTAAAATATGCTCAAAACGGTGAACGTTACGTTGGCACTGCAGCAAGGCAAAATATCTTCCTAAACTCACTATTTAATTTCCTTAGAGCGTATTGGTGTATAGAAAATATTTTAATACTATAAATCAACGACTTCATTAGACCGAATTGTTGTTGGGTGTTCAATGAAAGAAAAAACAACAACTTGGTGTTGTAAAGTCGTTCATTTCTACTATTAAAATATCTTCCTACAACTAATTGGAATAAAAGGCTTTAAAAACCATAGTAGGTGCACAACACTTTTTTGTGAGAAAATGTAACTAAAATCATGAAAAGTTCAGATATTTACGAAACCCAGGGTTAAAATTAGGATCTGACATCATATTTGAACAGATCTCGTCGAGGGTGTTCTGAAAATATATAATTTTACATATTTTTCTGTTACCTTATAAAATATATAACAATAAAAACATTTTCAAGGGGGCCACGTGTTTGTTCACTCCTGTATATTTTTTTATTAGGCCAGTGAATTACGATAATAATTTACCCGGTGATGAGAAAACTAATCTCGAGGATATATATATTATTATTATTATTTTCGTGCCCTTGGTTCTGCTGTAAGAACTTCATCTAGTGGAGACAAGATTGATGTTTAGAACTTGGATTTTGTTATTCTATTACAGATGACTCAGACGAAGTCAATGACTAGTTTAATAAATGCCTATTTCAAAGTAACGCTTGGGGGATTAAGCTAGAAATACAATTTAGATAGAAATAATTATGAAGATGAAAGGTAGAAATAAACATTTTTTTTGTGCTTTTGATTCATTGCGTATTAATCCATTAACATGTGGCATTTAATTTCTTTAGATACTACTAGGTCTTACTGGAACTGTACAGGGCGGCCCGTAAGTCCCTACCCATCCATATATTGTTATTATGTTACATTCAATTACGCATATATTATAAATTTGTTTCTTTTTTTCAGAGAAATATGGCCGATGTAAGCCCATTTACACTTGAAGAGCGTATTGTGCATGATATGCAGCGAGAATGAAGGACAGCACACAGATACGTAAGATAAATGAGGTGATAGTAACACGACTGGAACTAATAAACCATCTAAAGTAGGAATGCAGAAGAATAAGTGAAGGAACTGGATAAGAAGAAATGCATCTATAAACAAGGATTCACAATCACTTGTGAAAGTAGGAGGTAGCTGTCTTTATCAGCAGGAATGAAGTAGTAGGTAGTTCTGGTTTTTAACATTTTACAAAAGTAAAACTGTGTTTAAATTTCACGGGTGCACTGTAACAGTGATGGTCACTTTCCATGTTTTAAATCACAGCAGCACCTGAAGAAAGTTTCAGGGAGAGACAAAGTTTTCCAGTGTAATTGTGGATTGAATAATTAAAAAAATTGATATGCTGAATTAATAAAAGAATTGTTTCTCATTTTCCAGGGTGAAGGGCAAGTTATTCCATGGAGTTTGCAGTAGATGTTATTGACTATCTGCCATTCTGGTTGTCTTACCAGTTCAAAATCCTGGACAGGTAACATGTAGTTTTGTGTAAACTTATGAATAGAAAAACAAAACAAAAAACAAACAATAAGCTGTTAAGTTATTGATGATTATGTGACTGCATTTTGAAATTTTAATTTTGTTTATAAAATATTTCTAAATCAAATAAGTTTGGACAGATCTGATTTTAAAATGAGAAATAATTTGCAGCTTTCATGTTAAAAATTTTATATTTTACTTCAAGAATATTTAAACGGGATTGGAATATGTTCATTAATTTTAAATTTAGTTTTATGAAAAGAAATAATCTACAGATAGCCACAACAGCATTGTAGAGAAGATGAGTGTTTGTGTTGTTTTCATGATAGCCTGAGAACCGAGTTCAAGATCAAATCATTACATGAAGTTCATAACTCGTAATTGAATGAAATGTTGAAATCTGTTAATAATTACTCGCCCAAAAATGCATTTCAATTCTTTAGTTTTTTTTTCTTAACTATGTAGGAAACTGTAGTTAGCTTGACTTCAAGATGGTATAAAATTGAGTGAAACAGAGACATTTCTGGAACAAGTTCCTTACAATATCAGCATCCCCTCTTCCAACAGAAGTGATGTGATGTTTATCTCCAGGTTTCACATGTTTTGATCAAACACAGTTGCTCAGACTGCTCTTCCAAAAGTTAAAACCTCACATTTTCAGATGCAGCCTTCTCGGCATCAGAAGAAAAATCAGAAAATAACGTAAAAAAGATACGAGATTCCAAGCATACAAATTCTTTTTCAGTGAAATCAAATACTATATATAATGGTCAGAGTTAACTGGATAAAATGATGAGTGTAACTTTACGATTTTGTAATTAAGCAGTACACCAGTAAAAATAGAGTGAGGAAAGAAATTATTTCAACTAGCTACAGTCGCTTAAATTCACAAACGGAAACTCGACACGTTTTATGCTGTTGAAATATTCATTTGTTCTGTTTGCTTATCGTGAGTCAAATTAATTTCTCTGTGATTCTTACATTATTGATTCACTAAAGTAAGTTCAGTGTATGAAGGACTGGTTATTAATTGTTGTATTCTCACTCTGATAATTAGTTTAGATTTGTAAAAAGACTTGTCAGTATTACAATACTTTGGTTTGTTGTCTTTTGTTTTGTTTTTTTACAGTTGTATATGATCCAATTATTCTCCTTTGTTACTATTATATCTTTCAGTCAAAAATAGTAGATAATAAAATTGTAGTAAATTACATGGACCTCAAAATAACTTTATTTTTGTTCCATGTTGGTTTCATCTGGTAGAAAAAACAATTCTTTGGGAACATAGTTTTTTATATATTACATATAAATAAGAAAAAAATTACTTTGACAAATTTTCAACTTTCATTGCTTTTCAAAGGATAATATTTTAAGGAAGATTTCCCACTTCCACTGCTTCCAAAAGGTAATATTTTATTGATAAATCTCCAGTTTGCATTACCGTCAAGGTGCAATATTTTAAGGCCCAAAACTCTTACTTGTATGGATGTATATACATTATGGTATTTTAAAAACCTTTTGATCATAGAATATGTAGTAATTTGTTTTTTTTATCAGGCAGGTTAATGTGTGATTACTTTAACAGAGAATTATTAAACATTTTTGTTGAATAACTTTATTAAACAAAGCAGAATGTATCAAACTTGTACTTGTTGTGCATTTTTGGAAAGTTGCAGATAAATAAACTCAGTAATGGAAATATTTGTAAAGAGATTATTAAAAATAAATATTTTATCATTTAAACTGTGGTAACTGAATGAAGTTATTTGCAGCTAACTCATTAATTTACTATAACAGTGTAAATGAATATGAATTATACATCAGTAAATTCTGCAAAACAAGTATTAGAACATAAAACATAACTTTATAATCTGACAGACTGATATAAATGCTGAAAAGAACTGATATTGGTATACAAATAAAATACAGCATACAGGTATTTTATTTCCTACGTGTAACAAAATTTCAAAGTGTTTGAATAGAATCCCAACAATTTACATCTATTTTTGTTGGTTACTCCCAACTCTTAGCATTCTTGGGCTGTGAATCTGAGGATTTCAGGTTCATTGCCACCCTTTGGGGTCATGACTGTGGCATAATGATGGTGAGATCCACTATTTTGTGAGACCTGGGTAATCCAAATATCGGAAGTAATTCTTCCTGTGTATCAGTTCACAGATATTTTGTGTAGCTTTGTTTAAAAATTCTAGAAGAATAATTTGTGTTAACAATCATCTGAACTTTGAGTTTGCTCTTTTAACTTTTTGGTTTTTTGTTAAAGCAAAACTTATACTGTAATATTAATTGTAATTGAAATGAAATAAACTTTTAATTATTGCTTATTTTAAACAGTTGCAATGCTTATATCTTGTGTCACGATAGTCTCATTAAAACCAGAAATCTGTAACTCAGTGACTGCTTCTGTGTTAGTGACAAAACAGAGGGCTCGGCATGGCTGGATGATAAGGGTGATCAACTCACAATCAGTCGTGTGTTCAAATCCTCGTCCAATCAAATGTGCTTGCTTCTTTAGCTGTGGGGATGTTATAATATGTGGTCAATCCAACTATTCATTGGTAAAACAGAGTATCCCAAGATTTGACAGTGGACAGTGATTACTAGCTGCCTTCCATCTAGTATTACACTGATAAATTAGGGATGCCTAGTGTTAGATAGCCCTTTGGTAGGTTTGCACAAATTTTCAAAATGGATGGACAAAATAGAAAATGTGATTATTCTAGAGGAAGAAAAGTAGTTAGAACATGAACCATTATGCTATTTAAATGTCATAGGTATTACTAACAACTTCATAACTAATAGACCTAAGTAACAAAAAAAAAGGTTTTATCCAAAGAAAATAACTGAAAAAAAATTTCCAACAATAAATAATGCTTTGATTTAGTGACTAATAAGTTATCTTTATTTAACGTGTTTAAAATACTTTTGTGTGTGTGCGTATGTAACATGCTTCACGATTTTCTGTAGCAGAATTATGAGTTTCTGTTACTGTTATCTTTTGGTAACAGCTAGTTACAGAGGTATATTAAACTTTATTTCAAGAAATAATCATAACAAATCTCGTAAGTTGCATAAATTTTAACACTTTCTAAAACTTTACTGACACCCATCTGGCCCAGTGTGTTAAGGCGTTCGACTCGTTATCCGAATATGGAGTCTTTAAATTATTATTTTTATATTTTATGTATAAATATCAGTAGATGGCGCTCTAATAGCTTGTTAGCAGAATGAGACACACCCGTTTGGTCTGTAGGCTGTGTTAGCAGACAGCAATACAGAAGTAGTGCTTCGAGTTTTGTATTTAAGGGACTCTCTAACCTTCGTTTTGGTGTTACTGTCGTAAAAGCTTTTATTGTATCAGTCAGTTGTTACATAAATCAAAGAGTTACGTATGGTTTTGTAAGTGTTCTCCTTATATCTTTGAGGTGTTTTATTAAGTTAATGGTTCAACTTCTAAGTTTTAGTTTGACTTAGTCACTCAGTGTTACTGCGAGCAATGACTAGCACAACTAAATAACTGAATAACGAACATAGAACTTTAGAAGAATTCGATCACATATTTCACTGTTCAGTACAATACTGTAACACTGTAAGTTTTAATTATGAATCTATTAGTATAGTACCTATTAAGCTATTCATAGGCATTCGCTTTTTGTTTTTAAAAGATGATGTAAAAGTGTAATTAAAAATTGCTTTAAGTTTCGTTTTTAACAAAATACTTTGAATTGTCAAGATCAAGACAAATGTTTTAAGGATGTTGAATTAATGTAATGTTGATCTGTTCAGTCGTTTGTTTAAGGTACTTTAAATGTATTCTATTACACTATTTGTTAAAATCGTGTACTAGTCATGCTCTAGAAATATTAGTACAAGTACCTTAAACGTTGCGAAACAATAGTTTACTGCTACCACTAAAAAGCAATGAATAAATATTATAAACATTTGTTAGTGTTTTCAGATTCAATGTCAAAAATAGTAGAAGTAGGCGCTGTTAGCAGAATTGGGGCCGGCACATTAGAAAAGTAATTTTCACACATCTGAGTGTACAGGAGACAGTCTTGAAGGACCTAAACATTTCCTTGTTCATATGTTAATTATATTTATGCAGCAAAGTTAACTTTTTAATAACTTTAGGCTGAAAAACGTGTGTTTAATTATTATACTGCTGATGAAAATATTTTTCTGTGATCGTGAATGTATGTGTTATTAGACCAAATTCTTGGCTTTTCTTAATTAATTAACTAATTAATTAATATTAGTTAACCTAATATTAATTTACAATACTCACAATAATATATCAATTATTAGGCCTATATTAATCGTAAGGCCTTCCACGACGATTAATTTCCCTTTTCACTTTTCTTTGGCCTACTTCCCTTTCGTAACATCTCGTCTGCTCATTTTTGTCTGTTTCTCTACATTTACTATTGCAATCACACTATTTATTTATCTTTAGCGCAGATAGTCTAGATGCTTTGCGCCATGAAGCAGCAAACCAAACTATTTATCTTTATTACACCTTATCGTCTGTCTTCTGTATTCTATACATCAATAAATTTCACGCGACACTCGATAATCTCTGCATCAATGAATTACAAACAATAATACGACCCCTATCGAGTGTCGTAATTAAATTTGTCATAATGTTCACTTTAAATTAATTGATTGTGACTCTCATGTTACAAATAAAGCTAAACAATCATTAAGTATTTATTCTTAAAATAAATTGTATAATTTATTTGATAAACATATAATTTTATATACACATATGACTTATCCTACGTTACGTGCCCCGGCATTGTCTGATGGTTAGGACACTCGATTCGTAATCTGAGAGTCACGGGTGCGAATTCGCGTTAAACTAAACATGTTTGCCTTTTCACTCTTAGGACGTTATTATAATAAATCCCATTATTTGTTTGAAAGAGTACACAAGGAGTTGATTTTCATCTTGTCTTACTCTGCTAAATCAGGGACAGCTAGCGTCGATCGTTCTCGTATAGCTTTGTGCAACACCTAATATTAATTTGTTTTAGACTCAACTAATATCATTAAAAAAGAATTGTCAATGCTCATACAGTAAAGCGTTATGGGGCTGAAAACAGATATTGTACATTAGCCTGGAGTTGAATTTGCCCTAACACCATCTGAAAATATGTTCATTCTGCCATTTATGTCATCTGATCAGTTGTCATGGTAGTAAACAGCTGCGTATCAAAACAAACACTTTATTTATTTTTCATTAAAAAAATTATTTCACGATATTTGATGATTTGAATTTTTTTTCCCGTCATAAATTGTAAACTTAGTTGAATTGCTGAGAGCCCACGTGCAATAAAAACAAAGATACCAATCATTTTTGGCATTTAGAACGAAAGTGTTTCGATACCTAGTTTGAAAAGTGTGCGACAAACGAAAATATTAGTATTGAAATATTAAATGAAAATAAGTTTTTTTCTTCTCTATGTAGAATAAACAGTTTGTAATCCACAGACGAGATGTGATAGTAACATCAAATGAACCTGAAATTTGTTTTTAAACTTAATTCGAGACGTACGTTTTCCGTTGCGTAGGCCTTGTACCACAATTCACGATTTACATTTATGCACGTGCAGGGACTACCAAGGTGTGTTACGTTGGCGGAAACAAACGTCACCTCAGGAATATGTGAATTTGTAGTCCTTATGAGATTAAAAATGTGGTACTGTATAAATCAAAACCATTTTATTTTTTTTTACTAAAACTGCCAGTACTTTATAAATTAATAATACTTTAAATCTTTAAACTCCTTATACCGTAAACTTTAAAACTAATTTCCATCCTCGTTAGGTTAACTCCTTTGACGGCCACCAACCTTGGTCTTGGAAACTCTCTTTTATCAAGCACGAGTGACACATCTGTTACACGGTCTTCGAATAAGGTAACATATTATATAAGTATAAACAAAGGTTTTAAAATAATCAAAATTATATGTTCTTAACACACCATTTTTCTTCTAATTATTTAAGTATTTCCAGAAAAGAGAAACGTATAATAATATTTCAACTACAGATTTTTTCAACACATCCGTTATTGCGTTCGCGTTTTTTTCAATCTAGAGCTTATCTGGCAAGTTAGGGCACAACACAGTGGTGGTAGTAATGCTGTGCCATTCGTTACAACAACTGTATGAGTGAACGTTTTTATGCAGGCTGGCGAAGCATAATTATAATTAATTATATTTGTCATTAATTATAATCCCATTTCGTCAGCCTATGAAAGGCGTTCACAGTATAAAAATTAAAATTTGGTATTTATTTTTTATCTTAAACCTTGAGAAAATGACAAAACGAAAGTCGTAAATTTAAGCTAATTTCCTGGTAAACCTGAGTGTATAAATAGGTTTTACATAAATATACGCCCCGCCCCCCAGTGGCTCAGCGGTGTGTCTGCGGACTTGCACACTAAAATCCGGGTTACGATATCCGTGGTGGGCAGAGCACAGATAGCCCATTGTGTAGCTTTGTGCTTAATTCAAGAGAAACATAAATATACATATCTGTTGCTTTCGTACGTGTTAGTTACTACTATTACACGTGTCTCGTTTATTTCAAATGCCTATTTATTACTATTTAAATATACGTATATTAGAACACGTTTTGAATATCTGAACAACCACATGTATAACCAACCTTACTTATGGTTTTACGAACGCCAGTTTTGAATAACCGAACAAATACAAGCCTAATAATCCGTGATGACGAGAAACCCCACTTGTAGAGAAAAATGTGTAAAACGGCTGGTAAAGGCTGAGAATTTTTTTTGTAGAAGAGCGAACAACGTTTCGACCTTCTTCGATCATCGTCAGGTTCACAAAGAAAGAAAGAGGTGTAAATGACCGACAGCTGACCACATGTTTAAAGGAGGTTAACTGAGGTCTATACTATGTAAAAACTACACTGACAAACACCACACCAGCATTGTTTATAAAATACAATATAACTGCTACGACTTCTATATTCGAGAAACAAGTGGAAAAATGGAAACCAGATTCAAAAACAGTCACATTAACATGTTTTCGAACACTGCAAATCAAATAAACACAACCATAAAAAAAAACCCAAATACTAAATAAAGAAACAAACTAAACAAAAGCAAAACTAAAGAAGCCGTACTTGTACAACAACTCAAGTCCAAAATAAACCAATATAAAGGAATGCCTTTATATCTATTAATAAATACAATCCAACATCTAACCACGCCATCTACATTCCTACACTCAATTACACAACCGCTTTCAAACATGTGGTCAGTTACTTCTTTCTTTGTGAACCTGACGATGACCGAAGAAGGTCAGAACGTCGTTCGTTCCTTTACAAAAAAATTTTCTCAACCCTTACTAGGCGTTTATACACATACAAATTCAGGCCTAACTAACCCTACTTATGGTTTTTACTGTTGTAAAACGCTGTACTTCGATGTATTCCGGCCTGGCATGGCCAAGCGCGTAAGGCGTGCGACTCGTAATCCGAGGGTCGCGGGTTCGCGCCCACGTCGCGCTAAACATGCTCGCCCTCCCAGCCGTGGGGGTGAATAATGTAACGGTCAATCCCACTATTCGTTGGTAAAAGAGTAGCCCAAGAGTTGGCGGTGGGTGGTGATGACTAGCTGCCTTCCCTCTAGTCTTACACTGCTAAATTAGGGACGGCTAGCACAGATAGCCCTCGAGTAGCTTTGTGCGAAATTACAAACAAACAAAATCGATGTGTACCAATTTCATTCCTTTTCTATACACGCGTGTGATGCGTTTTACAATTACCGTTATTGAAAAACGTATATTTTAAGTTGAATTTTGTTTATGCACAGATGTTTAATAAAAGCTGGGCCAATTTCACAGCTTTGAACTTCACTTTTTAATTTTTTTTTTTTGCCTCGTCTTTATTTTGATCGTTATAAATTCATGGTCTTGTTCTAATCACTGTTCCTATTGGTTTTTTATTAGTTATGAAGTTTAAATTTTCTGTGATAAACTATAAATGTTCGTATTCATTGTCGTTATATTTCTGACAGTTAATGGCTATTTTCGATGAACTTTGAATTTACTTACTGTACGAAGACATTAAATGGATATTGTACTAGTTGAAAAGAGCAGTGTGTGAGAAATGTAATGTACATCGTCTAAAAATCAACGTTGTTTAGCCACATATATATTTTGGAAACCATTTGTTTACTCATGCCTGTTTCCAGTCAATGGCTGTTGGTTATAAGGGCCCTTGTATATCTTACGGACACGGGCAGGTCAAAGTGCGCATGACACTATATTTTTACAGTCACACGAACCAAACTTCATCGTTATCAATTTACGTCAATACACTTGGCATCAAAACAGTTTATTACTCAAGGAACTATAATATTAAAAAAAATTATTTCCAAATTTATAAAGGAAACATTTAAGATTCTCGTTTTCATTTTTGTATCACGTGACACGTATTATCTCCGAATTGTTTATTTTAATAAATGTTCTGTCCACGTAAGAACTTCCTAGTTTAATACAAACTACTCTTTTTAATGTAAATATTACTGAAACATAATCTAAACATAGTATCCAATCTCGAGACATGAAAGGTTGAAGGTTGAGCCCGCAGGCATTCATCAGTGTTTGTTATTTTCCCTTCTCAGTTGAACAACTCGCCTGAAAACGGATTTTACTTCCCTCATCAGATCCTTGCTTGTGAACAACTACATAATTAAATGTTTTACTATATTTCTTCATTCAGTTGTATACACCTGCAAGCAGCTCCACGGCAAAAGGTAATTTGTTTCGTGCGAAATAATTGTTACATTTAAAATTTCCTTTAAACTCTCATGCTGTACTAAATTCTAAATTATACGTTAGGGTCAATGCAGATGGAGTTTATCATGTGGTAAACATTGAGTGGGGAGAGATACACATGACTGTCGTCATCGTGTATGATATACCTTTTGTGCAGCAATATTCTGGATTGTCTGTGTATGTGTCTGCTCAATGGAACTGTATTATAAACACCGACTAATAGTTCGATCGTGCATAAATGAAACTGGTGAATATATACGAGTTAATATTACCCTACGAATTGGATATGACATAAAGAGGGTATGTAATTTGAAACTGCGGACAATGAACGTGATTTAACACACTGCAAATTGTGCAACAACCTAATAAGGGTTATTACGTGTAGGTTTCAGTAATAGTGAAAATAAAATAATGAAAACGCTGAAGGTGATCTTCCCTGGTCCAAAACCTGGGCCGAACCTCGATGGTGAAACGAAGAGAAAATACTGGATACTACCATAATTACGCGTGTGGACAGGGCCTTCTCAGGGGTCAGAGTTTGTGCCAGGTTTCCAGGGTACAAATACAGATTATCGTGTTGTAATCGCACCAGTATATTCCCGAAAAAAAAAAGAGTAAACAAAACTAACTTTAAGGAAGAAAGACAAGTTCGGCATTATACCTGACCTTTCCAAGGCTTAATTATCACCTAAAACCTACCAAGAAGAATAAATTTACTCTACAGCTACAATTGTAACTAGTTTGTAACCACTACTAAACTAAACAAATTTGTACGATGCACGGAGAATCAAAATATCTGCTTCTGAAACACAAGTCATTTCCAAAATAAAACAAATAGACAACTCTCAAAATCCTACCTCGTACAACTCTTCTTCAGACAGTCCGGCATGGCCAAGTGGTTGAGACGCTCGACTTGTAATATGAGGGTCGTAGGTTATAATCCCCGTCACAACATACATGTTCGCCCTTTCAGCCGTTGGGGCATTATAATGTCACGATCAATCCCACTATTTGTTAGTAAAAGAGTAGCTTAAGAGTTGGCAGTGGGCGATGATTGCTAGTTGCCTTCCCTCTAGTCATACACTGTTAAATTGTAGACGGCTAACGCAGCTAGCCCTCGTGCAGCTTTGCGCGAAATTCATAAAACAAACAAACCAGGTAGCCACATAAGTCAAATTCCTTGGGTCTGATCTGTGATTTCAAACTAAGCTGAATGAAGCTACAAATTAGATGTAGCAAAAGAGCAAATTATATCTGACCGGCAACAATAGGAAATGTTCTTAAAAAATATAAATCTATATACGTCCAGTGATAACCTTCATGGTTAAACATAGTTTAAAACCTCAATTACTGAAGTACAGAGTCCTCAGAACCATAAATACAACATTCTACACAGTAATTTAAACATTCCCATGATGTTATACAGACTTCTTGAAAGATCAGGAAGTTATTTCAAGGAAAATGTAAACAAAAAGGATTTGCTGAGCACGCTGAAAATCGTGAACTTTGTATTTATCACAACTAAATCTAGTAAATCATGTTTTGGAAAAACTGCTACAAGGTTGGTAAAAATGACCGAGTCCGTATACGGAGGGTTGTAATAATAGGTGACAAGCACAAAACAAACAACCAGTGTTGATTAACCTCGCCAATTGATGCTGTTTATCAAAGAAATACAAGATTGTGATAAAGTATGTGTACTCTGTCGCTTTTGAACAGTTTAGAAACAATTTAGTAATTTGAATGCAAAGTGAATAAGGAATTATGAAAATGTTTACTTGAATTTGTTAACCTTTGTAGCCAAGATTTAAAAACAAAATTGGTTGGTAACATGTAAGATAACAATTGTGATTACGTAACCAATTTCTTTTGTCAAAATTAAACATTTTATGGGAGGCCTGCAACCTGAACTGTTTGTTTGTTTGTTTGTTTTTGAATTAAGCACAAAGCTACACAATGGGCTATCTGTGCTCTGCCCACCACGGGTATCGAAACCCGGATTTTAGCGTGCAAGTCCGCAGACATACCGCTGAGCCACTGGGGGGTGCAACCTGAACTATGAATATGGTTTTGTAAGTGTTCAAGAAAATTTCGCGTCGAGAGTTTAGGGAAGACTGTAACTGAAACGTTAATTCAAAGTAACAATACGTTTTACGGCGTTCGACTCGTAATCTGAAGGTCGCGGTTTCGAATCCTACTCACACCAAACAACCGTGTTAGCGTTATAACGTTACAATCAATCCCACTATTTGTTGGTACGAATCAAGTGGATGGTGGGTGGTGAAGATAAGCTGCTTTCCCTCTAGTCTTACAGTGTTAAATTAGACGTCTAGCGCAAATAGCCCTCGTGTAGCTTTGCACGATATTCTGAAAACAGACCGATAAGTTTTAGTCGGGAAGGGACACTAGAAAATAAAATGCTCCAATAAGTGGTTTACAGTTTTCACGTAAATTTCTTGTATCATAATTTTGACCGTTCATTGACAATTCAATTACTTAAATGTGTCGCCCAGTTGCATATCTGATTTTTAAAATTCAAGCTGACTGAGGGCAAACCGAATTAACCGTGTTTATAATGTTATAACGATTCTCAAACTATGGGTTGTCGGCTCGCGTGAAAGTGTTACGAATAATTTCCCAGCTGCTAGAGGCTTATTTTGCTAAAAATCTGGTTTCGATACTTGTGGTGGGCATATCATTATAATTCAGTTGTATGAACTTTGTGATTGAAACTGAAGACTACTCACTGACAGAATTTTATAAAACGTTTCATTGTTTATTTATTTAGTAAGCCACGTGCTTTTTGTTTTTTTCCACTGAAGATATGTTCTGGGTTACGACTGGTCCTGAATGTTTAAAAATAGGCCCTAAGTCCCAGAAAGGTTGAGAGCTATATTTTATAGGCTAAGGTGGATGGTATTGCCCTCTTAATGTGAATATTCAGTTTTTGCACAGCGGCTGGTAAACTCTTATGCGTATCATCGAATTTCACACGCATATTTGAATCTGATAAATGGTGTGTTTTCCACTGAGCAAATGAATCACGGCGTTTCGTTTCGTTCTACATGGTTGTTTAAGTGTGAAATTTATATATAATTTTATTGTACATACCTGTTTAAACCAAAGAAAAATAGTATCTATACAAAAGACTTATTACTGCATAAATTTACAGGCATACAAGTGATGTAAATAAGAAAAAACTATAATTTGAAAAATTCGGTTACGCAATTCAAGTGATAAGATGATAGTTACATCTTGTTTTCAATGGAAATGTTTTTACATTTTTATGCTAAATTATTTTTAAAACAGTTGTTACTAGTGGCGGATTTAATGTTGTGTGGGGCCCAGGGGTTAATATTATTGTGGACCCTACATCTCGTAATTTTGCATATAATAAAATTATCAATGGGCCTCCATTGAGATCAGGGACCCTGGGGCTCAGCTCCCTCTCGATCTGACTTAAATACGCCACTGGTTGTTACAAATTGTTGCTGTGATAGTTGACGTCGTGAATATCAGACTCGAGACTTTGGTAAAGACAAAAAGCACGTGTAAATGAAACATTTTAAAGTTTAGTTTTTGCAACATCAGTTATGAAAATAATATTTTGTAAGTATGGAGGACCAGTGTTACAAAATTGTTATTTCAAAATAACGGACGAATTGAAAAAAAAAATGATTTGCGCCAAACTTTAATGTAATCTATAGAACACCTTTTCAGGAGAGTCGTATTGAGGTATATCCTGGGTGAAAATTTGTCAGGAGAGTCGTATTGAGGTATATCCTGGGTGAAAATTTGTGTTTTTACACGTAAATCCAGTCCTAGTGCTACTATATATTGTTCTGGTATAACTTCAGTGAACGTGGGTAGATGTGAATGTTCTCGTTATAGCTGTAATTAGTGTTATAACCAATTTGTGAGGTGTTTCCTTGGTTCGCTGTGTACGACAGTTCACTCTAATTATAAATGTTAGGGTACAGTTTTCACGGCAGGTATGAACTAGCTTATTACTGGAGTACACAGTGGCTTCAGCAGTTTTTGATATAGCTTCACAGGGGGTTGCAGCTTTTAATATAGCGCCTGAGGTATACAGGGGTTTTAGCAGCTTTGGATATAGCGCCTGAGGTATACAGGGGTTACGGCTATTGTGGAAAAGCTGAAGTCCAATCATATACTTGAAGATCAAGGTTTTGAACACTGAAGCAAAGATAGCTGAAGGACTTGTAGGGATCAGTAGTGACCACTTTGTAATGGTTGGAAGACATCGAACTTCCCCGTGATGTGGTTTCCTTGTAAGAGGGTAAGGACGTACCAACCAGTTTTTCCGGAATAAGAAGAAATGTATACATGAAAAGTTTTCGTAAAATTACCTATATCTTCTGCATGGTGTTGGGATCTCTTGTTTAATCAGCAATACCATTGTCTCTGTTGGTGAAACATTTCTCTGAAAGCTCCATTGGGATCTCTTGTTTAACCAGCAATACCATTGTCTCTGTTGTTGAACCTTTTCTCTGAAAGCTCCATTGGGATATCTTGTTTAACCAGCAATACCATTGTCTCTGTTGTTGAACCATTTCTCTGAAAGCTCCATTGGGATCTCTTGTTTAACCAGCAATACCATTGTCTCTGTTGTTGAACCATTTCTCTGAAAGCTCCATTGGGATCTCTTGTTTAACCAGCAATACCATTGTCTCTGTTGTTGAACCATTTCTCTGAAAGCTCCATTGGGATCTCTTGTTTAACCAGCAATACCATTGTCTCTGTTGGTGAACCATTTCTCTGAAAGCTCCGTGTTCCATCACCGACTAAAACGTCAGCAAACAAATTTGTTTCAAGTTGATAACAACTTAATATTGTTCAATAAATTTAAGAAAACCTTTGGCTATTTGATTCCCACTGAGGATGTTCTAACTCTGCATGTAAGTTGTGCATCTTACACCTGAACCTGTTTTATCATATACACTGGAAAGTGGTTGTGCATCTTACACCTGAACCTGTTTTATCATATACACTGGAAAGTGGTTGGGTACCTGAAGAACAAACAGTATATACCAGCCAAAAGCTTAAAAATGAAATGATGGGGCTGTAAAGTAAGCATTGGCCAATGTCGTAACAGTAAGTGGATATACATTAATTGGAAAATGGCCTACGTTTCATTGGTGCTCGTGTTTGCTTCAACAATTGCTTCAAACTCCTGTCCCACCAAACGGGCTAGCCCTTTCATTCGTGTGGACGTTATAATATAACGGTGAATCCCACTATTCATTGGTAAACAGAGTAGCTCATGAGTTGACAATGGGTGGTGATGACAAACTACCTTCCCTGTTGTCGTTCACTGCCAAATTAGGGACGACTAGCTAGTCCTCGTGTAGTTTTGCACGAAATTCAAACTAACCAAATAAATTTGTCGGTGATCGTACCTTAGACCACAGTTGCTCCAAAATCAGACAGAACACCGAAGTTGATAGTGACAGTGAGTCTTCATCAGTATTTAGAGATTTGATGATTAGATCTACAGCTTAGTGTGAAATGATTAGTTTATATATTTGATTATAGGTTTATTTATAATGTACTGTAGGGAGGGTGTTCCCATGAGATAGGTATTTTTCAAAGATATGAATGTGTTTTTTTATAAGTCCCATTTTCAATCGTCTGGTAATAAATTCTACATTTTTCCCCAGAATATTCAACATAAAATCAATGTTTTTAATTTTATGTATTACAAAATTAATGTGCTTGGTTTTGCTGGGTGGTGGCCTTTTCTTCCGGAACAGCTTGCGACATAATTTCATATAGATGGTTGGGTCGGATTTTGCAACATTAGAGATGTAACAACCTATATTGTGTTTGTTTTCTTATAGTAAAGCCACATCGGGCTATCTGCTGAGCCCACCGAGGGGAATCGAACCTTTGATTTTAGCGTTTTAAATCTCTAGATTTACCGCTGTACTATCGGGTAGCAACAACCTATATATTCCCCGAAACGTGCATATTACATTATTTATCAAATGCAAGAAGTTACATTCGAATATACAGCTTGAAATAAGTAATTCATGCTCAAGTCCTTGTCCGACCAATCGGGATTGTCTTTTCATCCGTGTGTTCGTTATGACGTTACGGTTATAAGGGTTGCCCAAGAGTTGGCGGTGGCTGATGGTGACTAGTTGCCTTCCTTCTAGTCTTACACTGTTAGAGAAACCTGGCGCAGATAGCTCTAGTTTAGCTTTGCGCAAGATCCATTTTTATCCCACTTTTTAAATATCAAACAACCAGAAACTCGTATGTTTCTTTACCAACTCAATGCTATTGATTCTTCGGACATGTGTTTAAATACGCTTGTGTACTGAGGAAAAGTTTTGGACTTTGGATTGGCAAATTTTCTGCCTCGTAATCTTTTGTCCTTAATCTTAAAATGCCAACGTGGAGTCACTGCAACCCCATACCACCTGGAGTTAATGATGGAAAACTTGAAGCTGGATATCTGGGGTGAAACATGGATTTATACAGTTGTGTTGAGTTGCTGGTAAACCTTGTTAAACGTTTAGTTTGGTTAAATAAGGAGGTAATAAAGAAATAGCAGGTCTTCCTGGCTTCATATACCCTTTTAGACATCGTTCAAGATGGCTGAAATACACAGTAGAAAACAACATTTCAGTAACTGTAAATTTTAAATTGGCATTACGTAATAATGACATTTATTGTACTCTTGTAACTCAACAACATAATATCGTGAACATAACACTGATATAACTTAAACCACATTGTTTAAAATTCGACGAAAATTAATTTTATAACGAATTAACTTTCGAACTAACATCTGTAGTTCATTCAAAATAACACGTTTAACGAATTCAGAAGTAATCAAAACCATCATGTGAAACGTCACCAATTCGGTCGTTGAATTATATCAAAGAATTTAAGAAATAATCCGTTGTAAGATTACACTTTTACAGTCTAAGTCGTCCACTATTTGGGAAGAAATATTGATGTTTAGAGGTAACGTGTAGATTTTAAAATGTTGGAAAAGCCACGGGTTATGGAGATTAGAGACTAAGGTGTTTAACTTTCAAACACTTATGAAAATATTCAGTTGGAAGGTCAATGTTGCATCGGGTGAACCAGACTCCTACGTGAGCTTCTTTATAAACACTAAAATCTTTCTTGAACTCGAACCTTGTTTATACGTAGTGCCGCACGTGAATTTCCTATTTTTCAATCTTGTCTAACTGAAACCATTGAAGAATGAAGTGCTGACGACGCTCTTTGCTCAATACCAGAACTCATCAGACCGGCTGGAATACAAAACACGTAGTAGTTAATTTTTTGTTTAACGTTGCAGTTGCTTCGATTTCAGATCTCTTCGGGAGACGACGGGGTGCGCTCAGAAACGAATTTCTTTTTGCCCATCTCGTGATAGGAGTGAGGGACTGTACACTGATAAATGTGAGTTTTGGTGGAAAGTTCTGTTGTTTTACTTTTACGCAATGATCGATATCGAACTTATGGTCCATCAGGGCTGCGAGGACCTTTAAATTATTTGCCGAGAAGCCATTACTGTTGAGGAAGAGAGTGAGAGCCCTGAGAAAACCCTTTTTCTAATTAGGCAAAGGCATAATAGTGGAGGTTTTTTATATAATCTATTTCATGAACAATTGTTATTGTGGTAGCCAGATTAAAAAAGTGAATTGGAATTTCAGGATAAAGATAATAACATGGTTATTCTTAACACCAACCGTTTATTGTCATATATTAAACTGGCTTTCCTGCCTATCGGAAGAAGTTTCAACTCACGAAGCTATTCATTAAGCGATTGTTAATTATAGAAATGCTGTACGTGTTATATTTAGCTGAAATTCTATCATTGGGCTTTATGGTTACATGGTTTATGTGACCATATGACAGTTATATGACCCTTATATATATATATATCTATGTTTAAACATTACTGGTCGTTAGAAGAAAACAGTCTGGGTGGCAGCGATCTGATTGGAGCATTGTTCAACTTACGGGAACATTGTTGTATTCAATACCTTTTATAATAATTACAGTACTTACAGAAGTGAAGAATATTTCTTTTTTTTAATCGGTACAACATTTTGGTAACTGGTGCAATCATTCCTGATTGTATATTTAACTGTACAGGATATTTTAGTATTTAAATAAATATTCAATAATCAAACAATGAATTTCGTTTCATTCGATTCATTGTTAGATTGTCAAATGTTAGTTCAAATATCAGTACCTTCTTCGCCGTTAAAACTTAAGTACTTAAGAATGTGAAACCGAAACGTCTTACCTCTTTTTAAAATATTCTTCATTAGTGTAAAAGACGTAATAGAATACTGCTTTTACGAACTGTTACTTGTTCTGGCCGAACAAAGTGCACTTTGAACTCTTCCTAATTAATTATTCCATCCTTGTTTATATGTGGATAATCCCTCCCCCCAAGCTTTTGATACTTTGCTTGTAGTGTGTAAGTAGGTGCAGTTAGCCCTCGTAACTTAAGAGACTCATTGGTCAATTGAGATTGTTTGCATTCTATTTCCTGCTAAACAGACACGCAGCTAAACGCACGAGTTTATGGTGAGTCAGAACTATTATTAAAAAATAAAAAAAAATAAAATTGGCGCCAAGAATACGGGGTTGACGACATAACCGTTAAGTGTTCTCACAGTTACTGCTTTGGTAGACTTATCATTTACAGTGATGTGCATAATAACTCCACAGTTTTATATCGTGTACAGGATGGTGTGTTAATTTATCTAGTCAGAGTAGCATGTCTGTTGTGAACAACCTGGGTGACCGTCCTCGCGAATACGTAGTTATATACTCTAAATTTACGCTGCGCGTGTGTACAATTTTTAGATTATTGATCGAACACGCCTGGATCCTGTAATCCGAAAACGGCTCAATTTTTTTTATTTGTTCGCAAACTCCTGAAAAATGAGTAACGTAGAAGTAGACACGCTGTAAGAAAGAACTGTTTGATCAATACAATTCTTTAGCCTAAAATTAAGCTTGTCTTTGTTAACAGTTACGAGTTCATCAGCCTTTCTGTGTGTTATATATATATATATATCCTTGCATAGATATAGGGGAAATCGGGCGTGGCCTTGCCTTGATCGAGATCTCTTTCGAAATTATTGAGCTGGGCTCGAATCCTTGCAGTACCACAATCAAACCCATTAATCTCTAGGGGCGTTATAAGAGTGACAGACAATATCTCTTAGCGTGTTTGGTTGGTAGTGAGTTGTTGCATCTGTTTGCAATTAAAAGTTAGAGATGGCTTTGGTGTGTGTGTGTGTGTGTGTTGATGATGGAAATACAGTATGAATCAGAGATCCATTGACAAGCAAACAATTTAGAAATAGAGGCATAGGAAAGCAGTTGTTAGTTGTACGGAGCGAGGTGTTATCAGTTTTACTAGTAAGTTGTGATGTGTTATTACTTGTAACAATGTTACTATGTAATTCAAGGTAATGTATTTTAGAAATATCATTGGCCTTCTGACTGCGGCTGCTCTAAACGTGCGGGGAATTTTTTGCAAGCCATGTTTCGCGTACGGGTCATTCGTGTTTAACTCCCGGAGGCTGAGCATACACTATACAGCTAATCACAAATCAGTGGGTTAAAATGTAACAAATCCACAATGTCGATATTATAGGTGCGCACAGCAATACATCAAACATTCCACACACAAGAAAGTCAGGGGCTCACCAGTTAGTGTGAACGTTTATAACGCTGGAAAACGGATTTCGATAACCTCGGTGGACAGAGTACAGTTGGTACTTTGTGTAGTGGACAGAGTACGGATGGTACTTTGTGTAGTGGACAGAGTACAGATGGTACTTTGTGTAGTGGACAGAGTACAGGTGGTACTTTGTGTAGTGGACAGAGTACAGGTGGTACTTTGTGTAGTGGACAGAGTACAGGTGGTACTTTGTGTAGTGGACAGAGTACAGGTGGTACTTTGTGTAGTGGACAGAGTACAGGTGGTACTTTGTGTAGTGGACAGAGTACGGATGGTACTTTGTGTAGTGGACAGAGTACAGGTGGTACTTTGTGTAGTGGACAGAGTACAGGTGGTACTTTGTGTAGTGGACAGAGTACAGGTGGTACTTTGTAGTGGACAGAGTACAGGTGGTACTTTGTGTAGTGGACAGAGTACAGGTGGTACTTTGTGTAGTGGACAGAGTGCAGATGGTACTTTGTGTAGTGGACAGAGTACAGGTGGTACTTTGTGTAGTTCTGTGCTGAACGTCAAAGAAACAAACAAGCATACGGAATTGTGCTACAGAAGATCGAACTACGGTGTGTTAAAAGTTTTTACACAAACCTCGGTTTGAGGTACAGTGTCAGAATTTTGCGCAAGAAAATTATTGCACACCCAAAGGACCCAAAATATTAAAATATTAGAATAAAATTTCCCTTATGTAAAGCTGCAGCTGCTCCCAAACCGACACTATATTCAGTTTAACATGGTTTCCTATTTGTAGTATGTCACAATGCATGATGACTGAACAACCAACATGTTGTATTCTGTGTCAGCGGCTGCGTACTACT
This sequence comes from Carcinoscorpius rotundicauda, assembly GCA_011833715.1. Classification (NCBI taxonomy): domain Eukaryota; kingdom Metazoa; phylum Arthropoda; class Merostomata; order Xiphosura; family Limulidae; genus Carcinoscorpius; species Carcinoscorpius rotundicauda. The sequence continues at coordinate 59,188,485 of CM022403.1, read as the reverse complement.
GTCTCATTTACCCGTGACGTCGTGCGGGCAAACCAAGAACGACAACAATGTTGACGGTGAAGGTACCACTACATTGGCATTTACAATTATGTATTGGGACAGTTAAAGTGGTAATTCCATCCGTATTTATAACTACTACGTTTACGAATCGATTTGTTAAATTTTAAGTTTAATATGTTGCAAGCGATGTTTTTGGTATGTTTATTTACATTAACTACTTAAGCAAATCAAATGTAGACCAATAGGTGTTTCCTCATTCATTACAAAAAATCGCATATTACTTGGTGCATTTATTTCGGAAAGAAAGTTTTTAGAGGCACAATAAAAGTCTGAAAAATTCTGAGGCTTTTGGAAACAACGAATGTGAGTACGAAGACTTTACCACTGTCCCACCAGGAGACGACTAGAAAACAAATCTAGTTCTTTTTTTAATATCCGTTTGAATTCGAATTGGGACGTGAAAAAAGAAAAAAAGGTTGATGAAAGTGAAAAAAAAAATTATTACTGTTTTAATAAGTTTAGTGTTATGCTAAATTCCAGGGTTCGATTCACCTCGGTTAACACGTATGACTTCGCTCTTCATCGAAACAATACCTTCTTTGGACGAAACTGAAAATCAACTTGGTAATGAGGCATAGCAAATTAGCTATGATGAAACACGTACACAAATATGCATAGAAATGAATTTGAAATCGATTCACTCTTTGTTCAGTTACTGAAAATGCCATTTTTACTAGTCCTTGATTTCACATTGTACTTTTTTTACTTCTACCCAACAGATGTCATGAGTAACAAAGTCAATAGATGAACACCGATAATTTTGATTTTTTTATAAAAATAAAATGGAATGACATAGCTCATTTGGGGATATAAATTTCATTTTACTTTCTAATTAATATAACATTCTAAATTTATGAAATATTCTGAATACTTAGTTCAAAAAAGGCCTCAGTTGATGTTTTGCTACCTTAGGTCCTTTGTCATTCTGTTGAAGCCGCGCATTGTGTAAGAATGTCCATCATTGGTGGATCCGATGGTTTCTAGCAGGGGCATAGATTTTTTGCACCCGATGGGGGGATGATTTTTGTCACCACTTATGTGGACTGTTCAATTTACAAATTGGTAATCTCTGATTACGTGAACCTGAAAGTTGTAAACATGAAGTCACAGAGTAATCTTGTTACCACGATACTTGGATGTATACTTAGGCCTACTGACTGATACTTACGAACTATTGCTTAGATTGAAAAGCTTAGAAGCATGCCTGTATTAAAGATGTACATTTCGGCTACTGAAAAAGCCTACATCTAAGCCTAATTATGTAATTCTATTGGTAAGAACACGAGAATCACAAGAACAAATACACAATTTGTAGGCCTGTGATGCAATAAAACAATTCAACAGACCAAACTGTAGGGGGGATGATTGTATGCACCATATCCCCCACCTAAAATGAAGGGGTGTATACCCCCATCCCCCCAGGATCTACGCACCTGGTATCTAGAGTTTATCATCTGTACTTGAACGAGAATGACCAGTCACTTAGGTAGCGCTAGACGCTTTGCGTGAATTTGACGCATTCTCTCTGAAAAATGAATTTAGGTTGATCAGTCAGAAGAATTGCAGTGCAGTACAAACGACGGTCCATCCTCCACACACACAATGTGTGTCGTTTGGTGTGATAAATATTTCACTTTTGTATGTTAAGTCGTAGACAGCCTTTTTATTTCATTCTCACGAACTCGGATATTCAGATAAGCGGTCTTGTTTCACAGTTTCAATACCGCTTGGAATATTCCGTATTTCTACGAATCTAGCACATTGCTCTAAGGGAAATAAGTTTGACTTTAATATGCCACACGTATATAGCAAGGTGACTTAGAATTTTAGGTTGACGATGACAGTTTTACTTCTCGTGTTAAAGGACTTTAGCAGGTATCGTATTATTTACTGAATTTTAAAACAATAATAAAACCTTATCTAGTTTTTCAGAGATGAAAGGAAACCCCTAACATGTCATATTTAAAAAAAACAACAACAAACAAATACCATTACAAATAATATTATAATTAAACAGAAGTTGAAAATAATGAATTATATTTTTGCACTTTTTTTCTTTCTTTGTACGTTAAGTGAAATACTGTCAAAGTATAGCAAAGTTTCGATTTTTACATTGTGCCATCTCTTTCGGTCACCACCTGGTGTCTTGTGAGGTCAAATCAGTAAAGCGTGACTGAGGGAAGAGATGTGTAGCGGTGTTTAGACACGTGTTCAGGTAGAAATAGATGACAAAGCTTTCCCTCAGGAACTGTGTGTGTCTCGTGTTCTGTAGTGATCCAAATATACCGAAGAAAGTAAACGTTAGTCCTACCACAATCTGTATATATACGTCTGTTTAGAAGGTACGTAAGTTGAGAGTGTGTATTAAAATAAGTGATGACAGCTTTTAAATTCCAATTACTGCTCCAGATTTGTTACAGTTATAGCAACAAATCGATTCTGCACAGAAACTTGGACAATGTGAAATTAAGTAATAGTTTCAATTAGCAATTAACAAAATGAAATATGTTGCAAATAATTTTCAACACTATTTTAACGGACTTCAGAGTAACAAATAATTCGCGATATTTTTGTTATACAAGTGTAAATCTGTAAAAAACAAAACAAAAAAAAAACGTTGAAATGTTGTAACTGTATTTCGCGATAAATTATTTTCCTGAAGTTTTTTGTTAAAAACAGTAATGGTTCAATATGCCGCGAATAGAAATGAAATTCAAAAGAGCGAATAGCAGTAAGACGTGTTGAAGCCATAAAGTCGCTGACACGGTATTTGTTCGAAGTTATAACTTGTTAAAGGTGTCTATAATGTTTTAATCTACTCCAAACAATTTTGGTTCACGGTTGTACTAGATATTTTCTACGAGTTATTGTACTGACTGTTGTTTATAAACATAGCTTGAGAAGATGAGGCTGCTTATGGAAATATTTTAAATATATGACGAATTTATAGACGGTTTAAGTTCTATTATGCTTGCAATGAAAACAGTTATTGTTGAATATAACTGTGTGTTTGTGGGGTTGATTCAGTGTAGGTATTTACTAGGTTACAGAAACTTGCCATAAAACACGTCTTTTAGATTTCTGCCTGTCCTATCTTTATATGTAAGAACGTAAAGTATATTTAAATAGCTATACTTGTTACCAGGTTGTTTTTTAGTTTCTATCAAAGTTGATCTCTGATGGAAAGTTAATATTTAATGCATCTACGTCACATTACACTTGCAATAAAAACAATTAAGTAGAGTATAAAATATTCCTTGTTTCTGGGGAGGCTAGCTATACACAAAACATAATTATTTATTAAATATCCCAGTCTACAGGTTACCGTTTCCTTGTACTAGTTTTGTCAATAATTTATTTTTAATAAAGCTGAAACTAGTTGACCGTTTGTAAAAGAAACTTGAAGTTGTATTTTTTTTCCCCATTTTGTTACGTTAAGAATGATAAAACGTACTTTTTGTCCTCAAGTGTTTGAACAAAGAAACTACCAGTACGTATGATGAATACGTGAAATTTCTACCTCTTTAGTTGGTCAGTAATAGTAGTTTAAAAATGACGTTTACATTTGACTGTTACATTATGTTACAGTTATGTTGTGTGCGTGCTCGTGACTGGTTAGTTATGCAGTGCACTGATTTTTTGTTTGTACACGTCATAAAGTTCCACTGTTACGTTGTGCTATTTCTTTCCTAGATATTGTTTTTGTACCTTTACCAAAGGTACGAAGTGGGCCACGAATTGTATTAGTAAGAAATATCATGTAATTAATGGATTTTGTGACGAGCACCGTATAAATTCTCATACTTAATGAATTACGTATCGTAAGATTCATTACCAGGTACCAGTAAATCAACTGACAAATCTCAATACAGTGTAAACAAACCTCAATATCTTTTTAAGGATTTAAGTCTTCCTCTGTTACATCCCGTTTAAAGTTTCGTGTACGTAGCTTATTCTAATTGCATCTTCATTCTGATTTTGATTTGCATATGACGAAAGCAGTTTGACAGTTAAATTAACGTATTTGTTCACAAAATACGAATTCTTTTTATCACGAAATCATCCTGCAAGTAATTATGATTACGTTATTACACTTACGAATGGCTTATTCTTCTGTTGTATTTAAAACGTAGTCATACGACAGTAGTAGTCAGTGTTATTATTTGGATGACATTTTTATGTGGTAGTTATACACTTTGTAATGTGTTGACTTTTTATTACCTTTGTTTTCATTTTTGTTAAGAACATTATAATATTTCGTTTATTTGCTTCTTAACCATAATCTATTAAATAAAACTTCATCAGTGTTCTAGAAGCTGTTATTTTTTGTTTTATCTCCCCATATTGTTTTGTGAAGAAAGCACTATTTTCTGTTTCAGTCATTGCATTGTGTAGTTGGTGGTGGTACCATTACTGTAGCTACTAAACCTAAAGTTTGCTATAGACCTTTACAGTTATTTTTAAGTTTTTGTAGAATTGCACACAAGTTTCATAATTTTCATTTTAGTTAATTTTGTTCAGGAATTTTATCACTGCACAATGCTTGTTTTATTTAACAGCTTTGATTGGTTGGTTTCTGCTGAAGATGGGGGAAAGAAGTCAAAACAAGGTACAGAATAAATCTACAATATTTTTAATTAAAGGTTTTGTTTACTTTTAAGAGACAGTTCGAATTATTATACTATAATTTTTTTGTATAACGGAATTTATTCTTTTCCATAAATTTAAATGTTGTTAATCTGTAATTTAAAAAAATAAAAATGTTTAGGGGTCTTCCATTTATTGCATGCATATCATCAGTGAACTAAATTAACCTTTTCAATTATAGATCCCTTTTAGTGGGGGACGATAAAATCGTACTGGAATTCTTTTTAATCATCAAAGGTTGTTTCTTTTTTTTGTTTCAATTTTAGTGTACCAAATGAAGCAAAAGTAAAGCTTGAGTTCCAAGTCTGGGAATAAAAGCAGAATAAGTTAAAAATCAAACTTTTATTTGACTAGACATTAAAAAACAAATTCAAGGTGGGAGAAGACTAATATGTTTGCAAGCAGACACAGTACCTCCTCCTCCACCTATCCATCCACCTTATTGAATGATACCCTCAAAATACAGTGGATTTCAAGAGAGAATTGTATTTAAGAAAGGAAGCGTAAACTACATCTCGCATACTTCGGTACCTAGTTGATGCTTCTTTGTGAGAACAGTGTACATCTCGCATACTTCAGTACCTAGTTGATGCTTCTTTGTGAGAACAGTGTATTGGAACATAATAGATTGACCTTATGAAACAAGTTTTTTGCTTAATTAGATTTATTCCCAGTCATAGAGCTGTGAGTTGTTAAATTTCACGTGCAGGAATCGTGGATTATGCTAAGAAATGTTGTCATCAGAGAAGGTATCCAGCTGGTGAAACAATGTATTCTAACCTTTATAAATAGGGACTTAGTTGTTTATTTAGAGGTACGGATGTTTAGTTTCACTATAATCAAGAGTTAAGTACACGTGCACATAACCTGTGGAAGGTTGATTATTGTTTAGATGGACTGATGTATCCCTTTATGTTCACGTAACTGAGTTAAGACAGTGATGCTGTTCTTATTACGAAGATAATTTTTTGAAAATACCTGTCATAAAATTTCTTACTCAAATACTAAAGATGGAATTTTGTTTTTAAACTTCACTTTACTTATCACTTACCAAGCTATGGCTTGTGTGGGAGGTGATATGAGGTTAGTATTTATAAAATGTGATGTTATTTTAAGTAATTTTGCACACTGATGGATAACTTTATTAAGATCATCTTCCGATGTAGGGTTGGAACTCCACCTGCTCTTGACTTGGTATAGACTTCACAAGATACTGCAAGATGTCTTGTTTACTTGCAACCTATTTCTTACGAAGTATTTTTTTTTATGATTTATACATAGGTGTTAGAAGAGATGTGTAGTGAACTTCAGAAATTTCATCCTAAATTGTTAAATTAGACTGGAAATCTGTGTCGTGCTGGTCATAGGAAATGACTGAAATTATTCTTGTTCTCTTTGGATTGATTTTAGACATCTTGTAATGAAAGAGCTATTAATCAATTATTTGTTAACATGCAAGTACAGTTGACTGAACTCCTGCCATGTGAACATTTCTCACAACATTATTGTAATTACCATAACTTGTATTGGCAGAACTATCTTATGAGTTCATCTGTTTTTTTTTGTAATGCACGAACTATAAAAAGTGGTAGAAATGAACTCATTGGAGCACGTCCCATGTTTTCAATCATTTGTTGTCCACACTTTTTAACTTTAAGTACAAAAAAAACTGGTCGAACTGTTGTATTTCTGTCAGTCATCACTGGTTGATCACCTGGCAACAAGAGATTTTATAGGAACAAGTGTGTAATCCCTGTTAATAGAATGATAAATGTCAAAGAAAATCCTTCATACCAATAATGCATTTAAAATTTACCAACTGTAATACTCCATTTGTAAGTCAAGGAGATTCTTGCTATTTCTCACTGGTTTTAAACTAAACATGATTTACCTCATCTCAATCTTTAGGGATCTGGGAATCACCTAACTGTCCCCTTTTGTTTATGCATATAATATTTTTTAACAGTTGAAAATAGTGTACTTTTGGGATTTACACTTCCCAATAAAACAGCAAGTCAGTGTCTTTATTAAAACTTTGTGTTTCAAGGTAATTAATATTTGAAAATTAGATCTAGTTTGACAGTCTCTCAGTTTTAAAGTGTTTCAACTCTGATTATTTTGAAGATAATTTGTGAAAAAAAAGACAATAACAAACTGTGGTAGATGTGTATTGTTATCATTGCTAACATACACTAAACTAGTTCCAGGAAGTAAATCTTCATGATAACAATCTCAGTAGAATTTTGAATTATCTCTTGGTTGTTGAAGTTTGGAACTTGTCAATCTGTTATTATAAAGTTACGACAAATTTTTGGAGAGAAGTTTATGTAAATTCAGATACATAGACTAATCTTTTTTTTTGCTACTTTTGACTAGGTAACATTTAAGGAATTTTTACCAGATTTGTTGCTTGTTGATGTAGCATGTCCATGCTTATAAAGACCATGAAAACAGAGGTTTGAATTGTTTGCTAGTTTAGTTCTGTGTATTTGAAGGTTAAACTCGGAGAAATAAAAAGCGCAATTTTTAACTGTGTATTTTTTTTCATAAAATTCCAGATGACGTTTCGAGGTGTAAGAAGCAGCAAATTTCGTCATGTGTATGGAAGGCCAGCGAGGAAAAATAATTGTTATGAATGTATGAAAATTACCAAGAATGCTCATGATAGTCACTTTTGTGCAGTTAACCCTAAGTTTGTTGCTATAGTAACAGAATCAGCTGGTGGTGGTTCTTTTCTTGTAATCCCTATTGAAAAGGTAAGCACCCTTTATCAAACTGTGTTGGCAGTGAGACTCTGTTTTTTTATTTTAGACCTATCCAGGTGGCATTGTCTTGTGTGCATGCTTATGTAATTAATATGTGTAACCCTTTTATCACCAGGTCATTCGTGTGATTTTGGTTTCTTAAAATTGTATGACATGTCAGTGTCAGATTAATTAATTTTGTAAATCATTGCATACTTGTAGTTTTTTTTATCAGAAATCCAAGTTGGTTGTAAAGATTTTGATGTGACACATAAGGGAATTAAGGACAGTATGAGAAAGAATTGTTTTGTGGGGTGGACAAGCCTGCCACAAAAAAACAGAATAATTTTAGTGTCTGCTTTTACCGGAATATCCTTTACAAATAACATTATTGATTTGAAGAATTAAGACAATTAATTAATTAAAAGAATTAATTTATTGAGACAATTTCAAAAATTACCACTACATTGTTAATAGAGATATACTTATCAATGCATCATTTAATTTTACAGACATTTAAAGACAATCCAACAGATGGCACTATTTAAAGTTAAATATGTTAAAGCAATTTTCAGTTTTTTGATATTGAAAATGACTGTTGGTGGCAGCTGGAATGTTGGGCTTTTATAGTTGGAGTTTTTTTAAATTTATGTTTAATTAACTATGCATTTTCTATGGGTAAATCATTTATGTTTTTTGAAAATCAGTGTAATAATTTTAATATATAAAACAAAGTTTATGGTTATTGCTCAGATTTAAACTTTGTATATCAAGTAATTTCTAACAAGTGCTTTTATTACAGACTGGACGTTTAGAGGTCAATGCTGGTAAGGTAACTGGTCACAGTAGGCCAGTGTTAGACATTAAATGGAACCCTTTCAATGACAATGTGATTGCATCCTGCTCTGATGACTGCACAGTGAGTAATTTATCACTGATTAGTTCTTCGTAATTTTAGTAATTTTCTGTAAATAACAATATTAACATCACGTTCAAATTGTTTTAGTCATTATTTAGTTGACAGAAATATATGAAAGAACATAAAGAATTTGTAGCTGAAATTAACGTGGTAAGTTGTGATGCAGAAGTGTTTGATTACCATTTTTGATGTAACATTTTGTATAAAAACAAATCTTAACAAATATCTGATATGGTGACTCTGTAAAATTACTTTAGATTTAATGGTGTTTAATGAGATTTTTGAAGATGGCATGAATGATTAACGAAGAAAATTTGTTAAGTTTCAAACTGTTAAGATTGTGTTAACAGGTGTAAATATCTGATGTCATAATCTTGACTAAGCATTGTTCATATATAATAAAGTATTCTTTTATCTATTCGAGCTGTCTCAAAATTTTTATTTTCATTATAGTGGTTCCTTTTCACTGAATATAAAATCATCACAGCTGTATTGAGTTTACTATTATATATTCTTTGTAATGTTGATGTTTGATTTAGTTATATATATTTAAATGCATGCAACCTATATTGTTAATTGCATATTACAAATGTTCCTCAGTTCTGTAAATTTCTAGAAGATTTATGAGTGTAAGAACCAACAATATATATTTAATGAAAGCATTAGCATATCTTCAGACATTGTTGCACACTGAACTATCTAGAACCTTACCCTGAAGTTATCAATATGCCAAGTGGTAGTTTAATATTGATGGTCTGCCATATTTAGAATACTATTAACCTCAGAAGATATAAATGTACTAAATTTTCATTAGTTGGAAAACTACAGATATTTGACCAGGAATGTTTGTAGATTCGAAACCATTTACCTTCATAGAATTAACTTTGGACCTTGGTATTTCTACAAGGACAATAGATATTTTTGTTGGTGAAAAACTTGTGTACTCAGTGAAGCAGTTAACCATTAAGTGAACTGTATCAATACCAACTCATAATTCACTCACTCGTTGTAAACTGTTGATAAAATATTTAGTTCCTGACCAGATAGAAGACTCAATGTTGTTTGTAAGTTTATAAAATGTTTGTATATAAATCATTGTTTGTAAAGCTAATTCTGATAACTGTTATCATAAATTGTATTGTTTGTATATTGAAGTATATTTGTGTTAAGAAAGAAAACTGTATCAATTGTGTTGGAATATATCATAAATTTAACACATATTGACAATAAATTTCCAAATCCAAATTACATTTTAACTCAGTTTTAGGCTATTTCAAATTGTAATACTTAACATAATAAATCATAAATTCAATCGAAATAATAAATTATAATGTGTAACAAGGTGATTACTTGGTCGTGGAAGTCTAAATGTTTTTTGGTTTTTTTTCCACACATTCTTCTAATAGGTTTGTTTACTTGTCCACCACCACAAGTCAAGCAACAAAATGCTAATATTGTACTGAAATTTGGATTAGAAACTAAGAACACAAGGTTGTTCTTAAAACATCTGTGTTTTCGAAGATTTTATAATGTCACTGACCACTTCCATTGTCATGAGATTTAGTATACTTGTTAATGATAATTTGGAATAATTATTTTCTAAATGTTTCTATTTTAAGATTTTGCTTTGTGTACAGATTTCTATCTGTTAGGGGGATGTTGGATTGTGTTTAAATGTTTACCTCAGACCAACATCATCAGAATTATGAATTAAATTAGTCTCATTGTATTACTCTCAAGATCATGAAACAAGCTAGTCTGGTTGTAATGGTGAATTACCATCATAATTTTGAAACAATCTGGTCTGGTTTTGTATTGGTTTATTACCAGCAAAAGAGTAAAATAAGCTAGTCTTGTTATATTGTAGTACTAGCAGGATTGTGAAACAAGCTGGTCTGGTTTTGTATTGCTGTATTATCAGCATGACCGACAAACTAGTCTGGCAGTATTGGTGTATTAACTGTTAATAACAATACCCAAATACCTAGATTAATTTTGATTATGGTATGGTGACTTAAAAGGGACTCAAAACCCCATAAACACTGTACTTAATATTTTTCTATTTATTTTAGTAATATTATTACTATTTCTTTTATTTTTACAATTACTCGTATCTCATAAGAAATTAAACACTTAGGTAAACATAACCAGTTAACAATCTTTGATTAAATTATCAAATTTTACCAACTTGTTAATTTCTAAATTCGTGATGCAAGAAACATTTGGTGACAACCAAATTTGTTTGCTGTTTTTCATACAATAGTTTCAGAAATGTTTTCTATGTATATCTGATTTGTCGCTCTTTATTTATCAAACAGTTTTTATACAAGGTATGTATGATATTACAAACTTGCTTGTATCTAATTAACAATTTTTGTTTTGTATAATTGATGCTTTAAACCATTGGTACTTGGTGAAACTCCATAACTGAGGAAAACAAGACAACGATATGTATCACAAATACGTAATTTATCCACTACCATGGTTTTTTTTATGATGATGCCTTTAAGGTGATTTGTGGTTATAAATAAATGACGTACTTGTGAAACGTACAATTTTTCCTCAATTCTGTAATTTTTGTTTCATCAAAATCTTGTAAAATGTAGGAGATATTCATGAATTTTACTGTTTTATACTTTGTTTTGTACGTTTCACAGCAACACTTTTTACTTTGAAGTTCTAGAAGTTTGTAAGTGTTCCAACTTGTGAAACAACATCCATTTAATTCCATCACACTTGTTTATCCAATGATTATTATAAAAGTTTTTAAATGTTACGTGACAGCTATTAAAAAAATTCATTTTTTTTTAGTTTGAAATTAACTACGGAATACAAGATGTATGTTGAGCAGTTTCAAAATTTTTATATGGAAACTCTTACCTTCACTGTTAAAAGTTTGATTGTGAAGGCTTCTCAGAGTTTAGTGGAATTAATTACTTAATTTTCTAGATAAAACTATGGTTTATCCCTGATGAAGGCTTAAAGCACTCAAACATGACAAAGCCTATTATGGACCTCCATCAACATTACCGTAGAGTGGGTAACATTGAATGGCATCCGACAGCTGAAAACATTTTTCTGAGTGCCGGTTTTGACAATACAGTAAGGAAATTCATATTTGTGTTTGTGATTATAATTGCAAATCTGGTGTGATTTTATAACCACTGTAAGAAAGTTTTTAACTCTTCTAATGTATTTAAAGAGAATCATGTTTTGAAGAAAGAAGGATAGCAAGAGGGGTTTAGAAACACACAAAGTAAAACTGTGTATTGAATATTCGAAAAAACGATATTGTGTTCTTAGCATTATTTGGAAACAATTTTTTTAAACTAATTAAAAGTATGGATTATTTAAATGACTTAACACTCCTACGAAAAAAATATACCCTCAGTGGATGTTTAAAAAAAATTTTTAAATATTATTTTGCAAATGTCTGAAAAGTCAAAATATTATTGCTCCTTAAAATATAAAGGGATAGGGTCAGTTAATGGCAGTTTCTTTTAAATACAAAATTATTAGCCTGATATTAATAACCTTTCAAGTTGCTCTGGGGCCCATTAGGCCTCAATTTTCGTAGGAGTGTTAAAGAAAAGGCAGGAAGGAATTCTGTTAAACAGTAAGGTGACTGCTGTAGACCTAATTGTATTTAGAGGATTAAATGAACTTCTGCAAGAAAAACCATCTTCTTAATTGCATGTAAAGCTCTTTTTTTATAATCACAGTGAATAATTATATCTGTAATCTAAAAGTAGTTTTTAAATTTGTTTCTGTGTTTGTATATTGTTTTATATTTGATAAAAGTTTTAAGCTTTGGGCAGTTGTTGTGTTCTTTTGCTGAGTAAATAAATTAATGTCAATAATTTACCTGTTAGAAAGTAATTTTCTGCTTGATTTTTAAATAGATACTTATCTGGCACGTAGGAATAGGAGAAGTTATGAAAATCATAGATTGTCACCCTGATTCTATTTACTCGATGTCTTTCAACCGAGATGGTAGCTTGCTAGCAACCACTTGTAAAGACAAGAAGTTGAGAGTCATAGATCCTCGTCAGGGAAGGGTCCTTAAGGTTTGTCATTATCCTTCTAATTTTTGAAATGGTTTTGTGTTACAGAATTTGTTGCTAAGACCTTTCATTCTCTGCTTTTTGTATATTGTGATTGATTTAGCTAAATAAATAAGCAGAAAATAGTGATTTTTTTATATGTATAGCAGCTGGAAGAAGTGAGTACACATAGATGCTATTATGTTAGAATGAATTTAGTTGCCATATAATAAAGTTATAGTTTATCACAGTATAGTGCTATTTAAGTTTATTAGGAACATTTTAGTTACATGAGCATTTTTGATGACACCAAGAGATTGAATTGTAGCATTAATAATGTTTGATGGAAATAAGTTCCATTCTGAAACATACTTTTTAATGTAGGTTTTATTAATCAAATTATTCTGGGTTTAGGAAAGTCCTTGTCACCAGGGATCCAAGGCTTCTAAAGCTGTGTTTCTCGGGGATACTGGGCGAGTGTTTACCACTGGATTTTCAAAGTTTAGTGATCGACAGTGGGCCGTTTGGTCACAGGTACACTTTGTGTTAGCATACACGTGGCTCTATAGCATAATTCTCTTACTGTTGCTTCAGTTGTGTTATACAATTTTCAATGAACTCAAAACCATAATGTTGATAATGAATTTTAATTAATATTTGAGAACAGGAACAAAAGAAATAATATGTAAAGAAGGTTTTGTGTGAAATGTATTATTTTTTTGGCTAGTTTAATATTGTAGTGAATAACATTATTCAAAACTTTGTACTACTATTTATTTGCTAATTACATTACAGCACGACCTCAGTAACCCTTTGAGGATGGAAAATATTGATTCTTCCTCGGGAGTTTTGTTTCCTTACTATGATCATGACACCAAGATCGTTTTTCTTGCTGGAAAAGTAAGATTTTTCACTCATTACTGAAAAAAAAACAAACATTGCTAAAGCTCTTTCATTAACTGTTGGTTAAGTGGATTCATTATTGTTAATTAACCAAATTTTAAGTTTTTTTTACATTTGCTGAATTTTCATTTCTTATTATTAATATAATGCTTTGTAGTGTTATCATTGTCACGTTTATGGATTTATGTATTTGGATTTTATTAAATATATTGCTCTTAGTGTAAGAACAACAATAAAAGAGAAGTTAGAGATATAATTACTTGTTTAAACACTTTTCTTCTGTTTGATTAACTATAAATGATATATTTTCACCTTTTTAAAAAAAACGTTTTATAGGGTGATGGCAATATTCGATACTATGAAATTGTAGATGAGGCACCCTGGTGTCATTATCTTCATCAATATTTGTCTGGTTCACCTCAACGCGGCCTTGGTTTTATGCCGAAACGTGGGCTAGATGTGATGAGTTGTGAAATTTTCCGGTTTTACAAGCTTCACGCTACCAAAGATCTGTGTGAACCGGTATCAATGATTGTTCCAAGAAAGGTTTGTCTTTGTGAACTACCAGTATATGCAAACCAATATCAGTAGTTATTATGAGAAAGGTTTGTGACCCTAACAGTCTGTGCAAGCCAATGTCAGTAATCATTTAAAAGATTTGCATTTGGAAAACTTGTATAGTTGCAAGTTACATCATCTACTATCAGTAAATATTCAAAAAAAGTTGTCTGAAAATTTGTAAACAAACAACTCTGCCAAGTAGATGTATTTTCACCAATGAGGAGTATTTCTCAAAAGAACAAAGTACCAGTAATTATGAAGTATATATAGTTTCTTTTTATGATTTAAAACACTTCTATGATTATTTATAATTATAAAATTTAATTTCTCTTATTTTGACACAGCTGTTGATAAGATCATTTAAATGTGTAACAGTATTTAACGTGTTTTTTTTTATGAATCGTTTTACCAGTCTGAACGTTTTCAAGATGACCTTTACCCTGACACTGTGGCCCCAACACCTGCTCTTACAGCTGAAGAGTGGTTAAGTGGAAAGAACCGCAACCCTGTTCTTTTATCTTTGAAGGTTAGTGATATCTGTTTGTTAGTATGTTTCGAAAGAATTGCTGTTGTGTTACCAACACACACTCTGTTTTCTTGTTGTGTTGAAAGCTGATGTATTTACAAGTAGTGGCAGGATTGTTTTAATCTTTGATCTGCATGGTAGATGGTGGGATTTGACCCTGAACTTTAGCATGATGTGTGAGGGAGAGACGATGTTTTTGTAACTTTAGAAATTCAATGAAGTTAAACTCAAATGTTTAGAGTTAATGAATTTGTTTGGAAATCAGTTGCGATTAATAATTGTTTTTTAATTAAAACTAAGTAAACTGCACTGTTATACTGTTATTTATAGATATCTAATGGGTTCTTATATTTTAAACTGGACATGGTTACTGTTGGTGGTGTTATAGGCCTAAAAGTTAATTATTAAAAAGTACCAGTGTATAGATTAGAAGCACCGACTTGGCTGTGAGCTGGAAATTGAGTATTTAGTTATTTTTATACTATTTTGTAAAAACAAGAGGTAAAATAATATATACAGGAAAAATATATATTTTTGTTATCAAAATAAAAATCTGAAATGTTTGAGATAGTGTGTTAAAAGGGGAGAATTATGTGGGGAAAAAAAATGAAATATTTTCATCAAAATCTGAATTTGAACTGTAAAATGTTCTGTAGCTTTTTCCATTAAAAACGTGTATAAAAGGTAAATACAGAAATGGAAAATAAGGAAATAAAGTTGTGTTGCAAATTTTGTTTGTGTACAGTTTCTGTTACAAATATTGAAAATTTAATAACAAGTATTATTCAGCTCACTATTTTAGTAGTTTTTGTTTTTGTATACAACATACTTTTGAATGAAAAGATTTGTTAGTGGAAGTACACTAGTGTGAAACACGTTTGTTCCAGGTGCACTTTTTTGGTTTAGTTTATTTGTTAAAGATGTACATGTTGTGGATGAATGTAATTTTTTGGTTTATGATGTTGAAGTATTAATCGTTTGTTTTTGTTTTGAACATTAATAGACTGGTGCTGGAGCTCGAACCAACAAGCCAGTCTTATATCACTCAGACTACACAATAGAACCGAACAATGGTGTGAAGTATTAATTGTTTGTTTTTATGTTTTGAACATTAATAGACTGGTGCTGGAGCTCGAACCAACAAGCCAGTCGTATATCACTCAGACTACACAACAGAACCGAACAATGGTGTTGAAAACAACAGAGCTGGCCACAAGAACGTTAGTAATGGAGACAATCAGAACAACAATGTCATTAATAATGTGAGAGCTTTGGATGTGTAAGTAGTTTTCAACCTTGTTTTATACATTTGTATGAATAAAAACAGACCAGCTAAGCTGTCTATACACATGTTAATACAGGGTGTTCAGAAAGTCACTGTGAAATTTTGTAATCATATTTTATTCAGTCTGTTTTAAGCTACCAACTGATAACGGTGTTTAGAAACAAAGTAAGAAGGATTCAGGCCTGTATTGATGCCAACGGGAATCACTTTCAACATTGAATATAATTTTCACTCATATTTACCTCCTGTATTTTATATTGAAACGTGTCTGTTAATAAAATATATAAGTGCACAGTGACGTTGCGAACACCCTGTATGTAAGGTATTAAAAGACTTTGTAATTACTTATACTAGTACAAACACCACCCTATGGGTGATTGAGCTAGTAATTACTAACTGTTGTATTCATACCTGATTGAAAAAGTTAAAGTGAATTTTAAAAAAGAAAAAGGTGAAGAGTATTACATATGAAAAGTTTTCAGACTGTGCTGATATAAACTGTGGTGTTTTTGTGTTAAAAGTGGTACACTTTAGGGAAAAAAATTAAATTAAAAAAACCACTAAGTACTCCATTTACAAATCTACGCCAATAACGATGTAATCAAACCCTCAGCCACAGTCCGATGAAATTCGTGTTCTTGTCGTGAGGGGAACACTATAATTTAGAAGTGTGTTGTATGACAAAGAAATGATTGTTTCATATGCCACAGTTATTTTTCTAATTGTACAAGTCTTGAATACTCAAGTACTAAATTTTTATGGATTTTGTTTGTTGTGTCAGGTAATAGATGGCGTTACATTGAATGGATTATTTCAAACATGCATTGAAATAGAGACAGTCACACACACACAAATGCATATTAATTTAGCAGGTACACGAATTTTGATACTTATCAAATTTATATTTGCCAACAAGATTGATACACGCTATTTTCTTTCTTAAAAATATATTTTAGTATGTAAACAATGAAATAATTTTGGGGTTATTACAAATAGCTATTACAAATAATGATTTACATACAACAGTTTCACAAAGTTACAGAAAACACTAAGTCTTATGTTTAGCGTAAAACTGAGTAATTTATCAGTGATCAAGGTTCATGATGAGCAAATTAATTCTGAGTTGATATTGGTATGCCTTGCCTGAGTGAGCTAACTTTCATGGTCTCATGTCATTTGCAAGCTGACTCTTGCCAACAAAGATATTTAATGTCCTCGTAGAAATACTAATGTTTGAAGTTAAATCACTGAAGTTGAATGGTTAGTAATGTTCAAAATCTATAAACTTTCCTGGTCAAATTTAGTAGTTTTCAAATTAATAAGCATTAATCACAATTATAGTTTGAGGCATGTAGTATACTGACTGTAGCTGATAAATATTAATATGTCCCTCAATGCATCAGTTTTATAAACCAACCACGATATTCTCAGACTATGTTTGAAAACATGGTAGCATTTTCGTAAAACAAATATTGTTGATTCTTTCTCTCAAGAATCTTTTATAAATTTAGAGAACAGGCAGGACTTGCAAAGTACACATCCAACAACGTATGTCATGCATAAAAACAATGTAGGTATTAAAATAAACATATAACAGTACATCTGTTCCAGTGCTCTGTCTGTTATTGTAAAAATGTATAATAAATGCTGCAACTTGAAGAAATGTTTTAAGTTTTGTCCATTTTGTTTTGTACGTCTTGAACAAAAAATATTCACAAAGTAGAACAAGTATGGCCTTTTGAAAATTTTAAAAGCAATTCTCATAAAATGTTGTGGGTGTGTTTATTTTAGTTTTGTTTTCATTTTGTGCAAAGTTATAGTTTCTTGTGCATTTGGCTGGCAAGAAATAGTTTCTGTGTGAAAACGGGATCAGAGGATGTGTTTCTTGGACAATTTAAAAACTATCAAATATTTTCCACTCTATGTTTAGGAATCAAAAGTATTCTTTGACTTATTTAGTTGTTACTGTTATATTGAAACTTAACCAATATTTTATTAATTTTGATCTTTCAATGTTCAGATGAACATTTGACTCTAGAGATTAAAGGAAAAGTATCAATCCAATTACCTGAGATTATTAAAAGGAACAATTAGAATATATAACTCTGAGATCATTCCAAGTTGATGATTTGCAGTCAGGTCTGTAGTTCTTTATAATGCTTATATTTAGGGGTTACTAAATACCCCTGACATTTAGGATGATTCATCATTAGTTCCCTTGGCCTAGGATATATATTAATTTAGCCTTGCCAGGGACAAGGATGGCCATGTCCATCTTGATCCAAGAAAATTTGTGACATAGTTTATTTAGTAGTTTCATTTTGAGTTTCCAGCTCAATGCACAACTTGTTTATCTGAAAATAAACACCAGTGGTCAAAATATCGTACCTTTCATGAAAAGTAATCATTACTGTAAAAGTTTTAACTTGTAATAAAATTATATTTAATTAGTAAATAATGTTATTACTATGCGGCCATGGAGAGAATTCTTGTGGCTAATTGTAGAATTTCTGGTCCATATAGTTTTTTTGTTTTGGATTAATAACATCTGAAGATTTAGGATGTTGGAGTTTACTGGGGCTGGCTTGTTTGTTTCTGACTTTTATCTTTCTCTTTCTGTTATTTTCTGTTTTAGCTTTATAACTGCCTGCAGTAAACATGGTTTCCTTTATTCATGTTGTGTTTGTCTGTTGTTGATCAGTGAGTTCTGGAATGTAACATTTTGTGTGCATTGTATGAGGTGTTGTTTGAGAAGCTTTTTACTTTCTTTATTATCCTTGAGATTCCATTCAAACATGAACTTTCATGGATAACTGTTTATAGTCGAGAAGTTGTGAAATGAGTTTATTGATTCAGGTTAGTTTTTGAACAAAGAGAACTGATTCTAATATATGGTTTTGGTTATGGTTAATCTAATTAGATAACTTGGTTATTCATTAGCTGTAATTATTGTTTTCTGTCATATGAATTAAAATAAGAAATATGATTCATTGGAAAGCTACTGAAAAAATTCTAGAAAATATATTTTTATAGCAATGATTCCAATATCCAGTTGACATTCTAATCAAATTTGTTTTCAGTCAAATTCAAAAAGCCCAATAAGGAACATTTAGTAACAGTTCCACATTTACAAATTATAAGATGTTTTTTAATTTGCTCATTGCAAACTGTTCGTTATTTTTACTAATATTTTACTAATTAACAAACAAATAAAGACAAGATGGACATTTAAGGATAATTTTGATTGTATTAACAACAACATTTTGTTATAATGGAAAGAGTAACAAATTTATACTGCTTTCCAGGAACGATGGAAAATAATACACTATACTTCCATAAGTATTTGAACTTCTAGAACATTTCATTGGAAAAAATCTCAATGTTGTAATACCATATTTAATGGATATATTTTAAACGCAATAAGTACTGAATTACTTTTGTACAATTAATTCATTTGAAAACAATTTTTATAACGTTCTTAATCGGAACATTTTACTTAGTTTCACCTGAGGTTCGTGAGCTTATCTAACACTGTAGGAATAATTCATTCATGGTTCATTACGTGCAGCACGAATCATAACAAGGTGATTGAGTTGGGAAAAAGACGACTACCATGGCTGGAAGACAAAGAGAAGAAAGATAACGGAGCAATAGTGTGTGATGTTGTGTCCAGTGGTATCTTGCCTGTGGCCTCGTATGTTGCTGTGAATGACAGTGATAGTGATGCAGAGGTTGAACAAGATGAACCACAAACACAGTTAGAGGTAAGTGTTTGTTATATTTCTTAATTGGAAATAAGATTGAGACTTTTTTCCTTTCTCAGAAAATTTTAACCTGCTAATAAATATTACAGCACTACAGACTATGATGTGGCAGTTTCTGTAAGACCTGAGAAACATAAAAATTCGAGAAGGATAAAGAAACCCTTAATGCTGAAACTCTTCATTAATAATAATTGTCCCAAGGGTAATACTGGACAGATGTTGACATGTGGAGTGATGTATTATAATTCCAGCTTATGGAAACTAGAATTTTGTGAAAACTGCATGAGTATATATTTCATTGTTCTTGAATTGTAGTAGCAGTGGGTGACTCCAAGCACATTGGAAGGACACCATTAGAAAATCTGTACATGAGGCAACTTGGTGTTAGTGGAACAACTTTAGAACACTACTGAAATTGCTTTTTTTATAATGCAACCATATTCTCTATTTTGACTGGGGTACATTGGTGCAGTTGTTATGGGTGGAACACCTCTAACAATGGATGAGTACATAAAAAAATTTCAATTGTACAAATGAAATTACTTTGTTTTTTGCTTTTAAACTCTTGCACAGATTTTGGGTATGTTTATTAATCCTTATGCAGGTACAAATTGGTAAGAATGTTCTCTGCCACCAGATTGTGCAGACATCATCTGTCAGCATGCGTAGAAATCCGACAGTTGTATCGTGCTGATTTTTGAATTAGTTTATATCTCAGTACCACATTTTAAAAAAACTAGAGAAGTCTGCGTATATAACTTAGAAAGTACGTAAATGTAAATTTTGCCATTTTTCCTCGTCAATCCCTTTAAACAATTTTTTTGTTTAAATGATCTCTTAAATTCATTGCAAAAGAAAAGCAAAAATTTGAAAGAAGAAAGGTGAACCAGTTTTAAACACTTTATCTTTTACATGTTTTGGAACAGTTGAAGAAAGCATGTCAGTATCAAGAAGCAGAAATAAAAAAATTGAAGGAAGAGCTGGCAGCCAGAAACATCCGAATACAAGAACTGGAAGATCAGTTGCAGAAGTTACTTACAAATGGTTCGCACATGTGAGAAGAGACGTAATCACACAGGAGTGTATTAACACTTCAGCTGAATTCGTTGTAGTTATAACAAGCACTTGTGGTCATCTGGGACCAAAGGAACTTCTGTAGTCAACACTTAAATTTTTAGTATAAGCTTCCAAAATGGTAAAAAAAAACACTTTAACTCATTTCAGCTATTCTAGACATTTTTGAAAAGTTATTGCTCACTTTTATGAACATTTTTATTATTAAAAAAAATTATTTTTTACTTTTGCTACAAAACTATCACAGGATCATGGTACAGCAGTGGCTTCCCAGTCACCAGTCCATGAGGAAATTTGAACCAGTCTGAAAAATCATCGAAATAAAAAATTGTTTTATAATACAACTACTAAAGTACATTGTTTTACAATGTAATATAAAAGTTCTTTAACATTGTATGAAGAGATTCATGAAATTTCGGAATTGGAACTAACCTGGTCCTGAGTTTGGAAAATGTCGGGAACCACTGCTGTTTCGAAATATCGTCACAGCATGAACTTTTGTTCTCGTAACTGTTATTGAGTGATATTCCTCTAATGTTTTGACAAGTAATGCATTTTTTGTTTTGTCAATGCAATTTGTTATATTATGCCCCCCCCCCAAAAAAAAAGCTTCAGGTCCACAAAAAGGATTTTGAAAGGTCACTCATGCATTTCATTGTATTTCGTATTACATAAAGAATACTGCAAGAGTACAAGTGTGTGAATTTTTATTGTTTAGAAACCTATGCACTCATTGCTAAATATTGTAAAATAGTTTCAGTCAGTGCGAGTAAATAATTTTTCTTGATCGAATTTGCACACCTTGTAGCAATTTTAATGAAGGCATTTTTACCTACTTTTTATAATTGACTTTGGTTAGGCCTATTTGTAAGATGTAACTTTCTTAGTTTTTAAGAAAGGAACCAATTATAAAACATTAGGTTTTTACTTGTAAAACAAATAGATATTTTGTTTTATGAGTCTTGGTAATTGAAAGGAAAACTGATTAACAGTAGAACCATGTGAAAGACTTTCTTCACTGAATTTCAAGTTTATCTGAGAAAAGATAATCTTGGTAATTTTAATTAATAAGTAAGAGTTACTGACAAATTATAAACATATTTAACTCTTGACTTGCAGAAATATAATACAAGAAAGTTGAACAAAATATACAGCATAGTGAATGTTTGGCAACCAAAGCAAACTATAGAAAGCAATGTACAATGATTTGTTTAAAAACCTGGTGTCATGTTAAGTAGACATACATCACTGAAAGTTATCTGTAAGTAGATGCAAGTTAGTTTTGATAGAAAGCTTAAAACGTACATATCTTAAATGTATAACCTTATGTTCCTTGCTTTAGATGTAAAGTTTTTGAGACATTTGTAATATAAAGCTTATAGTGAATAATTTACAATTACTGGTTTGTTGTTATGGTATCTATTACCGATATCATTTGTGGTGCAGCTTTAGTTTCTAGTTTGTAAATCAGGTGAATATACTTTTCAAAAGTATGATTTAGTAGAGTGTTATGTCCAGTGAAACTTCAGTTTGTGTTTTTATGTTTTGTGTTAATGTAAGATGTCTGTGTTGCTCAGACTATCACATAGATAAACTTGGACAGTGACTTTTGAAGTAATGGTATATTTCTCTGATTGTTGATTTGATAAGTAACAACTGTTAATGTGAGATTTCTATTATAGTTTATAGTGATTCGTGTTGGGAAAAAAGATTTATGTTCATGGTGGTTTTTCTTTTTAATTTTTATTCATGCTTACATCAGAAAATTAGAGATGTAGGTGCATATTAAAATAGTGAGAAATTGTGTACGTCTACCTCAGACTGAGAGTAAAATTGAATAAGTTTCCGTGATTATTACAACGTATTCTACATAAAACATGACTAAATATTTTTAGTAGAAATTTGTATTTCTCTATTTTTCAGTTTTAAGGTCTATTATTTGTTTATTGCAATTGAATTATTGTGATAATAATGTTCAGAAAGCTGTAAAATTCTAGAAAGTATTACAGAAAAGTCAAAACTGAAATAAATGTGAAAACAGTACGTTTTCAAAAGTACTGAAAGGTGTGGAACGTACCAAATAATGTATTCAGTTGTTTGCTTAAACTTCAGTGTGTTAACACTTAAAACAATTGCTTTTTGTTTCTATTGTTAAATGTGTGTGAAATCAGAATATAGTGTTTAATGTCTTATTCAATTTATTAGTTATGTTTACATAACTTGAAGGGGAAGATTTCTTTGGAGATCAACTACTTTAACTCATACAGATAGGGTGTACATTATATGTACTTTTCCGCAACTACGTCTTAGTGCAGGAAACTCGGGATAATTCTAGCGAACGCCATCTATTCATTGTTTAATTTTAGTCTTTTACATGAAAGGTTGTAATTTGTAATGGTTTTCCTGAATAAGATATGATAGATGCAATTAATAATCTTCACCAAATTTTCCTTAAATATATCACGGATATTACAGATCTAATTAATAGAGGGCGTAAGTTATAGCGACCATGATGCTATAGCAACGCGTCTGTCAATTTGATTGTCTTAATAAATAGTGTATTATTTGATATTTGAAGTTTTTATGTCAACACATATACGTGATAACAATCAATTTAAGATAGTAACATATGCAATTACAAACAATTTGAAAGTTCAAAATTTTATTTAGTGAATATTATTACAGTTATTTTGTGTAGTAAACTCGAAAAGAAGCTGCATTGTACGAAATAGGAAATGGACACCGAAAATATTGTAGGGTAAAACTCGTAGCTGAAGTTGGTGAAGAATTTTATTTTTCACCCACTTTTAGTTTACGTACAGAAACTTTGAGAAATGTCATACCTTGTCTTTGATTTGCTTTGCGGTTATAACTATTTCATGCTGATTTGTACACTTTATTTTTTAAACTTTGATAAAGCCAAGGCATTTGGTAATTTTTTTTATGTTAGGAGATCAGCTTGCCATATGTTTATATTGGAATATTAAGCTAGTTTAGAAATAAATCATTGTCAATGCTGTTTTAATTTTAGTCTTTGGTTCTTCCCAGTTTAATATTTTAGGCCTAACTGTTTTCCTTATTTATTTTATGTACAAGTAGGAAGAGCCGAGTTAGTGCCTTATGGGTTTTTTTTTTATGAAACTCGTAATTGGTGTGTTCGGATAATGAGCTAGTATTCTGTTTACTTATGGTAATTTGAGATTTTATGCTTTAAAAGTAAGAGTTTGAGGTTGTTGAAAAATAACCACATGTAATTGTAGTTTTATAATGAGTTACTGCTGATTATAAAAATAATCTACTCAAACATTTTAACTCAATATAAGTCGTGTACAAGTTGCTATATACGCATAACAACAGTATATTTAGTTGTTTTTTTCAGATCAAAATTTAGATTAACTTAGAAATTTTTCTTCCATTTCAAAATAACTGGGAAAATCGGCATATAAACCTCATTTATTCTATTTTTGTTAATAAGTCAGTGAGATAATTTTGTGTGAAGTTTCAAATAAGAATTGTGAATTAACTTCTAACGCGAGCTGCGGAAATTTTCACTCATTGCTGCAGTTAAATTTTAATTTTGATAAAATTTGATAATAGATTTAAACTATACATACATTTCCATCTATATTGAGATTTAACTTCAGCGTTACGCCAGTGAAGTATTTTCTTTGGCAAATATAACATTTTTGGTTTACTTGTGTCATCTTTAAAAAAAAAAAAACCTTTTAGAAAGGTTTTACTTCACTAAATAAATATAGGTGGCTTGTTATTCAGTGTTTTACGGATATAAACATGGCGTAAGGGATAGTTGACTTTTAGAATCGTAAAGAAGGAAAACAGTGATAAACGAGTTATTTTTAGAGGTTGGTATGTTAAATAAATGTTTTTTTGTGATTAAAACATACGATAGATAGCATGTCGTGACAAAGCAACATATCAATTTCAAGGTATCGTACATAGTGTGTAAAAGTATCAGTATTTGTATACTGATATGATGTATTTACACTTCAGGAAGCGTAAAATGTGTCTTTCTTTATATGTATAGTAACGTTAAGTTGTATATTTAGCTAAAAATAGGAATTAGTTTTTTAACGAACTTTATTAATATACTGGCATGAATTCTAAGTTGTGCCTTTTGAAACTTTTTTTTGTAACAACTCAAATGCCTGAAGATGGCGTCAGTCATAGCATTGTAACTCAGTATAGATCAAATATAGTCACCAAAGAACCATTTTATTTGTGTATAATGAGGTCGATCTAGAAAATAAAGATCTGGTGGTTAAAAAATAATTTTTGTGTTAAGTTTAATTTTTTTGTGTACTTAAACATGCTGAGAAAAATGCTTTTAAAAATTAAAGGACATGCGAATTGGTATTTAATTTTTTTATAAAATTGTAAAACGTTTGAGGGCTGTATGCATGCTCGTACAGACAGATTTCGAATATGAATAATTTCATTAGCGATTGAACCAAATACTTTTGAGTTCCTTTGTTTGACGATTTATTAAAAACGCTAATGACTTATTAGGAATTTGTTAAGTGTCGGATTAAATGAAATTATCCGTTCTTTGGGATCATGAGTGAATTATAGGAGTGACTGCCAAATTCAACTCTTCAGTTGAGCAACTCACGAATTGGCGGTGGGTGAGTGTTGATTAACAAAATTCTAGTCTGTTGTTGTAAAATTGGGACTGCTATAGCAGATAGCTCGCGAATAACTTTGCGAGAAATTCATTTAAACAAAGGAGAACTTGCGTAAAACCCCAGTATATTACTATATTTATGGCTTATGATGAAAAGTGCATTAGTTTTCCGCCAGGGGTTATATGCTCGCTGGTATCAGTAAGTTTCCACCTCATTTTCTATCATAAATTGTTAAGTTATTGTTTAATATAATTTTTTTTTAACGTAACATCTTAAATATTTTTGTGTATTTTCTGCAACATGCAACAAAAGATCAAAATTCAGTAATGGATTAATTCGCCCGTAAAAACGTTGAGGAAGTGGTAGTAAAAACCCGGTAAGTCAGATAATAGCACCTGGTTCGTTTGACTAAATTCACCGGAAATACACGTGGAAATAGTAGAATGACACTTTTACGACATCGGTGAAAATACAAGTATGAATTAAGTATTGCAGAATTCGAAGCTATAACATTGTTTTGTAAATTTTTTGGCAAAAATATAAATGCGTAAGAAAACGTGGAACCTTGACTCCAGAGAGCGGCCTGCAAACTAAATGACAGAGCCTCCGCCCCGTCAAACTTACCAATATAAAATTTTATGCGCCTGTAAATAAGAGAAATAACTAAGCCTTTTATTATAATTTTAACTCTGTATCGTTTGTTATAAGTTCGGCTGTTTGTACCATTTATTACAATTTATGTTAAAAGCAGTGGGCAGAGCACAGGTAACCGATAATATAACTTTGTGCTTAATTACAAACAAACCGTTTAAAGCTCTTTTAGACACAGGTTGATCATGTGGTTTATGGTTTGTTTGGAATTTCGCGCTTTAACCCACCTGGCCATGTCGGACCATTCTTTGATTCGACAAGAGTTGGCAGTGATCACCTTCTATCTGACTTAACGTTTCAAAATTAAAGACTGATAGAGCAGATAGCCTTCGAGTAACTTTGCACGAAATTCATCACCACAAAAATCAGCTGTCTCCTCTTTTGTCTTTCATTTCAAAGTTTTAAGAACGGCTATTTCTCGATAATCTCTAATCTGTATCCCGAAACATAAACAAGTATGAAAACACATCTTTTGTTCAATATACACGTACATATTTGTTCAGTTTATCTTCCTATCAAAAGCTACGCTAGTATTAAATATTTTGGGTTTATTTATCAACAAGTCTGCTTTTGGTAGAAACTCCGAACTTAACATTTTTCTTACAACTTGCTTTTATTTTATCTTTTGTATTTACTCTCATTTTCTACGTTATGTTATGTACCACATCTTAGAACTAATAATATTAAGGATAGGGGCACGTTTCTTAATTTCAAAAGTAAATAAATACACAATAATACAATCTTCTTCACATTCTGTTTACAGAATGTTTCCAGAACAGTGTGGAACTAAAGGTAGAACTGATTCTGTTTACAGATTCTACTGTTTCCAGAACAGTGTGAAACTAAAGGTAGAACTGAATCTGTTTGTAGGTTCTACTGTTTCCAGAACAGTGTGAAACTAAAGGTGGAACTGAATCTGTTTACAGATTCTACTGTTTCCAGAACAACGTGAAACTAAAGGTAGAACTGAATCCTTTCTTTCTTCAAAATCTATTTGTATCGTAATACGCCGTTGTCTGTAGTTTGAAACTACTAATTACAGGAATGCAACAAGTCAATATCAACCTACCAAACACGGCATTGATTGTCACTCTTACAACACATAAACAGTTTTAAGCAGGGATAATATATTGTATCGCACGAAATCGAATGCGATTCGCTAGCTCTGAATTTGTTAGGTAGCTCTACGATAGGGCCAACCCGCAGCCCCAATAACCCCCTCTCTTGAAAAGCAAAAAGCAACAGTAAATGTCGTTGTCAGTTTAAAATGTGAAAATTAGAAGTAAAAATTGTCTTCTGGGTTTTAATTTCGCTTTGTAACACGTATAACGTAAAATAAAATTAGGGTTAGATGACTGTGATGGGTACAGCCCGGATAGTGTGCGGTGTAGCTTTATAATATTTGGATCATATAACGCTAAATCTAATGCTCAACGTATAAAGTTATACTTTTATCGCTAAATAAATTGCTGCTGATGGCATTATTGAAAAGTGAACCATCATAAGGTGTGTTCATCACTGGAGTACCCGCCCCCTGGACGGAAGTTTTGTAAATTCATGATTAATGAAAGGCTATCTGAGGACATGAAAAATTGCTTCTCTTACATGTAATTGTAAAAAAAAGGCAATAAAAACTGCAAAACACACGACATGAAACCGCATGTTTGTGTGTATTTCCACACGAACCTAACAAACATCATTAATAAATTTGGAGAAAATCTATCATCAACAGGGAAGGAAGTTGAACGCAAAAAAAAATGCGTTCAACATGTACTCTTGTGTGAGGGTCTGTCTCGACTACTCCCTCAATGTGTTCTCATCTAAGGATGGCTTCCTTCCACGACCTTCATGGTTTTCAAGACTTACATCTTCGTGTCGAAACCTTTGGAACCAACGCTGAACTGTACGTTTAGTAACAGATCCGTGACTGGTTGATGTTATGTGTAGTTTCGGGTAGCTTTTAGTCCAAGTTTGAAGTTATAGAGGAAAATCAGACGAAAGTCCTTTATGTCCATGTTGCCTAGGGGATTGCGAAATTTACTCTGAATAGAGCTGAAATAATGAATTGAGTAGCTGCACGGCTAAATTAGGGACAGGTAGTGAAGATAGCCCTCGCGTAGATGTGTATAAAGTGGAAAATAAACAAACAAATCAAACTAAATGTTTTGGGTTCGATCCTGTGATGCACATGACAAAGATAATCAATCCATTTTTTCAATTTTGCGTTTAAAAATAAATAAATGAAGAAACAAAGGAAAACGAGCACCTGCTACAGTGGTTAGTGTTGTTAAGGTTCGTTAAATTTAGGGTTAACTATATACTTCTTATCGAGACCATTAAGATTAAGTAGAAAAATGGTAATTCGTTTAAAGTTACACAAGTGGTTGAAATACTTACCAAGGTAAGAAGTGTTATGGATGAACCCCTGATTTTACTGGGGATTATAAAATTATTTAAAAAACAACAAAACATAGACTCATTATCTGGGGGTCGCGGGTTCGAATACCCGTCACACTAAACTTGCTCACCCTTTCAGCCATGGGGACGTTACAGGTAACGTTATTTATTAGTGAAAGAGTAGTACAAGAGTTCGCGGTGGATGGTGATGACTAGCTGCCTTCCCTCTAGCCTTCCACTACTAAATTAGGGACGGATAACTCAGATAGCCCTCCCGTAGCATTGCGCGAAGTAAAAAAAAACAAACACACAAAATAAAATAACATTTTCTAACAGTTTAAGATTCTTATTTTATTTTAATGAGAAATGTTGGTGGTCACCAATAACATTGATAAAAAATAGTACCTTACAATATTTTCGGTTTTATCTATAAGTTATAATTAATTATAAAAAAATAATTTTTTTATTTTGTAAAATAAAAATTGTCTGTCATTTTGTAAAACGACAATTAAGGGAAGAACAACATTTACTTTTTCAAAGGGCTCGACATGACCAAGCGTGTTAAGGCGTGCGACTCGTAATCTGAGAGTCGCCTGTTCACATCTCCGTCGCGCCAAACATGCTCGCCCTTTCAGCCGTGGCAGCGTTATAATGTGACGGTCAATCCCACTATTCGTTGGTAAAAGAGTAGCACAAGAGTTGGCGGTGGGTGGTGATAACTAGCTGCCTTCCCTCTGGTCTTAAACTGCTAAATTAGGGAGGGCTAGCACAGATAGCCCTCGAGTAGCTTTGTGCGAAATTCCCAAAACAAACAAACAAACAAATACTTTATCAAAATTCACATACTAGTCTTACTGAACTAACATTTCGCCGACTTTTGGTGTTCAAACCGTGATCTTGAAATAATTTTACTGTATATGTATTAGTAGCGTTTCTACTAAACTGACTCATCTTTTAGCCCAGTTGACGACTGTCGGTGCTCACGAAAGTCCTTTTCCGTAGTAATCTATGGAACACTAAGAACAAATCTAAGGTGTTATTTGAACACAATTCTAAAACCCAACAGCTGTAAGAGGACCACTGAGATACAATTTACAAGCAGGAATAGGAAATTCTCATTTTGTTTTATTTATGATAAAGAATTATCTTTTTTTTTTAAACTTAAAAATTAACTTTATGACTTGTACAGATGTAACTAATTGTTTATTATATTTGTAGTTTCCCCTATATGATAAGCTAGGCGGAAATAAAATGTAATAAATATGATACAAAAGAGACCACTCACTTGGGATATCTTTAAACTGCTTAAATATCATTCCTGGGCTGGGTGTAGTCCAAGGTTAGCGTGCCTGGACTGTGAATCTGATAATTCACAGCTTGTATGCCATTGCTGTTAGAAGAAAACAAATTTACTTCGCTCCTTGGGAAAGTGAGTGTACTATAACAGTAACGATAAAATCCCACTACTTGGTCATATAGGAGTAGCCAAAATGTTGGCGGAGGGTACTGCTAATTATCTTTCTTCTTGTTTACGGGCATCTCTTGCAGTTTTGCATAAAAAGTCTAAAAGTAGGTGTGTGTATGTTTTACAGCACAGCTACATTAGGCTATCTGCTGTGTTCACCGAGAGGAATCGAACCTCTGATTTTAGCGTTGTGACTTCGTAAATTCACTTCTTTCCCATCGGATGACTATAAAAATGAATAAATAATGTTCTGTGTTTTTTTGTTTTTTTTTGTAGTAACGTCTCTCATCTTTGGTCAATTTGAATCTCGGCTCGTATACCACATTTTCCTATACGTATTTCACGAGCTTCGACATGCGCAGTTTAAACCCAAATTTCAGCTAACTCGCACATTTGCGTCTCTAAGCAGAGAAAGGAAGACTTGATGTTGAAAGCTGGTACCATATTTCATGGTCATTAACTCTAAGATTGTCAGGAATCAGTGAGTCGTGCTTTTCTTTAGGCTGTCTCTACACGTATAAACGATGGAAATCCTTAAACACTATAACAACTGTTTACAGCCTTGAAAAGTCTGATAAGCGTGTATTCCGTTGCGTAACTCAAAATAAGTGATTGCTTTGATGCATAAGTTCTATTTATTTAACTAAACTATGCTCTTGGAAATATATTTTAATTTTTGAACGTAAGTGTGATTCATCGTAGTTTTAACCAATAGAAGATTGAGACGGTTGACTTTTATTTTGAAAATGACTTGGGAAGAACTGTTAGACAAAAACGAAGTTTTGGGTGATGCTAACACAATAAATATGCACGACTGGCTGAGCAAATATTTTAAAGGATATTAGAATTATCCAAGTTGTTACAATGATTCAGCCACTAAATTTCACCTAAAGCTAAACGGGTGTGGGTGGGTGGGGGTCTATCTGCTCTAGTCGTCCCTAGTTTTAAAATGATGGACTGAAAAGATTGTTTGTTTGAATTTCGCGCAAAGCTACTCGAGGGCTATCTGCGTCCCTAATTCAGCAGTGTAAGATAAGAGAGAAGGCAGCTATCTACCACCACTCACCGCCAACTCTTTGGCTACTCTTTAACCAACGAATAGTGGTATTGACCGTCACATTATAACGTCCCCACGGCTGAAAGGGCGAACATGTTTGGTGTAATGGAGATTCGAACACGCGAGTCGAGTGCCTTAACC
The DNA here is from genome assembly GCA_011833715.1 of Carcinoscorpius rotundicauda. Classification (NCBI taxonomy): domain Eukaryota; kingdom Metazoa; phylum Arthropoda; class Merostomata; order Xiphosura; family Limulidae; genus Carcinoscorpius; species Carcinoscorpius rotundicauda. The sequence goes on along the minus strand of CM022403.1, from coordinate 59,157,605 downwards.
ACATGGTCATGCCGGACCGACTGAGAAGTAGCTAGTTAACATTGAATGATGGGATATGACTGACACTCTTATAACGCCATCATGGTTCCATTGTGTGGAATGGGACTTTTGTTTTATTTTAGTGGTAACAGGATAGCTTGCATGACACATGGAGGCGGATAGAAATTTTTAAAACACACAAAAAGTTGTAACAACCTCATATTAATATTCGTACATAAAGCCACGAAATGACTCGGCGTTAAGTTTGTGTGTGTATAACGGTAGAATTCGGGGCTCGATTCGAGTGGCGGTCACCGCATTTATAGCTCAACGTGTAGTTTTCGCTCTAAAACAAAAAGAAGGTGTGATCTCAAAAATTTTCGCTAAATATTACGAGTCACTTGCACGTGCAAGTAGAAATTTCCTTCCTATGCGTATGTCTGCAGGCTCAATCCGCTAAAAACGTGATTTCGATATCCGTGGTGTGCAAAGCACAGATCGCCCCTTGTGAAGCTCTGTTCAATTCTAATCAAACAAACAGTGTTGAGTTAGATATGGCACTGAGTTGTTTTGGAATAATTCCTTTTTTGTTGTTGTTATGTTTGAAGAAGTGTTGAATATTTAGTATCAACCATTAAAATTCAGTTTACCTAATTCAATTTATAAAACAGAATCGAGCGTTCATTCTTCAGTATTTCTATACAAATACAACAGGAATTAGATTCGGCTATAGTGAATGGATAAAGAGGCTTCGCAAAAATTACAATAGAAACAGTAAAATAGACTCTTGTATTTAAACTATTATTGGTTATAAGATCCAAACAGTTTTGTGGGGCCCCAATGACACAGCGGCATGTCTACAGACTTATACCGTTGTGTGTTTTTGTGCTTAACTACAAACAATAAATAGTCTCATTGTTAAGACTAAAACTGTTTGTATCTAGACGGCTCCACGAAGCTGCTTGTGTTTATTTTGGTTATACTTTTGATTTCACATAAAAAATCTTAGATTACTGCAAATTTTAATGTGGAAAATGTTTATATTATCGTAAAAAAATATAAGAAATCGGTTTGTTAGAAGAGTAGAATTTGTAACATTAACGTTGTTTTTCCACCACGCGATTTTATTTTGGTTCTTTTGTTTGTTTTTGTTTCAAATTCGTTTGAAAACAAAGACTAACGAATGTTGGAACGCTGATACCACCTGGAGGGTTGGATGGACAGATTAAGAATGAATTCTATATCTGTTTGGTAGTTTGAAATGGTCACGGTAGTTGTAACCGTGTAGTTGTTTGGTTTGTTTTGAATTTTGCGCAAAGCTACAAGGGGGTTATCTACGCTAGTCGTCCCTAATTTAGCAGTGATAGACAACTAATCATCACCAGTCTCCGACAACTCTTGGGCTACTATTTTACAAACGAATAGTCGGATTGACCGTCACACTATAATTCTCCCATGGCTTAAAGAATTAACATGTTTGGTGGGACGGGGATTCGAACCCGCGACCTTCAGACTGCTAGTCGAATTACCTCGTTCATGTCAAGTCCTCTGTGTAGTTGTATCGACTGAAACTACTATGTGCACGAGGTTATATTTTATATGGTTCTTTATAAACCTAAAGATGCCACCACCAGGTGCAATAAGAGTTCAAAATGTCAACAGAGTCTACGGCTTCAAACATCTGAAGTAAAGATATGGAAGAATTACGAAAGCATAACAAAAATTATTCTTAATTTAAGTGTTTTTCCTTCTCTTTTTTTTTTTTTTTAGAACATCAAGAAATACAGAATTGAACGTTCAAGAAAGTTTCTATCTTGAATTAGACATTGTACGTAACGTACTAATTTACAAACAAAACCACTCATCGTATTAACATTTATAAGTAGGGGTGTGACTATTCAGATTGTCTGCTTTATATCCTGGAATTCAAAGTTGGCTGTAACGTTAATTCTTAGGTTGTACTTGTTACATCTCTCGTGGCTTACGACGCTAAAAATCGGGTTCTAACACTTGTCGTAACTAGAGGAAAGATATCTCACTTTGTAGCTTTGTCGACAGACGTAATTGTTTCTGTACTCTAAAGACAGATGGTATGGGTGTTAAAAACTTGAATTAAAATAAAGTATAGCACAACTGCCTATAAATATCATTATTTTTTAAATAGGTAATTTTTAAGTTATCGAATCGAAGGTTTGATATGTTGTAAACACCAAATTTGTCAACATTTGTGCAGAATCTTATTAAAAAGTTGATGTACGGAAGATAAATGAAATATAAAGGTTTTTAAACATTCGGTATATTAAAAGAATATGATAAGCTATGTATATGTCTATATAATATATGCGGACCAGAATGGCCAAGTGGTTAAGGCACTTGACTCGTAATCAGAGGGCTAAGGATTCGAATCCCCGTCTCACCAAATATGATCGCTTTTTCAGTTGTGGGGACGTTATAATGTGACAGTCAATCCCACTATACGTTAGTAGAAGAGTAGTCCAAGAGTTGGCGGTGGGTGATGATGACTAGTTTCTTTCCCTCCAGTTTTACACTGCTAATTTAGGGACGGCTAGCACAGATAGCCCTCGAGTAGCTTTGTGCGAAATTTAAAACAAACAAACAGGTCTAAAGTGGCGAGTAGTAATTCGCCGAAGTAGACGAAAAAGTAATTTGATTGTTTGAATTTTGCGCATATCGACACGAGGGCTATCTGCTCTAGCCGTCCCTAATTTAGCAGTGTAAGACCGTAGGGAAGGCAGCTAGTTATCACCACTCACCACCAACTTTTGAGCTTCTCTTCTACCAACGAATAGTGGGATTGACTGTAACATAATAACGCTCCTATGGCTAAAGAGCGAGCGCGTTTGGTGGGACGGGAATTCTAACACGCGTCCCTCAGATTATGAGTCTGGTACATTAACCACCTGGCCATTCCGGGTCTTAACATTATACAAGAGTGTATGTGTATAAGTATTTGATTTATACTTTATAAATATACCTTTGCAAAGTATTGGTTAATTACGTAGAGAAAACCCACTTGTAGAGAAAAATAAATGTGTAAAAACGGCTCGTTGGGGATGAGAAAATTTTTTACGTAGAGGAACGAACAACGTTTCGACCTTCTTCGTGAACCTGACGATGACCCAAAAAGGGCGAAACGTTGTTCGCTCCTCTACGTAAAAAAATTTCTCAACCCAAAAGAGTCGTTTTTACATGTATAAAGTACATGTTAGTTTATAACCATTAGTTCATCAACTAGTTTGTCTGTTTTTGAATTTTGCGCAAAGCTACGCGAGGGCTACCTGCGCAAGTCGACCTTAATTTAGCAGTGTAAGACTGTAGGGAAGACAACTTGTCATAACCATCTACCGCCAACTCTCGGGTTACTCTTTTACCAACGAATAGTGGGATTGACCGTCACATTATAACGCCCTCACGGCTGGGAGGGATTCGAACTCCTTAACACGCTTGGCCATGCCGGGTCTGCTTATTTTTCTGGGAGGGTCTTTATATGAGACAAATGTCTATAAAATACAAGTAAAAGTGTCAAAGAAAATAAGTTTCACGAAAATGTTGCTGAATTAATTTTTACTTCAGTACAAATTTCTTAATAAATAGGTGTTTGACTTATATTACACATTGTCAATTTACTGTTGATACAAAGCAAGTAACGACAGGCATAAATTTCAAATGGTTTTCAGTAAAAATGCTACTACAAGGCTTATATATAAACATATATATATATGTTGTTCATGTTAACCATAAATAATTTAGTTGAAAGAATGTTTGTGGTGAACAAGGTGTAACTTTACACTATAAAATCAACAACAGTAACTGAAAAATAAATTAGTTTTAACTAGCCATTATTAACAGTTCTTTATCTGCACCATTTTCTTCATTAAAATTTTGATATAATTCTTTTTTTTAATAAACGTAATTCTTCGCCTTTATAACTTAAAGCATTTTAACAAACATTAACAGGCGCTATTAGTTGTTGAAACGTGAAAGAGTCGCCGTTTTACTCCTTCAAGAGAGGTTTGAGAACGAGATTATGCTTATATTTTAGCGCCTATAAAAGTAACCGATGACTGGAATGAGCTCAGATCTACATTTTTGTTTCTATAACAAATACCGTGTTTCTCCGATAATAAGACCTACCCATAAAATAAGACCTAGTGTGATTTTTGGGGATAGTTTTAATATAAGCCCTACCCTTAAAATAAGCCCTAGTTAAGAGTGGCAGGAAGAGGAAAGAAATAAAAAATAATAATTTATTGTTGTTGTTTTTTGAATTAAGCACAAAGCTACACAATTGGCTATCTGTGCTCTGCCCACCATGGGTATCGAAACCCGGATTTTAGCGTGTAAGTCGGCAGACATACCGCTGAGCTACTGGGGGGCCGTTAATTTATTAATTAGTTTAATAGTTAGTTAATTAGTTTGTTTCAGTATTAATCAGTTACTTTAATAGTTTAATAATAGTTTATTTTAAATGATTAGTTTAATAGTTTTTTATAATTTTTACTTTGTAACTTCATTTTTTTAATATATCAAAATAAGACATCCCCCGAAAATAAGCCCTAGTGTCATATTTTGGAGCGAAAATTAATATAAGCCCTGTCTTATTTTCGGAGAAACACGGTAGCTAATAATGAAAACAAAGTTAGGCCTATACTTTTGTGTCTAAAAATAACTAATGATGAGAGCGAGGTTTTGTCCACATTTTTGTGTCTATAAAATAATTAATATTGAGAGCATTGTTAGGTCTACAATTTTGTGGCTATAGAAACTATATATAATAAAAACTAGGTTAAGCCTACGTTTTGTGTTTATTCAACACAAAACATTGAGAACGAAGTTACGCCCACATTTTTGTGTCTATAAAATTAACTGGTAGTGAGAACGAGTTCAGACCTACATTTTTGTGTCTGTAAAAAGTAACTAATATTGAGAACAAAGATAGGCCTACATTTTTATGTCTGTGAAATAAAGTGATGATGAAAACGAGATTAGGCCTACATTTGTGTGTCTGTAAAGCGAATGATAATGAGAGCGTAGTTAGGCCTACATTTTTATGTCTGTAAAAGAAAGTGATGATGAAAACGAGATTAGGCCTACATTTGTGTGTCTGTAAAGCGAATGATAATGAGAGCGTAGTTAGGCCTACATTTTTATGTCTGTAAAAGAAAGTGATGATGAAAACGAGATTAGGCCTACATTTGTGTGTCTGTAAAGCGAATGATAATGAGAGGGTAGTTAGGCCTACATTTTTATGTCTATAAAAGTAAGTTGTGATGAGAACGAGAGCAGGCCTACCTTTTTTGCCTCTATGAAAAAGTGGCTGATAATGAGAACGAAGTTAGACCCACATGTTTGTGTATATACAATTAACTGGTAGTGAGAACGAGTTCAAACCTACATTTCTGTGTCTGTAAGATTGTTTGTTTTTCTTATAGCAAAGCCACAAAGGGCTATCTGCTCAGCCCACCGAGGGGAATCAAACCCCTGATTTTTGCGTTGTAAATCCGGAGACATACCTCTGTAATAGCGGGGGGCGTGTCTGTAAGAAGCAACTAATAATGAGACCAACGAAAGGCCTACATTTGTGTGTCTATAAAGTAAGCGATAACGATAGAGAGGTTATGGCTACATTTCAGTGTTTATAAAATGAATTATGATGAGATTTTTTGTGTTTATAACAATAAGTGATAATAAGAGAGAGGCTAGACTTACCTCTCTACGTCCATAAAACGACTGATAATGAGAACAAAATTAGGATCATATTTTTGTGTATATAAAAATAACATAATGAAAACAAGATTAGGCCTATATTTTTGTGTCTATAAAAAGATTAGACCAACAAGTTTGTGTCTATAAATGTTACTGATAATTAAAACGAGATTAGGCTTATCTTTTCGTGTCTGTAAAACGACTGATAATGAAAAAAAGGTTAGACCTATATTTTTATGTATACAAAATTAACTGGTAATGAGAACGAGTTTAGATCTACATTTTTATGTCTCCAAAAAGTAACTAATAACGAGAATAAGGTTAAACCTACATTTTTGTGTCTAGAAAATTAATTGATAATAAGAGCGAGGTTAGGCCTACCGTTTGTATATACAAAATTAACTGATAATCCTAAGGGTGATACACATGTAATCAAAACATGTTAGGTCGTCGTGCAAATGTAAATTGATAATTAAACAGCTACTAAATCTCCAGCTCTTTTATGTAAATTATTTACGATGTTCATGAGAGTAAGTTATATCTCTGTATCGTTACATCCATCACACGCCCTACGTTAATAGCGATAAACCAGAAGCATTATATATATATATATGATTTATATTTGAATTTGAGTTTCAATATTAGTAACCGCGTTATAAAACAGCAATATCATCACAAAAGGCTGTTACCAGGACTGAAACAGTTGAAGAGAAATGGTCTCTGCAAAACTTTAATCTCTTAGATGGTCGATGATATAGCCATAAAATACAAGAAAATAAAATGATGACATCAAAAACGGTGCATTTTATATATGAAAAAGAGAAAGTCATAGCGATAAAAAAACCACTTTAGTTCGTCTTGTTTTACTGGAACATTTATGAAACTTTAATATTTTATATAGACATTAGTTTTCTTACCTCATTTAAAAGATGCCTTCTTTCCCATCCTCCCCACTGCCTTAGCGGAAAGTATGAGCTCACAAAGTTAAACACCAATATATCATTCTGTAGCTTTGTGTTTAACCACAAACAAACAAGTAAAATGCTGTTGCATTTATGCCTCTGTGATTTTGTTTTATGTTAATGCTTTTAAAGTATTAAAATATTTTAAAATTATATTGAAATAAGTTAGATTTCGCCCAACAATTCTTCTGTTTTAAAGGACTCTTCTAAACTTTAAAACGATTTTTATCCAATTTTAGTAAATGCTAGAAAAAGTGATTATTCCTTGAATAAATAAAAACAATCGAATTTGCTTGTTAAGCTTAAAACCTGAAATCTTTAAAAGCGGGAAAGGATCTTCCGAGTGGCAAATTTAAATATAAGAAAGGGCGTAAAACGTTTTTTGATATATAAGTTGATATACATGCGACAAAGAAAATATAAATCTTTCAGTATCAACTGCGAATCGGCAAAGTAATAGCAAAGCAAATATGTAATGAAAGTAAACCAATATAATAAATTCCGAATGCAATCAAACTGCGCTGGAGAAAATCAAAATAGAACAACTGTATGAGTTGCAGTAAAACTGCTAAGGGTAAAGACTTGGAAAATATAATTCCAGAAATAGCTCTGGGATTTCTCATCTTGTCAGTTAACTTTTAACTCACAAGTTAAAATATGTCTTACAAACAATTGATTTACAATAATAAATTAAGTTAGGCCTAAGTTGTTAAAATAAACAATGTCTTACCATAAAAGCTGACTTATCGTTCACTATTCGCATAGTTAAGCACAAAGGTACACAATAGACTATCTATTCTCTGCCTACCACGGGTATTAAAACCCGGTTTTTTAGTCTATAGACATATCGCTGTGCCACTGGGGGCTACCTTGAACGCCTATTAAACTAAAAAAATTAATTAGCTCTTAGTGGCTCAGCGGTAAATCTGAAGGCTTTTTTTTTTTATAACGCTGAAAACCATGTTTCGATACTCGTAGTTAGCACAACACAGATAATCCATGTAAGGCTTTGTGCATAACTATAAATAAACAAATCTAAATATATTAAAATAATAAAGCCTGTTTATATTTTATCAAAATTAATACAAAAAAATAAAAATATTAACATTTTTTAGGTGGCCATACGTCTATGACCATTGACTGTAATTTATTATACCATGCAATCTCGTTTTAGGCCCGAGAATTTTATTGAAAAATAACAAACAGTTCCAGGGGAGACATACTTTAACTTGGTTTTAATATTAATTGAAAATAGTCGAAAAAATACATCAAATGTAAATTTGGAATAATTGATTTAATTAAACGATAAATAATAGACCAGCACTTTATTGAAGCTTTGTCGCATGCAATATTTTATTTCTAATTAGTTTCGGTTTAAAGTTATGTTTTGAGACTTATTTGGACTGCTCTGTTTGATTTTGTTCGCCCATAAAATTTTCCTTAAAAATATTCTTTTATTCTGGCGGCCCGGCATGGCCAAGCGTGTTAAGGCGTTCGAATCCCGGTCGCACCAAACCTACTCTCCTTTTCAGCCGTGGGGGCGCTATAATGTGACGGACAATCCCACTATTCGTTGAAAAAATAGTAGCCCAAGAGTTGGCGGTGGGTGGTGATGACAGGCTGCTTTTCCTTTAGTCTTACACTGCTAGATTAGGGACGGCTAGCGCAGATAGCCCTCAAGTAGCTTTGCGCGAAATTAAAAACAAACAAACCTTTTGTTTTGGCGTGACCAGTCAAATTTTGTTACTATAAATATGTCATCTCTTAACGAAACAAGTATTTCCCTGTGATTTTCTAATGAGTTTTTAGTATCAAAGCCTTCTATCTATTGAATTTTCAAGAAACGTCTCAATTCTAACAGAAGTGCTTTTTTAAATGGATTCGTCGTTCAGGTTTGTTTTCCCAGTAGACTGTTCGTTTGTCGGTGGATTGCACAAGACTGGAGACGAGCCCATTTCATAAAGGAGAGGAAGATGTTGTTTTAGCTAAATACAATAGTATTACTTTTGGTTACGCGAATTTTCCGTCTGAGACCACTTTCGACAATCAAATTTATATTTCTTCCCGGGATGGCACGGTGGATAAGGCACTCGACTTGTAATCCGAGGATTGCGGGTTCGAATCCCTGTCACACCAAAAATGCTAGCCCTTTCAACTATGGGGGCGTTATAATGTGACGATTAATACAACTACTCGTTGGTAAAAGAGTAGCCCAAGAGTTGGCGGTGTGTGGTGATGACTTTACGCTGTAAAATTAGGGATGGCTAGTGCAGGTAGCCCTCAAATAGCTTTGCGCGAAACTCAAAAAAATTTCCTTTTTTATTATTTTACAAAACAACAAAAAACATGGATAAATCGGGTATTTTAGCAAATCCAGTTACGCTGGCTGTAGAAATTGCACTTTTTCCACTTACCATATTTTCAGTAAAAAATAATTTGGTCGAGCCATCTTCAGAATATCCTCTGCTCAGGGCAGATTCATCTCACAAGTATTTCAAAACTTGTAACGTCTACGAGGCCTGTTACTTCTCTGAGACGAAACTGTATCTGCGTTTAAGTTACATATAAATGTAGAAATGATCGCACATGATAGACATTGTGCGAAACGTATGTACATAAATTTTGGTAGGAAATAACATCGTATTAAACAACACAAAATTCTTTCAGTTTGTAAAGTAAGCGTGATAAAATTATTTGTTTATTCTTTTATCTCGCGCAAACCTGTTCGAGAGCAATCTGCGTTAGCCATCCCTAATTTAGCAGTGTAAGACAAGAGGGAAGGCAGCTAATCATCACCACCCACCGCCAACTCTTGGGCTATTCTTTTACTAACCAATAGTATGATTGACTGCCACTTTATAACGCTCCCACGGCTGAAAGGGCAAGCATGTTTGGTGCGACGGAGATATGAACCCGTGACCCTCAGATTACGAGTCGAACGCCTTAACTACTTGTTCATGCCGGACCGGCGTATTGAGAAATGAAATTCTGTCATTAAACAGTGCAATGTAATAAGAAATAAAGAGAATCTGGATGCAAAGAAATTTATTATAATTTCATAAATCTGAAATACATTTTCTTGGTATCCGGAGAATCGGGACGTCATATCAGGTCAATCTTATAAATGCCATACAGAAAGGGGGATTACAAAATTTTTTGTTATGATTCGTTAATAGTTCACATTTGTACTTAATTAATAGATATAAGAGTAAAGGCTTATACATTATAGAATCTGATACATCCAGTTAGGATAGGTTTTGTATTTGACGAGAACGACGAGCAACTCTTCAATGCAATGACATAACTTCTTTCACAACTAACGTTTTCATGAATATTGCTGTATTTTTGTGTGAGTGTTACAGTTGTGTTAGACATCTGTTTTTTGTGTGTGAGTGTTATAGTTGTGTTAGACACCTGGTTTTTTGTGTGTGAGTGCTACAGTTGTGTTAGACACCTGGTTTTTGTGTGTGAGTGTTATAGTTGTGTTAGACAACTGGTTTTTTGTGTGTGAGTGGTACAGTTGTGTTAGACACCTGGTTTTGTGTGTGTAAGAGTTACAGTTGTGTTATACATCTGGTTTTGTGTGTGTGAGTGTTACAGTTGTGTTAGACACCTGTTTTTTGTGTGTAAGTGTTACAGTTGTGTTAGACAACTGGTTTTGTGTGTGTGAGTGTTACAGTTGTGTTAGACACCTGGTTTTGTGTGTGTAAGTGTTACAGTTGTGTTAGACACCTGGTTTTTTGTGTGTGAGTGTTACAGTTGTGTTAGACAACTGGTTTTGTGTGTGTGAGTGTTACAGTTGTGTTAGATACCTGGTTTTGTGTGTGTAAGTGTTACAGTTTTGTTAGACACCTGGTTTTGTGTGTGTAAGTGTTACAGTTGTGTTAGACACCTGGTTTGGTGTGTGAGTGTTACAGTTGTGTTAGACACCTGGTTTCGTGTGTGTAAGTGTTACAGTTGTGTTAGACACCTGGTTTTTTGTGTGCGAGTGTTACAGTTGTGTTAGACAACTGGTTTTGTGTGTGTGAGTGTTACAGTTGTGTTAGACACCTGGTTTTGTGTGTGTGAGTGTTACAGCTGTGTTAGACACCTGGGTTTGTGTGTGAGTGTTACAGTTGTGTTAGACACCTGGTTTTGTGTGTGAGTGTTACAGCTGTGTTAGACAGCTGTTTTATGTGTATCACGTGACAAGCTACATCACAGTATGTAATGAAGTTGAATCTTTAAATACGTAATTACTAATTAATCACATGACTTAGATTGCTTGTCATCTTCTCGTACTTTGCTTTTAATATTATAAGTTTTAACTTTACCAAGTTTCAGGTAAAACAACCAAGTAAGCATTCATTGGAATATGTAAGCTGTAACTGTATTGGACATAAAGGTCTGTTTTGAATTTGTTTGTTTTGAATTTCGCGCAAAGCTACTCGAGGGCTATCTGAGGTAGCCGTCCCTAATTTAGCAGTGTAAGACTCTTGGGCTACTCTTTTACCAACGAATACTAGGATTATCCGTACCATTATAACGCCCCCACGGCTGAAAGGGCGAGCATGTTTGGTGTGACTGGGATTCGAACCCGCGACCCTCGGATTAAGAGTCGAACACGCTTGGCCTTGCCGGCCCAGACATAAGGGAGAGAAGGAAAGTGCTCATTAACAAATGTAAGGTACAACTATATTGGGCATAAGGGAGAGAAGGCATTGTTTATTAACAAACGTAAGCTGTAACTATATTGGATGTAAGGGAGAGAACCCCTGATTTAAGACTAGAGGAAGGCAGCTAGTTATCATCATCCACTGCCATCTATTGGGATACTATTTAACCAACAAATAGTGGAAATGGTCGTTACCCTACAGTTATAATACCACTACGACTGTTTGGTGTGACAGAGATTCGAACTCGCGACGCTCAGATTTCGAGTCGTGCGCCTCCTAGCCACTTGGCTATGTCCAGCCCGTTTTTTTGTGATGCAGAAAATTGTAATATTGTTGAATTGAACCTTTTGCAGTGTTTTAAATAATTAATTGAAAATAAACAAACGTAAAAATATAGCAAACAAATTATTTAAAGTAATAGAGAGCTGACTTGTTTGTTGTGGTATTATGCGAAGCTATGCAAAGCGTTATCTGGGCTCTGCCCACGAGACGTATTGAAACCCAGCTTCTCATAAAATAAATTCGCAGACATCCCACTGTGCTACTGGTGGATTAAATAACATTTATTAATGAAAATAATAAAACCTGTATTTCAGTGACCACATATTTCAGATAATTACATACCGAGGACCATTCTTGTAATGACTAGAGATTTGGAATCAGCTGAGTGACTATATGTGAAGGATCATTAAAGTGACTACACATTTAAAACCAATTGAGTGACTACATATGGAGAATCATTAGAGTGACTACACTGAGGTAGTGGACTTTAAGAGAAGGAAATAAGAATTAATTTAAAACAAATAAATTTAACAAGACAAAAGTTGTATTTATTTCATTTTGCTTTAGTAAAAATATATGGTTTTCCGTATTTCGTGGTTTATCCGGCTTCATACGTATGATCTATCATCACTGTATTTCATAGTTTGTAATCTGTCTGAGCTTTTGTATTTCTGAACACCTTTCTGGTAGATCTTTCCTGGTTCTACCATGTAATACTTTCTGTAAGACCTGTTGTTAGTTATGGCTTATCTGATGTAACGTGCTACTATTTCTATTTCCACCGTCAAAGTTCTCATTAATTAAACCGTGATACGTATCTGTAAGATAATTTATTCAAGTTGTTTAAAGTTTATCAGTAAAAGGTGTAAGACTGAACAATATAAACTATACATTCGGACCAAAATATCAGAAACAACGAGGGAAAATGTGTACCACTCTTTCATATCATAGACATCTTCAGTGCTACACAGTTTTCTAGTCAAGGAGCTAACATTTTGTTCTGAAAGTATGGTCTATTTTTTTGTGTTCATATGGCTAATGTACACTGTGTAACATATTTTACACTGTTACCACGGTGTCTCTGCAATTGTAGAATTGTAATACGCGATGTATTTTGATAGGATATGTATCAAAGGATTGAAATTAGTTTCAAAATGGAACAATAATGTTTAGTAAATATGTTTAAGGTAATTTTTTATCACGCTTTTTGGACTCAACAAAATACCAAGGAATTTATGGTAAGATAAATTTATGTTTATTTTGATTACAATTAAATATATTCCAAATAAAATCTAAGGAGTAACCTTTAAGTAGCTGCGATATACTAAATTGTACTTTTATATTAAAATGACGAAACTCCACGTAGCTGTATTAAATTATACCTGTACATTAAAGATGACGAAACTCCACGTAGCTGTATTAAATTATACCTGGACATTAAAAATGACAAAACTCCACGTAGCTGTACTAAATGATACTTGTACATGAATTATAATATTTTACTGTGATTTTACCGTTGGCGGATGTAATATATTGACATAGTGCTGAATAAAAAGGACTTTTTACAAGTAATGGAAATCCACACAAATTAACTATAGTTTCTTCAAATGAAGAGGTGACTCTAGATTTTTAGTTACGTGACAGTAAGATATCTGTTTTGCATTAAACTGATTGGGTTTTTAAAATTCCTCGAATACTTGATCAATGACTGGAGGGATATATTTCTCCAAAGAGAAATATTCACGCTTCGAGACTTTTAAATTATTTTAGACCAACTGATACATTTCAGAGAAGTGAGTCTTCATTGATTTACAGAAAAGCGGCAAAATTCACACAACAAAACGTTTCGGACAACAATGGGTTTCATAACCATAACTCAGTGGTAATCAGGACAAGCACGTTTGTCCACAAACCAATACCTATAGTTACTAAAGAGAACCTTCCGACCCCAAAATTCTATTGCGATAAAGCTGGTCATACCTCCAGTAGTCTTAAGAACACAATAAACACAGATTTTAAGTTGTCGAACTAGTCAAAAATATACAATTTTTCAGTCAAGCTTTCATGGAGAAAATTGGATGAAAAGGCTGTAACAACTCTGTTTGACAAAAGAAATAATTTAGGTTATGAAAAACTGCACGAGAAAAGTTATTTGGAACTGAATGTGGAGAAATAAGTATTAATATGAGATACTCTAAAAAAATTGTATGTACTAACAGGCAAAAATGTAAGTTTTATAAATCATTTATCGTTTTTGTATAAACTGTTAGTTTCGAACTATTTAATACGAGCAATTAGCTGGGTCTTTATAAATAACAGAATACTGAACTGTCTTAAGCCTTTTAATTGAGATACTTTGTTTATTCCTACAGTTTTAATTATTAAAAATATAACAATGAAACTATTGTTGACAACCGTAAGTCTTCTGCTGGTACAGCAGTAAGTCTACGGATTTACAACGCTAAAATCAGGGGTTTGATTCCCCTCGGTGGAAGCAGCAAATAGCAGGACTGCCATCTGTCGGAAGCTAAGAAATTGGAGCTGATCAGGTTGAAATTTGACGATTTCTCTTTGACATCCGACGAAATGATTTTAGCATCAGTCTACATGTTTCAGGATTTAGGTGTCTCATCACATTTCAAGATTGACGTGTCTGTAAGTAACATTTACAATACAACGTCAAACTCATTGATATTTTAAATGTTTAGTTTAAGAAGTTTGTAACAATGAAATGGGTTTTCCATGATCAACAAATACGCACTTAGTTTTGACAAGCTTCAAAGTTATTGACAAGTTATGACATCACGTTTCGGTTTACACGCCTGTATCGATATGTACAAATTTTACAAAAGCTATAGCAACTCAAGCGAAGATGGATATTATGGGATAACGTTTCTCTCTAACTACACACGTCAATAATTCTGACATCTTGTAATTTAGTGTTACTATGGAAATAATCGAAATAGGCAGACTCTGATACTGACGCAATAACAGTTGCTAGGAGATACATTAACCACTGCTAGGAGATGAGCATTTCAATTGAAAGTAGGCCTGGTTTGTTTATTATGCATTTTTGGGACAATAACAGTTTCCAAAGACGATACAGCTAAACAACAACAACAAAAACCGTGTCTCTTCCTGCTTAAAAGCTTTTGTTGAACTGAGAGAAATAGAAATCCACTTTGACATGGGTGTAGCTTATTGGAAAGGGGCTATCACACTTTTCTGTATTGAAGACTAGTAAACAGGAAACTATTTTTTCGTAATGATTGACTAAGAGATTTATGGTTTTTATTTCATAGTGTACAAGTTAAAGCTATTGTATATGTCTTGTTTGATTTTGATGAAGACAGCCTGTTGTGTACTCTATATGAAGCTGGAAAGGTAAAAATTGGAACATTTATGGATTCAGTGTCTCACTTGTGTTAAATTGCTAGATTTCGTTTGGTTTTCATTTTGAATTTATTATTATGAGCGTTTGGAAGGGGAGTAAGAGGGAGTACTCTTTTACCCTGGAAAAGTAAGAAATATAATTCCTTCTTTGTTCTTTCAGAATGTCTATATAAATTTGTATTCAGTTAATAATTTCACATCGTTTTGCCCCTCATTGAAAAACTATTGCGGACACCCATGTTTATAATAAGATTATTATAATTGTTAGACTTCAAAAAAGTGATTTTTACTCGAGATTTTTCTTATGATATTTACAGAATCTATGTCTCTTTTGGGCGACAGTAAGAAGGAAGTACAGAAACATTTCAAACTACAACTGGCGACATACACTTAATGCTGCACAAGTCATGTTCGCGATCCTAAAGGTATGCCAAAACTCCAACTTTATTTCTTTTCTGGCCAGGTGGTTATGGCGCTCGACTTGTAATCTGAGGGCCGTGGGTTCGAATCCCCGCCACACCGAACATGCTCGCCCTTTAAGCCATGGCGGCATAATAATGTTACGGTCACTCCCACTATTCTTTGGTAAAAAAGTAGCCCAAGAGTTGGCAATGGGTAGTGATGACTAGTTGCCTTCCCTCTAGTCCTACACTTCTAATTCAGGGACGGCTAGCCCAGGTATTTCTCATGTAGCTTTGCGCGAAATTAAAAACAACAACAACAAAGCATTCGTTTCAGTTACACTCAGTGGTTTTTAAATTATTTACCGATTTTTAGAATACTTTATTTGGAATGTCTGTAGTTACTTCCCTTTATGTGTGTATTTTTTGTTTTCAAAATCCGTCAACCCATTTTCTATACGATTTTTACAGTCTTTCTTTTTATATTTCACACATCGTTCTAGCTTCTAAAAATGCGTTTTAAAAATATTTCAACCCGTTTCAAACAGTTATCAATCATTACTTCAAATTGATTTAAGAAACCGTGTATCCCTCAAGGAATTTAAACGTGACGTATTACAACATCAAACGATACATGACGATCGTAAAGTGCGTTAAGCGGGAGGATCTAATTGACTGGTCACACGTTATCCCTAAATTGATTTATAATGGTTAAATCTCTGTGAATAAAATAATCTATTTCACTTTCTTCCACTCGCTTATGCGTGACGTCACTGTCTCCTCTATGACTTGTATTGGAACAGACTTCGCGGTAAGTTTTTCTCTCTGCGGACCACCAATGAGGGAGAGAAAGGAACCTAACGGGTTTAAAAAACATGCTGGTCTCGACATTTGACCTGGGAGCTTCCCCAAAATTATTGTTAGTTCAACAGAGGGTAAGAAGTTCTTCGGACAAAACGTTCTTTAAGGTTTAACAGTACTGGTTTATTTGTTTAATTGCAACATACGTTAGTATTGTGACCATACACAATTTTGAATTGTATAATATCTTACATTTTAAGTAGTATCCTCTCCCCCACAGTGACACGGCTTATAGTGCTGGAAACCAGAGTTCGATACACTTGGTGAGCAGAGCATATAGTGGATAATGCCTGAAAGTTGGAATTAGAAGAAGAATGAATTGTTACGACTTATTTTGACCATCTAAGAATGCTTTACAACGAGGTCAAATTTAATTTTGAATATACACTGGTATATGTTTTTATAGAAAGATTTTCTTTGTTATAAATCTATAGAGAAAGAGGCAGAAAGGGAACAAAACCGGTCGTCAAAATGGTTAAGTTGTACCTGATTCCTGTAAAGATTAACACAAAACACGACTTGGATACATGTTTTTCAAGGCTTAGTTTGTATCGTTAGGAAAACACTAGATTATCATATAAATAGATATTTTTACTCGCGAATAACATCCGGATAGAAGCACCAATTACAGAACTGTAATAAGTAACACTATAATCCAGTGGTTTACAACCTTTTCTCCACTGAGGACATCTTATCATTGTTATGTTTACCTCACGGACCTCATGTTTTTGAAATATTCTGCCAACCGAACAAACTATTTTTATGAAGTAATAATTAACTCATTTTTCTCTGTCGAATAAAAGACGTGTGTGACTAATTGGGTGTGCAATTGAAAACAGAACAGCAGTAGCGAGAAACTTACACCTTTGCTGAGATGGTAGCTCTTGATACTATATGTGTATATGTTCTGAATTTCAGGCTCAGTTCTAGACAGTTTTAAGCGTAGATCCGGTTCGATATCTGTACAGTTTCTGTACTATTTTGTTTGTATATAAAACAACTGGGAGAAAATCTACACATGTAAATATGCAGTTGGAACAATATTAGATACCCTCGTGTTTCGGGTTCCACTTCAGCGTATTTTTTTCACATGTGTGGTATTGAATGACATTTGACCTCAACGAAGTGATACATGAAAGCTCACGAAGCCCTAGGGGTCCAGGGTCCCCCTGTTTGGGAACCCCTTGCACAGTTTTGTTTGAGTGTTAAAATTTATAGTTCCAGTCATTTTTTTAAATTCCACGAGCTGTTGCTATTACAGAACTTTTTGAATACAAAAATTGCATTCTTCTAAAGAGGAACTACTTCTTTGAGCGAATTAATAATGATAATATTACTCATGACGTTTCTAAATTTTATTTATATTTTTGATAGCTTTAACGAAATATTATTGGTCCGAAGCTAAACGTTTATTAAGTATTCGTAATTACAGAATTGTTAAACTCGGACAAAATAAAGACGCTACCTGCGACAAAAAAAATTTTTACCAGACGAAATAGGCACAGATACATCCAGTATAGAAGGCTGATTACGTCACATTTAAAGGATTTTTGATATGGAACTCAACAAGTGACGTCACAAACCAAAGCCTTATAAAGTCGTAAAGTGTTACGGCATGTATCAGTACTACATTTTGAAACTGTTTGGTTTTGCTTAGGTAGTATTATGCCACCGAAAGTCGATCGCTTTTGGGAAGGCGATGCAGAATACCTTTACAACACAAAGTATTAAGCTTTTTATATTATAAATATGTGTTCAGCGGATAAAAAAGATAAACACCAGAATCATCCTGTAACAAGTGCCTCAGCTGTGGAAAGTAAAATGGGACGTCGAGTAACACGAAAACTAAAATCAATGACTAAAACTGCCGGTGTGTATCAGACGACAACATGCAGTATAGTCAATAATGATCATCACCTGGAAGAGAGACACAACTCAGACGTGGCGACTTGTAGTATAACGACGTTGTGAGGCTCCAAGACATTTTGATGTAATGTACTCGATACAATATTATAATAAAATTTAATAATATTTAGGTAGGTAAACTACTAGCTGACGATAGATTTTTTAAAAAAATCTGACACTTAAGCAGTCAAGATGATCCAAGGAAACAAGTAACAATGAATGTTGTAGATTTAATTATGTAAACTATTGAGAGAAGTTAACTGTAAAAACTAAATGACCTTCAAGGAGCCAAACTGACAAAATTGATTAAAATTAAAATATTTAAGTTGCCAAACTGATGTTAACTATTAACAGAAACTTCTAAAATCTGAGTAACTTACCTTGTAGCTGACGTGAATTACTTCAAACAATATTCTATGTTTCAGGCAGCCAGCTAGTAATCGACGAGCTTTTCGAATAAGGGAACAAGGAAAATCCGCAGTTTAAATTCAACCACAGACTTGTATAGCAAACTGCACATGTAACACTGTTTTACCTTAAAAACTTTAGGTTTAGTCAACTTCACGTGTGGACAATTTTGTTGAATTGTGAGCACCTGCATCATTGTGTTTCTTCTTTTTTTTTACATGTAATAAATAAAACTTAATGACCAGAGAAAACCGTCTACTTATGTCAATTGAGACAAACTATTTAACGATAAGAAAAGACCTGTTTGTTTGTTTGCTCATTGAATTTCGTACAAGACTACTCGAAGACCATTTGTGCTAGCTGTGTCCAATTCAGAAGAGAATAGATTAAAGGGTTGTTGTTTTGAATTAAGCACAAAGCTACTCAATGGGCTATCTGTGGTCTGCCCACCAAGGGTATCGATTTGTTTGTTTTTGAATTTCGCACAAAGCTATTCGAGGGCTATCTGTGCTAGCAGTCTCTAATTCAGCAGTGTAATACTAGAGGGAAGGTAGCTAGTCATCACCATCCACTGCCAACTCTTGGGCTACACTTTTATCAGCGAATAGTGGGATTGACTGTAACATTATAACGCTCTCACGGCTGAAAGGGCGAGCATGTTTGGCGCGATGGGGATGCGAACCCGCGACCCTCAGATTATGAGTCGCACGCCTTACACACTTGGCCATTCAGGTATCGAAACCCGGTTTTTAGCTTTGTAAGTCCGCAGACATACCGCAAGGTAGAGGGAATGCAGGTAGTTAACATCGTATGCTGCTAATTCTTTACCAGCAACTAGTGGAATTGACCGTGACATAATAACGCCCTCTAACGACTGAAAAGTCGAATATGTTCGGTTACAGAATTTGAGCCCATGACTTGCAGGTTTACAGTAAAGTGCCCTAACCCCCAGCCCATGCCTTGGTCTTAGAAAGCAAAACTGATTTTAAGTGGACAACGATTCTGACTTAAGAAGGACAATAAGAGATAAATTCACCTATATTTTTTTTTTAATTCGTTTTCAAAACATTTACATTAATTCCTTTCACACTTCTTGGTAATAATGTATGTAAATTTAGTAATAGGTTTCAAAATAGTGACAAAAAAGTTTTGGATAACTATTGGAAGTCAATTTAGCCATTTTTGTGACTGGACAAAATATATCTTATTTAAACCACTTTGAACTATCACTAAAATTAATAGTTAAATTCATGATTTAATCAAATTTCAAGTTTTTAACCTTTTATCGTCAGATATGTAAAACTTAAACTATATTAGTTTCAGTTGTGTATAATTTGAAGAAATATAAATAGTTTTATAATTGAATGGTATTTATGGTCTGACAGTGTTATTTAAAACTTAAACTATCAGTTAAATTTATTATATGACGTTACAGTACTGAGAAAAATTAAGTAAAACTTTCAACTTTAGTGTCAAATTACAATGATACTGACTGACCATTTTGTTAAGATTCCCACACATAATTGCAAATTACTCCATTTATTTCCGTATGCGACAGGAAAGTCTGAGCTCGTGATGCTATAGGGATTCATCGATTCTTATTAATACAGAGATGGAGTCTATTCATTGCTAATTTGTACAACAAAGGAATTTTATAAGAAACCCTACAATTTTTGAAATATATGATTGTGGATGCCCATTTAGCAAAATAGTCGTTATGAGAGACCGTTTCTTTGACTGGGTCTTCAATAATTCTATTAGCAGAAACTATCGATTGTCACAATCAAAATGGAGACATGTCTGTTACTAGAAACATTGCAGGTGTCAGATGGTACTGAATGACCAAGGAAAACGAGAATGCACGAGATTCTAAAGAGAAGCAGGCATCAAACAATTGTTTACTCTCTTCAGTAAATAGTAATCCGAAACATATCTTGATGACTGTATTATGACCAATTTAGAATCCACCTATCTCAGATAAAACAAGAAAGCACAGCTTTCATCTGTGATTAAAGTGAAAACTGCAGACAATGAACGACTGGAAACACATTGTAACATTTCATCATTCTAGAACAAAAATATAACAACTAAATAAAATACTTAACAGTTTGTATTATCCTTGTAGTTCTAACTAATGGAGGTGGTGTAATAGTGTAGAACATTCACATAGAGAAGGGTTGGCTCCTTATGTTTTGATACAATGTTTCATTTCCATCCTGATGGATAAGGCTTCAATATGACAGTGCAAAATTTCACTTCCCCTTGTGTTATCACTAATTGTTTCGAAAAACACGAGAGTGACTTCAATCATTTCTCTTAACCAGTGACAAGATTTCAGTCCAATTAAACTTCTTTGAAACAAACATCAGTGAAGTGAACTACAGTTGGACAAGGCAACTTATGGTATCTTACGTAGACCATGCTCTGCAAACATAAGACAATCGTGATAGAGAAAAGTAGCCAAACCAGGGCATGGGTGTGGTTTCTAATAAACTGACCATTGTCCACAGGCGAACCTCAAGTTTATAGACTTGATTAAGTTTCGTGAAATATAAACAACTCAAACGAGGCGGTTTTGTTAAATGCAAACTGTGAAGTCATTATTCAACGCTCGTTTCATATAACTAGATGGTGTCGTTTTGTATGGAAGAACAGTGTGTTGTGTAAGAGTTAAATTTATCTACTAACTGTGTTCTCTTTTATTTTTTGCAATAATAATTTTCCCCAAATCTACTCTATCTAAACAAAGTGACCATAAAAATATTTTGTAGATTTATTTGCAACGATAAGTCCGACTGAGTGTGTTTAATTTGAAAATTGCTAGTACTAACTGGGTTACTCGAATCACGAAGATTATTTTAAGACATAAGGTTGTTTTCTTTACACATAATTAAAAAAAAATGCCCGTGAAAACAGCAAAACACAAAATGTGAAGCCATAAATTTGCATATATCTTCTCATGGAAAACCTTCATGCCAAATTTGGTGAAGATCCATCAACAGGGGCAAAGTAATGATTAGAAAAACCCTCAACAACACTCGCAAAAACTGCAAAACACAAAATTTGTTTATATTTACCTATGGACCTAATAAACTTTCACGCCAATTTTGGTGAAGATCTATCCACATCTTGTGAAGTATTTACATGGACGTACAAGAGACAGTACTGTTATATTTATATAGATGGCGCCAATGAATTACATCGGTGTGTGACGTACTCAGGACGTCATATATTGGTTTGTTTGTTTTTGAATTTCGCGCAAAGCTACTCGAGCGTCATCTGCGCTAGCCGTCCCCGATTAAGCAGTGTAAGACTAGAAAGAAGGTAGCTATTCAACACCCACCGCCATCTCTTAGGCTACTCTTTTACCAACGATTGACCGTCACTTTATAACGCCCCCGCCCCCCAGTGGCACAGTGGTATGTCTGCGGACTTACACACTAAAAACCGGGTTTCGATACCCGTGGTGGGCAGAGCACAGATAGCCCATTGTGCAGCTTTGTGCTTAATTCTAAACAAACTATAACGCCCCCACGGCTGAAAAGGCGAGCATATTTGGTGTGACGGGGATTCGAACCTGCGACCTTCGGATTACGAGTCGAACGCCTTAACCCAACTAGTCATGCCAGGCCGACGTCATATTTACACCATGCGAATGGAGAAAAATAAAGTTCTTAGTGACGGAAAACGGAGGCGAAACTGATAAAACGTGACACCAATTGCAAGTCTATATGCACCCCGAACAAAAATTTGGTTAAGGTGGGGTTGCATATCACATAATAAATAAGTTTTTCAGCATCATATAAGTACGAGTTCCATTATAGTATGGTTTCTAACTGCAGCATAAAGCTTCATAGAATGGGTGTCAAATTTTTGTTTTTCATGTGCAAACGTTTAACTCATAGTTCCGTTATCTCTTGGCCGATTTCAGGTTTGGACTCAGGAGGTCAAAACTGGAGGTTTCATAGATTAAATTATTCTAAACCTGCCTAAAATAATTTCAATTTGAGGGTAGGCTGGTAGAGGTTTTGGTAAGTAATAACTTGAATTGGGTACACGCGCTCATCACGCTTTGTGTTGTTGATGATACATCTTGTTTTTTTCTTATTCTAAACTTTCAAATATATAAAAAAATACTTGAATTGATTAAAGCAACATCGTTGGTGATTATTTTTAAGTCTTTTCTAAGATTAACAGCAGTTTTGTGGAAATGATAGAGGGAGCTGTTAGCAGCAGAGCTTTCTTGGAAGCTCTCGACTCAGGAAAATTCAACTCAGTAGAAGTACAGATATGTATGGCAAGAAAACTGGTGTAGGATTCGAACCGGTATCAGATTGGTTTTGCAATTCCTTTTGCCATTGTGTAATTTCCTCATTAGTGCCTTTAGAAATGTATTGAAACATGAAAGTTTAAATCACTTGGTTTATGTTTTAAATTGTCGTTTATTAATTGTAATTAAAAAGAGAATAAAAGTATTATTATAACTGCTGCTGAATCTTATTTTCCCGAAACTAAAACACCATCATAACACTTTGATTCAGTTAACACAAAATAGTTATACTCTAATGTTCTATTGTTCTTAATGCTGGTTATCCGCAACGGCAATCGTAAATTAAATCAGAACAGACAGATAATGTGTTATACAAATTATAATATTGTACCCTTTCCGCCAACTTAAAGTGAGCTCTTAATTATACTTCGGTCACAAAACAACATTAAATTCCTGTTAACGTTATTTCGGTTTGTTTTAAGCGAACAACTGATTAGCAGGCTATGCTATTTGTCCAAAAGATGCATCGAGCCCCGAATGTTAGCGTTATAATTTCTGCAAGCTTACCACTGAACCACTAGGGACGAAAAACGCTGTTGCAATGTAAATTTAAGAGTTGAAACGTTTCTTTATAATTACCTAATAAAACAAAAAACAGTATTTGATTTTAACAGGTAGATTCTTCTTTAACAGACTCCCAGTGGGATGACGGTCAGTCTTTGGATCTCGGATTCGATTACTCTCGATGGATACGATAGGTAGTCCGATGTGATTTTGGTATCAGAAAACACACATATAGCCTCTTCTGTAATAATGCTATATACGCAAACACACGTAAAAGGTCAGATAAAATAGTTTAAACATTTACTACTTTTCATATTTTATTAATAAACACAATGCTGGTCCTCCACAAGCATGGTAATATGACGGGAAACTCATGAGACAAGGTGTTGTGGTTCAGACAATGACGTGTTTGACCATCCGTCGATCAAGTCTTCTTCTATTTGTTGAATTGACATCAGTGATGGAGATCCGTTGAAAAGACCAGTTTCAATAACTGACCACAGGGAAACGATGACGTTTAAATCTGGCAACTGTGGTGGCCAGATTGGAGTGCAAACTCTTTCTCGTGTTCTACAACCAGCATTTTACGAGTTCAGCAATAAGACTGTGTATTATCTTCAAGAAACAAGAAATGAAGTGTTTATCATCTGGTTGAAATTTGTCAGTGGTAAGGCTTAACTAATCTCTTTCTGCAAACTATCCTTTAAGCAAAATCTAAGGGAATTAAATTATTGCTGTAAAAACTGTCCATATCATCGCAGATCTCAAATAAAAACATTCAAAATTGTCAAGCACTTTTAGTTTAAACGCACAGAAAACACTCGTTTGATAAAAAAAAAAGGTAAAAGATAATTAATTTGATGAATGTTCCTTGATTGGACGACGGCAAAATCCGGAGTTTAATTCCTTTTGGTGAACACAACAGATTACTTAATGTGGATTTACTTTAAAAAAAACATTTGACAAAACTTCCCTCTTATATTGATTTTCTGCCCGATTATTGTGTTCTTTACACCATTGTATTCGGATTTTTGCACTTTTGGATGTTATTAGAAACTTCTCACTGGTAGGCCTATCATGGTAATTTATTTTGTGCATTTCCCGTCGAGGAGTTTTGGCAGAAATCCTATAAGTATATAAATATTCCTCCAAAGCAACGTGTCGACTTATCTCTCCGACCAGTGTTATGTTTGTCTGCTATTGTTTAATTATTTATTTTTACATTCATATGGATAAATTTTTGATAAATAAATTATTTCATGTGTTTTCAATCATAATTCAGTTAGGTTCACTTACAATCACGTCCCTTTCGAAAGGTGGTGTATTTTTTGTCTAATTTAGCAATATGAGAATCCTGCTCTGATAAACAATAACAATAATGCACTTTATCACGTAGACAAACAACAACAATAATACACTTTATCATTTAGACAAACAACAACAATAATACACTTTATCATTTAGACAAACAACAGCAATGATGCACTTTATCATGTAGACAAACAACAACAATAATGCACTTTATCATGTAGACAAACTTAATGATACACTTCAATTTCAGCGGATTTTAACAACCAACTGGAGAACATTCACCAAAGTACCTTATAGCTGTATTTTATCTTTTTGGAGAGGTCATTACCCCCTCAGAGATACCAAAAGTTATAGTTAAAAAGATTTGGTGTATCAGTTATTCTGTTCAACCCTGCACATTTATGAATGTAGAGAGGTAAAGATAATGAAAGACAGTGATGAGTCGCAACTATATAAGTTGACATTCATAAAGAAATACAACTTAAACAGATAGCAGATTATGAAACGTGAAGCCATAACTGGTGTATTGTTTACTTATCAGAAAGAGATCCAATTTAAACTTATGATAGATTACGGAATATGAAGCCAAAAGTGAAACACTGTCTTTTAATTAATCTGATCAGAAAGATATAAAGAGATACAATTTAAACAGATGATAGATTACGGAATGTAGAGCCATAACTGGAGTACTGTTTGCACATTTCACATTTAATTTAATTTTCCGTATGTGTTTGGATGTATTCCTATTAAACCCAGTATGATTTTGTAAAGTATATTACAGAGTAGAGACATTTTACAAATTAATTTTATTTATTAGGGCCAGTCTTATACGAGAACATCCGAACGTTCACATTGAAAATTTATACACTTTTCCAATCAGACACTCTGTGTCTATTAAAGTCTTCTTATATTACATTTACTTAATAGTAAATACGTGTTAAACAAAGAACAATCTTTGTACATATGGATCCAACAGTAGTATTGAAACCAGGATTAAAACACGAAGAAATGGTATTCGGAGTGGCACGATTCTTAGTATATTATGTTCGATGTAAGCATAAGTTGATTTGTGATCCTCTTTTAATTAGTTAAGGATCGGTAACAAAATTACATCGCTAAATAGTCCATGAAATGTAGATTAAATCAGTAGGAAATTATTGGCTTTTTAGTTGAATCTCGCGTAAAGCTATTCGAGGACCATCTGCGTTAATCGTCAATAATTTAGAGGTGACAGGTTAAAATGTGTTTGTTTATGAATTTTGTGCAAAGCTACATGAGGGCTATTTGCGCTTGTTGTCCCTAATTTAGCAGTATAAGACTAGAGGGAAGGCAGCTAGTCATCACAGCTAACGCTTGGGCTACTCTTTTACCAACAAACAGTGAGATTGACTGAACATTATAATGCTTCCATGGCTGAAAGGGCGAGGATGTTTGGTGTGATGGTGATTCAAACCCCCAACCCTAAGATTACGAGTCGAGCGTTTTAACCATCTCGCCATGCTGCACCTGATAGGCAAGAGGGAAGGAATTTATTCAACACCATCCTCTATTCAGTTCTCGGGATAGTCTCATACAAACGAAGAAGTGGGATGGACTTTCACATTATAAACACCGTCACGGTTGAAAGAGTAAGCATTGTTTGGTGACTAATTTAATAGGCTCTACAGTAATTACACAAAAATAGACAAAATAGAAGTATTGCAAATAACTACATAGACTCAGTAAAACAAGAATAATGGCGTATGGTTTTCATTCGGTATTATTTATCCAGCGAGCACGTGTTCTTAATAAAATAACGAAGTTTCTTCTGAAATAATAATAAAACGAAAGTTAATTCCCTAATGTGTTTGCATGGCTGGTTTATAAACGTAAACTGTTAGTAATTGTTTTGTTTGTTTTTAACCAATCGGTATCGAAACCAAGATTCTACCGTTGTAATTCTTCAAACTTATCCTTGAAGGGATAAGACATGAAATGGTCAGTATTTCTGAACCGAACAAATCAAAATTTAAAACGGAGAAAGCTGGGAAAATTTTCTTTGTCATTTCAATGAAGTACTTTACTTTGCTTATGCGTGTCTTACAGTGGCACAGCGACTTTTGTCGGACTCACAATGCTAGAAATCAGGTTTCAATACCCGTGTAGGCAGAGAACACATGGCCAATCGTGTAGCTTTGTGCTTGATTCCAAAATAATCAGCTGTTTATACGCACTATGTAACTTCGATATAGTGTGACGCTTGACTGTCTTCACCAAAAAATTGTTGTCGTGAAAAATCGATTCTATGTTATCAAGATTTGCCTGTTGAATCTTGCTCAGAGCTATTCTTGGGCTAGAATACGAAATAGGTAGATTGTCAGCAAAACGTCCTTCCAGTTTGATTTTTTTTTCAGTGGCTGTAACAGGACATAAACCATGGAATCTCCAATTCCTAGTCACTCACACTGACAACTGAGCCACCTTCTGATGGAGGAACTGAAGAAAATTCCAATGCTAGAAAATTTAAAAACTAAATATGTGCGTCGTAAAAGTTTCAAAAATTCACCATCTTGAGCAAAATACTTTTTGTTTCAGATTTTTACTGTGACTGTGGGTATTACATAGTGTTGTTTAAAAAACAACAACCCAATCTACGACGTTAACTTTGCTCAATATTTTGAGAGAAATACAGGATTTACTTAGATTTTGAAATATGGTGAGAAGTTTTAAAATTTTCTTTCCAAAATGAACGATAAGGAAACAGTCACTTTATATAAAAAATTGCCAAGTAGTTAAGGCACTCGACTCGTAATCTGAGGGTCGCGGGTTCGAATCCCTGTCACACCAAACATGCTCATCTGTTCAGCTGTGGGGGAGTCACAATGTGATGGTCAATCCCACTATTCGTTCGTAAAAGGGTAGTCCAAGAATTGGCGGTGGGTGGCAATGACTAGACGCCTTCCCTCTAGTTTTACACTGCTAAATTAGGGACGGCAGATAGCCCTCGTGTAGCTTTCAGCGACATTCAGAACAAACCAAACTAAATGAAAAGAAAACATTTATTTTTCTAAATAAGTCTAATCCCAATAGATAACAGCACCATCGTATTTGAAGAAGAAGAAGGCATGATGTACACAGTATGAAAATTAAAATGTTAGAGTGAATAGGCAGCAAAGTGCTGAAAAATGTTCAGAAAACATTTCCAGTGTGGATATACACTAATTTTATGTCTGTTACTGTTTTTCATCAATAACGTTTGAATTTTTTTTTTAGCAATTTGAGAAAAAAATTATTAAAATTAAGAACATTTTTTAAATATTTTTTGTGCAGGTTAAATTATTTTCCGTATAGTTTAATCGAAAAACTGGACTGTGTAACAAACGTTTTGTTGCATCAAAAATATTACGCGATTGTCGGTTTTCAGCCGTTGTAAAAATACAACTTACGTCACAGATCAAATCAGAATTCAGATTTAAGATACTATAATTACAAGATAACTATATTAATTTAGATGTTTTACTTATCAGTTTTGAAGAAAGTGTGAAGGAGGTGTTGTCTGGAATCATTAACATTTCCTTATGACTAAATGAAAATAAAAAAATGTACAACTAACTAAGGTCGCTTGACCATGGAAAGCTACCTTTCTCAATGAACTTTCGAAGCTGAACAAACATATGTGTCGTCTTTTTTAAAAATTCAGAAATGGATTGAAGTAAGTTTTAATAAAGTATCCAAACTAGAAAACAAGGTATTCAAGCTGAAATACGTGTTACTGGGTGCATACACAACAAAGTATCTAAACTATGACATATGCTACATGGTACACACACAACAAAGTACCCAAAATGAAACACGTGTTACAGGATACAACAAGGTATGCAAGCTGAAACACATGTTACATGGAACATACACCGTTAAGTATCCAAACCAAGATATATATTACATGGCAAGTAAACAACAAGGTATCCAAATTGAAAACTACAGGGTGGTCGCTAGAAAAGCGGAAAATTTGAGGGTCAGATGAGATCATGAATAAAATGCGTGCTTACTCATTTCTATTTTGATTTCTTTACATCATAATTAAAATGCATGATTTTAATAATTTTGAGCATCTATGAGTATAATATAACATATGCCTTTAAAAAACTTTGTAAAAGTTATTCTTTGTAAAAATAAATAGCTGTTTGACAAATTTTCCGCTTTTCTAGCGACCACCCTGTATATTACATGGCACGTACACAAGAAAGTATTCAAACTAAAACAAATATATATATTACAGGGCACATACGTAGCAAAGTATCCAAACTAAAACATACATCACAAAGCATCTAAACTAAGACATACAGTACATGGTACACACAGAACAAAGTATCCAAACTTAGACACATATTACATGGTACAAACACGTCTATACAAATCACGCATAAAATGATGAAGAAATAGTGTTTCAAATCAAGCTTAGGCCTAAATTTACTTCGTTCCAAAAACAATTATCCTGAATCACTCAATTAGCGTCGTAACTAATATCTTTGTCCTCTCTATCACTTATTTAATAAACTAATATCCTTAGCTACAGCTAGGAAGCTCATATAGACAGTATTCAGAAATGAGTTTTACAAGCGTTTTACACGAAACAGGAAACGACGCATGAAATAATAATTTCGAGAACCCAGAATACACTGTATCCATGCTCTTATCTTCTTTCGGGTTATTCTACACTTTTCTTCGTATATCAAAACTAATTTACAATAATACATTATTGTATACACTACTTTATTAATCTCCATGTCGTTATCGGAGATTTTTGACATAATTAATTAATGAATAACCAAGACCATTTAAGGCATTCCTGATGAGTTGAGGTGCTTTTCAGGTCCTATCTAATTTTCTTTTCTTACAAACGTCATTTTCTTTTGTAAGCAGAACCGATCAGGTTTGTAGTTCTCAAAGTCATTCTAATACCATGACAACATTGTTTGGCAACTAATCTTAAGACATCTTATCAAAGGCTTAAGGTAGTCAATATAAACAGCGTCTTCAAAGTCAGCTTTGTTCAAAGGAGAAGACGCAAAAAATTAAAAAGAAAACAGCTAAAGGAGTTAGTAATAACAGACCACGTTAACGACTTCTAACCGACGGGATATTTCAAAATCTGAGGAACCGCTAACATCAGAGTAACAGATCTGCGAATCTCTGTATCTTCTATAAGTCCTTTTTCCAATCTTCCAATCTTACGAAACCTAAATACGGGTAAGAAACATTTGCTCCAAAATGTCGTTAAAGCCTCTACTAGTTATCCCTAGAGTCTTAGAATAACACTTTTTAAAGCGTTCGGATTTTCTAAACACGACACACTTTTGGCTCATACTGACGTGCTATTCTTTTAGATATGTTTTCTAAAGCAAATCTGACTCAGACTGACATGTTACCCTCTTAGATATTTTAGAAACACTTTTCTGATTCAGATTAACACGTTATTGTGCGAGGCATTTTTTAGACACGCTTTTAGCTCGAACTGACACTGTCTGAGATAATTTCTAAACACACTTCTGGTTCACACTGACACGTTTCTCTTGTTGATGAGTTCTTTAAACCAGGGTGAATTTTTCGACACATGGTTCTAACTGAGGCTAACAAACTGTTTTTATATAATTTTGAAATAGAACCGTGTTTTAAAAAAATATATATTTAAGGGAGTAATGTAGCAGTTTAGACCACAATGACATTTTACTCTCTCATATATATTTTTAAACACGGTTTTGATCTATATTGACGCAGTTTTCTTTGATGTTGTTGTTAAGAATTAAGCACAAAGCTACACAATGGGCTATCTGTGCTCTGCCCACCACGGGTATTGAAACCCGGTTTATAGCGTGGTAAGTCCGCAGACATACCGCTTAGCCACTGCGGATCGATTTTCTTTGAACATTTTTTTTATAATCTGGACTGACACATTACTCTCTTAGGTAGTCCTTGAACACGTTTCCGATTCATATCAGCATAACTGTTTCTTTTATAAAGTTGTATTCCATTATGTTCATGAATTTCCCAGAAGAGGCCTTCTTCTTCCCAGAACATACCAATAACTTTTCAAGTAATCAGCTGAGATTTTTTTAAAAAAAACTGGCATAAAAATGTTTATTTTATTTAAATACTGAAAATATAGCTAATGTTACAATGCACAGGTGGATCTGTTTTTTATATCGTATTGTTTGTTTGTTTTTGAATTTCGCGCAAAGCTACACGAGAGCTATCTGCACTAGCCGTCCCTAAGTTAGCAGTGTAGAACTAGAGGGAAGGCAGCTAGTCATCACCACCCACCGCCAACTCTTGAGCTACTCTTTTACCAACGAATAGTTGGACTGACCATAGCATTATAACGCCTCCACGGCTGAAAGGGCGAGCATGTTTGGCGCAACTCGGGTGTGAACCCGTGATCATCAGATTACGAAGCGCAAGCCTTAACACGCTTGGCCATGCCGGGCCTTCTGTTGCATGTCCATTTAACTACTTCGTAGGGTGTGAATGGATCTTCACCAGGATTGGTATGGAAGCTTATTAGGTCCATGCTGGGGTACATAAAGAGTTTTATGTTTTTCATCGGCGTTTTCGCATTTTTTACCACTATTTTGCACCTTGTTGGTAGATCTTTGCCATATTTGGCAAATCTTTTTTGTGTAATGCGAAGATTTCGGTGTCACATTTTGTGGTCTGCAGGATTTATGGACTTATTATTTCGCAGTTATAAAGAAAGGAAACAACTTTTAATGTTCTAAGATAACCTCCTATTAAACATGAATTTTCATAACTTCCGTTCAGGAGTCGGATGTTCCAGCTAGTCTTAAATAAATCAAAGAATAACATACAAGTAAACCATGATTGATATACACAGACGACAGGGCAGGAAGACACTAGCGATCACGTGCCTCCAATTTTAATTCATTGAATGGAGATTCGTAGCTTGTGTATAGCTATCATGGAAGGTTGCTGTTTGAGTTTCGAATTCAACGGCTACTGTTTACACTGCAAATAAAGTCCTCCAATCATTGGTAGCTTCTCCCAATTCAAATGTTTCGCCACCTATTTTAACTTATGTGTTATTTATAAGTAATTGTTTCAGAATTTTCAAATAAATTTATTTGAACACAAAACGGCTAAAATTAATTGCTACTAATAAAGCCACTGGAAGTTCAGCGATACGTTTTAAGGCTTACATCCCTAAAAATTAAGTTTCGATACTCGCGGTGGCAGAGATAGCTAAAAGTGTGGCGGTAGAATATTGTAGTTCAAGCATCTTATCGTAAAGTCATGATACTATTGTATCGATACATTGTCCGATACGGTTTCTGTATCTTGATGAAATTTAGCTAAAAGAAATGAAGACAACATGTGGTACCCAATACTCACTTTCCTTTATTAAATCATTAAGTTTCTTGTTTTTTATTTTGCGCAAAGCTATAGGACGGCTATCTGCGCTAGCCGTCCCTAATTTAGCAATTTAAGATTAGAAAGAAGGCAACTGATCACCACTACCCACCGTCAAATCTTGGGTTTCTCTTTTACCAACGAATAATGGGATTGACTGTCATATTATAACGCCCCCACGGCTGAAAGGGCGAGCATGTTTGGTACGACGGGAATTCGAACCAGCAACCCTCAGATTACGAGTCGAACGCCTTGATCTACCTGGCTGTGCCGGGCCAATAAATTGGATGAACGCAGAATATATATTTTTATTATCCAGAATACAAGTTTAACTTTCGCTAGTGCCGTATATAACGCTAGCGTTCTTGAAAAACAACAATAAATGCAAGTTAGTGAAAATAAGAGAACATAAAGCCTTGTGAATATGTGAGCGACGTTATTTAAATGTTAATTTCTTTTCGTATTCAAATTGTGAAAAATATGACTTGGAAACCAAATCTATTCTTTGATTACCCGCCTATTTCTAATTGTATATTTTGTAATATTTGTTTCCGCTTACATTCACTAGAGAGCAGCACTCACACATAACATAATCTCTTTTTCATTAGCGTTTAGAATGGGGCATCATATTAGTTAAGCTCATCACAAACTACTTGTTTAGTAACAATTTAGCGACATTTGTCTATGTAATTATTATGTTATTACCGTGCAAGAGAAATTAATAACAAATCATCACTTTTATGTCATTATATGATTTAAGAAAATAAATCTCAACCGTTATTCGAGTCATAGAAGGAATTTTCAAATTTTGCATTAAATAATCTTTGTTCTGTTAAATATAGAAACTTGATTTCGCAGAATGTATATTTAATGAAACGTAACGAGAAGAGAGCTAGTGACAGAGAATAGCTCGTTATAATGGGCGTGGTGTGACAAAACCTGCTCGCTGCAGTGTCTACCCATAGTGCCATAGTCCTAACGTTCACGCAGACTCAGCCGGGAACTCTGTTCTTGTAGTACTCGCACGTTTCCTACTGCGAGATACGATCTTCTTCGGTCAACCAATCTGGTAGGAGCTCGGAAGTTAAACAAGCTACACATTGGACGCCAAAAGTTTGTTGATGGAAGAGTTACATTAGTACTTCACTCTTAATGCTGCGAGTTGTGGAAATGTGGTAACCGAGAAAGCAAAGATAACTTCTGTTGTGATTCTGCTTCTGCAAAGCCTAGAAATACGTCTTTGCTTCAGTAACCGCCATAACAACTGCATCGGCAGAGACGCGATAACTTTATTGAGAGGACATCTAGGAGACGTCTACTGTCTCCGAAAGAAAAGGCTTAGAAAAAAGGGTTTATCTTTCTGTGTGTGTTTGTGAGTGAAATCCTCGGATCCAGTTGAAGACAGATAAAAAACAATGAAGGCATTTCTTTTTTTGACTCTCTGTTTCTGCTGGGGTGATCCGACATATGCGGAGTCACTTTACGAAGTTCTTGAAAACGACCCAAGGTTTTCTAGGGTGGGTACACATTTGAGTTTAAATATATTGGTAAAGATATAGTTTTAGAGGTTGAATCGTAACACCATAACACTAACTTGTCCTGGACTTAAGTGAGATAAGCTATTCCAATCAATATAATAAAATCCAGTATTGTATTTATGATTCTGTTCTAGTACCTGTGTTTATTCCTACTCGCCAGTTTTGAAGAAATTCTGTTGGTATTTAGTAGTTTTGTATGTTTTGATAATTTTAGAAAAGCCGTAAGTATCTTTATTTTCGTATTTACACTTCTGTTAAAAACTTCATTACGGATAACAAGAGCACCACAGAGAGCAGTTATGAATAATACGAAACAACATAAATAAAGTAATTTCGATGTTATTAAAATAAAATCCGAGACTTTAACGTAAGTGAGACACTCATGTTATTATTGAGTTAATAAGGCTTTTTTTTTATCAATTATTGTTGTATCGAAACGTCACAATAGAAAACAATGTAACACTGTCCAGGCCTAAGAGCAATGTTGATAATAAGTTTCGTAACTTCCTTACTTTCGAATTGCAAACAATCTAACAATGTTACACATATTAGGCTTAGCAGCATTGTTGATAATAAATTGTTTGTAATTTGACAATGAAACTTAAGAAGTGTTTAGTTTCTTGCACGTAAAATTATATGCAGTAAATCTCAGCAAACACTACCTAGTAATCAAATAATTCTAAAATCTACAGAATCACTAAAAATCATATCTATTTTGTGTTAATCGTTGCTGTTAACTATATTTCCTGCCTTACATAAAAACGGCTTGAACTTTTCATATTACTTAAAAAGAAAATTACTACTTGCTGCTTTAATGTAATTCGAATACACCAATGGCATATTGATTTATAAGAGGCAGTCTGTAAAGACGTACTATAGGGTCTCTAGCGTGTAGAAAATACAGTTTATACCTCTGAGGACAAGATTCTATTTTCCGATCAATGCACTTTTGTCGCTAGCGCGAGATAATTGAAGTTATGAAACGTGACAATACTATTTATGTTATTGTACTTGTACTCTTTATATCTTTCTAGTAGTTCCAAGCAATTTCAAGTCGAGTTCAAAGTTTCTAAAACTGGGTAAGGGAACAATATCTCAATTATCTTTCGTAATATCAATTTACTTCTTTTGAGAATTAAAGGCAACTAGGGACTTGGGTAAAGCTGCTTAGAACTGGGTAGGTTCTTATTTGAATTCGTTCGATAAGAGCTAAAAAGAAACTACAATCTCTAGAGAAGAATCCTTTCGAGCGAAAGAATTAAACGACTCTAGTTCAGCGCTCTGCTGGTCGATTATTTGCTGTGATTTATTTTTCTAATTGCAAAATGTTTTCGTCGTCCAAAGAGAAACTTTTCAGAAGAAAGGACGGCTAAATCCAAACTCGGCATTTTACGGTTCGTTTTATATGTGTTGAAGAGTCACTTCCTAGCCAACAGTTTGGTATGGTTTGAATTTCACGCAAAGCTACACGAGGACTATCTATGCTAGCCTTCTCTAGCCCCCCAGTGGCTCAGCGGTATGTCTGCGGACTTACATGCTAAAATCCGGGTTTCGATACCCGTGGTGGGCAGAGCACAGATAGCCCATTGTGTAGCTTTGTGCTTAATTCAAAACAACAACAACAACAGCCTTCTCTAATTTTGTAGTGTAGGACTAGAGGGAAGGCAGCTAGTCATCACCACCCACCTCCAATTCTTGGGCTACTCTCTTACTAACGTATAGTGGGATTGACTGTCACATTATAACGTCCCCACAGTTGAAAGGGAGGAATGTTTGGTGTGACAGGGATTCGAACCCACGACCCTCAGATTACGAGTCGAGTGCCTAACCAACAGATGCTACATGCCAAGAATGTAACACACTGTCAAACAGAATTGAACTCAAGTTTGTTTGTTTTGTTTTAGAATTACGCACAAAGCTACTCGAGGGCTGTCTGCGCTAGCCGTCCCTGATTACGCAGGCAACGAGTCATCACCACCCATCACCAACTCTTGGACTACTCTCTTACTAACGAATAGTGGGATTGACCGCACATTATAACGTCCCCACAGCTGAAAGGGCAGGAATGTTTGGTGTTACGAGGATTCGAACCCTTGACTCTCAGATTACAAGTTGAACTCCTTAACCCACCTGGCCATGTCGGGCCTGAACTAAAGAAAATCAGTCTTTGTCACAACAAGATTTTTGTACGTGTTTATTATTAATCGCCAAGATTATTTTATAATTCCAAATGGGAACAAGAGGTGGCTATACAACGAAATCCAGAAAAAAGTAAAGTAACACGGAATTGATAAAATAAAATAAACAGATAGCATCATTATTGTAAGCCACGATTTGGTGTTTCTTGTAAACTGATATTCTTACAAAGAAAGAACTTTATAGTTGTTCCTAATAGTATTTAGGGGAGGATGGAGAAACAAGAAAAAACATTCTACGAAAAGAAAAGAAAGGATGATAACAAGTTACAGTTTGAACTAATGGAAAAAAAAAACAAGTTATAAAAAAACAACAGACGTATTAACTGTGCGACTATTGAAACCAAAGAACTACTTAGACAATGTGTAACAACTGTTCGACCATGTGTACCAGAACCAAAACTCTACCAGGGAAATGTGCCAGAATTGGTCCAACCGTGTGTACCACTGGAACCAAAACGCTATTAGGGTAATTTGTCACATTTGTAAGACCATCTGTACTAGAACCAGAACAATATCGAAGTAATGCGTAAAAGGTGTACGACCGTATATACCTCTGGAACCAAAACACTTTTAAGGTAATGTCTCACAATTGTACAACCATCTGTACAACTGATTTCAAAACACTAACAGGGTAATGTGTAAAAACTGTGGGACCGTGTGTACCACTGGAAACAACAAATTGTCAGGGTAATGTGTCACGACTGTCGTGAAGCCAAACACCATAAAAAATACGTCATTAAACACATATTCTGTTTGTACATAATCGTAGCTATGAACCATAATTATTCTTTTGACCATGCAACTATGCAAAATCGTACTACGAATAGAATTATTTAGGCTATCTTCACAGATTTTTGTTTGTACTTTCTTACCTAAGAACCATATGGGTAATACGATCCCCTGATAAATATTCATATATATATATTATTTTTTTTCCTTTGGTTCATTTATATACTAGCTAGAAACACTGAGAAAAAAAAAACACACCTTCCGAAATAAAACCTTTTGAAAGGAACAAAATCTGACAAAAACTTTTCTAACGTGTTTATTCTCAAGATTTTGGCAACAAATTCTGTGCTACTTAAAATAGAAAAAAAAAAAAGTGATTATAAGATCTTAAAAGTAGGGTAAGTTATCACTTAAAGGAGTGTTTTGGATCCTTTGTGCAAATGATTGTGGATATATTAATACAGAAGTGCCTTCCTTACGTCTTGTTGTATCATCAATCATAATACAGTCACAAAGGCACTACTTAAATATGATTTTATTCTGTATCACGAGAGTAAACCACTAATTATCACAGGACCTCTTGGTCAGTCTTTTCCCGCAAATGTATTTCAATAACGTGTTCCTTACGAGTGATGAAGCACGCTGGTCGTGGAGTGGATAGAATGCTCGGTGTGAACATAGGGTGTCATGATTCGAGTTCTGCTGTTAAAACAGTAACAACAGCAAAGAAAGCTCACTCTCCACTTTGGGGCTATCGTTGCGCTAAAATGATCAACGAGGGAAATACGACTGTTTGATCAGACAAAATTAGTGTAAGAGACGATGATAAGCAATTCAGAGTAAGGGGGGATACGTGCAAATAGCTCTTTGTCTAGTTTTTGCGCGAAATGCTATAAAAACAAATTGGTTGGCATTTCGCCCGAGGCTATACGAGGGATATCTGGGCTAGCCGTCTCTACTTTGGCAGTGGTTTGTTTGTTTGTTTTGGAATTTCGCACAAAGCTACTCGAGGGCTATCTGTTCTAGCCATCCCTAATTTAGCAGTGTAAGACTAGAGGGAAGTCAGCTAGTCATCACCACCCACCGCCAACTCTTGGGCTACTCTTTTACTAACGAATAGTGGGATTGATCGTCACATTATACACTGCCACAGCTGAGAGGGCGAGCAAGTTTAGCGCGACGCGGGCGCCAACCCGCGACTCCCGGATTACAAGTCGCACCGCCTTACGCGCTTGGCCATGCCAGGCCCAAATATTGTTTTGTGTGTTTTTTCGCATAGCAAAGCCACAAAGGGCTATCTGCTCAGCCCACCGAGGGGAATCGAACCCCTGATTTTAGAGTTGTAAGTCCGGAGACATACCGTTGCACTAGCGGGGGGCAAAAAAGTGATTTTGTAAGACGGGTTGTTTTAGCAGAAACACTTACTGAACTGACTAACTAAACCCTAATTGGCAGTGGAAGACAAGAGGAAACCGCCAACTCTCTGGATACTCTTTTACCGAAAAATAGTGATGCGTCATATTATAACCTTCCTACCGCTGAAAAGGCGAGCATCTTTGGTGTGAGGGGGATTCGAACCCGTAACCGTGTGATTACGTGCCGAGTGCTTTAACTATCTAGCCGTGCCTGTAAAAACACCATCAGTTGACTATATTCAGGTTCAAAGTTGACAATAAGTTGTTTCATTTAAACAACATAATAAATCATCTCTACTTAATTAAAGAATACCTTAAGTAACGGGTTAAAGGGGAAAATATAAACATTGGATACACGTTATGTTATTTGAAGATGTTGTAAGTGTTTCGACTTACATAAGTTTCTACTAGGTGGGATGATTAGTAGCTTAGTTACTTTCAGTGTCATTTGCAAAGCATATTTGCACAATGGCCTCTCCCAGGAGTGCCCATTACAGGCATCAAATACAAGGCCTAGGACTTTCCACTGAGCCACTGACACATGTAAGGTACAAAGATAAGCTATACAAATTAAGTTAGCCCATTATTGTCGTTCCCGATTTAGATGCAGAGTTTTCTGGATTTACAGGGTCACGTGAAATCCAGCGAACGTGTGCGCGTATACTATTGTATCTACGGCTACACGTTCATCGATCGTGTCTGATTGTTTGGTCAACTAGTTTTTTGTTGTTTTTTTTCGTGTAACGTGACATCACCTTCGAGAGATCCGAACGTGACGACAAGACCGACAGTTTCTACTGGCACCAGCTAACACTGTGCAAATAATTTTGCAAAAGTAAATTATGCACGTGCTTTATCAACTATGCCAAACAAATAATGAGACAAACAAAGGATAGATAGATAGATAAGAAAAGCAAAACACTTCAGAGCCGGCATGGCCAGCTGAGTTAAGGCGTTCAACTTGTAATCTGAGGGTTACGGTTTCGAATTCCCCTCGCACCAAAATTGCTCGACCTTGCAGCCGATAGCCCTTGAATAGCTTTGCGTGAAATTCAAAACACACAAACAAACAAACAAACGCTTACTTCAAGCCAGAAAATTATAATAAAAGGGACGTTTAATAAGTTGTACATTCATTTGTTTTATACGTATTTGTATATCTGCCTCCCGTAAAAGCATTGTTTGTTTGTTTTTTGAATTTCGCACAAAGCTACTCGAGGGCTACTGATCTACTGATATACAGTTGTCTTCTTGTTATATACTGATCTACTGATATACAGTTGTCTTCTTGTTATATACTGATCTACTGATATACAGTGGTCTTCTTGTTATATACTGATCTACTGATATACAGTGGTCTTCTTGTTATATACTGATCTACTGATATACAGTGGTCTTCTTGTTATATACTGATCTAGCGATATACAGTTGTCTTCTTGTTATATACTGATCTACTGATATACGGTGGTCTTCTTGTTATATACTGATCTACTGATATACAGTGGTCTTCTTGTTATATACTGATCTACTGATATACAGTGGTCTTCTTGTTATATACTGATCTACTGATATACAGTGGTCTTCTTGTTATATACTGATCTACTGAAATACAGTGGTCTTCTTGTTATATACTGATCTAGCGATACACAGTGGTCTTCTTGTTATATACTGATCTAGCGATACACAGTGGTCTTCTTGTTATATACTGATCTAGCGATATACAGTGGTCTTCTTGTTATATACTGATCTAGCGATATATAGTGATCTTCTTGTTATATACTGATCTAGCGATATATAGTGGTCTTCTTGTTATATACTGATCTAGCGATATATAGTGGTCTTCTTGTTATATACTGATCTAGCGATATACAGTGGTCTTGTTATATACTGATCTACTGATATACAGTAGTCTTCTTGCCATATACTGATATACAGTGGTCATCTTGCTATATACTGATATACAGTGGTCATCTTATCATACATTGAGGAACAGTGATCAAAAGGTTAGAGATACCAGTAAATTAGATTTTAAAATAGTTAAGATGTGAAACCGTGTTTAATAATGACAACAATGGTAAAAACAACAACCTCCAATCTATTGACAACAATGGTAAGAACAACAACCTCCAATCTAATAACAACAAAGGTTAAAAACAACAATCTTCAATCTAATGACAACAATGGTTAAAAACAACAATCTCCTATTTAATGACAACAATGGTAAAAACAACAACCTCCAATTGGTAAAAACAACAATCTCCAATCTAATGACAACAATGGTAAAAACAACAATCTCCAATCTAATGACAACTTTCCAGGTTGTCAAACAGAAATTTTAAAGACGCTGGTTCTACTGAAGTTTGCTGTATGTGTTTTATTATTTCGTTTTACCAGCTGTTTTCTACGAGTGATTTAATTCGCTGATGTAGAGTTTTTGTTCCCAACTACCAGGAAGCAAGGTGAAACTCAACTGAAAGAGTCGAAAGTTTGTCTAGAAGTAAGTTGAATGTTTGTTTATAAAGGTTGGTTAGTTTGTGTAGCGACAAGCTACAAGAGTACTATCTGCGCTAGCTGTCTCTAATTTAGCAGTGTAAGACGAAAGAAAAGTAGCTAGTCATCACCACCCATTGGGCTACTATTTTAAATTGATTGTAACTTTATAACAGCACTATGGCTGAAGGACTAACATACTTGCTGTGGATGGGGATGCGAACCTTCGATCCTCAGGTTGCCAATCAAGCACCCTAAAACACTGGGCCGTGTCGGGCCGGTTCAGAAGGGACATATATATATCAGAAATGACGATATGCCTGTGTAAACCCATAAAACAAAATACAAAATACCAAGATGAATGTCATGTGGTTATTACCATTATATTATTGGTTGGAGTTGTAATACTTGTGACCTAAAGCTAAAGTTAACTGAATTTTACTTTTTAAAGAGAAATGTTTCGTAACTACACATTCCATGGTGTAAGTACCCTTTCAATTTGCTTGTAAATAAGTGACATGACAATATGATATTCGTAACTTTAAGATATTATGACAATTTTAACTGTGGCAACATATGAAAACTGTAATTTTAGAACATTATAATAAAGGTAACTGTTACTATATGACAGTTGTGACTGCGATAGTGTGGCAACCGTAATTTTGAATGAAAATTGTGATTTTTTTTTTAAGTGCATCGACTGGAGAAGGAAGAATTTCCACATATACACTTTAATTTCTATTTTCGAGACGTATCTCAACCATCAACTTAGGCCCAGCTAGGCATTTAAGGTACTCGACTCATAATCCGAAGGTCGCGGGTTCGGATCTCCGTAGCACTAGACAAGTTCGTTCTTTCAGCCGTGAGGACGTTATAATGTGACGATCAATCCCATTATTCGTTGGTGAAAGAGTAGCCCAATAGTTAGCTGTGGGTGGTGATGACTAGTTGCCCTCCTTCTAGTCTTACACTGCTAAATTAGGGACGGCTAGCGCAGACAGCCCTCGTGTAGCTTTGCGCGAAATTAAAAACAAACAAACAAACAAAACCATAAACTTACAACATTTGATTGCTCTCTTCA
This sequence comes from Carcinoscorpius rotundicauda, assembly GCA_011833715.1. Classification (NCBI taxonomy): domain Eukaryota; kingdom Metazoa; phylum Arthropoda; class Merostomata; order Xiphosura; family Limulidae; genus Carcinoscorpius; species Carcinoscorpius rotundicauda. The sequence goes on along the minus strand of CM022403.1, from coordinate 59,116,032 downwards.
AAACTTATCTCAATTATAACTGTACATCACCTATTTGTATTTTGAAGACGCGTCTCAACAATAATTTTGCATCACTTGATTTATATTTTCAAGACAACGCAACCATAACCTTACATCATCTGATTTCTATTTTCGTGATGCATCAGAGAGTCGATTACAAATTCTCAGAAGTCCACCTATCGAGATCGATGGGAACCATTATTTTATACTTTTATATCAAAATTGTGTATTTCAAAATTTATTGATAATGTTAATGTTTTTGCGAACTTCAAAGTAAAGGTTAAAGATCGTTTTAACGCACGTGAACTCGAAAGTGAACACAAAGGAGATTAATCACTTAACTTCTCACGCCATTACCTTCCTCGTGAATATCGTATCCACTACACATACGTCACACAAGTGAATTCTTTCTTTTCGTTATCAAAGTGATTTATTACGTGTTCAAAGGAAATCTTCTAACTGGTTTCCGAACATCATGGAAGCATTCTAATAATTATTGATCGAAAATGCTCGTGCTTTAGTTCTACTTACATCCTAAAAGTATCCTTACACGTGTTTCCAAATGCCTTCACAACATGGCTGTTGTTTTGATTTAAGCACGAAGCTACGCAATGGGCTATCTGTGCTTTGCCCACCACGGGTATCGAAACCCGGTTTTTAGCGTTGTAAGTCCGCAGATATAACGCTAAGCCACTGGGGGGGGGGCTCACAATATGGATTTCTTATTACAGTGCCAGATAAAATTCTTTTATTGGATTTTTATTTCATTCAAATTTTCGTGTAGCGTTCAAAACGTCTCTTCCATCTGTTATCAGAATCTATCCTTTATGTTAGTTACATACTACAGAATGTTAGGCTTAATGCTGCTTTGCATAGTGGGCATCGTTCAGTTCCAAACGGTTTGTCCACTGCTTTCTGTATGATCTCACGTGGTGGTCTAATATTTACAATGATTTCTCTGGTCGTGACGCTTCAAGAGTTTTCCACCCAAGAACAGGTAATACATATTCATCCGAAAGAAGCCGTCCAGCTATTTCGTCCTGAACAAATAAGGGTGTTTATGATTAAAAGCGTGGATGGAGAACACGTGCGTGACTAACTTTCCCATCTTAACAAATGGGTTATTAGATTACATTACGCATTTTGTGATGTATATTGTTGTAAAAACAATCAGCGTACACTTCGACACGGCCCAAATTATTGTTTCCAGCGAAATTATCTAAGTGATGAATCAACATATTTTAATATTTATATGTTTTTGTTTTATGTAGTATCCTACGCCTGGTTAAAACAGAATATTAAATCATCTAAATTAAACGATCCAATGTGGCCTAGTTGTGAAATTTGGATTTGAAGGTATATGGTTTTTGTACCGTGATGCGTTATAAGAATGCCAGTCAAAGTCCCCTATTCGATTATGGTAGCTCAAGAGTTGACGGTTGGTGCTTTTCACTAGCTGCTTTCTCTCTAGTCTCGCAGCTCGAAATTAGAAGAGGTAGCACAGATGGCGCTTGAGTAATTTTGCGCGAATATCTTAATAAAACAAATAAATAAATAACCGTTATTAACTGTTAGGTTGGTCATTTGTACAGATCTACGTAAGTAGTTTTCTTTGATGAGGAGTTAATTATAATTAATAACATGAATTAAAAATTATTAATTATGAGAATGGAGAAACGGAGTTTTAATAAACACTCGAGAATAATTTTTGAAACTCATAAATTTTTTTCTATTGTTGTTTCTTGCAGAGTCACAACCATAAAGTGATTTTTAGACTGAGTGATAATCTAAGCTGATTGGTGGAAATTCACCATGGCAACTGTTTGAATACGTGTAACTGATAATCTGTTAGATCTATTTCCTCATTCAAATTAAAACTTTTCTCGTAGAAATTAATAAAATGTCATCAGGAGATTTACATGGCCAAGTGGTTGAGGTACTCTACTCGTAATCTGAGAGTCGCGGGTTTGAATCTTCGTCATACTAAACATGCTCGCCTTTTCAACCATGGGAGCGTTATAATGATACGGTCAATCCCACTATTCGTTGGTAATAGAGTAGTCCAAGAGTTGGCAGTGGGTGGTGGTAGATAGCTGCCTTCTCTCTAGTCTTACACTGCTAAATTAGGGACGGTTAGCGCAGATGTCCCTCGAGTAGTTTTGCGCGAAATTCAAACCAAACCAGACAATTACTTAAGAAGTAGAAGCAATTAGGTTGATTTATTAGTTTTCACCTTTTAGGAAGTGTTTGTGTTTTCTTATAGCAAAGCCACATCGAGCTACCTGCTGAGCCCACCGAAGGGAGTCGAACCCGTGATTTTAGCGTTGTAAATCCAAAGACATACTGCTGTACCAGCGGTGGGCTCGTTTTAGGAAGATAAAGATGGAATAACAATAAAAATACGTAAAAACCAGAAAACAATGCTATTTTCTACTCTTCCGTGAATTTTTTAAAACTAGTCTGTTGCAACGGAAGTAACGAATCAGGTTTGGCCTCAAAGTCGTATTTTCGTCACTGAAATTAACGTTTTCGCGAGTGAAAGAAATTCACGAATAAAATCAGGTATGTAACTGTATCAAAAGTCGTGACTTTTTCGCGCACAAACTTCGCGAAGAATAACGAAAACGAGACGTCTATTTCGCGTAACTTTCCATCACTACTGTTTGTTTGTTTTTATATGAGCATTCGCCCTAAAAACCGATTAATTTTGATTAGCAGAATTTAGCCCATAGTTCCCTTTAAGTGTTCACGGTTGCAGCCCGCGTCTTGTTATCTTTAGGCGTGCATTAGATGAGTAACACAAACCACTTTCATTAAAAAAAAAAAAAATCTTTAGTTTCATATTGATTACGCCTGCGCAGTGCTTCAGTAAGAATTACGTTTTGCTAGTTCCACGCAGCGTTGTTCGCAGCAGTAACCATAGCAACGTCATCGTGTCACACAAACGAATAATTGAATAGTTCGACTTCACTGTGTGTTTCTTCTCGGCTAATACTTTGCACAGGCCTGCATTTGTCGACATCACAAAAAAGGTACTTCAAATTAACAATAATGGAATAATGACAACAGTAACTGAAACTATATACGAATATTTAGAAATGGAGAAACATTAAGTTCTATACTACAGTAGTTATACTAAACGTGTACCTACACTTGTATCTGAAGCACTCGTTTTAAGGTTTTACCAAAGAAAAAACGGAAATAGGTGGCGCTGTGGAAGTAATTTTTTTATCATTGTTTTCAAAAGTGTCAGTCAATTTTGTGATGACCATCTGTGAACTTTACTATGATAAATCGATGTATTCACGGCAATGTAGAATGCACCAGTCTTTTCACGGTACAGAGTTAAATAACAGGTTAATCCTTTCACAATGAGTTATATTCGCGAATCGAACCCTTATTTTTATTATTGCAAGTAAATTTACCAGTGACCCATAGGGAACTAATTGAAAGAACACGTCAGTGTTTCGCGGTATTAAATTAAATAATATATTAGTCATTTCATGATATTACATCTTTTAACTAGAACCTGTGCAATTTTAAATTAATGGATAAAATATTGATGAGAGTAGCGGTGGTGTTTTAACACGACAACCTTACGAAAGAACCATTTGCAACAGAAACTATGCTGCAGGGCTGTTGTCATGATACATGGCCGTCGGATAGAGCACGACTAGACGTGACATGACGAACAATAACAATGCAGTGAAGATCAAAGATTGTTTTAAAATAACGTATTCAACATCTGTACTTTCAAACAGAATATTTATTATTTGGTACTTTAGGGTTATTCTAAGAAACAGAATGTTAGAAGTCTTACGGGTGACGTAAGTTACAGTACTTCTGTGTCAATCAAAGTCCCCATCTAGCGATCAGTAACATTCCATTTTAATATAAGATTTAATATAGCTTTAACGTTCTGTGGATTGTATAAACGTTGCCACTGGCAACATATACAGATCTGAAAGTCTATAACTATTTAGTTGATAAATATTAATTTATCTACTTCCATGAGGTTCACGGCGTTAGCGTACACGATATTAAATAACTTGATATATTTCATCCAACACGAACGAAAGCACTTGAAGCCCAATATGGCGGAGTAAAATATAGGTCACGTGATATTCAATAAAATTGAAACTCACTATATCCGTTCTGTTCGTTACTTAGGCCCGACATGACCAGATGGCTAATGCGAACAACTTGCAATCTGATTGTTTGAGTTCGAATCCCCGTTACACCAAACATGTTCGTCTTTTCAGCCGTGGGAGCGTAATTATAGTACGGTCAATCCCCTTATTCGTTGGTTAAAGATTAGCCAAAGATTTGAGGGTGGATGATGATGACTTCCTGCCTTCCCTCTAGTCTTACACTGCTAAATTAGGGACAGCTAACGCAGATAGCCCTCGTCAGCTTTGCGAGAAATTCAAAAACAAACAATCCAATTCCGTCACCGAATATTTTCACTTTTCCAGCCGCGGGGGTTTTGTTATGCTACATTTTATCTCAGTATTCCTTCATAAAAGGCAGTCCGAGAATTGGCGGTCAGTAGTGTTGAACAACTGCCTTCCCTCTGATCTGACACTTCTAAATTAGGGAAGGCTAGCGCAGGTGGCCCTCGAGTAGCTTTTCGCGATATTCAAAAAGCAAACAATAACAAATAGTTGTGAAAAACACAGCGTGAGTTTCTTACAGATGTTTTTATTTGAAGAAGATAAAATTGTAAATATAATCTATGAAGTAGACATGAAGTATTCTCTGGTGGACTCCACCCTGTGCTACGGACTACAGTTTTCTTACTCAAGGCTCATCAGTGCAGTTTGGGTCAGCAACCTGAGATGTATAGTTAGGCTTCGTATAATAGTAGTGTTTAAGTACCATTTACCCTTTTAGCCTGTTTCAATTGGACATTATAAGCATATACGTAGGCCTCTGCGTCATAGGTGACATTGTCAGTTTTGTCTCTGGTTAAAGTAAGTATGTTTATATCATCATTAAATAGCTGGTCCACTATATACCGAATAATCAACTTAACACAATCCCATGATATTTTCCACAAACCTAAGTTGATTTAGCTTAACTGAATAGTCAGTTTATCACCGGTGAAGCCTCACAATTAGCAGATAACTCTTACTGATGATATACGACTGATACAATTCATTTATCATTCACAAAAGCATGGTGTGTATTTACTTTAATGTGAAAAACAAAACTGTGTCTCATGTAGTAGATATGTTAAGCCTTTTCTCTGACACTAAAGTCGTGTACATCAATAAATTATGTACGCCTGAGTTCATGTTACGATTTTCCTGCTGTTAAGAGTATTTCTAATGAGAGATTTGTATTCTCAAGACGGCTGGGATGGATATTAACATTTTAATTAAAATAAAGTACAGAACAACCTTTCGACCTTTTTAGGTCGTCTTCAGGTTAACGGCCGTCTTGAACATGTATTTTTACTTCAAGTAGGTTTCTCGTCATCACGAATTAATTAGATTATTTTCGTTTTACGCTCCACAGTCGCAAAGCTAGTCATCATCACCCACCGCCAACTGTTGGGCAGCTTTTGTACAAACAAACAATTATACTGACTTTCACATTATAAGGCCCCCATAACTGAAAGGGCGAGCAATGTTGGTGGGACAAGAATTAGAAAACGCGACCCGCAGATTGCGAGTCGAGCGCCCTAACCACCTGGCCGAGCCAGATCATTTTTATTTTTTTTTATAAAATGCAATAAAATCGTCAGAGAAAGTTTCTCTGAATAATGATATACTGAGAGTCGCATATCTATTGGTGTAGAAGGAGGGATAAACGAAGATTTTCCTGGCCAGTGGATGACTGTTATCAATGGTTCAGTGATAAGTGAGAATTAATAATTTATCAGCGATTTATTGTTGAAGTTAAGACACGTCGAAAAAGATTACAAACGAACGGCATACGCCTGAACAAGCACATTGTGCACGAGAAACTGGTGATCGAGAACAAGTTGAACAATCCTTTTGTCGTCCTGTCTTTTCAACAATAAAACTTGCTGTTCGTGGCGTATTGTACATGGAGAACGAAGAATATTTTCTGGGGGAAGGTACAAACTGTTAAAGCAGAGCAGTGAAGTGGGATATAAAAACGGTGCTTCACATATTAGCAAAAATGGACCTAGTTGGACCTTGCTTAGAAACCAGGGTCTCAAAAATACAGGAAGAGGTCTGTTAACGAAAAGCATTCAGGCCCGGAGGCCAGCCAAGGGCAGCTCTGAGTCACAGTTTTATTGTTAGAACAGTACAGCTGCTGCTGACCCTGTAAATGAAGCCAGTATTCACGATAGAATAGAAAAAAAAAATCTCACGTGTTCGTAAACGCTCGTGGTAGTTGATGTATCAAAACGTTTGATATCAAAGTCGATTAAAAACGTACACATACACACAAATATATATATATATATTTAGTATTCGAATACGATGGCAAAAAGAGGATGGTTTTATAAGATCAAAATTGTTATTGTACTTTAAAAATGTAACAATGATTTTGTGCATTTTTTATCGTTTTTAATTTACGTTGAATAGTTTGAAAATGATCATTTCCAATACGACATCTTCTGGTAGGTTTTCTAAACACTTCCTGTGGAAAATTTTGTCGATTCTACATCCTGCTATTTGTGCTATAACATACGTGGGTAATAACTTTCTTTGCTTTTTTAAAGATATGTATTTCAACGTGTACAAATTTGATCTACTCGCGCCCTGCTGGTACAGTGGCAAGTCTACGGATTTACTACCCTAAAATTAGGGGTTCGATTCCCTTCGGCGGGCTCAGCAGATAGCCCGATGTGGCTTTGCTATAAGAAAACACACTGATTTCTGTTTCCATTAATACGAGGGAGGCTTCGGCCACTGCGAAATACACTTGTTTTCAAATGTTACTGCCCTTCTATGAATACTTTCGGATGGCAGATCAAATAGCTCATTTTTTTTAGACCTGTATTTTATAACAACCAAGTTTCAATTATAGTAAAACTATAATTGGACATTATAAGCATATACGTAGGCCAATGGTATAAAAGCTGTTTCTTTCTTTCGTTTTTTTTTCTTTTTTTAAACAGTGAAGCGAAATGCGATTATACTCAGTTATATTTGTCATAAAACAGTTGTTAGGCTTATTGTATTTTCAGCAACAAAATTCCATAACCGACGATGCGTTTTGTTTAATACCAGATCTCATCTATCCACCTGGAGTACAACAAACAAAGTAGTAGTGCGTACGCTGTTTATACAAGCCATTTGGATATGGCGGATATAGCGTAGTAGAAATGTATTACACAATTTTCTACTCGGCAAAAAATACGAGAGGCCGAATTCTATTTTCTTATGACAAATGTAGTTGGTCGTATTCATAATTCGCTAACTTAAAAAAAATAGCGCTCACATCATAAAAATGCCACATATAAATAAAGGCAAGCATATTTGGTGTAATGGGAATTCGAACCCGCTACCCACACATTACTACGACCCGAGCGCTCTATCTACCTGGCCATGCTGGGCCTGACGGGATTCCAACCAGCGATCCAAAGAATACGAATAACTGGATATTACTTAAAAATATGGGCCCGGCATGGAAAAGTGTGTTAAGGCGTTCGACTCGTAATCCGAGGGTCGTAGGTTTGAATCCCGATCGCACCAAATATACTCGCCCTTTGAGGTAAAGGGGCATTATATTGTAAAGGTCAATCCCGCTATTTGCTGGCAAAAGAGTAGCCCAAGAGTTGATGGTGGGTGGTGATGACTAGCTGCCTTCCCTCTAGTCTTACACTGTTAAATTAGGGACGGCTAGCACAGATATCTCTCGTGTAACTTTGCGCGAAATTCACACCAAACCGAACCACTATTTACAGCTATTCATGGACTCTTCAAAAACAGATCCATGGGTTTACGTGGACACTGAAGTGATCGTGTAAGTTGTCATTGAAAACGAGATATAAAAAAATTGTGTGGTTGTAATATTACTACACCTTCTGATAAGTTTTAAGCCTATGTTGCCAAATTACATCAGTATCTTTTTACAACCTGTTAATATTACACTAAACTATTGATTACACGAATTCGTTTTCACTATGTTTACTTTCCTACTGTTTCCTTTAATACAGAAAATGCAAAATGTGAGCGTGCAAAAGTCCAGTTGTGACAGCCTGGCACAATATATGTGTTAATAATGAGTTAGTTACCATGGTAACAGGTAATAACAAAAGCCAAACACCTTGACGTGTTCAACTAATCCATTTTTTTTTTTCTGAGTGCTGAAAATTACCTGAATCTTGTTGTTTAACTGTAGTGTTGTCACTATGAACCACATTTTCTTGTTACAAAAACATTTTAATTTCAAATTCAGAATGAATTTTTATCAAAATTAAACGATACTTGTTTTATCAAACGGAATTATGGGTACAGAAATAACACATTTAAGCACATAGCAATCAAACATGAGCTATTGGACTTAGAGAATTCTCGTTTTTTCAGACAGATTTTTGTGTCAGAAATGATGCATTTGGATACATAAGAATTTAATCCGAGTTTCGCAGCTAAATTCGAAATTGTAGTGCTTATACCTTTCTATGTATATGACGTAAAAATCTTATGTTAAAAGAAGTAACGCTTTGGTTACTGCAGCTCCATTTGCACAGATGAATGGTTGCTTTAGAAGTATGTGTAAGACGCTTTAGTTGTGTTAATAATGGTACGTAAACTTATTAGGAAATAAGTCAGGAAGTTGCATTTTGTCCAATGAGCGAGTTTTGCTGTTTTGTTTGACATTTCCTCGTGATTTTCTGTTGAATTCGCAAGATGCCATTTTTGTTTTGTTTTTGTGGGACTTTTTCGCTAAAGTAATGTCAGGATTATCCAATGTTTACATTTGAAAGGTAACTCGAACTTCTTATTGTTATGTATGACAAAGATGCACAATTGGATATCTGTTCTGTATCTACAGCATTAATCCAATTCCAAATTTTAGTGTTATAAGGCCTATAAGTTGCCATTAAATTAACGAAGACTGCGAGCTGCTATAAACGTATGCTATTACTCAAAATGATTAAAGAAATTAATCTTTTAACAGTTTTAATGCTACGCTTTGAGACCTTTTTTCGTAGTAAATATTAAGGCCTTCAGCACACAACATGATCAAGGAGAACTCCAACAATATATAGCGCCATCTCTTAGCAGCTTTAGATAACCGTAAATAACTTAAGTTTTTGGTCGTCATTGGCAAACTCGGAGCGCAATAACACACACACACCGGTAATACTTTAGTGTGTAGAAATAATAAAAAAGAATTACTAGAGGGCGCAGATGATAAACTAACAAGTATAGTACCCATAGGACAATAATATTATAAAAAAAACCATCCGTGTTTTATAATGTAAACTGCAACTAGATAAATAGAGTTATTTATTTCTATAAAGTATAAGGTACTGGATTTTTTACACTTAAAAAAATCAACATTTATAACAAGTATGTTATTTTAGTTATAAACGCTGTTCATTAAAGTTTCTAGTATTTCAAGATGTGCTTGGCGTTAAGAAGTTTCCAAATAACTTGGAAAACTTACCACAACTACAGGATAAATTACTACAATAATGTTAACTCAAAACTAAACCGACTTTAGATTTTTTGAGGTTTCAGATTACATATTTTTGTTATTGAATGCGCGCAGCGATTACTACAGAAGTACCTAATTTCAGTGTTTCGATAATGGTGAGCCAGCTGTGCATGCTATTTGGACACAGCAAATAGCTTAAAATATACTTGTTTGAAAACGAACAAACGAATAGAGTTCGAATGATTTTATTTGGAGAACGTGAAGAAGATAACTGGAAAGGTCTTGTAAAATATGTTACACATCCAAACAAGAAACATTTCACTCAGGTGTTGAAAACTGAACATTCAGTTGAACACACAAGTTCAAACAGGAAAACCCGTCTGCAGGGGAAAATTGGACGATATGAGATGACTTCTGGTTCTGCTTGAAAATTGGTTATACTTATTCATAAAGCGTCTTTGAATATTTGGTTAAAGGTAATGGAGTAATGTAAAACCAGCTAACCCCTCTTGTACAAAACCGTTGTTACACGATGAGCGTTGCTTTCTTTGGGGGACAGTTACATGAAAGCAACAGACTCCATCTTGCTTTCTTTGGGGGACAGTTACATGAAAGCAACAGACTCCACCCCTCCATTTTCCAAAATATTCCTGCATGATCCATGAGAAAAAAAAAAAAGTCTTTTTTCAGACTGATGAAATATGGTGCAAATGTTCGAATTCAAAATTCAAAGAGCGCAATATAGATGATTCGAGTCTTCAGCTATCACAGACAATAGAGATCTTGTTCATTGTCATCTCCGACTTGGTCTTCCATTCATACTGTTATTGTTATTACCGTGTTTACAAATTGTATAGGTTCTCATGTTGTACGACCACGTGACAAACTGTTATCAAACCAATGCGTAGTAACACCATTGTTAAGTCTGATTATCATACACTGTTTTTACTCTTTGTAGCACGAACCCAGTAACACCATCTAGTACTTCTGATGATTCTACTACTATGTTTTAACTCTTTATAACATGGACCCGGTAACACCATCTAGTACTTCTGGTGATTCTACTACTATGTTTTAACTCTTTATAACATGGACCCGGTAACACCATCTAGTACTTTGGTGATTCTACTACTATGTTTTAACTCTTTATAACATGGACCCGGTAACACCATCTAGTACTTCTGGTGATTCTACTACTATGTTTTAACTCTTTATAACATGGACCCGGTAACACCATCTAGTACTTCTGGTGATTCTACTACTATGTTTTAACTCTTTATAACATGGACCCGGTAACACCATCTAGTACTTCTGGTGATTCTACTACTATGTTTTAACTCTTTATAACATGGACCCGGTAACACCATCTAGTACTTTCTGGTGATTCTACTACTATGTTTTTAAACTGTTTATAACATGGACCCGGTAACACCAATCTAGTACTTCTGGTGATTCTACTACTATGTTTTAACTCTTTATAACATGGACCCGGTAACACCATCTAGTACTTCTGGTGATTCTACTACTATGTTTTAACTCTTTATAACATGGACCCGGTAACACCATCTAGTACTTCTGGTGATTCTACTACTATGTTTTAACTCTTTATAACATGGACCCGGTAACACCATCTAGTACTTCTGGTGACTCTACTACTATGTTTTAACTCTTTATAACATGGACCCGGTAACACTATCTAGTACTTCTTGTGATTCTAGTACTATGTTTTAACTCTATAACATGGACCCGGTAACACCATCTAGTACTTCTGGTGATTCTACTACTATGTTTTAACTCTTTATAACATGGACCCGGTAACACCATCTAGTACTTCTGGTTAACCTACTACTATGTTTCTTCTCTTTGTAACATAATCCCAATGACACTAACTGATACTTCTACTGATCCTACTACTATGTTTCTACTTTTTATAACATTGACCCAGTGATACCACCTACTACTTTTAATGATTCTAATACTATGTTTCTACGATTTAGAACATAGACCCAGTGACATCACTTAGTATTTATGAGGATCCTATTACTATGTTTCTTTTCTTTATAATATGGACCCAGTGACACCACTTAGTATTTCTGATGATCCTAATACTATGTTTCTACTCTTTATAACACGGATCAAGTTACACCACTTAGTATTTCTGATGATCCTGTGTTTCTACTCTTTGTAACACGGAAGTGGTGGCGCCATCTAGTATTTCTGATGATCCTACTACTATGTTTCTACTCTTTATAACATGGACCCATTGACACCATCTAGTATTTCTGATGATCCTACTACTATGTTTCTACTCTTTATAACATGGATCAAGTTACACCACTTAGTAATTCTGATGATCCTACTACTATGTTTCTACTCTTTATAACATGGATCAAGTTACACCACTTAGTAATTCTGATGATCCTACTACTATGTTTCTTCTCTTTATAACACGGATCAAGTTACACCACTTAGCATTTCTGATGATCCTGTGTTTCTACTCTTTGTGACATGGAAGCGGTGGCGCCATCTAGTAATTCTGTCACTCAGCATCATAATACCATAGAAAACGTTATGCAGTTAGTTACTGTCTTTCTTTTCTTGGATAGCATGAACAATGTAATATATATATTCTGAATTAACTTCTTATGTCTGTATCATTTGAACCAAAATTACCAGGTCCATTAGGTTGAAGGTTTTCCAAATCAACATTTCACACGAACCACTTTTGTTTGTCAGGTTCACTGATTGCTTATTTTTTCTTCACTGAGACAAACCATGTACGGCTGCAAGACAAACTGTTTCCATGTTACACAGCAGTGACAATCACATGGATATTGGTAGGGGTGGCGTAGGCAGTAGGAATATGTTTCCAGTTCAAATACATAGACATCAGCTGGGCCACAACCACGAACCTCACATACTCGCTGTTAACTTTAATTGTCGGTTCATAACATTGGCTACTGGAAATGAAGATTCTTCGCCATGTGAAATATTCATGGCTAACTCCTGAAGTTTTATTATTGGATATCGTTTGTTCGTATTCACCTTGAATCCATACATTTCCCGATGTTGTTGTGGACTTGGTAGCATGGTTTTTCTAATGTATGTCCGCATTATTTGTTTCCCTTGGAAGGACAACGGTAAGCTAATGGACTTACAAAGATAAAAACTAGGATTCCATTCGCCGTCATAGTAGATAGCTAATTGTGGCTTTGCATACACATCCGTCTTTCATTGGATAGTGACCAATAATGACCGCTAGAAATATATACACGAGAAAAGAAACTCAAAGAACGACTTCTCTGAGTAGTCGTTATGTAAACTGGGCTTACCTTCTTCCTATCGACAAAACCATGCAGAATGCGGTTCTAAAGCTCCGTTCCGATGATCGTTTTCGCTGTAAACTTGAAGCTATAATTGCCAAAGTCAGATTACAGAATATACCAACTATTCTCTTTACCCCTCGTAATCTTGCATCACTCTGCCAAATAGCTGCGTTATTTAACCTCTCCAATTTTTTTTGTTTTTTGAATATTTCCAATCCAGGAACTCATTAATTCTCAAGCATCTTTGAAGAATTCAAGCACTGAAACATGTAATTACTATCGTGCAACAAAGGGATTTAATTAGTGGAAGATTTCTAATCAACTTTGGAATTCCCCCAACTTCTCTCAACGATTTAATTACTGATTGACCAATTACTTTCTTTTACTTATCTGATCATGGATCATAACTCTGCTCCAGAACCAATCGTTTTGCAAAGTATTACTTTCCACATCCACAACATCCCCGGACTTTAATACATCAAGCGATGTTTCTAAATTGTTTAGTATCTCAGTGCTTTGAAGTTACCCCTAGTTTTGACCACATCCTGGATAACCTGTGTTGGGCACTTCCATAACTGTGGCTCCATCTAGTTCTGCAGAATAATTATGATACCCTACCAAGAGTTCAGGAGAGCTCTTTCTGTTTCTGGCTATACTTTTCTTGGTTCTTCTTCACAATAGGTTTTACTTAAAATCTTGGAAGGACTGCTTTTCTCGAAGCTCAGTAAGACCTCTTTAGGGTTTGGCTCCTTCCATCTCACAACGCATTTCTTAAAATGTTGGAACTTTTTCTTATTCAGTTTCCACCATGATTTCTGTCGAACCATCACTGACTACAAAAATTGGACTTTTTCAACGAATCAATTTATCCACTTCTCGGGCACCATTATCAATACTTTTAATGGAAATCCGTTTGGTTTGACTGTTGTTAAACACAAGGCTACACAATGGGTTATCTGCGCTTTGCTCACCACGGATATCGAATTTCAATTGTTAGCGTCATAGCCTGCAGAGTTACCACTACGTCACTGGGAATAAAACACAAATAAATCTTCTTCTGTGACATTTTTCGATTTTGAAAAGGCTTTTTATTCGGTTTGGCATCGTGGTTTCATCTTCAAACTGTATTATATTTCTCTACAACTTTCTTATGTTCGTGTCATCTCCGCATAAGGCACCATCTCAAGACCTTTTGTCCTTCGTGCAGGTGTTTTACATGCTCCAATTTTCTCACCATTCGTCTATATTCTGTACGTTTCGGATATGCTACACTCTCTTGTCCATTTCAGATTTTCTAGTAATCCATAATGGCTATCTTCTCTACGAAAGTCACCTTTAACAGGGCTCTATAAACACTAGCAAACCATTTCCTTGTACGGTGCGGACACTCGTGGTTTGCACTTAATACGCGTAAGACCAAAGCTATTCTGTTTATTTCAAGTGAACTGAAATATCGATAATGTGGGGATATTTATATCATTGATGCTTAAATATATATATCATGTTTTCTCACAACTCACGAGGAATGTTTACCTTGCAACAGAAAAACTTCTAGACCTCACAACTATTCATCATGGTGTCTTCTAAATGGAACCACTTCTAATCTATTTTATGAGGCCTCCATTTGTCCTTGAATACCCATAGGCATTGCCCGCCTGACCTTCAAAGTCAAGGTACCAAATTCAAAATAGGAGTTTCGTGATTACATCACATTTCTTGACAGGTATCAACATCTGTACAAGTTTGATGTCAAACACATCACATGCTTCTACTTACTTACCTCACAATGTCATCCTTATCAGATCCTCATATTTAACCCACAGGTGCTTCCTATAGTTGCAGATTCCTCCACCAGAGGCTGATCCAGAACACGTTACTTCTGTAAACACGTGCCTTCTCGTGCTTATCCTGCCTAAACATACTTTTCTTTTCTCGTATTTCACTTACGTTCACAACTGATTAAAATAATTTTAACACGTGATAAACATCATTTCCAGCCATTAAGTTGCCGTTTTGGAATCATTTTCATTTCGGTAAAATGGTCCGGCATGGCCAAGCGCGTAAGTCGTGCGACTCGTAATCCGAGGTCGCGGGTTCGTCCCCGCGTCGCGCTAAACATGCTCGTCCTCCCAGCCGTGGGGGCGTATAATGTGACGGTCAATCCACAATTCGTTGGTAAAAGAGTAGCCCAAGAGTTGGCGGTGGGTGGTGATGACTAGCTGCCTTCCTCTAGTCTTACACTGCAAAATTAGGGACGGCTAGCACAGATAGCCCTCGAGTAGCTTTGTGCGAAATTCCAAAACAAACAAACATTTCGTAAAATTTACAATAGCTTGTTTGTTATACATAATCACTATGCTACGAAGTTTCACTTAATGGTCGAAGAGAGAACGTAACCTTCAGTGATGTGAACCTGACGATGACCGAGGAAGGTCGAAACGTTGTTCGCTCTTCTATGTAAAATATTTTCTCAACCCAAACGAGTCGTTTTTGCATATATATATATATATATATAACGTAACGTTCTTTTGAATTAACAGTGAAAAAACAAAAAAAAAATTACTGTGTCTCTCGTATCACAGTCGACCTAATTAGCACTGGTGTTATACAAAAGGCTTCGTCGGCTCCATATAGTGCGACTGACATATTGTTATATATTTTTCTTTACTTTCATTCATGAATTCTTGGTTTTATGCTTCACGTATCGGAGCTAAACCTAAAGTATATTATTACTCGAGAAACACGTGACAGTAGTAGTCCCACGTGCATTGTTTTGTTTTTGGTTACTTAAAAAAAAACAAAAAACTTATTCAAGTAGCACGTTCATTCCAGAAGACGCAGTTTGTTCGGACAGAATGAAGTTATAATGTTAGTGTCAATCTCACTATTCGTTGGTAAAAGAGTAGCGTAAGAGTTGGCGGTGGGTGGTGGTAGCTAGCTGCCTTTCCTCTAGTCTTACACTGCTAAATTAGGGAAGACTAGCGCGGGTAGCTTCGTGTAGCTCTACGCGAAATTCAAACAAACCAAACCAAACATAGTGAAACATCAATACAACATGTTTGTAGCTCGCACAGATAGCTCTAGAGTAGCTTTGCGCGAAATTAAAAAAAGCAAACAAACTTCCCGTTAAAGTTATGCTTATTGTTCTGAATAAACGTTAACGACATTAGATTGTTCTATTTTATACGATAATGCGACCACGGTGTCAGCTTTCAAGGAAATTCACTGAGTGTTTTCCTGTCTGTTTTTTTCTCAGTTTCATGTCAGTTAGACTATGATGTTTGAAATGATAAAATATCTCAGCATATTTTTATTTATTTATTCCATATCAGAATTTCACTAATTTATTTAGATTTTATTTACGTCGTTTTATATTGTATGACTGTCCTGCTTTATGTTATACAACAATGCTTTGGTTATAACCAACCAACATATGACGTGAATTGTTTGTAAAAGTAACTGACAAAACAAAACGTCAAGGAATCCGCTGTACATGGCCATAGCGTTAAGCCCCAAGGAAGCGTGAGTTAACAAGTGCATATAGAAAGACACTGAAAATTGTCAGTAGCCCTAGTTCTAAACACAAATGTCCCCCCCTCCCGTCAGCTTACCATCCACCTCTTGTTTTCAGTCAACCTTGACTGTGTAAAAAGAGATTCGTCGAAAACTGGTTCAATTAGTTAATTAGAAAGACAAGGACAGGATGCGACCCATTTCATCAGCTCCAATTAATCATCTTAAAGCAGCCGTGCAGACCAATCAGGTTACGTTTATCCCGCGACGTCGATCGGACGACCAATCAAGCTTTACTCGTGACGTGACGTCAAGTGCAGTTAGGCATAGTTTTTCCATCGTTTCATAGTGTGTGTATGCAAACAAAATAACTGAACTATACATTCTGCGAAGTTATTTTCAATAACTCACTCCCATTAATGAGGTATTAACGTTTTCACAAGTTTCTCAACGTGTAACGTCAACACATTATGTGATTTTGGAACTTTCGACCTTTTGGTATACGGTTCGTGAAAGGGCACACGAGGAAAAATAAACAGCTCTTTGATTAAGTTTGTTTAATGTTCATGACTTCCATGAACGTAACATCGTTTACTAAGAAGTTTTTTTTTTTCTTATTGGTTATATAAATTATTCAATGAATTCCTCAATGTATAAATTCCTCAACTGTCTGACTTAGTTTTACGTAGACTCTCAGTCCAATAACTTGAGACACATCGGGGTAAATACATGTGTTCATATAACCATGGAAATGATCTACGAAACTAAGGACCGAATGAAGTCATTTTTAAATAACGTTGGAAATAGAAGGAACTGATATAAAGTTATATTCTGTTTGTTTTTGTGGTCACTGACCGAGCGTTTAGGGACAACATAACTCATGGTTACCGTTTGCTTATTATTATTTATAACATAACATTGAAAGACAGAAAGGGACATTTTCATGATGACGAGAAACCCATTTGAAGTAAAATTCCATTTTAAAGACGGCTGGTATGGGTATTAACACTTTAATTAAAACAAAGTATAGAACCACTTTCCGACCTTCTATAGATCATCTACAAATTCTCATTGTTAACCTGAATGTGACCTTAGAAGGTCGAAACTTTGTTCTGTTCTTTATTTTAATTAAGGGGCCTTTTGATCAGTCTAGGCTGTCGTATATACTAAACCATTAAAACAGTTACAAGCTAGCCCTTATCACTAAATTACTTAACAAGTTAACCCTTAAATCTCCTTAAAATTAAGTATATTCACCACCACATTTGAAGCTGACGAATTCCAAAGATCAAACACCCAAAATTTATATTTTGTGTCCTTTGGCCCAGTCACTTTCACCATTAAATACGGATAAAGATGATACATCAAGACTGTCGATTATCTTAAACACCTCAGTAATCTCTTCGAATCCTCTATTTTCTTTCTAGACAAAACAAGTTAAAAGATCTTAACTTATTTTCATAACTTTTCTGTCTCGTGTATTATTCCAGTAAATCTCCTTTCTCAGATGTATTTAACTACAAATAATAACCTTTTCAGTTGTATTTGACTTCAAATAATAACAAACTCAGTTTAATTTGACTACAGATAATAACCATCTCGGTTTAATTTGACTACAAATAATAACCATCTTAGTTGTATTTTACTACAAATAATAACCTTCACAGTTTGATTTAACTACAAATAATAACCTTCACAGTTTGATTTAACTACAAATAATAACCTTCACAGTTTGTTTTGACTACAAATAATAACAAACTCAGTTTAATTTGACTACAAATAATAACCATCTCGGTTTAATTTGACTACAAATAATAACCATCTTAGTTGTATTTTACTACAAATAATAACCTTCACAGTTTGATTTAACTACAAATAATAACCTTCACAGTTTGATTTAACTACAAATAATAACCTTCACAGTTTGTTTTGACTACAAATAATAACCTTCTCAGTTATTCCTGTGGCCTATAGCCACAGGATTGTGAATATGGACTGCCTCTAACCACAGGATTGTGAATATGGACCGTCTCTCGCCACAGGTTTGTGAATGAGGACTGCCTCTAGCAACAGGATTGTGAATATGGACTCTCTCTAGCCACAGGTTTGTGAATTAGGACTGCCTCTAGCAACAGGATTGTGAATATGGACTGCCTCTAGCTACAGGATTATGAATATGGACTGCCTCTAGTTACAGGATTGTGACTATGGACTGCCTCTAGCTGTGGGATTGTGAATATGGATTGCATCTAGCTATAGGGTTGCAGAATTTTCCTGCCTCTAGCCATAAGATTGTGAATATGGACTACTTCCAGCTTTAGAATTGCGGAATACTGAGTAACGCCCATGAACAAAGAGGGTGTGTCCTATTAAGTCCTTCACAAGCGCTTGCACGTGATATCAGAGGGAATGGAGGAAAATGGTGACTTGTGGAATCTATCAGTTACGCAAGATAAAATATTAATATTCAACTGATGAATCGTAGTGATATAATTTAGATGTTTGAACACCAGTTTAACGTGTTTATATCATATTGTGTCAATACCAAAGTTTTCCTTCAAAATGTTGTGGTTATTTCTTAAATGAAACAACAGAAATTCATTTCGTATATAGTGAAAATAAAGTTTTAGTGGTACCTCTATTTGACAAGAAGAATAACAAAAGAAAGGTACTGTGCCTATAACTATATTTATAGAACCGGCATGTTCAGGTGGTTAAGGCACTCGACTCGTAACTTAAGGGTCGCGGGTTCAAATCCCTGACACATCAAACATGTTTGCCCTTTCAGCCGTGGAGGCATTATAATATACCGCTTAATCCCACTATATGTTGCGAAAAGAACAGCCCAAGAGTTGGCGGTGGGTGGTGATGAGTAGCTGGCTTTCCTCTTGTCTTATACTGTTAAATTAGGGACGGCTAATGCAGATAACCCTCGTGTAGCTTTGCGCGAAATTCAACCCCACACACACAAAAAAACAACAACAACAAAAAGAAAACTATATTTATCTATTTAAGAACGTGTCCTTGTAATTATCAATGTGACAACAATAAAACTCGGTTTCTAACAAGCATCTTGCTGGCTACGCTCGACGGAATTAGATCGAGAATGTTGAAGATGTTTCAAGGCCTTTTACAAGTCCTGCAGCAGCATGGTGGATAGGAGGAAGTCTGTAGCTGGTTAATTAGACATTATGTAAAATTAAAGCTAGTGGTGTTTCTGGAAGCGCTAGTGTTGTACGTGAACTATAACAATCAAAACATGATGTGTAGAAACAGACGAAGAGGTATGTGTAACAACGGAACTGTTTCACGCAGTTTAGGGAAAAATAAAAATAGAAGATGTAGGTGTTTGTTGTTGTTCCCCGCTGGTACAGCGGTAGGCCTAAGGATTTACAACGCGAAAATCAGGGGTTCGATTCCCTTCGGTGGACTCAGCAGATACCCCGATGTGGCTTTGCTGTAAGAAAACACGTACGCACACTTGTTTGTTGTTACAGAGTGGACTATTTGTGTTGTGCACCAATTTTGTGTTATAAGCCCTTTTAGGTTCACCCAGAAGCCCTTGGGGGCAACAGTATAAGAGACTTAACAACCAGCTGTTGTTTTAATTCGTATTAAGTGTTACCATGGTATCCAACATTAATATTGTTAATTATGTTTATTTTAATGTTTCCTCTGTTCATGCGTTTTTTATTTATTTAACATAAAAGATTTTACTTTGCTAGACATACTGGGGAAAATGACCTGGCACGGCCAGATGGTTAGGGCACTGGACTCGTAATATGAGGGTCGTGGGCTCGAATACCCGTCATACCCAACATGCTAGCCCTTTCAGCTGTGAAGGCATTATAATGTGACGGTTAGCCCCACTATTTGTTGATAAAAGAGTAGCCAAAGAGTTGGCGGTGGGTGGTGGTTACTTACCTCTAGTCTTGCTCTGCTAAATTAGGGATGGCTAGCGTATATAGCCCTCGTGTAATTTTGCGCAAAATAAAAAACAAACTGGGGAAAATAAGTAAAATATTTGTAAATTACATATCGTAACTTATTTCTAATTTATTTTCTAAGTGATGCGATCTTATCGCCCTCTAGTGGCTCATTGGTAAGTGTGAAGGCTTATAATGCTATAAATAAGGTTCTAATCACTTATCAATAGAGATCAGGGGTTCAAGTACTCGTAACGGGTACAGCACGTGTGACATTACGCTTAACAACAATCAAACACGTGACTGCTAGTCTATAGTTGGAAGAATATGGTACTGAAAATCAAGTTTTCTTTAATTGTCACTTGTTATCTGGTAACAATCCCACCTAATTTGTTAGTTTGGTTCAGACGTTTTGGGTAAATCTGCACAAGGGTCTGTCTTGTCTGTAATTTTAAACTGATAGACTAAAGCTGCACCCATCGTCAACTCTTGGGCTACTCTTTTACCAATGAATAGTGGGATTCACAGTAACATTATAACTTCCCCATGAGTGAAGAGGCGAACATGTTTGGTGTGACGGGAATTCGAATCCGCGAATTACGAGTCGAAGGCCTTAACCGCCTGGCCATGCCGAGCCTAGTACTGTGACGTAGAGTAATATATGTGTATGCTTGACGGGAAACACCTCTGGACGTCTGCTCTTTATTATGTGTTTCAAAATCCGATGACGGGAGAAAATATGAAAACACGTAACAGTGTACTGTATAGCAAACAGGTATCATGTTTCAAATAGTTTGAAGTTACTGATGTTTTTATCCTTATTTTATAGCATACTCATAGTCCTAAAGATTTGTTTGTTTGTTTGGAATTAAACTACATAATGGGCTATCTGTGCTATGCCCATCAGGGATATCGAAACTCGGTTTTTAGGGGTGTGAGTCCATAGACATACCAGTATGCTATTGGAGGAGGAGACGACCCTAAGGAAACTTGAATATTCAGATTTACATGACAAGAATGCTGGCCATGTCCAGATCACATCGTGGTTTAATTTTCACACTTTGAATAACAGTTTGTTTGTTTTAAAGTTTTAACGTTCCTTTTAGTTTCAGCGACATTCTATTCACGTTGTTTTGAATTTTTAGCGGAACTACACGAGGCTTAACCACGTTAAAAAATTTACAAATTTAATAGTGATAAGTTAGGAGGAAGGAAGCAAGCTAGTCAACACCACCCACTGTCAACTCTGGGGCTAATCCCTTTTACTGACGAACAGTGGGACTGACCTTCACTTTATGACGCCCTCAAGGCTGGGAGAGAGAGAGAGCATGTTCGCTTATAGGGATTCGAACCTGAGTCCTTAAGATTTAGAGTCGAGCCCCCCTAACCGCTAGGCCATTCACGTTGTACTTTTGAAACGCTGTACTTTGTCGAGTATGGGTTCTCTATCGTGTTGTTACAAACACCCGTTAGTTTTGCACATACGTAACTAATGGACATCTCTTATATCTTCATAGCTTATGCAAGATAAGCAACTCAAGAAATGAATTAACCAATCATGGTACTCTCTGGAATCCCGAATATTGACGATTATGGTTCACCATAGTTCCCTCTTCTTCGCTATCTATACACCATTTTTCCTAATTCAAGTTTCTTATCTCTGATTTATTTTCTGACGTCATCAAATCAAGTAGGTCATTATCTACTTTTCTTTTTTCGATTTTGAGCCTGGCTTGAACTGGTGGTTAAGGCATTCAACTCGCATTCTGCAGGTCACGGTTTCGATTCCCACTAACACCAAACGTACCTTCCCTTTCAGTCGTAGGGGGAATTATAATGTCACGATCAATTCCACTCTTCTTTGGTAAACGATTAACCCGACAGTTGGCGGTGGGTGGTGTTGAGTAGTTCCCTTCTCTCTGACCTATCGCTGCTTAGGTAGGGACGGCTAATGCAGATAGCACTTGTGTGGCTCTGCTCGAGATTCGAAAGAAATCAAACCATTTCTTCTATTTTTACCCACTAGAATCTCTGCCATCTTTTACTTAAGTGACCCTCCTTTCATTCCCCAGATATATACAGAAGTTGTTTTAGTTTTTTCTTTTGAATGTTTCGGTACTCCCTCATCAGTTTTTTCATCATGTAACGCCACATTTCAACTGATGTTCCATTTCAGCAGGCAATATTGAGAATTATGTTAATTATTAATTTTCCGTTGAAAAAGAATAGTAATGTTGAGTGTTTTAATGCAACAGTTATACACCTAATTTGAAGTTTAATTGAAAAATATTGGACAAAAATGCGCAATCGAATACCTGACTACTTCATCGCTAGGAGGCTTCGCGCTACTTCATCGCTAGGGGGCTTCGCGCTTATTAAAGCAGACTCTGGTATAACACAACCAAATGCAATAAGTAGTTATTGATTTTGAAATATTTTCCGCTTAAATACTTTCTAAACCTCCTAGCGTTTTAACTTCAAAAATTCTAATTACATTGAAAAATAAAACTTGTTCAAGCATCTGCGCTAAATATTAAGAATATTTCATAAAAAGTACGTTAACTGTATACACTTGAATCAGAATGAAAGTGATGAAAAATAGTTTGTACATTGATCAAGACAGTATAAGAATTTACCCAGAATACTTTAATGTCATAAAGTAATTATATGGAAGAAAGTTAAAACCTGTAGTTATTAGACTATGGTTAAGTGGGTCGGCCGAAATCTCCATAATGTTAAACGAGGCCCACCTGATTTAGCATATTTATGTAAATCCTAAACCTGCATATACGTTAATTCTATATACACACATTAGTTAACCCTAAATCCACAAATAAATTAATCCTATGTACACAGATAAGTTAATCTTAAATCCACATACAAGTTGATTCTAGATCGTCATCTAAGTTAACCCTAAATCTACAAAAGTATTAACACTGTACATACAAATAAGGTTATCTCAAATCCACGTATACGTTAATTCTATGTCGGCATCAGATATTTGTTTGTTTGTTTATAATGAAGCACAAAGCTACACAATGCCCACCACGGGTATTGAAACTCGGCTTTTAACGATGTGAGTCCGCAGACATACCGCCGTGCCACAGGGAAGGAGCATCAAAGTAAACCCTAAATACACATATAAAATTAAGCTTATATATACATACAAATAAGTTAATCTTATATATTCAAATAAGTTAACCCTGAATTTACATATAAATTAATCCTATACATACAAATAAGGTAATAAGCCACTAATATATTAACAGTTTATAAGGCCCAATTTATATGTACATATTATAAATTGTCAATATTACAATGTATAAAAATTTCGATTGTCAATACAATGACTGCGTATATATTGCGCGATTTACTTCTAGAGTCCATCCATTTTGTTTCTTAGGGCGTAAGATCTGGCCTGTCGTTCTATTTCATAGCAATATTTCTAACGTTCTATTTCAGCGCTCCCTAGCGTCATCTGACGTCTGATACTTTGGTATGGAAGTACTGTAGTGTATGATATTTTGATAATTTCTTTGTAGTTCCAAACGCTTCATCCTTATCTTCTGTATTACTTTTCTAGTTTAATCTTCCAATAAACAGTGGCCATTTTTCAACATTTAGAACATTTCCATCTTATCCCATTTAAAATTCTTAATTGTAATTGAGTGAAGGTTCTTCTATTCTAACCCCCGAAAAAACCCCCAACAAGAACAAGTTTGTTTGTTTGTTTTGGAATTTCGCACAAAGCTACTCGAGGGCTATCTGTGCTAGCCGTCCCTAATTTAGCAGCGTAAGACTAGAGGGAAGGCAGCTAGTCATCACCACCCACCGCCAGCTCTTGGGCTACTCTTTTACCAACGAAAAGTTGGATTGACCGTCACATTATACACTCCCACGGCTGGGAGGGCGAGCATGTTTGGCGCGACTCGGGCGCGAACCCGCGACCCTCAGATCACAAAGCGCACGCCTTAACGCGCTAGGCCATGCCAGGCCCAACAAGAACAAGAAGCAAACACACAAAAATGATGAACCGAGAATAAACATAAAAATAATGACATAGTAGTTGTAGCAGAAGGTACTGTCTGTTTGAAGCTCACTAAATGATGGGTTCTAATGGCAGAGATTTAAGATAGATAAAACTTTATAGGGTCTCCTTCAAATACGCATCAAGTCTACACTCATAGAAACTAACAATTAGCTTTAACCTGGAGTTGAACTTGGTTTGTTTATCGTTACCATTATTAATAGCTCATAATTTTAAAAAAATTATTCACAATTTTCAAAACTTTCAATTGACTCTTTGCTCGACGGTTTGACACGTGTTTCTATATGGCTACTTGACGTGCAGTATCCTCGTGTTTGTTCGTACCTGTTTCAGGTTCGATAAGCGTCATGACCCATTTTTCAAGTGTGAGTTATTTGGAAAATTCAATAAAAGACCATAAAAAATTCGTATAGACATCGTACACACATATATATGTATGCGTGTGTACACAAAATGTGCTTCATAGCTAAAAATTAAATGAAAAATTACGTGGATTTCAATTCGACTTATGGGTGTATGAATCAATTTTGTGAAGAGTTTTTCTCGGAGGTTAAAACGCTTGGACCACAAAAGGTGGCGCCGTGTAGGAGACCGTTTTACAAATGGCGGCTTAACCAGCTTTGCCGTCGCCAATCGATCGACGCCATCATATTTTATAGGCCTTACGTTTCCACGTTAACTCACTATTTTCTGTAATTCTTAACACTACATAGGTTTTGATAAATGGCTTATTATGAGGTTAAAAGAACATATCGAAAGCGACTTTAAGTATATGTCTGCATATACTGTTAACCGTGATAAAACATTACATGACGCACTTAACGTTTCGGAAATAATTAAAATTATTATTTTTAACTTTATTAAGTTGAAAAACCGTTAACTCACTTTCCCAGTTTCATTTGAATATATATATATATTTTTTTTTTGCTGTGGAGACTCGCATTTAACAACAACTACAACAAAAACTGTGCTAACGATAAGTGCACATGACAGAATTTTTATTGTAGTAAACTAGTATTTATTGCAGGATAGTTATGTAAAATCGTATTTAACATATGTAGCCATATGTACACGAACACTCCGTTGTTTTGCTAGTTACTATGGTTACCATAGATTTCCTCGTGGTAGGAATACGGTAAAAGGTCAAAGCATGAAAGCGTTGGAGCTAAACACGCCGTGAGCGGGGGTGACGGGGGTGGGGAACGTATAATTGTTTCGTGATAGGAGAAAGCTGACGGATTTTCTTCCCGTTTGCAACAATTTTAACATGTTTTGTCAAAGGTTTCACAATTCTGTAAACCGCGTTTGTACATGTGAGGGACATAAAGGTTTCTAAACAGAAACTGAGGTATGTATAATAAGAGGTCGCTGAGTAAGTTCGTACTGAATTTTTTCATTTTGTTGTTTGTTTCAATACCACCCCTAGCCAGCTCTTGGGCTACTCTTTACCAACGAATAATTGGAATGACAGTTAATCTGTAATACCCCCACGGCTGAGAGAGCGAGGATGCTTGGTGACAGGATCTAATCCCGCCACCCGTTTGTTTGTTTTTTGGATTTCGCGCAAAGCTACTCGAGGGCTATCTGCGCTAGCCGTCCATAATTTAGCAGTGTAAGGCTAGAGGGAAGGCAGCTAGTCATTACAACCCAACGAATAGTGGGATTGACCGTAACATTATAATAACCCCACGGCTGAAAAGGCGAGCATGTGTGGCGCGACGGGGATGCGAACCCGCGACCCTCAGATTACGAGTCGCACGCCTTAGCCTACCTGACTATGCCAGGCCTGATTGCGAGCCGAGTGCTCTAATCTTTATTGTTTTGAACGTAAATAATGTGTAATGTTGCTTCGCAAACATAGCTCGTATTTTTATATGAATAATACATCAAGAACAGGAAGAGAAAATCCAGTAATAATTTCAGTAAATTATCTGGTAAAACATTTCCAGTTGAAGTATACATGCAATACGAGAATACATCTGAAATAAACAGAGGAAATATAAATATAACTTGAGTCAATTTTGGAGCTTCTTAAAAATAGCACCAATAATCCGTGCAAACTAAACAGGTGTTAGAAATTCAAGTCTGATTATTTTTATTGCAAACTAACAGAAACTTTCAATTTGAGTTAAAAGCATATATGTTAACCCTCTCAATTCGACCAATTCTAACTGAATGGGTTTTTTGAACTCTCTTAATTCGATCGGTGTTTACGGAAAATTGTGTGTGTTCTTATTCAGCCAACCCTAACAAAAAAGTGTCTCATTTAGCTTTCATAATGTGATCAGTTATCGGTATAAACTGTGTCAATCCTTACAGTTTTCATTAAAATAAATATAGACAGGCAGAGCCCTCTATTCCGATGCTTTTCAATTTTTTTCGGTAATATACACCAAGTTGATTTTCAACGTTATCATGTACCCCTGCATCACACCTTTCCACACACATTAGATCCCCTCACCCTTTGTTTGAACTGCGTTGACGTGTACTACAGGGTGGTCGCTAGAAAAGCGGAAAATTTGTCAAACAGCCATTTATTTTTACAAATAATAACTTTTATAAAGTTTTTTAAAGGCATATGTTATATTACACTCAGAGATGCTCAAAATGTCGTCCGTGCACTTTAGAGCAGCGTCTTAACCTAGAAATCCAAGCTCGTGTAGCGTTTTGATTTGTTTTTTGAATTTCGCACAAAGCTACTCGAGGGCTATCTGTGCTAGCCGTCCCTAATTTAGCAGTGTAAGACTAGAGGGAAGGCAGCTAGTCATCACCACCCACCGCCAACTCTTGGGCTACTCTTACCAACGAATAGTGGGATTGACCGTACATTATAACGCCCCCACGGCTGAAAGGGTGAGCATGTTTGGCGCGACTCGGGCGCGAACCCGCGACCCTCAGATTACGAAGCGCACGCCTTAACGCGCTAGGCCATGCCGGGTAACTTGTGAGATATCTGACCCTCAAATTTTCCGCTTTTCTAGCGACCACCCTGTATTATGCCACTCCGCTGCCTTGTACCCCCTGGAAGTAATTTTGTGCCCCCGCTTGAGAACCAGTGCTCTGTTCTGTTGTGCATGCTTATTGCAGCTAAGTATCAACTTATTAGTTCAAGGTCAAATATTACCCACACCGAAATAAACTCCACCTTAACTGACACAGACGGATGAGAACATTAAACTTGTTAAGTTTTACAGAAAAGATTTAGGGACTATATCTCACACGTGCCGATCGGTAGCAGGACCTGTTAATCAAGGCTGGATTACACGTATTTATCTATAATTGCATGATTATATCCGAGGTTGTATAGGGGTATCTTTATTTTATCTATAATTACATAATTTTATCTGAGGTTTTATAGGGTTATCTTTTTTTCTATAATTACATAATTATATACGAGGCTGTATAGGGTTATCTTTATTTTGTCTATAATTACACAATTATATCCGAGGTTTTATAGGGTTATCTTTTTTTTCTATAATTACATAATTATATACGAGGCTGTATAGGGTTATCTTTTTTTTATCTATAATTACATAATTATAATTTGATACCCCACATTGACACACTGGTATGACTGTGGACTTAAAACGCAAGAAACCAGATTCCAATATCCGTGGTAAGCAGAACACAAATGGCCCATAATGTAGACTTGCACTTAACTTCCATATGAATTATATGGATATCGACGTTAGTCGTATGAATTGATAGATTATTTCCTTCTGTCCTGATGCTGGAATAACCGAAGAAGATTAAATTATTAATAAGAACCCCTTTGAGTGAAGAATGTGTAACAAAATGTCATTCAAACGAGACATGCTACATCGAACAAGGCCTTCCGACGAATATCCAGAGGTCTTTGAGGCCAGCTGGGATTCGACAAGCAGTAGTGGCTTGTTGAGACGCTATTTATATTAACAAATCGCTTGATAAGAACTGTTACAATATGAAGGATAAGTTTTCACGAACTTTAGTTATGTTAGAATACACAAGGGTCAGGGTAAGTATTATTTAACCCAAACATAATAACCCTGGAAACTTGCCGATAGTTGAAGTTAATTGGAGAAAAAGGAAGTAGATAACAACGTTCAACAGTCCACGTGAATGGCAAACGTAGCCATACAACTGCTATAGTTAGTTGGAAAAGTTGTCAAGGGAACAACTAATCAACTTTAACGCTAGTCGTGATAGAGTTAACTGCATAGTAGTCCAGTAATGTTGGTTTTTCACACATCAGAACTACAACTGAACAGTACATTTAAGCCTTGTTTGAAAGTGACACTATACCTTTGGAGACAAGTTGAAATGGTTTTGTTTGTTTGTTTTGGAATTTCGCACAAAGCTACTCGAGGGCTATCTGTGCTAGCCGTCCCATAAAGTCCACAGAATTCAATGCTTGTTTTCTAGGCTTACATTGCCTTGCTTCATAAAGGGACTATGCCTTCAGAGACAAATAGATGTGGTATATAAAATACACAGGATTCGACGTTTCTTTACGTAAGGTTAATTTGATATTCGATCTGTGTATTAATGCGTAAGAGTGTGTGTTTGTGTGTCTTTTCATAGCAAAGCCATATCGGGCTACCTGCTGAGCCCACCGAGGAGAATCGAACGTCCAATTTTAGCGTTGTAAATCCGTAGACTTACCGCTGTGCTAGCGATGGGCATGCGTAAGAGAAAACTCGTGTTGAATTTCAGTGTTCTCTTATTTTTCTGACGTAGTTTGGCTTTCAGAGGAAACAATCGATACCAGTCTGAGAGCCTAGTTTCTTTTCATTTTTATCGGCATTGGTTTCAAAGACGATAATGTATTTTCAGAAAACTGCCCCATACCATTACGTGATATGCCACACAATAACTTGAAGAAATCGAACTTTATCTAGAAAATACACTGAGGAACTGTATCTGAGAAAAGTGAAAACAAACAATGAGTCTTTATTTCCCTGAAACTGATATCTTTCTGTTTGTACGAATTAAGTAATAGGTGATATACCAGATTATCTTCCAGTTCTCAAGAAAGAAAACAAAAGGGCAGCAAGAACGTATTAAAGTTCCACCTATTCACCCATTATTTATTCTAATTGGGCCCTGGCATGGCCAGGTGGGTTAAGGCATTCAACTCGTAATCCGAGGGTCGCGGGTTCGAATCCCGGCCGCACCAAACATGCTTGCCCTTTCAGCCGTGGGGGCGTTATAATGTGACGATCAATCCCACTTTTCGTTGGTAAAAGAGTAGCCCAAGAGTTGGCGGTGGGTGGTGATGACTAGCTGCCTTCCCTTTAGCCTTACACTGCTAAATTAGGGACGGCTAGTGCAGATGGCCCTCGAGTAGCTTTGTGCGAAATTCCAAAACAAACAACTGTTCTAATTATTTAATCGAAACTTCAACGAACTAACATTTACTAATCTTGTGACGTATATTATCCGCATAAAGTGACTATAACGAAGAAAGGAAAGGGGGGGAATAAAAGATGGCGTACTTTATGCTTAATCACAAATTAGTCCAACGTTTTCAAGGTTACAACTAATATTTCCTACTAACTGATGGTTTATACGAGAGATGCGTTGTCGTTGCGTGTTTTAGCGCAAAGCCAAACAAGTGACCAGCTGCGCTTTATCAGCTACAGGTAATCGAACTCCAGGGTTTAGCATTGCAAGCCCAGAAATTCACAGCTCTCTTTTTTGTCTCTCTTTTTCTAATACAATCAGAAAGGATGAACAAGTATTTGTAAACTGCTAACATCTGTTGTATTAAGAGACCAGCACAGCACTTTTATCGAGGACATGCCTGTTGGGACTGATTTACAGGAAGTCCCTGATAGAGTCGGAATAAGATACTTAACGCTCTGTTAGTTCATATAAGCTACTCTGACAAGAGCTCTTCGAAAGGAAGAGCGTATAGACATCGCTTTATTGGTACCGTTTGCCAGAGAAACAACTACGTCAATTTTTTACTTGATACTGAGTACAACTCGAGACTCGGAAGAGCTTCGTTTTCAAGAATAATGGAACAGTAGCGCCACCTATAAAAATAATAAACTATATTTTAAAGGATAAAGGTTCTTATGTTAACATAAATAAACTGGTGCGAGTTTTTTTTAAAACATTTATTTTTATGTTTAGTAAAAAAAAATATGACAGGAAATGACGAGCACAATAACACAGTTGCGAAATTATATTTTTTAAATGTTTTCAACTTTACGCCCGGCACAGACAAGTGGTTAAGGCACTCGACTCCTTATCTGAGGGCCCAGGGTTCACTTCCCTCTCCTACTAAACATATTGCCCTTACATACATGAAGGCATTTTAACATGACTAGCAATCCCACTATTCGTTGGTAAAAGAGTAACCCAAGAGTTTGCTCTGGGTGGTGATGACTATCTGCCTTCCCGCTTATCTCGTACTGTTAAATTGAAGACGACTAGCCCGAAATTCAAACAGTCGAATTCTGTCATCGAATATCTTCATCTTTCCAGCCGTGGGGGGTTTCGTAATGTTACAGTTAATCTCACTATTCGTTCATAACCGGCATTTTAAGAATTGGCGGTGGGTAATGATGAGCCTTACCTCTAGTCTGATAGGTTATAGTTGACATAAGCCTTGAAAACAGAAATTCCTCGTACTCATGTCGATGAACTTAAAAACAAAAGTCACAATTTTCATACAATATTACAGTTATCACAATTGTCATATAGTAACAGTTACCTTAATTATAATGTCCTAAAACTACAGTTGTCATATATTGCCACAGTTAAAATTGTCATAATATCTTAAAGTTACGATTATCATATTGCTATTGTTAAAATTCTCATAACGTCACAAACTTACAGTTTTCATTATATTGTTACAGTTAAAATTGTCATAATATCTTAAAGTTACGATTATCATATTGTCATAGTTAAAATTCCCATAACGTCGCAAACAGTTGCTGTTATGTCATAGTTATCACAATATCGTAAAGATGCGCATGTCACTTATTTACAACAAATTGAAAGGGTACTTATACCATGGAATGTGTAGTTACGAAACATTTCTCTTTAAAAAGTAAAATTCAGTTAACTTTAGCTTTAGGTCACAAGTATTACAACTCCAACCAATAATGGTAATAACCACATGACATTCACGTAGGTTTTATGCGTTTTGTTTTAATGGTTTACACAGGCATATCTTCATTCCAGATATGTCTGTCCCTTCTGGACAGGCCCGACACGGCCCAGTGGTTAGGGTGCTTAATTAGCAATCCGAGTTTAGAGCGCTCATCCAAATTATTCTCCAGAAATGGGGTGCAGTTTCATAAGCCCAGATTTCACACCTTGGAAATACGATATGCAACCCTGTTGCTGCCTTAAGAGCAGAACCATCAAATACTAATCACTGTCCTGTACCCTTTGCTTCACGGTTTGCCCAATTGGGCCCGGCATGGCCTAGCGCGTAAAGGCGTGCGCTTCGTAAGCTGAGGGTCGCGGGTTCGCGCCTGAGTCGCGCCAAACATGCTCGCTCTTCCAGCCGTGGGGGCGTTATAATGTAACGGTCAATCCCACTATTCGTTGGTAAAAGAGCAGCCCAAGAGTTGGCGGTGGGTGGTGATGACTAGCTGCCTTCCCTCTAGTCTTAGACTACTAAATTAGGGACGGCTAGCACGGATAGCCCTCGAGTAGCTCTGTGCGAAATTCCAAAAACAAACAAAAAACATTTGTCCAATTGTATTTAACGAAATAGGATGTGGTGGGTCTTATTCAAAAATTTATGTATATGTAAACATTTTATACACAAAGAGAGAAATGGTTGTTGTTTTATAAGAGCGAATTTATATAATGAGCTATTTGAAACCTGCCTATGGTAAAAAAACCGAACCCAGATTTTAGTACTGTAAGCCCGTAAGTTGACGGATTACTTATAGGCAGGAGAAGAATTGAATTTTTAATATGAGATGTGCTTTTAAGGATTTTCATTTTAAAAAAAAGAAACCAAAACCATTTGGATTTATTAACAGTGTGTATGTGTGAGTGCACACATGTTGCTATGCGCAAGTGGGTGTGTCGAACAACTCTTCAACTCGCTAATGTTATTTACTCCATGATGATCAGAAACACACTTGAAGTAAAAATGTATTTTCAGTTGCACGCTATCTTTGTTAACCTGAGGATGACCTGAGAAGGTCGAAACTTCATTTTAGTTGAAGTTTTAATTCTCATACTAGACATATTGAGAATACATTCATGCTATCTACGTCCTTTACTTCGTTGTTACACCTCAAGTCTTTATTTTACTCTGTTTAAGTGATTTATATAGATTCTTATGGTTCATCTCTGATTTCTCATGACGTTTCTCTTACTCATTGGTCATATCTGATCATGTGGTCTCACCTATGCTGACGTTAACAAAATACTTATCTAAATGCTAATTCATCTGTCGTAGTCACTAGGAGAGCAGAGGGCGTCCAACCCACATCAAACAATCTGTTCTGGGGTAAAATGTTTGTAAAAACAAGAATAATAACAACTGTCAAACATCTAGATGAAAATCTATCAGATATTTTTCTAACTTTACATTAAATACAGTTTTGCGCTCCAGTAATAACGAGCGTGGAGTTATCGTGTACACGATTTGTTTTTTGCTTTTTTTCAAATCTCACACACGAGGGATATCTGCTTTGTCCGTCTTTAATTTGGCAGTGGTTGGTTATGATTAACTTCTTTCTCTTGAGCTACAATTTTATCAACTAATAGTGGGATTGACCCTAACTTATAACGACCCCACCGCTGAAAGGGCGAGTATGTTTGATGTGATGGGGTTCGATCCCACGATCCTTAGACTTCGAGTCGAGCGATCTAACCATCTCGTCATGCCCGACCACTTGTGCAAGAATCGATTTCGTTATTCGCGACTATTTTTGTCAGCCTGTCCTCAAACTGAAAATATTTGAGGCAGGGTTAGTGAAAATTAACCTAAAACACTATTTTGGGCATGATTAGATGTTATCAATCGAAAGGGTTAGATCTCCTCAGTCCGAAACTGTAGTTTGATCTTAAGTCCGTCAAGAGGTGACGGAACTATGAGACAAAAAGATTGTATTTGAAAACAAAGTGAATCGACAACAAACAAACTCAGAGCCATTGAATCAGCCACTATGCCGCGGCTAAAAAAAAGAAAGAAAGATGGAACGGGTTTGAACTCTAACGAGAGAGTTGCGAGTGCCTGAGTGAGAATGCTTCATCTGAATTTGAGAAGTAACATTAAACGTAAAGCTTTCCATACAGTCCTGTCTTGGTTCCATAAACCGTGTTGAACCTCAATAAAGCTTTGCAAGTTTCTTTAAACGACAATGCATGGAACTATGGGAAGAAATATGTGACGGAGACAGACTGTAAAGAGAAAAAAGTTCTAAGTTGTTCTTTTTGCGACATGTCAATGACGACCTTGAGTTTATAATTTCAGAGTTTATAATTTGAGTTTCAGAGCTGAGAAAAGCACTGAAGGACATATAAAGAGAACTAACCCTGATTTAACGAATGTTTGAATAAACCCCGATTCGTTCTTGCTGTGTAGAGATTTCGGGAGTCTTTTTTAAAATTTCCCTACTCACTCACACGCTAGGAGTATAATAGGTTTACTTTGTGCAAGTTTATATTCGTGAAAGGGTAAAAAAAAAGAAGAAAGCCTTGTGAAAAGTGCCTAAAGTGTAAATCTTTAAAGTGATTTCTTCATCTTTGTGTTACATGACCGAATACTCAATAAGTAATCAAGGTTATCTGTAATCCTACCTTAACGACTTTTAAATCAATTAAAATATAGTTTAAGGCTGATTCAATTTATCATTTTACGCTTTTAAAATCAAGTAAAGATAACGTCGTTACGAGTTCTAAAAGAAGATTGTACAAGCTAGTGGTTTTCGACATGAATGTTTAGTGTTGTTTTGGTATTTGTATACACCCAGGAGGGTCAGGTGCACTTTACCTTCCTTTTCTTTGTTTATGTAAACTGTTTAACGTATTAATAAATATTATACGAGTGGCAGGTTAACTCGCACTGACTCAGGCCCCTATCAGGGCAGTTTCCATGTATCACTCACCAAATGTTTTGTTCCGGTTTTGGCTTGATTTGTTTTGAATTTTGCGTCAAGCTCCAAGAGGGTTATCTGCGCTAGTCGGTTGTTGTTGTTGTTGTTTTGAATTGAGCACAAAGCTACACAATGGGCTATCTGTGCTCTGCCCACCACGGGTATCGAAACCCGGATTTTAGCGTGTAAGTCCGCAGACATACCGCTGAGCCACTGGGGGCGCGCTAGTCGGTCCTAATTAACAGTGATAAACTAGAGAGAAGGCAGATAGTCATCACCACCCTCCGCCAACTCTTGGAGTATTTTTTTACCACTAAAGGTGAGATTTATCGTAACATATTCGCACCAATGACTTAAAGACGAGCATGTTTGGCAACGGATATCCAAACCCGCGAGATGCATATTGCAAGCCTAGTGCTCCCTGACTACCAGGCAAGGCCAGGTCACCACCAGTCAGTTTTGGTTTTGAATTATCACGTTACAAACGTTTCTGACGTTTCCTGGAATTAACATCCTGTATTTTGTATTACATTGTTGTGTGAGATCTCTGTTTCACTATATATTCATATCTGTATATAAAATAGGATTAGAAGTTAGCGAGCCGGGCTGAGGATCGAAAGGATAAAGGTTCAAGCTCGCGATATGCTGCTAAGCAAGCTCTACACTTTTACTTGTGGTGAGTTATAAATGGGGCTGTCAGTTCCGCTTTTCGATTAAAATTGTTGCCGTAGGTAACAGTTCTAATAGTTGGTTGCCCTCCCTCTAATAAAAAATTATAAATTATGACAGCTTTGCCTGAACCTTTAGGGCTCTGATCTGATCATGCGTCGTATAAGATGTCGTTTGGGTTGAAAACGTTACTGTAAATCACAGTAACGTGTCGAATGAATTTCTGTATTTTTATTTATACAGTAACGCAGATAAGATTATTCGTTTTTTTTAAATGATATTAATTCAAAGCATTACAAAGGTATTCGTCAAAGATAAAACTACTTAAAACAGTAAGAGAATAGAGAATATAACAGCTTCGAACTTTACATGGCTATAGTTAATAATATCAT
Organism: Carcinoscorpius rotundicauda; assembly: GCA_011833715.1. NCBI lineage: Eukaryota > Metazoa > Arthropoda > Merostomata > Xiphosura > Limulidae > Carcinoscorpius > Carcinoscorpius rotundicauda. The sequence goes on along the minus strand of CM022403.1, from coordinate 59,080,512 downwards.
GGACTGGTATTAAGCTGGTGTGGGCCTAATTGAGTCAGCTTGAAGTCCACTCAGGATAAAGTGAAATGTACGAACGCTTGTATGTAATTTACAAGTTGTATCTATGGGAACTGGTTACTTACTAATCATCATTGGTTTGGTCTTATGACACCATTTTTTTTTTCAGTGAATAATGTGGTTCACCCTATACATTGCAACCTTAATTAATTACGTAAATAAATGTGTTTCATAATGTTTAACAGTAATGAATACAGTAAGACAGTCGTGATTTTTTCATTACAAAAACCTAAGTGAATTGTTATATTTCCAGACACGTTTGTGACTCATTACATCTAAGTAAGTAGTTCTATAATAAGTAAACTGTACTGTTACAAGTTGATTGGGTGACACACGAATTAACCAGGGAAATCCTTTGGAAATATTTTAAGTTATTTTAAGATATTTTTAAAAGAATTGTTTCGCACGTGGTTTCTTTTCGTCTTAGTTTTTACAACTGGCCAGTAAGGACGAGCTAGCTCAACTTCTCTTGAAGAAACGTAGGGTGACACTCTTCGCTCCCGTAGACGAGGCTTTTGCGCATGCTCGTGAGTTCACGCCGCAGGATGAAAACCGAATACCAACGTATCACGTAGGTAAGCAAACACTTATTTTCAAAATACCATGTAGGTAAATAAAAACTTATTTTTGATATGTCAGGTAGATAATGAAACACTGATTTTCAATATATCACGTAGATAATTAAACATTTATTTATAATATATCACGTAGATAATTAAACTTTTGTTTTCAATATATCACGTAGATAATTAAACATTTGTTTTCAATATATCACGTACATAATTAAACATTTGTTTTCAATATATCATGTAGATAATTAAACATTTATTTATAATATATCACGTAGATAATTAAACATTTGTTTTCAATATATCACGTAGATAATTAAACATTTGTTTTCAATATATCACGTAGATAATTAAAAATTTGTTTTCAATATATCATGTAGATAATTAAACATTTATTTATAATATATCACGTAGATAATTAAACATTTGTTTTCAATATATCACGTAGATAATTAAACATTTGTTTTCAATATATCATGTAGATAATTAAACATTTATTTATAATATATCACGTAGATAATTAAACATTTGTTTTCAATATACCATGTAGATAATTAAACATTTATTTATAATATATCACGTAGATAATTAAACATTTATTTATAATATATCACGTAGATAATTAAACTTTTGTTTTCAATATATCACGTAGATAATTAAACATTTGTTTTCAATATATCACGTAGATAATTAAACATTTATTTATAATATATCACGTAGATAATTAAACATTTATTTATAATATATCACGTAGATAATTAAACATTTGTTTTCAATATACCATGTAGATAATTAAACATTTATTTATAATATATCACGTAGATAATTAAACATTTGTTTTCAATATATCACGTAGATAATTAAAAATTTGTTTTCAATATATCATGTAGATAATTAAACATTTATTTATAATATATCACGTAGATAATTAAACTTTTGTTTTCAATATATCACGTAGATAATTAAACATTTGTTTTCAATATATCACGTAGATAATTAAAAATTTGTTTTCAATATATCATGTAGATAATTAAACATTTATTTATAATATATCACGTAGATAATTAAACATTTGTTTTCAATATATCACGTAGATAATTAAACATTTATTTATAATATATCACGTAGATAATTAAACATTTATTTTCAACATATCACGTGTAGTAGTAAACATTTATTTTTTATTATGTCACGTAGATAAGTAAATATATATTTTCATTATATCACGTAGATAAGTATATACACATTTTTTACAACAGTCTGTGAAGTCGGTTCTTCACAGTTTGGGCAGATTATTTTATATGCAATTGATTAGACCTATTATGCCCCACGGTATTAATTAGACCTGGTATGCACTGTGTTACTGATTAGAGACTTTTTAAGTTCTATACTACTGATTAGACATATTATATTCCATGTCATTTATTAGGCCTATTATGCTTTAATTTATTGATTAGATCCATTATGTTTTACGTTATTAATTAGATCTGTTATGTTCTATGTTATTGGCTCCCCAGTGGCATAGCGGTATGTCTGCGGACTTATACTGTTAGAAACAGTGTTCGATACCTGTGTTGGGCAAAGCACGGATAGCCCTTTGTGTAGCGTTATGCTGAATGACAAACATCATCAGTATTTATGTCATTGATTAGGTCTATTATTTACTATTATATTCTATGTTATTAATTAAACCCGTTAAGTTCTGTTATTGACTAGACTTATTATGCTATAAGTTATTAATTAGACTTATTATGTTCTAAGTTGTTCATTAGACTTATCACGTTCTATGATGGCGTCACATACATCACGAAGATTACTTGTACGTAAAAGCAGAATGATATAGTTGTCCATCAATTTGCTATGCAAGTTTACTAGATACTGGCAAAGTCTTCCAGACAAACATCAATACAATGAGGGTCTCCTGGTCTCGAAAGTCATGAAAAATCTTTGCCACGGACAAGAGGACATACACCCAGACACGAAACACTTTCTTTGTTTGAATGTTACTGTATTAAAAGTCTTGTAAGATAATACAGCATTATTATTAATAAAAATAATTGGTTATTAATAAAACAACTTGAAGAATTTACGTCTGGGCCTACTAGTTAATAAAAATGGCTTGTTTGTTTGTTTGTTTTAGAGCGAAGCCACATTAGACTATCTGCTGCGTTCACTGCGGAGAATCGAACCTTAAATTTTAAAGTTGTAAACCCATAAACTTATCGCTGACCCACCAAGGAACCGTAATAAGAGAAACTGGTTATAATCGAGGAAACACTTGAAGTCATATAAATCTTAAGATATAAACTTTTTATTAACACCCATACTGGTCCTTACACTGGTGCTAAATAAGCATTTTCTTGTCTGTTTAAATGTTGGACACCATTACTATATTCCGACCCTATTTTACATAAAATTTATTAATACATTTACAAGGACAATCCATGAAATGACTTATGATCAGGCTATGGAGTAACGTTAATCAAGTGGTTAAAACCCATGAAATAACTTATGATCAGGCTATGGAGTAACGTTAATCTAAGTGGTTAAAACCCATGAAATGACTTATGATCAGGCTATGGAGTAACTTTAATCTAAGTGATTAAAACCCATGAAATAACTTATGATCAGGCTATGGAGTAACGTTAATCTAAGTGGTTAAAACCCATGAAATAACTTATGATCAGGCTATGGAGTAACGTTAATCTAAGTGGTTAAAAACCCATGAAATGACTTATGATCAGGCTATGGAGTAACGTTAATCAAGTGGTTAAAACCCATGAAATAACTTATGATCAGGCTATGGAGTAACGTTAATCTAAGTGGTTAAAACCCATGAAATGACTTATGATCAGGCTATGGAGTAACGTTAATCTAAGTGATTAAAACCCATGAAATAACTTATGATCAGGCTATGGAGTAACGTTAATCTAAGTGGTTAAAACCCATGAAATAACTTATGATCAGGCTATGGAGTAACGTTAATCTAAGTGGTTAAAACCCATGAAATGACTTATGATCAGGCTATGGAGTAACTTTAATCTAAGTGATTAAAACCCATGACATGACTTATGATCAGGCTATGGAGTAACGTTAATCTAAGTGATTAAAACCCATGTTTTATGATCAGGCTATGGAGTAACGTTGATCGAAGTGATTAGAATAACTGCTTTATGGAAATGGATTTATGGATTTTTGATAACGTTCATTTATGTATCTTGGTAACAAGCTTGCTATTATTCTCTTGGTTTGATGGTATTATTTGCACGGTATTTTGTCGATTTTAACGATTTTCTAGCTTGATAGGAAGTTAAACGTATCCTTAGATAAACTCCACAGCGTCACCGCACGGAATTTCTAGTCAGCGACGAACAATGTTTCGGAAGTTAAATACTCTTAACCAATTAGCATCCAGAGACAAGGAAACCGAATTTTTGAACTTACTTAGTTGTATCAGATATACATTTAACGGTAACCAAGTACAAGAAATGAAAAACAAACCAGATTTATAAACCTTTGTAAACTTTTATCAAACGTGTAACTTTCAGAAAGGGATAGGCGATGCGTTATGCGTACAATTGTAGTTTTAGTTATTGGCCTGGAAGCCATTTTAGTTTTAAAATAGAATGGTTATTTCTGAAAGGCACAAAAGATGATTTTACACCACTTCTTTGTTCGAGATGCAGAATAACAGTATCTTTAAAAATATGTATATAAAAACAGCTGATGAAATGATGTGACGGCAACTGAAAACCGACATTTCTCAAAAGTGTTCACTCGTCCCTCACGTGTTTCATCAAACTCAGTTTCATGCTCTGACGTCACCAAATTTTGTATTTGGCTTACTGCTTTTGCTGGGACTTGGCGTAGCAGGACTGTGACATCAGTGACTTCGTTGTGAAAACGCATTCTTACGCCGTAAGTAAACTAGTCCAGACAAGAGGTACCCCCCCCTGCTAGTACAGCGAGTAAGTCAACGGAATTACAACGCTAAAATAAGGAGTTCGATTCCCCTCGGTGGACTCAGGAGATAGCCCGATGTGGTTTTGCTAGACAAGAGTGGCCCACGTGGCTGTAGGTGAGCAATGTTGTTGTTGTTGTTGTCGTTTTGAATTAAGCACAAAGCTACACAATGGGCTATCTGTGCTCTGCCCACCACGGGTTTCGAAACCCGGATTTTAGCGTGTAAGTCCGCAGACATACCGCTGAGCCACTGGGGGGCAGGTGAGCAATGACGATAATCTGCGCGTGGTGCAGTTTTGCGTGAAAAGTCCAGAACAAAAATGTTTCGGAAAACTGGACGAAGAGTATCAACTTAATTTAAATGAACTTCTAAAACTGTCATAAATAATCGGCCAAACCAGCTGTTGCGTCCTCCATCCGTATCCTTTTGTTTTCATTCGAACCCAAGAATACTTGGTTTTACAAATATTGGTTTAATAACAGGAGTAAGAAGGTTATGTTTACTTTTAGAGTTTTATCGGGGTATAACAGCTGCAACATGAGTGTGCAACGACATTAAGTGATACAATACTCAGAATTACGTCAGAATTGTTTTTGGTGTTCTTACAGTAAATACGGTGGTAACAACAGACATGTTTCCCACCTTCATGTACCCCATTTCACGGGAGAACCCCCCTCTGTATTTCAACGTCAAGGAGGATTCCGAACTTGATGAGAAGGTAAGAGAACTTATGATACAATTTTTATAGATAGATTCCATTACGAAATTTCGTCCCCAGACAGACTTACTTACCCCTTCAGCTGTAGGGGCGTTATAACGTCACGGTTGATCGCATTTTCGTTGGTAAAGCGTTGGCTGTGGGTGTTATTGGCAGACGAAAATTCTAAAAAAATACAAATCAACCACACGCACTAAAACATTACCAAAGAGCGACATCTAGTGGTGAACGGTAGTTTTTCTGTGGTAATATGAATATTATTGGTCATTGAATCGTGACATTTTATAACTTACTGTGTGGTACACGGATTAGGGGTGGAGACGGATATTTGAAGTTAACAAAACTAAAAAGTTTCATTAATTTATATAAACGTTTGTTTCTTTAACTATTACGTGTTTACGTGAACAAATGTAGTCCTAGAGTGATACGAATACTTGTATGAACTTATTTCCGGTCTATATATGCAAAAACGGCTCGTTTGGGTTGAGAAAATATTTTACATGGAAGGGCGAACAATGTTTTGACCTTTTTCGGTCATCGTCAGGTTCACAAAGAAAGAGGTAACTGACCAGAATATATTCAAACATCTAACACCGCCTTCTACATTCCCACACTCAGTAACACAACTCCTTCCAAACATGTGGTCAGCTTCCGGTCAGTTACCTCTTTCTTTGTGAACCTGACGATGACCGAAGAAGGTCGAAACGTTGTTCGCTCTTCTATGTAAAATATCCGCACAACCCTAACTCGCCGTTTTTGCATATAGATTTCTCCACAAGTGGGTTTTCTCGACATCACTGATATTTCCGGTCTGCGAGTTTCGTCTTTGCAAATTGAAAATGTTACTAAGTTATCATTTTATGTCATCTCGGTGTAAACCCGCTCCCAGTATTTAAGCTAAGTGCTCATAAATTGAAAATGCAACTAGGTTATAGCAAGCTGTATAGTTGTTTCTTTTTGGAAATCAAGTGTCTATCAAAACGTCCTTAAGACAACCGCGTCTGAAATACTTTTTAATGAATATCAAAAGCTCATAAGTTGATCCATATTTTGGACTTTATCTGTTATATAGGAATTCTTCGTGAACAATGCCAAGGTTTTGGAAGAGATGGACTTTACTATATCAGAAGGTTATCAAAAGCTTTACGTAATCGATGAGGTTTTGGAACCCTATTGGTCAACTGAATACCTTCCACCCGACGCCTGGGAATTTCTCAATAACCCTAGCCTATATAACATCAAAGAAGACCTGAGGTTTGTGGAGAGCTTACTTTGGAGCATTTGATGTCACCTTCACACGTTTTCGAACACTGCAACTCAAATGGACACAACATAACCATAGAAAACACTGAAATACTAAATAAAGAAACAAACATAAACAAACGCAACATTAAAGAAGCCTTACTTATACAACAACTTAAACCCAAAACAAACCAATATAAAGGAACGCCATTATACCTTTATTAATATTATAGATCATTATATATTCAAACATCTAACCCCGCCCTCTACATTACGACACTCAGTTACACAACCCCTTCCAAACATGTGGTCAGCTTCCGGTCAGTTACCTCTTTCTTTGTGAACCTGACGATGACCGAAGAAGGTCGAAACGTTGTTCGCTCTTCTATTTAAAATATTTTCTCAACCCAAACGAGCCGTTTTTGCATATAAAATTTGATGTCCAAGAACAAATAATACTAATTAGTTTAATTTAACGCACTATAATACTAATTAGTTTAATTTAACGCACTATATGATTGTGTTTCTGAATCATATAAGCTGTTTGTTTCACATTTGATTAATGGAAATAATGACTTGGTGAGCTGAGCCCAGGCGTAATACTTGTGATATTTATTGCATTGTTAACATTGTAGATAGAGATGAAAGTAGGCTTAACATGGGATTATTAAATCCACCTTGTTTACAGCTTAATTTATGCACTAAGGGGAAAAATAATGCACTATAATGAATGTAATTTTATTTTTCATTTTGCTAGACAACACAAAATATTATACCATAAACAGAACAATTTTTTTGAACACAATGTGCAAACAACCATTGGAAATTGTCGCTTTCTGTTACACTCTAAACATAGTTTTACTTAAAGGAAAAAATTAGGCTAAACGATACATGCAATTGTGTACATAGAATTTACCAAATTCAGTATATCGTGTGATTTATAGATAAAAATCGAACAAAGTTATATGTGTAGACCGCTATGTCATCATTCAAAGAATTAGTAAACTTGTATATGAGGGATAACAAGTAAGAAAAATTAACATTTGTCACACCTAATCAAAATTAGCCGTCCATTTGATGAGTAAATTGTTTTCCTAATGTTAGGCTTAGATTTATAACTAATAATGGTTCTTTTTGTTTGTTTGTTTGTTTTTTATCTTAGCGCAATGGCTTCACGGGTAAAACAAGAAGAAGAAAACACTCTTTTCAGTAGCGTTGGAAATCATACCTACTTTATACCATTGACTCAAGATAATAGCACGGAAGGAAACAGATTTAGAGACGTTGATAAGGATGTGAGTGTTATAGCTTATGCAGTTACACAGATTAATTGTTGTAACACAACTCTGGTTTCGTTCTAAAGATGTGTAACAATAGTTCAGAAGTGTAACAATAACTCCAAAATTGTAACAATAACTTAGTATAACAATAATTCAGATATATGCACTAGGTATTTACTAACTGTCCAAATGATTACGTTTTTATGGACCTTAGTGCATTATGGGTTTTGATTCTTATGACATTTTTCTCCGTTTCTGGCTTGATTATGAGAAAACTATCAGGGTTTCGTGCTGTATATGTACTCTTAAAACCCAGATTCGTATTTGGAAAATCCATTGCAAACAAAGAATTACCTCAGCTGAAGACACTTAGTGGACGAATCGTGAAGTCATTTTTTACGTAAGTTTAGGCCTACGGATAAATTAGTCTGTTAGGCTTAACTTGTGTCCTGTAATTTTGCTGCTTGTTATTTGAATTGTTCTTTTATAGATCAGCTATTACTTCGTGCTTGTCTTTAATATTTGGATAATTTCGCTATTTGAGGGTATTCATTGACCCGAATATATCGCGTTCTATGACAGTGTGAGTGGTTGTCGTAATTTTGGAAATGTTTTTCGTTTACAGGTATAATAAAGAACTTTCGTCTGTTACGTTACATAAATTTCTCAGAATCTATCTCTAACGCTAATTAATGTTCACTACAAACTACACGTGTAGATTAAATACTTGTTGCATGTTTTAATTACACCGTTCGAAGTTGAAAAATGATTTTTGAGAAAATTCTTTTAAAGCCTTTTTTCATATTATGTTTCTGACACACGATAAAGGAAGTCCGTATTAGTCTACGTACAAAATCGGCCTTAAACCTATGCTATGTGTATTGTAATAACGTTTCGTACATAACGCATAACAATATCACGTTGAAGTGTCAGACATATTTACCAGAAATCAGGTAACTATAACTCTCCAGAACAACTGAAAAGAGTTTACAGAGGAAAATTAAAATCAAGTAAGAAACTGAAGTCATGTTTTTGATCTACAAACTTGGTGTTATACTATTTATATAATAACGGAGTGAACTCGTTTCACACCCTTCGAGATGGGTATTCCTATATTTTAATATTTTCAGTGTGAGGATTTTTTTTTTTTTTAGATTTTGAGGCTTAAGTAAAAGGAGTAATAACACTAAAGTTAATACGATTTTAATTTATTAGTCTGACATCACAAGACTTATTTTACAACATTTATTTTCCACCTTTAGGTGATCAAAGGTCACGTGATACCGCAACACGTGTTGTTCACTCGGACAGCAGGAAACAAGGCCTACAAGTCCAGCAACCCTAAAGTGGAAATCAATCTAGTCAGCCAGAACACAGCTTCGACAAGCACCCATACAAGTACATATCTATTTCCTATTGACTTAATACAGAATATTAACAGGAAATTTACTTTCAATCCAAAGAAAATTCTATATCTTTTACTCTAGAACTTCACACTTTTGTGCCGGCTAAAAAGGAATTTGATATAGAATGATCTATAGATAGCCATTCTATATTTCATACAGAATGATAAATAGAGATTCTACGTTTCATGTAGAATGATCAATAAATAGATATTTTATATAGAGTGATTAGTACGTAGATATTCTGTATTTTTTATAGAATGATCAGTAAATAAATATCCTATATTTTATATAGAATGAACAATAAATAGCGATTCTGTTTTTGTTTCAACCACCGAATTAATTAAACTGTGTTTTTTCGCGTCTTCATATTTTTAGTATCACAGTTTGTTTGTTTTTTTTCTACTTATGCAAACCAAATATTTAAACTTTTCCAGTGTTTGTTCGAAGCAACACTCTTCAAGATGACCAGGATCACCGAAAAGGGGTTGTTTTATCACAGATTGTACGAGCTAATATACCAGTGAAGAATGGAGTGGTCCATTTGATCCAGCACCCTCTTATGATAATTGATATTAGCATCTGGGATTTCATTCAGACCGAATCGAAAGAGAAACTCTCGTAAGTCAAACATTGTGATCCATTCTGTTTGTGCAGAGAGTAGGATAACCTCTGGTTTTAACATGTTAATTTTTTTTTTATTTATCAGCATATGAATGAATAATCGACCTAAATAAAAATTACGAAACAAAAATTAATTCATTTAACGCTGACGGTTACCAGTAATCAGGTACTGAGTCTTAGAAGTGTGATTTGATTTGTTTCGAGTTTCACGCCAAGCTACACGAGGGCTATCTTCGCGATCGTCGTTCCTAATTTAGCAGTGTAAGACTAAAGAGCAGGCAGATAGTCATCACTACCCACTGTCAACTCTTGGGCTACTCTTTTACCAACGAATAGTGGGCTTGTTCGTCACATTATAACACCTCTATGGCTGAAAGGGCTAGCATGTTTGGTGTGACGGGGATTCAAACCCGCGACCCTTAGATTACGAGTCGAGTGCCTTAATCACCTGCCCATGCCGAAGCCTTTTACAAGTGTGAAAAGAAGAAATTTTGATACGCTAGTTCTTTATTTTAAACTTTCATTACATTGGTTAATGAGGAATAGTTTTGTAAGTTTTGTTTTTTGTGTAGTTTTCCCTATAGCGATGACAAAAAAGTGAAAAGTTTCTATATAGCATTTGATCAATTTGCAAGGGATTTTTTCACATTCTATTTTCTATAGAAACACGTGTCTTCTATTGCGTGTAATTCTGGGCAAATACAATTAAAGTCATATATTCATTCCTTAGTGTAATTGTAGGTATATACAGTTAAAATTATGTATACCTTAGTACAATTGTAGGCAAATACAGTTAAAATTATCTGTACCTCGTTCTCTAATAAAACATTTAGATTGTATGTACACATATCTGGTTGTTTTCAATGCTACATCACCGATTTAACTTCTAAAGTCCATACGCTTTTTTCTTTTGATATATCAGTAACAGTGGCTTAACAAATTAGGACGAATTGTATCAAATGTTTGTGTGTTTCAGAGAGTATATGGAACTGGTTCAAGATGCTTCGGCCGATTTCCAGTTCCAGTTGCAAAATTCGGAAGAAAAAACAGTGTTTTTACCAACCAATGAGGCGATTTTACGACTTTCTCCAGAGAAACTGTCCAATCTGAAAAGAAATAAAACTGAACTCACGAAGGTTTGTTATTATTGTGAGAATACAGTTAATAGATTGTTTGTACGTTTCGTATTAAGTACCAAGCTAAACCACTGGTTTATTAATCTATAACTGACCCACAACAGTTTTCTGATCTATATGATAATCTCTAATATGTTTGTTACATAAAAGATACCAAGAAAGATACCATAAGGTTTGAATACCTCTTAGAATGTCGATACTGTTATAGTCAGAAACACAGGAGTCTTTCTATTGAATAATTAATTGGTACTTGTACCTAACAGGCGTAGAATATTTGCTTACAGTTCGTCAGCATTTCTCAAAACGTGTTTTCCACTTTCAATTATGCCCCCCAGTGGCTCAGCGGTATGTCTGCGGACTCACACGCTAAAATCCGGGTTTCGATACCCGTGGTGGGCAGAGCACAGATAGCCCATTGTGAAGCTTTGTGCTAAATTCAAAACAACAACAAACAACAAGAACTTTCAATTACAAAAACTCGAATTTTAGGTTTATAAGTCCGCAGACGTACGGCTGGACCACCTGAGTAGCGAATTTGTAATTTTGTAAAATACACCAGTGTGTTTTGTAATTAAAGGTTTTACTTTAACACACTGAAAAGGTTTAAGTGTAAACTTACTTGTATGTAATTTTAAGTAATTTTAAACTAGAAAAGAAGATATATTTGTTTGCCTCTTTATGAATTCTGTGCAACGCTAGTTAAGGGGCGCTTACCACCTTTAATTCTGAAGTGGATAAGTTAGAGGGAAGGCAGCTGGACAGCACCACTCACCACGAACTCTTGGGTTATTCTTTAACAAAGAATAGTGGAATTAGCAATTACGTTATAAAGTCCGCCCGGAAGAGGGAATATGCATGGTGATTCCAAGCGGAGATGTGCAGATTGTGAGTCGAATTTTATAACTACCGAAAGATAGAATGCAACAAATTATTAAATATATATATATATATATATAAAACACACATCGTAAAGCCATATAGAAGTGTTACAATCAGTTGGTACAATATTAAAGTTTGTAAACAAAAAGTGTGAAATGATAAAATAATCGTGTTTATTTATGGAACATTCGTCTTATATTTCTAATTCGAGGTACCATTATAAAAATGCTATACAAAGAGCTATCTGTGCTCTACCCACCACAGGTATCGAAACCCAGTTTCTAGAGTTGTAAGTCTTCAGACTTGCCACCGTGACACTGGGGCAAATTGAAAAATAATAGCATCTATAACTAAACGATATTTAATAAGATACATCTATCTTGGAATATTGATAATCAGACAAACAATCTGATGTTTATTTATATTGAGACTGTGAAGTAACAAACAAAGCTGTTGAATTTACTTAGCGCTAGCTCTGTTTCCATCCTGTTAACCCTAATTTACATTATTATAAACGACGTTTCGAAGCTATAACAAAATACACAAATCATTATTCGAGTTTTAGCCTACGTCTCTACCTCAGTCAGTGACGCACCTGTAGTTAAGGAATTTATGAGATCAAAGTTCAAACAACCCCAAATGTACGTTTTTTGGCTCCTGTGTGGTCATATTTACAGCAAAGAAAATGGAAATTGGCACAAAAATAATGCACCCCCGCTAGTACAGCGGTAAGTCTCTGGATTTACAATGCTAAAATCAGGGGTTTGATTCTCCTCGGTGGGCTCAGCAGATAGCTCGATGTGGCTTTGCTATAAGAAAAACACAAACACACACAAAAATAAATTATTCATGCGCCCTCCAACAACATATTGACGTACAAAAAGTGCGCCCTCCAACAACATATTGACGTACAAAAAGGTTTGATTTGCCCATTCTAATTTTTTTTTAAGGGGATCAGAGGCTACAATAAAGGATAATTATTTTAAGTCAGCTACTCGGTCATAATTTGACTAATATTGTTCGGTTTTGACAGTAAGATTTCCATAAGTTATACTCATAAACAAACAAAAACAGCGGACGTTCCCATTTTTAGTTATTATAGGGGCCAAGATCTCACAAAAAAACACGTAATTTTAGGGGTTTTGATCCATTTCTATCAGTTCACGTGGGATTTCTGTCTTTTGTTTCATTTTTAAGTGGGGAAGCACAGTTTGGTATTTCAGTGAAGTGTTCATGTACATGTAAACTAATTTATATGAAATTTGACGAAGAAATTATTACTTGCGAATCACAAACATATGAACGGTTTTCGATTTCTCTGGCGTCAAAAGTAGGTCGTATTGCGACTGCGTGGAAAGGTATTGACCCAGTTTTTTTAAAAGTTATCATACAGTTATTAATCTATAACTGACCCACAACAGTTTCCTAATCTATATGATAATCTCTAATATGTTTGTTACATGAAAGGTACCAAGAAAGATACCATAAGGTTTTGAATACCTCCTAGAATGTCGATACTGTTATAGTCAGAAACACAGGAGTCTCTATTGAATAATGAATTGGTATTGTATAGTCAGAAACACAGGAGTCTCTATTGAATAATTAATTGGTATTGTATAGTCAGAAACACAGGAGTCTCTATTGAATAATTAATTGGTATTGTATAGTCAAAACACAGGAGTCTCTATTGAATAATTAATTGGTATTGTATAGTCAGAAACACAGGAGTCTCTATTGAATAATTAATTGGTATTGTATAGTCAGAAACACAGGAGTCTCTATTGAATAATTAATTGGTATTGTATAGTCAGAAACACAGGAGTCTCTATTGAATAATTAATTGGTATTGTATAGTCAGAACACAGGAGTCTCTATTGAATAATTAATTGGTATTGTATAGTCAGAAACACAGGAGTCTCTATTGAATAATTAATTGGTATTGTATAGTCAGAAACACAGGAGTCTCTATTGAATAATTAATTGGAATTGGTACCTAACAGGCTTGGAATATTTGCTTACAGTTCATCAGCATTTCTCAAAACATGCTTTTCACTTTCAATTTCACCCAGGGAGCGCAAATTATCCCTCGGGACCAGCGATTACAGTCAATAGTACAATAATGCAAAATAAGCGTTGTAATATATAATATATATTTATAGAAATTATAGTAATAACTAAAATAAAGGGCGGATAAAGGGTGAGACGGGCCGACGAATAAATTTCTCTAAAAGGTCTAATAAGATCGCGACTAAACACTACGGTAAAAAACAACGACAGCCCAAACTAAATCCCATAACGGGCTTTTTTGAGCATGGGCTTGGAGACTACAGCCCAAATTAGCCTCTGCTTTACTCCACCCCTGACTGCGACACATATGACAATTTAATGCGCGTTCGAGTATTATATCTCGTCGTCTAACTCGCCTGTTTAAAAAAAAGAAAGAGGGCGCTCAATATATCATTTATTAAACGGGGCACGAATGACAAAAGTTTGAGCAATGGTGCAATACGTCATGAGACGAGAAAGTTTTTTTTCTGTTTTCTTTTGGAAAGGAAATAGCATTTTAAAATTAAGCCTCGACAGACTTTAAGTTATCGATTGAAACGTAGAACTATTTCATATTTGAATGTTATTACTTTCTAGCTTTTGTTACTCCATATGGTAAAGAAGTCTGTGTCTACTGATGACGTATGGCATGGACGGATATACGAAATGATTACAGCTGACAATCAGCGCAGTATGTATTTCCGTGCTGTTGGGGACAGAAACAACAAAAGTAAGTTTGATTTTCCCCAAAATATTTACGGCTTTTCTCATTTCGGAATGCATATTTATAATGCATTTCTAAAGAGCTCAAGTAGTGTCCTCTAGGGAGTAGAATAAGACTTAAACTTCTTCCCAAAAATATATTATTTTAGCGGTCTTATTAATTAGCGGTAGTTAGGTTTTTATGTTTTAGTTATTAAACTGTTGAGTAATTGTAGTAGAAAATACCACTTAACATTCACTGTGGTGAAAAGTCACTATTTTAATACACGACAGAGGGCTAATTGCACGATATATAAATAATCTGTATATTAGTTTTTTCCTGATGTTAAACACAAAGCTATATAAAGGGATACTGAATGCTATCGAAACCAGATATTTGGCGTTTTAAAACCTGTGTTATGTCATCAAGCCACAGATGGAGATTTATCCTTCACACATTTGAAATGGTGCTTTGGGCGACATGTCATTGACATGATCAGTTTCTGGGAAATGTCCACTGTGCAGTGCTGTCGCGGGTAGGTTTTACGGGTGTCGTTAAGTTACGGCTCTTTACAAGTAAATTAATACTTATAAGAAACTAATAACATGGATTTAAAACCTGGAGAACTCTAACATCTATGTGAAAACCACGTGAATAGCATCCTTTCACAAGTAGTTGTCAGGCTAGTAGGCGTGGCGTGTGCAACGTATCAGGAGGCCCGAGATACGAGTAGCAGTGACACACTCTGCATTCTCAGCTGTTGGATTATTAAAACCGTGATGGAAATGGATTGCTCATTTATTGTACATATTCTAATCAACTGTAATTCACAAATATTTTGTTCTCGTGAAGAGTCCGAAGTGCACCCTAAAGAGAAAAAGGCAAACTTAAAAACAACTAACTAAATAATATATTCGTCGTGAGATGTGAAAGGGCATACGCAACTGGATGAGGGTGGGTGTACCTGCAATATGAAACCACTGTCTACTACCAAGCACGAGACGATAAGGAATTTCAAATGTGGAACAGAGAGTTAAAAAGAAAGCTTGGCAAATGGTTTTGACGATTGCTGCAAAATTTTCAACCAGAACGATTTTTTTTTTCATTTTATTTTTGATTTACACGGTACAATCAGTATGTAACTGTAGATGTTCTGATGTTCTGCAGCTTTCTTCTATAATTAGCTGATATAGCATGTCGTATTAATTTACCTTATGCATGTTTGTTTTTCGGTGACACCGTTTCACGGGTTTGGAGCTAACGGGTCTAAACTTTGCAGCGCAGTTGGGGCACTCTTGGAGGTGTACTTACCTATATCACATGCCCCCCAACCTATTTCTGTTCTGCACAGCGTGATAAAGTAGATAGTTTTTGATCATTATGTAATCAGCTTGTATTATTACGTGTGTAATTTTACAAATATCTTTAGCATTTAGTGATGACACCCTTTGGTCATTATGTAATCAGCTTGTCTTATTACGTGTGTAATTTTGTACAAATATCTGTAGCATTTAGTGATGACACCTTTTGGTCATTATGTAATCAGCTTGTCTTATTACGTGTGTAATTTTACAAATATCTTTAGCTATCGTTATTAGTGTGATATATGATGTATGGTGTTTTAAACATATCTCTTGTTTAGAATAAAGCATTTGATCGAGTTTTTTATCATTTTACTGCTATTAATGAATTATTGTAAACTGTTATTCAATGGGTAACATGCTTAAAATATTGCAAAATAAATACCAAGACAGTGTATTATCCAGTTTATCACTGATCTCCATGTTATAACTACCAAGGCAGTGTATCATCCAGTTTATCACTGATCTTCATGTTATAACTACTAAAGCAGTGTATTATCCAGTTTATCACTGATCTCCATGTTATAACTACTAAGGCAGTGTATCATCCAGTTTATCACTGATCTCCATGTTATAACTACCAAGGCAGTGTATCATCCAATTTATCACTGATCTCCATGTTATAACTACCAAGGCAGTGTATCATCCAATTTATCACTGATCTCCATGTTATAACTACTAAAGCAGTGTATCATCCAGTTTATCACTGATCTCCATGTTATAACTACTAAGACAGTGTATCATCCAGTTTATCACTGATCTCCATGTTATAACTACTAAGACAGTGTATCATCCAGTTTATCACTGATCTCCATGTTATAACTACCAAGGCAGTGTATCATCCAGTTTATCACTGATCTCCATGTTATAACTACCAAGGCAGTGTATCATCCAGTTTATCACTGATCTCCATGTTATAACTACTAAGGCAGTGTATCATCCAGTTTATCACTGATCTCCATGTTATAACTACTAAGGCAGTGTATCATCCAGTTTATCACTGATCTCCATGTTATAACTACCAAGGCAGTGTATCATCCAATTTATCACTGATCTCCATGTTATAACTACTAAGACAGTGTATCATCCAATTTATCACTGATCTCCATGTTATAACTACTAAAGCAGTGTATCATCCAGTTTATCACTGATCTCCATGTTATAACTACCAAGGCAGTGTATCATCCAATTTATCACTGATCTCCATGTTATAACTACCAAGGCAGTGTATCATCCAATTTATCACTGATCTCCATGTTATAACTACTAAAGCAGTGTATCATCCAGTTTATCACTGATCTCCATGTTATAACTACTAAGACAGTGTATCATCCAGTTTATCACTGATCTCCATGTTATAACTACCAAGGCAGTGTATCATCCAGTTTATCACTGATCTCCATGTTATAACTACCAAGGCAGTGTATTATCCAGTTTATCACTGATCTCCATGTTATAACTACCAAGGCAGTGTATCATCCAGTTTATCACTGATCTCCATGTTATAACTACCAAGGCAGTGTATCATCCAGTTTATCACTGATCTCCATGTTATAACTACTAAGGCAGTGTATCATCCAGTTTATCACTGATCTCCATGTTATAACTACCAAGGCAGTGTATCATCCAATTTATCACTAATCTTCATGTTATAACTACTAAGGCAGTGTATCATCCAGTTTATCACTAATCTTCATGTTATAACTACCAAGGCAGTGTATCATCCAGTTTATCACTGATCTCCATGTTATAACTACCAAGGCAGTGTATCATCCAGTTTATCACTGATCTCCATGTTATAACTACCAAGGCAGTGTATCATCCAATTTATCACTGATCTCCATGTTATAACTACTAAGGCACTGTATCACCCAGTTTATCACTGATTTCCATGTTATAACTTAATGTTATAACCTAATTTCTACTTGAAATATAGTACCGTTTTGGTTTAAACCAAAATTTCTAAATAGTCTTCACATCCTAAGATTTTAGTGTTGAGTAATGCCAAAATGATATATAGTTATATATTTCTTTTATTCGTGCTGGATTCGAAGGAAGCTCTCAAAATATATCTGAAAAAAAAAACGAGGAAAAAGTGAAATATATATATCTATTCACACATGTGAACAACAATATCCCGTATGATATAGTTGAACTCAATAAAGAATGATGTTAATGTGATTATAAAGGTCACACAGTTATATTATATCAAACTTTGAATATTCAGAACGGGTTTCTAACTTTTCTTGGCGAAAATGTTACGTTATGTGCGGAAGAAATATATCTTACATTAATAGCTATTATTAACTTGGAGAGTTTCAAAGTAAAGCAAAACAAACACTTCATCGTGTTTTATTACTTAATCACAATAAGTACAAACATAACACTTGTGAGCTTAATGCACTAAACATGACATGATAAAGTACGGCTAATGCTCTATTTTTTCCATTTAAAGTGTTAAAATTATAGTGTGGATTTTATTTAACTTGCTATTCAAGATTTCGCGGTAGTCATTAACGTTAGACACGCATATATCATTCTTGTAAATTATGCCAACTTGTGTTTTATTAGATTCATATTTTCAAGGCGAGTAGTTGGTTATGAAGAAATAAACTTACTCTAAAAAAATCATTATTTGTTATGCTATTTGAAACAAAAAAACAAAAATTGTTTTTCATAGTGTCTGAACTTTTGCGCTCCGAGTTTGTCAAAGCCATGTAATAAGTTTTCTGTACTATATCTTTTAATAGTATAAATTAAGATAATTTGTTCAAAAGAGGATATACCAACTTAATTAATATAAAACAGTAATATCACAATGTTTTCCACCACACGTATTTTGGTGCTGTAATAATATAAAGGAAAATGACCACTTGGTATTTAGTTCAGTTTAATCATACATTCCATGTTTCATAACAGTTTCATTTTGTTCGCTAGATGGAAGCATAAAATAATCGTGTATAAAGACATTTTGGATATTTCATTGCACAAACACAATAGCAGATAGAGCAGTTTTACTAAAAATAAGTAAATAAATAATTATCTAAGGTAATATTAAATATATTAATCTGTGTTGAAGTCTTTGTGCCACTGACAGATCTATGTACGTGTTATTGATAATTAAGTTTAATAACACCAGTTTCTTAATTAGAATCTAGAAATATAATTAAAATATTAGTTTCGCTTATTAGAACAATTTGCTGTACATATGAAAACAGGAAGAAAAATTTAGTTAAAATTTGTATTTTATTGATTTTTTTATATGTTAATAGGTGGCGCTGTTATTTCCTGTCAATTTTTCCATGAAAACATTTTTTTATGAGCCACTTTTCTGCAAGCTGATAATATGTGACAGAAATATCGAATAAAATTTCTGTGAAACTACACTTCAGTCTGATGTCAATGTGTTATTTTGGTTATTAATTAAAGTGCAGTATTATATCAAGTTTTGTTTAATAATGTATCGAAATTTAGGCAGTGTATTGTATTATAATGTAGTTATAAACGACACATTCTGGGCCCGGCATGGTAAAGTGTGTTAAGGAGTTCGACTCGTAATCCGAGGGTCGTCGGTTTGAATCCCAGTCGCACCAAACATGCTCGTCCTCCCAGTCGTGGGGGCATTATAACGTGACGGTCAATCCCACTATTCGTTGGTAAAAGAGTAGTCCAAGAGTTGGCGGTGGGTGGTGATGACTAGCTGCTTTCCCTGTAGTCTTACACAGCTAAATTAGGGACGGCTAGTGTAGCCCTCGAGTAACTTTGCCCGAAATCTTGAAACAAGACACATTCATTAATTAGTATTTTAAGACCTATTGTTTTATTTCTCATTACTTTAATATAATAGTTTTAATGTACTTCGCGTTTGTTTTGTCTACATCTAACATTATATTACGAATAATACGATTTCGACCGACTTGTACAGCTTGTTTGTCTGTTTGTTTTGGAATTTCGCACAAAGCTACTCGAGGGCTATCTGTGCTAACCGTCCCTAATTTAGCAGTGTAAGACTAGAGGGAAGGCAGCTAGTCATCACCACCCACCGCCAACTCTTGGGCTACTCTTTTACCAACGAATAGTGGGATTGACCGTCACATTATACACCCCCACGGAGGGCGAGCATGTTTAGCGCGACCCTCGGATTACGAGTGCACGCCTTAACCCGCTCGGCCATACCAGGCCTACTTGTACAGCTATTAAATCATATCATTTCTGCAACGTATTCACAGTATTCCCGCAACCCTCATATTACGAGTCGAAAGCTTTAACACGCTTGGCCATGCAGGGCCACGAGAAGATGACACCGATGCTAAACGTGGTGATTTTAATTCTTTGCGCAACTCGAACACTTTGTGATCGAAAAAACGATTCATGCACTGATGTTAAAAAATAGCGAAAGGGGATCCTTAAGCTTTCATTTATAGCTTTACGTTAAAAACCCGATGTTTCTATGTATCTTTGCCGGAGTATAATGAAACAAAAGCTCAGTATTCATTTGCGTATATCTATCTATGTATATGATACGTTATAGTTTATTAAAAAATATTATCTTCGTTGTTTTTAGCATTAACAGTTGAAGCTGGTGGAGTCAACGCCACCGCTGTAGAGGCAGACATAGGAGCCACCAACGGCATCGTCCACGTGATTGACCGGATGTTAGGCTTACCTTATCAGACCGTAATGGAAAAACTTTCCACCGATCCAGACTTACGGTTGGGCTTGTTTTGATATGTGAATCTGAAACCTCATATGTCTGCAATGAACCAGTTTAGAAACTAAATAACTGTAGAACGTACTTTTAAAATATTAAGTACTTCTAGTGGAAATTCATGGAAATTCTGAGCAGGTTTTAATTTACAGCTATATTGTTAACTGGGGAAAACTCGTGCCTTGCGTAGGAACAGTTTTTTAAACTTGTGTTTCAATGCAAAAAAATGTAAATGTGAGTGCAGTACTGTGTAGCTAAACTAATTAAAACAGTTAAGTGGCTTGCCTGGACAACTTATGAATGTAAAGTTCTGAACGAATATGATGGCCGTGCGGGGCATCTCAATGACTGTGAGGTTCAACTTATTTTACACCACGTAATACCTATCAAACACTCCCTCCTAGTACAAAAGGCGTTTAGAGCCGAATGGCTTGATAAAAAAATGACAAACCTCTCGATTTATCTTAAAAGAGACACCAGATTCAGCAAGGATTTTAAAACCTGGAATTCTAGAGCAAGTATTAAAACTGTTGAATCAAAACGTAACTTCTGCTTATCGAGAGCTTTACCTTAACGATATCTGATGAAGGTGTAGCTTATGTTTATTGTGAGCTAAACTTTAACAATATCTGATGAAAGTGTAGCTTATGTTTGTTGTGAGCTAAATCTTAACAATATCTGACCAAAGTGTGGCTTATGTTTGTTGTGAGCTAAACCTTAACAATATCTGACCAAAGTGTGGCTTATGTTTGTTGTGAGCTAAACCTTAACAATATCTGATGAAAGTGTAGCTTATGTTTGTTGTGAGCTAAACTTTAACAATATCTGACCAAAGTGTTGCTTATGTTTGTTGTGAGCTAAACCTTAACAATATCTGACCAAAGTGTGGCTTGTGTTTGTTGTGAGCTAAACTTTAACAATATCTGATGAAAGTGCAGCTTATGTTTGTTGTGAGCTAGATCATAACAATATGGAATAGAGAGGTAATAATACTTTCAAATCCACATAAAAGGACAATAAACTCTTTTTAAATTTAGCTTATATAGTATATATATAAATTATGTTAGATAAAAGTGATAGATACTACAGTGTTTTATGTACATATAGGCTCTCTTCATGTTAGGTTTAGATTAAGGGTGAAGGAGCCCAGAACCATTTTTAACCACAGTTTCAGTGTTACACCCACACACATCAAAAGTTTCTTTCTAGCTTTTTCAGCAGGGGTATTTCTAAATATCCACTAAAACACTCAAATTATCGTCTGTTTTTTCGCCTTACCTTTGATTACTGACATTTTACTGAGCGAAGAAAGAACAAGCTGTTAGAATATCTTTAATAATAAAATATTACAAAATAACAGGTTTACATGAAAAGACCGGAATCGATGTTTTCGTGGTGATACAACCATTTTAAATTTTCCTCTTAGTCGAAGGGGCTTCTTGGAATTAGGAGTTCCATTTCACCCATTTACCCATCTCTTATCCAGCCTCCGGATAGTGTCTGAGGGTCTTTTTAAGTCTTTTTTTTTATATCAGAAGAAAAGAAATCCAAAGTAGCATAATGATAAAGATGAAAGTGAGAAATTTCACAAATTAACTAAGACACACATACATGTATGTGTAATTCTAATAACATATACATATCGGAGGAATAGAAGACAAATGAAGGATGGTGGTTTACTTGACTGACCCAAGCGAGGGAATATAGTCCAGAGGCCTATCCATTATGGCCGAAGTCCAGGATTCTGGACCAAATCGTATACATTTCCTCTGCTTCTTAGAGTAATTTTCCTAATTTTGATGCGAGTTTACGAGAATGGATTGTAAAGTGATTCCCATTACTTCCGCTTTCTACTACGCCACAGATAATTTATAGTGTAATATCAAGTCCCTGTATTGTGTCTTTATAAGAAAATAACACTGGCGATGTTTATTGGCAGGAGAACATTTCAACTTGGTACCTTTGACGACTGGAATTTGAAACTGAACAACAGAGAAAAACGGTTTACTTTTTTCGCACCCAGTCAAAAAGCTTGGGATGACCTCGAAAGAAACATGCCCACCGAATATAAGCAAATGTCTATGGATATATATAGCTATCACGTACAAAAGGTAGGATTTCTTTTGATTATAGAAAATTTTCTTCATTTGTCTCTGAAATATTCTGACATCATTTGTAAAGTTTGAGCTGTATTTGTTAAGTAACACATTGGTATGTCTGCGGACTTGCAATACTAAAAACCGGGTTTCGATACTTGTGGTGGGAAGAGCTGCTGAACTATCTGAACAATACATAAGATAAAGTAGGTAGTACCAACAGCTGCTGAACTATCTGAACAATACATAAGACATAGCAGGTAGTACCAACAGCTGCTGAACTATCTGAACAATACATAAGACATAGTAGGTAGTACCAACAGCTGCTGAACTATCTGAACAATACATAAGACATAGTAGGTGGTACCAACAGCTGCTGAACTATCTGAACAATACATAAGATACAGTAGGTAGTACCAACAGCTGCTGAACTATCTGAACAATACATAAGACATAGTAGGTGGTACCAACAGCTGCTGAACTATCTGAACAATACATAAGACATAGTAGGTGGTACCAACAGCTGCTGAACTATCTGAACAATACATAAGATACAGTAGGTAGTACCAACAGCTGCTGAACTATCTGAACAATACATAAGATATAGTAGGTAGTACCAACAGCTGCTGAACTATCTGAACAATACATAAGACATAGTAGGTAGTACCAACAGCTGCTGAACTATCTGATCAATACATAAGATATAGTAGGTAGTACCAACAGCTGCTGAACTATCTGATCAATACATAAGATACAGTAGGTAGTACCAACAGCTGCTGAACTATCTGAACAATACATAAGACATAGTAGGTAGTACCAACAGCTGCTGAACTATCTGAACAATACATGAGTCATAGCAGGTAGTACCAACAGCTGCTGAACTATCTGAACAATACATAAGATACAGTAGGTAGTACCAACAGCTGCTGAACTATCTGAACAATACACAAGACATAGCAGGTAGTACCAACAGCTGCTGAACTATCTGAACAATACATAAGATATAGTAGGTAGTACCAACAGCTGCTGAACTATCTGAACAATACATAAGACATAGTAGGTAGTACCAACAGCTGCTGAACTATCTGAACAATACATAAGACATAGTAGGTGGTACCAAAAGCTGCTGAACTATCTGAACAATACATAAGACATAGTAGGTGGTACCAACAGCTGCTGAACTATCTGAACAATACATAAGACATAGTAGGTGGTACCAACAGCTGCTGAACTATCTGAACAATACATAAGACATAGCAGGTAGTACCAACAGCTGCTGAACTATCTGAACAATACATAAGATATAGTAGGTAGTACCAACAGCTGCTGAACTATCTGAACAATACATAAGACATAGCAGGTAGTACCAACAGCTGCTGAACTATCTGAACAAAACATAAGATATAGTAGGTAGTACCAACAGCTGCTGAACTATCTGAACAATACATAAGACATAGTAGGTAGTACCAACAGCTGCTGAACTATCTGATCAATACATAAGATATAGTAGGTAGTACCAACAGCTGCTGAACTATCTGATCAATACATAAGATACAGTAGGTAGTACCAACAGCTGCTGAACTATCTGAACAATACATAAGACATAGTAGGTAGTACCAACAGCTGCTGAACTATCTGAACAATACATGAGTCATAGCAGGTAGTACCAACAGCTGCTGAACTATCTGAACAATACATGAGTCATAGTAGGTAGTAACAACAGCTGCTGAACTATCTGAACAATACATAAGATACAGTAGGTAGTACCAACAGCTGCTGAACTATCTGAACAATACATAAGATACAGTAGGTAGTACCAACAGCTGCTGAACTATCTGAACAATACATAAGATACAGTAGGTAGTACCAACAGCTGCTGAACTATCTGAACAATACATGAGTCATAGTAGGTAGTAACAACAGCTGCTGAACTATCTGAACAATATATAAGACGTAGTAGGTAGTACCAACAGCTGCTGAACTATCTGAACAATACATAAGATATAGTAGGTAGTACCAACAGCTGCTGAACTATCTGATCAATACATAAGATATAGTAGGTAGTACCAACAGCTGCTGAACCATCTGAACAATACATAAGATACAGTAGGTAGTACCAACAGCTGCTGAACTATCTGAACAATACATAAGATATATTAGGAAGTACCAACAGCTGCTGACCTATCTGAACAATACATAAGACACAGTAGGTAGTACCAACAGCTGCTGAACAATACATAAAACATAGAAGATTAGATCTTAAGATGACTATTGGCACAATATAAGATTTGGTCACTTTTCAAGCCTTGAATGTGTAATTTGTGAATATTATGCTTTCCCAGATCTTAGACAGACATCTTATTGTGGGCGAGGAAATATCTGCTCAGGATTTGGAGGGAAAAGACAAAGTTCAAATGGTTCATGGAGTCGTGAATGTTAAGCGAGGCTTAGGGAAAGCAGGTAAGTAGCTATGACTTCAGGTAATGTAATTAGCACGAGTAATTAATGTCATGATTCTTAACATTATATGTGGTTTATAGAATCTTACTGTCCGATAATAAATTGATAATTATGTGTAGCTTTAAGTATGGATGCTATTTGTTATTAATAGACAGTATATATCTTACTACAATGCTCTTTGCATTTATGCTTACCCCCAGTGGCTCAGCGGTATGTATGCGGACTTACAACGGTAAAAACCGGTTTTCGGTACCCGTGGTGGGCAGAGCACAGATAGCCCATTGTGTAGCTTTGTGCTTAATTCTAAACAACCAACCAACCGTCTTCTGTAATTAATACTTAGAGTAATAATAGCTTATAAAAATGAAATTCAAGTAGATTTAATTATATCCCACTTGAATACTTTTAATGCAACGTAAGAGGCGTTTTGCCAGTAAGACTCAACACAAAATGCAATTTAACATACAATGCAAATAGCTTTGTACAATTCGTAAATTAATAACAGAAATAATTAGATTTACGAATTATTGAAAGTAGGTTTTCTTACAAGTCTCGAGTTTGTTATTTAAAAAAATATAGATTTACCATTAACATACATACCAGAACTTTACTGCCTGCACTAGTTAACTCATCCCTTCCTATTTGTTATCAATCACTTACAACGACGGGCCCGGCATGGCCAGGTGGTTAAGGCGCGCGACTCGTAATCCGAAGCTGGTGGGTTCGAATCCCCGTTACGTCAAACATACTCGCCCTTGGTGAGATCAATCCTACTATTTGTTGGTAAAAGAGTAGCCCTAAAGCTGGCAATGGGTGGTGATAACTGGGTGCCGTCTTCCCTATAAGTCTTACACTACTAAATTAGAGACGACTAGCACAGATAGCCCTCGAGTAGCTTTGTGCGAAATTCAAAAAATAAACAAGTACGCGATCTTGTCACAATAAAACTGCAGTGTAACCTGCCTTCACTTGACTCACTCATCTTTCATTTCTCTTACTCTATCTCTCACTCTAGTCAAATAAGTTTCATTCTCATCCTGCCTTGAACTTTCTTATTCGGCTTTCATTTCCGTTCGCTCACTCTGACGTATGACATTTTCATATGATTTCATTTCTCTGAAAAATGTTCTCTCTGGGAAGTAGTGCCCGGGCAAAGTGTTCGAACTGATATCATAAACTGTGATTTATATATATTGAAAACAATGCCTTTTCCTGAGAACTCATTTTTGGTATTATATTTACAAATTACCTCAGTAAAGACATAATCAAACCCTCACGTACAGTCCTCGTGAAAGTTGTGTTCTTGTTATAAGGGGAAGTACACTGATTGAAAATTATGTTCTATTAAAAAAAACTTGCCGTTGTACATGTCACAGTTATTTTTATATTCGTCTGAGTCTGAGCATGAAATTTTTTAGGGATGATTGTGGTATTGTTTAATAGATGGCGCTACAACGCGTTTATTTATTTCGGTTTGATACATGGATATATGCAGGCATAAACGCGGTTGTTTGGTTGTTCTGAATTAAGCACAAAGCTACACAATGGGCTATCTGTGCTCTGCCCACCACGGGTATCGAAACCCGGATTTTAGCGTGTAAGTCCGCAGACATACTGCTGAGCCACCGGGGGGCTACAGAAGACGGTTCTCAGACTTCTCTACAGATTAACTTGGTGATTAGGATGCTCGACTCGCAATCTGAAGGCGGAGGGTTCGATTCCTCGTCACTAAACGTGCTCGTTCTTTCAGCCGTGGGGGACCTTACAATGTTACAGTCAATTCCACTATTCGTTGTAAAAAAAACGCCCAAGAATTGGCAGTGAATAGCTGCTTACCCTCTAGTCTATCAGTGTTAAACTAGGGACGGCTAGCTCAGATAACCTTCGTGTAGTTAGCTTTGCGCGAGGCCCGGCATGGCCAAGCGTGTTAACGCGTTTAACTCGTAATCTGAGGGTCTCGGGTTCGCATCCTCGTCGCGCCAAACATGCTCGCCCTTTCAGCTGTGGGGGCATTATAATGTCACAATCAATCCCATTATTCGTTGGTAAAAGAGTAGCCCAAGAGTTGGCGGTGGGTGGTGATGACTAGCTCTCGATAGCCCTCGAGTAGCTTTGCGCGAAACTCAAAATATACCAAACCTTTATCTTTAAGGACACCTCATCCAGGATGTTCCCCTTTAGCTGTGTTATTATTTGTATGTTGTTAAACGCAAAGCTATACAGTTGGTTGACTATTCTGTACCCACTGTAGGTATCGATTCCCAATGTTTAGGCTTATAATCCTCACTTACCACTCAGTTAATGTACGAGGAAAAATAAACGTTAAATGAAAAGTTAATCAAACATATATTTCTATTTCTTTTCATTTACTCTAAAATATATTCAAGCAAAGAGTAGACACCTGTAAGCTATTTTCTAATGACTGACATAATTTACGACATTTTGTAGTCGTTTTTAATGCCCACCTATTTTTAATAATTATCTAAATATTCTTTTCCTTCAACATGAGTACATAATTTATTTCTCAAATGTCGTTTTTAAGTTAATCTGAAAGTGTAATTAAACGCTAACCAAACTGATGCTTTATGGGTTTATATGTAAGCACATTCTGAATATATGTCTATTTTCTGTTACCCAGATGTATCCGTGGAGTGGGAAGGCCTGGAAGCTGTCATTATCCGCCCAGACGTTCAAGCAACTAATGGCGTCATCCATGTTATTGACCGGATCCTCATGAAACGTCGCGATATGATTAGGACAGGGGGCGCTTCTTCTCTTAATCCTTCTGTCATGGCAGGTTTTCTTGCTGTAGTGTTGTTCCATTTGTAAACTGCAGTCATTTCGGTTAAGCCTTCCTCTTTATCTTATTTGGCTGCGTCAAGCGAAGTGGGACCTCATACACTAAAATATAGGTTACTAGTCCATGAGGTTCCCAACAGAATTCGAGGGATTTATTTTCAAAGTGAATGTCGATTTAACGCCCTCTTTTTTTTTTTTCTTTTCTATCAGCTTTTAATGTGTAAAGAAAGGTTTAAGCGAAAGGTTTGAAGAATGAACCAGCACTGAAATCAAATCACTTAACACAAACCATTTCTAGCTTTGGTGTCTTACTGGACAACAAAAACTGCCATCTGTAGATCGTAAACTCTGATGCTTGTTGCGTTTTGGTACAGTAATACGTACATACTTATGACACACCACATAGAACTCTTCTAAGTTTGTTTGTTTTCTTTCCTTTTCGTTCAGAGAACTAAATATTGTTCCATTAACTGTTGAAGATGCAAAACGACCAGTCGTTCGATTTATGAGTAAAAGATAAAGTGGATTCACACTATGGTAATTCAAATGATTTAAATGTTACCTCATAACACGTGATATAAAAATGTAACGGAGAGAAATTTAACAAAAAGTTTTTTTTTTTTCCCTCTCATGAAATTTTATTCAGAAGTAAATTTTTGCGAGGAATATTTTTTTCCTAATGAATATTTTTGTAGGTGTTCCTTGAACATTTAATATGCTAATATAATTTGCCATTCAAGGACTTTAGTTCTAGCGATTGTAATGAAAATTAGTGTAATTCAAGAAAAAAATAAATTACTTATTAACCTATAGAATTACGCTAGTGTGCAGTAGAGTTAGTAAAAATGTCTTGAGCGTGTTCTGATAGAGGATTGATTATTCCTTGGAAATAAATTTCCTATAGTTTCTAGTTAGCAATTAATAAACATAACATCTAAGTTTTGTGAGTAACTTGCTGTTGGTTGTAGCTCTGTTGTGAGATAATACATCATGTTCTTCATGATGTAGTGATGTTTGTCTTACTGGAAGAATTACGTAACAATCATCACTTTTTTCAATTATCTGCAAGATGTTGAATTGTTGTGAATATCCACTTCCTTTCAGTTATCTGCAAGATGTTGACTTGTTGTGAATATCCACTTCCTTTCAGTTATCTGCAAGATGTTGACTTGTTGTGAATATCCACTTCCTTTCAGTTATCTGCAAGATGTTGACTTGTTGTGAATATCCACTTCCTTTCAGTTATCTGCAAGATGTTGACTTGTTGTGAATATCCACTTCCTTTCAGTTATCTGCAAG
The DNA here is from genome assembly GCA_011833715.1 of Carcinoscorpius rotundicauda. Lineage (NCBI taxonomy): Eukaryota > Metazoa > Arthropoda > Merostomata > Xiphosura > Limulidae > Carcinoscorpius > Carcinoscorpius rotundicauda. The sequence continues at coordinate 59,051,168 of CM022403.1, read as the reverse complement.
ATGTTGACTGTTGTGAATATCCACTTCCTTTCAGTTATCGCAAGATGTTGACTTGTTGTGAATATCCACTTCCTTTCAGTTATCTGCAAGATGTTGACTTGTTGTGAATATCCACTTCCTTTCAGTTATCTGCAAGATGTTGACTTGTTGTGAATATCCACTTCCTTTATTGACAACACAGCCATGAACTTTACTCTTTTTTTCGATGAACAGCGTTCACGTTTCAGTGTACGAAACTAAAACGGTCACAAATTAAATTACTTGTTTATTCGTTACCAAGGTAAACCTTTCACCTCTTAATTTTCAATAATTTTCATAATTTCTGTCTGCTAACTGTTAAATAAATTGATTAAGTTGAAAGTGATTACTTCAGGACGTGTAATATTTTGTCTCCAGTCAACTTTTTAATTTCTTTAAAAAATGGGCCATTTTTTAAAAACATAATTATGTAAATTATTATTTCACCAAGAGAAACATTTCAAACATTTTTTAAAGTTTTAAATCGTCAAGCATGTAATTTTAAACACTGTGGGTTGAGTTTCTAATGTCTGATTTTCGTAAATATTTTCCTGTATCATATTTTCAATAGTGTTAGAATCGAAGGCTTTTTGTCAGGCCTTGCACTAAACCAGTATATTTAAATGAAGTACTTTTGGTTTCTGTACGTTTACCAGAAGCCGATTCCAGATTTTGTTAAATTATTTACACGGATACGTTTTGAGCACACTTATTATTCCAAAGAATACACGTTCATCTCGTGTCCATGAAATGCGAAATGTTTATCGAGAAACGTTTGCTGTTTTCATATTGCTTCTAATGAGTGTGAAACTGTAAGAAACCTGTCGAACGATACGTTTCTAGAACCTGTAGGAACAAAAACCTTTTACGTGTAATTTTAGTGAATCCAACAGATCGTATTGCTGATAAAGACATCAGTTGCATTAAATTTTTTTTTCTGTCGCAAATGTAGGATCAACACAGTTCAGTTTTCAACTAATATCTTGAGTTTCCTCCAAATAAAATACAACAACTGAAAAACTAAATGCTTATTCACACAAAACTCTTTTCATTTCCTACCTCTAGTTACTCTTGTATTCATATTTGTATTATGGATCAAAGGAAATATTAGTGTCTTACGACAAGTTTATACCAGTTTCATTCAAGAATTATCATCTTTATATTGTTATTAAAAAAGCGGTGAGAATTAGAAATATGTTCGTTCGATTGAACAGATATTCGTTTTTTTTTGTTAAGCCTAAATCAATGAAAGTTTTATGTCTTTGTAGCATTCTGTTGTCAACCATTATATATATATATACGTATTATGTTTGTTTGTTTTTTATAATTGGCGATTTTTATAGTGTGAACGTAAATATTAAGTAGATACTGATTGTACAATGTCTGATAACAATATTGAGAAATAAGAAAGATAACTGAAAGAAGGAACATTGGGTAGAAATTCAGATCGACAATTACAAAGTTAAGTAAAAAAAAAATTGAAAAGTTTTGATTTGAGTTTTATTTGTTGTTTTAATGAGTTTTAGAAACCGAAATGCCGTGAGAGTATTTGTACTTCAATGAGGCTAGATTGTCCAAAGTGTTAACGTCAAACTATTTCCTCAAAACATAAATCAAACAATGGCTTTGATTAGGACTTAGCTTTTTTCTTTCTTTCTGTGAAACGTCACAAGTGAGAATAGTATTAATACTTCATAATGTGGAACGTATATAAGCTTCATCAGTGTGTGGCTTAGCTGCTTGAACATTGTATTTGTAGGATAATTAAAGAACTTATAATCATGGAAGGTATAATCTCGCACGAAAAAGTAAAGCTCTATCCTATTTCTTGTCGCTACCACTAGACGTCGCTTTAGAAGTTAGATTCTTATCATTAAAGAAAAATTAAAAATTGGGTTCATATTATTATTTTATTGAATTTTAAACATAAAGATGAAAAGACAAGGAAATTGTATTGAATAATAAAAGCTTACAATTGAACTGTCTGAGATGTGTAATAAATGTGCACCTTGGGTATCTAAAGAAACCAGTTTTGCCTCCACACTTCCAAAAAACATGAAGTTTCATTAAAAAAATAAACTGTAAAAAGAGTGAAACTAGTTTCGTTGCTTATACAAGAAATCCACAAGCAGTTTAGACCTTTATCGGTTTCGTAATATTCCTAAAAGGCTTCAAATTGGTTATGAAACAAACGCTGTTACTGCAGGAAGCATTTTTTTTCCAGAATACTGGGTCCTTCACAAAAAAAGTAAATTTCTTCTGTGTAAAAACAACAACATAAAATTATAGTAAGTTACAAACCTGTGACTGTTGTAACCCTCCGGTAATTTGTGGAGCATCGTTTAGTTTACCGAAATGTACATTTTATTATCACGTATTTACGTTCCACACTACGGAGTCGAGGATATCCCACTACTTGTCAAGAGTACTCCAACAGTTGGCGGTTGGTGCTGCTGGTTAGTTGCTTTCTCAACAGTTTAGCAGCTCAAAATAGAAACTAGTAGCAAGTAGTCTGTTTAGCATTTTGGAAAATATTCAGGACAAATTGTGTATGCTTTCTTATAGCAGTCACATCAAGCTATCTGCTTCGTCCAAGGGGAATTGACCCCCTGATTTTAGCTTTGGGAATTCTAACACTCACCGTTGCCCCACACTGGAAGGGGGAGCTCAGAACAAGCTAATAATCTTCCGGCGACAGAGTTTTTATAGTCACAGTGGTGATGTATTTTGAATGTCTGCGCTAGTCGTAGCTAATTTAGCAATGCAATACTAGAGGGAAAAGAGTAGCCCAAAAGTTGACGGTGGGTGGTGATGACAAGCTGCTTTACCTCTAGTCTTAAACTGCTAAATTAAGGACGGTTAGGGCACATAGCCCTCGTATAGCTTTGCGCAAAATCCAAACCAAAGCAAACCCTTTAACAACAATCGTTTCGAATGAAACGAAATTTCCCAAAAAGGAATTTGGTAGCATCGTCATCTATCGTTAGGAAGGCAATATTAACACTAACTTATTTTCTACAGTCGGGATGGCCTCGGGTGTGGTTAACACGTATAAATTATTTATGGTTCACTGTGTAGTTTACTTGGCATTTGTGTGTTTCATAAATTGTATATTTACTAATTCAAACGGAATTAAAACAAACATTTCTATCATCATTGTAGCATTTATGGACTTAATGAGAGATATAATAAATATAGAATTATCCCTAATTTTTTTAATGTGAAATAAAAATAAGAAGAATTATTTTTTGTTAAAAGAGGGCGTTGCGTTTCTATTTATTGAAAATTCGCGTTCGACACTTTATGGGAAAAATGTTACAATACGCAGAAGCCATGTTGTGTTTATTTGCTGCCTTCTTTCAGGTTATATTGTATTTTTGTCAAATATGATAAACTATTGTCACATATCATATTATGGAATCCAAAGATACTACGTGCTCATAATTATCCAATCGATACAGGAAACAAAAAGAGCCCTGTATGGCTGGGTGGGTTAAAGCGTTCGACTCGTAATCCGACGGTCTCGGGTTTGAATCCCCGTCACACCAAAAATGCTCACATTTTCAACTGTGGGGGCGTTATAATGTTACGATCAATCTCACTGTTCGTTGGTAAAAGAGTAGCCCAAGAGTTGGCAGTGGGTAGTGAAAACTAGCTACCTTCCCTCTAGTCTTACACTGCTAAATTAGGGACGGCTAGCGCAGATAGCCCTCGTGTAGCTTTGTGCAAAATTTAAAAACAAAACGACTATCTGTTGTTATAGTACTGGCTCGAAATATCGGTTTGATTAAGTTTAAGTAAGGCATTAATGAAAACGGTTCTATTGTTCATTGCTTATGTTTAAATTTATGGCCTGGCATGGCCGAGCGCGTTAAGGCGTGCGACTCGTAATCCGAGGGTCGCGGGTTCGCGCCCGCGTCGCGCTAAACATGCTCACCCTCCCAGCCGTGGGGGTGTATATATGACGGTCAATCCCACTATTCGTTGGTAAAAGAGCAGCCCAATAGTTGGCGGTGGGTGGTGATGACTAGCTGCCTTCCCTCTAGTCTTACACTGCTAAATTAGGGACGGCTAGAACAGATAGCCCTCGAGTAGCTTTGTGCGAAATTCCAAAACAAACAAACAAACTATGTTTAAATTCGTTCCAGAAAAAAAAATCTTATGCTTAAATAAATAGCTTGTTTTCATAAAAATATGAAACTTGAGTAAAATATAACGGAAAACTAGAGGGAACTCAGTGGAGCGGTTATTCCAATACGCAACGTCGTATATTCGACTCTGAAAAAGTATGTCTATATGTCTGTCGTTTATACCGGACACGAAACATTTTTGGTAAAACAATGAAGACTAATATTCTACATATGTTCACCAAGTTTCAGAAAAATCCGACCATTTTTGAATAAGTTATAGATAAAATATAGTGTGAAAACAGATCTGTCTCCATGTCAACAGATAAGTAGCTTTGGATCTGTCTCCATGTCAACAGATAAGTAGTTTTGGATCTGTCTCCATGTCAACATATAAGTACGTTTGTGTCATTGACCTTCCACAAAATAGTCGTTTCTAAGTTAGATCAAAGTTCAAATGTATACCAACGTTCGTTTAAATCCATTTAGCCGTTTTTGAGAAATCTTGTAAACAAAAAGTATTTGTTTGTTTGGGAATTTCGCACAAAGCTACTCGAGGGTTATCTGTGCTAGCCGTCCCTAATTTAGCAGTGTAAGACTAGAGGGAAGGCAGCTAGTCATCACCACCCACCGCCAACTCTTGGGCTACTCTTTTACCAACGAAAAGTTGGATTGACTGTAACCTTATAACGCCCCTACGGCTGAGAGGGCAAGCATGTTTGGAGCGACTCGGGCGCGAACCCGCGACTTTCAGATAACGAAGCGCACGCCTTAACGCGCTACGCCATGCCAGACCCCAAACAAATAAAATACAGGGGTTAAAATATTGTCTTTGTTATTATTGGTGGCACAGGTAATAAAACTGTCCTCATAAAACGTAAATTGAAAACTGTTAAAAAGGAAGATTTGTCATGTGTGTAACGAAGTAACGAATAACACAAATTTTTAATGTATCTTTTATTTAGTATCCAAAGTTTTAAAGACTCAAGTATGTTTGTGTTTGTTTCTTATAGCAAAGGCTATCTGCTCAGCCCACCGAGGGGAATCTAACCCCTGATTTTAGAGACTCAGGTAACAGAAACATAATCCTCCTTTACAGACAGTTGTGGTTTAGATTCACTGACAATGAATGACAGAAGCTCCATTTGAGTTTATCAGGTTTTCTACTTTGTTTTCTTAAGTTTCACAAACGTTTCATAAAACAACATTTTATGAAAACAATAACTAGTTATCAAACGCCTTTTTTACATGATAAAATTATTTACGTTCTTAAACTATAAAGTCAGTTTTGTACAAGTGCTGCCTGCCCCCAGTGGCTCAGCGGTATGTCTGCGGACTTGCACGCTAAAATCCGGGTTTCGATATCCGTGGTGGGCAGAGCACAGATAGCCCATTGTGTAGCTTTGTGCTTAATTCAAAACAACAACAACAAGTGCTGCCATCTGCAAAGCAAGTACGAAACAAATTACACTTTTTTGGTCGCTAAATTTTTATGGCTTTGAAAGTGAAGTCATATCATTCTCCCTTTCACCATAATTTCAGACGCTTGGAGTTTCACACCACACTTTACCAGTTCCTAAACATTTATTTTAAACATGTTTACTAATTAACTATTTCACAAAGACAGTCATTTTTCAGGGTTCTTATTCACCTCAGAAGAAGTTGTGTTATTTTTTCAGAAGACACAAATCGCGAAACGTTTGTCGTTTATTTTTTAGAATTGACAAGAACAAAAATATTGTGAATATGAGAGAACAGAATTCTCTAGCTAAAAAAGAAAGACTGGAGGGAAAAACTGATAATGGAACAAAACAACATGTAATAAATCCTTTTACAAAATTCTCCTACGAAGATAAGGGATCATTGCGTGTCCCCATGGCATAGCGTTACCCTTTGGGTGCAGCGAAAGGATAAACCTGTTAGTTATCTCGTTAGTGTCTTGAAGTAGATAGAGATTTCTTTTTTTTAATTTCGAGCAAAGCTACAGAAGGGCTATCTCCGCCAGCGGTCCCTAAATTAGCAGTGTAAGACTAGAGGGAAGCCAGTGAGCCATCACTAGCCACCGCCAACTCTTGGGATATTCTTTTACTAACGAACAGTGGGATTGACTGAAACATTATAACGCATCCACGGCTGAAAGGGCGAGCATATTTGATGCGACGGGGATTCGAACCCACGATCCTCAGATTACGAGTCGAACGCCTTAACCAACCTGGCCATGCCGGGCTCAGATGAGTCTATATGTGTTAGTTTAAAATAAAATTGTTTATTTATTTTTAGAACGTAACGAAGCAGCTGTTGGCGCTATTTATATTAATTTGAATTAAAATAAAAGCTATTTATTTAGTTTGAGTTGGTAACATATCAAGGCAACAAATGACATTCCATATATTAATGTAAATTTAAATAGTGTGTCTTTCTTACAGTAAAACCACCTCAGGTTATCTGCTGTATTTGCCGAGGGGAAACGAATTTAATTTGAATTAATCAGTTATTTATTAATTTTGAGTTCAGTGCTATATAAAGGCAGAAGGGTTTTCTTCTGTGTATTTATGTAGTCTTAAATGAATCAGTGATCCAGTAGCCATTTGTATATTCATAAAGCAGAGGACAAGTCTCGCTCGACCTTCTTTGGTCCTCTGCAGGTTATTTTATATAACTTTAGGCACTATATATACATAAAATATATTAAAATGTACCACATATATTAAAATGTACCCCACAGACTGTAGTTTCACGAGAACAGTAAGCTAAATGACTAAAACAAGATATTTTATTGAAACTTACGTGTGTATAACCCACAGCACGTTATTCCACATAAAGATTGATAACCCACAGCACGTTATTCCATATAAAGATTGATAACCCATAGCACGTTATTCCATATAAAGATTGATAACCCATAACACGTTATTCCACACAAAGATTGATAATCCATAGCACATTATTCCACATGAAGATTGATAACCAACAGCACGTTATTCCACATAAAGATTGATAACCCATAGCACGTTATTCCACACAAAGATTGATAACCCATAGCACGTTATTCCACATAAAGATTGCTAACCCATAACACATTATTCCACATAAAGTTTGATAACCCATAGCACGTTATTCTACATAAAGATTGATAACCCATAACACGTTATTCCACATAAAGATTGATAACCCATAGCACGTTATTCCACACAAAGATTGAAAACCCATAGCCCGTTAAATGATTCCACATAAAGATTGATAACCCATAGCACATTATTTCACATAAAGATTGATAATTCATAACACATTATTCCACATAAAGATTGATAACCCATAACACATTATTCCACATAAAGATTGATAACCCATAGCTCGTTAAATGATTCCACATGAAGATTGATAACCCATAGCCCGTTAAATGATTCCACATAAAGATTGATTACCCATAGCACGTTATTCCACACAAAGATTGATAATCCATAGCACATTATTCCACATGAAGATTGATAACCAACAGCACGTTATTCCACATGAAGATTGATAACCCATAGCACGTTATTCTATATAAAGATTGATAACCCATAGCACGTTATTCCACACGAAGATTGATAACCCATAGCACGTTATTCCACATAGAGATTGCTAACCCATAACACATTATTCCACATAAAGTTTGATAACCCATAGCACGTTATTCTACATAAAGATTGATAACCCATAACACGTTATTCCACATAAAGATTGATAACCCATAGCACGTTATTCCACAAAAAGATTCATAACCCATAGCACATTATTTCACATAAAGATTGATTACCCATAGCACGTTATTTCACACAAAGATTGATAATTCATAACACATTATTCCACATAAAGATTGATAACCCATAGCTCGTTAAATGATTCCACATAAAGATTGATAACCCATAGCACGTTATTCCACAAAAAGATTCATAACCCATAGCACATTATTTCACATAAAGATTGATTACCCATAGCACGTTATTTCACACAAAGATTGATAATTCATAACACATTATTCCACATAAAGATTGATAACCCATAGCTCGTTATTCCACATGAAAATTGATAACCCATAGCACGTTATTCCACATAAAGATTGATAACCCACAGCACTTTATTCCACATAAAGATTGATACCCCATAGCACGTTATTCTACATAAAGATTGATAACCCATAGCCCGTTAAATGATTCAACACAAAGATTGATAACCCATAGCACGTTATTCTACATAAAGATTGATAACCCATAGCACGTTACTCCACATGAAGATTGATAACCTACAGCACGTTATTCCAGATAAAGATTGATAACCCATAGCACGTTATTCCACATAGAGATTGATAACCCATAGTACGTTATTCCACCTAAAAATTGATAACCCATAACACGTTATTCCACATAAAGTTTGCTAACCCACAGCACGTTATTCTACATAAATATTGATAACCCATAACACGTTATTCCACACAAAGATTGATAACCCACAGCACGTTATTCTACATAAATATTGATAACCCATAACACGTTATTCCACATAAATATTGATAACCCATAGCACGTTATTCCACACAAAGATTGATAACCCATAGCACGTTAAATGATTCCACATAAAGATTGATAACTCATAGCACGTTATTCTACACAAAGATTGATAATCCATAACACGTTATTCCACATAAAGATTGATAACCCATAACACGTTATTTCACATAAAGATTGATAACCCACAGCACGTTATTCCACATAAAGATTGATAACCCACAGCACGTTATTCCACATAAAGTTTGATAACCCATAACAAGTTATTCCACATAAAGATTGATAACCCATAACACGTTATTCCACATAAAGATTGATAACCCACAGCACGTTATTCTACATAAAGATTGATAACCCATAAAACGTTATTCCACACAAAGATTGATAACCCGTAGCACTTTATTCTACATAAAGATTGATAACCCATAGCACGTTATTCCACACAAAGATTGATAACCCATAGCACGTTATTCCACACAAAGATTCATAACCCATAGCACGTTATTTCACATAAAGATTGATAACCCATAGCACGTTATTTCACATAAAGATTGATAATTCATAACACGTTAAATGATTCCACATAAAGATTGATAACCCATAGCACGTTATTCCACATGAAAATTGATAACCCATAGCACGTTATTCCACATAAAGATTGATAACCCACAGCACTTTATTCCACATAAAGATTGATACCCCATAGCACGTTATTCTACATAAAGATTGATAACCCATAGCCCGTTAAATGATTCAACACAAAGATTGATAACCCATAGCACGTTATTCTACATAAAGATTGATAACCCATAGCACGTTATTTCACATAAAGATTGATAATTCATAACACATTATTCCACATAAAGATTGATAACCCATAGCCCGTTAAATGATTCCACATAAAGATTGATAACCCATAGCACGTTATTCCACATAAGGATTGATAACCCATAGCTCGTTATTTTACATAAAGATTGATAACCCATAGCACGTTATTCCACATAAAGATTGATAACCCATAGCACGTTATTCTACATAAAGATTGATAACCCATAACACGTTATTCAACACAAAGATTGATAACCCATAGCACGTTAAATGATTCCACATAAAGACTGATAACTCATAGTACGTTATTCTACACAAAGATTGATAACCCATAACACGTTAGACCACATAAAGATTGATAACCCACAGCACGTTATTTCACATAAAGTTTGATAACCCATAACAAGTTATTCCACATGAAGATTGATAACCCACAGCACGTTATTCCACATAAAGATTGATAACCCACAGCACGTTATTCCACATAAAGATTGATAACCCATAACAAGTTATTCCACATAAAGTTTGATAACCCATAACAAGTTATTCCACATGAAGATTGCTGTCAAATTTTATCAACTTCTGGGTTGTTTTGGACATCACATAATTAGAGAATACATTGAAATATTCCTGAAAAAAAACTGATGTACTTTGTGTCGATTAAGAACGTAACTCACACCAAACATGCTTACCCTTTCAGGCGTGGGGTCGTTATAATGTTACAATCAATCCAAGCATTCGTTGGTAAAAGAATAGCTCAAACGTTGGCGGCGTGTGGTGATGACTAGCTGCTTTTACTCTAGTCTTACATTGCTGATAGCCCTCGTGTGGTTTTGCGCGAAATTAAAAAAAAATCAAACCAAACTTACTTTCTCTTTCTGCCAGAAATCGGGTTTCGATACCCGTGATGGGCAAAACCCAGACGATCCCATGGTGTAGCTTTGCGCTTAATCACAAACTAATTATTGTTGTTTTGAATTAAGCACAAAGCTACGCAATGGGCTATCTGTGCTCTGCCCACCACGGGTATCGAATCCCGGATTTTAGCGTGTAAGTCCGCAGACATACCGCTGAGCCACTAGGGGGCAATCACAAACTAAGAACCAAATATTTCTGAGCGAACTCGTGCAAGTCTACAGTATTAAAAAATTACTTTGAAGTTTCTAAATTAATCTGTAGTGGATTAAGACACAGCTTAGGTTTATATATCTAATCACCCCCTTCAGTTTCTAGGTGGAAGTTATCAGGTGGTTTATATGTATAAAACGACGTTCTTGATACTCAATGTTCCACGGTACTCTATCCACCCGTAACCACCTAATCGTAAACATCTAAATCGTACGTATAGAAGCTTTAACTATGTCATACATCCACTCATCCAAACATTTTGCTTGTCACAGATTAAATAATAAAGTTTGGTGTCTGAAAGGCTAGAGTATGTTGTAGAGAAAAAACGAAATGATATGAAGTCACTACGTATCGAAAAAATTTTGATTTTTTTGAAAATTCACGCAAAGCTACGCAACACAACACTACACAAATTTGCGCTAGCCGCCCCCAATTTAGCAGTGTAAGACTAGAGGGAAGGCAGTTAGTCATCACCACCCACCGCCAACATTTGGGCTACTCTTTTACCAGCGAAAAGTGGGATTGACCGTTACGTTATAACGCACCCACAACTGGGAGGGCGAGCATATTTGGCACGAACGCGATTGGAGCCCGCGACTCTTGGAATACGAGTCGAACGCCTAAACACACTTGGCCTCGAAAGAATTATGGACCACTATAGCGTATCTTAAAATAGGAAATTATCGAGTGATTTCGGTCGTTACGGTGTATTTTTAATGTTGCATGTTACAGCGTGATACAAGTCGTTACGGTGTATTTTTAATGTTGCATGTTAGAGCGTGATATAAGTCGTTACGGTGTATTTTTAATGCTGCATGTTACAGCGTGACATTAATCGTTGTAGTGAATCTTCAAAATTGCAGATAAGAACAAAATAAATCATTATGATACGCTAGGGTAAAGGCAGGTCGTCAACATCACTCACCGCCACCTTTTAGGCCACGTTTAACAGCAAAATTTGACTTTCACATCATAAAACTTTCGTGGCTGAAAAGGTAACCATGTTTATTGAGAGATTTTGAACCCACCACCGTTTAGTGAAGACAGCCGTCGTGTGGACTTTTGTGAACTTCAACAAACTGAATGATTATTGTAATTATCTAAATTAAGATAAATCCTGTAAACCAAGCAGATGATGAGATGTTTGCCACGTGGGATTCTGGAGACAAAAAATCAACTCCAAGCTAAGTTATTTGACTTCTGATTACCTGGAAAGTTACGTCATGGAAATTTTACGTATGTATTGAGTTGTATGAGTTAGCAACAGCAGTGTTTCAGGGCAAACCATTATAATGGTTCACTTTAAGCCATGAAGTGTGACGGCTAGTCAATTCTTCATTTATAAAGAGTAGCCCGAGAGTTGGCGGAGGGCAGGCGTTAGCTAATCTGTTGTTTCTAATTTACGAAGCGCAGATAGCCTCGAGTAACGTTGCGCAAAATTTAACAAACAAAGAAATAAACAAAATGAGCTATCTGTGTGTTGTGTACCTCGGGGAATCGAACCCCACATTTTGTTTTTAAACTAACTTCCGACTCACAAGGGGGGCAGTAGTGACAAAATATTGATTACAATAGGAAATTGTGGCTTCAAAAACCACGAGGAATCTGTCCGTTTCACAACAGCCAAACATCAAACAAAACGTTTATCATCTCAGTGATTTTCTATAGGTATATTTATAAAACACAGATCAGCAGACTTCAACGTAAACTGCACTTTGTTGTGTTCAGACACCCAGACCTAGAAAACAGGTAAATTTTCCTGCAACAATTGATTGTTTGTTTGTTTTTTAATTTCGCGCGAAGCTACACGAGGGCTATCTGCGCTAGCCGTCTCTAATTTAGCAGTGTAAGGCTAGAGGGAGGACAGCTAGTCATCACCACAAACCGCTAACTCTTGGGCTACTCTTTTACCAACGAATAGAAGGACTGACTGTCACATTATAACACCCATACAGCTGAAAGGGCCATGCCGGGCCATTTTTTGCTACAATAATGTGTCCTTAATTGCACTCAGAGGGACATTATTAATATACTTCGAAGTTGTAGCATTCAGAAATCATGGAAAGAGACTTTAATGGAACAAACCAATCTACTAAATACGTAAAGCGTGTTAGTTTATGCTTAACCTAATTGATTTTAGCTCAGTACGTTTACAGAATTCATTGATCAACCAGAACTAATTACAGTAATAAATCAGACTTTGGATAAGCAGTAGAGTATTCAAAAGAGTAAACTGGAAGTCTTGAAACTCTAAAATCGGTATTCAGTTATTCTAGGTAGGCAAGCGCAGACAACCCGATGTGTTGCTTTACGCTAAAACAAAAACAGTCAACCCGGCATGGCCAGGTGGTTAAGGCACTCGACTCGTAATACGAGAGTCGAGGATTCGAATCCCCTTCACACCAAACATGCTCGCCTCTTTCAGCCGTGAGGGCGTTATAATGTTATGGTCAATCCCACTATTTATTGGTAAAAGAGTAGCCCAATAGTTGGTGGTGGGTGGTGATGATTAGCAGCCTTCTCTCTAGTCTTACACCACAAAATTAGAGACGGCTAGGGCACATGGCTCTCGTTAGCTATTTGCGAAAATCAAAACAAACCAAACCGTCTGTAGTGTACCGTGGAAAAGACTGAGCATATTAAAATAATACCAAAATCTTCGTGCATCTCAGGTAAGAATATTCAAAATATTTTATATGCAAAAACGGCTCGTTTGGGTTGAGAAAATATTTTAAATAGAAGAGCGAACAACGTTTCGACCTTCTTCGGTCATCGTCAGGTTCACAAAGAAAGAGGTGACCGACCGGAAGCTGACCACATGTTTGGAAGGGGTTGTGTAACTGAGTGTCGCAATGTAGAGGGCGGGGTTAGATGTTTGAATATAATTTTATCTATAATATTAATATCTATAATATTAATATTCCCAGTAACCAGTTAGCAACCCTCATAGAATTCACCACAATAAAGACAAACTTCATGTTCAACAACCAAAACTATATACAAACAAATGGCCTAAGCATGGACAACCCAGTATCCCCAGTTCTAGCCAATATTTTTATGACACAAATTGAAACACAAGCAATTAATACAGCATTACATCCACCACTATACTGGTACAGATATGTAGATGACACGGTTGCGGGATTCGAATCTACAGAACGCATACTTAATTTTTTCAATCACATTAACTCTATACATCCCAACATTAACTTCACATGTGAACAGGAAGAAAGCAATTAAATATCATTCCTTAACCTCGAAATTATAAGAACCGACACACAATTCAAAACAGAAATCCACCGAAAAATCACCCATACTGGACTATACATTCCTTGGGACTCAGCACATGAAACAAAACAAAAAACTCAACATAACTAAGAAACCAGATAAACACAGCCATAAAACTATGCTCACCAGATAAAATTAACGATGAATTAGACAAAATAAAACAATACTTCATCAACATCAATAAGTTTCCCCTACAAACCGTAGAAAACATTATACGCACACACCTAGACAGAAAGCAAAATCAACCAACAAAAGTAAATATATCTCACGAATAAAAAAATCACCAAACCATATACTGCTGTATACCATATATTCCTGACATCAGCAGACAAATAACCAACATTTGGCAAAAACTAGTAACAAAATATAACATCCCAGTTAATACCAAATTTATTCAAAAACCAGACACAAAACTGAGGTCTATACTATGTAAGAACTACACTGACAAACACCACACCAACATTATTTATAAAATACAATGTGATAACTGCCACGACTTCTATATTGGAGAAACAAGTAGAAAAGTGGAAACCAGATTCAAAGAACATAAAAAGTCACCTTCACACGTTTTCGAACACCGCAAGTCAAATGGACCCAACATAACCATAGAAAACACTAAAATACTAAATAAAGAAACAAACATAAACAAACGCAAAATTAAAGAAGCCTTACTTATACAACAACTTAAACCCAAAATAAACCAATATAAGGGAACGCCATTATACCTATATTAATATTATAGATAAAATTATATATTCAAACATCTAACCCCGCCCTCTACATTGCGACACTCAGTTACACAACCCCTTCCAAACATGTGGTCAGCTTCCGGTCGGTCACCTCTTTCTTTGTGAACCTGACGATGACCGAAGAAGGTCGAAACGTTGTTCGCTCTTTTATTTAAAATATTTTCTCAACCCAAACGAGCCGTTTTTGCATATAAAATTCTCAACAAGTGGGTTTCTCGACATCACTGAATATTCAAAATATTTGCTGCATTATAATGTCTTATTTATAACCAAATAATAATAATAATTTTAAGACCTTATCTATAAATTCTCTTACAACACATTTTATCTCGTATTTGAACTGATTTTCACAGGTATATTGCTATCAAATCAAGGAAATGAACTCCAGAGCGTTCTTTAAACTTTAATATGTCCACTAGATGGCAGCACTAAACGTTAGTTTTTGTTTAGAAATCGATTTATTCCATTTCTGTACACCGATTCTATATAAGCCCAAACTCAAGTATATATGTATATACGTATTTGTACACAGTATTTTCCAGTATTTTCTTTTTTATTAGCTTTCTGAAAGCTACTATTAGTTTTCCAGTCCAACTAGAATCGCCGATGATGAATTAATGACAAAAATGTTCGAAAGAAGGAAAAACACACGTCTTTGACAAAAACTTTATACCACTTTGTAAAGTTTCGGGCAAAATCTGCCTCCGTCAGGCAGTTTTGAAACGTGTTACAAATAAACTATGTTTTGACAGAATCTTACGTCTGTTTTTGAACCTTTTTTTCATTATTTTATTATTTTCTAGGAGTTTTTTGTCTAGAATTGCAGATATGTGAATAATATTAAATTTACTATTTTTCACACATATATAATAAAAACGTTAAAATGTGTTTTCTGTTAAAGAAAGGAGGTCTCTATACGAGTCCTAGGGCTCTGGTGTTATCTTCGTCCTGATCGAAAAACTTTGTTTATTTTGAATTTCACCCACAGATACACGAGAGCTATCTGCGTTCCTAATTTAGCAGTGTAAGACTAGAGGGAAGACAGCTAGTTATCACTACCCACTACCAACTATAGAGCTGTGTTTTTACTAAAAAACTGTGGGATTGACCGTCACGTATAACGCTCCTACAGGTGAAAGAGCGAGTATGTTTGGTGTGACAGGTATTCGAACCAGCGATCCTCAGGTTACGAGCCAAGCACCCTAACCACTCTGGAGTGTAGTCTGTTTTCCTGATAACGTTATCTTGATCTGGAGCGTAGTCTGTTTTTGATATGGATTGAATTTTCATACTGGTTTCTGGTCTTAGTCAGCCAAAAGTAAATTCTTTTAATACATGTTGCTGTTTTATGTTAAAACATGCTTATTAAACACGTTGTTTCTGTTTAACCCAAGCTGCTCGTGATCTTACACATTCCAACCTCTAGAAATATTTGTCCACGTAGTATTGGAAACACATTTCATTTCGTTATCACACAAAACATTTAACTCTCAGAGCTAAATACAACCATTTTAATTTTAATGATCAAGTTTAGATTTTGAACTTATATAGATCTATACGCCGAGTGTAATTATATATATAACATATATGCATATAAAGCTACGCTAATCATAGCGGTGCATATTAAGTTTATTAATTTGGTGTTGCCAATTTCCCGTTATCAGCTTTGTTACGAGGAACCTTTCTATGTTTGTCTAATCACACAACACATTTTGACACCGTCTAGTTATTCCTGTCTCCTAACGGCTGACAAACACAACTGAGACGCCCCAGATTTTTGAAATCAACAAATAGATGAAAGAGAATGAAGTAATTGGCAAAGATGAACGTGAGACAAATACAGAGACACGAGGAACAGGGGAAGTTAGAAGTGAAAAACGTGATAGTGTGTGACTCGCCTCCAGCTCTGGAGATACAATTCATTCGAAGAAAAGAATCATTATCACTGTTGACGCTTGTTATTATTTTTTAATTTTTGTTCTCACGAGCTCCAGTACTCGGAGGGACAAAAATAAAATTGTTTTCCTGTTCAAAGATTCTCTTCGAACAGCCTAAGAAGGCGATAACATATAAATTGAAGAATTCCTCTGACTCAAAATGAATTTGTAGGTAACAACCATGAGGTCTATTTTGTAAAATCGACATTGTATTTGTGGGAAAAAAATGACGCTCGATCGCTTTATTTTAATTTATATTTTAGGGTGTTCATCGAAAAACTCACTGCAACCTCAAAACGAGAAACGAACAAAAAAGAAACGAAACTGACATTGTGTCGTGAAGTGATATTTCAGTCGAACGTTGGCGGGGTCTATGTTGTTATTATAAACAGCAACAAACACGTTCTATTCAGTCATTCAGAATAAAAACCCCGGTGCAACGACGGTTCTAGAAACACAATTTTTTGTCATCAAATTATTCTTACGTTTCACAGCTTTAGAAAATAATAAATGAATTTTTTTAGCAACTCACAAAGGAATACCGTAGTTATGTTGAACATTTTTCGTTTTATAGTTTGCCTCAAAGTTTCTGATAAACCGTTTCAGATGTTTATGTAACAGATACAACTGGACAAAAACAAGTAGGTAGGTTGTTGTTGTTTTGAATTAAGCACAAAGCTACACAATGGGCTATCTGTGCTCTGCCCACCACGGGTATCGAAACCCGGATTTTAGCGTGTAAGTCCGCAGACATACCGCTGAGCCACTGGGGGGCAAGTAGGTAGGTAGTAAATGTACGTTGCTGAAGATAAGACATCATTTAGACTTTCCTACTCCATGAACTTATCAGGCTACGTATAGCTTTGCGCAAAATTCTCAAACAGACAAACGAACTATAATTCTAAACACCAATATTTACAGATTTAGCTCAGAATCAAATAGATAAATTACCATTACCAAACAAGAGACTTTAAAATATATTTAGCAGTTTGAGATATTTCTAAAATAGAGCTTTTCTAATTTATTATCTGTGTTCTTGAGCAAAACCATTGTCAATAATTCAAACTGTGGATTAGTTTAGTCGTGACAGCAGCTGTGCGCCATCTTAAACTGTCTTTATCTCAGAATAAAAAACCTGATATACGTTTGCTTATGTTAGTCAGTTAAATAATGTTTTATTTCTAATATTGCAATAATGTGTTTAAAAATCTGAGGATGAAAACAACCACAATTTTTTCGATCCTTCTGTTTGAAAATGATCCACCTTTGAAAACTTTTAAATCCATCCTTTAAAGGATGTTAATTAGGAAACAACAACAATCGAACTACCTTTCGAAATTAGCTTTTTTTAAAAAAATATTCTTTTATTATTAACATTAACTATTTTTCAACATCTCAGTGTTTTTGTTGTGAACACTAGATGGCAGGATAACATTCTAGAAGTGGTTCGTTTTTCGAGAAGAAACTGGTTCATACTTGAAATATTGTTCATACTTTATGATATGTTCGTTTAGAAATAAGGGTTTAGGCTCCACACCAGCAAGAAACGTTCTAGAATTATGATCGAAAACTACCTGTAAAACTACTGGGATTTCAAAATCCTCAGGCATTATTCGAAAATCTACCCTGATTTCGCACGTGGTCGCCCTTGGATACATCGTATTCACTTATATCGTGAGGGATTCCATTCTTTCCTTTTGACATTTCCATGCACTATCGTGAAATCTACTCTGATTTTTGTCTAGTTAAGCATGAATCTTTGAATTTGCGATATTCACTTATATTATAACGAATATCTTATAAGATTTTGAGATCTCTAAGATTTATTGTGCAGTTCACGAGACATTTAACACTAAAAGCTACTTGTTTGACAGAGCGAATTGAGATATTTCAAGAAATGTGCGTTATAGAGACAGTGATCAAATCACTGAGAATTTATTTCAAATAAAATATGAGGTACTCGTTACAAATCTGCCAAAATGCAGAGAAAGATGGCTACGTCAAAGAGTGTATTTTCAGATACTCCAAAGAACGTGTTTTCAGGAAGAAATGAGGTATTTGTTAGGAAGCTATTGGTTGCAAAGGAAACTTGGTAAGCCAAAGAGAGTGTTTTCCATGTAAAACCGAATTTAGAATAAAGTAGATTACTATAGATCTTCAAATAATCCAAAGAGAATTAGTGCAGAAAGGTGACATTGGCGGATCAGCGGTGAACTTGGGAGTTTATTATGCTAAAATCGGGGTTTGATCCCTGTGATGGAAGAAGCACACAAAGCTCACTGTTCATTTTACGGTTAAGAACAAAGAAGGCAAAAAGTAACCTAAAATGTGTTTGTATTTTGAAGGTAACAGCTAGTTCCAGATATAAACAATATTTTTATTATTTAAGTCTACATATTGTCTTCTTTTCAGTTTTGTAAATTGTAGGCTATCTATTCGTATGTGGTACTATTATCAAAAGCCAAGAGTTTCTCATCAGTCTGGGTTTTCAATACCAATAATTTTGGTATATTTTTGATAACTTACTAAGAAAGTGTTTATGCTAACAGTGCCGTAATAATGCAAATATGTCTAAGTTATTATAACACTGCTAGCATGGACTCTTTTTTTAGTAAGTCACCATATACCAGAATGATTGTTATTGTAAAACACACACACACATATATATACATATATATATATAAGCATTTAGGCTTACCGTTGAGACATTGGGGACAATGTACTTAAGTAAAGTTGGTTATGACAACACTTTTGTATACAAATAAAACGTTCACGTAATTAATATTTCGAAGTGAAGCCTGGGGTTTTATTTCTGTTTCTTATTATTTATTTTTTGGTATGGATCACAGCTTTTCAAATTGTCTCTATAAATACTTAACCGCGATTGGAAAATAAGTAAATATTTGAAATCATAAAGAGAACAGTTTTCTCATGTACTTTTTAAAAATGATTTCTACATTCCGAGTCTTTTGGCGATATTTTATGTTTTATGCAAGCTGTCTCATACTTTATTCCAGGTGAAGCTGTTTATCGAACGCGATATAGCTGTGTTTTCCTTAAACTTTATCTAAACAGACAGGAGTTTGAAAAGGATTCTTTATTCAATTCCAGACAGACAACTCAATCGATGTTCCATCAGCCTGAAACGAAAAAAAAAGAAAAAACACAAACCATTGTTTTTTTTCTTGTATGATAGAAAAACCCGTATCACGTTTAGGGTTCGTACCAAGAAATACCTTGTGTACTGAGAACTTACTTCCGCAATGGTCTTTTAAAACATAGCACGAAGTCGAAAAAAAACCCAAAAAAATCTAAACTATCGCATGTCAGAGAAGACAGGACTAAACTTTTCTATTGTAAAAATGACAACTTCTTTTTTCTACTTTGGTGTTCGGTATTTCGTTTTACGGGTAATATTCCTTCTCATGTCTACCCAGGAGACGGGGTCGTCAGCGTTAAGTTTTGGATTTACAGTGTTAAAATCTAGGGTTCGATTCCCGCTGTAGACAGAATGCAGATAGATTAATAACATTTTCACACACTTAAAACAAAACAGAAGATGCGAGTACTATTGTATAATTACCAATCACAAACTAGAATGTATTTGTACTATTCTGTGATTACCAGTC
This sequence comes from Carcinoscorpius rotundicauda, assembly GCA_011833715.1. NCBI lineage: Eukaryota > Metazoa > Arthropoda > Merostomata > Xiphosura > Limulidae > Carcinoscorpius > Carcinoscorpius rotundicauda. The sequence continues at coordinate 59,030,917 of CM022403.1, read as the reverse complement.
ATAAAGCAGAACGTACTAGTGCTACTGTATGGTTACCAATCACAGTCCAGAAGCTTTTGGTACTATTGTATGATTACCAATCAAAGAGCAGAATGTACTGGTACTAATGCATGATTACCAATCAAAGAGCAGAATATACTGGCACTGTAGCCTTGACGTAATTATAGTTACTTTTCTTTCAAAGATACATTTACACTTAATTTGCCTTAACGCGGACAAACTTGCTTGTTTTTTTGAATTTCGCGCAAAGCTACACGAGGACTATCTGCGCTGTCATAATTTAGCAGTGTAAGACAAGAGGGAAGTCAATTTTAGTCATCACCACCCACCGCTAACTCTTAGGCTTATCTTTTACCAACGAATAGTGGGATTACCCGTCGCGTTATAATGCCCCCACAGCTGAAAAGGCGAGCATATTTGGTACAAAGGGGATTTGAACTTACGACCCTCGGATTACGAGTCGCGCGCCTTAGCCACCTGGCCGTTCCTTGCTGCGGACAAACTGCAATTTTACTTTGTATATTTAAAATATTGACTCACAAGTTTGTTTTAATCGTAAAGCTACACAATCAACTATCTGTGCTGTGCCCATCACGGGTCTCGAACCTTTATTTCAACAATTTACTCTTGAGTAACAAGAAAGCGAGTTCAATCGTAAGACTTAGCTCTGTAAATTTGTGTTTGAATATAAACACTTATGAGTAACACAAATAAATAAAGATTTACACTTTAAATCTAATTTTTTTTTCTATTTTTCTATCGAATTACCCTCAATATTCAAGTGTTGTTGACCAATAGCCTTCAGTATCTTCCCTACTCTAAAGTGTTGTTGACCAATAGCCTTCAGTATCTTCCCTCCTCTAAAGTGTTGTTAACCAATAGCCTTCAGTATCTTTCCTCCTCTAAAGTGTTGTTGACCAATAGCCTTCAGTATCTTCCCTCCTCTAAAGTGTTGTTGACCAATAGCCTTCAGTATCTTCCCTCCTCTAAAGTGTTGTTGACCAATAGCCTTCAGTATCTCAATACTTCTTTCATACGCCGTACATAACTCTGTTCTATCACTACAAAATAAGACTTGTATGTTGTATCGGTTTGTATTAATGAAATGGGGTCCGGCATGGCCAGATAGGTTGAGGCGTTTCACTCGTAATATGAGGGTCGTGGGTTCAAATCCCCGTCGCACAAAACATGTTCGCCCTTTAAGCTGTGGAGGCGTTATAATGTGACGGTCAATTTTAGGATTCGTTGGTAAAAGAGTAGCCCAAGAGTTGGAGGTGGGTGGTGACGACTAGCTGCCTTCCCTCTAGTCTAACACTGCTAAATTAGGGACGGCTAGCACAGATAGCCCTCGTGTAGCTTTGTGTGAAATTCCAAAATAAATAAATAGGTGTTGTTTACCCTATGGTTTATCAGTATCTTATACTTACACGATTTTATACCGGACGGTTGATAGGCAAACACACATACAGAAAAAAGACAGCTTTACCAAACGTCTTGATTTACTTCCATTTTTGTTACTTACAACAACGCCTTTGTTCAAGGGACATCTAGCGAATCATAAGAATATAAACCACAATATCTGGTTGTATGACGTCTATACGAAATCAGTTGTTCTAGTAAATATCAAACCATTTTTATAGATAATAAGTAACCATTTTTATGTACTTAATATTAAACCAGGTTTTCAATGCAGACATGAAACCAGTTTTGTATAAGTAATATCAAACAGTTCAGTCAATGTCAATCCATTTTTGTATATAATATGAAATCACTTTTTATGAACTTCTTATTAAATCAGAGTTTTTAGTGTAATCAACATCAAACCAGTTAATACCAAACCTCTTTCTTCAATGTCGTCGACACTGAACCAGTTTTTATTTAACTGGCTTTAATGTAGTAACTACTAAACCAGTTCTCAATATAGTCAAACAGTTTTCTCTAAATATTTCGAATTAAACCAGTTTTTATTCAGTTAGTTTCAAACCATTTTCACATACACAACATTAAACCAGTTTTTTATTTAGTTAGTTTCAAACCATTTTCACATAGGCAATATTAAACCAGTTTTTTCGTTAGTTTCAAACCATTTACACGTAGGCAATATTAAACCAGTTTTTAATTTAGTTAGTTTCAAACCATTTTCACGTAGGCAATATTAAACCAGATTTTTTTAGTTAGTTTCAAACCATCTTCACGTAGGCAATATTAAACCAGTTTTTTATTTAGTTAGCATCAAACCATTTTTACTTGTAGTAAATATTAAATCCAGATTTTATTTAGTTAGTATCAAACCATTTTCTCATGTAGGCCATGTTCAACCAGTTTTCTTATTTAGTAAGTACGAAACAACTTTTTCATTTGGTAAATATCAAACTAGTTTTTCAATGCAGTTTTCTCCACGTATTTAATATTAAACAGTTTTTAAGTATTCAAAATCAAACCAGTTTTAACAGGGTTGAAAGAAAAATGATTTTTTTCAATGTATTCAATTTGAACCGGTTTCCTGTATGTTATCTATATAAATCCAATTGATTAACTTATAACAGTGAACAAAATGTTTTGCTACGAAACATTTAAAATTTGATCTATGATGATTATATCACTTTATTCAATGGAATTATGAACTCTTACATACCTCTCTAAACATATCAAAATCTTCGCGTTTTCTTAATATTAAGAAATAGCAACCAGTAGTTTGGTAGTAAGCTTAATACAATATATCGCTATAATTGACGGTTCGATCCCAGCAGTGCGCATAACACAATAGCGCATCTCTTACTTTGAAAAGCAATAGAGTTTTCCTTAGTCAGTATCTTCATTTGGCTAATTAGAAAAAAAAAGAAACAGGACATTTATAGGCTTAGTGTTTACGTAACGATATTTTTATGATGAATATCAGGCCCATTAGTGTACAGTGCATTGCTATATTTCGGCGATCAGTATTGTAAGTGCACATTGCAATAACAAATTGGTCCGCAACACTCTACTGTTTGATTTTTCTTACTTTTGTAGATTCAACAGCGGCAAGTGTACGGATTTACAGCGCTAAAATCAGAGGTTCGATTCCCCTCAATGGACACAGCCAGGTGTGGCTTTGCTATAAGAAAACACTCACTCAATCAACCAGTCATTGATGCATTAACACGACATTATATGAAACAAATAGATAAAATTAAAACTCACTTTTACTCATACAAACTCAAAGTTCCACGACTCTAACAGAGAGTCATCGTAAAAATTCTGACAATTCATTACACATTTTGTCTTTCTTACATAATATTACAAAATTTCCAGGTCGCTGTGCCAGATTTTCAAAAACTGGACATGTACGAGCGAAAACAAACCCAATGATGCCAAACTGGGAGTCGGAATTGTATAGGTTTGTGACGCATGTTCAAAAACACCCCAAAGCAAAGAGCTTCCCTGGTAAAGATAATGTATAATACGAACTAAATGAACATTTGCCTTGTAAAAAATTAAAGTAGGTACGATATAATTAAACATTTCTCTTAAAGCGTTTGAGTAAAATAAGCAACGAAGAAACACCAAAGGTCAGATCGAAGGTTGTCTGTCGACGTGTCAAAGAACAAATGCTACTGTAAGTTACATATCTCTCTCTCTCACACACACACATACACATACAGACTATACATACATTATATCTAAATTGTTGTTTCAAACACTGAAAATAATTTAAATAAGGTTCGGAGAACAAAATATATAAATCATACAAGAAAAGAAAGAAAGCTCTGTCACGACCTTATTTGTGGTACCTAAAACAAAGGTATAACTCTGTCACGACCTTATTTGTGGTACTTAAAACAAAGATATAACTCTTTCACGACCTTATTTGTGGTACCTAAAACAAAGATATAACTCTTTCACGACCTTATTTGTGGTACCTAAAACAAAGATATAACTCTGTCACGACCTTATTTGTGGTATCTAAAACAAAGATATAACTCTGTCACGACCTTATTTGTGGTACCTAAAACAAAGGGTCTTGCTAGTGCCTGGAAATATTTTTTTTTTAAAGAAAACGCATCAAAAATTTAAATCGCTGTTTTAGGACTTAAAACTCAAAATATTTACGTTCCTTTCGCACATGATGGTTCGATACAATTTTAATATCGACCAGATATCAGGAAATTATGAAATGTTAATATGTTCCAGTAAGACCTGTGAGCAGTCAGAGTAAATTTGTTACACAAATGCTTATATATTAAGTATTATTAAAGCCCTTTAATATTTAAGTCAGTTGTTTCTTTCTGCAACATAATAATAAATAATGTGTTGGTGTAACTTTTTAGTAACAGAAATGTATTCCGAAGATTACTAGGATCTTAACAGAGAAATCTAAATAAAAGCATAATTTATACTTAAGCCATTAACATCTCACATTATGTACCTCGTATTAATTTACATTCTGTACGCCGTATTAGTTTACTTTTCCTTCTGTGTATGTCATGTTAACTCACGTTACAGTGTGTACGTAACTGTGCTTTATGTAATTAACGAGCACTCATTCCTAAAATGTCTCTACAATAAATGAGTAGACGTAGCCTATAAGAAAAAATTACTAGTTCATCACTTTACTGTAGCAATGAAATAGTCGAAGAACAGTCTTTTAAGGTATATGTGAATATCTAGATATAACGGTGAAACGTAGCACAAAGAACTGACTGTCAGCTGAAGATATCTACATCTGGACATAGTGATGATACGTAGCACAAAGAACTGACTGTCAGATGAAGATATCTACATGTAGACATAGTGATTATACGTAGTATAAAGAACTGACTGTCAGCTGAAGATATCTACATGTGGACATAGTGATGATACGTAGCACAAGGAACTGACTGTCAGATGAAGATATCTACATGTAGACATAGTGATTATACGTAGCATAAAGAACTGACTGTCAGCTGAAGATATCTACATCTGGACATAGTGATGAGACGTAACACAAAGAATTGACTGTCAGCTGAAGATATCTACATCTGGACATAGTGATGAGACGTAACACAAAGAATTGACTGTTAGCTGAAGATATTTACAAATCTATAAAAATACGGAGTGTATTTGAAGACACTTAGCCTAATTGAGTATAAGAAATGTTTGTAATAATCAACTCCTAGATTCTTGGTTTGAAAACATATGCGTTCCAATAGCAACATACGTTTTGTTGCAACTAAACTAAACTAGCTCTGATGAAAAAAAAAACATCTCCAGTTTTTGTTTAACAGATTCTAAATTGAAACAAGAACGCTTGTATTGAGAAGTTTTCAAGGTTGCAGCCGGTATCGTTTGTTTGTGATAGATTGAACAAAAAACAGAGTCAATTTAAAGCCATTCGGAGCAGTTAAATCAGTCGTAAAGTCAGACTTCAGAGGATTGACCGGCGCTCTGTTTACTACTAGCACGAGTGTCTTGTTTGAATTCATGGCTCAAGAGTTTTAAAATGGAGGTCTTGAACACCCATCAGCAGTTTCGATAAGCACGTGGGCAAATCAATAGTGCATTCTACGTAATAGGCGATCCTTTGAAGAGAACACCAGCTGTTGGAGCCTGTAAAGGTTAGCAAATCACATATATGTATAATATACGTATAGATAGAGAAGGAAAATCTTTGAATAGAATTGTCGTTCTTATTAATTCTAAAGACAAAATGAGGCGAGAACAAAAGATATAAAGAACGAAACTAGAAGTGCAGAAAAAAATGAGCTAAAACTGCTATTTCTAATTTTATGAGATGACGACGCCATTTCGTTCCCTGGTCTTTATAACAAATGTTGATTTATTCTGAACTGAAGCAAAAACGATCTATTTTTAGTTCTCGACAGCTATGTTCTCGCCACGAAGAACCTTCATTTAATGTATAATAATAAAATCTATTTACCAGTCGTGTCCCACAGAATGAGACAGCCTTTATCAGTTTATGGCATTCATATGAGTAAGAGAAAATCATGTAAGCAATATGTAACATGTTTACAAGTAATTAGGAAACGAAATAATATAATTTTTCATTGCTTTTACAAATAATTAGGAAAGAAAAATGAAAAAAAAAACGTTTTTAGCATTTCTCACGTGCGCCAGTATGCCTATTATATAAGATAGAAGCTAGGGTCAGATAACAGAGAACTGAATCTAGTATATGATTAGAGAGAAGTGCACAAATACACAGTTTTGTCACGAGTCACTTTAAACGTACGCGCGATTGAACGACACGCGAAACAGCACGAGACAAACAAACACGAATCAGGGTCAGAAGTTTAAAAGTATACTCCTCAGATTTAATGGAAAATATTCAAGAAACCTTTGTTGTTTTGTGCTTCATTCATCTTTCAGTGCAGGTTTTAGTTTCCTTTTTTTACTCCTTGTATATCAAGACGAAACACGTGTTGATTAAGTTGCTGAAAAATGGTCCAATCTTTAGCTGTACGTAAAGTTTTATTATCTCAAAAAGAAAGAGAAGAAAACAACGTCACCACAGAACAAAAAGATACAAGTCATCATTAGCAGCAGTTAGGCTGCTCTGAAAATAGAATAAAACGTAAAAGTGCGAAAAGGAAAGATTTTGTTTCATTTCCCTCTCTCAAGTGAGTCCTCAAATATTATCTGCTCGCACTCGTCTGCTAAAGAGATAAAAATTTTCGTGCTGTCCTCTTATACTAGGCTCTTTGTTGGTCTATCGAAGAGTCTTCACGAAGGTTCGACTTGTTAAATTACAACCACTGGCAAAGTTTCCGTACAAAAGCAATCAGAGTGACTGATACTTTAAAGTCGAGTGCAGTAGCATCTGATGTATTAGTCTGAACACTAACTATAATTACTGAAAGCCCCAATTTGTTGATATAGACACCGTCCAGTTACGTCTTGAAATGACAGAAGACTGTTTCACTTAAGACTGGTGGTGACAGAGACACCATCCAGCCATTTCTTTAAATGACAGAAGACTGCTACATTTAAGGCTGGTGGTGATAGAGACACCATCCAACTATTCCTCAAAATGTCAGAAGACTGCTACACTTAAGGCTGGTGGTGATAGAGACACCACCCAGCCATTTCTTTAAATGACAGAAGACTGCTACACTTAAGGCTGGTGGTGACAGAGACACCATCCAGCCATTTCTTTAAATGACAGAAGACTGCTACACTTAAGGCTGGTGGTGATAGAGACACCATCCAGCCATTTCTTTAAATGACAGAAGACTGCTAAACTTAAGGCTGGTGGTGACAGAGACACCATCCAGCCATTTCTTTAAATGACAGAAGACTGCTACACTTAAGGCTGGTGGTGACAGAGACACCATCCAGCCATTTCTTTAAATGACAGAAGACTGCTAAACTTAAGGCTGGTGGTGACAGAGACACCACCCAGCCATTTCTTTAAATGACAGAAGACTGCTACACTTAAGGCTGGTGGTGACAGAGACACCATCCAGCCATTTCTTTAAATGACAGAAGACTGCTACACTTAAGGCTGGTGGTGATAGAGACACCATCCAGCCATTTCTTTAAATGACAGAAGACTGCTAAACTTAAGGCTGGTGGTGACAGAGACACCATCCAGCCATTTCTTTAAATGACAGAAGACTGCTACACTTAAGGCTGGTGGTGACAGAGACACCATCCAGCCATTTCTTTAAATGACAGAAGACTGCTAAACTTAAGGCTGGTGGTGACAGAGACACCATCCAGCCATTTCTTTAAATGACAGAAGACTGCTACACTTAAGGCTGGTGGTGATAGAGACACCATCCAGCCATTTCTTTAAATGACAAAAGACTGCTACACTTAAGGCTGGTGGTGACAGAGACACCACCCAGCCATTTCTTTAAATGACAGAAGACTGCTAAACTTAAGGCTGGTGGCGATAGAGACACCATCCAGCTACATTTAAAACTGATCGAGAAGCAAGAATAAAGAAAATTATTGTATTCAGTGTTATTGTATTGAATTGCATGAGCAGAAATACATATTTTATATAAGATAGAAAACATATCTCAAAATGACAAAATTCTGGAACACGTGTTTAAAATAGTGCACCTAAGTTATACACTGAAATCAAATAATGAAATATATCTAGGCATCTCACGAGGAGCCACCACACGATTATTTAAACCTTTACTTCAGCGTAAGTTATCTCATTTGTGGTGATAAATGTTTGACAAAGGTCCCTAAGAACCTAACTTCAGGGCTGTCGATTCCATCCGAACATGTCGAAAAATATTCCAGTGTTCGGCATGGCCAGGTGGTTAAGGCACTCGACTCGTAATCTGTGGGCTGCAGGTTTGAATCCCCATTACACCAAACATACTCGTCCTTTTAGCCCTGGGGGCGTTATAAAGTGACGGTCAATCCCGAGTTGACGGTGGGTGGTGATGACCAACTGCCTTCCCTTTAGTCTTAAACTATTAAATTCGGGACTAATAGCGCAGATAGTCTTTGTGTGGATTTGCGCAAAATTACAAACAAACCTAAACATTCTATTGCAATTTCCTTCAGAAATGTTAAATAATTAAGCTGATCCCAAACATGAAATAAGACCAATCACGTGACTTCTTTTTATAGTTGGGAGAATTTTACACTTAATATTACTAATATTAAACATGCTTGCCCTTTCAGCTGTGGGGGCGTTATAATGTGACGGTCAATCCCACTATTCATTAGTAAAATAATAGCCCAAGAGTTGGCGGTGGGTGGTGATGACTAGCTGCCTTGCCTCTAGTTTTACACTGCAAAATTAAGAACGACTAGCACAGATAGCCCTCTAAGAGCTTTGTGCGAAATTCAAAAACAATGACCCCGACGTGGTACGTCGAAGCACATGTCTTTTGATCAAGCCAAAGCGACGATTTATATTAAAAATATTTTTTTTCTCTATTCTATTGTTGCAACTGCAAAGAGCGTGACACGCGAACACTACTGTTTTGGAATTACAGGGACTTTAGCATAATAACAAATGTTCTCTGATATCGGACACGAACGCTTATCACTTCGTACTACGTAAATTGATTTTATACGTATGCATAAATATTCTACACATTAGACTCAGTATTTCTCTTGATAGAACTTCTGAAAGGTAGAGTCCGGTGTTTCTGTTCCGTTATGTTTCTTTACGATGAATTTTAAAAGAAACTTTTAACATTAAGGAAGAGGTAGGCAACCCGAATATAAGAACTCACTACGATTTAAACATAGTATACGTTATTATATAAAAGTTGACTTAGATCAAAAGTAGAGTACTTAGTTAATGTGAAGAATCTAAAATGAATAAACACGTTTTGTGTGTGATGTTATATTATACACCACTCTTTTCACAAAAACACAGAGGATTTTGGTCAGTAAAATGTCAGAAATAATTCGAACTGTAACATTAGACCATCTACATTTTCTTAACTCAACTTGAATGTGTACAAATGTTTGTGGATAAACAAACTGTAACTGGTTTGCCCTCCTTTCAGATGGCATGTAAAGTGCTTTTGACAAACAAGATCCAATAGAGCAGTGATTCAATAATATATCTGAACTCACAACGACGCCCCACTGCAACTGTATTTGACATTTTTATTTTATAAATATGATACTAAGTATCAGTCACTGTCCAGATTTTAAAAGATATCTTTTAACCAACACATTATACTCGTTTTCCCACTATTAGAAGATTCGAAACCCTTTGTTATATCGCCAGTTCCTCTAAAGGACTGGAATCGTAAACCCTTTATTGTGTCGTCAGTTTCTCTGAGGGACTGGAATCACAAACCCTTTGTTGTTACAAAGTTTTTTGAGGGATTGGAATAAATGACTTTGGAAAATGGAAAGGAAAAGCGAGTTGCGTTATCATCATTCCAATTATCATCCATCTTACGGCTGAAGAAAGAGAGCTTTATGTTGGTTTTCCAGCTCTTGGAGCTGGAATAAAAAAAACCACAACAACTCAACAAGACAAACAACAATAATAAAAAAACTCTACCCTTTCGCCTTGTTTCAACCAAAAAATAAAAAGCCAAACAAAGACAATCAGTTGCATCTAATGGAGCTTAATTTAAATGAAACGGCTAACCATATGAGCATTTCATTTATTAGACATATTTTTACACCCACACGTATGCAGTTATCTTAATTACAAACGTCGAATTCTTGAAACAAGAACCACAGTGCATTTTGCGACAATGTTACAATGATACTGACTGATATGCTTTTATAATGTACATAAAATTTCACCTAAAACAGCCTACGTGTACTAATTACATCCACGAACCACTACTGCTCCGTGAAAAGTCCACTTAGATACACATTTACAGGGACTTTCAAGAACTCACTTACAAAAATCTAAAACCGTATTGGATGTTGTGAGAAACAGGTACCACATAGCGCACGAACTGTTGAGTTCAGTTCTCGTGTTCTATTCAACATCTTCGAGACCCGTGTTGAAGGTTTAATCTTGCTGACGCACAGTTGTTGTCAAGCGAGACTTTAACACGGTAACTTACAGTCTTTAAACGAGATGCAGTGAAAACACAGTGTAACTACTACAAGGGCTCTAATTTTTGTTTAAAACAACACAAATCTACATCGTATTTTGATGCGGCTTCATCTTAATGTGGCTATATAGATGGAAGATGGGGGAAGATAGATGACTCAGAGAATGGAACTGAAGAGCATTCCAGACAACCTAACTAGTAACTTTACTCATTATGTAACGAGGCATTAAGATGAAACGACTTTCACAGAAACACGTTTTTACTTAGCAGTATCACAAAGAACGTGTCAGAGGCGCGACAGGCATTTTGATATGGCTAGACCGAAGCCTGGTGGCCAGAAGAAGAAACTCAAATATAGTTTTAATTATTTCTTTCATGACGTGTTCGGAAAATACTCAAGAAAAAAATCGAAAAATAGCGCTACTAATAAGAAGTATACAATTTGGGATTAGAAAACGTAATTGAACAAATAAATTGAGATCAAAAATGTTTTACTTGTTTAGATGACAGCTGCAGCCATGTTTTAGTAACAGAGAAGCCTCCAGCTTTTAAAATTAAAAAAGTCAAACTAGAAACTTCGCTACACAGAAAGCAGAGCTGTGGCTTTAGCATAAACTATTAATGCAAATAGTAGCAAACTCCAAGTCTATTATATCTGGGTTTCGATCCCCGGGGTGGATACAGCACAAATGAACCGTCGTGTAGTTTTGTGCTGAAGAAGAAAGATACAAATCAATTCTAACTCAAAACTTTTAATTATTTTAGTAGTGATCATTCATCATTGAAACAGTAACGCCATCTGTACATATAGTGAAGTGTCATTTCCTTTTCAACAGCGCAAACCTTGATCTGATCCAATTATATCCAAGAGGAGTGTATGTTTAAACTTAGAACCCTGACACAGAAGTTTCTACTACACCACTTGAGCAGTGGTACCCGATGCCAGTGCTTCAAGTTTACTCACATTTGTTTACATATAACTAAATGGAACAAAGTTAAATATTCTGCTCGCTCATACACAAAACATCGATCGTCAAAAGATTTACTTACAAAACATCACGACACTCGACACGATTATTATGAGGCTTGTTGACGTAGTCGGACAAAAAACAAGTACTATTCCCATGGAGCAGTGTGTTTTAGTGAATACACTAGTGATACCATGGGAATATTTTGCAATCAGAAGTGGTTACCAGAGGGCGCCACCTCTTCATTGATCCATCATTTCTTTGAAGGACGGTTTGCATCCTTGAAATGGGATTTATGCGCCTCAACAAAGTTATCGTGAATATTTCGCTATGGAAATGCTTAAAGTCCATTATTTAATTAATTTATTTATTATTTATTGGTGGACTTGACGGGTGCTCTCCGACATCATGGAGCCAGGTGGAATATTCCAGCTGTTTTGTTTGTTTGTAATTAAGCGCAAACCTGCACAATGGGCCAGCTGTACTATGCCCACCGTGGGTATCGAAACCCGGTTTTTAGCGGTGGGAGTCCGCACATATACCGTTGTGCCACTGGAGGGCTTGTAGATGTGCATGAGGTCATCCTAAGTTGACATGAATGGTGGCCATATTTGAAGGTGGTGCCCTCTGGTGACAACATATTCTAGTTCCCCTTATTCTTCAATAGGTATAGTTCTATGACGAATATAATTCATTTGTTTGGTACATCTGTTGAATAATTGTATAAGAGCCCTCTACATTTAAGAGTCACTAAACTATTAACCCTAATATATTTTCGTAACTTAAGCAATTTAGGTGTGCCAAAAGGAAAAAAGATTCAACTCATAAACGTATCTTAATGTTTTAAATTAATTAGTCGTGGTTTATACAAAGTACTTAAAATAGTTCATTAACATTTTTTATAACCTAAAATTCTGATAGTAACTTAAAACGAGCTATCAGCTTAATTTTAAAAAAAACATGAAATATAAAATCGTACGAAGTTAGAATATAGTTCCTCCGAATACGGAACACAATATCCGTATCACCAGCGTTTCTTCTACTATCTTAATCAACTTCATTTTTAAGATCTATTAGAAATTCTAGATGGAAAATAAAAATGATCTGGTGACATCTTTTAAAAAGTAAAGTTCGTGGAAAGAAAACAGTAGAGTATAGTGAAAAATCCTCGTAGTGAAATATGTGACACATATCACACTAATTATAACATAAACGTTTAGTTATCCTCGTAGTGAAATATGTGACACATATCACACTAATTATAACATAAACGTTTAATTATCCTTGCAGTGAAATATGTGACACATATCACACTAAACGATGTTTAAAAGGTACAGAACTGTAACACATAACAATGTCTGTACATAATATATATAATACAACTTGTTTTCACTAGCGACACAATCACACAAAATATATATATATACATTTAGATTGCAGAAGACGTAGCTTTAAAAACAGGAATACTTGAGGAAAATGTTTGTATCATTAAAACAGTGTACTCATGCTCGAGCTACTATAACCGTATTTGAAAATTTATGAGTACGTATCATAAAATAGCGTCAGTACGTGTTGCAAAACAAGTATAACAAAAATGAAACAAAAACCAATTCTTGCAGGGAAGGCAGGCAGGCTGTGTGACGTATGTTGAAGACAAAATCCGCGAATAGCCGACTAGCTCAGAAGAATTTATGAAAGAATTATTGCGGGAAGTTATCTGACAGTGTTTGAAACACTGCTCGCAAGAAGCTAGTTTAGGTTACGAATTGTTTGTGTTATTAATGGTTGATTTACTAGTTTTAAGGGACTATCAGGGCCTTATACTGATAATATAAAAAAGAGGCGCCTTTGAAAAACTTTCTGGATTTTTATTTGTTGAGTCGTTGTGGCTGTGGTATTCACAATAAACATATATACCGCTCAGGTACCGCCGTTTAATATCGGTAAATATTAAGATTTTACATCTGTTTACAGCTGTTTGTTTATCCTTCACTAAAATCTCTCGACGTCTCCGGAAAGTAAAACTTATATACCGATAAGTTTCATAAGGTACTCCACAAAGTAAAACTTACATACCGATAAGTTTCATAAGGTACTTCACAAAGTAAAACTTACATACCGATAAGTTTCATAAGGTACTTCACAAAGTAAAACTTACATACCGATAAGTTTCATAAGGTACTCCACAAAGTAAAACTTACATACCGATAAGTTTCATAAGGTACTTCACAAAGTAAAACTTACATACCGATAAGTTTCATAAGGTACTTCACAAAGTAAAACTTACATACCGATAAGTTTCATAAGGTACTTCACAAAGTAAAACTTACATACCGATAAGTTTCATAAGGTACTTCACAAAGTAAAACTCACATACCGATAAGTTTCATAAGGTACTTCACAAAGTAAAACTTACATACCGATAAGTTTCATAAGGTACTTCACAAAGTAAAACTTACATACCGATAAGTTTCATAAGGTACTTCACAAAGTAAAACTTACATACCGATAAGTTTCATAAGGTACTTCACAAAGTAAAACTCACATACCGATAAGTTTCATAAGGTACTTCACAAAGTAAAACTTACATACCGATAAGTTTCATAAGGTACTTCACAACTTACTAATATAATTGTGTTTCACGAGCAGTTATGAATAGAGCTGAACAAATTGTTGACGATGTCCTGTGTGAGACAACAAGAACAAAACTAATTTTCATTTCAGAGATACAGCCTCACCCACATCCCCTACGCCTAAGGGTTTGCGCTCTTAGAGGGCGTACCGCTCGTATTACAGCCCTGTAAAAATACTAGAAGGTGAAATAAAAAGTAAAATAACTGAACAATTTAAGGTATGTTCCATCCCTTTATAAGAGATTTAACCAAGGCTTATAACAGATGCAAAAGAAATAAAATATATCACATTAGAATTATTAAACAAGCATCATTTTTGGCATCAAGCTTACGTAATTATCTCTTTTTTTCAATACTATAGATATCACATTTACGTCTTGGAGACACGATCAAATCAACTGAATGATTCTCTTTAGTGTAAGTCGTCAAACACCTGTAATCACGTATCATCAAGAAGAATGAGTGATGTCTTACGATCTAAACAGACATTATTTTTAAATAATTTGAGAGGAAATAAATACAGAAATGATTTATAATTAGTATTTATTTCCATAGTCTCAATAGAAAAGAACAACGACACTTACTCTAACATCTGCTAGCAATACCAGTAGTTTCTGTCGTTCTACTGACAGTGTTAAATTTAGGTAAAACAGTTTTGTTTTTCACAACGAATCACTACGGAGATTACAAATAAACAGATTGTCCATAACGTATTTTAACGAAGGTGTATGGCCATTATACGTATAGGGACTGAACTATTATCTACCAGGAAACGACTAGAGGATGATAACTTTGATACCTAGAAAATATATATATATATATATTTATAAGTTAAGTTCTCCATTTCCGAAATCGATTCTCCGCCAGCGCCACCTGTCGGTAAATTACTTCAAAACAATGTGTGTAAAATTAAGGGTGGGAAAATCATTTATAATGTTTGAAGAACTTAAATGTTGTTGTAATAGAAGTAGAACAACTTATCCGTAACTATGACTTCTTGGTTTTAGAATAAATGTAACGAGCACTTAAAATAGATACGATCAACTCAGGTTAATTACATATTCCAGTAGCTGAAAATGAATATATTTAAATAGTGGCTGTTTATGAATTTTAAAAATTATAAACCGAGACACAGAATATATGTATATATGGTGCTAGTTTAGCACTTTCGTAACGCCGTACCTAAAAACACCAAAGACCCAATGATGTTCCTCATTTCGAGTACTTAAGTATTATAAAATATGGTATACTGTGGTCTCAAATCAGTATCAAAACCAAAACCAAAAATCCACCAGGTGTCCTATAGAACTAAACAGAGTTAAACTGATCGTGAAAACACGCCGAGAAATCGTTACTTCTCTCCTTCCAGGTATTATGTAAATGTAGACTTTGCTTCAAATATTTAGGTTCGTCTTCTCTTGTTTAAGAAAATACACTTTCCACTATTATATGTGGGAGTCCATGACATAAGTATGGAGCACATGAACAGAGCGCTTTGATAAACGAGTTAAGTTAGAGATTAAATCATGAAGACCGAAATAAAGTCAATGAACGTACTTCATGCTGTTCTCTGGTCCCGATGTGACACAAGCATTTCATGCTGTTTTCTGTTCCCGATGTGACACAAGTACTTCATGCTGTTCTCTGGTCCAGATGCGACACAAGTACTTCATGCTGTTCTCTGGTCCCGATGCGACACAAGTACTTCATGCTGTTCTCTGTTACCGATGTGACACAAGTACTTCATGCTGTTCTCTGGTCCCGATGCGACACAAGTACTTCATGCTGTTCTCTGTTCACGATGTGACACAAGCACTTCATGCTGTTCTCTGTTTTCGATGCGACACAAGTACTTCATGCTGTTCTCTGTTTTCGATGCGACACAAGTACTTCATGCTGTTCTCTGTTACCGATGTGACACAAGCATTTCATGCTGTTCTCTGTTTTCGATGCGACAAAAGTACTTCATGCTGTTCTCCGGTCCAGATGCGACACAAGTACTTCATGCTGTTCTCTGTTACCGATGTGACACAAGCATTTCATGCTGTTCTCTGTTTTCGATGCGACAAAAGTACTTCATGCTGTTCTCCGGTCCAGATGCGACACAAGTACTTCATGCCATTCTCCGGTCCAGATGCGACACAAGTACTTCATGTTGTTTTCTGGTCCTGATGCGACACAAGTACTTCATGCTGTTCTCCGTTCCCGATGTGACACAAAACTGAGCAAAGCAAAAACATCTCCAAAGCAACTCCAGTCATTTCCAATTTGGAGTTGGCTCTGCATACAGTTAAATCGCTAGGACTTATTTTGTAACGATATCATATTTTGATACTCAAGAAAGTTACGATTCCTGCACCGTCCAATATTCCTTTATTTGTTTGTAATGTTTGCAACTTAACGTCGATTCTTCACGATTTGAGTCAGAATCTCTAAAATAATGATAATTTAGAAGCACAATCTTCAGTGCTAGGAGTGGGCATGTTATGGTGATGATGACACACTTATGTTCCTTAAGGACAGTTAGAGAACACGGAAACTGAAGTCAAGCCTTAATTTTTTCTTGATGGACGATTTAGCGCCTTTGTTTTTAAAGGTAAAAATATCAACTCCCTTTGTAGTTCCACAAAAAACCACAAAAGGTTTACATTTCTTCGTGTCGGAGAAGGTACGTTGTCCAATACACCAAATTAAAGAGTGCAAACATCAGTGGAAAAAGGATTCGTGACATGACGTCGATTCTCTTGGATCGAGTGGGGAATTTCTTGAGCCAGGTCTTAAAGGGGTTTATACTTCTGGAAGCTTGCATGTGGATTTCACATCTTTGAAACTTGTCATTTTGA
The DNA here is from genome assembly GCA_011833715.1 of Carcinoscorpius rotundicauda. NCBI lineage: Eukaryota > Metazoa > Arthropoda > Merostomata > Xiphosura > Limulidae > Carcinoscorpius > Carcinoscorpius rotundicauda. The sequence continues at coordinate 59,013,986 of CM022403.1, read as the reverse complement.
ATTTCTCCGTGATGATGGACCAAGGGTTTCTGAAATGGTTAAAGGCCATTTTTCAGCTAACAAAACTGAATTTGTTGTTCCGAAATAAAATGTCCGTCGGTTGATACCAAACACACATAGTATTATAAAGAGATACGGAAAGAAAACAAACTTATTTTTTCTGTATACAAGTTGCTAATTTTGTGAAGGAAAATTTTTAGGGCAAAATTTTACGAGCAAGTATTTTTACGATTTATATTTCGTACAAAAACGCATGAAAAGCAATCATGAGAAAAAATACGAGTAAAAAAAACGAATATATAAAAACAAACACAAGATACTTTTTAAAAAGAGAAAGAACTAAATGCACGTGGTTAATAAAACAAAAACTACACGAGAACTTTAAATATGTTTTGTAACTCAAACGATATACTCAGATTTATTTTATTAATTAACAAGTAACTTTTACTGAGTTTATTCGATGATAATGGAATTACTGTAAAAAAGTTATTTTAGACTTGAGTGGAGTATTAGTTGACAATTAACAATTTAGTTTTTAAAAAAATATATGTGACCACATAACGGTAATGAGTTAATATGTTGTATATTTGGGTGTTATCGTAGATGGTCAGTTGATAATTAACATTTTATTTAAAAAAATATATTTGACCATGTAGTCGAAATGAATGAATATGTTGTATATTTGGGTGTTATCGTAGATGGTCAGTTGATAATTAACATTTTATTTAAAAAAATATATTTGACCATGTAGTCGAAATGAATGAATATGTTGTATATTTGGGTGTTATCGTGGATGGTCAGTTGATAATTAACATTTTATTTAAAAAAAATATATTTGACCATGTAGTCGAAATGAATTAATATGTTGTATATTTGGGTGTTATCGTAGATGGTCAGTTGATAATTAACATTTTATTTAAAAAAATATATTTGACCATGTAGTCGAAATGAATTAATATGTTGTATATTTGGGTGTTATCGTGGATGGTCAGCTGACAAATAATTAAGTTTCTTTTTTTAAATCCTTGACCATCTATTGGTACTGAATGGAGACTGTTCATATGAAGAGTTGTTTTTACCATAGCAAATGTTGTGGCACCATCTTCTAGGTGGTCAGGTTCAAGTGAAGAGTTCTCAATATCCCACTTTCGTGAAGTCTTGGGTCCTTGTAGAATTTGGCTTCTGGAAGCGTAGTTTACCAGAGCAAATTCCAATAAGGCTCCAAATACGAAGGTGAGACAGACGCCGGTCCATACATCAATAGCCTTGGTGTAGGATACAGGAGGAAGTGACGCATTTATACCGGAAGTTTGGGTCGCCATAGTGAGCAGGGTGGTGACTCCAAGGGAAACACGAGCGGGAATGGCGTTTTGGTCCAACCAGAAAGAAACCCAAGATACAATGACCAGCATGCAACAGGGTATATAGATCGTGATCAGATAGTAGCTAAATTCACGCTTGAAAACCAAGTCCACCTTTAAACAACTGTACTCACCTAAGGAGAGAAACATTCAATCAAATAACACAAATAAAAACACACACACACTCAGAAAAACAACTTTGCGAGGTGACACACACATTCAAGCACGTGCTGTTTGCCCCCAGTGGTACAGTGATATGTCTACGCACTCACATCGCTAAAAAATGGGTTTTTATACCGTTGTTGGGCAGAACACAGGTGATCCATTGTGTTGCTGTGTGTTTAATTCCAAACAAACGAGAACACTTCTACTGTTTATTGATTCATGAGCTATCTGTGCTTTGCCTTACACAGGTATCGAAACTCAGATTTTAGCGTTTAAGTCCGTAGGAACGTATTTTTTTTTCAAATCCCGATTCGTTAATTCAGTTATATGTTTTGTGAAAATGGATTTATTGGTGAACGAAGAAAATATGAAGCAAATTCGTAAACTTCTGAAAGAACCAGGTTTTACTTTTAGTACACAACTGGATATGTTGTATTACGACGCTCAGAAGTTCTTGTGTTTGAAGTTTGAATTTCGCGCAAAGATATACGACGGCTATATGAGATAGCCATCCCTAGTCATCACCACCCATCGCCAAATCTTGGGCTACTCTTTTACCAAATAATAGTGGGAATAACCGTCACATCATAACGACCATACGGCTGAAAGAACAAACATATTTTTTACAGGAAGGAGATTCGATTCCATGACTCTCAGATTGCGAATCGAGTGCTCCTAAACCACGTGGCCATGTTGGATTATTGTGTTTCTTACTAGTTCATATAGAAGTACTTATTAAAAACTATAGTATTGATAAACGTGTTCATAAAAAAACAGAAAATCCTAACCCGTTATATCTTATTCACGTTCTAACAGTAAATAGCGTCATATAATTTGTACTAAATATTCAAACTTAACAGGGACATAAATATAGTTTTTTCCAGAACATTCTTCTTTTACTTGGTTTGTTTCTATAAAACTGTACCATGGGCTATCAGCGATGTGCTACTTGTGGAAATCGAACTCCAAATTTTAACGTTATAAGCCTTTAAGCTTACCTCTGTGCAATCACAAGAAGGCATTCATTTTTATCATTTTTTTTACACATTAGTTCCGGCATGGCCAAGTGGTTAAAAGTTGCTCTACTCGTAATCTGAGGGTCGTGGGTTCGAATCTCCGTCACATCAAACATACTCGCCCTTTCAGCCGTGGGGACAAGTCCACTGTTCGTCGGTAAAAGTGTAGCACAAGAGTTGAAGTTGGATGGTGATGACTAGATGCCTTTCCCCCTAGTTTTACGCTGCTAAATTAGTGACGGCTGGCGCAGATAGCCCTTCTGTAGCTGTGCGCGAAATTAAAAAAACAGCAACAACAAACTTTTCACTCGTTATTTAATTACAATATTAAAAAAAAATCACCTGTGTTTGTCTTACTGGTACAGTAGTTGGTGAGATATTTTTCCAGTGTGAATCGAGGAAGATGTAGATTTTTGGTTACTTGGACCGGATCACCTTCCTTCCATTCAAACTTCAGATCCTCCGTGGTATAACCATCTGTGTATAGAACATGAAATTGAACAATGGTGTGATGTCATTCGGAGTTCACGTTACAATCTTTTCCGCACAAATAACACCGTGATAGTGAACCATTTACATAATCGACATTCGAAAACTAAAACTTCACGAAAACTACGGCGGTATATTTTAGATACTTTCGGGAGACATAGTTATTACCAGATGTTCTTTGGGGTTTGGTTTATTTGGTATTTACGAACTATACAAATTACAGCATTAATTCCAGACTTGTATGACCCCCCTTTTTTGGTTCTTAAGTTCGCGCTTAATTTGCTACATGTATTGTCTCATTTTAAAAGCTTTATGGGCCATTTATATATTTCTTTTGTAAATAAAAACGAAATTATAGGCACGGTGGAGGAAAACACCCGGAGTTTGTTCTTTGTTTATGCGGTCGTAACCATTTTTAACTGCTGTATCAATCATTATATTCAGTTTATCTACTAAGAACGAGAAAAAAATCAATAGTTTGATACGACATTCGATTACAGGTTATTTTAGGAATAAAACAGGGAAAATCCAAGAATTTAAAGCAAAATAACATTAATTTTATACCAATTATGCGCTAATGCAGAATGACATCGTAGGACAGGACAGACATTACAAGCAGATGGTGTTTATCATACAACGATTGCATTCGTGTTACATTGTATTTACTGGAATATTACACCAAACTAGGCATTTTGAAAATAAATGTACTTTTTTTTTATAAAACGATTAACTGGACTCTTTCTTTTCTGCGTAACGTTACACGAGGAGTTGTTCGTAGCCTGTTCCACACGTGTTTTTCAACAACAGGTGTATTTTCGATTTCGTTTCGGTGTATGGTTGTTTAAACATGTATAGCATTGACATCAAATTCCAATGAAGTGTAATTTGGTTCTGCGTAATTTAAATTTTAATTATTTTAACGCACCGACACAGCATTTTCTGGTGAAAGTGATTTCAAGGCAAACTTCAGGCCTTTCAAATAAGAGCAGATTGCTCAAGAAATAAGGGCAGTGTTCTGTAATAAGTAACTTGAGTAAGGTTTTAGTTGTATGATAAATAAACAGATTCTACTCGCATTAAGAACAGTGAAAACAATATTTACACACATACAAATACGAACAACATGCATATCTGCATCTAGAAGTGGACAACTGCCTGCACTAGATCAAGGGACAGTTCACCAGTTTTCCGTCCCTCAATAGAAGGTCCGGCACGGTCAGATGGTTAAGGTACTCGACTCGTAATCTGAGGGTTGCAGGTTCGAATTCTTGTCACACCAAATATGCTCGCCCTTTCAGCAGTGGGGGCGTTATTATGTGACGGTGAATCCTATTATTTGTTAGTAAAGAGTAACTCAAGAGTTGGCGGTTAGTGGTGATGGCTAGGTGCTTTCCCTCTGGCCTTACACTGCTAAATTAGGGACGGGTAGTACAGATAGCCCTGGTGTAGCTTTGCGCGAAATTAAAAACAAACAAACAATTCTAACTTCTACATTATAAACGGTTCGTGGAAAGTATTTGTTAAGTTCGCGTTCAAAAATGATTTAATCCATTCCACGCGCTATAAACTTAAATATTGGGTCAAATACCTAAGTACTGACGTACATTACAGAGGTCGAGAAATTCAATATACCTATAAAACAGTTCACTGATTCATTTAAACTGTAACAGACGATGCAATCATGAATTGTATAGTGGTTAACGTACCGGCCTGCGGGTTGAAAGACCCAACATTTACGCATCGATGCTTCTGAACACGTTTCTATGTGAGTGAGTTACACCTTGAAAGTCATTCCCTACATTCGGTTTAAAGCCGGTGAAAGACCTTTTGGTCAGTAGCTCAAGATTAAGGATGGCTGTATTTGAACCCCAGAAATCGTAACCTGGAAGGCTTGTCCTCGTGCGTATAAGGTGCCTTTCATGTTGAAAATACCAAATAAACACAAACTAAAACTTTTCACGAAAGTTTGAACTTAACTTTTTATGACACAAAACGAGACCTGATTAAACAGCTGGACTCACTTGTTTTCGGAGATCTTCTGAATAGAAGTATATAGTTATACATAAATATATATTTGTATCTAGAAGTTACTTACAACTGGCCATGACGATAGAACAAGTCTGCTTGTCCAACGGGTAGTACTTCAGATCCATTGGACATGACAAAACAAGAGATATTCTGTTGATGAAGAGATAGGATAAGAAATTACAGGTTTATTTTTTACCATGACTACCATATCTACCAGTTTATCTTTAACTTTACTGCTACAATAAAGCTTGGTTTAAATTGTACACCTGCGCCCAGCTGTGTGTTTGTTGGCCTACAACGCTATAAATTGGGTTTCGATACACGTGATGGGCAGAGTACAGATTTCGTAGCTTTGTGCTTAACCACAAACAAACGTTAAATTTACAATCAAGTCTAAAGCAATGATTTCGCTTCTGTAAAGTGAATTTTCAGCTTACCAAGGGAACGAAGCTCAAATTGTATTATTATCTTATTATTAGGATAGTAATAATGTGTTATGTCATAACGATCAAATTGACGTTTGAAATTACTTCTCACGTTTATCGGTCGGTTTCATTTAAAATTGTTGGTCTCTTAGTGGTACAACGGTAAGTCTGTCGGCTTAAGAAACTAACCAAATCAATTTTAAATTATATATATGAGTATTCCGTGATGACGAGAAAACCCACTTGTAGAGAAAAATATATATATAAAAACGGCAGGTATGAATAGAGAAAGTACTATGTAGAGGAGCGAACAACTGACCGATAGTTGACCACATGTTTGAAGGCAGTTATGTAATTGAGTGTAGGAATGTAGATGACGTGGTTGGATTGTATTTATTAATATAGGTAAAAAGGCGTTCCTTTGTATTGGTTTATTTTGGGATTGAGTTGTTGTATAAGTAAGACTTCTCTAAGTTTGCGTTTGTTTATGTTTGTTTCTTTATTTAGTATTTTAGTGTTTTCTATGGTTATGTTGTGTTTATTTGATTTGCTGTGTTTAAAAACGTGTGAAGGTGACTTTTTGTGTTCTTTGAATCTGGTTTTCATTTTTCTACTTGTTTCTCCAATATAGATGTCGTGGCAGTTGTCACATTGTATTTTATAAATAATGTTGGTGTGGTGTTTGTCAGTGTAGTTTTTACACAGTATAGACCTTAGTTTTGTGCCTGGTTTCTGAGTTAATTGGGTATTAACTGGAATGCCGTATTTTGTTACTAGTTTTTGCCAAATGTTGGTTATTTTTCTGCTGATGTCGAAAATATATGGTATACAGCAGTATATGGTTTGGTGATTTTTTTGATTCGTGAGATATATTTACTTTTGTTGGTTGATTTTGGTGTGTACGTATAATGTTTTCTACAGTTTGTGGAGGAAAGTTATTGATGTTGATGAAGTATTGTTTTATTTTGTCTAAGTCATCGTTAATTTTATCTGGTGAGCATAGTTTTATGGCTGTGTTTATCTGGTTTCTTAGTATGTTGAGTTTTTGTTTTGTTTCATGTGCTGAGTCCCAAGGAATGTATAGTCCAGTATGGGTGATTTTTCGGTGTATTTCTGTTTTGAATTGTGTGTCGGTTCTTATAATTTTGGGGTTAAGGAATGATATTTGATTGCTTTCTTCCTGTTCACATGTGAAGTTAATGTTGGGATGTATAGAGTTAATGTGAGTGAAAAAATTAAGTATGCGTTCTGTAGATTTGAATCCCGCAACCGTGTCATCTACATATCTGTACCAGTATAGTGGTGAATGTAATGCTGTATTAATTGCTTGTGTTTCAATTTGTTTCATAAAAATATTGGCTAGAACTGGGGATACTGGGTTGTCCATGCTTTGGCCATTTGTTTGTATACAGTTGTTGTTGTTGAATATGAAGTTTGTCTTCATCGAGCTAAATTCTATGAGGGTTGCTAATTGGTTGTTGGGAATGTCTATAGTTGGGTTAGGGTCTCGGATATAGAGTTCTAAGGCTATCTCGCAGGCTTCAGCAGTTGGGACTTCTGTAAAAAGGAATATAACATAGAAACTGGTCATTAAGGCTTTATGAGTGAGTTGATTAAGGTTAGATTGGAAATTAAAAGAGTCTTTGATGAATAAGCTGGCTGATGTTACATATTTGGAGAATGTCCATGCTATGTATTTACCAAGATTGTAATTAAACGATTCATATGTTGACATTATTGGTCGTAATGGACAATCTTGTTTGTGAGGTTTGGGGATGCCGTTTATTTGCTGTGTTTGCGAGTCGGTTTTACGTAGGTAGGAATAAAGTGTTTATGAAATTGTGTTGGCTTTTTTCATTTGTAGTAGTAATTTGTTCAGTTGCGTCTCGTGTGTCTTTGTTGGGTTTGTGTGTGTTGGTTTAAATTTGTTTGTGTCTGATATACAATGATAACTGCCACGACTTCTATATTAGAGAAACAAGTAGAAAAATGTAAACCTGATTCAAAGAACACAAATAGTCACTTTCACACGTTTTGGAACACTGCAAGTCAAATAAACACAACATAATCACAGAAAACACCCAAATACTAAACAAGGAAACAAACATAAATCCAAAATTAGAGAAGCCTCACTTATATAATAACTCAAGCCCAAAATAAACTAATACAAAGGAACGCCTTTATACCTATATTAATAAATATAATCTAATATCTAAGTACGCCTTCCACATTCCTACACTCAATTACTGAACCGTCTTCAAACATGTGGTCAGCTGTTGGTCAGTTACCTTTTTGCTTTGTGAACCCCACGATGACCATTGTTCGGTCCTCTACATAGACCTTTCTCTTACCATACCAGCCGTTTTTACATATATATTGTTAAAAGTTACCATACGATTACTTGTAGTGGTTCTGTTGTAAATTTATAGCCTGAAGAAACTAACAACAACCAAATCAAAATTAAACTATGTATATATATATATATGAGTATTATTAACAGTTTTCATACCATTATCCTTTCAACATGAGGACATAAACCAAAATATGTTGTTTAGTAATCTATTTATTTTAGAGTAAATTAGCTGTTGTTGTCTGTAATTGTTAGCGCTTTACACTTATCGTGTTTAACTTATTAAGAAACTATTTTATTTGACATTCACTAAGTTCAAGACAATTCTTAATGATATGAAACAAAAGAAAAAAAAACAAGGTAACCATACCGCTTTCTGAAGAGGACATTTTGAAAACTCTCTGGTTCTCACGTTTCTTACTTTGTGAACCATATTATTGATCAATAACTGGAGAAAAGAAAGACACTCCCCCAAATATTTCACCATTTAATCAAATAGGCATCCTATACTATTGACTTAACACGCGCAGTTCAACGTAAAGAAAACTACATCATTTTAGGTTAATATGTGTGTTGGAAATGAAATCGAAAATATGTTTAAATAAATTTTTCAAACAAGAAAGTTTTCCTTCCCTTTGCTTAATATAAGACCACTTGTACTTTAAGTGATCCCTTTATTATGACCTCCATCTAATATCAGATTAAACCTCCTTCTGCCGAAAACTGTTCTATTCTCACTCTCCGTGGATTTTCGTTCGACAGAGGATTGCGACGGCAAATACGATGACCAAGTCCACCCATAAAGATGTTTAATAAGATTGAGATTTGGCGATTTTGTTGGTCAAGAAAGAAAACGAGCTCATTATCACGTGCTTTGAACCAAACCTCGAGTAATACAAGCATAGTGGAATGTTGTCATGTCATTTTGGAAAGGTCTGCGTTCGTCAGGATGGAAATGCAGCATCGTAGGGTGGACACAGTCAGTTTCCATTTACACTATGGACATAATTCTCCTGTACTCTTAAATCATCAAAGAAACCAACCATTTTACGAAAGATTTTCCACGCCATTACACCACCTTTAGGTATTTTTTATTCTATTGTAAAAGGAAAAGAAGGAAGTGAAACACGTCTTGTATCACAAACATCCTATTATTATTCTTCCAAAGTTTACACCCCAAGCAAACAAACACGATTTTGAAATTATCTCTTTGCACCTGTAGTTTACAGGATGGTTATTGACAGCACTGTCGTTGTTGGGTGATAGTTTAACACCCAATGACTGTTAAAAAACCAGTCAGTTTTAGTACAATTTGACATCTGCTACATTTTTTAAACCAAACCACTTATCTTTCCTCTTGGTTATTTGGTTGCTACAGTCTTCTATATTCTATTGCGTCAGATATTTTTTCTTTTTAAAACAACTGCTAATACAATCTAATGATAGACGTCATTGAACAGCCAATCAAAGAAAAGGTTTCAACATTAACATTTCTACTAGAGGAACTTATCAATAACATCCCTTTGATCGTCGGAGAGATCCTTGTTCTTACCTTCTGTCACGCAAGTTCGTCATGATATGGCAACATTTATATCGTTCATCCAATCACTTTACACAACAAATAATCAGTTTTTCTTTGATGAATATTTCAGGCATTTGTCATCCATTTCATAATCAGTATACTTACTTAATTTGTACAATTCTACATTCAGTGATACAGTGATATTAACCTCTGGCAAACTTAAACCAAAGACAGGAACCAGAAGAAAACGTACAGAAACAGTTAAAAATGAATAATTAAGATTTAATAGCTGTAAGATACTCACAATGGAAAATACATGAGAAAAAAGATGACTCGTAGGTTTCATCAAGAACATTCCGTTAACACACATACAAAGACGGATGTACAAGCTTTAACTATAACTCGCCGGCTTTTACCAGTCTGAGTTAGAACATTCTGTTGACACATATAGAAACAGACAAGTGTACAAGTTTTAACTATTCAGTCTAAGTAAGAACATTCTGTTGACACATATAGAAACAGACAAGTGTACAAGTTTTAACTATACTTTACCAACTTACACCAGTCTAAGTAAGAACATTCTGCTAACACATATAGAAACAGATAGGCGTACAAGCTTTAACTATACTTTTCCAACTTATACCAGTCTAAGTAAGAACATTCTGCTAACACATATAGAAACAGACAAGTGTACAAGTTTTAACTATACTTTACCAACTTATACCAGTCTAAGTAAGAACATTCTGCTAACACATATAGAAACAGACAAGTGTACAAGTTTTAACTATACTGTACCAACTTATACCAGTCTAAGTAAGAACATTCTGCTAACACATATAGAAACAGACAGGTGTACTAGCTTTCACTATACTTTACCAACTTATACCAGTCTAAGTAAGAACATTCTGCTAACACATATAGAAACAGATAGGCGTACAAGCTTTAACTACACTTTTCCAACTTATACCAGTCTAAGTAAGAACATTCTGCTAACACATATAGAAACAGATAGGCGTACAAGCTTTAACAATACTTTTCCAACTTTTACCAGTCTAAGTAAGAACATTCTGTTAATACATATAGAAACAGACAAGTGTACAAGTTTTAACTATACTGTACCAACTTATACCAGTCTAAGTAAGAACATTCTGCTAACACATATAGAAACAGACAGGCGTACAAGCTTTAACTATACTTTACCAACTTATACCAGTCTAAGTAAGAACATTCTGCTAACACATATAGAAACAGACAAATGTACAAGTTTTAACTATACTTTTCCAACTTATACCAGTCTAAGTAAGAACATTCTGCTAACACATATAGAAACAGACAAATGTACAAGTTTTAACTATACTTTACCAACTTATACCAGTCTAAGTAAGAACATTCTGCTAACACATATAGAAACAGACAAGTGTACAAGTTTTAACTATACTTTACCAACTTATACCAGTCTAAGTAAGAACATTCTGCTAACACATATAGAAACAGATAGGCGTACAAGCTTTAACTATACTTTTCCAACTTTTACCAGTCTAAGTAAGAACATTCTGCTAACACATATAGAAACAGACAAGTGTACAAGTTTTAACTATACTTTACCAACTTATACCAGTCTAAGTAAGAACATTCTGCTAACACATATAGAAACAGACAAATGTACAAGTTTTAACTATACTTTACCAACTTATACCAGTCTAAGTAAGAACATTCTGCTAACACATATAGAAACAGACAGGCGTACAAGCTTTAACTATACTTTACCAACTTATACCAGTCTAAGTAAGAACATTCTGCTAACACATATAGAAACAGACAGGCGTACAAGCTTTAACTATACTTTACCAACTTATACCAGTCTGAGTAAGAACATTCTGTTAATACATATAGAAACAGACAAGTGTACAAGTTTTAACTATACTGTACCAACTTATACCAGTCTAAGTAAGAACATTCTGCTAACACATATAGAAACAGATAGGCGTACAAGCTTTAACTATACTTTTCCAACTTATACCAGTCTAAGTAAGAACATTCTGCTAACACATATAGAAACAGACAAATGTACAAGTTTTAACTATACTTTTCCAACTTATACCAGTCTAAGTAAGAACATTCTGTTAATACATATAGAAACAGACAAGTGTACAAGTTTTATCTATACTGTACCAACTTATACCAGTCTAAGTAAGAACATTCTGCTAACACATATAGAAACAGATAGGCGTACAAGCTTTAACTACACTTTTCCAACTTATACCAGTCTAAGTAAGAACATTCTGCTAACACATATAGAAACAGACAGGCGTACAAGCTTTAACTATACTTTACCAACTTATACCAGTCTGAGTAAGAACATTCTGTTAATACATATAGAAACAGACAAGTGTACAAGTTTTAACTATACTGTACCAACTTATACCAGTCTAAGTAAGAACATTCTGCTAACACATATAGAAACAGATAGGCGTACAAGCTTTAACTATACTTTTCCAACTTATACCAGTCTAAGTAAGAACATTCTGCTAACACATATAGAAACAGACAAATGTAAAAGTTTTAACTACACTTTTCCAACTTATACCAGTCTAAGTAAAAACATTCTGCTAACACATATAGAAATAGGCAGGTGTACAAGTTTTAACTATACTTTACCAACTTATACCAGTCTAAGTAAGAACATTCTGCTAACACATATAGAAACAGAATAGGCGTACAAGCTTTAACTAATACTTTTCCAACTTATACCAGTCTAAGTAAGAACATTCTGCTAACACATATAGAAACAGACAAATGTACAAGTTTTAACTATACTTTTCCAACTTATACCAGTCTAAGTAAGAACATTCTGTTAATACATATAGAAACAGACAAATGTACAAGTTTTAACTATACTTTACCAGCTTATACCAGTCTAAGTAAGAACATTCTGCTAACACATATAGAAACAGACAGGTGTACTAGCTTTCACTATACTTTACCAACTTATACCAGTCTAAGTAAGAACATTCTGTTAATACATATAGAAACAGACAAGTGTACAAGTTTTAACTATACTTTACCAACTTATACCAGTCTAAGTAAGAACATTCTGCTAACACATATAGAAACAGACAAGTGTACAAGTTTAACTATACTTTTCCAACTTATACCAGTCTAAGTAAGAACATTCTGCTAACACATATAGAAACAGAGGTGTACAGTTTTAACTATACTTTACCAACTTATACCAGTCTAAGTAAGAACATTCTGCTAACACATATAGAAACAGATAGGCGTACAAGCTTTAACTACACTTTTCCAACTTATACCAGTCTAAGTAAGAACATTCTGCTAACACATATAGAAACAGACAGGTACAAGTTTTAACTACACTTTCCAACTTATACCAGTCTAAGTAAGAACATTCTGTAACACATATAGAAGGCAGGTGTACAAGTTTTAACTATACTTTACCAACTTATACCAGTCTAAGTAAGAACATTCTGCTAACACATATAGAAACAGATAGGGTACTAGCTTTACTACTTTCCAACTTATACCAGTCTAGTAAGAACATTCTGCTAACACATATAGAAACAGACAAGTGTACAAGTTTTAACTACACTTTACCAACTTATACCAGTCTAAGTAAGAACATTCTGTTAATACATATAGAAACAGACAAATGTACAAGTTTTAACTATACTTTACCAACTTATACCAGTCTAAGTAAGAACATTCTGCTAACACATATAGAAACAGACAAATGTACAAGTTTTAACTATACTTTACCAACTTATACCAGTCTAAGTAAGAACATTCTGCTAACACATATAGAAACAGACAAGTGTACAAGTTTTAACTATACTTTACCAACTTATACCAGTCTAAGTAAGAACATTCTGCTAACACATATAGAAACAGATAGGCGTACTAGCTTTCACTATACTTTACCAACTTATACCAGTCTAAGTAAGAACATTCTGCTAACACATATAGAAACAGACAAGTGTACAAGTTTTAACTATACTTTACCAACTTATACCAGTCTAAGTAAGAACATTCTGCTAACACATATAGAAACAGACAAATGTACAAGTTTTAACTATACTTTACCAACTTATACCAGTCTAAGTAAGAACATTCTGCTAACACATATAGAAACAGATAGGCGTACAAGCTTTAACTATACTTTTCCAACTTATACCAGTCTAAGTAAGAACATTCTGCTAACACATATAGAAACAGACAAATGTACAAGTTTTAACTACACTTTTCCAACTTATACCAGTCTAAGTAAGAACATTCTGCTAACACATATAGAAATAGGCAGGTGTACAAGTTTTAACTATACTTTAC